>OX244029.2:15595963-17995963 GCA_945859785.2 Tridacna gigas | reverse complement strand
CTGTGCAATGTGCAACATATAGCAGCTCCGAAGTTTGAACACTCCAAAACAGACCAAAGGTAAATTTACGGTTATCATTTTTAAACATTTGAGATTTTTAGTATCCATGTTACTGATAATCAATAACAAGTTTCCAAGCTATTTGAAGAAGATATCCCCGCCCGCCCCCTACCTCCCAATTTTGTTTTCTTGTCACTCCCTACACTAGTGGTCACATAATCTGACTGATTTGAAAACTGTTTTTTTTCCCTTGCCCTTACGACTTCTGTTTATAAAATTTCATTTTATTTGTTCCAATAGTTTTTTTTTTTTTGAGAATTCGTTCTCATTTTTTTCCTGGCAATCCCGACTTTTGACAATTTTGAGACTGTAAGCTTTTGAAAACATAGTGGCAAACGGAGGTAACCAGCATTTCCTCCTTTCCCCTCACTGTTTTCTACCCTTCCTAAAACAAATTTCACTTTTTGAGTCATACTTACTTTGTCGTCTGCAAATGCTTTCCATTTGGACCAGTCTAGAAATTTGTCGTTTGGTAAAGTGTTAAAGTAATTGTACATGTAGATGTATTGAGAGTCGGACAGACGGACAGATAAAAGGGAGACAGACGGTTGAGTCACCATATCGCTGAACATCTCGTGCCCTGGGTCCGTATTTAACGTCCAATCATAAAAACATTCTTAGTCTTATTCTCCAGAATTTTCTAACTTTGGAAGAAACACAACTTCTAATTGGCTAAACCATCTGATTTAGTCAATCCGAAGTTGTGTTACTTTAAAATTTAGAAAATCTTGTAGAATAAGACTGGAATGTTCTTAAGAATGGTTGGCGAATACGGACCCGGTGAGCTAAAAAGCTAGATATATTTGGACCCCATTTGGAAAGTATTGTTGGCCCACTCAAGCATGGCTTTAAAGTGGTGACGTCAGGGTATATAGGCCATGCAAAAGGCTATTTTTGGAGCCAATTCTTGTGATATAATCGTGACTGAAATAAGAAACTGATATGAAATAACCTTGGACTTTAAACAAAGTGAAATATATAATTCATTTAAAGAAAATGTGTGTCATTTGTATATAGACAATTTGTGAGCTCCCTCAGTAGGCATGAAGTAATCATTTGCGCAAGCCAAATAAGATCAAATAAGATGCTCTGTTATCCAGAATAAAGTCCAATAAACAAACGCGCAGGTGGCCAACAGGAATAGGAAATCCAATTAGATACCTTTGTTACTGAGACTGTACGCATTTTTCGTTGTCCATTCACAACGCTAAGCGGTGAATACATAGTTACCGTGTTTTGCAAGCTGTTACTCGTGAAACAAATTTGCACCAGACAAAAAAAAAAACGTTCAAAGCATCATTGTGAAAATGTAAAAGAGGGACGCTCTGTGAAAAAGGGGCTTAATGCATCTGCTAAAAGTATCGATTCAGGCCAGCCTGCGCAGTCCGTGCAGGCTGACCTGGGTTTAAACCTTTTGTTACTGGTCAATTTTCTACTTGTCAAAGTACCAATCTACCTCGTACTTGATACATCTAGTTTTTTTTAAATGTGAAAAAAATAAGCCATGCTCTATGAAAATGGGGCTAATTTAAATGCATCTGCAAAGGGTATCGATTGAAGTCAGCCTGCCGAGTCCACGCAGGCTGACCTGGGTTGATGCTTTTTGTTATTGGTCATTTTTCTGCAAGTCAAAGGACAATTTTACCCCATGGTTCAGTCGGTTGTTAGTCAAAATGGATTTTATAGATCCATATTTATGTAATGACTTGCCCAGTGTAATGCCTCACGGAAATGCATGTAACCCCTTTTCTAAGAGCATGTTTAATTTATTGTACATGAGTTAATGTTTTACTCTTGACCAAACGGCAAATTTTTCAAATTTGTTAAAACTGAAACCATTTCCACATGACAAATTAAATGTTACTCAAAGCATCAAATTATGTCTTCTAAAGGATGGAAAAGGAGAAAATTGTTGTCAGCATATTTTCCTTTCCCAGCAATGTTTTCTCAAGCTTTCTTCCTCATTGTCTCTAAAACTGGGGACTGTTTGGTAACGGGTGAATACACGAATGCTCGTTAATAGTATTTTCTCATTCTGCCACAATGTTTTCTAAAGCTGTCTGCTGCAAGACGGAGGGAAAAGCGTCTACAGGAAGTTACACTCCTGTAAAAATAGTGCAATGCAGAAACCGTAATGATGCAAGAAGGCACTGAGAATATTTTATATGGTATCTGATCGCTAACAGGATGAAATATGAAAATTTCAGTCCGTAAAGGCGAAAAGATAAATGCAATTTCATACTACATTTTTTTTTTTTTTTTTAGTAGATCTTTTTTTATAAAAAAATGTGAGAAATGGACATATTGTTCGTTATGAGCTATTTCTACTTTTGCGCCAGTGTCTTCACACCTATTCATATATCAAAAGCCTGATTAAAGACGATTCATTTTAATATGGTTGTTTTCAAACTCGGTAATAAGTTAATTCCATCTTATTTTCTACGGCTGGCCCTCCGATTGGCTGAGGTGCTCTGTCTTAGCCATTTTAAGAACAAAAACTGTAGTTTCATAATCGTTACTTTACACGATTGACGATTTGTTGTTTGAGATCTACGCCGCTTTCAACTTGACCTCAATCATATCACGGCAGCAGCTGACATATTCATCTATGTCCTGGATTTCATAAGTATCAGCTCGTCAAGTGAGGCTCAAACCCAGAGCCTCCAGGTTACGGGTCCTATACATGACCCTGGGTTTTGTGAGAGAGTCCTTGGGCAAGACAGTTCAGAGCCCTAGCCTAGTACTGGGGGAAACCAGGAAATGTATGAATATGTGAGCTGTCGCCGTGATATGGATGAAATAATGTTGAAAGCGGTGTGAAACATCAATCAATCAATAAATCAATAAATAAATAAATAAATCAATCAATCAATCAGTGACAACTGAAGGACTTTACCACTGAGCCACGCAGGGCCCTGTTACTTTACATGAGTCCGGACTCCCAATATTTAACCCTAATCCTGCTAAATAAAAGAAATGAAACTTTCAAGCCGATAGTATAAACCAAAATTTTCCTATTTCATATGTAAATTTTGGAGGAAATATCTCTCCTCATCGGACAGGGTATATCCAAAATCAGATTGCACGTTCTGTGCAGTCTGATCTTGATCTACGCTGTCTGCAAAAGGTCAGTGAGTCGCACTTAGCAGCCTAAGCACTTAACAGCCTAAGGGTTAATCCGGCTATCATATCGTCTACCGTACTGAGCCCTTATTTACACAGATGAAAATGACTTGCTCGTAATAGAAGCTTTTACCGAATATAGAAACGACTTTCCTTTTATGACACAGTAATAAATCATCTTGCTTCTTATCACCACAGCATCAGCTTCTTATCACCACAGCATCAGCACACGACATATTTAGTGTCTTAAGACATGCCAATTTTGAAAACACTCCGACAAAAAGAGAAATTGTTCGTAACGAGCAATTTCTGCTTTTGTCATATTGTTCTAATTCGTGAGCATGCATTTAGCCTTAAAGGAAGGTATTCAGATTTTTACAATCGCACCAAACTTCAAAAATGATTAATCAGTGAATCAAGTAGGGCGATTGCTGTCAATTCATTTTGAAAGAAGACAAAAGTAAGAATAATCATTTTTCTATGGACGATCTATTTCCTTAATGGGCCATGAAGCCTCTTAAGTTATTTTTAGATTTTGTGCCAGAGTTTTCGCAAATGTTTTGGGAATGTCACATGATCATTATCTTGAGTCTATTACATCTTATTCAAATCAATACGATGACGTCATATCTGATGCGATAAAAATAGACGGAATCGCTGGTCTTGTGAAAACGTCCGTTGGAAAAGAACAGCAAATCCCCATCAAATAGATCTATCCATGCATTTCTATTGGTGTTTTGTCAACCAGTGCCTTGCACGACAGTCTTTGCAAGCTATTGACTCCCGCTCTGCCATTGCCAAGACAATATTTAGCGGTGAGAGAGAAATGAATTTAGACTCCATGACTCTCATGACTCTTGAAAAGAGCTTGATATGTACTGGAACCGAGAAGGGGTCCACTTGTATCAGTAGTGATAGATTTAAATGCCCTGATTCCCGGATTCGATCCTAATTGAGGCGCCGTGTTTTTTTACTTCGCAATTTTCTTGAGCAAGACGCTTTAGAATTCCAGCGTAGTACTGCTGAAACTCGGGACCCACATGAAAAAAACTAAGGTGTCACCGTGATGCGAATAAAAAAATGTTGAAAGCGGCGTAAAAATACCATTAAATTATTCTTTCAATCAAGCTGGGGCCAAGTATCGAATTATACCTCAGAATTATGTAATCAGCTACATCAAAGGTCTTATAAGAATATCCAATAAGCGCCACCACAGTCACAGACGATTATGTAATTCGCTCGAGCGACAAAATCCAATTTTTCTTTTGTTTTGCGATTTATTTTCCCACCGCTTCGTTACGGAAACGAGACCCGATTTTGTCAAAATGAATGGGCTCGTTAGGCGCTGACTTAAACTATTTTTCTGCTGAACTTAAAATAGAAAAAAAAAAATCAATAAATGTAACCGTTGTTGAGACTGCATCTGTTGATTTAACCCTTAACAGATAATCCCTTGTTTTACAACTTCGATGAAAGATCCTGTTGGAGGCATTGTGCGAAAAGGAGAAAATGCTAAAAGCAAGCATTTCCCTCGTTGCCTATGGCGTTTTCTACCCTTTCAAAGGCAATGCTCATCAATGAATCTAAGTTTACTTTGCCGCTTGCAAATATCTTAAATTTGGCCGAGTCCAAAATTGTGTTATCTGGTTAAAGGTCAAATGGTTGGGTTAACCCATTGCTATTCAGGCTCATTTAGATGTGCCCAATGCTGGTACAAATGACAATTAGGAGAAAAATACGAAGATATAGAGGATATTTGTGTTTTTTGTTTTCGGTGAAAGATCCAGATTTATTTTATCGAGAGAACATGATCGGTAATATTTTTCCGATCGGCGCCATTCCTCTCTCACCACTGAACATTAAACATATTTTATTCATCAGTATATAACAATCTACAGCAAACAATATAATCATATTACACATATACTGAAGAAATAGATCAGAACGGAACCTGAAGCTTATTAAGTTCTTCTCCAAACTCCGGTCAACGGTTATATTTTATGATGAGCATTGTTTCGACGATGGTTATGTGGGAAAGCAGCCAGTGGCTTGGAAAGAATATTGTGCGGAGTAATGGTAAAAGAAAGTCCAGGAAAGCATGGATAGGTGCACTGGCCGCCGCGACATAACTGAAATAATGTTGAAAACGGCGTTAAACACCATACAATCAATCAGTCAACCGATCGGCGCATCCACGAGTGAAAATATTACCGTATGATATTCACCAGATAAAATGAATTTCCATCTATCAACGAAAAATACAAATATTCTATTTATTTCATGCTTCTAATCCCCTTTTCGTTGGGACTTGCGTGGTATAGGGAAGCTCTCGGTATTTCCGTAACAGTGAGTTCATCAGTCGGTAAAATCACCGGGCGAAACCGTGAAATTATCAAACCATAATCCACCGTTATTTCCTGATAAACTACCGAAAAGCATGAAATAAATGAAAATATACCTTTCATGGACTCTATGAGAACGTTGTGCAAAACAGAGCAATGGCTTGTTTAATTCTTTACCACACAACAAAACTGTAGACATGCCCAAATTCAGAGCATTTGCAGACGACAAATATAAGGTGCCTCAGATGATGAAACTTGACTTTAATTTAGTAGAAAACATTGTGAGAAAAGGAGAAAATGCTGGTTACAAGAATTTTCTCCTTTCACCACAATGTTTTCAAAAGCTCTCTGACTATATGTCGTCAAAATTCGGGATTGTGTGGTAAAGGGTTAAATGATTTCTTCTACAGAGTTTAAAAAAAGAGGGAGATTTGTCCGAGAATGGCTTTAGGCAATATTGCAAAAGCTTGAAAAAATTATTGTATCGACGTTCGAGTTTCTCTTTGTTAAATCAAGAATAATAAATGGCGTCTACGGGGAACAAATGCATCGTATGTCCGGTCTTTGTTTGCACAAGTCTCGTTACAGAAATAATGGATTAATATTTCATTTAAAACCCTTTGTCACATAAACCCGAGTTTTTACCTCCCTGAGAAACAAGCCCTGTAGAAAACGTAGGAAACTTAGAAAATACTGGTGACCAGCATATTCTCCTCTACCTACCATGTTTTCTACATGTTCAAAAACATTTTTCAACATTTTAGTGTTATTCCATTTGTCGTCTGTAATTGCTCTTGAAATAGACAAGTCTAAAATGTCGTTCAGTGGTGATAACGCTTACTCAAAATCTATAGGTAAAGGAGTCGCTTCCTCTATGGATTTCGTTTTCTAAGATTTATTCCAGTTTTATTTTTCATGATTTTTTATAATTCAGTAGTATATTCAAATTAGTGAAAGTAGTTCCGGCACCACGAGCTGTTCTATAGATATCAGTGGTATATCAAAAATAGATATTTCATAGGTGTTATTGCATGGATATTCGGCTGGTTGAAAGAAAAAAAGTATACCCATGCAGTAACACCTGTGCGATATCTGTTTTTGATATATCACGGATATCTGTAGAACAGCACGTGGAGCCTGGACTACTTTCGGTCATTTGCATATACTGCCAAATTTATGTTTGTCGTTGTTAGAAATAATAACCAACAACAAATCAGACGTTAAAAGATATATATACAATACGTGCATAGTGTTGTCGTATATCAAAAAATGTCTAATGAGGTTGTGAGAATTAATGAATGTCTCGCCAAGGCTCAACAATTATCAATTCTCCCAACCTCGTTGGATATATTTGATATACGACAACACGATGTACGCATTGTATGAGCCATGCTCTGGCAAAAGGAGGCTTAATGCATCTCCGTGATCCATAATACCAAGCAAGCCATAACATAATCATGGATCCATGATAGCTTTTTTTTTTTTTAACAACCGACTTAATCATGAGGTAGACTGGTCCTTGGACATACAGAAAATTGACCAATGGCGAAAAGTTTCGGCCCAGGTCAACCTGCGCGGACTGCCCAGGCTGACCTGGGTCGATATTTTTCGCAAATGCATTTTCACAGAGCATGATTCATATATTATATCTCTTTAAAAAACATTTGGTTTAACCATCACGAAGAAATACAGTATCGCCTTTATATTATAGTACACAGGTCATAATGTTGACAGTTTACCAGACACTAATGATACGATATAATTCCTAACATGATTAATGAAATCATCTGTTGTTCTCTCACGGATATTATTGATAATTTTGTTGTCAGTTACCATTAGCAACCAGAAGCATTCGTTATACCTTCACGTGATAATAAGACGTACAGTTTAAAAGCAGGCGGTCCGTATTCACCATCAGTTCAAGTCGTATTCTGATTCTATTTCTCGAGAGTTTTGTAAATTGTGTACTATATCTCTCAGCCAATCAAACAATGTTTTACTATATAAATTAAGAGTTCTGAATAAGAAACCAAATATGGACTTTTCGTAAATATGGACTCTGTACCTTGCAAGTCCCAATCAGATCGTTACTATTTACAAGACAAATCTTAAACTCGTCCATTTTAAAAGCATTTGCTGACGAGGAATTAAAAGTGGTTCAACTGAAGGGATTTGTATCTGATATGGCAGAAAACGTCGTGGGGAAAAACGAGAAAATGCTGGTTACATGTTTTCAATAACTTCACCCTTAGGGTCGTTAAAACACAGTATTGTTTGGTAAAAGGTCAGAAGCGGCAGAAGCAGAGATTCAAAATTTCCATTCAAAACCTTTTGAGTCCTGGTAAACGGCAGAACATTTATCCGTGGGCAGCTAGTTTGAACTCCTTGGCGGCCAAATCTCTTTAACTCGTAGGTTGCTAAGCCCGAAATGTGCACAGTCTGATCTTGGATCTACAATGTCCGATAAGGAGATATCTTTCCCCCCAAAAAATACCTTCGAAATAGCAAAATTTAGATTTTTACGTTGGGTTTGAAAGTTTCATTTCACTTATTTAGCAGGATAAGGGTTAAGCGGTTAGATTAGAGTCATTGTCAACAGGGCCCATTTCTCTGGCATGGCTGCATTTTGTCTTGTATGTTAACGCAATCGAGATACTTTGAGTAATTCTTATTTAACATTTCAAGAAACAATCCCGTGTTTACGGCCCGAGAGAAGAAGACTTCTGAAAACATTGAAGGAAAAAAAATGCAGCATTTCCCTCTTTTACCACAGCATTTCCTTCTTTTCCCACAATGTTTTCTACCCTTTCAAAGACAAATCCTAACGTATTTCGGATAACTCTGACCAAACAAACTTGTGTTTGATGACCCTACAGAAGAAGGCCTCTGAAAACATTGACTTGAGAAAATACTTGAAAACAGCTTTTTCTCCTCTCTCCCACAATATTTTCTATCATTTTAAAGACAAATACAATCATTTGAACTACATTCAATCCGTCGTCTTTAAACACTTTCAGTTTGGAGATGCCGTAGATTTTGTCGTTTGGTAAAGAGGTGAAGATTTATTTGCGTATAGCTTCAAGAATTAGTCTAAGCACGCTATTTCAAGCGAATAACAACGCTCGTTAAAGATTGACAAGCGACGTGGGTTGGTTTGACTTTCAGGAAAGTCTATTAATGTCTTAGATATAATCTTAACCCTTTACCACACAATCCCGATCTTTAACGACCCCGAGGATGAAGCCATATTTCTAGGGTCGTTAAAACATGGGGAAGTTTTGTAGCGGGTAAATATGCTTTGGTTTTCGTCAGGTACTTTTGAAAGAGAGTGGATCGAGATCTGATTACAAAAAAGTATGGAGATTACACGGGGATTTTGAAAGTTAGATATTGTGGTTAAAATGGTACAGAAATTCATGCAAGTTTAACCCTTGTGCTGCTAAGCGCGACTCAATGACCTTTTTTTTTGACAATTAGGTCAAGATCAGACTGCACAGAACGTGTAGTCTGATTTTGGATCTACACTGTCCGATAGGGAGATATCTCTATATATTTTATCGTTACATAGAAAATGCAGTCTGATCTTGGATCTACACTGTCCAATAAGGAAATATTTTTTCTCAAAACAAAAACAAGTTTGAAATAGCAGCATTGGGGTTTTTACTGTCGGCTTTGGTCTCATTTTACTTATCTAGCAAGCTAAGGGTTACATTTTCTATGCACTGAAAGATATCCAGTTCATCTATCTCTTAGCTTATTACTTTTCCAGACAATCCAATGTTATAACAAACCTAAGGAAAAAGGGCGTTTGAAGCATCGTAGGAAAAGAAGAAAATGCTGCTAACCAGCATTTTCTTCTTTTCCCACAATGTTTCACACCCTTCAAAAGTAAATTCCAACATTTGAGGGAGACTTAAATTCTCGTCTGCCAGTGCTTTGAAATTGGACGAGTCTGAAATATTGTCGTCTGGTAGTAGGGTATAAGAGTGAAGAGGCACCACAAAACTTCCGGTTCGAAGCATGATATCTTATCTGTCATAAATAACCCAAAATTATTCCTCAAAAAGATAAAATCAGCACTGAATGTCGAATCGTGATGACCCAAAGTTAAAAATCAAACAACTGAAGAGCAAAGTCTCTCCAGGGGGCAAGGCGTGTTCGCTTCGATAACGGTTCTTGATCGTTTTACAAGTCTGTGCTAAATGGCAGAAAATCTGATATTGTTGTCTGGAATCCTCTTTCCGCCAATGAGCTTGAAACTAGGGGAATCGCTAGTTCGAATCCCAAGCTCGGCCGATTTCTTTCCGATAATTGATGATATTTATCGCGACAGGATTCATACCTCTCTCACATCTGATCATTATTTCGACGTTTGTTATGCACGAAATCAGCCAATGGCTTAGGAAGAATATGGTGAGGAGGACCGGCAATAATATCTTCAGGAATGCATGGAAAGGTGCACTGGCCGCGCTGCGGTATACAGGTGAAATATAACGCTGTAAACGGCGATAAAAACCGTACAAAGAGACAAAAATTCCCACCACTTTTGTCCCATTTAGGCTGTGAGTACTAACCATGGCGGGACCAAAATCTTTCCGAAGGTTGATAATGGTTCCAACAATAGGTTTAGTTCATTTTTTACTGCTTAGGACTGATTCCATTGTATGTTTTTGAGATAACATTTAGTTGCTTAGAAAGGACCTGCGCATCACTGGATGAAGAGAAACACAAGAAATGCATAGATCGATGCGCTTCTCGGCATTGTATGACTGAAAAGCTGTTGAAATCGGCGAAAAAACGCTAAACGGGCGAAATTTCTTCCCTGAACAGCCCCTTCAAAAACAATACGATTGTGGCATTGGCACGGTTTGTCCAGAAAACGAGCTAGCTCAAACATGTAACGTTAAAGGCCCGATAGCTGCCAGAAGTAAACTGTGCGAGAGTTTAAAATGCATTTTAAATTCAAATCATACCATTTAAAACTGTGAAAATTATTTTAAATATGACAATCTGTTACTGTACGGTCGGTTCATTTGCTAGTCGCTGATAGAAAAATGAAATCTAAAACTGGCTTAAAAGTTGCCAAGTTGACCATATTTTGTTTACTCTTTACCTGTTGTAAAGAATCATTTTTCTGCCAGCGACATACAAATTGGTCCGACCGTGCAATAACAGATTGTCATCTTCACAAGTTCCCATAATTTTAAATGGTATGATTTAAGTTTAAATGCATTTTACGACCAAATTGTTTACTTTTGACAGCTATAGGGCTTTTAACTTTTAAGACGATTTTAAATCGAAAGCATTTTCAGATGACAAATTTATTATAAAATTGGGTCTGTATTCACCAACAATTAAAATAATTCTTTGTCTAATTCTAGATTCAGAAAGTAACACGGCTTCTGATTGGCTAAACAATTTGATCTAGCCAATCAGAAGTTGTGTTACTTTCAAAACAAGAAAATTCTTGAGAATTAGACGAAGAATGTTCTACAACATGGTTGGTGAATACGGACCCTGGTCTTTTAAAAGGTAGAAAACTTTGTGGGAAAAGGAGAGAATGCTGTTTACCAGCATTTTCTCCTTTTCCTGCAAAGTTTTCAAAAGCCGTCTTCCATAGGGCTGTAAAGATCGAGATTGTGAGGCGAAGGATTTTTTTAAAACCATATTTGGGAGATTTTCAAGAGGAAAAAGCCCGGGAGAACTACTAAATCTTGCATTCAAATGTTTGTATCACTAAAATTTCAAGACGTAGAGATAAAAAAAAAAGTTAATGGTACTCTAGGTTTTAGCATTTCGTTTCATTTGGTGGTTTTTTGTAAGCTTTTAGAGACACTTTAAATCAAGCTTTGGCAGCACAAAACATTCACTCTAATCTTGGATCTATACTGCCCGCTACATCTGGAGATATGATGACCAAAAGACCCTTTAAAATGTTATATTTTGGTCATATTATACTTCTGATGCGCTCAAAGTATAATACAACCATAACGATCGCAGAAGATATGTAGAATCTGAAATGAGCTGGCATTCGAGATAATTTTTTATTGAACGAGTCTAGAAATCATGTTATTAAACAAGGCTATGGCGAGCTTAATAACATTTTTTGTTGACGAGCTTAATAAAGCAAACGAATGTCAGATTCATTTCATCACATAACTGTGTAATTAAGACTTATAGTTCATGATGCGTTAAAGCATAGGCCTATATGTAAATATACACTGAAATTTACATGCAGTCTGCTCGTTTCTTTGACAGGTACATAATGAACGAAAAGTACTTCCGAATGAAATTGCATATAATGATTTTGTTTTGAATCAAAAGATGATAAAATTTGCAGCTTTGTCACAATCAGCAAAATTGACACTTAATTCTGCAAAGAAATCTGGGCCAGAAAAGTGTTAGAGGTGAGGCGTATGATTACAGAGTATCGACCAAATACAGCACTATTTGCTTGTCTCACAAGTGTGTATGATATAGAGGATATTTGCTTTTTTTCGGTGAAAGATCGAAATCTATTTCACGAGTGAACATCATCGGTAATATTTTCTCGTGAAAATATTACCGATGATGTTCACTCGATGAAATAAATTTTGACCTCTCACCGAAAAAAAACTACAAATATCATATTATGTCATGCCCCTGACCCCTTTTTGTTGACCAGTACTTTCATCAAAATCCAGTACAGTTGTTTTAGGTAATTCCCCGTGGCGTACCCACTTTACATAGCAACGCATTACAATATTACGTAAAGCTGGAGAAATATAGCGTAAATTGTGTCATAATTTCCTCTGGTTGAATGGCACGCGCCATTTACCTTCGTAACTAGTGTGCGGGAACTACTGTTTCCACCTTCCATTGAAGAGTTAGAAAATATGAAATCGGTATTTTCACTGGTCGTAACCATGAAATATCAAACCATAATCCACCATTATTTCCTCGATAAACTACCGAAAAGCATGAAATAAAAGGGAATCCGTAATGTTTGTATTACACTGAAAACAAGGGTAGTTATGTGATAAATTACTAGGTTGGACGTTGACGACATCGACCGTTAGTGAGATCTTCAAAGCGCGGTTTTTATACTCCATTAAAATCATATGCCTCATTTGGAAAGCAATTTCGTCTAAATCGAGAACTTGGAGGAAATTTAGATCGAAATTGTCTTCAATTTTGGTCCGGTTATAACGTGCAAAGTTGTTTACATGTACATGTTAAAAGAGAGCGTGGGCGTCTTGTACGCGACACTCAGTTCTCTGCTGGTACTAAAGCTGAACATTCAGCTGTGGATATACAAGTTGTTTTATACCTTTAAGGTCCGTTTATACAGAGCGCGAACGCGAACGCGAAAGCGAACGCGGTTTTTCGTTCTGGAATATTTTAGTCATTTGTAGAGGAACCGTTCAAATAGAGTGCGAACGCAAACGCGAACAAATATTTGTTCGCGCGAACGACCGCCTTGATTGCCCCCAGACCTAATTTTCTGAGAAGGTCGCGCGGCTTTTTTGCTATCAACCAATCAGAAGGTACTTCCCTTGCATCATTTCCACAAATAGAAACTTGTACACCTGACCGTTCCAAGAAAAAGCTAGGCACTAGCGTCAGTCTACTTTGCTTGTGAAGTTTGGAGAAGAATGGACAAGACAATGGACAAGACAGAAGCCATGATTCTTGAAATTGAGAAGAATCATGCAGGATGAAAATGTAGTTCTTGTACGAGGTGATGGTACTCTCCAAATTCACTTCTTCTCTGTAAAATTTCGTGCACTGACACACGCCTCTTTCTCTTCCTCCGTTGTTTTGCGTACAAATACAGTACAATGATCTCCTCCGTGTCTGACTCTACCTGCGCCATGATTCCAAATGACCAAATTTTATCTCTCACAGCAAGAAAAAGACGAGCCGCCTCGAAAGCCGTCGACGGTTTTCCGCGTTCGGGTTCCTGCTCTATTTGAATGGCAAAACTGCTCAAAAGTCGCGTTCGCGTTCGTGTTCGCGTTGGACGCGTTCGCGTTCGCGCTCTGTATAAACGGACCTTAAATTTACCATACAAGTCCTTGTTTTAACGATCCGGTGTAGGAAGGCTTCAGAAAACATTGTGGAAAAAGAAGAAAATGCTGGTAACCAGCATATTTTTCTCTTCAAACCATGCTCTCTAAGACAAAACCTATCCTTTCAGTTACGTTTTACTTGTCGTTTACAAATGCTTTCAATACTGAAGAGTCTATAGTTTTGTAGTTCGGTAACGAATCAGTGGACAGCCTATATATCTCAAGGCCAGGCTTCACAATTCGATCCCTTCCAGAGACCTTCAGCGCATATCAACTTTACTTCTTTCGGCGATTGAAAATACAATCAACTGAAACTCAGAAAGATATGAGCCACTCTCTGTGAAAAGACCACTTAACGCATCTGCGAAAAGTATCGACCCAGGTCAGCCTGCGCAATCCGCGCAGGCTGACCTGGGCCGAAACCTTTCGCTATTGGTCAATTTTCTGCATGTCCAAGAATCAGTCTACCTCATCAATCAGACGGTCGTTATGGTTGTTATACAAAGTGGATTTTATTGATTCATGTTTATGTGATGACTTGCCTTGTATTATGGATCACAGAGATGCATTAAGCCCCCTTTCGCCAGAGCATGGCCCATATCTATCATATAAGCTTGAATAAACGAGAAGACGGTTTAGATCAAAGATCAAACTTAACGTTCTGTGACTATTTTCCCAACGATATTCTGATCCAAATAATTTACTGATTGCGGGATCGTATTTAAACGATTATGATGACGTCATATCTGTGCTGGTAAAAATAGACTGGGTTTCCCCGACTGCCAAACTACCATACCGTCATTTGTGTATTGCACCTTTTTCGGCATAGCTGAATGTGCTGGCTTCTGACCTACTTTTCGGTACTGATAACAAACGAATAAATAGAAATTTGTGATAGGTAAAAAATGTAGACATGTTTATTCTAAGGGCTCTTGTTCATTTGCGGGCAAATTTTTGCCGTCTGTCTCTTTTAAAGACATTTCTTGTTACTAAATGTAGTCATCCAGATTCTGCAAGATCGCAAAGAAATGATAATCCTAGCACAAGTCCGTAGTGTCTAGTACTGTTTTTCAAGAAATCTTGATTCGTCGTAACAATATATGATTGTACCCCTATAATAAGATTCACAGCGTTACCATGGTAACGCACCAAAAACCATTTCGAAAACTGAGCTAACTGACATTTCATTGCATTTTCAGTTTGTGATGTAATTTGAAGATGATAGGAGAGATAACATACATCATAGGAGTTCACAACATGATTATATATCACTGGTGTCGACTATAATGCGATATTGACACGCAAAATTCACAGACCGTCCCACGGCAAAATTAACTGAGATGGTTATAGAAAATACATTTAACCCTTTCCCAAACGACAAATTTTGGACTGGTCCAAATTGAAAGAGTTTGCAGACGACAATTTCAAATTTAATGAAAATGAAAGAAAGTTCTCAAAACGGGTAGAAAACACTGTGGGAAAAGGAGAAATTGCTCGTTATGAGCAATTTCTCCTTTTTCCACGGTGTTTTCAAAAGACTTGTACTGCAGACACGTGAAAACCAGGGCTTGTTTTGGAAAGGGTTAACCCTCTAAGCGCCTTTCACAACTAAAGTTGTGTTTGTGGGCACGGTAGATCTAAGATCAGACTGCACGCTCTGTGCAGTCTGATCTTAGATCTACATTGTCCACCATAAATTATTATGACATATTCTGGTCAAGGCAGCTAAGAAAACGCGATATTTGGGGATTTTGATCGTAACTGTTAAAGGGACTTTAAACCAGATTTCCTTTAGTAAATTTCTAAAAATAAATGTTATCAAAGACTGCTAATTTTCATTCGCGTACAAAGATAGCTTTGGAATTAAATCCTAAATAGATATAGTCTACGTGTAAGGAATTACCGACTTACCTGTAGTTTTACTTAAAACAAAAATCTATTCCGTAGATAACGGTATATAGCTGTTATTTCATAGTAATCAATAAATATATTTTCAACACATGCGCATAATATGATGCCTCTATTGCCAGTTTTAAAGGTCGTGGGTTCGAGCCCCACCGGAGGCAATATTTTTTTTGTCATTTTCTCTTTTTTTCCCCAATTAAGGGTAATCAGTTACGTTTATATGACATTTCCTACAAAATTTTACCGTTCTGTCCAAAAGTATTTCAGGTCAAAATCAGGTTGAATGACATTTCAATATCACCAAAAATGAAAAGTATGGTACAAAATATGATTGGTTATTGCGGTCACATGACCTTGGTGTGTAAATTAATCAAGTGAAAAAGGAGTCAGTAGGCCTATCTAGCCAATGTTTATATCAGGCCAATGTTTTTTGGAGCTGATTTCCTGTCCTTAAAGCTAATACCGTTTAGCTCCAGCTCTGTATCATTCTCCCCTTGTCATATTCGTTTAACCTGTAGATTTTCTTTTGTGCAGACTGACAGATTATGTTAGAATTATTGCAAGTTTGAATATTCTTGATTTGACAATACGGTATTTTTATCCCTCCTTTGGGTTTCAGGAGAACAATAAAATCAAAGACGTCAGTCTTAACTCGGAGCTAGAAGGTCACTATGCACATAAAGATCACCTAAGATTTGGCAAATAATTTAAGTTCCTGAACTCTTTACCACACAATTCCGACTTTTAAGGACCCTGAGAAAGAAGCCTTTTAAAAACATTGCGGGAAAAGGAGAAAATGCTGGTAACCAGCATTTTCTCCTTTTCCCACAATGTTTTCTACTTTTCCCAAAACAAATTTCAATTTCTGAGTCACCTTTAATTTGTCGTCTGCAATTGCTTTCAATTTGGACCAGTCTAAAATCTTTTCGTTTGGTAAAGAGTTAAACCTGTTTGGGCTGAGTGATGTACGATGCCGACGTCAGCTATACCACGGCAACAGCTTAAGTATTTATGTGTTTCCTTTACTATCTTTATGTTGGAGATGAAACCCGGCATTGTTCAAATAAGGCGTTCTGTCTTTAATGCTTTTTTTCATAACTGTCATTTTCATTCTCTATTGTACACTTATAGTACAATTTACATTATTTACATGTAAATAGCAGCGATAAAGATGTCGCTTGTGCAAAACATTCAGGTACTTGTGCTGTAGCAAACCATGGTTACATACAGAAGCGTAACCAAGGGTTCAGAATCATTGCGCACTCCGAATCGAGAGTGCAATTTTACCCTTAGGCTTCTAAGCGCAACGCATCGCGTAAATCAAGATTAGACTGCGCGGAACGTGCACTCTGATCTTGATCTAAAATACCCGATACAGTGACATTTTCCATTAAAAAAAGGGTGAAATCACAATATTTGGCATTTTTACTCTTGTAAAAAAAACTCATTTTTTTTTTTCAGTTTGAGGCTTAATTATGAAGATGGAATAATACAGTGTCCTATGAAGTGATAAAAAGAATGTTTCGCCTGTTCCAGTTTTTTCTACATTACACACTGGCGTATTGTGCGTTATAAACGCTACGCACTTGTGTATTGTGCGTTGTAGGAGTTACTACGCACTTGCATATTGTGCGTTATAGACGTTACGCACACATTTGTTTATTGTGCATTATGAACGTTACGCACTTGCATAGTGTTCGTTATGGACGCTACTGAGTACACCTTTGATATGTACGTTTTCAACCGGATACTGTTACATCATCGTCGGCAAAAAGCATTTCGATTTTCTTCTGGTGAAGCGTAAAGAGGACATTGCCAATGTGCTTGTTAACCTTTCCCAATCCCTCAGTTTGTATTAACATGCAGGAAGAAGATTCGTCGAAATTGTACTCTATAAATAGCGAATTTATTCCGTTTTTACCCAATTTCGGAAAATATTGTCCTGTTTGTAAAAGTCCCGTCAGCGCCTAGTAATTTGAGGGATACTTACAGGAAACTGCACTGACCTTTGTGCTTAGTTTGTATTCTTTATCAGCTAAGTGAAATATGAACTCTCCAAGGCCGAAGAAAGTGCAAAGAAAATTAGCTGCGAGACTGTGATTTAGCGTCATGACGTTTCCGGTGTTCCTAGACGGTATTGTTGAACTTCCTGTACCTTGAAACTATTCGAGGATGAACTTTTATGATAGGGGTGAAATGTTTAATCTTTAGGCCACACCTACAATAGAGAACAGTATATATCAAGAAAGTGCAATCTAACCCTCGATCTATACTATGCAATTAGGACAGATTGTTACGACGAGGAAAAGCTTAAAATAGCCATAACATGGCTTCTACGATTAAAATGTCCACTTGATTTGTGTAGCAATTGGAGAGGGCAGAAGACAAGCCTTCTGATCGTGGAGACATTGTTAAACTCGGCGTATACGGAGTTCATTTGTAATTTTACGTCACATCAGAATAATTGATGTAATAAGAGTGATTCAATAAATAAGTGTATTTTCAGTGATTGATCAGATCGCGTTCTGAATGTACCCATTCTTAATCCTTATCCTGCTAGATAACTTAACTCTTTCACCGCCAAATATTTACACTCGACATCTTTCGACCGCTGAAAATACAATGTACTGAAAGTCAGTAAGGTTTTTTATTTCATAGGCTTGAATAAACAAGCGGACGGTATAGATCCAAGATCAGACTGCACGTTCTGTGCAGTCTGATCTTGATCTATGCCGTTCGCAAAAGGCCTTGTTTTCGCCTATGGCGCTGAAAGGGTTAAAAGAAACTTTCAGGTCGATAGTAAATAAATAATTGTTGCTATTACAAAGTTATTTTTGGAGGAAAAATATATATTTATCGGACAATGTAGATGCAAGATCAGATTGCAGGTTCTGTACAGTCTGATCTTGATCTATGTTGTCCGCAAAAGGTCAGTGAGTCGCGCCTAGCAGCCTAAGGGTTAAATCTATAAGTGGTTGTTAAGTACTGAACAAGAAAAGACAATGGTTTGTACATGGATAAATAGGACAGGCATGGAAGAAAAAAACCTTTCCTTGTATTTTCTTGAAGGGATACGATGTTAATTAGGCTATTTTCAATGTCCACACAAGGAGTTCGCAGAGGAATGTAGGACTGTCACCTGACGGAACAAGTTCGTCGATTACGCGCAGTCGTTTGCACAGAATTGACGAAGTTCCACTGTAAACGAAAAGGATCAGAAAATGTCCCAAAATGCGAATTTCTACCACTAAATCTGAATACCCCCCCCCCACCAACCCTTGCACAAGCACATAATTTAAGCACTGAAAAGCGTATGCCGTATGCCGTATTTTTTACTGCCAAAAAAATGCAAACTTCTCTATGATACAAAAAATGATTCGTGTCTAAGTCTGTAAAATACACTAACAGATGTCTTTAATTGACTTTGGCAGTTATCGTTAGGTTTCTGGGACCACATTTGCACTTCATGACTATGGAGTAATTTTCAACCCATTAAAACCCTTTCACACGAAACGTGTATTTTCTCAAATGACACTAGACAAGACAAATATTCATGAAAGGACCATCATCTGCACTTGTCGATCCCCATTACTCCGTGTATTCTGATATCTTCGTGAATCTATGTTAGCTAGCTATATTTTGTTGCCCTCTGTGTTTTTGTGCCTCCTGTCAAACTTTTATAGACATCAACATTCCTAGGAAGTTCTCTACGCCATGGCAATAAATCAAAAACAAAATTACAATAAAAACATTCACATTTCATCTAAAACAATATCTTTCCTCCATAAGTTATCAGTTATCTGTAAAATACAATATTTATTTGCAGTAAGTTCCCGAAGTATCATGAAGTACGGCACAGACAATGCATCTGTGATAAATATAGAGGCTGTGACCTTCAGAAATATCCCCTGTATGATGTTATTAATGGCGTTCAACACACGAAAAGGGGCCTTCGGACATATGCGTAAAAGTGTGTCGTCCCAGATCAGCCCGTGCAGTCTGTGACTAATCCGGAACGACACTTGCCGTTTTGTGCGATTTTCTGTTTCACGAAAGTCTTCTGTATGGAAAAAATCTTATGTAGTCGTAAAGTGCCGTCTCGGAAAAGCTCTGCGCAGTCGGCAAATGTTTACGCAAATGTTCGAAGGTCCCATTTCGCATGTTGCGAACCATTTAGTAACATTTAGAATGACTGTTTTTTTTATTCAAAAGAAAACTGATTTACACAGTAATGGGAACACGTCTGGTCGATTCCTGATGGAGATCAAATGTATTTTTAAAGTAAGTTCGCAATGAAAAACATGTTGAATGTACTTTTCCCTGTCCAAAAAGGAATTCTGGCTCTTCCCCTGTCTATTGCTTTACCTAAAATATAAGATAAAATCCATAGCATGTTTGTCTTTCTGGATGGCATGAAAATATTAATGAGGAACACGAAGATATGAAAAACGGGCACTATATTTAGATAGAATACGCCATCGCGTTATGTAACACGCGTAACTACTTCGTTGCCATTGACAACTTGTATAGCATTTACGGGCGGCATAGATCAAGATCAGACTGCACATAACGTGCAGTCAAATCTTGAATCTACACCGTCAGCTACCTGATGCCAAACCTTGACCAAAACCATCTTCACTTGCAGTAGAATTGTGTTGAAAGCTCACGAAAAACAGTTGAATTCATTTATTACTCAGGAAAAGGTTTATCAAAAGAGAACATTACATGATCTGCAAGCCATTTTATGGTTCAACGACTTCAAGTCCTGTGTTTGCTTTTCGTGCAGTCTGATCTTAACCCATATCCTGCTAAATAAAAGAAATGAAATAAACCCAAATCTTTCGATTGCAAAGTAACTTTGGAGGAAAGATATCTCGGTATCGGACAGTGTAGATCCAATATCAGACTGCACGTTCTGTGCAGTCTGATATTGATCTACGCTGTCCACAAGAGGTTAGTGAGTCGCGCTTTGCAGCCTAAGGTTTAAATCTACTTAGACCAACATCTTATTATTTTGGCCAAAAACGGCAAAACAGTTTCTTGGTGAATCTTTGCAATATTATAAAAATAAAAAAAAAAAAAAAACAAGAAGTAAGCATGATGTAATTCAATTTTAAGATGTAATTTAAAATACTGTCATTTTGCCAGCTCTTGATACCAAGACCGTACTGCAAAGAAAAGACATCAAATGCAATCTGATCTTAGATCAACAAGGTGCCATATCCTCTGCGCACTAGGGCCCGGCAGGGTTGGATGGTTGATTGAATGGTGTTTTACGCCAACATTAGTTCAGTCATATCATGGCGACAACTCGCTTATCCAAGTATGTCCTGGGTATCACTAGAACTAGGCTTTGGCTCTAAAGTGTCTTGCCCAAGGATGCTCCCACGAAGTGCCTAGTGCTTCCAGTGAGGCTCGAATCCGTAGCCTCCAGGTTACAAGTCCCACACACTACCACTAAGCCACACAGGACCCCTGGGGCGTGGGTTGAAAGAACTCTCTCATACTCTTACTGTCAGTCTAATTTTCTCCTTGAATTTATACGGATGTGCACGGCACGGAAAATGCGCATCTCGTTATCAATATAATGCATTTTCATTTCGAGTGCAAGTCATAAAACAAATCTGACATGCACAGAAAAGTTTTCTCACGTAACTTGCCACATTTGTTATAGTTATTTTTACTTAGTGTCAGCTCTAATAAGTACCCTACATAATAATAGCACGCTTAGCTGCATTAATCCTTTCAGCGGCATAGGCTGAAACATGGGCTTTTGCGGACGGCATAGATCTAAGATCAGACTGCACAGAAAGTGCAGTCTGATCTTAGATCTATGCCTTCCGCTTGTTTAGTCAGGCCAACAAGATCAAAATCCTGCCATATTTCAGTGGATTGTAATTTCAGTGGTCCAAAGAAATTGACATTATCTATCTGGCGCTGAAAGAGCAAACACATTTTTCGTCTCCCTCCCACCTTGAAGATGATGTTTTTTGTTTCTTGTTGGTGACAGCATTTGATAGCACTCTTGCAAATTGAAATATTAGTCTCAAACTTTTCTTGTTCTTCTTGCTCTTGTTGTTGTTGTTGTTTTTGTTCTTGTTGTGGTTGGTCTTGTTGTTTTTGTTCTTGTTCCTCTTGTTCTTCTTGTTCCTGTTCTTCTTGTTCCTTTTCTTCTTATTCCTATTCTTCTTATTCTTGTTCTTTTTGTTCCTGCTCTTCTTTTTCTTCTTCTTCTTGTTCCTGTTTTTCTTGTTTTTGTTCTTCTTGTTCTTATTCTTCTGGTTTTCTTCTTGTTCTTCTTGTTTTCTCCTTATTCTTCTGGTTTTCTTCTTGTTCTTCTTGTTTTCTCCTTATTCTTCTGGTTTTCTTCTTGGTCTTGTTTTCCCCTTGTTCTTGATTTCTTCTTGTTCTTCTTATTCTTCTTGTTCTTGTTCCTGTTCGTCTTGCTCTTTTTTTTTCTTTTTGTTCTTGTTCTTCTTGTTCCTGTTCTTGTTCCTTTTCTTGTTTTTCTTGTTCCTGTTCTTTTTGTTCTGCTTGTTTTTGTTGTTTTTGTTCCTGTTCTTCTTGTTTTCGTCTTATTCTTGTTTGTCTTGTTTTGCTCTTCTTGTTCTTGTTCTTCTGTTCTTGTTCTTCCCGTTCTTCTTCTTCCTGTACGTGTTGTTCTTGTTCTTCTTGCTCTTGTTATTTTTTTCCTTTTCTTCTTGCTCTTCCTCTTCTTGTTCCTTTTCTTCTTATTCCCCTTCTTGTTCTTCTTGTTTTTTTTTTTTTTTTTTTTTTTTTTTTTCTTGCTCCTGTTCTTCTTTTTCTTGTCTTTCTTTTTATTCTTTCTTGTTTTTGTTCCTGTTCTTCTTGTTCTGGTTCTTTTAGTTCTTGTTCTTATTGTTTTCTTCTTGTTCTTGTTCTTCTTGTTTTCCTATTTTAATATGGGCGTTTTCTTGTTGTTGTTCCTGTTGTTGTTGTTGTTGTTGTTCGTCTTCTTCTGCTTCTTCATCTTCCAAATTTATTATTCTAAAAAATTGCTTTTCCAATTCCTCTTATGATTTGTTTGAGATGAAATTAGTAAAAGGGTTCAGTATGCTCACACAAGACCTTGATAATCATTGAAACGGGTAGTCAAAGAGTAAACATAAGGCCGAGTTACACTGATTTTCCCGAAAACAGTAAGGAGTACCTGTTGTTTGAGCAGGAATAAAAATCAGTTCGAGGTATCCATTCGTGTAGCTAATCGGGGTATGGTTCAATTTTACAACATGCTTTCAATTAAACCGTGCCGATCCTGGTGGCTCGGTCGGCTTTAAACTGAAGAAATACCTCTTCGATTCACAAACTCTGCCAAATTCGTCTCAATGCTTGATGATAGTCACTGCGACAGGATTTGTTCCTCTTTCACTAATGAGCATTGTTTCAACGAAATTTATGGGGAAAAGCAGCCAGTGGCTTCTCTGGAAAGAATGCTGTACGAAGTATAGGTAAGTGAAACTCTATGGATATAGGTGCACTGAACACCGCGATATCACTAAAACAGCCAGGTAGTACATACGGACACTACCTGATCCAAGCCTCACTGTTTAACTCTTTTCCAAACAATCACGGCTTTACAACTCTGATAAAGAAGGCCTCAGAAAACATGGTAGAAAAAGGAGTAACCAGCGTTTTCTCATTTCACACACAGTTTTCTACCTTTTCAAGGATAAGTCCCTACATTTGAATCACACATGATGACTGTGCCATCTGCAAGTGCATTCAGTTTCGGCCTGACAAAATTAATATCATCAGGTTAAGTGTCAACACGCTTCTGTTGTTAGAACAAATTATCCAGTCATTCTTTTCCATGCACTTGTAACGTTTTGTATTTCTGGAGTAAAAACTTATAGAAGTTCAAAATACTCGAATGAGCAGTCAGAACTGCTGTTAAATTTTACTTAAAAATTTTAACCTTTTCAAGCCAATTGTTCGAATTATCCGATGTATTCGAATTACTGCGCATTCGGATAATCGAGGTTTTCTTGCCTGTTCTTTTTCCTCACGAAAGTTTTATCACAGCAATAAAAATCTATTGAATTAGATTACAAAGACTCTAAAATGAGATTCAGTTCTTAGAAAATTTCTCTTGGAAATGTTGGCATCGGTTTGAATAAAGCTTGATAACACTTATTACATTTTCTGTTACATTTTCACGACGGCCCAATTTGATTTTATGAAAATGAGAAATCTTTTCGAGGACACATTAAAGAAAAAAAGTTTTTAAAGCTTCATTCAACTAGATTTTCACTTCAGCATTTATTTATTTATTTATTTTAGTTATTTTTTTATTATTTACATGTATTTATTTATTTATCTATTTATTTATTTACAGTAAAACCCGTCGTGCTGACCACCTCTATTTGGCAAGCAACCTGTATTTAAGCAAGCCCATAGTAATGAGCCATGCTCCTGGAAAAGGGGGCTTAATGCATCTGCAAAAAATGTCGATCCAGGTCAGCCTGCGCAGGCTGACCTGGGTCGACATTTTTTTTTTTTTTGTTTTTTTTTGTTTTTGGTAAATTTCTGCATTTCCAACGATCATTCTACCTCATGATTTAGTCGGTTGTTAGGCAAAATGGACTTTATGGATCCAGAATTATGTGATGACATGCTTGGTAAAATGAATCACGGAGATACATTAAACGCCCATTTGAACCCCATTTTGCCAGAGCATGGGTCATATTGTGTTCACATAAGAAGCAAATATGCTGAAAAGTACCTGTACTAAGCAAGCGCCTCGCATAAACGAGTATATTTTGAGAGATCCTAAGAAGCTAGCTTAACACAGGTTGTACAGTATTTACCAAATTTCTTTTTTTGGTTCATTTAAGATGAAGTCTTCTTTCTTTCGTGGTTTATCGTTCAATAAACCACGGTTGTGAGACACAATAGATAAACAACAAGGGCGATACCAAATAAATTTACATACGAGCGTAATGTAGACCAATTCCAAGGTCCAAGATCAATATTCAGCAATCATTCTTTACAACATGTTTAGTCTAATTTTGAAGAGCTTTCTAACTTTGAAAGTAACGCAATTTTTTGATTGGCTAAACCAAACGGTTTAGCCAATCAGAAATTGCGTAACTTTATAAATTTAGAGTCAGGCTAAGTGTGCAATCTAGAAAGGTTGCTGAATACGGCCCCATGTATGTTTGTTGCGGTAATATAACACTAAGAAGCGACCGTTATAGATTCAAGATCAGCACATTCTGGTACGCAAAAGCAGCCATTTTAAAATTCTTAGCACTCTTATTGTCTAGTTACAGTCAGTGCAAAGGGGCTGGTAATAACCCTGCAACCAGGCTTTAGAAATTGGCATTTGAAATGCATCCGAGAGAAATTAAACTTGATCGATGTTTTTCGACGAACGAGAAATTCCATTAGATAAAAAATAACAGTCAGTGCAAAGGGGCTGGTAATAACCCTGCAACCAGGCTTTAGAAATTGGCATTTGAAATGCATCCGAGAGAAATTAAACTTGATCGATGTTTTTCGACGAACGAGAAATTCCATTAGATAAAAAATAACAGTCTTGTTGCGGCTTCAGCAATTACGACCGGATCAGTTCCTACTTTTAATTATTTGAAACGTTCCCTGTCAATCATGATATTTTGTCGAGTGTGAAATGAGACCCTCTTTCGACAAATGGTACACGTAATATTTCTAGAATTAAGGATATTATATGCAAATTAGATTGAATACATAATCGCTAAGATCTGACATCTTCCGTCAGCGGCTCTCTGTATATGATTGCCATGGTCGATTTCGCACGGTATTTTCCGGTCCCGACTTTTAGGATAATGATTACTAAATAATATGGCGAGGGAAGTTGGGTGTAGGACAAAAGCCAGATAGGATAAAAAAACCCATAAGACAGCAGTCCCTTTGACAGAAGTCCCATAGGACAAAAGCCCCCTAAGATAACTGCCCCATGGGAAAAAGCCCCCGTGTTATTTAATTAAGTAATAACTTTACAATGACTTCACATTCTTAAAGATACATCTATACTCGTTTTCAGCCAGTTTTTAACCCACTTCATCTTTATTTTATCAAATTATAATCATTCATGTAACTTCAAGCCAAATGATGCCTCTAACGATTGTACGGTTGCATAGATTAGGACCGGTAGAAAATGCATTCCATTTTCTTATGGCCATAAAAACACCACTGTTGTGACGTTTCAAATATCATATAAAAGATTTCCTACATGAGCTGATATATAGTTTCTGTTACTTTCCTTGTGTTTTCAAACGACCAGGGATATGAATAATAAATATTTGAAATCAGCTATGCTCTGTGAAAATGGGGCGCACTCCACGCAGGCTGACCTGGAACTTTTTGCTGTTGGTCAGTTTTCTACATGTCACCAGTGTACCTCATTATTCACTTGGTTGTTATACAAACTGGATTTCATGGATCCATAATTGTGTGATGACTAGCATGCATCACGGAGAAACAGTAAGCCCCTTTTTGCCAGAGCCTGGCCCAAATACATGTGAATACTAAGATGATCTTAAATGTTTTCAAAAGAACAGACAGGATTCGTTGGTAACATAACAGATTGGACCTTATTTTCAGTCTATTATTTCTATTTTACGAGGATATTTTGAAACAATGTGATTACGTCAGTCAGAGATTAAAGAACGTGAATAAACATACTTGGAAACTTGCAAGTCGAGTGCTATTATCTAAATACCTTTTTTATCTTTGGTGGTATTATGTAATTCTTGATAGGACAAATGTTTTAATTCTTAATATCTAGTCAGTCATTGAAAACTGTATTAACATATTTTTTCATAAACATAGAGTGAAATATAATAGCCAAAAAGTCAGAAGACACGAGGAGTTCCGATGGGTTATAAAATCATTTAGCCAAACGTGTCCTTGGCTTGCAGCGCTTTGACCCTTTAGAAATAAATCACTGTTTACTTTACATCAGTATAAGGGTTAATTCACAACCTACGGACTGATCTTTGGCTTTTCTCTTAGAATAAAAGATCCAAGGCAGGGTATTGGCTAGATCCTGTTTTCATTAGAAGACATCTTTGGATGTGATGTGGTAATAAATCTTCATGCTGTAACAACTCAAGGCTTGTTATGTAATGCGGCCAGACAGTAACATTCATCACAGGTGCTAAAATGGTATGTGGCTGCAATACTGTAATAATGTGCAAACTCCATTATACAACTGTTTTGTATTTAAAAGCTTCACTGTAAATTACGTATCATGTGACTCGTTCACTAAAAAGCAAATCAATTCGTAACTCTTTCTGGTTTTAGGTGTTTTACTCCGCTTTCGACGATATATGCCTATTTGTTATCCCTAGGCTGCTAAGCGCGACTCAAAGACCTTCTGCAGACAGTGTCGATCAAGATCAGACTGCACAGAACATACAGTCTGATATTGGATCTAAACTGTCCGATAAGGAGATATATCTCCCCCCCAAAATATCGTTGAAATAGCATAAATTTGAGTTTCAGCTATCGGTTTGAAAGTTTCGGGGTTAAACCTATTTCCCCTAGTCTGTTTATTTTGATACTCACCACTTATAATTTCGTGACAAGGTGTTTGCAAAGAATGTGAATATTCATGAGGTCATGCTCAGAACTTTTTGTCTATCCATTTCCCTCTGTAGCAGATCTGTTTAGAATATAAACTTACTGTCAACCTGACCGGAACCATATACTGTCATATACACATGCGTTTTATGCATTCTTCTTTCAGATTAAGTCAATTTAACACAACCTCGCTATGGTCGTTAGCGTATATTCTACACATATTTATAAAGTTTAACATCTATTATCAGCAGAAAACCACGTCAGATTGATACGCTGGCTTATCGGTCCACTGGATCAATTGGAAACTTGGGTGTGCACATTAGCAATACAATCGCAGTAGGCCAACTTAGCTGGCGAAATGTGATTTTCCTTGCCCCTTGCCCCTGCTTATTCAGTTAACCCTTTACCGCATAATGCCGCCTTTTAACGCTTCTGGGAAAGAGGCCTTTTGAAAACATTGTGAGAAAAGGAGAAAATGCTGGTAACCAGCATTTTCTCCTTTTCCCACAACGTTTTCTACTCTATCAAGAGAAAATTGCATCATCTGAGCCACATTGAAATTGTCGTCTGCAAATGCTTTCAATTTTGACAATTCTACAGTTTTGTCGTGTGGTAAAGGGTTAAGTAATGTTATAAAAATGTATATTATGTGATTAAGAAAAATCCCCATTTCAGAACTTCAGTCCTTTGATTACAAAATATGGTTCATTCAGGTATCCTATGTATATAAGCCATGATTTGTGAGTAGCAGGTTTACTGGATCTACATAAAATTTTGACCAATGTCCGCTTGCATGTCCAAAGACAATCCTACCTCATGATTTAAGTGGTTATTAGATAACAGTGATATAACCGATGAATGTGATGACTAGCTTTGTATTCCAAATACATCACGGTGATGCATTAAACCACCATTTGCTGGAGCACTTCTCAAATAGATAAACATTATCTACACGATCCTGATTCAGTTGAAGGCCTGCTATCATTCCCCAAAGGTGTACCAACGCTAAAATTGCATAATTTAGATGCTATGCTTGGAGTCACTAGTATTTCAGCAAACATCATAAACAAGACAAAACATAACATTGTCGTGCACCTACAAGATATGGAGACGGCTCTGCCTAACGGGCAATGGTTTTTGTGAAGTATAGAGGATAATTGTCTGTTTCGGTCCATAATTGAAATTTCTGTCAGCGAGTGAAAAGCGAAGGCTATATTTCCACGAGTGGTGAAGCCACGACTGAAGATATGGCCTTTGCATTTCACGAGATGAAAAAAGTTTCGATCATATACTGAAACAAACAATTATCCTAATATTTCTTTTATGTTCTTTACTTTAACCTTTCTTTTCACGTCTTATTTTTGCTCATATTGAAAAAAAATGTGCATTTTTCAAGCGAAATAGATCCATTCAATCTAGTCGGATATGGACTAGTTGTAATAATGACGTCATGAGTGATGTTGACTACCCTATTAAACGCAACGTTCACCCGCAAAATCTTCATTCATGTTCTATAAATATCCGTGGCATGTCTAAAAATAAAAGATAGAACATTCACCGGTGAATTTAACATTCACCGATGAAGTAATTCACTGTTAGATTTCTATAAACTACTGAAAAGCATAATAAAAAAAAAACGTTACATTGTCGTGCACTTATAAGATATGGAGACGGCTTTGCTTAATGGCTATAGTTTCCTACTTGCTGAGATAGATCGGATATGTCAAAGAAAATCTCGTCTAGAATTCCGTTGAGAAATCAGACCGCCATTTTAAAACATTATCGCAAAGTTACATAATTCAAGATCTACTATAATATATTGACACGGAATTATAGTCTGCAATTTCAGCAACTTTGAACGAAATTTAGAGTTAGAAAATAATGACAAGAAATATCTAGGACGATTTCGACGTTAAAAATACTGGCATGCAGTTTTGTGGATTTATGGTAAAAGCCCTTTCAGACGAATTCTTTACCAAACGGCAGATTTCCAAACTTGTCAAATTTTAAAGGCATTTGCGGATGATAAAATCAGTATGGCTTAACCCTTTCCCAAACGACGAATTTTGGACTGGTCCAAATTGAAAGAGTTTGCAGACTACAATTTTAAATTTGATGAAAATGGCAGAAAGTTATCAAAAAGGGTAGAAAACACTGTGGGAAAAGGAGAAATTGCTCGTTACGAGCAATTTCTCCTTTTCCCACAGTGTTTTCAAAAGACTTGTACTGCAGACACGTGAAAACCAGGGCTTGTTTGGGAAAGGGTTAATTGATGGGATTTGTCTTTGAAAGGGTAAAAAACGTCGTGAGGAAAGGAAAAATGCTGGTTACCAGCACTTTCTTCTTTTCTAACAATCTTTAAAAGAAGTTGTCCGTCTTTGTGTTGTAACAAATACGGGATTGTCTGATAAAAAGTTTGAACCCTCTGAACCAGGTACAAGTCACGTTCATTTCTTATTTATCTGACTTAAATTCTTAATTTGATATTTCTTATACATAACGTATACGATACTTCGAAATTACAAAAAAGGAGAAATGATAGTCTTTTGGGACTCCTGATCTTCGAAAATTTGGTTCGTTGACTTTTGGGGTATTCGACGCCGTTCTCAACATTATTTCACTTATTTCAGTTCCGGTGGCCAGTGCACGTATCCATGCTTAGGTAGAAACATTTTTGTAATAAAACAGCTTTTTGTAATAAAATTTTTAACTTCGCTATATTCCTTCAATAGAGCGATGTTGAAAATTTTATTACAAAGAGTCGTTTTATTAAAGAAGTGATTCAAACAATACTTTCCTGGCGTTTCTTTTACCATTACTTCGCAAAACATGCTTCCCAAGTCACTGATTGCTTTCTCAAATAAAAATTGCCGATATTACAATCAGCGGCGAGAGAAGAATGACTATTGTCGCTATGACAATCATCAATCCTCGGATAGAAAAAAGTCTCAGCTTTGGAATCGAACAAGCGACCCCATGGTTTTAGCCCTGTACGTTGCCCAAATGGGCCACCGGGATAATCTGCGAAAATTTAGAAGAGTGTGAACGGATAATCATGTCGTAACGCTAGAAAGATAAATTCAAAGATACATGTATGTAATTTAAGACTTATTATTGCCTTTGCAGTAAATGTAGATCAAGACCAAACTGCACAAAACGTTCAGTCTGATCTTTGATCTACACTGTCAGCTTTGCCGAAACACTATATGGTCGAAGGCAACACTGTAATTGAACATTATTGGGTTTATGCACCGCTTTAAGGGTTGACATAATAATTAAAACAAAAACAACACCAAAACAACAAGGTGAACTTTGATTTTTCCAATGGCGAATAATGGCGGACAGAATATGCAGTCTGATCGTATATCTACACCATCCGCTACCTGATGCTAAACTATGTCAAAATCATCTTCGACTGTAGTGGAACTTTACTTTTGGATTTCGAAAAAGTAAGTCGAATTTATTTTGATGCCAGCGAGAGTATTAACAAAAAAGTTCTTTGATATTTGCAGAATGCATTGTTTCTCATTGAAAACGGAGGCCCCAAAATGGAAAAGAAAGTTTATTTTATAGTTTCTGCAACCATCAGATCAAAACGTTTTAAGATCAGTATTATTTTGGAAACCCCTAGGCTGCTAAGTACGACCTTTTGTCGACAGTGTAGATCAAAATCAGACTGCACAAAACGTGCAGTCTGATTTTGGATCTACACTGTCCGATAAGGAGTTATTTCTTATCAAAAATGAGTTTGAAATAGCAACTTTCAGGTTTTCACTATCGCCTTGAAAGTTTCTTTTCATCAATATATCAGGTTAAGGGTGAACTCTAAAAGGGTTTTCTCGGGATAAAATAAACTGAGATGCATTAGGCCGCGGGCGGAGAAACGCAAGTTATCTCTTAAAGGTTTCTTTCTGCGTATAGATCGGCCAAGAAATTATCAACTGACAAGATTGTAGGGATTCCTTTAAAACGTTGATAGCCAAAAAATAAAGTTATAAATTATTTATATGTATATAAAGTTTATTTTACTTTCTGTTGTTTGTTTGTTTGTATGGGTTTAACGTCATTTTCAACAAATACACCGCAGCGACATCCGTCCATGCGTATGAATTTCTTTTACTAGGACTTCGCAGAGCGCTCGGTCAAGGTCATTGACTGTTTTGCTGCAAATGAAGCAGTATTTTGCGGCGAGAAAGGAATAAAATCATGTGGCAAAAAACCTTCCTAGATATCAGGAAAAGATTTCGGCTCAGTTTGGGGATTTGACCATTTTTAGCCAGTCAGATATTGTGTTACTTTGAGAATTCGTAAATATTCGTAGGGATTAAAATCAGGTTGTGATTTAGAACTCTTGGTAAATACAGCCCGTAAACTTGGATCTGTTTTGTTTGAAAGGAGCAGTAAAATTTTCCTTACAGTTAAAAAACTGAACAAATGAGCCGTGCTCTGTCAAAAGGGGGCTTAATGCATTTCCGTTATACATGATACCAAACAAGTCATCACATGATCATGGATTCATAAAGTTCATTTTGTCTAACAACCGATTGCATTACGAGTTAGTCTGGTCCTTTGACATACAGAAAATTGACCTATAGCGAAAAGATTCGGCCCAGGTCAGCCCGCGCGGACTGCGCAGGCTGACCGGGGTCGATATTTTTCGCAGATGCACGAAGGCCTCTTTTCACAGACAACGGCTCAAATACTTTTAATCTTTTGCTTTTATTTCTTATGTTCTTGTGGGAAACAAAAATAAAAGTTGAAAAAGAACTGCAGCACAGAAATAGATACTTGGTAACAGGATTTGGATTTCATAACAAGCTTGCTGACTGTAATCTTTTAGGTCTTTATGTCTTTCTTTCGAAATTCCACAGAATAGATAATTAGTGCAATAGGCTTTACTACTTAAAGGTAATTATTTGAATCCAAGCTCTTTAGTGCAAAAAACCTCAGCAGAAAATTCTAAATGTAGAGAGAGAGAGGGGGGGGGGGGAGAGAGAGAGAGAGAGCCAAAATTGGTATGAAAGACAAAAGGAATGGGTGTGTAAAAGGAAATAACGAGATAAGTTTCGGTCTGTCCAAATTTCAGTGCCTTTTAGAAGCACATTCCAAATCGTAATCTTAAATGCTACCGCAAACCACTTACGTGTTGGCGATCAACACACTTTGTTGTTGAAACTGATGAAGAGGGTTTTTGAAACGATTGTCGTAAACGAAGAAAAGGATGGTACCAGCAGCATTTACTCCTTTACGACAATTTCTGTATTTTAATAGACAACTAATTATATTTGAACCACGTTAGATAAGTTGTCCACAAACGCTTGAAATCATAGCGAATGAGTCTAAATTCTGTTGTTTGATAGAGAGTTAACTTGTAGTTCATGTTGATTAACCGGCCTACTTTTTACAGAGTATCCTGCTGCAAGTATGTTTCAAGAGAAATTAAGTTTATACAGACACAAGTGTTTAACCTCTTACAAACAATACCGATTTTTAACGAAGCAAAGGCACAAGACTTTTGAAAACATTGTGGAAAAAGGAGAAAATGCTGGTAACCAGCATTTTCTCCTTTTCCCACGATGTTTTCTACCTTTCCCATAACAAGTTTTAATTTCTGAGTCACATTTATTTTCTCACCTGCAAATGCTTTCATTTTGGACGAGTCTGAAATTGTGTCGTTTGGTAAACAATTAAGTAGAAATCATCATCTTTTACCCTCTCAGCGCCAAGTATATAAACTCAACCTTTCTCAAAGGCCAATGATACAATGAACTGATACTTCAGAAAGTGTTACATCTCATGGGTTTGACTTAAATACGGGACGGTATAGATCTAAGAGCAGACTGCACGTTCTGTGCAGTCCGATCTTCTCTATGCCATCTGCAAATGCCAAACGGTTTCGCCTAAGCCTAAAAGGGTAAAGTAACGCACAGGTGCAAATTTACTGTAAAGAAATATTTTTAGTGCTTATATAATGAAAAAAAAGGTTTGATACACTGATCGATAATATACTTGCTTGCAAATCTCAGACAGAAAAATTCGTAATGAATTTACCACTCATATGTTCCTACGTAATCAAAATATCTCGAGGGGGAAATAATATTTCTGCTAAATGTTTGGCTTCATGGTAAAGTAACAGAATTATAGAAATAAACATGGTAAACCTGTTGACCCAGCGCTGGAATTAGGATCACCACGCCCACTGATATCCGGGGACGCTGCCCCAGCGCATATCTGAGATTTTTTGGAGTGTCCGACAAATAGGGCTTACAGGGGAAGAAGAGGCAGTCATGTGCACACACCATAACATTAGCTATGTCATAAAACTCACATATTTACAGAAATTTAGGATTTACATATTCTGTATTTTATAAACCCCTAATCCTTTACCTGCTAGATAAGGGAAATGGAACTTTTAAGCCGATAGTAAAAAACCGAATATTACTATTTTAATTGTATTTTTGGGAGAAAAATCTCTCCTTATCGGACAGTGTAGATCCAAGATCAGACTACACGTTCTCTGTAGTATGATCTTAATCTACACTGTCCGCAAAAGGTTATTGAGTCGCGCTTAGCAACCTAACGGTTTGCGTAGAAACAAATTGGATGGTGCGTTTAACCATTTTTATAGCGATCCCGTTACTTTACAACTCAATGTAGATCTACAGAAGAAATGTTTTAAAATACGATGTAAGGAAAAGACGAAATGCTGGTATCAACCCTATTTTTCTTTCCCCAAAATGCTTCATAGATCTACCCTTTCAAGGACAAATTTAAAAATTGGAGCCACGTGTAATTAGACGGCTTTACATGAAACATGTATATAGTAACAATGAAGTTATGACACATACACTATATGGAAACGTATAGAACTGCTAAAATTCAAATATGAGTAAATACACGAAAAGTCTTCTCGTTGAATTGCAAAAGATATTAACTCCCTATTGATATTTGATGTGGAAAATGTAATTCTTTCCCTTAGGCTATGTGTTCACAAGAAACGGCGTAACAAACTTTCGTGGTTATGTTTCTATAACGGCAAATTGTTCCATGTGAGGTTCGCCTATCATCCCTGCTGGTCATTAAGCGCCGCAGGGGATTAGCGGTTATAAGGCTTGTATATTGGTGTCATAAATGTGTCCACAAGTAGGCCTTTCTGCAGCCCGCCGCCTAAACAGGTCCACATTTTTTACCAATCACAAATCACTATTCGTTAATTCGAGTATATCAAGGCCAAGAGGTAGGCCAGAGGCAAACAGATTCAGTCACGCCGATAAATGCGTAGACACTCTTTGGTGTCGAGGTTTAGATTTGGGGCAGAAATGGCTATACTAAAAGAATAGAATCCAGGGTAATATTATTGGCAATATATTGCGAGCGCAATTTGGTTAAGCAACTGTCTACGTCACAGAACACCATGCCCTGTCTCGAAGGTGACGTAATAGAACAACGTAACGTTTTCTTCCGAGGAGAGCACAAAACGCGACAACTCGCGCAAGGAGTGTTGAGACATTGAAGTACATAATTCATCATACCGTTAGATAGTTTTCATACAGACGCATCATTTTCCGATAATTGTTTCTTGTTGGATAATATTCGACAATGGTACGGCTGACAGAAGCTCAGAGGGATCAGGCAGTTGCGACGTTTATGCAAGATCAAAGGCAAATACAGGTTGCAGGTTGCCAGACATTTTGGTGTCATTGTTTGCACTCACTCTCCACAACTGGCCGATTCCGTACCTACATCTAACTTCGTCCGTATCAAGGGGGTTTCCATTTTGAAATACTGCCAGTCACATGATCTTAAACATGGTGGCACCCTGTAAATCGATTGGCAACGGCAAAAACAGCCACGGAGGTAAGCCACTCGAAAACTTATTTAGAAAGATTCCCACGGAAAATTGTGACAAGACGTGTTTGCTTTCTAAGTGGAGCGTCACGATTTTAAAAACGGTGAAGCGGTGTACTTCCGGGGAAGAAATGTACGTTGTAGGTGCATATCAGACTACATGATACAGTCGAGGGACTTGATCAACGGATCAGCTGAGGGTTGCCGAATGTGTTCGCACATTTAAGGCAAGCATGGCGGATAATTGACCGACCTAAGTCTGGGCGTCCGAGCGTAATAACATTACGTCAGGACAGAATAATTCGTCTCGCTTATTTACACAACTGTTACCTGAAAGCCACTGAATCTGCCCTTAATACAGTAGGTATTCATAATCATCATCAGTCATTTTTTTCATTCCTAGCCATTTGATCTCCAAACGCGTTAAATGGACAGTTTTATTGACCTGTAGCGGGTTTTAAAGGGTATTGCAATTGCTATGCTATTTGTATAAAAAAAAAAATCTCGTAAAAATTATCGGACAATGTAAATCCAAAAGCAGACCACACATCTTTGTAAAGGTCAATATGTAAGCTCTAGCATCGTTTCATTCCTAACAATGCTGAATTTTATTTAGAGCTTTTCTTTTGATTAATTGACGTAAAAGGCCCTGCTGAGAATGCTGGAAATAAATTAGTCTGAGAAATGACAGTTGTAAAAAATTATTGTTCTTCTTCTTTTTTTTTGGAGGGGGGGGGTCTAACTACTTGGTATGAGTACATGCATTTTTGCCACAATCTTTTCAAAAGTGACCACTCTTTCACCTTTTACTACACAATCCCGACTTTTAATGACCGTGAGAAAGAAGCCTTTTGGAAACATTGTGGGAAAAGGAGAAAATGCTGGTAACCAGCATTTTCTCCTTTTCCCACAATGTTTTCTAACCTTTCAGAAACAAATGCAATCATTTCAGCCAAATTTAAAATGTCGTCTGCAAATGCTTTCAGTTTGGACCACTCTGAAATACTGTCGTTTGGTAAAGAGTTCAGACTAAAACATGTATTCTACAGAAGGTGCCTATGTAATAATTTCTTCTGTAACAATAAAAGAGTCATTAGTCAGGGAGTTTACTGCATCCGCAAAAAGTATTGACTTGCTTGGTATAATGCATCACGGAGATGCATTAACCCTTATCCTTCACGTTCTGTGCAGTCTGATCTTGATCTACACCGTCCGCAAAAGATCCGTGAGTCGCGATCAGCAGCCAAAGGGTTAAACCTACTTTTGCCAGAGCATTACTGAAATTTTATCTGATCATTAAAATCTAAAATGACAATACCTTTCGTGTGAGGCTGAGCGGTCGGGTTACAACTACACTCACGATCTCTCTTGTTTGATAGCTGAACTTTAGATGTGTGATACTAGCACCGCTTTCAAGGGAGACGTATATCTCTAAAATGATAGGTACACGAACAATTAAACCGAAAACGTGTCTTTGGAATTCCCAGAAAGGTGTAGAATTACATGTCTTTATGACTAGAATTATATTACAAAGAACATTTAAAGAAATATAAACGAGCCACCCTCTGGCAAAAGGGGGCTTAAAGCATCTCCGTGTTGCATTATACTAATCAAGCCATCACATAATCATGGATCTGTAATAGCCACTTTTTTAACAACCGACCGAATCATTAAGTACAGGTCCTTTGACATAAAGAAAATTGGCCGATAGCGGACTGCGCAGGCTAACCTGAATCGATTAAGCCCCCTTTTCACAGAACGCGGCTCAATCTAAAGACTTGTCAACAAGAAATTCTAGCGCAAGCAGGTTTTACTTATGCAGGCTAGGAATGATAAAAATTCTTAAAGGTAAGAAGAGAGACAAATAAAAACGCTGTTAAAACTGGAAGTGTGTAGAATGGTTAATAATTTAGTCAGCCGTGTAAACATAGATAAATCACCAATATATGTGATACAAGGGATGAAGAAACTAAAGGGAATTGTCTCCGATTTTAAAACCGGAAAATACAACAGTGATTTCTTTGATGGCCTCAATAAAATGACATGCATTTTCTATCGATCGTAATCTGTGCAATCTTGGAACCATCAGGGATAACATTTGGCAAGAAGGTACAAGAATGATTATAGTTTCGTAAAAAATAAGATGAAATGGGCTAAAAACTGGCTGAAAACGAGTATAGATGTACCTTTGAATATCAGATATTGTCGCCGATATCTACGAAACTTCGTTACTTGTTTTTTGGAACATTTGACGTATGATTTTTACGCCATCCACTTTATCCACCAACTTTAGTTTTGAAGTCTCTTTTGTAAACACCTTTTTCAAACATTTCCGAAAAATAAGACATTGCTCCTGATATTTTTCTGTTTTGTTTCGTTTTTATATAATTCAGAAATATAAATTTTCATTCCTTACGTCTTAAAAAAAAAAAAAAAAAAACGAAATTGGTCCGTTTTGATAAATTTGTGGACTAAAACCTAAGTTTGGCTCAAAAGGGTTTGGTTACCAGCATTTTCTCCTTTTCCAACTATGTTTTAAACTGAGCATTTTTCTACACCGCTTTTTTACTCTTTACCACACAATCTGGACCTTTAAAGACCCTGAAGAAGAGGGCTTTCGAAAACATCGTGAAAAAAAGGAGAAAATGCTGGTTTGTTAAAGAGTTAACCCTTTATCACACAATCCCGGGCTTTAAAGACCCTGAGAATAGAGACCTTTAAAAAACATGGTGGGAAAAGGAGAAAATGCTGGTTACCAGCATTTTCTCCTTTTCCCACAATGTTTCCTACCGTTTCACAGACATTTTTCAACATTTGAGCCAAATTTAATTTGTGGTCTGCAAATGCTTGCAATTTGGTCTGGTCCCAAACTTCGTCCGTTTGTAAAGAGTTAATACACGGTATTGTTTTTAGTAAAGGTTTAAACCAACTCATCCAAGGAAATATTCTGTTCAGTGGTAATTGTTTGAATAATTGATTGCATAAAAAAAAATTGTTTGACGTGGGCGGCAAGTCGCCAAGTGGGACAACATTTATCTTATCTGGTATCTCAACACTAAACAACCGAAATGAACTTTAAGATGGAAAATTTCCCTGTGATAATGTGTGAGTAGCATAATAACGTTTTCTGATGATTACATGTGACCGTACTTTCATCTTCTCGAAGGCCTGTATGCAATATTTTGAGATGGGGATGGGAGTTGAAGAAAAACATTCAGTACCAATCTCGCACATGCTGTATATAACCCCTCACCTTTTTTTCTAGGGAATGAGACCGAGTAAAAAGGACTTTCCGAATCAGTGGGGGAGTGGGAGGGGGTGGGGAGGCTAAGCTTCTTACCTCCCCTAGCCGTTCCACCGCCCTGTTCCAAAGGCCCTGTTTCATTTTCTATTTTTTTTTCCTGCAAATAATAACCCTTTGCAATGCTTACTAGCACTCTGGTAAAAGGGGGTTTAATGCATCTCTCTGCGATGCATTATACCAAGAAAGACATCACATAATCAGGGATCCATAAAATCCATGTGGTCAGAAAATTGACTGAACATAGAGGTAGAATAGTCGTTGGAGACGCATAAAATTTACAAATAGCAAAAAGTATCGACCCATGCGCGGACTGCGCAGGCTGACATGTATCGGTACTTTTTAAAGATGCACTAAGCTCCCTTTTCATACAGCTTGACTCATGTATTCATTACACATTACTGTAAATGTCATAGTGCTGAGCTATTTTTCAACGATGTATCACACAATTAAGAATTTCAACGACCTTAAGAAAAAAATAATAAAGCTTTTGAAAACATTGTTGTAATAGGAGAACATGCTGGTGACCAGCACTCCTTCTATTTTACGCAATGTTTTCGACTCTTTAAAAAAAAACATTCAGCCAAATTTTGTGTATTGCCTGCATTTTCTTTAGATTTTAGCGAGTCTGAAATTTTGGGGTTGATAGGGAGTCAAAAGTGCGAAGAATCAACATTTTTGCAGACCCAAATTTGGTATCATTTCTCCTGATAGAAATAAATTCTGTCATGTCGAGAACACGTGACTGATATTTGATACCTTACACGAGAATACTGCCTGAAAGTTGTCTTGCAAAAAATAACTGAAAATAAATGTCATTTCAGAAGCCTTAATAAATTCAGGTGAAGAAATTTTATCGTATCCTATAAATGAGGCATGTTCTGGAAAAAGCGGGCTTAATGCGTCTCTGTGATGCATGATACCAGTCAAGCCATCACATAATTATGGATCCATAATAGCCACTCTTTCTAGCAACTGACTTAATCATGAGGTAGACTTGTCCTCGGACACACAGAAAATTGACCTTTGCGAAAGTTTTCGGCCCAGGTCAGCCTGCGCGGACTGCGCAGGCTGACGTGGGTCGATAATTTTCGCAAATGCATTTAAAAGCCCCCTTTTCACAGCTAATGACTCAAATGATTTATTATTGACAGACTATGAACCGTTTTCAAAGATGAACCTTTAGTCATGCGTTACAGTGTTAAACAGGAAACGCGGGACAAATTACCGTCAACGAAATAGTCTGACGCCATGACTAGTAAGTCGGACCATCATGATTCACCAATCGTTCCATATTCAACTCTGAAATAATTAAAAACAAGGAATATCTTTTTAAAAATAGACGGCGTAAAAGTACCTGGATAGCTGAGTATTGAGTGACGCTTAGAAAAAAAAAACAATTAAATTACCAAATAGTACGAGAAGAGGATCATCTCCTATCATGTAAGTTTGTTATGGTGTGAATTAGGGCCCCCGGGTATCGATTAGCTGCACCACATGCTTGTATATTAGTGTCATAAATGTGCGAGCAAATAGGCCAGCAGGGTCCCCCCAAATAAAAATGTGTACATTTTTTACCAGTCGTAAATTACCACCTATTCATTCAATTTCGCTATACCAAAACGTATAGCCAAAAGCAAGCCCATTTAGCTACGCCAAAACAGATTTCAAGACATACCATCTAATTTGCAAGGACACAATGAATTACAATGACGCGTCAAAGCAACACCGTCAACAAAATACTCTGTCGAAACAAAAAGTAAACCAGACATATCACTTCTGTAATTTAACCCTTAATCAACGAACAAGCAGTCCGGAGATGTAACGACCCTGAGAAAGAAGGTTTTTGAAAACATTGTGATAAAAATGTTGGTAACCACAGTGTTACCTACTCATTCATAGATGAATCCAAATAATTAAACTTCAAAGTGTTGGAACCGACTTAATTTGTCTTTGTTTACCAGGGTTGTTCTTAACCCTTTACCACACAATCTCGAGTTTCAACGACCCTGAGTAAGAGGCAATTTGAAAACATTTCTCCTTTTCCCACAATGTTTTCTACGGTATTAATAACAAATTCAATCATTTGAGTCACATTGAAATTTCTGCCCGCAAATGATTTCAATTTGGGCAAGTCTAAAATTTTCTCATGTGATAAAGAGTTAACGCGACTATTTATAAATAGTTAAAGGCCCAATAGCAAACAAAAAAATGCAAGTGTTGAATACATTGACTTTTAACTGATACCATTTAAAAGTATTGAACATATTGTGAAGATGACAATCTGCTGTAGTGTGGTCCTTCCAAGGGTTAGTAGCCAGAGGAAAAAATGATTTTCAAAATCAGCGAAAAAGTAAACAAAAGTTAGGGTGACCTGACAACTTTTAACCTAGTTTTGAAAGTAATTTCTCTGCCAGCGACTACCACTTGGACCGACCTTACAATAACAAATCGCCATCTAACAATAATGTTCTTACTTTTATGGAGGGGAATATCCGCCAAAACTCTATGTGTCTAGATGACATTCTTATTTATGAACATTAGATGTCTATTTGTCCTCTTTCTTACATCTTACATGCATATAACATTTCATGTTTCATTATTACTAGTGCATGTTGCTTCATGCTAATTCCATTTTTCTTCTTCCACTTGTATGCCATAAACTTGTTATTTGTTCATTATGCCCCTTTTGACATTATGATTTCATCCATCTTACTTCCTTATCCTGATTTTTTTCCCCCATTTCCCATGTCTGTATAGCTTATCATTAAAGTGCTACATTCTTGTTTATGCATATTCTGGCAAAAACTATGGGCTTTTGTCATATTAAAGTGAAGCTATGATAGGTAGCTGAATTAAGGCGAACGAAGTATGCACTAACAAGAATGAAATTTACACGAATACGACAAGTCATATTATGATACCAGATGGCGCTTTCATATACATCATTCGGTAATAGACAAGTTCGGTAAGTTGGACTTATACATAAATCAATTGGATGTTCTGTAACAAGGCAGTGCCCTGATGTTTCTCACACCCAATACATAGCTTTCTGTGCAAACCCCCACTTTTTTTTTAATTTGCAATTGCCGCTCGTTTTCTGATATAATAATATTTGTTATATTGTACCTTCCATGCTGTTGATAAATGCCTGAAATTGATAAATTCTGATCACCATCTTATTTTCGGTTTTCACCCTTTCACCCTGAGTTGATTTAATCAATAATACACAATCCTAAACCTGTACCCATTGTAATCGTCCTACAGATAACAGACTCCCAGCTTAAGCCAATTCTCAAGTTTTATAAAATATGTTTTATCAAAAAGGCACTGTCTTTGTTAACATTTCCTTTGTGAAAATATTTTCATTTGGGAACAAAATGGCCGGCTTGCAAACCAGCCAATTACCCTTAGAGCACCTTTCACCCTTGCAGCCAATTCGGATCAAGATCAGACTACACAAAACATGGAGACTGATCGAAGATTTACTCCGTCTATTTTTCTAATACATTATGAATAAGGACAACCTTGAAATCATTAATAGTAGATGTTCTTTTTGTAAAATGAAAATGGCCGTTTGGTTTATTCGATGCTCTAAGGGTTGAAATTATGGTTAATCAGTGCGAATTAATAAAGATATTACAGGCGAAACATTGTAGCAAATGAAGAGAGAGAGAGAGAGAGAGAGAGAGGCCTTGACAACGCTTTGTTGCATCCTTCCTGTAATTTTGACTTTGTGCTTGTCTAGAAAAAATTTTCTGTTCTGTTCCTCTCCTGCCTCCACAGTGTTTTTAAATGAATCTGGTCTGGTGCACACAAGTCGTCGTCCGCAGGTCTTAAAGTGTGTTCATCAATACAACACGGACATCACGGCATAAAAAAATCATATATGGTCCCTGTACGAACTTTTCGAGAGCGAAAGGAGTACTGTATACTTTATACATGTATAGACATGTGTCTTTAACAGCCTATACCAGCCTGTATAGCTCATGTGGTAGAGCGTAGGACTAGTAAACGTCATGTGTCGGGACACTTGAGGGTGTGGGTTCGATTCTCTCGGCTAACCATCTAAAATTACTAACAGTTTTCCAGATGAGACGTTAAACCGAGGTCTCGTGTGACGGTGCTATACACCGAGCACGTTAAAGAACCAGGCGTAACTTATGGTAGGTTTCGTCGTGTATCTTGCACTATCCCTGTAACATAACTAATAGCCTTCAGGGGCCGTCGCCCATATGGGAAACCGGTGGCGCCGATAAATAAACGCGAATTCTTTAACAGCCTGTTTTCATACCTCCTATTACCAACAAGATAAAGAAGATCCCCATAGATCTTAGAGATTAACCTGGGTTTAAAGGTGGCTATTTAGAATTCGTGACGAAAAATTAAAAACAAAAATCCCAAAACTCATTTTTATGTCCCTGAAACATTAATAGACGAGGAGAAATTCGCAGATCAGACTGCACACATAAAAGTTAAGGGGATAGGGCATGTTCAGATCACACACTGTTCATGCTGTTTGAAAAAAGTATTTGTCAAAAGAGTATATGTCACTATCTATCTATCTCTCTCACCCCCTCTCTTCATTTGCCACAATATTTTTTCTGTATTAGCCATCTTTCTGGAAACAATTGAATAATCCATAAGTTTAACTCTAAGAGCTTCGAATAAACCTAACTGCCATTTTCATTGTAGAAATAAAACCTTAATTTTAGCGATTTCAATGTTTTTTTCTGTTCAGAATTTTTGGAAAAGCAGCATGTGAAGATCAAAGTTCAGACTCGGTGTTTGGCGTATTGTGATCTTGATCTGCACTGGCCGCAAAGGCAACTGAAGTAGTGACAGGCGCTCTTAGGGTTAATGGCTGGTTTGGAAGTTTGGAAAAAAATATTTTCGCAATGAAATATTCACAAAAACATTTTAAAGGAAGATACATCGGGTACAAGGTTAGGATTGGGTATTATTCATTACCTCAACTATATGGTTGGAATATCGAAAGTAAGATGTGATGGTGATTTCAGGTATATTATTTTACATACAGCATGGCAGGAGCAACATAACAAAATTATTATGTCTGAAAGCGTGTGGAAAAAAGAACCCTTGAACAAATGAAAGCCAAGACTTTACTTGGTGTGAAAAACATCACGGTGCATTAAACACTATATAATTACCTTGTTACCGAAACATCTGATAGATGTACTATTATAAGTCCAATTCACTGAACTTGTCTGTTACCGAAATATTTGCGCCCCCCCCCCCCCCCCATTATACTTCTCGTCTGCAATTAGGAAAATTTCAGTACTGGAGAAGGAAGTATAACAAATATAACATGTATTTAGAAGGAAGTAAAATGCTACTAGAAACATGCAGCAAGCACTTGGAAAAAAGACAAATGCAATGACGCAGTAGGAAGTAATCAGGAAGAATTAATCATTCATAATCAACAAAAACACAATACATGTAGTAAATATGATCAAGTTATAATTATGATGCAGGCAATTAGCACCAAACAGTATGCACTAGTAATAATGACACGTGAGATGCAATATGCATGTAAGATGTAAGAAAGAAGACGAATAGACACCTAATGTTCACAAATAAGAATGTCATCTAGACCCATAGAATTTTGGCGGATATTCCCCTCCATATACTTTTATATGGTATGATTTAACTCTTTCGGCACCAAATAAATAAACTCGACCTCAACTGACGGCTGCAAAGACAATCAAGTGCAAGTCAGACCGATTTTTATAGCATAGGCTTGACAACACAAGCGGACAGCATAGATCCAAGATCAGACTGCACGTTCTGTGCAGTCTGATCTGGATCTGTGCTGTCCGCAAAAGCCCATGGCGCTGAAAGGGTTAAATCTAAATGCATTATCACACCAGTTTTGTTTACTTTTGGCAGCTTTTGTTATTTTAAGTACCAAAATTTTGTGACATCTTATTGGATGTATCACTGTAAACTGGCAGCCCGTTATCGATCTTCGTATCAACAACAGGTAACACTCAATGCTTACAAGTCGAGTTTCTGCCCAGTTCGAGATTTCATGAGATAACACGAGACTTGGAAATTCAAATTGTGATTTTATTTTCGCACATAGATGGACCTTATTGATAGAGATTAAATTCTTCAGCGAGTTAAATAAATTGATCGCCGTCAGAAAAATCTTTGTTTGCCATGAAAATCTTAATCAAAAGATAATTATTGCTCGATTTAAAAAAAAAAAAAAAAAAGGCGTTCTGTTACGGCCTGTCTGATTGGTGGATTCTGTACATGTGAAAACCAATAGCTGCCCTCGATAAATCGGGTGTTGCCTGTTGTCTATCGGACGGTTACGGGAGATACAACGGGTACCAGTTTAGTATCACTGATGCATGGGTAAAAAGTTACAAATGATTTAAAGACGCATGCAACTGCGACCTGGCGCTTGACATAAGGTCACTCTGACGTCGCGTTGACAAGACATCTTAAACTTCATTTTTGTACGCAGTCGCCACCAGGATGAATACATTTCCTACGACGCACAAATCCTTTGAGCCATGCTCTGGCAAAGGGGGCTTCACACATCTCCGTGATGCATTATACCGAGCAAGACATCAAATAGTCAGGAATCCTTAAAATTAAATATGTCTAACAACCGACTGTATGCTAAGGTAGACTGGTCCTTTGACATACGGAAAATTGAGCAATAGCGAAAAGTTTCGGCCCAGGTCAGCCTGCGCGGACTGTGCAGGCTGACCTGGATCGATACTTTTCGCAGACGCATTAAGCCCCCTTTTCACAGAGCATGGTTCATCTGTTGTTCGTGACAATGATAGATTTCATTTTATCAAAGGGTGACACATTGTGCGGTGTTTCCGTTAGGACATCTTGCGCGATATCAAATTTCCGGCCCTTTAGACGCGAATCAAACACGCGGAAGTGGGTAGGAGCTGAAGCACTCAGCAATCGCCCTCAGTGTTGGATATAAGAGCATCTAATTTATCTACCTGACAGTAGTATGAGGAACTTTAATATGGTAGAAAACATTGTGGGAAAAGGAGAAAATGCTGGTTACCAGCATTTTCTCCTTTTCCCACAATGTTTTCGAAAGGCTTCTTTCTTAGGGGCGTCAATAGGCGGTATTGTGCGGTAAAGGGTTAACATGCAGAAAATTGACCAATAGCAAAAAACTTTCGGATCAGGTCAGCCTGTGCGGACAGTGTAGGATAACCTAAGTCGATCCTATTTTGCAAATGGATTAAGCTCTCTTTTCACAAAGCATGTGTTTTCTGTGATACTTGGGCACTTTTGCCTTCTTCGGAGGTGAGGATTTCGATTTTAATGTAATGATACTGGAAACTTCAGTTTATTTTACACATAAATGACAGCAATACATTTGAGCTATGCTCTGGCAAAAGGGGGGTAAATGTATTTCCGTGACAAGCAAGTCATCACATGATCATGCTTCCATAAATTTCATTTTTTCTAACAAGCGACTGAACTATGAAGTAAACTGGTCCTTGGACTTGCAGAAAATTGACCGATAGCAAAGGGTGTTGGCCCAGGTCAGCCTGCGCAGCCTGACCTGGGTTGATAGTTTTTGCAGATGCATTAAGCCCCCTTTTCACTGGACACGGCTCATTTGTCTTTGATAGATAAACGACGGAAATGTACTTATATTCTTCAAGTGGAAAAAAGTCCAGTGTGACTTTTCAGCGCTACGTCAAGGTGACTTTTTAGCGCTACGTCAAGGTGACTTTTCAGCGCTACGTCAAGGTGCCTTTTCGGCGCGACGTCAAGGTGACTTGATGCCATGCGCAGGGTTGCAGTTAGCGCTGTTTTTAAATCATTTGTAGCTGCCTAAACATTCAATGAATTTTGATAAATATTTAGCATGTATCAATGATACATCTAATGGGTCTTAAAAGAAGGTTAAAATGTGAACGAATCGTCGAGTTATGGGAAAAGTCCACATACTTCTGGACCAATCCTCGAAGATCAAGATCAGGAACGTGCATTCTGATGTTGGATATACACTGTCCGATACTGCGTTACACATCCTGGTCAGAACCACCGTGAAATATCAATATTTCAGATGTTTTTTCCTGATTGGAAAGGTCCATTTCATTAATTCAGCGCTGTAAGCCTTAAACATTAGGCCACATTAAATTAGATTTTGTCTTTTGCAAAAACTTTTAGTTTAGACAAGTCTATTTTAAATTTCTGTTATCTGGTAGGCCTACACAGTTTAATGAATAAAATGCTATTTCCAGCAATTTGTACAAACGAAAGTATTGCGATTTCAAAGTCCTTTTCGCCGTCTAGAACAATGTATATCCAAGATCAGACTGGGTGTCCCTTTTAAACGTAGCATTACGGCCTAAATTCCAGATCAGATAGCGGAATATTCTATACCGACTGAAATTATAATCTCCCTTCTTTTTGCACACAACGCTTTAATGTTGCCCTCATTCTTGTTATTTCAGGAACAAAGCAGATATGTTTTCCTTGTGTCAAAGTTGAAATATACGAACAGCCGTAGAAAACGATGTGCAAGTCTCGTTGAAAGCCAAACGTACAGGTAAGAATTCTATCTTTGTCATGTGATTTCAATTATGTTTCTTTCGTCTTTTGTAAAATATCTTAAATCCTGTCAGCACCATAGACGAAAATAGGGGCTTCTATGGACAGCAAAGATCAAGATCAGACTGCACAGAATGTGCAGTCTGATCTTTGATCTATACTTTCCACTTGTCAACCCTTTAAGATAAAAGTATCTCAGAGTTTCATTGGATTGAATTTTCAGACGTCGAAAGAGGTCGAGTTTATAAATGAGCCATGGTCTGGCAAAAGGGGACGTAATGCATCTTCGCGATCCATAATACCAAGCAAGTCATCACATAATTATGGATCCATAAAACCCATTTTTATCTAACAACCGATGGAATCATGAGGTATACTGGTCCTTTGACATGCAGAAAATTTGACCAATAGCGAAAAGTTTCGGTCCAGGTCAGCGTGCGCGGACTGCGCGGGCTGACCTGGGTCGATAATTATCGCGGATGCATTAGGCCCCGTTTTCACAGAGCGCGGCTCAAATATAGTTGGCGCTGTATTCGTTAAGACGTAAAACCCCCTCTTCCCCCCCCCCCCCCCCTCAAAAAAAGTGTAATTTCACACTTTCGCCAGGAAAATGTTTTTGCATTGAGTTCATATTGCTGAATTCGTTAAATGGTGTTCATGTCGCTTTCATCATTATTACAGTCATATCACGGTGACAGTTCAGATTTTTATATTCTACTGAGTATCACCAGTGCTAGGCAAAAGCCCTGAAGTGTCTTGCCGACGGAAATTCCATCAAAATGTCAAGCTCCTTTGGTGAGGGTCGGACCCGGGGACTCCAAATTGCGAATCCTATATACAATCATACTGAGCAACGCAGGAACCACTTTCAAACGGCATTTTCCGTCTGACAACATATCATTATTGAAATATTGTGGCAAAAGTAGAATTTGCTTGTGAAGAGCACTTTCCTTTTGCCACAATGTTTTCAACTACATTCATGTGTATCTAATACCTTAATTCATATCTTACATGGGCGGTATTGAAGCCAACTGCTGTAAACAGGGAGGCACAGTAAGGAGCACGTCCTCAGGGACCGTATTCACCAAACATTCTTAAGAATAATTATTCGGAAGTAACACAACTTCTTATTGGCAGGACCAAATGGTCTAGCCAATCAGAAGTTGTGTTACTTTCACATTTAGAAAATTCTGGAGAATAAGACTAAGAACGATCTTAAGAGCGGTTGGTGAATACGGATCCAGATTACAAAATTTTGATCTCTCCAAATTGAGACGACTTGCAGAGGGCAAGTCAGTTCGGCTGAAATGACCAAAAATATTGCAGAGAAAGAGGAGAAAAAAATGGTTGTCAGTGGTTTATCCTTTTCCCACAATGTTTTGAAAAAAAATCTTCAACAGGGGATAAATAGGATCTGAGAAAAGTTGGAGTTTGAGATAAAAGTTTATGACACGAATCTAGAAAAACAATATTAAGTGAACATTTTTCTAGACGAGTTTCATAAAATTATCTCAAAAGCCAACGAGTGTCATATACTTTTAATCACATAACAATATTTCACAAATTATAGGTCAGAAAATGCAAAAGCACGCATGCAGACGTGGTAATTTTCATAACTGAATTTTCATTTTCTTGAAAGATGTATGAAATGACGTCACACATGGCGCCAGACAATGCATATATCAAATGTGTGTAAGATAAGAAAAATCGTAAGTGGTATATTGCACTGAAAAAAATGCACACGTGATAATTTCTACGAATAAAACCAGATTCAGTTCCTTGAAAGAAGTATGAAATGACGTCATATATGACGTCACACAATGCATATCAAATGTGTGTAAGATAAGAAAATTCGTAATGGGTATAATGCACTGAAGACAAACAGTTTACGTGATAACGTTGGTAAGGGGTTGAGAGGACATAGATCTACAGCGTAGTTTCTGTAAACTGTTTAGCAGAAGACAAAATTCTAGACATATTCAAAAAAGGTCATTTAAAAAAGACAAATTACACGTTGCTTAATTGATGTGATCAAGTCTTTGAAAAGGCAGAAATAGGAACAGTGTGATACTGGTTGCGGTATGTTTCCCCTTTCCGACGATGTTTTTTAAAAGTCTTCTTTCACAGGGGATAGTTTGGTGGAGGGGGGAAAGGGTGATTAGATGTAATGCGTAGTTTCCATTAATTCTTACGCAGCCAACAAAATTCTACACATGTCAATATTGACACCATTTGAGGGCGACAATCAAGGTGGCTCAAATGACTGGTTTTGTTTTTCCAAGGGCTGAAAGAATTGTGGAAAAAGGCTAAAATGCTTGTTTTGTTTTTTCTAAAGGTTGGAAATATTGTGAGAAAAGGAGAAAATGCTGGTTACCAGCATTTTCTCGTTTTCCCACATTGTTTTCTAAAGCCTTCTTTCTCGGGGCCGCTAAATATAGGATTGTGTCGAAAAGGACTGAACCATCAAAGTGCTATGCACAGCTTAGGCAGTTGTTGAGGGCAGATCACGCAAAACGTTAGGTCAGTCTTGTGTAATAATTACGACGTCTGATCTTACGTGAAATAAACTATCCTAAACTGAAATTATATTGCCAAGGACATTTTTACTGACTGATGACAATCTGATGCTGCCTGTTTGTGGTCGAAGGGTTCAATCTTGTACAACATAACACTTGTTAGGATTTATCCATATCGAAAGCAATCCGCGAGTAAGATGTGACTCAAATGATGGAATTCGTCTGTAAAAAGAAAAAAAAAAACTATTGTGGGAGAAGGAGAAAATGCTGGTCACCAGCATTTTCTCCTTTTCCCATAATGTTTTCAAAACCCTCTTTCCTCAGGGTCGTTTTTAAACAGGGCTTGTTTTGAAAAAGGGTCGAACAACTACGGGAGAATATTTCACAGGTTTCTTGAAGTCGTAGAAATATCAAGATGGCAAAAAGCGACTTGGAATAGACTGGATCTCATACACGCTATCATCCTTGCACCACTAGATGGTGATAACCTATTAACTCTTAGGCTGCTTGGCGTGGCTTAAGGGCCTTTTACGGACAATGTAGATCAAGATCAGACTGCACAGAACGTGCAGTCTGATCTTGGATCTACACTGTCCGATAAGGAGATATCCCCCCCCCCCCAAAAAAAAAAAAAAGAAAATTGCGATAGATCGGTTTTTCCTATCGGCTTGAAAGTTTCATTTTATTTATTTAGCAGGTTAAGGGTTAACCGTTTTACCAAACGACAAAATTTTAGACTTTAGACTGCATTTTGAAAGCATTTGCAGACGACAAATTGAATCGGGCTTAAGTAATTAGAATATCTTTAAAAGGATAGAAAGAGCTGGTTAAAAAAAAAAATCAAGAAAAGTTTGTAAAGGTGCTCTGGTCGCCACGATATAACTGAAATAATGTTGAAATGATATTGAAATTGGCGATAAACACCATAAAAATATTTTTTGGTGCTGTAAAAGTTTATTTCAAACTATCAATTTCTAGTACTCGGAAAATTATGCTTTTGTTTGAATGAATGGTGCATCATCTCTGAAAATTAGACATAATTCAATCATTGACTTGACTAAATAGCGGACGGTATAGATTCAAGACCAGACTGCATGTCCTGTGCAGTCTGATGTTGATCTATGCCGTCCGCTAAAGTTCATCTCTCAGTCCTCTAAAAGGGTTAAGCCTTTGCACAACCTGTTGAAATACTTTGCATTTTATTATTATACAAATCCTCAATATGTCTATGAAAAATATTTAAAACAGTTTGGAGACATCTTGCTACTCGTACCTTATCACGTGTATCTTGTTCATTTCTTTATGTCTATGTTTAACAACCCATAGTTGGTGATTTTTTTGGTTTGTTTTGTTTTGATTCGGAATTATCTGTTTTAAACCGTTTTCAGAAGTCTTAAATTCATGATACGGTAGACAGCATACTTATCCGTGCGTCTCAAGCAAAAGGCAAAATGTTCAGCTAAGCAACTCATCCAAGCATTTAACATATGGGACGTAGCTTAACTTTCACGAACAGTCAACCACCAAACTGTATCACTGGAATATCTACCAAAGGCTTAATTTAAATGCCCCATGCCAAGCCGCTTTTCATGTCGTTGCTTTCCTATTGAAGTAATCTCGATCCTGAGCCTCGTTTTCATTTAAACGTGTAACGTACAAAGGGTAGACATCTCCATGGCAGGGCAGTTATCATTACGTCCAACCTAAGCTATAAAATGTAACGTGCAACCGCTTTAGATACCTACCAAAGCACTGAACACATAACAGGTACATACAACTTAAAGGGTCAGTGGCGGCCAAAGGTAAACAATGTGGATTTTAACATGTACTTAACTCTTTTTAACATTTAGAATAATTAAAAAAAAAAAAAAAAAATAAATAGAACAAAACAGGATATTTTACTTCTAAGAGAAGGTTCAATTACCAGGGGTCACTCCACAAAACTGTATAAAAAAAGAGCAAGGAATAAATGTCGCGAGAAAGTTTTTTCGAACAGAATAGTAAATAACTGGAATTCATTGTCAAGTGAGATAGTAGAGGCACAAACCTTAAATTCATTTAAAAATCGCTTGAACAAGTTGTGGCATAAGGATAATAAATTCTATCCAACATGTTTTAACATACATTAGTTCCATAAAAAATTTTAACCAAGTTTTTAGTTGTATATACCAGTTTTAAAACAAAACAAAACAAAAAAAACATTGGAAGATTTGTAAGAAGTGTCATATAAATCTAGTTGTTGCCATTTGTGCACTATATATAGAACCGGAAGTCGCGAAAGTATTTACTAGATAGACGCGACAACTAAGAAGTTTAAATAAGACAGAGATTAGAAATACGGGGAAAACGACTTCAAAAGGGCCTTTTGAGAAGTGGAAAGACTTACACGGCTCCATTGAGATGTATCTGGCCTCGAAACTTGTGAAACTTTACCAAACGACAAAATTTTAGACTCGTCCAAATTGAAAGAGTTTGCAGACGACAATTTTAAATTTGATGAAAATGACAGAAAGTTCTCCAAATGGGTAGAAAACACTGTGAGAAAAGGAAAAGTTGCTCGTTACGAGCAATTTCTCCTTTTCCCACAGTGTTTTCAAAAGCCTTGTACTGCAGACACGTGAAAACCAGGGCTTGTTTGGGAAAGAGTTAACTCTTTACCAAACGACAAAATTTTAGACTCGTCCAAATTGAAAGCATTTGCAGACGACAAAATAAATGTGACTCAAAAATTGAAATTTGTTTTGGGAAGAGTAGAAAACATTGTGGGAAAAGGAGAAAATGCTGGTTACCAGCATTTTCTCCTTTTCCCACAATGTTTTCAAAAGGCTTCTTCCTCAGGGTCGTTAAAAGTCGGGATTGTGTGGTAAAGGGCTAAAATCATCCCATCTGAAACTATGGAACATTCTGTGAAGATTACAAACTGTTGTACAATCGGTCAAAGTGGTTGTCGCCGGCAGAATATTATTAAAAATACAGAACAGAACAGAACAAAATTTTATTTTGACTTGTACAAAGTACATCGTCAGTTGCACTACAATATACAAAAACAACGTGGTACATGGAGATACTATCAAGATGTTACAAAAAAGACATATAGGAAAGAAATAAGTTGAAAAGTATTATGATTAGAAATAAAAAATAAACAAGCAGTAGAGAGTGAACATTTAAGATCAATTAATTACAATATTTCCAGTCGATCGCAAGTTTGACGTAGACTGCAGTTTTTTGAATGATATTAAAAATACAACTAAAAAGTAAACAAAACATAGATCGAATTAGCAATTTTTACCTAGTTTTAAAGTTCACTTTTCTACCAGCGACTAACGCTTAGACCGACATTACTGTAACAGCTTGTAATCTTCACAATAATTTCCATACTTCAAATGCTATGACCTTTAATCTCAATGCATTTTAATACTCTGATTGTTTACTTTAAACCGCATCGTTGGGAAGACTAGTTCTACCAGTGATGAGGTCTGGTGCTGATTCTGCGTGACACTTGTGTCCCTTTACCAGTTCATAGTTCTTGATTACATTCTTGCTAAGGTTGCGTTTCTACTTCAAAGAGCGGAGACACTGTTTAGCGATGAGGGAAGAAGGAATCCTGTAGAAAAGATAATTATGAACCATGCTCTGTGAAAAGAGGGTTTTAATGCATTTGCAAAAAGTATCGACCCATGTCAGCCTGCGCAGTCCGCGCAGGCTGACATGGGTCGAAACTTTTTGTATATGGTATATTTTCTGCACGTCAAAGTCTACGTCATGCTTTAGTTGGTTGTTGGACAAATTGGATTTTATGGATCCAGAATTATGTGAGGACTTGCTTGGTATAAAGCATTACAGAAATGCATTAAACCGCATTTTTTCGCGAGGGCTGTTCATACTTTTTAAAATAAATACCTGGAAATATTTTTTTCAAGTTTCTAGTTTCTGACTCACAGTCGCTTGATTACAAACCCACGCAAGTTATTATCTGAGAAATCTGTGGCCGTCTTCACCAACCATCCTAAATTGCGTTCTTATTCTAATTGTCAAATACTCTATAATTTCAAAGTAAAGCAAGTTCTCACTGGCTGAACTTAAACCAAATAAGTCATCCTCTAGGAAAAGGGGGTTTACTGCATCTCCGTCAGGCATTATACCAAGCAAGTCATCACATAAATGTGGTTTCATAAAAATCCATTTTGTTAAAGAACTGGGTTGAACACCGAGGTAGAATAGTCGTTGGACATGCAGAAAATTGACTAGAACCAAATGTTTCGACCCAGGTCAGCCTGTGTGGACTGCGAAAACTCACCTGGGTCGATACTTTGGCAGATGCAGTTGACCCCATTTTCACACAGCAAGGCTCAACTGGTTTAGCCAATCAGAAATTGTGTTATTTTCTCAATTCTGAATTGAGACTAGGACTGCAATTTAGAATGGTTTGTGGATTTGGGTCCAGGGCCTCTCGCAAGATTTATAAGGGAAGACGGTATAACATATGAGCCATGCTCTGTGAAAAGGGGGCTTAAGGTATTTGCAAAAAGTATCGACCCATGTCGTCCGCGCAGGTTACCTTAACATTTTCTGCATGTCAAAGGATATTTCTACCTCATGATTCAGTCGGTTGTTTGTCGGAATGTATATTGTGCCTCCAAATTTCTGTGATGTATAATGCATCACGGAGATGCATTAAGCCCCCTTTTGCCAGAGCACGGCTCATATAAACACTCGATGCACTAGATGGATGGCTGTCAGTTATTACTGTATATCATCATTCTTAGGAGGGTACTTATATGTAATCCTTTTTATGACGTTAATCACTTTCTGAAATACTTACTTGTAGCTATTTCACGGAGTGCAGCCAATTCAGTTCCATCTTGTAATCGTTCTTGTCTGTAATTTGCGATGTTACTTAAACCATAGGCTGCTAAGCGCGACTCACTGACCTTTTGCGGAAAGTGTGGATCAAGATCAGACTGCACAGAACGTGCAGTCTGATCTTTGATCAACACTGTCCGAATAGGAGATATCCTTTCTCCAAAAATGTCTTTCAAATAGGAAACTTTGGGGTTTTACCAGCGGCTTGAAAGTTTCTTTTCTTTTATTTAGCAGGTCAAGGGTTAATGAAAAACAATTACAAGTACACAAAAAAGGTGATTAACCGTTATATACTTTTGCTACCAGTGTAAATCAAGATAGAACAGAACAAACCAGAAATGCTATTAAGTTGACATGCATACAAGCTCAATGGGCAAAAGAATACATTTCATAGTGTGATATAGAAATGACATATATACCTTGAGAAAAGAACAGTATTTTGCCTTTATCCTGCTGAATAAGTGAAATTAAACTTTCAAGCCAGTAGTAATCAAAGTACTGAAAGTACTGACAGACTAGCGAATTTGATTGATTGATTGTTTGTATGGTATTTGACCCTGTTTTCAACATTATTTCAGTTATGTAGCGCACAGTGCACATATCTATGCTTTCCCTGAGTTTCTTCTACCAGTACTTCGCAAGATATTCTTTCCAAGCCACTGGCTGCTTCCCACATAACCATCGTCGAAATGTGAGAGAGAAATGAATCCTGTCGCAATGACTATCATCATTCCTCAGAAAGAAATTTGCAGAGTCGGGGATCGAACCAGCAGCCTCCTGTTCTCAAGTCCTGTACCGCTACCGACTGAGCTGTCGGGGCTATGCGTGCTATTGTTTAACTATAATCCAGTTTAAGTTTAACCCTTAACATGCTAAAAATGTTAAATGAAACTTTCAAGCCGATGGTAAACATCTGAATATTGTTATTTCAAAGTTACATTTTTGGAAAAAAATATCCTCTTACTGGACAGTGTAGATCCAAAATCAGACTGCACGCTCTGTGCCGTCTGATCTTAATCCACACTGTCCGCAAAAGGTCATTGAGTTGCGGTAGTGCTGGTAAAAGAAACTCCAGGAAAGCACTCTCTTAACAAAACCAAAAATTTTACACTCGTCCAAATTCAAAGCTGTTGCAGACCATAAATATTAAATGTGGCTGAACTGACGAAACGTGATTCCAAAAGGGCAGAAAACAATGTGAGAAAAGGAGGAAATGATGGTTATCAGCATTTTCTCCTTTTCCCGCAATATTTTCAAAGGGATTCTTCCCCAGTGTCATTAAAACTTGGAATTGTTTGGTAAAGGGTTAATATTCAAGAGGTAGAATAACAGTTCAGCATAACAGTTTAACTGTGCACAATGATCTAAATAATGAATGACAAGGGTCCTCTGTCCAGTGAGGGTTGATATAGCTGGTATTTGCTACCAGTTAATACCTAGGTGTATCTATCAATAGATTCATTCATAATGTTAGAGTGGTGTAGGAATAAGTGATTCTCTGCTTTGCATAGGTTACGTCTTAATCTACACATAAGCAAAGATCTTGTATCTTATAAATGACATCTTGTTCATTTTATTACTTTGTAAGACGACATGTTCACCTTGGAGTGGTAGAGATTTAGTGGTTTTTGTCAAAATTGTCATATGTAACAGAATACAGATTTCCAACAGAGAGAAGTATTTTCTGTGAGGCAACTGTGGGTTTTTTTTTTTTTTGTTTACTTTGAATCTAGGTCAGTCTTGATGCCTATAGACCCTTTTACAACGCCGTTCGTTGCCAAGGAAATACGATCCCAGAATTCCAGTTTTCGCGCATGCGCACTGTTTGTAGGGCAAAAAGTTCAATATCACCACTGTTGAAAGCTATTTTCACATGCAATGTTTTGGTTTTGTCGAAAGATTTTATTGATTAAAATCTGTGAAGATCAATCGTGTCACAGGATGCCGTTATCATGCTGTGCACCGGGATGTACAAACAGCTTAGTTAATTAGTATCTGGCTTAAACGTCCCAGTGTCAAAACGGTTTACTCTTGGTTAAAACGTCCGCAATTTCCATGACGAATTGGTTAAAACATCCCCTAAACGCGTCCCCGTATATTTTATTCAAATTATTTGTTTGATCTCGTATGTTTTTTAAAGAGATTTTTCACCGTTAATGTTTTGTATTTTATTGACCATCGTCATTTAATGATATTAATTTTTGACCCATATCCTACCGTACTTATATTTTTGACCAGCACAAGAGGAATTCGCGTGAAGTTTATGTCATAAATCTTAATTAATGTTACTTAAACCATAATTAGGATTTGTAACCGTGTATTTCAAGACCACGCTACCCTCGTGTGCAAACAGATCTCTCATTATGCTTTTCGCAAAGTAAATTCAAGATCACCGTCACGTAACGGAGGCTAAGGGTTAGGTCTATATTGTTTCCCTACGTTATCATGTACAGTATATGACATGCCAAAATGCCTCCCCGTATACAATGTGTTCAGCTAATTACTATTACAATTTCCATGTAACCCTTTACCCAACAATCAGAAATCTTAAAGACCAAGAGAAAAGAAAGCTTCATGATGAAATTGATCACAGTACACAATCTCTAAACTATTAGAGGTAACAACGTGAACTATGTCGATCTCGACCCACACCCTCCGCTATTGAAATTAAACAAAATATCCACTGTATTGTCGATTACACTAACAAGTATGTGATATATCAGATGGTTACCCTTTATAAACCCTTTACCTAACCCTCCCTCGTCTTAATTAACGACCCTACATCAATGGGCTTGTGGAAACACTACGGCAAAAGGTAAATAATGCTGGTAACATGCATTTTTCCCACTCCCGCAGTGTTCCAGCCCATGATTCACGGGGTTTGTCTGTTACTGCCTGGGGTCGGTTAACATTTTCTTTGATGATAACGTCAACCCAAAACAGCGACACTTTTTTTTTTACGTCTTTTAATTTCACTAAAATACGGATCGTTTTCTTCCACGTTACTGAACCCTTAGCAAATACGTTAGTCTGATGATCGTTTCTTTGCTTCTGGGAGTAAGCTTTTCATATAATCGCTCATAATTTAACAATTTTGTGTACACTTTCAATAATCTGCCACTGTTTTATTTGGTCTTTTTGCCCTACACGAGTGCGCATGCGCAGTTTTCCGGTCTCGTTACCAGGAAGTGGTCAGAGACTATAAGGGTCTATAGACTAGCTTCGCTAGTCAAAAACCAAAATGTAGCTATTTCAAAGGCAGTTTTTAGGGAAGGATTTCTCCTTATCGGACAGTGTTGATCCAAGATCAGACTGCACGTTCTGTGCAGTCTGATCTTGATCGACACTGTCTGCAAAAGGTCCTTGAATAGCGCCTTGCAGCCTAAGGGTTAAATTATTGGATATTTACGATAAGACTGCACAAAACATACAGTTTGACCTTCGATCTAGCGTGTCCTAATTTACGTAAGATAGTTATGCCAAGTTACTTGGAAATAAATAATCAAACAAACAAAATAATAGAAAACAATGTGCTTGATCTCCGATCTAAAAATGTTTTATTTTCTTTTTTTGGCACCCTCCGCGTCTGAATGATATCAGACGTCTGTATTTCCCATCAAGGAGGCGCCGTTTGAAATCTATCATTAATAATAGATTTTAGAACCTTTTGACAAAATCGAGCATTTTGCTCTAAACGAGTATACTTTGCTTTCTCTCGTGCAAAATTATTTCTTGTCGTTCAAAGGTATAGAGAAATTCACAACAGATACAAAGGTTCGGATGGCTAGCTCAGTCGTTAGCGTATCTGACTCCTTACCTGGTGCTTGCTGGTTCTATGCCCGGTTCCGGCAAACTTTCTTTCAGGCGATTTTTCGCCTCTCACCTCTGCTGCATGTTAGAAAAGTAGTAAGTGCACTGACCGCCGTGATATAACCTAAGAATACTGACTCATGTTTTGGATATTAGGGCTTAATTTAACAGTCCCCAAGTTCACCACACGGTTATCCCAACAATTGAATATTTTCAGAAGTTCCTATCAACGAAAGATTCACAGTGAAAAAAATACTGTTAAAACTCCATACAAACAAACAAACAAATGCAAAGAACTAATAATATGAGATTATAAGACTGAGCTTGGTCAACTATTGCTGGAAAGTCAACTTGCCTTTCTCGGCTAAGCTGTATGTGCTGGCTTTTGACCTACTTGTGGTACTGATAAAAATGAATAAATAGAGATTTGTGTTTGGTAAAAAAATCTAGACATGTTTATTCTAAGGCCCCCCTGCCTATTTGCTGGCAAATTTACGTCGTCTATCTTTTTAAGAGATATTTCTCGTTCCCTTTGGACTGAAATAAAAACGGACCATTACTTAGGACCATTATCTGATTTGAAGCCATATCTATTAACCCTTAAGCTGTTAAGCGCAACTCACTGACTTTTTGCACCGTCCGATGAGATATTTTTTCTCCAAAATTAAGCTTGAAATAACATTATTCGGGTGTTTCCTATTGGCTTGAAAGTTTTATTTAACTTATTTAGCAGGATATGGGTTAATTTGTTATGAAAGAAAGTAAATCGGGATCAGACTACTCGGGCATACAGAAAAATTGTGGGCTACTCTCTTCTCAGAGGACATAAGCTGTTGGGGTATGCAGTATATGGGATAAACAATAAGCGATAAACAAAGCGGTTGATGGGGGAAATATATGAAAACATAGAACAAAAATATTCTCCTATGTCAAACTACAAAACCATAAACAAGTCCCAGTGGTCTGATAGCAACTAGAAACCATGAAATACTATAAACTTTCTTTGATTGATATTATTGCATTCTTCTTGAAGGGTAAATTGCAGATTTGGTAAAAAAGAAACACATTTTTTTTTTACAGACATTAACGTCGACCTATCGCTGCTTTCAGTCAGACTAACATGTGTAAAGCTGAGTGTAAAAACTCTGATATCTGTCCAAAATATAGATATTGGGGGGCATCATTTAGACAGATTCCATGCAACCGCTACACACAAGGTTTGTTTACAGTTTCCCAGTTTGACACGTTCACTTGCAGCATGCTCACTCAAGTTTTTGTGCGTATATGTAAAATGTGTGCAAAAACTGCGACAAGTTTTTTAAAAAAATGCGCCATGCCCTGGCAAAAGGGGGCTTAATGCACCTCCGCGATGCATGATATCAAGTAAGCCATCACATAATTATGAATCCATAAAGCCAAAATTTGGTGAACAACCGATTATAAATCATGTAGTAAAAACTGGTCCTTTGACATGCAGAAAAATGACCAATAGCAAAACGTTTCGACACAGGTCAGCCTGTGCGGAGTGCTCAGTACTTTCTGCAGATGCATTAAAGACCCTTTTCACAGAGCAATGCTCACACACACACACACACACACACACACACACACACACACACACACACACATATATATATATATAATAAAAGAGAAATGACACTACAAATAATTTTTAACGTGCCAACCGGTTTCGCTTTCGCTCATCAGGGCAACGCTTTAATGAAACATCGTAACTAACGTCATTTTGACGTCATAGAACAACGGTTAAATACAGTTCAATTTTGGACGAAAAATGTTTATGAAATATTTTTCCTTTGATACTCTAGATGAAACGTCGGGTGATTTGCATTTAAAAAATGGCAAAATTGAAAATTTTGGATCTGTTTTACAACAACTATCTAAATGAGAACTCAATGGTATTTGTCTTGTTGAAGGGTCCCTAATCTGTTGATTATGTATTGTAATTCTATTTCTAAGTTTATCGCCTGTTTGACCAATATAAAACTCTTGGCAGCCATTGCATACTAAAAGGTACAAACAGTTAGAAACTTTACAATCCATATCTTCTTTAACAGTAAAAGTTTTATCCTTGATTTTAAATTCATTTCCTTCGATAATATGTTTACAGAGTCCACAGCGGGACTCATTGCATTTTTTCACAGAATATTTTGAAGTTTTGTCTTTGAATTCTGATTTAATCAAAATCTGTTTAAGATTTGGAAGTTGTCTCTTACCTTTCATTAATTTGGTATTACTTAGTATTTGTGACATTGTTCGATCATTTTCCAAAATTTCAAAATTATTTTTAATAATTCCAAATAACTCTCTGTTTTTAGGATTAAATGTCGAAATATATGCCATTATATTGTCATCATGTTTAACCTTTACCTGTAAGAGAGTATGTCTTGGAATATTAAGAGCTTTATTTATACCTGCTAAGATTACTGCTTTAGGGTATTTTCTTTCAATTAAAATGTTTTCAAGTTCACGTTATCTTAACTGTAGAATTTTTCTGTCAGATACTATTGTGCAGATCCTTCGCGCTAGGGAGAACGGAATGTTGACCTTGTTATGTTTTGGGTGACATGACCTGAAATTCAAATATTGCTTAGAATCTGTAATTTTGAAATAAATATCAGTGACAATTGTACAACCATTTTTTATCACTAGCACGTCTAGAAAAGGCATTTTATTTGAGTTCATATCCATCTTAAATTTTATATCTTTATGTAACGAGTTAAGTATGTCATTAAAGACAGATAAATCATTACTTGATTTTGTCCAAAAAATAAAACAATCATCAAGATATCTTTTCCATTGTTTGCATATATAATCTGAAAAGTTTTCGTCTTTGAGTTCTTTTATATTTTCATATAGTATCTCTTCTAAATATCCTAAAACTAAAGTTGCATATGTTGGGGCAACTTTTGTTTCCATGGCCGTTATGAATAAGATCTGGATATCTTTTCATCCAATAAGAAATTGCAACATATATTTATTACTGGAATAAGAGACATTACAATGGGTCCAGCGAGCCCTAAAAGGGCCAAAATTGAAAACAGCAGTTCGGAGTCCTCCCCGTCGGTATCAACTGAATCAATTCAAATGGAAACAGAGAATGGACAGTTGTCTGAGATAAGTGCTAAGTTATCGTTAATTCTTTCGGCAATACAAGATTTAACTAAAGCTGTTAAGGAAACAAATTCTCGTTTATCCCTAGCACAAACAAATACAGCTGTTTCGGAACTTACCAAAGTTATTAAGGACATAGACAAAAAATTTTTAGATGGTAACCACGAACACAATATTGGTCAATTACACCAAGAAAATGAGAACAGATTTTTTGAAGCTGAGGCTATGCGTGTTAAGTCAAGAATTGCAGCCATTTGGGAAAGAAAATTGAATTCGAGAAAAGATGCGTATTGGCGAAAAGTAAGAAATAGTGGAAACTTATGTTTCTATGAAAAGTGGATAGAAGCATCCCCCGCCATTATACCACGGAAATTCCAAAAGTATGAAATTAAAAACGAAACAGAAGATCAAAGAATTCTGAGAGAAAGAGCTGTCATTCACGACTTTAGAATGGAAATTGAAATGGGGAAGTTAAAATCTACCTCTTTTGAAGAACAAACAAGAAGATTAGATCAAGAAATGATTGATTTGATACAATCAAAATGTTCAGGACAAGCTGCAGCTTTTTTAGTAGATCTTTGGCAAAGACACGTTAAAAGAAATGAAGAAATTTCACACAAAAGATGGGAAAATAATGCAAAATGGCTTCGGGAATACGAGGAAAACTTCGTTAGAAATTACGATGGCTCAAATCCATTTTTCAAAAAAGGCAAAAATTATCTCGCACCAACCGTAAGAAAGCAGCCATATACTTATGCAGATGCAGTGAAAACCTTTCCCAGGCGTACAGAGCGAGAAGGAAAATCAAGAGATACACTGGAGTCGTTATTACATCAACTTTTAACAAGTTTGAAAACTGAGCCAACACATCCAGAAAATGGTTATTCGAATACTAGATGGAGATACGATAACAAGAGAAGAACAGACAATCACAATTACAGAAAGAATAACAAATTCAACCCCAGCCGACGGTGGAACAATATTTCTAACAATAATAATGACATGGAGGTGGTCGATAGGGAGTCTTCTTCTTTTCTAGAGGCAGACCACAACTTTTACAGCCAGTTATAAAGAATGAAAATCTAGCTGAAACATTTACAAAATCTACAAAAATTTACAATCTTTCTAATCGGAAATTAACAGACAATGAAAAGAATGTCTTGTTGATGGGTCTAAAATTCACACCCACACCTTTAAAAAATAATCCATGTGAACTTGAAATTGATTTAAATGATTTTTTTAGAAAACTTAGATTACAAGAATACTTTTCACAAAACGTAGAATGTAATGATAGTTTACTGAGAAACAAATCTTCTTTTAATCCTCCTTCCGGGAGAAATAAAAAATTAGATGAATATATTTCTACTACCAAGTCATTATGCTTTAATGTTTTGAATAATACCAACCCTGTAAAACATAACATATCCCTTAATCAAAGAAAGTCTATAAAATCACTAGTAGATGATTCTTCTATTATTCTTTTATTATATAAAAGAAGCTGACAAAGGAGGTGGAATAGTAATGATGAATAAATATTTTTATAAAAATAAAATCACAGAAATGCTCTCTGATATCTCCTATTATAAACCTATTCCACATGCTAATACAACACAGATATTTTACTCTATCAAAATGTTGATTTACAAAAATAACACTATCACTAAACAAGAAGCAGATTATTTATCAAAGTTTGATTACAAGACTAGTACATTTTACGGTCTTCCAAAAATTCATAAAAGCAAAATAATTCAAAATATTTGTGACATTATTAATGAAGAGTATATTGAAAGTTTAGATCCAATGGATCTTCAAATGAGACCAATTGTGGCAGGACCTAACTGTGAAACTAGTCGATTAAGTTGTTTTTTACATAAACTTTTAAAACCTTTTGTAAGTAAGGTCCAAAGCTATCTCAGAGATGACATAGATTTTCTTAATTTTCTACCAGAAACAGTTCCTATTAACACAATTTTAGTGTCATTTGATGTTGTTAGTTTGTATACAAATATTCCACACAGCTTAGGATATGAAGCAATTTCTTATTGGATGAAAAGATATCCAGATCTTATTCATAACAGATTTGACCAAACTTTCATATTGGAAGGTTTGAAAATAGTACTAGAAAATAACAATTTTTCCTTTAATTCCGCATTTTTCAATCAGTGTAAAGGAACGGCCATGGGAACAAAAGTTGCCCCAACATATGCAACTTTAGTTTTAGGATATTTAGAAGAGATACTATATGAAAATATAAAAGAACTCAAAGACGAAAACTTTTCAGATTATATATGCAAACAATGGAAAAGATATCTTGATGATTGTTTTATTTTTTGGACAAAATCAAGTAATGATTTATCTGTCTTTAATGACATACTTAACTCGTTACATAAAGATATAAAATTTAAGATGGATATGAACTCAAATAAAATGCCTTTTCTAGACGTGTTAGTGATAAAAAATGGTTGTACAATTGTCACTGATATTTATTTCAAAATTACAGATTCTAAGCAATATTTGAATTTCAGGTCATGTCACCCAAAACATAACAAGGTCAACATTCCGTTCTCCCTAGCGCGAAGGATCTGCACAATAGTATCTGACAGAAAAATTCTACAGTTAAGATTACGTGAACTTGAAAACATTTTAATTGAAAGAAAATACCCTAAAGCAGTAATCTTAGCAGGTATAAATAAAGCTCTTAATATTCCAAGACATACTCTCTTACAGGTAAAGGTTAAACATGATGACAATATAATGGCATATATTTCGACATTTAATCCTAAAAACAGAGAGTTATTTGGAATTATTAAGAATAATTTTGAAATTTTGGAAAATGATCGAACAATGTCACAAATACTAAGTAATACCAAATTAGTGAAAGGTAAGAGACAACTTCCAAATCTTAAACAGATTTTGATTAAATCAGAATTCAAAGACAAAACTTCAAAATCTTCTGTGAAAAAATGCAATGAGTCCCGCTGTGGACTCTGTAAACATATTATCGAAGGAAATGAATTTAAAATCAAGGATAAAACTTTTACTGTTAAAGAAGATATGGATTGTAAAGTTTCTAACTGTTTGTACCTTTTAGTATGCAATGGCTGCCAAGAGTTTTATATTGGTCAAACAGGCGATAAACTTAGAAATAGAATTACAATACATAATCAACAGATTAGGGACCCTTCAACAAGACAAATACCATTGAGTTCTCATTTAGATAGTTGTTGTAAAACAGATCCAAAATTTTCAATTTTGCCATTTTTTAAATGCAAATCACCCGACGTTTCATCTAGAGTATCAAAGGAAAAATATTTCATAAACATTTTTCGTCCAAAATTGAACTGTATTTAACCGTTGTTCTATGACGTCAAAATGACGTTAGTTACGATGTTTCATTAAAGCGTTGCCCTGATGAGCGAAAGCGAAACCGGTTGGCACGTTAAAAACTATTTGTAGTGTCATTTCTCTTTTATTATATATTTTCTTGTTACGGTATTATTCTTCTTTTTGCAACATATATATATATATATATATATATATATATTGACCCTCAACCTGCTAAATAAGTTAAATGAAACTTTAAAGTAGATGGTTAAAACCCACATGTTTGCTAATTCAATGTTATTTTTTGCGAAAAAATATCTCCTTTTCGGACAGTGTAGATTCAAGATCAGACTGCACGTTCTGTGCAGTCTGATCTTGATCTACACTGTCCGCAAAAGGTCATCGAGTCGCGCTCGGCAGCCTAAGGGTTAAGAGAAATTAAAACTTATTTTTTCGGAAGTGTAGTAGAGTAGATCTGTTAGTTACACCTTATAGCAAAATGGACGCTGCACTACAGTATTTTCACTGTGAATCTTTCGTTGATAGGAACTTCTGAAAATATTCAATTGTTGGGATAACCGTGTGGTGAACTTGGGGACTGTTAAATTTAGCCCTAACATCCAAAACATGAGTCAATAGTCCTGCAGTGCAATGGCGGTTAAATATGGACAACTGTAACGTCTGTCATTGTTACCCCCAGTTCCATTGTCTATATGCTATTCTTGGTTTGGTGGTATTCCGGTTGGCAATTTGCAATGAAATGGCGGTAAAATGTTGACAACTGTGACCTCTGTTATCGTTACCCACATTCCCAGTGTCTATAGATGCCGCTCATTGTGTGACGGTATTCCGATTGGCAACTTTCTTCCGTAGAACTTCAGGGTCCGTATTCACCAACCATTCTTAAGAACGTTCTTGGTCTTATTCTCAAAGACTTCTTTTTAAATTTGAAAGTAATACGACTTCTGATTGGCTAAACCAAATGGTTTAGCCAATCAGAAGTAGTGTTGCTTTCAAATTTGGAAAAATCTGGAGAACAAGACTAGGAGTGTTCTTAAGAAAGGTTGGTGAATATGGACCCAGTAATTTGCCCCTGAAGAAAAGCTAGTGATTTTAGCAGATGACAGTTTCACACTTTGTATCATCTTCTGCTCTGAGACCTGTGTAGCTCAGTGTTTACTTTGATGTTAAGGCTAGTCTATAAATCTCCTTGGTAAGAAAATTAGATAATAACTCACCTTGAAAATACCAGTCTTGCGAACATTACAACGGTCTGCAGTCTCATTATAGATCTACAGTAACACTGCCCGCCGTTTGCAAGATAACTGCAGACAAATAAACAGTGAAATTGCAATGCTTTAGTCAGTTTCCTCAAGACTGAAAATGTCATCCTACCAATTATTAAGAATCGAGAAGACAGGTTGTGGTAACATGGCAAATTTCATCGGTCTGCGCGAAGAAAATAAGCGTATTTCCGGATAACCTTTTACCGCAAAATGCCGCCTTATAACGACCCTGGGAAATAAGCCTTTTGAAAACATTGTGGGAAAAGGAGAAAATGCTGGTAACCAGCATTTTCTCCTTTTCCCACAACGTTTTCTACCCTGTCAAGAAATTGCACCGTTTAAGCCACATTGAAATTGTCGTCTGCAAATGCTTCCAGTTTGGATGAGGCTAAAATTTTGTCGTCTGGTAAAGAGATAACGGCAAACATAGAAAAAAAAAAAAAGTTGTCTGTTGCGTGATCTTGGGCCGTATTTTGGATTTACACATGCAGTTATACAATAAACTCAAAATACTTCGTGGTGCATACATCGATATATTAAAGATACATCCTTACAGCCAGAGAGAAAAAAACGTTGTTAAAACTTGAAAGTTTGTAGAATTGCTCATGGTTAGGTCAGCTGTGTAACATAGATAAATTACCATATATATGTTGTAAGGGATAGAGAAACTCAAGTGATTTGTCCTCATTTCAAACCGGAAATGGCAACAGTGTTTTTTTCTTGAAGATTGCCAAAAGATGAAATGCATTTTCTATCCGTCGTTATCTGTGCAACCTTGCAGCCGTCAGGGGCAACATTTAGCATGAAGATACAAGAATGATTATAGTTTCATAAAATAAAGACAAAATGGGTTATGAACTGTCTGAAAACTGGCTGAAAACGAGTTTAGATGTATCTTTAAGCTTATTGGCTTTTAAAATACTGGTTGATCCCCCAAAAATGTCAAGACCACATACAACAGTCAATTTTCCTGAAGACCATAAGTAGCAATTAATAGACATAAAAAGTCTATTCCAGACGGAGCTTTAGGCATCTTTTCCAATATGCAATGGGATGGAAATATCTTTTATGCACACTCTTTAATATAAATAGCATTTTATCTCGTCTATTTGAATGTAATAATAGGTATGCGAGTCGCCATTATCGAAAGGGGGTCAATGATAATGAGATACAGTGGATACCGGAAATATGGATTGAGACGCCAGATTAATCCATCGAGAAGAGCTATTGTAGACTTAAGCTTTTTACGAGACGAAAGCATTTTAGACTTGTTCTTACATAAGCTTTTACTAACGACATAACAAATATGGCACAGATTATAAACTTATATTGCAAACATCTTGGGAAAAGGAGAAAATGCTGGTTACCAGCATTTTCTCCTTTTTCCCAAGATATTTTCAAAACCATTCCTTCGTGTTATGAAAACATGATTTTTTTGGTAAAGGAATTTAGTAATCCGTAATGGTCCTGACAAGAACCTATGTCTGGCTAAGCGTCTCTATCTGTTCTCTCCTACGCAGGGTTTAATTGTTTTAGCTTCATTCTACAGAATTTTTCATAGAAGATTCAAACTGTGGTTGTTTGGGAGCCCGTAGCAACAGTAACCAAGGAAGTCGATTTATTTTATCGCCACGGATCCATTTATTATCTTCTTAGGATCGCAAAATCACTACACGGCCCCTTCATTTAATCGTTCGGTTTTTGTGTTGACTTAGATTACATAACAAAAGAGTTCAAAAATAGACGGTGTAAGAGCTACTGGAATATGATATTGAAACTCTTTTGATGTTCAATATGAAGAGAAGTAATGAAAAGGAAACATTTGAGCAATTGCCGCTTTTTCATCACTGGTTTGCATATTGTTGCAAACAGAAAAGCGAAAGTTGTCAGGATTAGTTTTAAGCCAACTCTTCATAATATTGGTGTCATAAATGGTAAATAGGCCCCCAAATAAGCCTGCAAAGAGCTCACAGAGGCCTGCAGATTAAACACATGAACAGTTTTAACCAATCGCAAATTGTTATTTGTTTCCTCGAGACTGAAACATGTACCAAGAAGTGGCTTATATAGCTACGCCGAAAATGGGATGCAACGGTCCAAGTTAAGCCGGGTGACGGCACAATTTATGTTTTGCAGTATAATTCATTAACTCCTGTACACGACGTTCTGGTTTGTACAACAGACCCTCCTTTTTGTACATTTGAGCCATGCCCTGTGAAAAGGGAGTTTAATGCATTTGCAAAATGTACCGACTCAGGTCAGCCTGCGCAGTCCGTACAGGCTGACCTGGGTCGATACTTTTTGCTCTTGTTTAGTTTTCTGCTTGTCAACGGACCCATCCTACCTCATAATCTATTTGGTTGCTCGACAAAATGGATTTTATGGATTCATAATTATATGTCGACTTGCCTGCTATAATGCATCACGGGACTATATTAAACCACTTTTGCTGCTCAAAATGTAAAGAAAAAAAACAACATAAGAGCACCGCATGCAGGTGCCAATGCTCGGCTGTAAGTGCTTTTGGTGAAAATTCTAAGTCGAAAAGGGGGGATAAGTGTGTCAAAAATATTTTGATGATTACCTGCTCCTGTTGTATGGGTTCACATTTATATAGTTAAAAAGTTGTCTAAGACTGAAGTACGTAATGACGGGGACGCTATAAAATGTCAAAGTTTTTGCTCGACGACGCAGACGAGGACGACGTCATGGCAACGGCAAGACCTCGACATTTTCTTCGAAAACAGTCGAGCTAATAAAGAGCAAAGTAAAGAGAAATTTATGCCACATTGTTTTAAAGATTAGTCTGCTGCAAGACGCATAAAGGGGATAATGTATAAACGTAAAAAAAAATTCTTTCATTAGTAGTATTAAGGTTATTGTCTGCAATGCCAGAGAAACCCTTTGAAAAAAAAAACAAACTTGTTTTAAGTTCTTAGCGTGTTAAATGTTTTGGCGCATTAAATACATGGGGTCGGTAAACTATTAACGCATAAAAAATGTTGCGGAAGATCAAATTATGACAGCTTTCGCTCTCAGCGGAGCAATAACACGCGTTCATACATTTTCTCGAGTAAATGCTTTTGGCATAACGACGATTCTAGTAAATGTCTCTTAGATTTTTTAAAGGGTAATCTTATATGGCTGAAATATAAGCACCATGTACTCACACAACATCGTAAGGTTTCCCAGAGATATATTAAATTTTGTGATAATTTTATTGGATTATTGGTCAATGATGTACTGGGATGGTTGCCAGTGAAGACAAAAAGTTTAATTGGGCCATGCTCTAGCGAAAGGGGGCTTAATGCATCTCTGTGATGTATTATACCAAGTAAGTCATTATGTGATCATGGATCCATAAGGTCCATTTTGTCTAACAACCGACTGAATCAAAAGGTATACTAGTCCACGGACTTGCTGAAAATTGATCAGTAGCAAAAAGTTTCGGCCCAGGTAAGCCTGCGCAGTCTGCGCAGGCTGACCTGGGTCGATACTTTTTGCTGATGCATTAAGTCCCTTTTCACAGAGTATGGATCTTTCTTTTCTTCAAGTCATAGGAGAGAAGTATTTATTGATTGATTTTAACGTTGTTTTGGTACACTGCATATAGGCACCAAACGTCTGTAAGGTATTCAATCTTCACCCAATCTAAAAGGTCTGAATTTCTACGAATGAAATACTCGTATGGATAATATATCTATAAAAATGAAATAATCGGGTTCAGAAAAATGGCATATTCCTGGTCGTTAGAATAGTGGAGTAAGGGACTTCCCCAAGCGTGATGATGGCTAGGCCCTTTGCACGCAACGAACTTTTGTCTCCAGGTAGACTGTCCAGCGCGATTCCTTGACCTAAATCCGTCTGAGTATATGTACAATGAGTTGCAGGTTTCTATTTCAGCCCGTCAGGTCCAAGCAGGAAGTGTCCAGGAGCTTGGTGCGATGCTTGTCCAAGAACTGAGCAAGATTCCTCAACGGATAATCATGAAGCTTACGGGGATAATGAGAGGACGATGTCAAGCTATAATTAACAGCCGCTAGTCGCATTTTCGATAAAATCCGGTACCAGCTAACAATAACTCGATATTAAACCAGGACTAGGTTGCATCGTAAGCTTTTCATTTGGCAAGTTTTGAAAACTACACATTTTCATTGAAATCTTTATTTGTCACTGCTATCCTACTGATATTAGTAATTTTTCAAAAGCTATGTTAACATGAAAAATTAACGCTTTTGTCTGCATCATTATTTCAGTTTTAACCTTTAACATCAAATACATGTACTTTGATATTCTTGATGGCTAGCAAACTTTGAGTAGCATGTATTCCACTCCTAATGAAGAATCCGCTGATTTGAGCATGATAACGATCCAAAACAATGTGCAAGTTGAAAGATCATATTTTGGAAACAAAAGCGATTTTGAAGGTATTTCGTTCCACTATTAGCAAACAGTCTCAGTTATCATATTATCTAGATTCATAGTTAAAGAAAGTCTTCGACTTTTTTATAGATATCTTAGATTATCATTTTTTCCTCCTATTCGGTGGTTATAGCAGATTTTGCTCCTGAATCTAGTATCTGCTTTTTTGTTTCAAGAAATAAAAAAAAAAGTTATGGGAAAGAGAAAATCACCCGCAGAACATTAAGATACCATTGCAAAAGAGTTATGAACTCAACAGAAATTAATAAAAGAGACACCTGAAATTACACATACTGCAAAGTGAAGCAAAATAATTACTTTAAGAATCTTCATTATCAACGGTGCGTCTGTTGGAATCCTAAGCACAGAACAGCTGTTAGAAACTTTGCTTGAGTGGAATTTTAACAAATACGGAGAAAATGTAAGAGATTAACTGTAACGATAAAATCAGTTTAATAATTCACCGCCCACTGGCAACCCAAATGTTTATTGAATCTGGCGCTAAACAGTTTCCAAAATGTTTCACAGTTAATTGAACCAAGACAAACTTTGACATTACTGTAATCAGATTGTTTGTGTGTTATATTACCCAACCAAATGAACAATTTATAATCCTTTTCCAAACGATACCAAGAGCCAGAAGGCCTTTGAAAATACCGTAAGAAAATAAGACAATGCTGGTAACCAGTATTTTCTTCTTGTCCCATGATGATCTTTTACCATTTTCAGACATATCTCATCATCTGTGCAGCATGTAGTTTGACGTCTGGAAATGCTTTCATTACGGACAAATAAAAATGTCGTCGTCCAGTTGAGAGTTAACTCTTTACCAGACGACAAGATTTGGACCTGTCCAAATTGAAAGCATTTGCAGACGACCAATAAAAGTGGGTAAATGATGGGATTTGTATTGAATGGGTAGAAACATTGTGGGAAAAGGAGAAAATGCTGTTTACCAACATTTTCTCCTTTTCCCATGATATTTTCAAAAGCTCTTTTTCTGCGGGGTCGTCAAGACTCAGAATTGTGTGATAAAGCGTTAACCTTTTACCACACAATTCCGAGTTGTAGCTATCTTGAATGAAGGGACTTTTGAAAACAATGTGGGAAAAGCAGAAAATGCTGGTAATCAGCATTTTCTCCTTTTCCCACAATGTTTTCTACCCTATCAAAGACAAAAATCACAATTTAAGCAACATGTAATTTGTCGTCTGCAAATGCTTTCAATTTGGTACAGGCTAAAATTTGGTCGTTTGGTAAAGAGTTAAAGGACAGATAGTCATCAGGAAAATTGTAGCTTCGTCCGACTGGAATTATGATGGAACTAAAGATGGTGGGATAAGTAGTGTACTTCTCTGAAGGAAAGATTTTTATTTTTTTTGTTCTCGACAAAAAGACTCTGTGGATGAAAGATATTAATGATAAACAAAGCTTGATCTTAACCTTACCAGGCATACCAGGCGAAATCAGGGACTTTTGCGGACGGCATAGATGCTTTTTGCTACTGGTCAATTTTCAGAATACTCAAGGACCACTGTACCCTCTGATGTAATTGCTTGTTAAACAAAATGGATTTCACGGGTTCATGATTATGTAATCTCGTTTTTGGTAAAGTGCATCAAGCAGCAGCATTAACGTCGCTTTTTCCAGAGCCTGGCTCATATATTTTCCGCTGAAAGAGTTAAATGTGTTTTATGACAAGACAGAGGGTCTTGCCTTGCACAGTGGTGACAATGATAGATTTGTAATCAAGTTGAGGCCCTAGATCCTATGTTCTGCGCTTTTTTTTTTTCCAGAGCTTTGTCGTCGGTCACGGGACCAACATTAGACTTTCGAAAATCAGAGCAAACTGAAAAGATGAGCAATCACGGTGACTTAACTGAAATATTGTTTAACTCTTTACCAAACGACAAAATTTTAGACTTGTCCAAATTGAAAGGATTTGCAGACGACCCAAAAATGTGACTAAAAGTTTGAAATTTGTGTTGCGAAGGGTAGAAAACATTGTTGGAAAAGGAGAAAATGCTGGTTACAAGGGTTCATTCTCAGGGTCGTTAAAACTCGGGATTGTGTGATAAAGTGTTAGAGCAATAAAATATCAAAACATGCAAACAAACAAAGAGACAAACGAACAAACAACGGGTAAATTAGACAAATGTAAGCCTTTCAGCCTTTCTCATACTATTCCGATTTTTTCCGATGATCTCCGACGTGCACTTGGTGGTTTATCGGTCATGCCATCAGCACATTATGGGAAACAATCTTAGACAGTCCTGACGGACCAAGAGGCTCTAATTGTATCGGCATGTTACCAAAAAGCAGTCGAAAGCATAAAACTAGTTTTCAACATGTCAAAATCTTTCCATATGCATGTTTCCGCCAGTAGTTTTCGAGCGTCGTAGATACCGTTCCTCTTTAGCAATAACATCGCTGGGTTACTCTAATGGATATTCATCTCCTTTGCCATGCCAATCGGGCACAAAACCAAGATAGTAGCGAGGAAGAAAATAGTGGTGGAGCCACCAAAGGCCTCAGAAATGGTCAAAGAGGAAGTGGAAGGTGTGTCTCTAACCTTTAACCTGGTAACTAAGTGAAACGAAACTTTTAAGCCGACAGTAAAAATCCAAATCTTCCTATTTCAAAGGTATGTTTGGGGAAAAATATTTCCTTATCGGACAGGGTAGATCCAAGATCAGACTGCACGTTCTGTGCAGTCTGGTCTTGATCTACACTGTCCGATGAAGGTCCTTGAATCGCGCTTAGCAGCCTGAGGGTTACCCAGAACCCAGCACAGCCCCGGGGAAGAGTCCACTGTAACGTTCGAAAATAAGGATGGTGGAACAACTCGAGCCGTCAGGTACCTCCTGCTAAAAGACTTAAGAAAGGCAAGACACCGAAGGCCTTCCTTTTGCCATTTTACAGAAAATGTAGGAGTTGTTGCAGCAGGAATTGTCTATACGTGGTCCAACCTTGTTCCGGATTTTTGGGGACCACGTCTGCTCCAAACTGCTTAAAATTCTGGAACCCAGCATTGTCCTCTCTCAGTAACTTCTGCACCAGAGGGCCGTACTTACTGACGGTATGTTGCTATGTATGCATTCTGGACTGCAATCGACGGAAGCGCCGTTGCCGGCATTGCCTAGACTGCCTCTTCTTCCGCTAAAACCTACAGGCTCGCTGCCTGAAAGATTTCCCCCTTGACAGCATAAAGGTCATGCAGAGAGTATTGCATGACTTCCATGGCAAATCAAATCCAGAAGTTAGGTCTTTCAAGTAAAAGGGCGAAGTTATGAGAAAATAGTTTCTTTTAAAAGAAAACACGAGGACGTAAATCCAGCGAAAAAATGTCGACTTATGGTAGAATCAGCAAAATCGAAAGAACAGTACTCCTACGCCACTGAAATTTATCGTAGCTATTCGTAACACACGTTGGCCTTCTATTCAGGAGAAAATCATACGTATTCGCCAACTTTTTATGGGGCGTTCTCTGGACTTACCGATACAGGTCAACAGCACATCCTGAGAAGGCGTTTAGAATGATTCTATAGTTGTGCTTGTCTGTGATAGAACAACGCAAGAGCCTACAAAAAGAGTACATCGCATCCCTGGTCAAGCAAACGTGAAAGGAGTTCCAGGGTCCGTATTCACCAACCAGTGATAAGAACCTTCTTAGTCTCATTCTCCAAGATTTTCGAAATTTGAAAGTAACACAACTCCTGATTGGCTAAATCATTTAGTTTAGCCAATCGGGAGTTGTGTTACTTTCAAATTTAGAAAATCTTGAAGAATAAGACTTAGAACTTCATAAGAATGAAGAGTGAATTCATACAGACCCTGAAGGTTTCTTTTTCAGCCTGTAAAATCCAACCAGGTCCAACCAAGAAGAATTTAAAAGTTAAGTACTAAGCTTGTCCAATAATGGAACAACATTCCACAAAGGATAATTGAGAAAGTGGTAGGGAACGTGAGGCCATGCCGCTGTTATTAGAGTCAGTAATAATGATAAGCCAGCTTGCATTATCAGTATTGTGCTTTTCGTTTTAGTTTGTTTTGGACTTTAACGCCGTTTTAAGAGCTTGGGTCATATCACGGCCGTCAAAGCACCTACGCATGTGTTTCCTGCCTTTCTCACACCAGTCATGACACAACTTTTCTTCCAAGCCGCTGACTCCTTTTCTCACGTGTATCAGAGGTGAGAGGTGAAAGATCGCCAGAAAGAAAATTTGCCTCAACTGGGTATCGAAACCATAAGGTCATTGGTTGAATACACTAACTACGGACCTACACGGCTTGGTTGTACTTTTGGTGTTTTGTAGCAGATCGTTAAAAGTTTCGTGTGTATGTCAAGTTTCCATCAGCTTCTTTTCGAATTAATACTTGGCCTATCTCAGAACTCATTAGGGAATGTTCTAGAATATAACCTTGTATCATGTTGTGTCGAGCCGCACTCTGGAAAAAGGGTGTTTTATGTGTTTAATGTATCTCTGTGATGCATTATACCGTTGCATAATTGTGGATTCATAAAACCTACTTTGTCTTCCAAGCAACGGAATCATGAAGTAGAACGGTCCTTTGACATAAAGAAGATTGACCAGTAGCAAAGGGTTTCGATCCAGGTCAACTTTTTGCAGATGCATTAAATGCCCTTTTTACAGAGAATGATCTTGTGTGTATTTGTATACACAATGTTAACGTTACTAAGACACCTACATAAAGTTTCAGTTCCAAATACCCAAAAGGTTTGCACTTTCAGAGATTAATATGCGATATTAGAATCCCACATGGTGATGTTGGCCAAGCCTCTTCTTTGTTCAGATCGCTCCAACCTTAATTCACATCGAGAAAAATGCTTCTAAACGATATATTACGGGATTACTGTAAATGTTTCCCCGATACTATCAACAAAAGCACATTGCACTAATGAAACAGGCGGACGTAATGTCATCCCAAGAGTACAATAAAAGTACCTCTCATTTTCCCTCAAAATATATATTACCAGTTATCAGTTTACGTCTAAATTAGAGGGATTTATTTCAGTCGAAATCTATGCTAGAAGGTAGTGTTGCCTTTGAAAGGACTGGGCGATATCAACACGGTAAATATTCATAATATTCAAAGTACTCATTGTGACTTAGAACCATTTGTCAGACGTATATCTATAGACGAATTCTTCCTTTCCCAAGAACACTACCTTACGTAACTGCAAGTTGTTTTTTAACGACGGCGGCCTCGCGTGAATGATATATTCTCTGTGGAAGCTATGTTAGAACCACTTTTGTAATAAAACAACGGCTTTTCAGCTTTGCTATATTCTTTCAATATTCACCAGTGTGGTTCGAAATGGATATATATGTATGATTTTAACCCTTAAGTTACCACAAAACAACATGAAAGTTGGAAAAAATGAATTGCAGATGTTATTACAAAAGGCGGTTTATTACAAAAAGTGGTTTCAGACAATGCTTAACCTCAACTTATGCCGAAAACTTGAATCTTTTAGTACAGTCTGGGACGTTATTATCCAAACTGGTCGCTGTAGAAGTCAATAATTATCGAAAAATCCCGTTATATTTGAAATACCTCTCTCTCTCTCTTCTCTCCCTCCATGTCTAATTATATACGAACCATGCTCTGGCAAACGGGGTTTTAATGCATCTCCGTAGTGCACCTTACCAAAAACGACATCACATAATCATGGATCCATAAAATCCAGTTTGTCTAACAACCACTTAAGCAATGGGTACAATGGTCCTTGGAATCCACAAAACTGACAATAGCAAAAGCTTTCGACCCAAGTTAGCCTCTGCGGACTGCTCAGGCTGAACTTGATCTATGTTTTTTGCCCCCTCTTCACAGAGCATAGCTCATATGTTTTGTAATCTCTCCATTACAGCTGTTTAAACATTGTTATTTTTTTGTTCAGGAAGGGTCTGATTTTAACGTTGTTTTAATTACTTGTTCAACCCACTTCTATGTTATTTGAGGAACAGTAGTGCCTAAACTAACTACTGCGAACGAAAAGACTTGTTCTGAGCAAAGATTTAAATAAAGGAACGGACGTTGTAGTCCCCTGATCTTAACCTTCCCAAAGAAATACGTAGATAACCTAAGTCGTCGGTTTTGAGCTGGTAGTAACTAGCATTTTCTTCTCTAACAGTGTTGTTTACCCATTCAAAGCCAAGCCCCCGTAGCTCAGTCGGTAGCGTACAGGACTTGAGAACACGAGGTCGCTGGTTCGATCCCCGGCTTGGCCAATTTCTTTCCGAGGATTGATGATAGTCATCGTGACAGGATCATTCCTCTCTCACGGTTGACCATTGTTTCGACGATGATTATGTGGGAAAGCAGCCAGTGGCTTGGAAAGAATATTGTGCGGAGTACTGGCAAAAGAAACTCCAGAAAAGCATGGATAGGTGCACTGGCCGCCGTGATATAACTGAAATAATGTTGAAAACGGCGTTAAACACCATACAATCAATCAATTACCCATTTAAAGACATGTCCAATTCTTTTAGTTTCATTGAGTACGTTGTCTTTAAAAGCTTTCAATATTGAAGACTTCAAATGGGACATGCTCTGTGCTGTCCACGCAGGCTGGCATTGGTCGATACTTTTTGCTTTTGGTAAATTTTCTGCATGTTCATGATCTATTTTACCTCAGGATTCTGCCAGTTGTCAGACAAAATGGATTTTATGGATCCCTAGTTATGTGATGACTAGCTTGGTATAATGTATCATTAAACCCCTTTTGCCAGAGAATGGCTCAATGTTTGTTGTGTGGAAATGCTTTACATTCCTTGATTTAACATAAAGCGACGTTTTATGGGCGATTTCAATGCGATAAAGAGGTTAAATGTTGTAATCTTTTGCTGTCTTTTCTGTACTTAAAATAAGGCGTTTTCTATTTATTGTATACGCTTGTCTGTGCTAGACGACACAAGTTTACAATTGTCCATATCGAAACCATTTGCTGCCGATAAATACGTTTTATTCAAAATGGCTTTATTGAAGGAAAATTTAGTTTAAAACCATACAAAAAACCCAAGAGCACCGCGTGCGGGTCTCACGGTCGGCTGCAGATTTTCGAAAAAGGAGCATTACTGTGTCAAAAATATTTTATGGTTACCTGAATTTGTTGTACGCCCCCTTTCCCCCCCCCCCCCCCCCCCCCCCCCCCCCCCCCCCCCCCCCCCCCCCCCCCCCACACACACACACACACACACATCTTGCAATATTTAACAACTAATCCGAGTCTGAAGTAAATATCTTCAGTAACGACAGGGATATAATAAACTGTCATAGTTTTTGCACGAAGAATTCTAAATTGAAAAAGGGTTATAACTGTGCCAAACATATTTTGACGGTTACCTGCCCTTGAGATATTTTAAAATGTCAAAGTTTTTGTACGACGACGACGCAGACGACGATTGGGCTATGACAATTCCTCGACATTTTCCTCGAAAACACCTGAACAAAAAAAAAAAAAAAAAAGGTGAAAAAAGGAGGCATGGTGATTATCAGTCTATCTATATCGAGTTCTACTACTAAATTCCAAGAAAAGCCATTAGATTTCTCAAGAAGTTCTATCTCAGCCAGTTACATAGCTTGCTATGGAATCAGTCTTTGAATTTAGTTAAGAATGATTTTTAAATACGGACCCTGACTTACTTGTGGAATCACCGAATATTCTAATCCTTTATAACACAATCCCGAGTTTTAACGACCCTAAGAAATAAGGTTTGTTTTTTTTTGAAAACGCTGTAGACAAAAATAGGTGGAAAATGCAGATAAAAAGCAATTTTTCCTTTTTCCATAATGTTTTGTGCCCGTTCAGAGGCAAATTCTATCATTTGAGCTAAGTTCAGTTCGTCCCCAAAAGCTTTCAATATGAAGCGTATAAAATTGCGTCATCTGGTAAAGAGTTAATTCAGATCCTGAATGCAGCACTGGTAAAGGGGGGGGGGGGGGGGGGCGGGGTCATTCATAGCTCAATCGCAAGTGGTTAGGATTAATTGTTACATGAAAAAACCCTTACCAACCCGCTTTAATTCATTCAGGGCCCGTATTCACCAACCGTTCTGAAGAACAATCTTTGTCTGAGTTCGAAAAGTAACACAAGTTCTGATTGGCTAAACCAAACGGTTTAGCCAATCAGAAGTTGTGCTTCTTTCAAATTTAGAAATTTCTGGAGGATAAGAACAAAAATGTTCTCAAGAATGGTTGGTGAATAGGGACCCGGGTTTTGGAAAAAGTGAGACATTTTCGAGAGGATAGGTGCTTGCGTTTGAAATGGTATTTTTCTGTTGGCACCAGGTGGTTCTTCTGGCAATGTAATAATGTAATCGAATAGTCTATTCTAGTCAGAACGATTCAACTCTTTACCAAATGACAAAAATTGTAGACTAGTCCATATTGAAAGCATTTGCAAAAAACAAATAAAATGTTGCTCAAATCATTGATTTTGTCTTTGAAAGGATGGAAAATATTGTGGGAAAAAGTAGAAAATGCTGGTCACCAGCATTTTCTACTTTTTCCCACAATGTTTTGGAAAGCTTTCTAGTTTAGGGTTGTTAAAAGGTGGGATTGTGAGGTATAGATTTAAAGAAATTAATCTACGGTAGGATTTCTAAAGTAAAGGTTCGATCTAATATTCAGAATTGTTAAATTAGTGTTTCATGGCATAGATCCATCTAAAAACGACTTTAACGTCACTGGATAATGTGTTTCTATATCTGCTTGTCCCACCTGTGACCATAAACACTTTATATGCTGAAACGAATTAATGTGATTTGAGACCATTAAACTAACAATAGCTGCCGAATGTAAACAAAGCGAGTGCTAAAATGCATTGTTTGCCTTGCGTTTCGTTTTTCGTTGCAAGGTTCCCCTACTTGATTCTTATTTTCCTTTTACTTATTTTTGTCTCGTTTAACTATTCACTTTTGTACTCTGGGTTTAAAACAATATGCTCCCGCATTCTGACCAGGGAAGGGGCGTTTGCATTTTCGTCTTTTTAATGCAAGGGTCTTTTTTTTTTAGGGTCGGAGTTTTGGTCGTACATTGGTTCTCTTCCTTTTGACCTACACTTCATATTTTTTATCTCTTTCTTCTTTCTTATTGTTTTTTTTTTTTTGTATTACTATTGTATAATGCTCGCCATTTTGGCGGAAAAACAATAAAATGATGATAGTATGGAAATTATTGTGAAGATGACAATCAGGGTCCGTATTCACCAACCATTCTTAAGAATGTTCTTTGTCTTGTTCTTCAGAATTTTCTACATTTGAAAGTAACACAACTCCTGATTGGCTAAACCATTCGGTTTAGCCAATCAGAAGTTGTGTTACTTTCAAATGTGGAAAATCTTGGAGAATAAGACTAAGAATATTCTTAAGAATGGTTGGTGAATATGGACCCTGTTAATGTACGGTCGGTCCAAGTTTAAGTCTCTGGTAGAGAAATTGATTTCAAAACTAGGTTAAAGTTGCCTGGTTTTTCTATCTTTTTTTTACTTTTCACCTAATTTGAAAAGTGATTTTTCAGCCAAGGACTAACACTTGGACCGACCCGTACAATAACACACTGTAATCTTCACAATAATTTCCATACCGTTAACCCTTCCACAAACAAGCCCCAGTTTTCACGTGTCTGCAGTACAAGTCTTTTGAAAACACTGTGGGAAAAGGAGAAATTGCTCGTAACGAGCAATTTCTCCTTTTCCCACACTGTTTTCTACCCTTTTTGAGACCTTTCTGCCATTTTCATCAAATTTAAGATTGTCGTCTGCAGACTCTTTCAATTTGGACCAGTCCAAAATTTGTCGTTTGGGAAAGGGTTAAATGGCATGATTTAAATTTATATGCGTTTTATTGTTTTCTTTTTTTTTTTTTTTTTGCCGCTATTGGGCCTTTAAGCCATATTTATGACAACTAGTGTTTCAAATATTATAGTCAGTCAACCATCAGGATCTGCATTCACCAACCATTCATCAACCCATTCAAGGTCTAACTCTGGACTTCGAAAGTAAAGCATCTTTTTATTGGCTAGAAGATTTTGTTTAGCCAATCAGAGGTTTCGTTACTTTCAAATTCATTAAATTCTTGAGTATACAGTTAACTCTGTCACTACCAATGAAGACTTGAGTAGCTTTTGCCTACAGCCTGGATCAAGATTAGAATGCACAAAACATGCAGTCTGATCTTAACCTAAACCGTCCGCTACTCAGTCATTGAACTATGAGAAAAGTCGTTTTCAGTAGCAGTGAAAATATATCTTTAGAACTCGGAAAAATGTGGAATTTCTTGAGTTACTATTGAAAGATTTCAGAATGTTCTTCAGAATGGTTGGTACATTAAATACGGAAACAGGTATTTCTTCCTTTTTTATATAGAAATACCTTTACTATTTAAACACTTACAATGGCAGCCAACCAGATTTCCTTTCGCAACTTTTTTTAGAAAACCTTAACGAAGACTGGTAATTTTCATACGCCCGCAAAGATGGCTTTAAAACTAAATTTTACACAGAAAGTCACGTAGAAGACATCAGAATTTACGCCTTTTATTCTTTTTTCTTCTGTAAAACTTCCTATCCCATTTGGCACGGAATAATTGCACGGATAGCTCAGTTGATAAAGTCGCCGAGTTAACAGTCACGTCCATAGATATGGTTTTTCTTTACAAAAGATCATCTTTCTCCGCTCCACTTAAAGAATTTAGGTGAAATTCTAGTTTTCAGCTGTTTTAACTCTTGACCACACAATCCCTAGTTTTAACGACCCTGAGGAAGAAGCCTTTTGAAAACATTGTGGGAAAAGGAGAAAATGCTGGTAACCAGCATTTTCTCCTTTTCCCACAATGTTTTCTACCCTTCCCAAAGCACATTTCAATTTTTCAATCATATTTATTTTGTCGTCTGCAAATGCTTTCAATTTGAACCAGTCTAAAATTTTGTCGTTTGGTAAAGAGTTAAACACTTGATACCAATTTAAAGGATAAAGTAATGCATGTAATACTTTTGTTCTTCTGGGGCTGTTCATCGCCTTAACCCTTTACTAAACGACCAAATTTTAGACTGGTCCAAATAAAAGAAATAATGGTAAAGTGACCAGTAACTTCGTCTTTATGAATGGCGGATGAATATTACAGAGTAATATTTTGACTAATCAAAACGCAAATCAATACATACGTACTCCGCGCATGACGAACGTCATCATACCATATTTGGAACCGTATTTCACAGTGTGTAGGTTCGGATTTTTTTTTTTTCTGTCGTGTGTGTTATTTTATCCGCGTGCTATTCAACAGTTCAGGATTAAGTTTACCATCCCAGGGACATCTTCGCAAGCCAAGGTGACGATCACTACATGGATCTTCACGTAGTGATCGTCATCTTGTCTTGCAAAGATGTCCCAGGGACGATAACTGCAGGAAACAATGACGTGCATCAAGGGTCGATGCTTATAAAACTGTTTTCATACTTAACTATTCTGAGCATGAAATTTCAAAATAATACAGAATTGATTTGATTCACATATCAGAGCAACTTTTTAACTGTTCGAATCTCTTTCCTTCTTTTTAGATGAAAGCCTTTCTTTTTAACTGGGGCACTTGCAGAAGTACTAAAGAAATTGAAAGTTTGAGCACAAAATCAGTGGAGCATGAACTCGAGTTTTATAAGCACGGGTCAATGTTACTAAGGATGATGATACAGCTGTCCACTATGTCTGTTAGCCTCGGAACAAAGGAACCTTTAGGCGACAAAATAGATAAAAATCAACACTTTATGTCATTTGGAACAAAAACAATTTTATATATTAACGAATTTTCAGTGCTGTTTTGGCAAGAAAGTAGACACAAAATCTTACCTAGAGTAAAGATCTTAAGGCCAGACTGTACGTACTATTGCCACACACACAAACAAAAAAAACCCTTAAAATTACCTATGTTCATATAACAATAGAAAAGTTTTTGTTGTATGATGTAAAGGTTTTGATTACATTTTGCCATTCAATACATCCATCAAATCCCTAAGCATTTATGGCTTGACGACTAGTCGTTGCTTCAAGCATAATCACCGGGGACGCAAAGTGGCTACTAGTATATTGTGTCCAGGATAACTTTATGTAAAACAAGAACGATGCATTTAAAAAAGATAGATGGCGTAAGAGGTACCAGAATATGAATACTGAAATTGTTTTGTAGTTCAGTATGAAGAGAAATAGTGCAAAGTAATAGCCAGTAATTACCACTTTTTCCTCATTGTTTTTGGATATTTTCTATTAGATATATTTTTCGAATATGTCATTCCAACTAATCGTTGGAAAAGGAGCAGTTGTGAAAGAACAATGCAGGGTTTCGATTAAGTGTACCAGTCCTTGTCGGGCTATTACCCTCGAGGATTACCAGTATTTATTGCACATGCGCCTCATAAGTCACATCCGTGGTTTATTGAACGATAAACCACGAAAGAAAGAAGATTACTTCTTAATTAGTAAAACATGCATACACTTTATTACCCATGTTCAATGCATTCAATATGTGAAAAATGTGGTAAATAGAGAAATTGATCGTCACGAGCAATTTCTTATTTTGCCACATGTTTTTACAAGTGGTCATGAACTGGTAATAATGCTAGCTGTATATGTAGTATAAGCGACCGCGATATTTGTGGTAGTTGTTTACCGATACTGGTTCATTCCGTGTTATTGAAAACATAAATTCAGCAGTTTAAATGGAGAGTAATATGTTTATAATTCGAAACCGTGGCGAGCTAATCCGAGAAACCACCTGTATTACCTATCTTTGGAGCGTGAGTAGTATAGGAGGTCAGCTCCGGGACAGTGTCCCGCTGCGGACCTCCTTTGTCCCGCTACAGACCGCCGTGGCGGTCTGTAGCGGGACAGTGTCCCGCTACAGACCGCCATGGCGGTCTGTAGCGGGACAAGAATGTCCAAATTGGTCCGAAAAATCGTCATGGGGCGGATTTTTTGGCAGATTTGTTGTTGTTGTCCGCCATCTTGGATTTATCCCCATCCCACCCACTTTTTTCCACGATATGGGTTGTCCCTAGTCTCCCTGCCCGTGGGCAGGGAGACTAGTGACAAAATGGTCCGAGATCTGCTGAGGTGTAGGAGGAGGAGGCGTGAGGAGGAGGAGGAGGAGGAGTGAGGAGGAGTCACCGTGTTCGACTTAGTCTTTTTCTCCACAGTCTTTGTTCGGCTTAGGCTTTCTCTGTCATCGTTGGACTTAGTCTTTTTTCTCCGTCTTTGTTCGGCTTAGGCTTTCTCTAGCATCGTGTTGGACTTAGTCTTTTTCTCCACGATATGGGTTATATACCATCTCACGCTGATTCAGGTTGATCGATCATCGTTCGCCTCTGTAGGACTTAACCAATTCTCTACCATCGTTGGACTTAGTCTTTTTCCACGTCTTTTATTCACTTCTGTAGGGTTTGGTCTTTCTCTATCACCGTATTGGACTTAGTCTTTTTCCATCTTCGCTTAGGTGTTGTAGATAATTAGTAGATAGAATATCATATTCTATGTGAAATAGAACTTGATGCTCTATCTACATGCCTCCGCCCACGTTCGCGCTCTTTCATTTTAATGGAATTAACGTTAGCCAATCGTTGATCTCGTTACATTTTTCTGCATTCATATAGATATTGTAGGACTTGGTCTTTTTCTCTAATCTCATTTGATCTATATGCTTCCGCTCACGTTCGCGCTCTTTCATTTTAATGGAATTAACGTTAGCCAATCGTTAGTCTCGTTACATTTTCTACATTCACATAGATATTGTAGGACTTAGTCTTTTTCTCTAATCTCATTTGATCTATATGCTTTCGCCCATGGTCGCGCTCTTAATTCTGTTAATTCTGTATCAAAGTAGGTCAATCCTCCTGTCAGGCTATAAAGCCAGCAGATTTCTCTATAGATCATTTCCACGATGAAGTTGTCCGTGTGCTGTTCTCCATGGTGAGTCTTTTTCTGCCATGTTGGATTTCTAATACCAAGTTGATGTGGGTTATTTGATGGAAGTTCGGTAAGGAAGTGAAGGAAGCTATAGTCTTTTCAGAAGATTATGAGTAGGCTAACCAAGACCCAGAAAGTCTGCTTCTTCAAATTGTCAAAGAAACAAAGTGAAGTCCTATACATTTTATATCTTTATTTATGTACAATGCTTTGTAAGAAATTGTATTGTCAGAAAACTTTGAAGTACAGAAATATATACAATAATCATTACAATGAACTGTTAGAAACAATGAGCTGTGAAAATATAGATATATACATATACAATGAAATTTTTATTTAAAACATTTAAAAACTTTATGTACAATAATCGTTGTCTGACTTATAATCATTATTTGGGTTATTGTCTGAATTGCAGCCATAAACATGTCTAAAAGATTAGTCCCGTATTCGGACAGTACGCTTCTAAAACCATGTCTAAAAGGATGACTTACCATCAGCCCTAAAACAAGGTCTAAAAGTCTACTACCCTAGTTAGTATCGTATTCAGATAGATTCTTCAGACAGAGCAAGTAGCGATGAAGCAATGCAGGCCATGTCGAATTTTAAGTATGAAAAAATATATATACAAACTGTGACAATGAAACATTGAACTGTAGAAACATAGAATCGTTTTGAAACAGCTCTTTTGAAACAGTTCTTTGAAACAGTTCTTTTGAAACAGTTCTTTTGGAAATGTTTTTTCTGTTAAAAATTACAGACACAATTTTCTTTTTTTCTTCGGGATGTCAGGCTCACATTCACTCTTGCGTTTCCTTTCATTGTTTTCATTAATGTTTTTATCCTTGTTATTTTTCAACACAATAGCTGGGCAGATTTTTGCGCTGTGTTTTTTATCTTTCAAAAATTTCTCGTTCACAACATCGGATTTCCATTTACGTCTCAACTCGATATCTGAACAGATCTTCTTTCCTTCTCGTCGAATTTTCTTTTCTGAAGAAAGTTTCTTGTTTTTCCCCTCTCCAGGTACTGAAGAAGGTTTCCCTGAAGAGGATTTCTTGTTGATTTTATCGCTGATTTTATCATTGATTTTCTTTTCTTCAGACCCTGAAGAAATCTTGTTGATTTGATTGTTTCCAAGCGCTGAAGATTTTTGGGAGCTCTGTTCGTTGTTTTGGTCTTCTCCAGATTTCTGATCGAGTATAAGCGTATCCTCTTTCTTTTCTGAGGAAATCTTGTTGATTTTCTTTTCTGAAGAGGTTTTCTTCTTCACAGGATAATCTATCTGAATTCTACAGATTTCTGTATCGCTGATTTCTGTGTTATCAAGCTCCATATTTTCAATCTCCCTTTCGATCTGATTTTCACTCGATGACTCGTTGGTTTTCTTTTCTTCAGATCCTGAAGAAATCTTGCTGTTTTGGGTCTTTTCAGGCGATGGGTCGTTGATTTTATCGTTGATTTTATCGTTGATTTTCTTTTCTGAAGAAGGTTTCCCTGAAGAGGGTTTCTTGTTTTGGGGCTTTTTCCCCTTTCCACTCGATGAGGTTGTAGGCTGTGACGGTTTTGTCTTCCGTTTATTCTCGTCTACTTTATAGGATAATAGAGACCCAACATATTTCATATGTTGAGATTCACCACTCGTTTCCGTTGTTGGTGAAATTTTGACATCGTGGGTGTGGGGGTTCACGAAGACAAAAACGAATTTCCACATTTGATTTTCTTTCTCTGGACATTGGCTGGCCCAATGTCCTGATCTGTCGCATGTAAAGCAAATATTCGTTGTCATATCATCCACTCCATGGCGTCTGTCGAATGTCGCTTGATCCAGGATTCTGGTGATACGATAGACGCCTTTTTCTGCAAAATGTTGATGGGATAGAAATGATCCCACATAGTTCCCAGTATGGTAGACTTGATATCGTGGTGGTATATTGCTGATCTCATAATCGTGAGTGTATGGGTTAACATACAGATACACTCTCTTTGGTGTTGTACTTTGTAGCTTGAACTCACTCATTTTTCTATCGACTGCTCTGTTTGAAATCTTTCCGAAGAATGATGGAAATGTCAATCGTAACATCTTTTATGCCCGTTCGGTCTGAAAAAGATATAAAAAGCTAGGTTTTTTGAGTTTTGGGTCAGTATATGGCTTACAAACGACAGAATTGCAGCCATAAAACAATGTCTAAAAGACTAGTCCCGTATTCGGACAGTACAAGCGACGATGAGACGATTCAGCCCATGTCGAAAAAGAGAAAAAAATTACTACCAGCCAAAAAAAGAAAAAGAATCCTAGTCTACCCAGACAGTAGTAGCAATGATGAAAGCGATGATGAGAAATTTCCACCCAAAAAGAGAAAAAGTTTGAAAGAAGAAGAAAATCCTACTGGACCATTTTCACCCAAGGAAGAAAAAAGTGAAGACAAAAGATCTTTGAAAGAAGAAAACGATGAGAAATCTTTGAAAGAGCTATATCAAAAACCAAAACAGTCCTTTTCAGGACTAACCAAGACCGATAAAAAATCTTTGAAAGACTCAACGAAGGAAAAATCTTTGAAAGAAGAAGACAGAAAATCTTTGAATCATGCTGGACCATTTTCAACCAAGAAAGAAGTATATTCTTCAGACAAAAACTCTTTGGATATGAGAAGCCTATACAACTTAACAGAAGTGGGAAAAAAGAAGTCAAGAAAATTCAAAACAGAATCCCATGTACTGGAGGCGTCTTTTAAGAAATTCGAGGAGCTACAACCCCGCCAACTGACCGGCTTATTCGACGATGTTATCCAACAAATCATTCAAAAGTTAAAGGCTGAATCGAGGGATATGATTAGAATTAGCGTCAACCACCCCTCATTGAAAATAGGGATTCATATTCCCTTTCTATATGTGGAGGAGTTGGAGAGTCATACTATGTTGGACGAAATTGAAAAAGTTCTACAATCGAATGAAGAATTCGTCTTGAACGATGGCCGCATGACATTCGATATCACACATACGATACCCCCAAGTGGTAGTGGAAAAAATCTTAGAGCCACAGAACTATTGGATTCGAAAGTTTTTGCAAAAAAGAAACATTCGATTGTTGAAATTAACAATCGTGATCATCTATGTTTTGCAAGAGCAGTTGTTGTGGGGATTTGTTACCATGAACGTGAAAACACCCAAGAATGGAATCGGAGATGGGATCTCATCAAAAGATCAAACAGATCACTTCAAAAGACTGAAGCCGAGAAATTGATGAATAAAGTTGGAGTTTCGTCGACACAACCTGTAGGTCTTGAAGAATACAAAAAAATTCAAGAGTTCCTGTATGAAAAAGGCTATGTCATTAAAGTTCACCAACAGCAGTCGAAAGTGGAAAAAGTATTTGAACATCCAGAAGTGAAAGACGATAGTAAAATCATACATTTGTACTTTCATCAAAATCACTATGATTACATCAAATCCATCACAGGATTTCTTGATTGTGTTTATTATTGTGAGTTCTGCGATATGCGTTACAAGAATCGGGAAGACCATACTTGCTCAAAGATCTGTAAAGGTTGCTTTCGTGCTGGAAAATGTCCATCGGAATCAAAAGAGTATGTCTGCGCCAAGTGTCATAGACGATTTTTCAGTGCAGCATGCTTGAAAAATCACAAAACACTTCAAGGCAAAGAGAAGAAAACCATTTGTGAATTAGTGAAACTCTGTTCAAAATGTGGAGGTCAGGTTTTTGACAGAAAGAAAAATCATGTCTGTAAGGGAAAGAAAAAGTGCCACCTTTGCAAGAAGATAGTTGACTTTTCTCATCGCTGTTTTATTCAGTCTTACCAGAGTAAGATGAAACACAACAGCGACGATGAGACGAGTTCTTCTCTAGTCAAAAAACCTTTGTTCATTTTCTTTGATTTCGAATGTCAGCAAGACACGGGAGTACACATTCCGAATTACTGTATTGCACATCGAGCCTGTGCTGAATGTATCGATAAGCCACTTGATTTTCATTGTTCCACATGCAGTGAATTCGAAGAAGGGAGAGAAGTTATTTTTCAAGGAAAAGAAACTTTGAGTCAATTTTGCAGCTGGCTCTTTACAAAACATCATAAAGGAATCATAGCTATTGCCCATAATCTCAAAGGCTATGATGGTCAATTTATTCTCAATCATATTATCAACGTAGGAATGAAAGAACCAGAAGTAACCATGAATGGGAATAATATTTTGAAGTTAGAACTGAACGGTGTGTGTTTGATCGACTCCTTCAGTTTCATGAACTTTGGACTGGCGAAATTTCCGACTACATTTGGACTTCAAGAAATGAAAAAAGGCTACTTTCCTCACTGGGCAAATACAGACGAATTTTGGGATTACGTTGGCCCGTACCTGGACATGTCTTATTACAAACCCGATTCAATGTCTGAAGAGGCTCGATCAAAATTCATAGTCTGGTATAATGATAAAGTTCAAAACGGTGAGGAATTCAATTTTCAAAAAGAGATGGAGATGTACTGTCGATCGGATGTTGATATCCTAAGACGAGGATGTGGTGAATTCAGAAAGTTGTTCATCGAACAGAGTGGAATTTGTCCATTTACAGAGTCGTTTACCATCGCCGGAGCCTGTAACAAGATTTGGCGAAAAGATTATTTACCAAAAGATCAGATAGCCATCATTTCATGCAAAGATCCAGTAAGACGTCGGTTTTCTATGAAAGCAATACGCTGGGTTCAAAGCATCGCTAGGGAAAAAGTGATTCATATTCAACATGCCAAAAATGGTGGTGAATTTCGAATAGGGAAATACACTGTAGACGGATTTCACCACAAATCAAACACTGTCTATGAATTCCTCGGGGATTTATTTCATGGTTGTCAGACATGTTTCAAGGATCGAAAATATATCAACCCCATCAATGGAAAAACAATGGATGAATTGTACAACAATACTATCGAACGACTAGAAACCATCAAAAGAATGGGATATAACGTCGTGACCATATGGGAGCACGAATTCGATGCCAAGATGAAGAAGGACAAAGAGTACAAAAAACCATTGAAAGCCTATACCCGAACCATGATCCCATCGAACCAAGAGAGGCTCTGGCTGGAGGTAGATGCAATGCAATAAAAATTGCCTATGATGTTGAGGAAAACAGTGAGAAGGAAATCAAGTACATTGACATTTGCTCTCTGTATCCTTACGTCTGCAAACATAAATTCTATCCTATAGGCCATCCCACAATCTTGACTTATGAGAACATTGACATGAAGAATATTCGTCAGTATGAAGGACTCATTAAATGCAAAGTTCTACCGCCAATTGATTTGTTTCACCCTGTTCTTCCAGTCCACTGTAACAACAAGATGATGTTTCCACTTTGTATGAAATGTGCACAAGAAAACTCAAACGTTTGTAATCATGATAGAGAAGAGAGAGTCTTGGTTGGAACTTGGGTTACATTCGAACTGTTCAAAGCTCTCGACTGTGGATATCGGCTAATGCAAGTGTATGAAATCTGGCATTTCGACTCTGTTTCGGATCAATTCTTTAAAGGGTATGTGGACAATTTCTTGAAAATCAAGCAAGAAGCCAGTGGATATCCCGGCTGGTGTCTGACAGATTCAGAAAAGTCCCAATTCATTCGTGAGTATGAGGAAGCCGAAGGGATTCGTCTTGATCCCAAACGTATTCAAAAAAATCCTGGCAAAAGATCATTTGCTAAGATTATGCTGAACTGTCTTTGGGGAAAATTAGCACAGCGTGAAAACATGAGCAAGACGAAATACATCAGAGAACCGTCTAAATATTTCGAGTTGATTACCGACCCGAAATATACGGTAAAGCATGTGGAAATCTTTGACAACGAGTGTCCATTCATTTTGGTGAACTATGAAGAAAAGATGGACTTTGTCGAAACGCATGCGACAGCCAATGTTATTGTAGCATCCTACGTAACAGCTTATGCAAGGTTGGAACTGTACAGCGTTCTTGAAAGATTGGAGGATAGAGTTCTGTATTTCGATACAGATAGTTGTATGTACATACATGATCCTGAATTGTGGAACCCTCCCATCATTAACAGCAGACTAGGAAAATGGACCGATGAAGAGCCTGATTGCAGAATAACTCATTTCAGAGGATTAGGTCCCAAGAATTACGCCTATAAAATGAAAACAAAAGATGGAAAAGAAAAAAGCAAATGCAAAGTCAAGGGAATTACTTTGGATCACAATACAAATCAACTGGTGAATTTCGACACCTATTCAAAATGTGCTTTGGATCGCACAGTAGAAATTAAAGTTCAGTATGACTGTAGAATCAGAAGACATAAAGACAGAACAGTGACCAGCGAACCACAGTCAAAAACGTTTCGCTCTGTATATACCAAAAGAGTCATTGTAAACGATACTGATACTGTCCCCTATGGCTATAAAAGTTTGAGGGTATAAATAAACTGAAAGAAAACAACATCGTGTTACATTGAAGTGAACGATCAAAGTAAGACGTTCTTTAAAAAGTTTTTAAAAACAGTGGAAATATCAAAAGTGAAAATCATGTCAAGTGAAATGCTACCTTTACCGATAGAACTACGTGAAAAAGATTATAGAGATTTCAGCCATCAGCACACGCTCGATGAACAAGTACAGTTTGACATTAAATTCAGATGTGTGAAACTTTGGATAGATAAATTGCATAAGGGAGTTGCAAAAGGAGAGACATCCTGCAAATTGTATAGAATGCACAGCTTTATTGTGATGATGGGGGATGATACAAATTTCGATCTTCCTCTCCAAGCTTATTTAGCAATTTGTCTGTTGAAAGACAACTATATTGCTAAACAAATGCATTCCACAAGTCGATGGGTATTCATCATCGTAGGAAGAACAGAAGAAAGTTTTCTGAACGTCCTGAAAATGAAATCAGTTCTGTTTGACTTTTACTTACGCTACAAAAAAGGATCTATTCAAGACGGTGAGGAAACAGTGGAAACCTTGGAAGGCTATATTCTATTTGATAGAGATGTCACAGAAGAAACCGTATATTCAGCTCTCTCGACAAAAGATATTTCAAAACATGTTTTTCCATTTAGTGGAGTACGTGAATATAGTGAAATGGACAGTAAATTTCCATTGTTTTTAGGTAATGACCAACTGCATAAAGTTATTGTGGAACATGAAGACAAGTGGAAAAATCGAGGTATCTGCGAATTTGCATTGTAAAAATTGTTTGTAAAAACTTTGAATGAATCATGTATTTTATTGTAAGAATTATTTTTGTCATTGTTGTAGATTAAAAACTGTATTGTTAAAATTGTCTTGTAAATATGTTATAGTGTTAGAACGTTTGCTTTAAACGTTACTGTTTTTCATGATATTGTTTTTAATGATAATGTTAAAAACTTTGAATAAAGAAAATAATTTTATTGTAAGTTGAATAAAGCTGAAATATATAAAATATAGTGTTAGAACGTTTGCTTTAAACGTTACTGTTTTTAATGTTTCAAACTTTGAATAAAGAAAATGATTTAAAAAAGCCGCCTGTTTTTATTTCTTCCCAAAAAACTTGAGACTTGGGCAAAGAGAAAAAATCTCACAAAGAGAGAAAAGTTCAGACTTGGACAAAGAGAAAAAATCCCAAAGAAAAGAACAGAGATGGGAAAATGTAGATAGAAAATAACATTCTATATAAATGAGATCATATAGTACATTATTTTCTATCTACATTGCCTACAGAAAAAGTCTACATCCCAAGACAAATCCCCCTCGACCAAAAACTATAAATTGCTGGAGAACTTTCTCTCTATAATCATTCGACTTTCGATTCTCGAATAGTACGAATAAAACTCTTAATTAGTGTGAATAAAACTTTTTTACAATTAAAAAAGTTTTTGTTAACTAGTGCGAATATTTCGTGCTGGAAAAATGGATTCCAACTTAGACCAAAGTGATCACGGAAGAATGGATTCCAACTTAGACGTTTTAGACGACGACTCCTTACCACAAGAAAATCCCGTCCTAGACATTTCCTCACCACAGCCTGAAAACAGCAGAGATATTCTATCGATAGCTATGAATTCAACATTCATTGAGCCGATGACAGGATCGGTTAATAAAATCGAAGAAGAAATAACCCAAATGATTTCAAACCAAAATTCTGTAATAACTCAGATTTTAGACGAAGTGAAGATTTTGAATAGAAACATTGAGACATTATGCCTACAAAATCAACAGAGTCGACAGAGCCACCAGAGTCAACAAGATTCATCTGTAAGAAGTTAACAGCTTCTATCGTCACTCCTGTAGAATATCAGTCAACTCAGACAGAAGAACCCAAGCCAAGAAGAAGAGGAAGAAAACGAAAATCAGAGAAAGCAGAGAAAGACGATAACCAACTTCACAAAAAACAACGAGTCGATCCCCGCTCTGTAACACCACCAAAAACGGGGTTGGGTAAATATGGAAAAAACATTGATAACTTCAAGGAGTTCAAGTTCCCGATGATCTCGAAAGAACCAGAAGAAAAGCTGTCATCAGAAGAAAAGCTGTCATCAGAGGAAAGCTCTCGATAGAGGAGAAAAAATCTTTGAAAGAGCTATACCAAAAATCGAAACAGTCCTTTTCAGGACTGACCAAAACCCTAGAAAATCTATCTTCAACAATTGTTAATAAGTAAGTCAACCCGCCTCCAAGCGTATAAAAGACGATGCTATTTCCAGTACATTAATCATTCGACTCCCGAATAGATGACAGCTAAAGAAATGGTGATGGACTATAGTGTTCAATTTCTACTTCTCTCGATGACAAGATGGTATCTGACAACCTTTCTACTGGCCATGATTCGTGACTCCACTTTGCCTATGCATAAAATAAACAAAATAAGAAAGTTGATAGCAGATCGAAGAAGAGTTGTGGAGTGCCCTATCTGTCAGGCAAATTTTGGATACTGTCATTAGAGGAGACGGAGGAAAAATCCACAGCAAAAAGAATAAAAGGAAAGCTGTCGATAAAAGCAATAAAAATCTTTGAAAGAGCTATACCAAAAATCGAAACAGTCCTTTTCAGGACTAACCAAAACCCTAGAAAATCTATCTTTTGAGAATTGTCAATCTCATAGATGCATTCTAACGGATAAAAATTTCGAATAAAAAATTTTACAATTAAAAAGTTTTGCAGAGAAAAAACTTTTCGATTACAACTAGGGACGAATAAGATTAAGATCGGATAAGTCTAGATGATCCGATTCCTGGGAAATGGTGGGAAAACCCAGTAAACATGATTTCGTTACATTTTCGGAAAATGACGTCATGTTTGATTTCCGGGAAAGTCACGTAGAGCACAAAGGGAGATAAATCTTGTCTGACTAATTCAACCATAATACGGTATATAACCCATATCGTGAAGAAAAAACCTAAGTACAACAGGGTGCTTTGGTTGAACCAACGAAAGACCAACATATCGTGAAAAAAGACTAAGTCCAATACGGTGATAGAGAAAGACCAAACCCTACAGAAGTGAATAAAAGACGTGGAAAAAGACTAAGTCCAACGATGGTAGAGAATTGGTTAAGTCCTACAGAGGCGAACGATGATCGATCAACCTGAATCAGCGTGAGATGGTATATAACCCATATCGTGGAGAAAAAGACTAAGTCCAACACGATGCTAGAGAAAGCCTAAGCCGAACAAAGACGGAGAAAAAAGACTAAGTCCAACGATGACAGAGAAAGCCTAAGCCGAACAAAGACTGTGGAGAAAAAGACTAAGTCGAACACGGTGACTCCTCCTCACGCCTCCTCCTCCTACACCTCAGCAGATCTCGGACCATTTTGTCACTAGTCTCCCTGCCCACGGGCAGGGAGACTAGGGACAACCCATATCGTGGAAAAAAGTGGGTGGGATGGGGATAAATCCAAGATGGCGGACAACAACAACAAATCTGCCAAAAAATCCGCCCCATGACGATTTTTCGGACCAATTTGGACATTCTTGTCCCGCTACAGACCGCCATGGCGGTCTGTAGCGGGACACTGTCCCGCTACAGACCGCCACGGCGGTCTGTAGCGGGACAAAGGAGGTCCGCAGCGGGACACTGTCCCGGAGCTGACCTCCTATACTACTAGCGTGATCGATTAATCTAGGTGGATGTCTAATTTACCGCGTTCAGTTTATAGTCGCGATTATTTGTAAGACAAACTGTCCGAGTTCAAACCTTAGAAGAACTTCCATAGTTTTCTAGCGGTAGTGTGTTATCTTGTTGGAGTTAAATCACTTGATCCATGATGCATGCTGAACTTGAATATTTGCTATTGGTGAATTTTCTGTGTCCAAGATCGTTCTACCGGAGGATTCAGACAGCTGTTAGACAAATTGGATTTTATGGATTCATAACTATGTTATGACTTGTTTGGTATAATGCATTACGGAAATGCATTAAACCTCCCTCGCCAGAGTATGGCCTAAATGTATTCTCTTTAGGAATAGGGTATAAGACTTAAAGGTGCAATTCATAGATATTCGTTTTGTGTTAAGATCTCGTAACAGCTGTCACAAGATGTGGTTTTGACAACAAAAACTGTATTCATCCTTCGAATGTCGCATCTTCGACTTGCAGTCGCTTCGTAGGCTTTGTAGATAAAGATTGGATTGTAGAGAAATTATGGTTTGATCAAAACCGTCCGTTATTTTGTGAGAAATTCTACCTAAACAACCTCAAAGGCAGCCATTAGGGTATTTTCAGTCTCAACAAACTTCAGAAATGTTTTATCACTGAATTAAGAAAAGCGAGTCTAGGACAATTCCCCCCCCCCCCGACAAATGCCCCCGGACGACTCCCCCTTGCAAATTCCCCCTGGACAATTGCCCCCAAGACAATAGCCCCCGGAGACAATTACCCCCTGGACCATTACTCCCTGGACAACTGCCCCCCCCCCCCCCCACAATTACCCCCTGGACAACTCCTCCCGATGATTGCCCCCCCCCCCCCCCCCCCAGACAATTACCCCCCAAATACAATCCCCCCAGGACAATCCCCCCCAGGACAATTGCCCCCCCCCCCGACAACTCCCCCATCCAGACAATTCCCACCAGGATGTTCATACCATCATATGCACAACTCGATGAACTCAATTTTCTGTTCGCGAGGAACTCCTACTCGACGTGCGTACTTCAAATGTGATCACATGAAAAATCTAGTAATCTAATCTAATCTAGTTCCAGTTGAACTCGGCCTTGGAAGTGAACCCAGGGTCTGACGCTGAAAGGCGACAATGACCTCGTCCCAAAGCAAAAGCAGAAGAAATTTCGAGTTAGATTGGGGGGATTGTCCGGGGGCAATTGTCCGGGGGGGCAATGGCGGGGGGGCGCAATTGTCCGGAGGGCAATTGGCGGGGGTGTCGGGGGGGGGAGTTGTCGGGTGGGGGGGATTGTCCAGGGGTAATAATGGGGGGGCTATGGGGGGATTTGCCGGGGGGGATTGTCCAGGGGGAATTGTCTCGGGGGCTATTGTCTTGGGGGCAATTGTCCAGGGGGAATTTGCAGGGGGGGGGGAGTTGTCCAGGGGACAGTTGTCTGTGGGGGAAATTGTCCTGATACGAAGAAGAGCTATAGCAGGCAAATTATCAATAAAGAAGAAAGACAAAATTAAGAAAAATACTTTTTTTCAGTGGTATTTCCTTATTGGGCTACCTAGCCTCTTAAGGTATTTTTAGATTTCACACCGTAGTTTCGCAAAGACTTGTGGAAATGTCACATGAAAAATAAGACGCATCGATAACGAGGATTCGTATTCAAATTACTATGATGACGTCATATCTGATGTAATAAAGATAGACGGAGTTACCTACTGCAAAACGACAATCCCGTTATCTAACCGCCAAAAATGCGCCTTTTTACAGAATAAAACTGTACAGTAAAGAAATATGCCATGCTCTGTGAAAAGGGCGCTTATTGCATCTGTAAAAAGTATCATCCAGGTCAGACTGCGCAGTCCGCGCTGGCTGACCTTGGCCGAAACTTTTTGCTGTCGGTCTATTTTCTGCATGTCAAAGGACCATTCTACCTCATGACTCAATAGATTGTTATTCAAAATGGATTTTATGAATCTGTAATCATGATGATTTGCTTGATTTAATGCATTACGGAGACCCTTAAGTGCCATTTACAAAGAGCATGGCCCAAATGTATATCTAGATGTATTTATCGGTGTATTACAAGAAATTTTGATTTTCAGCATAAAAACTAAATAGATCCTTTAAAGCTACTATAATTGTTGAAATGTACACTTCGTTCGGTATGCTGTCTTTGCAGAACCTCTTTCCGAACTGACTCTGCATTTTTTCCATCTTTGACAAATAGGCTTTTAAACACATTTTAGGAAGAGAAAAACATGATTTTGACCATTTTTTCTCTCACAATATTTTTGTTCGATTCTTGTACAGAGTGGATGGTTTAAATCGCATTTAATTTGTCTGCGCGTTCTTTTAATGTACATGTTTAACATTGTGTCGTCTGGTACAGATATAAAATTAATTGCCGGCAGGAAGAAACAAAGAATTGTTTAACAGATGGCTTTAATAATAGTCTTGTAAGATATGAAATAGTATACAACAAATAAGTGCTGCTCTATTCTAAACATATCAAAACATCTAGGCAAATGAAGGAATAACGAGGTACGAGTATCATGTCGACTTTTTTCCTTTGTCAACCATTGTCTGCTGCAAGCCAAAAGACGTCTGCCGAAGGTCACGTGTTAGCTCTTGACCAGACGACAAAGTTTTAGATCTGTCTAAATTGAAATCATTTTCAGATGAAAAATTTTAGTATGGCTTAGACAAGGTTTTGTCTTTGATAGGATTGCAAACATTGTGGGAAAAAGGAGGAAATGCTGGTTACCAGCAATGTATTTTTCCCACAAAGTTTTCAAAAGCCTTCTATCTTAGATTCGGGATAAGTATGAAAAGAGCTAATAAAACAACAATCTCTTAATGTCCAAAATCTTTAAATGAAAAAAAAAAAATTATCATTTGCTTGCTTATATGATTGTTGTTCTTCAACCAAATCTTCTCAGCACCAAAAATGATAAACTCAAATCTTCCGACAGCTGAAATTACAATTTACAAATTCAGAAAATTCAGAAAAAAAATCTTTATCTTACAGGCTAATGGACTGAACAAACGGATGGTATAGAGTTAAGATCAGGCTGCACGTAATGTGCAGTCTGATTTTGATCTATGCCGCCCGCAAAAGCCCCTGTATTTTTCACCCATGTCGCTGAAAGGGTAAAACGAAATGGAGTTATTCTGTAAATATGAGCAGACAGATTAATCCAAGAAAATACAACATCTTTCTCTCAACAATTTCACACCAAATTGTCCGAAGAATGGGGACGTCTTTTTTTTATCTCTTTTTTTTTTACCCCCCGTTCTGTAATGAAGTTCATTGCAATCGCTCACATATTTTCCGTTTGTATTTCAGCTGTCTTCCACAAGAAACGCATTGATCGTCCACATGGCCGCGACGTGGGGCTGATAATACACGGACTCTACAACATCATTAACAGTTCTCCATATCAAGTAGAGACGAATTAACTCGGCTACAGGAAAGAGGATTCAAGAGATACGATTTCGCGCAGGAAACATTTCAGACTTAATCGGGGGAAAATATAAAAGATTACGTGGACGATAAAACGTGCTTCACGAAGGATCTTATTTTACAACCCTAATCAAACAGATAGACAATGGATGATGGGAAAAAACGCTAAGCATGATGTACGAGCAGGAAAGTTCGTATTAATTGGATTTAGTGAAAAATTGAGTGCTAGCAATTTCATGGAAAATATTCAGTGATTTATATCTTGTGTTCTCGAAAAAAAATTGTCTTTAATACTATTTGGTCGAGTTTCTCTAAAATAATGGAATCCACGATTAATTCCAATAACTCTTCAAACACAAGCAACACGACGATGACAGAAGCTGGGCCGTCGCAAGCAGCGTTGATTGTTGGGTCCGCAATTATGTTCATTGCTCTTCTGTGGGGGCTCTTTGGTAACTCGCTGGTGATGGCCGTGTTAATAAAGAAACGAGATTTGTCGAATATTATTCATATTTTCGTTATAAGTTTGTGTATAAATGACATTCTTAACCTCGGCATCAACAATACCTTAGTGTTATCGTCATATATCAAGAACGAATGGCCAACTGGGATGCTTGGTTGTGAATTGTCCACTCACTTTACCGTCATACTTATGGGCTCTTCTCTTTGGCATACGGGACTGATTGCCATTCACCGACTCATTGTCGTCGTTTTCAACAACTTCTACAAGAAAATATCAAAAACGGGATACACAGTGTTCTTGCTTGTGTTTTGCAGAGTTGTGCCCCTTTTATTCTTGTGTCAGCCGTCATTAGGTCATATGGCGTACTATGAGCCGAAACTCCTACGTTGTATTGTGAAGAAAAACTACGGTCCGTTTACGTTGCTAGTCAGTATATTTCTAATGATGATGCCCTCTCTGATTCTAATTATTTGTTATATCGCCATTTTCATCAAAGTACATCAATCATCTCAAGCTTTCAGAGCGTATCGCCAGAAGGAATGGCTTAAGCGAGAAATCCAGATCACGAAAATGTTCGGAATGGTGTTTTTATTAATCATGATTGGATATATTCCTTACGGAATTGTTCGGGCCATCGACAAACCTTTGTTGCTACATGCGGATTTTTATGTGGCTATTACGGTATTCTTTGCCGTGGCTAATTGTGGTAACCCCATGGTGTACGGAATAATGGATAGAAATATACGGAAAATGTGTTTCGAGGCTCTTCATTTACGCTGCGGTAAATACGGGGACTCTCCGGAGTACCATAACAAAGAAACAATGACCAATCACACGCGAATGTCCGTAGATATGGAGGATACCACAGCTATTCCGTTGAAAAACAACGTCAATCACAATCAAGGCGACGAAAGTCCAAACGAAATTGGTGAATAGATTGTAGCGATTAACTCACCTTTATCCCGGTGCACAGAGTGGAATAGTGAACGCGACAAATCAGTTGTTAAGGAGCAACCTGTGGAAATGAACGGGTAAAAGTTGCTTCATTTGGGTCATGCTTTGGCAAAAGAGGTGCTTATTGCGTCTCTGTGATGCATTATACCAAGGAGGTTATAACATAACTATGGATCCATAAAATCTATTTTGTCTAACAACAAACTGAATCACGAGGTACACGGGTCCTTTGACATGCAGAAAATTAACCAAAGGCAAAAAGTTTCGGCCCAGGTCAGCCTGCGCGGACTGCGCAGGCTGACCCGAATTGGTATTTTTTGCAGATACAGTAAGCCTCTTTTTACGGAGCAATGCTTATTTGGTTAAGGCACCAAAGAATCTTGACCAAGATCAGTCTGAACGCCCGTCTGTGCAAAGGACACTAAAGGTTCCAATGTGGAAGGTACGAATCAGGTGAACGAATTAGCTGTTTAATTGTCAAACCATGCTCATCAGTAATTTGACCCTTGGTTCAATGCAGCAGTTGTTGGATTACACTGTTGTCAACGGGAACACTGTGCAAAATGGTACCACTGTGACAGAGATATGTAATTATTTTCCGATAGAGTGGAATAAATGTACGCGAAGCAGCGATAATGCAAGATGGAATCTGCCTAATCTTTTTTCTTTCGCCGTTACAAATCATCTTACCGATTTATAAATGGCGATAACAGTTACCCTGGTGGAGCGGACCTACGATTTCTGAGGGAAAAAATGTTCTAATTATGGCCGAAAGCTTTTTTTCGCTAAGTAGATGGTAGAATTTGCTATGTATGTTTTTCGAAGTCTGTCTGGTTTTGTAAAGAATTACTGAAATCTGTACAGAGAAAGTGTTTGTCTTTTGCAACTGTAGTAAATGTTTTTGTTCAAATATAATATGAATGCACATGTATTTATCCGGTTACCTTTAATATATATCTGTCTTTACAATCATTTGAGCTGTGCACTGGCAAAGGGGGGGGGGGGGGGGTGGCTTAACCCTTTCCCAAACCTGGTTTTCACATGTCTGCAGTACAGGTCTTTTGAAAACACTGTGGGAAAAGGAGAAATTGCTCGTAACGAGCAATTTCTCCTTTTCCCACGGTGTTTTCTACCCTTTTTGAGAACTTTCTGCCATTTTCATCAAACTGAAAATTGTCGTCTGCAAGCTCTTCAGTTCGGGCCAGTCTAAAATTTATCGTTTGGGAAAGGGTTAATGCCTTAATGCACCTCATTGATGCTTTATCCAAAGAATTCATAAAATGATTATTGATCCATAAACTCCATTTGATCTAAAAATAGACATAGGTCTGGTCCTTTGACATACAGAAAATTGACCTATAGAGAAAAGTTTCGGCCCAGGTCAAACCCGGATCAAGGCAGTTTTGACGAGAAACAGCTCACCAACAAAGAATTGTTTTGAAGATTTCTCCCGACTTGATACAACGGATTGTGGTATTTACTACAGTAATTTACAAGGCGGCTTTTCTGGTGTTGTGCTATATTCATTGAGGAATTTCTCTACAAGATTACGGGGGCTTTGTCATAGGTACGCATACAAACACAGTATCAGTGATATTCCCTATGAATGAAATTAAAACAAGGAATAAATGAGCCACGCTCTGTAAAATGGGGGCTTAATGCATCTCCGTGATGCCTCTTACCAAGCAATACATCACATAATTAGGGATCCATAAAGTCCATTTTGTCTAATACCCAACCTTATCATAAGGTAGACTGGTCTTTTGACATACAGAAGATTGACCAATAGCGAAAAGTTTCGGCCCAGGTCAGCCTGCGCGGACTGCGCAGGCTGACCTGAATCGATACTTTTCGCAGATGCATTAATCCCCCTATTCACAGCACATGGCTCATTCGTTCCTGAAACAGTTTGCAACAAAAGACTTTGAACACTTTTTTGATAAACATGGGTAATCAGTTAAGACGTGATGTCCGAGTATTAATGAAGCATTGTGGCAAAAGGGTTATTGGTCGTTGCATGCAATTTCTATCCCCCACCCCGCAAAGTTTTCCGAATGACACAAATAGTCACCTTTTGATGGTATGGTTTAACGCTTATCCCACTAAATAAATAAAATGAAACTTTCAGGCCGATCGTAAAAACCCAGACTTTGCTTTTTCAGAGGTATTTTTGGGGAAAATATCCCCCACATATCGGACAGAGTAGTGCCAAGATCAGACTGCACGTTCTGTGCTGTCTGATCTTGATCTACACTGTCCGCAGAAGGTACTTTGAGTCGCCTAAGGGTTAACTGTGTACTTTTCGTCAAAAAGTCGCTAAATGTATACGTCAAAGGCTAACTCTCAACACCCTCCCCGACCATAATTATAAACTGGACGATATAGCTCTGTAATTACGTACCTTCAGAGACAAATTCATGCCAATCAAATCAAGGCTACTGTGGCAGCTTCAGGCTCGTTTTAATGGTAAAAATTATGGCGAATCGTATACAAAGGGATCTTCGGGTCCTCCTTTTCCAAAAGAAAGAGTTAAAACTTCTAAATTAATGCCTCTGTTTTGGGTTCTCATGCGTGCTAGATAAATTTAAATCAACAGCTTCCTACACATCTAAACGTTTTTATTTCATTATCTTTTACTTTTGTGACTAATATAAATGACTTCTTCACACACGTTTTTCAATGTGTCCTCATGGGAACAAAAAAAAAAATGTCTACATGCGCATTTTTAAGAATGTGCAGTTCGGCAGAAAATGGTTTAGACAAAAACAGTTAACCTTTTCCCAAACAAGCCCTGGTTTTCACGTGTCTGCAGTACAAGTCTTTTGAAAACACTGTGGGAAAAGGAGAAATTGCTCGTAACGAGCAATTTCTCCGTTTCCCACAGCGTTTTCTACCCTTTTTGAGACCTTTCTGCCATTTTCATCAAATTTAAAATTGTCGTCTGCAAACTCTTTGAATTTGGACCAGTCCAAAATTTGTCGTTTGGGAAAGGGTTAAGCGAGGGCATGGATTGTGTACCAGCAAGGTTTTACAACATATACTAGTATCTGACGAATGAGTGCATTTGTTAACTGGCTAACGATTGAGAACCGCAGTTTCGTTTTAAACGTCTGTCCTAAGATTTAGTACCTTTTTTTAAAGGCATGTCTCACGAATGAGTTCCGTTTTTAACTTGTGTCTGGCACATGATTACTGTTAATAACGTACGGCTAGCGAATGAATACCCATGCGTGTAGTGCACCAGACGGGGATATTTTTGCCTGCAAGTGTCTTGAACAGAGTGATTCTTAACACTAGAAGGGATTCTACGGTATTACAATGGGGGCCCTGGTCGACTCTGTTTAACTCTTTACCACACAATCCCGTGTTTTAGCGATCTGAAAGAGGAGGATTTTGAAAACATCGTGGGAAAAGGAGAAAATGCTGGTGACCAGCATTTTCTCCTTTTACCACTATGTTTTCTACGCTATCAATATGAGAAATAATAATTTGAGCTAGATTTAATTTGTCGTCTGCAAAAGCTTTCAATTTGGTCCAGTCCAAAATTATGCCATGTGATATAAACTTAACCCTTTCCCAGACAAGCCCTGGTTTTCACGTGTCTGCAGTACAAGTCTTTTGAAAACACTGTGGGAAAAGGAGAAATTGCTCGTAACGAACAATTTCTCCTTTTCCCACAGTGTTTTCTACCCTTTTTGAGACCTTTCTGCCATTTTCATCAAATTTAAAATTGTCGTCTGCATACTCTTTCAATCTGGACCAGTCCAAAATTTGTCGTTTGGGAAAGGGTTAACAGTTAATATGAAGAGACGTTGACAGTACAGACACAGTATCAGATGTTCAAATCTACAACTGCTCTGAACTAAAGGAATCGGATGAAAGTGGAACCCTTGGATGCGTGATCCTCTATCCAATGACAACTGGGATGTTCCACACCTTTTCTCGATCTTCACCCTTTTTTCCTTCAGGATAACATACAAAGAACGCTTGTGGCTCACCTGATCCGAAGATATGATATCCGAATGATATGAAGATATTTAAACAGAGTATGCTAATAATACTCTAATTTACGTCACACTGACGGTTACATGAGTTGATATACGGTTGACTAGACGTTTATCAAAGGCTGCATCCACGCCAATAGTGCAGTAGTCATACACTCTTTTATTCGATACCCATCTTCGCAAGCCAAGGGGTGACAATCACTACGTAGATCCACTTAATGGTCACCCTTGGCTTGTTAAGATGTTCGATACCCATAAACTCACCAAGGGCAATAGTCCAAAAGTTTTCTACATACACTCTTGAGCTTATTTGTATTTAAGCCATGCTCTGTTACAAAGGGGTTTCATGCATCTGCAGAAAGTATCGACCCTGGTCAGCCTGCACAGTCCAGGCAGGCTTACCTGGGTTGAAAGTCTTTGCTATTGGTCCATTTTCTGCATGCCCATGAACCATTTCATCTCATGATCCGATTGGTTGTACAAAATGGATTTTATGGATTTATAATGACATGATGAGTTTCTTGGTATCATGGATCACGGAGATGCATTAAAGCCCCCTTTCCAAGAGCATGGCTCCTTGTCTTATAAATTTCCTACAAATTCCATGCGTTTTCTTTATGCTCAAGGGTGTGTCGGGGCTATCACATTGCACGTGTTTTTGAAATGAGAACGTAAAATAGGTACATCTGGTACAGTACCTCAAATAGACGACTTCTTACACATTTTTCATCAGACCTCACGTGGAAACATTGTGACAAAAGGAGACGAATTTCCCTTTCACCAAATTATTTTCTGTGTTCATGATAATACGAAAGCTCAAATCAATGTGATTATTCAAACTGAACGAGGTAGTGTTAAAAGTCACCTGCTGCATTTTTTTCATGGGATAAAAATGGTTGATCATCATTTTTCTCTTTTTAAGGGTGGGGAGGGGGTCGTGGGGTTGCGAGGAGAATTAGTCTTAGCTTGCCCCCACCCCCTCAAAAAAAAAAATATTGTACATAACGGTCTAGATCTAGTTTTCATGCAGAGAATTTTTACAGATGTTTTGTAAAGAATAAACCGACCTATTTTGCCCGTCAACTTGTTAGACTAATCAGACTGGTGACAAGGCCAATATTCCAAATGTTTCACGATTCCCGGTGAATGGAAGCTTGAAGGCAGAGAAAAATAAAATGGTTTATGTTACCAGTCCGCCGTTTAATTAACACCATTGACACTTTTGACTCTCGGAGGCATCCCGCACAGAAAAGGAATGCAATTATTCATTGTGTAATGTTTACATTTTCTGGCTGGCGTTATTGACATTCGCTCGGACCTCACGATTGGATAACAACAATGTATTTGACCTTCTTAGGTCAATTTACGCTCTTTATTTTTCTTAAAATAACCTTTTAAAGTAGACAGGACTGTTGCATGTAACGCAGTAAACGTTAACCCTTTACGCAATAAAAACATTTTGCATCCCGAGACTTTAAAAAAAAATATCCGTGTAAAATTAGAATAATCTAAACGAATCAAAATTATGACGTAAAAACACGTGAAAACATTGTGGTAAAGGGAGAAATTGTTCGTTACGAGCAATTTCTCCTTTTGCCACAATGTTTTCAAAAGAGGAAAAGGACGTTTCCGGGAGGCAATGTATTAAATGGAAATTTGCCTTGGTAACATAAAAGTGGATCAATATGTCCTATTTTGTTTCGGACAGCAATCATTTTAGTGTCCATGGAAATTAGGCCGACTTTTCAACAATGTTCACCCTTCCTTTTACCGTGGAAAATATGATATATCGTCTATTCGTGGCCTATTGAAATGAGCAATGCTAGCATCTGTGAAAAGAGGGTTTAATGCATCTGCAAAAAGTATCGATTCATGTCAGCCTGCGCAGTCCGACCATCTACCTCTAACATAATTTTCTTTTCTGACATCTTTTTTTTTTCAAAATACCCCGGCAGATTTGTTAGAACCTTCTTTTTTGATATCAGTTGTGAAACAAGTTTTTACAGCTTATATTAATCTCTCTCTCTCTCTCTGTCTCTCTCTCTCTCTCTCTCTGTAATTACTTCCTTGTAATCTGAACTGTTGCTCACGCCAAGATGAAGGTAGTTACAAGGGAGAAGATGTTTGGAAACTGTTTTCACAAACCTACCTCTGCAGGGTCGTAGAAACCAAAAATATTGAATCGTTGAACCCTTTACCATACAATCCCGAGTTTTAGTAACCTTGGGGAAAAAGCCTTTTGAAAACATTGTGGGAAAGGGAGAAAATGCTGGTAACCAGCATTTTCTCCTTTTCCCACAATGTTTTCTACCCCATCAAAGACAGAAATAATTAATTTCGCAACATTAAAATTGTCGTCTGCAAACAGAGTTAATGGAGTCACGCAAACTACAACAACAGGCCATGATGTAAGCCATAAAATTTCCTGGAACAAAAGCTCTGAAACTAATCACGTGATCGGTGGCATCATTCGCTTCAATAACCCCCATTTGTAGCTAGGATAAACAAAACTGGAGCGAGATTTTCATGTGACACTTAATCATGGTGACCTTTCTCCCTTGCCCTACCAAAAATTCCTTCACAGAGTAAAAAGGCCCGACGGAGTATCTCAGTGGTTAGTATATCCGACACCTGACCTGGTGGTTGCGAGTTTGATACCCGGCTGAGGCAAACTTTCTTTCCGGTAATGTTTCGCCTCTCCCGTCTGATGCATGTGAGGTAAGTAGTCAGTGGCTTGGAAGGAAAGCTGTGTTGTTTCCACTGTAAAACAGTGTAAGTTTTTTTCGGAGAGTTTCAGAGTAAAAGAAAATTCATTAATCCATTGCGTAATATAGTGTTGATCGAAACTCTTTGCTCATGTCCCACTGTCAATCATAATCATAATCCAAACTTATAATCTCTTCGTATATCTCTCGTAAGCAGTACCCAATCTCAAAGCATTTCTTTTTAACTTTTTCCTAAAATTCTAGCGTTGTAAACACACATAATATCGCACTTCTCCATCAATAACTGTCCCTTGTTTGTGAGCCGAAATAGCAGACAGCAAGGTTGCACATCGGGCCGAATAAATGCGATGACCTGATTGGTCAGATATCGATTTCCACGGATCCATGTATACTGGTGTGAGAAAGCCAGGAAACACATGTCAGGGGCGTAGCTAACCCAAATTAAAGTCTACGCAAAAGTAATTCAGAATGCCGAGATGGGGGAGGGAGCCCCCTCAGAAAGTTTTTGAATTGTAGAAGCCATTTTGTGGCCTCTGGTCACGATTTTTTTTTTTTTTGGCAAAATTGTCTGTTTCTTTTTGTTAAAGTGTACGCAACTGCGTTTTTGCATATAGGCAGCCACGACCCTGCATGCGCCGTGATATGATATAACCTGTTAAAACGACTTTAAACCCCAATACAAACAAACAAACGCAGAGTAAAACACGAATGATCGATTCAAGAATAAAGCGTTATATAGTCATTTTAGATAGGTACATGCACTTTAAACCCGCATGAATAAGAGTTATTACAAATGACAAAATGTAAAAACAATAAGAAATTATCTATTTTCATAACTGAGCCATGTTCTGTGAGAAGGAGGTATTTGTGATGCAATATACTAGCCATTTAATGACATAGTTATTGATATGTAAATTCTATTTTGTTCAACAGCAAACTGAATCATGAGGTATAATGGTCTTTGGACATGCAGAAAATTTACAAATAGCAAAAAATTTCGACCCATGTCAGCCTGCGCGGACTGCGCAGGCTGACATGGGTTGATACTTTTTGCAGATGCATTAAGCCCCCGTTTCACAGAGCATGGGTCAATAATATGGACAACACTGTTGAGAAAGGACACAAGTCAATCGACTGATATTGAAATGAATGATTCCTTGTGAAACAAACTTTCAACAGACGACTTTCATAGATATCCAAACGGAATATGGATATACACTATGCATTAAATATACACGTATTTCCATACAGCCAAAAAAAAAAAATAATAATAATAATAATAATAACTGCCTTAAAACTTTAAAGTGTGTAGAATGGCTCAGAATTTGGTCAGCCATGTAAACATATATGAAATACCAATATATATTGTGTAAGGGTTAGAGAAACTCAAAGGATTTGTCGTCATTTGAAACTGGAAACGACAACAGTTATTTCTTTGAGGGCTGCCCAAAAAATTTAAATGATATGTTTCTCTTTTTTTTTGTCCGTCGTAGTCTACGCAACTGTGCAGCCGTTAGGGGCAACATTTGGCATGAAGATGCAGGAATTTTTATAGTTTCATAAAATAAAGATGAAATGGGTTAAAACTGGCTGAAAACGGGTGAGATGTATCTTTAAGCACTTGAAAAATATGTTACCTGTTCGTTCAAGCCATAGCATCGAATTAACGGCCATTATCGAATGTTTGTGTCTTCGAATAATCGAAATTTTCATTGTTTACCAGCTATGAAACACGTCCATGAAATGCCAAGACATGTTACCCAGATAAATAAGCGTTTTATCTTGAGGAAAAAAAAGTAGCAGTTCTGTTTTTCTAAAAATAAGAATTTCTTTTTTTGCCTTTGAAACTCGCAAACTTGTATCTGAATTGCACGTTTTCAAATGAAGAGAAAACCAGAGTTATCGAGAAATAAAAGGACAATCATGATGCTATGTTTACGACAGTTATTTTAGCGCAGCAAGCATCCCCAAAGTGCATTAAAATATAACTGTCTAGCGACAAGAAAAAAACGTCTTTCAGTTAACCCTTAACTCTTTAGCTGCTAAGCCCGACTCACTGACCTTTTGCGGACAGTGCAGATCAAGATCAGACTGCACAAAACGTGCAGTCTGATCTTGGATCTACACTGTCCGATAAGGCGATATCCTTTCTCCAAACAATAATTTTGAAATATTATTATTCGGGTTTTTACTGTAGGCTTGAAAGTTTTATCTTATTTATTTAGCAGGATTAGGATTAACATAAGTAAAATGACACTTTTAAGCCGATTATAAAAACTCAACTTTTGCTATTTTAAAGTTATTTCTTGTGGAAAATATCTCGTTATCGGACAGTGTAGATCCTAGATCAGACTGCACATAACTGTCCACAAAAGGTCTTTAAGTCGCGCTTAAAAGCCTAAGGGTTAACATCTGCATCTGAAAGAGACTAGACACTGGATTTCTTGCTGCAATGATGACCTTTAACCTTTTGCCATTATCGTTGCACCTGCATGCAATGCAAATTAACTCTTAATTCATGCTGTCTGTTTATGTCCCACCTTAGTATTTTCAGAGCTATCTGGTGCATTTTTTCCGGGATGAAATATTTCACGACTTTCAGAACTTCCCCCTGCATTTTTTTTATTTGTGAGCCATCACATGCGCCAACTCATAAATACGGGGGCCAGTAGGGGTCTACTAGGGCAGCCTCATGGAGCATTAGATATTAAAAAGTATATTGACTCATGTTACACATCTAGCTACAAAATCTTTTGTACTGTAATATTAGATATGCTACCTTTGTTTGTTTGTATTGTGATTTACGCCGTTTTCAACATTATTTCAGTTATATCGGGGCGGCCAGTGCACCTATTCATGCTTTCGTGGAGTTTCTTTGATCAGCACTTAAAAACAATATTCTTTCCAAGCTATTGGCTGCTTTCTCACATGACTATCGTCGAAACAATGATCGGCACTGAGAGAGAAATGCATCCTGTCGCAATGGCTGTCATCAGTCCTCGGAAAGGAATCGGCCGATTTTGGGATTCGAACCAGCGACCTCCTGGTCTAAAGTCCCGTAAGTACATGCTACTATCTACCTTAGCCAAAGTCTTTCAAAGCTGTTATAATCAAGCTGTTGCCGGGTAAGAGAATGAAATATAATGCTAGATTTGTTCCTAGTAGAACGATACGGTTTACCCTTAAAGCGCAAAACACAACTTACGTTGCTTTAGCAGACAGTGTAGATCAAGATCAGACTGCACAGAACGTGCAGTCTGATCTTGGATCAACTATGTTCGCTACCTTGTAACCTATTCAGGTCAATATGTCTTTTTAAAATTGTAATATTTCGCCTGTTTTATCTATTTGAAAGTCATCGCATTATCTCAGTGCTGTGAGGGTTAAAATTACATAATGTTTTGTCGCATTAATTAGCAAAAAAGTTCTGTAACATCTGCGTGCATTCTTTGGGTTAAACCCGTGAACAAAACAACATATGCAAACGCTTTTGTTCACTTCTGTTCGGGTTTGTTTGTATGGTGTTATTTCAGTTACCGATTTAACTACTGTTAAAAAGGTTCATACAGATTTCATGAAATATATTTTACACGTGAAAAAGAATACACCTAATGTTATGTTGTATGGGGATTTAGGAAGATTCCCATTGTCAGTAATTGTGAAGAAACATGTTATTGGCTATTGGTTTGATCTACTGATAGAAAATAACAAATTGTCTGCAGTTCTTTATAATTTCTTATTGAATTACTACAGTGCACCAAATCGGCAACTGAAATGGTTTGAATTTGTTAAAAATACTTTGGACAGTTGTGGCTTAAGCTTTGTTTGGAATGGCCAGTCTTATACTGGTTCAAAAATAATGCTTTTGAAAAGAGTTGATGATATTCTAAAATCTCAATTTTTAACAAAGTTGGCACTCTGATTTGATGTGTTCCCGAAAATGTATTAATTATAGAATGTACAAGTTCGAACATAAATTTGAAGACTTTTTTAACACCTTAGATGGTAAACTTCTCCAGTCTGTTATTAATTTTAGGTTTTGTAATAATTATCTTCCAATAGAAAAGGGTCGTTGGTTAGGTATAGAAAGAAGTGATAGAAAGTGCAAAATGTGTTCTCTAAATGAGGTTGGTGATGAATTTCATTATCTTTTTCGGTGTAATGCTTTTGATAATGAGAGAACACATATTCTGACGAGATTCCAATGTAGAAATCCGAATATCTATACCTTTAAAAATATTATGAACACAAATATTTCCAAGAAATTAACTAAACTAGCAAAGTTTTTATTTATTGTATTGAAAAATTGTAAACTATCCACCTGACTTTGTTCGTATATTTTTCATTAATTTTATGACCGGTACCAAACCGTACAGATTTTTCCATTAGTCTTTCCTCCCTCACTCTGTTCACCTATGTATCAGTAATGTTTGTTTTCTTTTTCTTCATATATCTTGTAGTTGATATACCATACAGCCTGGTAATAATTATTTCATGTTTTGTTCTTACCTCATATCACATAAATGTAAATGTGCTGAGAGAATGAATAAAACTTGAAACGGTATATCGCGGGAGCCAGTGCAACTAAACATGCTTTGCTGCAGTTTCTTTCACCAGCATTTCGCATAATACACAATATTCTGCCAAAGCCACATCGTCGAAACAATTATCAGCGGTGAGAGGAGAATGAATCCTGTCGCAATGACAATCATTAATCCTTAGAAAGAAATTGACCGAGCTTCGAGCTTGGTATTCGAACCAGCGACCCCCTGGTGTTAAGTCTTGTACTTTAGCGACTGTGCTACCGAGATTGCCTTGTCTTCTGTGGTAGACTGAGCTTCAAATTCAGTGCACAAAAAAAAACAACTTGTTTTGATTTTCCATTTAATAAGATTAAGAATGCTATTTATCAAGTATTTAGAATTCAAACTCGGATCAAGGCAGTTTTGACGAGAAACAGCTCACCTACAAAGAATTGTTTTAAAGATTTCTCCCGACTTGATACAACGGATTGTGGTATTAACTACAGTAATTTATAAGGCGGCTTTTCTGGTGTTGTGCTATATTCATTGAGGGATTTCTCTACAAGATTACGGGGGCTTTGTCATAGGTACAGTGTCGGTGATGTACCCTGTGAATGAAATTAAAGCAAGGAATATATGAGCCATGCTCAGTAAACAGGGGTTTAATCCATCTCCGTAATGCCTCTTACCAAACAATACATCACATAATTAGGGATCCATAAAGTCCATTTTGTCTAATACTCAACCGTATCATAAGGTAGACTGGTCCTTTGATATACAGAAGATTGATCAATAGCGAAAAGTTTCGGCCCAGGTCAGCCTGCGCGGACTGCGCAGGCTGACCTGGGTCGATACTTTTCGCAGATGCTTTAAGCCCTCTTTCTCACAGAGCATGCCCAATAGACTGCGTAATGGAGCCAAAAAGGAATACTGGAACTCATTTGTGGTTCAATGTGAAGAGAAAATAATAAAAAGCAACTACACCAGTAATTGCCTTTTATTCCCCATTGTTTTGCATATTGTTGAGAAGTGAAATTTTCGATTAGAAGTGTGCTATGCTCTATGAAAAGGGGGTTTCTACATGTACAAGGATTCTACCTCGGGATTCAGCTGATTGTTAGACAAAATCGATTTTACTGATCCATAAGTATGTGATGCTTTGCTTGGTATAATGCATTACGGAGATGCATTAAGTCCCCTTTCCCCGGAGCATGGCTCATATATTTTTTCAAGATTAGTTTTTGGTCCAAATCGTCGATGGAGAAGGAGCAGTTTCTGCTAAAAATGATGTGTCTGAAAATCCAAGTAGACATACAGTAACGGGTTATATGGTAATGCTTAAAACAAATACGAGAGTGGAAGAAAGGATTGTCATAAATTTGCCTTCATGTAGGCCTGTGGGACCCGCAGAATAAACATGTCCATATATTTTACCAATCACAAATCACTATTCATTCATTCCATTATATCAATAACAAGAAGCAGGTCAAAAGCCACCGTATTCAGCTGGGTCGGAAAAAATGTACTATCCTACGGGGGTCAATAACTAGCATATCTATAACAAAGACCTGACGGTGATAAAACTAACAATAAAACACTGCCATTGAATCGGTAAATTTCCAGTATTCTATGTAATATACAGATGTATAATAAGTTAACAACAACAAAGATATGGGCCATGCTCTGTGAAAAGAGGAATCAATGCATCTGCAAATAGTGTCGGCTCATGTCAAATGGGTCGAGAACTTTTTCCTATTTGTAAATTTTCTTCAAGGACTATACTAGCTCATGATCCAAATGGTTTTTATGGATCCATAATTAAGTGACAACTTGCTTTGTATAACGCATCACGAAGATGCACTGAACCCCCTTTTGCCAGAGCATGGATCATATATTAAACGTTTCGGTAAACATATCATAATCAACAGACGCCTTTTCAGACAACAGGAAACATTGTATTAATCCTCTACCATACAATTCCGAGTTTGCTGACCTTGAGGAAATGACCTTTTGAAAACATTTTGAGAAAAGGAGAAAATGCTGGTGACCAGCATTTTCTCCTTTTCCAAAAAAATTGTTTTCTGTCCTGATAAAGACAAGTTTCAGTTTTTAAGTCACATGTAGTCAGTCATCTGTAAATGCTCACAAGTTGGTCAAACTTAAAAATTTGAAATAAAGTAAAGAGAAAGTTCATATTGACTATCCACAGTAACTGTTGGCAAGGATGCTTTAGAAGAAGTCTGCTGCAGATTTCTTTTGGGAGGTAGTGGCTTAAAACTGATATGCTAATAGAGAAATGTGCCCGTGCATTTCATAAAATCTGCCAAATAGAAATCATATACATAAGCTGCACCTAAACCCTGAAATAAACAAGACTGTAAATATAGAATGCTAAAATATGTGTCGTCTATCGGAGGAAACAAGTTTTAATCTGACAGACGTTATTCCATGAAATGCACATTTCACTTCCTGTCGCAAACACTCCCAGTATTGTTCTCGTTCTGATCACTCCTAGTCTTTGATTAATTTGGTGAAAATCAGAAGAATAAAGGTGTTTGGATTTTAATGCTATGAGAGATGCCACGACTATATCCGAGTATGAATGGTTACTTGTCGTCGGCATGCTTGAAACAGGGAGAACACATATATAGCTTACTAGACACTTTGGACTGCACAGAAATACATAAAGGATATTTGTTTTTTTAGGTGAAAGATCGAAATTTATTTCATCAAATAAACATCGTCGGTAATATGTTCACGACTTGTGCAGCCCGCAGTATCCAAATCAGTGGACGAATTGTCAGAGATAAGACTGGGTAGATATCTCGTTTCCCAGCAAGTCTTGGTTCCATTTTGACATTAGTGATGGCCAACGTTGCCTCTATCGACGTTAATTCTGAAAGGTATTCAGACTCACGTGAAGCATGCCTTTTGGGGGGAGTGCGGTGGTTTTCTTTTAGGAATAACTACAAACGTACTGTGCATTGTATGTATTGATCCAACAGCACAAGGTATCGTGATAAGATCATATCTGCCTCTTATGTTTAATGTTTTTTTCTCAAGCACGCGGCCACAACATTACGTTCCAGCAAGATAGCACTTGTCCAATGGTTGCTCGCATCGTGTTGAAATTACTGAGGACAAAACAACGTTAATTCTCTACTTTGGCAAGATCTTTTGCATCTACATGTAACCTATTTGTGGGGCGAAATAGAACCACATCTCTGACGTGTTTTTGACCACCCGGTAAGAGTGGGTGAACTCTAAAGAACCCTGCTTCGGACATGGTCTGATATTCCACAGACTACACTGACGAACTAAGAGCGTGGAATGCATCTTTGCAAACGGCGGACACAACGTCTTAAATAAACGTCAACTCATGTGACGCAGTTGCACCTATGATCTTAGTGTTAATTTTGCTTAGGAATTAAACTGTGTAGAGGTTAATGCCTAATTAAATTAAATAAATTCCTACCAATTCCCCTTTCAAAAAATTATGCGCTCATTATGTTATGCACAGGATTTTTTTCCACGAGTAATAGCTTTCCTTTTTTTTTTGTCCTGGCGTGAGCTTTGACTGACAATTAAACAAACAATGAGTTTACCATTGTATATGTCTCTTTAGTTTGCGCCTTAATGACATCCAGACAGCACTATATTAATCTGTTAAGCCATTTTTGTAAGCTTATTTTTTTATGAGCTAGCTTTTTGACAAAGAATAATTAGAAGTTTTTAGGGGGTTATGTGTTAGATGTATCTATTCGTATTAGTTCATTCATGTATGATTGTCTCAAGTTTTCTTGCCAGGCTTTGCATACTCTCGCAGCAGAGACTAATATCCATGAAGACTAAGTATAAGCCTCTGTCCAAAAAATACATCTGTAATTTCTAAACATGCAGAGCCCGCCTGGGTGGCTCAGTGGTGAGCGTGTCGGACTCATGACCTGGTGGTTGTGAGTTCGATACCCGGTTGAGGCGAACTTTCTTTCCGGTGTATTTTCGCCTCTCACGTCTGCTGAAGCATGTGAGAAAAGTAGTCAGTGGCTTTGGAAAGAAAGTTGTGTTAGTACTGGTGTGAGAAAGCCAGGAAACACATGTGCGTCACCGACCGCCATGATATGACCTTCGCTGTTAAAGTGGCGTTAAACCCAAATACAACCAACCAACCATCTAAACATGCAGACTGAACAATACATTCCTTTTAAATGTATATATTTAGGTACCAAGTTTTTCTGCGACCAGTCAATGGTTGTATGTGACTTAGCCCTCGTGATAGTGCGAGTGTCATGTCATTTGTCATTTTTCAGAAGATTTCGAAAATATCGTGTAATTACTAATAACCAAACCGATTGTCAATATTGCTATTTTGAACGTTAGGTAGGTGTGTAGATTTTGGACTTTTATACTACCCAACATTTGCTGAGGATCACCTTATCAGATTTAACCATTTACCACACAATCCCGTGTTTTCACATCCCTGAGGAAGAGGCCTTTTGAAAACATTGTAGGAAAAGGAGAAAATGCTGGTAACCAGCATTTTCTCCTTTTCCAACGATGTTTTCTACCCTGTCAAAAAACCTTTAATTCATTTGTACCACTTTCAAATTTGTCGTCTGCAGATGCTTTGGATTTGAAAAGGAGGCTAAGATTTGTCGTTTGGTAAAGAGTTAACCGAAATATATATGTGTGGCATGTATCAGGTATGGTTTTTCAACATGCTATATTGCCACACTGATGAAATCAACCAACCATCTGTGGAAATGGGTCACAAAAGTGTATTGTTTTTAACATAAACCCGTATTGAAATATCTAAATGATTCCTATCCAAGTGTGAATAGCATATATTCTGCTTCCTTTTTAAATTCGTGGCGCGAAATACTATCACTCTAAACAATTTTCATTGGGGTAAATGAAAACAACACTGGTACTTTTGAGTGGAAAATTTATCTCACTTTCGTTAGAACAGTCTGACCAGTCTTTCTTATTAGATATAATCCTAGAGGACAGTATAACCTATGACCTTAGTAGACATTCTTGTTTAACCGGAAATGAAAGGCAAATAACCGCCAACTTAATCCACTGGTGTAAGCGAAAGTAAACATGCATCTCCATTAGAGTAATGAGCCAATTAGTGTACAAATGCGACTTTTCATCCGTCTTTAAACTGACATACATAATAAACTTGCGTTAGAGGCAATGAGTTTTCGTTCGAGTGTCCTGTTGCCCAGACAATTTAAAGCCTGGGTCGCCGTGATATGTGTAAAATAATGTTGGGAGCAACGTAAAGTACCATTCAATAAATTCAGACATTCTGTAAAAAAAAGGAATGACAGTGTTAAAGTTTCCTTATTTAGATATTTTCCAACCTCAGGGAAACGTCCATTGAATTTATCTAGAATTATAATGGCTAATTCAGGAAAATAACATTGATACCAGAATGATCCTTTTGCACTACACGAACCAGTTCACCCTTATTGTAGATCATAGATTATTTTATTACCTTTACAACACAATTCCGAGTTTTAAAAGCCCTGAGAAAGAAAGCTTTTGAAAACATTGTGGGAAAAGGAGCATTTTCTCCTTTCCCTCAATGTTTTCTAAACTTTCAGAGACAAATCCAATTACAAGGTATTTGAGCCACATGTAATTTGTCAATTGCAAATGCTTGCGATTTGGGCAAATCTAAAATTTTGCCGTGTGACAAAGGGTTAAGACGACAACATTTTAAATATATTCATATTGAGAGCATTTACAGACAATAAATAAAATGGTTTTCAAATGATGGAAAAAAAAGTAGTACATACATGTATGTTTGGAAGAGAATTCTTGGTTACCAGCATTCTACTTTTCCACAGTATTTTCAAAGCCTGCTGCGTCATGGGCGAAAAGACGTGGGCCATTTAACCTTTAACCTGTTAAATAAGTTAAATGAAACTTTAAAGCCGACGGTAAAAACCCGAATGTTGAGATTTCAAAGAAATATGTTTGGAGAAAAATATCTCCTTATCGGACAGTGTAGATCCAAGATCAGACTGCGCCTTCTGTGCAGTTTGATCTTGATCTATATTGTCCGTAAAAAGGTCCTTGAGTCGCACTTAGCAGCCTATGGGTTGAAAGAGGATTAAAGATCCCCATTTTAAGTGATAATCCCGATTATAACAACAATCCGACTGACGTTAATTAGGTTTCCTTATTTAAGTCTCTAGATCTGATGAAACTTTGGGTTGTGCAGACACTATTGTGAATTACAAGGCATCACTGAGGTTGAACACAGATCTGAGCCCGTATTCGCCAATCATTCTTAAAAAAAATCTTAGTCTAATTCTCCAAGATTTTCTAAATTTGGAAGTAACACAACTTCTGATTGACTCAACCAAATTGTTTGCTACGTGTTACTTTCAAATTAGAAAATTCTGGAAGATAAGGCTAGGAACGTTCTTAAAGTAACATTAGCTACCAAAAGTAAACAAAGCAGGTGTTAAAATGCATTTAAATTTAAATCATATCATTTAAAAGTATGGAAATTATTGTGAAGATGGCAATCAGTTATCGTATGGTCGGTCCAAGTGGTAATCGCGGGCAGAGAAACTAATTTCAAAACTAAGTTAAAACTTGCCAGGTCATTCTATCTTTTGTTTACTTTTTGCCCGATTTTAAAATTCATTTTTCTGCCAGCGACTTACTCTCGGATCCACCACACAATAACATATTGTCATATTCACAATATCTTTCATACTTTTGAATGGTATGATTAAATTTAAATGCGTTTTAATACCTGAATTGTCTTTGGCCGCTATTGGGCCTTTAAAAATGGATGATGAATACCGAATCAGAGCGGAATATTTATTGTCATTGTTTCGACAAGCAACATGCATTAAAGATGAAAACAGACATGCCAAGTAAATATTACCTAGGCGCCTATCTTGGGCACTTCGTCAAGACAAACGAAATGAGTCATTCGACCTTTCAAAAGAATAGCCCCAGCTTCGGCTCACATATCAAAAGTAATTTATATACAGATTTTCTTAACGCCGTCTGCTGGCTATTAGTTTCAAGATGCATTACTCATATATCAATCACTAATTTATGACGACTATATTATATTCGGATAATTTCGAAACCGTCTGCTGCATATGTGTTTCATAATCAAAAGAAAGTAAATTAATACGTTCTTCAGTTATATAATGTGCATGAACTTTCATTTGATATAATGATCGGACATGCATAAATGTAAGTGAAAAATGAATTATAAAACATACGATTTAATTTTGACTAAGACAAATAACCTGCGTTAAACAAAATAAAAGTAAATTAAATCAATCGATAGTATTTTTCTGGTTCGTTATGCCATTGTTGCATGAATGCTATGTTGTACTTTGTATGTAACGATGAACTGCTGTGTAGTTCAAGCAATAAAATACTCTGTTCTGTTTACTTTTTTTTCGCTTTCTACAACCTATTGTATAAGGCTAGGTGACCAACTCTATAACCTGCAGAACACGAAAGGTCATTTTTCAATATGAGTCATGCCCTGGGTGGGAGTGGGGGGGGGGGGGGAGGGGGGGGGGGCTTAAGGCATCTTTGCGTTGTGATGCATGACACCAAGCAAGTCATACATGATCATGGACCCACAAAGTCAATTTTTTTCTAACAGCCGACTGAATCATGAGGTAAACTGGTCCTTGGACTTGCAGAAAAATGACCAACAGCAAAAAGTTTCGGCCCAGATCAGCCTACGAGGATTAGTTTCCCACATAACCATCGTCGAAAAAATGGTCAGCGGTGAGAGAGGAATGAATCCTATCGCAATGAGTATCATCAATCCTCGGAAAGAAATTGTCCGAGCCGGGGATCGAACCAGCAACCGGCTATTCTCAAGTCTTGTACGCTACCGACTGAGCTACCGGGGCTCGGCTGTATTTGCAGGAAAAGAAGCCATTGTTTATAGCAGTATAGAAAACATCCTTCGAAAAGAGGGTATTTTCACTATTAGGTACGATACCCCCTTTACCCACCAATGTTTTTGTCAGTCTGTGAATTACAGGTCATCAAAAGTCGGTCGTAGCAAACAATTTCTCTATTCGTCACAATACTTTAACCCTTATTCTGCTAAATAAATGAAATGGATTTTTCAAACCGATAGTAAAAACCCGAATTATGCCGTTTCAAACTTATTTTTGGAAAAAAAAATCTCCTTTATCGGACAGTGCAGATCAAAATCAGACTGCACGTTCTGTGCAGTCTGATCTTGATCTACACTGTCCGCAATAGGTCAGTTAGTCGCGCTTAGCAGCCTAAGGGTTAATATGTCTGCTGCAAGATGAACAAAACAGGTCTGCAGGTGTTTAGGTGTTAATTAATATTGAATGTGTCAAAAGTTTAATTTCATATAAGCCATGCCCTGGCAAAAGGGGGTTTAATACATCTCCGTGATGCATTATACCAACCAAGCCATCACATAATTATGTTTCCACAAAATCTAGTTTCTCTAACAACCGATGAAATCGCGAGGCAGACTAAACCTTGGGGATGCAAAAAAATTATCAAAAGCAAAAAAAAGAAAATCGACACTGGTCTGCCTGCGTGGATTGCACAGGCTGAGCTAGGCCTATACGTTTTGCCGATGCATTAAATCTCCTTTTCACAGAGCTAGACTCGTGTGTGTTTGATTAGCATTTTGCCATCCATTTGCCGACGACAGATTAAATGTGGTTCAAATGATGGTTCAAATTATGGGATTTCTCTTCAATAGGACGAAAAACACTGTGTGATGAGGAAACATTCTGGTTACCAGCTGTAACTCATCCCTTTTCTTTTTTTTTTTTTCGATAACCCTTTCTCTCTAGGTTGTCAAAACACGTAAATTTTTCGTAGGCAGTTAATTGGAATTAAACGATATTAAGTGTCAGCTTTCAAAAACTGGTTGATAAACTGTTGAAATTTCTTGAATAGTCTAAGAGGAAAGCAATACAAGGTATATGGTTGAAAAGTGGAACGGAGAGTTTCAAAAGAAGTCCCATTCCGTCAGAAAAAGAGCAGCAGAGGGTCAAGGTCAAAGAGAGTGAAGTTTACTCTAATGTACCAAAGAGTGTGGCACAGTTCGGTCAGGAAGCTCAGTGGTTAGCGTATCTGAAGCGTGACCTGGTGGTTGTGAGTTCGATACCCGGTTGAGGCAAAGTCTCTTTCCGGCGATTTTTCGCCTCTCACCTCTGCTGCATGTGAGACAAATAATGACTTTAAAAGAAAGTTGCGTCAGAACTGGTGTGAGAAAGCCAGGACACACACGCCGGTGCACTGAGGGCCGTGGTATGACCTAAGCTATTAAAATGGCGTTAGACGCCAATTCAATCAAAACCGATTTGGCAGCACATGTTACGACTAGAGTAATACATTCCAGGTCACTTTCGATTATTACCCCAGTTCGTGTCTTGCACATGACATTTCTCTCCGATGAATAATTCTAGAGTCATTTCTGTAATTGCACAGTGTCGATCCAATTTATGATCACGATAGGTCAAGTGGAAACGAAAATTATCTCATATATTCCCTTCCAGTATTTCACGTTTATGCCTTTATGGCAGTTCATTTTCCCATGTAAAGTAGTCCAACTGTTTTCTTTCACGTGAGATTATTGCGACCAAAGTTTTCTCATGTTAAAGAATCCTTTTCCTCACGTCAGGTCATTTAGTCTCACATTTTCAACTGTGAAATAGTCCGTAAAAAAGACGAAACGTCAATAGCGCACAGCGTCATGTAGAAAACAATGGAAACAGACGGAACATTCTTTTATCATGTTATAGAACAACCCCATGTTTATATGTAAGTCTAAAACTGTTAAAAAAAATGAAAATTTCCAATCGATAGTGAAAAAGCCAAATATTGCGATTTCGTCCTGTTTCTTTCCGATGGAAAATATCACCCTATCGTACAGTGTAAATTTCGATCAGACTTACGTTCTTTGCCGTCTGATCTTGATCTACATTGTCCGCAAAAGCACTCTGCGTCTCGTTTTGCAGTCTAGGGGTGAATTAGCACTCTCGATTAGGAGTGCTTAATGATTCTGAGCCCCAGGTTACGACCCTGCGTAACCCCGGTACATGCCAAAAAGGTAATTCAATATCCTTAAGACAAATGAAAACTCAAGAATACATATATGACCAAACATATGTCATTAAAATGACCCCAATTTTGCCTTGTCCATTATCTATTTAACGCTATCGTTCGCGACTAAACACGCGCTATCATCTTACACATTTGATAAGGGTTCAGGATCATATTATGACCGTCGTGCAAAATAAAATGAGCGGTGCTCTGGCAAAAGGGGTTTTAATGCATCCCCTTATGCATCGTAGCAAGCAAGACATCACTTAACCCTTTCAGCGCCATAGGCAAAAACAGGGACTTTTGCGGACGGCACAGATCAAGATCAGACTGCACAGAACGTGCAGTCTGATCTTTGATCTGTACCGTCCGCTTAATTAGTCAAGCCCCTACGATGAAAATCTTTCTGGGTCTCTGTGGATTGCATTTACAGCCACCGAAAGAAGTCGAGTTTATTTATTTGGCGCCGAAAGAGTTAATTATAGGTCCATAAAATCCATTTTGTGTAACAACAGACTGTATCATGAAGTGGTCGCCGCGATATAACTGAAAAAATGTTGAAAACGGCGTTAAACACCATACAGTCATGTATCATGAGGTACACTGGTCTTCTGACATGCAGAAAACTAACCGATAGCAAATAGTTTTGACCGCGGTCAGGCTGAGGCGGACCGCGCAGGCTGACCTGGGACGATAATATTTGCAGATGCATTACATCATATTTTTCACAGGGCATGGCTCAGTTATTTTTAACTGATACACCTCTACTAGATTACCCAACTGAATTCTTCCAGTTTCGGGGGAAGGCGGGACCTCGCCTGAAGGATAAAAAGGCATTTGCTGCTATTGCTAATCTGTCACACTGTACCTAATACAAAAATGACGTAACTTGACTTACTCAATGAACATGTATAATCCAAATCTCTATATCGCTAATAATCCAAAGGGGTTATAGACGGTCACATTCAAGGAGTCACGCTAACATGAAAGAAATACCGCAAAAACCCTACCTCCACGTTTTGTACAGAAGTTGGCGACCTCTCTCTCAAGAGAAAAATAACGTTATTTATTTCTCTTGATTTTCTATATATAAATCATAATTTAAGGGACACTAAAGTCTAAAAGTAATGGGAGGGGAGTATAGGTGGCAATATACAGGGTGGCATGTCGTGTTTAACAGTCTTTAAGTTTGCATTACTGAATATTTACTAATACAAAGACCAACTTCTAAATCTTTTTAAAGTCATGCTAATGAAAAAAGACGACATTTGTGTTTAATTCAAACGGAAAAATCTAATGTGTGCCTAGATAGCAATCTGAAAAAAGGGGAAAGGATATCTTACGTTAACGTTTCAAGAAGACTTCATAAAAATAACATTTTCGGAGAAAATTTGACACAGGGAGATCCGTGCTATGAAATCCTCTACTTCTCCTACTGCTGCGGATTGAAGCTACTTTGCCCTTTAAGTCGAGAGTACCCTGAGGAAGTTGTCTGGGTCACTGAGTAGGGAAACCGAACACCATACCCAGGAGGTCTTGCACGATGTAGTGCAGATGACAGAACGACAGAGGTTACAGCAGGAGGTCACACAGCAGCAACATCAGCTAAAGCAGAACCAGCCATAGAGTCAGTTTTTTCTATCTATCCTGTGGAAATCGAACCAAAAAAAAAAAAGTTTATCCTTGGTTAAAAAAAGTAAGTGCCATTAAATGTGATCATTCCTTTTTCACCTTTCGTCCGTGCGTCGGCTAACAAATGTCTTGGTTGCACGATGGTGGTTTCGTTCATCTATGATTTGATTTTAACGAACTTGTACAGAACTTGTATTGCCATAGAAAGCATGACTCTATTCTTGAGTCGTGACCCTTTGAAGACTCGATATTAAATGTTTGGCCTATCTGCATGACAACGGTTTTGTTCATGATTCAGTTTTAACCAAACTTAATTCTAACTATCAATCTCAGTTTCAGGATTACCAGAACCACGGCACCGTCCTCCAAGCAGTCAAACAGCTCTGAGTCCTTGAACTCTGTGCATCTGACATAGGCCTATGACCAATTCCACCAAGTTTAATCCAGATAAACTTGTCGTCAGTATCTGCCAATGCTAAAAGTGAAATTGAGAAGAACCCCTTGCAGTTATGGTACAAGCTGCCCTAGTGAGCTGGCTTTTGGATAGCTCTGTGTTTTCCATCTAATGCACCTATCGCATGTGGTACATTCCATTTCTTCTCGAATTCGTCTGATATGGCTTTTCAGTCTTCAGAGGTTATAGGACAGGCGACAACCTAGTCTTTATATGTTTCTGCAGCTGCCTTACTTACTTCTGGAACGATATGGCAAAAAGAGGAACACGACAACATCTAAAGGTGTAAGACAGTGAGGGGTATTTATCATCAGTAGCGAGGTGTCTTAGAGTAAGGGCCAGCTTCAACCCAGATGATAGAGTCCGCCTGCTAAGCTGATCTAGAGGCATAGTTGACGTAGTTCTCTGTCCAGAAGTTGAAAGTACTGTCCAGAAACGTTTCTCCGATCAACGCTCAACCAAGCACAGAGGTTCAGAACGTGAAAGATTTGAACAGAACGTGACAAAACGTTACAACAAATCGCGGTAATCATGTAAGATCTTTAGAGGATTGGAGAGAACTTGATGAAAATCGTTGAAGATCTTGACCAATATTGTTTTTGTCTCGTAACAAACCGCTAGAAGTAGTAATAAAGCACCATGCTTATGGCCTTATCATGTACCAACTTTTTGCATAATCATGTAATATATGAAGGTAGCTGGGTTAGGATGTAATTCTCAGTCATCTGTAACATTAATGATAGTGATAGTCAAATGTGTATGTTTTGCCCCAGCTACCAGGTAGTTATGCATATTATCTCGATGTGTTTGCATTTCGTCATTTAGTAAATAAATGACCAGACCTCATATATACGGAATATTATGTTGTAGTGTGTTTCCTGGGGCTTGTATTTACTTCGAGCTGCGTGGGAAAATTTGATATCGCGCGAGACCGAAGGTCGAGCGCGATATCAAATTTTTTCCACGCAGCGAGAAGTAAATACAAGCCCCAGGAAACACACTACAACATAATATTCCATTTATTATATATCTAAACTACCAAAAACAAAATATATGCATTTAGTGACAATTTTATTCGAAAACGAAGCATAGTTATAAGAAAAATTGGTTTAGTAGGCGTTAACATCTTTTTTCATGAATGGCGGATGAATTTTATTTAGTATTATTTCCACCATGCCCATTGTGTTAACATATAAAACAATCAAAATGGCTGCCGTGTTCACGTGGATACAGTGTTACGTCATCATACCATATTTAGAACCACTGAGTGGAATACGGATTTTTTTTTTCCGTCATGTGTGATTTTAGCCGCGTGCGACGCATGTATTTAACCCGGAAAACTTACAGGTATATAATAAATATTTTTTCCTGCCTTGCTGAGTGGTAAAATGTAGGGCTCTTAAACTAGAGGTCCCATGTTCGAGCCTCACTGTTAGCACTGTTTTTTTCGTGTGAGTGGACCGAAATAACGTTGAAAGTGGCGTAAAACATCATTTAACACTTTACCAGACGACAAAATTTTAGGCTGGTCCACATTGAAAGGTTTGGCAGACGACAAATTAAACGTGACTCAAAAACTGAAATATGTCTTTGGAAGGGAGAAAAACATTATGGGAAAGGAAGAAAATGGTTACCAGAATTTTCCCCTTTTCCCACAAGTTTTTCGAACGTATTTTTCCCCTCAAGGTCGTTCAAACTTGGGATTGTATGGTAAATGGTCAACAAGAGCTTTTTGTGGACGGCATGGATCAAAACTAGACAGCACAGAATGTGCAATCTGAACTTGGATTTATATCGTCCGCATGTTTATTCAAGCATTTTAGATAAAAATCTTTAAAAACTTTCGTTTAAATGTATTATGCGAGAGCTGTAAGAATTAAATGCAGCACACAGGAAAAACAAAAAGCATAAAAGTGATTTTTTTTTCCTTTCCGCTTTTTCTTTGTTTCTTACAAGTAATGATCTTATGCACATGAAACCCTTTTCACACGATCCCGAATTTTAATGATCCTAAGGAAAAGTCCTATTGGAAATAGGGTGGAAAGAGGAGGAAATGCTGGTAACTAGCAATTTATTTTTCCTATCATGTTTGTCACCCTTTTAAAAACTAATTTCAATTTTTAAGAAACATTTCTTTTTCGTCTGCAAATACTTAAGCCCTAGGCTGCTAAGTGCGACTCAAGGACCTTTTGCGGACAGTGTAGAACGTGCAGTCTGATCTTGGATCTGCACTGTAGGATTAGTAGATTTCTCCCCCCCCCCCCCCCCCCCCCACACACACACACAAAAAAAAGCATAATTTGGGTTTTTACTCTCGCTTGAAAGTTTCATTTCAGTTATTTAGCAGGATAAGGGTTAAAATTTGGACAATATTTTTTAATCGTAACACCTTTTCGTTTGGGAAAGAGAAAGTGCTCCTTTACTTTGACCGCTTCCCCGCCTTTCCCCCCCCCCCCCCCCCCCCCCCCACAGAGAGAGAGAGAGAGAGAGAGAGAGAGAGAGAGCTTTTCTATTGCTAAATGATTTAAAAATATACTGAGTATCAATGTATTAGAAAATACCTTTACTTGAGGCTAAAACCACACCCTTATTTCGGAAAACACAATAAAAACAAGAATATTTCTTAAACTTTATATTTTTCAGTGTCCAAATATTCAGATTTTTCTTATTTTTTCCATGAGTAATATTTAGGTATTAAACTTCAAGACAAGTTTTAGACTCTTAAATTCAACCAGTTTGCAGACAAAAAAAATCAAAACCCAGTATTCATGAATCGCAGTTCTCTCGCGGGTTAGAGAGAAACTGACCATTATGACCAATCTCTCCTTTTCCTCAATGTTTTCGAATGTCGTCAGCTGAAGACTCGTAAACACCAAGGAATCGACTGGTAAAGGAGTAAGAGTTACAGCCCCTTGTTTTCTTTAATTTTCTGTTTTTAACCTATTATTGCAGATTTATCTTACAATGAAAGATGCATACATACAGTTCACTCGATTTATGCAAATAATTATGAAAATGTGCAATAGTTTAAATTTTAACTATACTGGGCTTTACATTCCGAGTTATTATTGTCCTTTGATAACCCTTGACCTCATGATTATTAAATGTTAGATCCCATCCAACATGATTATCTAACTTTGCTTGTTTGCACTTAAAGGAAATAAAATTACAACCATAACCAACAGCATCAGCTCTATAATATTTTATAAAGAAATAAGCCGACCAGATCAGAGAGCTCCCCTGTAAGAGCTGACTGAACAGAGTAAGCCTGGTTTACTGTTTTGTGCGATTTCATAAGATCAGATTATTCTATGTTGGTTATAGCCGTAACTTTTTTCTTTCATAAAACTGAAACTAAAAATCAAAGCGCTGAAGGCGCTGAAGGCCTGGGCATCAGAACTGGTGAAGAGGTAGGAAAATGAGGCCCAGAAGCTCAAAGTTGCTACCACATTTGTACAGGCTTAAAAAGTGCTATCACATTTGTACAGACTAATAAAAAATATCTACATGTCTTGATAGTTTGTGGAGTTGACAACAGAATGGAAAAACATAAGTTTGTAAAGTCCAGTATAATGAGTATTTTTGTATAACCTTGGTCTCATGGTCTTTATGGATTGAAAGGAGATAATTTTCAAAGGATTTTCTGCTTCCTATTTTCTTCCTTTATGTTGCTTTGGCAACAAATCATGGTACCAAACCAAAATAAGCAGCGTGCAACAGCTGGGAATATTTCTTGAAAGTGCAAAAATCCACAATGGCCAAGCAATGAATCATATCTTTTTTCATTTTACCACACTCAGTCTATAGGTTGAAATAGTAACTATGTCCTTTGAGCAATGACAAGAAAAACACAAAGTCTTTATAGGCTAAAATTACCGGGCACAATTTGGTGTCTGAGAAGAGTCTTTAACGTATTTCTTTTTATTTTTAAGTTTTGGTTTCTATGGCAACAAATAAAAAGACGTCCGCATTCGGGCGCCAATGCTCGGTTGATTTTCAGTGAAAACACAAAGTTGAAAAGGGGGCATAACTTGATAGTTATTTACCCTTATAGTTTATGTTTCCCTTTTGATAGTTAACAACTTGTCCAAGTTTTAAGTAAACATTTTCAGTAATAACAAAGATATTGTAAAATGTCAAATATTTTGCATGACGACAACACAAACGACGAGGATGATGACACTAGGGCTATTAAAACACCATGTCTCTAAAAACAGCTGAGCTAAAAGTTCTCAGTCTAAAAGGGGGCATAACTAATTACTTTGCCAGAAATATTTTGGTGGTTACCTACCTCTGTTGTACTGAATAAAATCTCCTTTTAGCAGTTATTGAAAAGTTCAAGTTTGAAGTAAATATCTTCATTAATGACAGATATGATAAAATGTCAAAGGTTCTGAAAATTTAAAGCAGTAAAGAAAAAAAGGCGTAACTGTGTCAAAAATATTTTGATGGTTACCTGCCCTGTAATATGGTCACCCCTTTTGATAGTAAATAACTTGTACAAGATATAGTAAATATCTTCAGGAATAACAGAGATATCAAAAAATGTTGAAGTTTTTGCACGACGACAATGACGCATAGACTTTGACAATAGCATAACGCTTTCTTCGTAAACAGATGAGCTAAAGACTACCAGTTGAATAAAATCATATGGATGATACAAGACTGCTCAAGGTACATTTCTATAAACGTTTTGTCAAAATATATGCTGTAAATGCCACTTTTCAACTTTCGCATTAAAAGTCTATGGAATCTCTAAGTTGCCATGATCAACCATGTTGGAAAGCCGATTTTCATGAACAAGAGGGCCGTTGGACCTAAAGCCCTCATCTGAGTAAAGTCATCTAGGACTGATAAATTTGAAGAGCTCCTGGTTGTGATTATGGAAAACACAAATTAGCCATGCTCTGGCAAAAGGGGTTTAATGCATCTCCGTAATCCATCAATCGAAACAAGTCATTATATACTAATGGATCCATAAAATCCATTTTGTGGAGCAACCGACTGAATCATGAGGTACACTGGTCCTTTGACATGCAGAAAATTTGCCGAGAGCAAAAAGTTTCGACTCAGGTCAGCCTAAATACCTATGGAGATCAAGATCAGATTGCACTGAATGTCAAGTCTGATCTTCGATATAAAACGCCCACCAGTTACTTAACTCTTGACCACACATTCTCGAGTTCTAAGGACTCCAAGGATATAGCCTCATGAAAACCTGTTGGAAAAAAAAAAGAAAATGCCCTCTTTTTTCCTACAAGGTTTTCTGCACTTTCACAGCCAATAACCAACATTTCAGCTATTTCTAACTTGCCGTTCGCAAATGTTTTCAATTTAGACAAGTCTAACATTTCATCGTATTTTAAAGATTACTGGTTTTCAATGGCTCATGTTACAAACTTTAACACCTAATTGGTATTGTATGCTCCGAGTTTGCTATGGGTCGAAATGGTTATGGGCCGAGATACCATATCTGGACAATTTTGACAGGAAGAAATAAGGCGTATATACCAATCAAATACAAACTTATAACTTCAGACACGAGGTGCACAGTAATTTTACGAAATTTGAAATCTTGTCGAGGTTTTGAGACACCTTTTTGAGAGAAAGAGCACATCGTCGGCGTAAAATACGCTATCAGTATTTGTCATTCACATGGTGTGTAGAAAAAGGATAGACGAATGATCCCGATTAGTGCTCGGCAACAGCACTCATCACAACTCGGTCGATTGCGTACCTACATCAAAACATTTGATCAAAGATCACCCGAGGTTTGCCAATTGTTTCTTTCACTGTTAAGCGCACGAATTTACAGTCATGAATAACCTCACGAGGGCCCCAAATTCTCAATCAACACTTTCGTACGATTAAAATCGCATAGCTATCAAAGTTTGTTGTGAAATTAAATCTTACTGTGATGTTAAATCGAAATATTTATTATTTAAAGGGTCGTTTCCTTCAGCGTAGTGAGATGGATTGCAGGCGGTACTTTTCACTTTTACTCGGGTTTTTCCGTAAATGCGTGACTCGGGTTTTTTCCGTAAATGCTTGGATGGGGGTTGAAATTTTGGTATACGATTCCTATGGCCTTGGGATTGGCAAGCCAAGCCCATGCCAATCACTCTTCGACACACTTTTAACCCTTTCCTATATAGAAAAGACTTTTGACTGATCTGCAGTCAACTACTAATAAAAATATTTTGGGTAAAGGAGAAACTGCTCATAACGATTTTGCGGTGTCTGTACACGATTCAACATGGAAATTTTACAATATCCTCCATTTCTGATTTATGTTAAATACTGCGACATTGTCATTCGTCGCAAAATGTTTTGTTATTTGTAGGTGGTAAAGGTCTGTCTGGGCTGTACATATATTAAATATCTAGCCTTTTGACACACATCCTCTTGACACTCTTTGTATAACATTGACATAGGGCTCATAATTTACCTAACAACAGTACCAAGAACAACGGTATGAGGAACAACGTTAGTAAAACTTCAGGCTCATAGCAATATTTCTCTTCATCACAGTTTATGGCATTAGGTACAGCTGACATCTGGTCGAAATCTTCGCACAATATTAACTGTATTCCACCGAAAAAGTTTTTCTTTTTTTTATTGAGCATACTTCACTCAAACACTGGAGCATTTTCCTGTCGAACATAGACACCTCTTCAGTTATTAGGATGTCAACTTTTTTCTTCATTACTGTGGTGCATTTTACATTATTTGGAAAAAAACTGTATTTCACAGGCATTATACCGACCAGATGTACACAGTTATGACATTCAGAGCCATGTCTGTATGCACTGAACATCCTATTCCTCTAGTACAGGTTAACTTTATAGTTTTAACTAGGCTTTCCCATTCTTTTACTATACGGCTGACTTCATATAATTTTCCAGTACCTGACGCACCACAGATCAATGAAATATTCCCTGACAAAGCAATTTGTAGGGTCCTAGTTTAACTTGCACTCTCATACATGTTTGCCCGGTACCTGCTTAGAGGACCCACCTACTTCTTTGTTGTTGTTAGTGAATTATGTACATGTATATCGGCCTCATCTTGTAGACCTTACAATAAACAAAGTTGAAAAATTAGTAACGTTTCTTCAGCGTGATTGTGCTATTGCCAGAATGCAGATGTCAAAGAAAAGTAGATATATTTATCATTGATAAAATAATTATTGTAAGATTTTTACGTTTTATTTTTATTTTGTGGTATTTTTGTCATGTACATTGACTGAACCCCAGTGGTTCGTACTTTGGAGTGGCATACCTTTTTAATTATATAAAAACCAATTTAAAATGTTTAGTCATGCAACCGCCACCTTAATTGCTATCAAGAGAGTGTGAAAGTATGAAATGATCGGTTTGTATATCCAAACACACAACAGTGCTTCTGCTACTCTAAAAAGTATTTACCTAAGAAAGGCACTCATTTCAAAACAAAACATCAACAAAAACATGATATACATTACAAAACAACTCTATCATTAAATACAGAATATTTGTTTTTTCGGTGAAAAATCGAAATTTATTTCATCGAGTGAATATCTTCAGTAATATTTTCACGAGTAGCACATGTTCATCGGTAATATTTCCACGAGTGGCTGCGCCACTCGTGAAAATATTACCAATGATGTTCACTCGATGAAATAAACTTCGATCTGTCACTAAAAAAAAAAAAAACTATTCTATTTATTTCATGCTTCTAACCACTTTTTCGTTTTGACTTGCGAAGTACAGGGAGCTCTCGGTATATCCGTACCAATGAGTTTATTAATCGGTAAATTCACTGGTCGAAACGGTGAAATTATCAAACCATAGTGCACCATTATATCCCGATAAACTACCGAAAGGTATGAAATACAACGTTGTAGTTACTCTTAATCTGGTTTTTTTTTTTTTAATATTTTCAGCCTCGTTTATTGTTTTACGAAAAAGAGCTATGAAAGGAAAGGACTTCCTACATGGCTTAGTGATTGCGGCGCTTGATCAATAACTCAGATGACCTCACCAGAGGCTCCGGATTTTTTGTAGAACTGTCCTTGGAGAAAGTATTTTACAGCTCCGGTCTAGTACTCGTAACAACCAGAAAACACATAGTTAAGTGAGCTTCCATTGTGATACGAATAAAGTTGCAAGGTTTTCAATCCAATTTCCTGTTACTGAACCTAATATACATATGGTACAAGCAGCTTGACAGGAAAAAGGATAAACTTCGTCAATTCTGCCTAAATTTAACTGACGTTTGATTTTCTTCTGTCACAAACTTTATCTTGCACTTACAGAACTGGAAAATATGATAATATAACACTAACGAAAACAAGAAGAAATCATCCGAAACTGGCACCTGGTGAAAACGGATATTGTTCAAATTAGAAATCGAGTTGTGCGACTGTGTCATCAAGTTTGATAGATGAGTTCAAGGACACATGTAACATGTCCCCACTTTAAACATGCTGTGTTGGCAGGAGATGGACATACCATTAACAATAATTATTCTTCGTTTGGAAACTTTACTTTTTGACTTTTTGGAATTTCCCTAGAATTTCCCTCGTACTGTGAGATTACGATTACGAATGTCTCCCTACGATATAATTAATCAATGCATCCAGTATACCTGGTACATTCCATACAGTCTAATCTTGTATCTACACTATCTGCAAAAGGAAACAGAATTACATTGCCCTTAGTGTCCAACGGGCTCCCGGGCCATTGTCAGCATCGTTGATACTGTAATCAGGTGTTGTTGTCGGTACGACATCTTGTCATAAGAGTATTGTATCAACAGAGATATTGTCAGCGGGGGATTGTATCAGCAGGATATACTGTCATCTGGAGATAAAAACAATACGAGGTATTGTCATCAGGGATTATTTCTATCACGTGATATTGTCAGTAGGAGATATTTCCTTTCGGAGAGATTTAAGGGAGGATTGCCATCAGGGGATGGTGTTATCAGGAGATATGGTCATGAGAGGATACAGTTATCATGGGAAATTGTTGTTAAAAGATATTGTCATAAGGAGATATATAATAAGGAGATATTTTCATCAAGAAGTTTTGTCATCTAGGTATAATGTCATCGGGGATATCTTAATAACCAGATTTTGTCACCAATAACCTTGACTCGTTTCTTTGGCTTGGAAGGTACAAATGGGCCATGTTCAAAAGCGGATTAACCCTTATACTGCCAAATAAAAGAAATGAAACTTTCAAGCCCATGGTAAAATCCAAATATTCCAATTTCAAAAGTATTTTTGGAGGAAAGATGTCTCCTTATCGGACAGTGTAGATCCAAGATCAGACTGCACGTTCTGTGCAGTCTGATCTTGATCTACGCTGTCCGCAAAAGGTCAGTGAGTCGCGCTTAGCAGCCTAAGGGTTAATGCATCTCCGTGATGCATTATACCAAGCAAGTCATCACATAATTTTTGATCCATAAAATCCACTTTGTCTAACAACCGACCGAATCATGCTATAGGTACAAGGGTCCTTGGACATGTAGAAAATTCACTTATAGCAAAAAGCTTCGGCCCAGGTCAGCCTGCGAGGCTGACCAGGGTCGATACTTTTTGCGGATACATTCAACCCCCTTTTCACAGAGCATGGGTCAATATATCTTTCCCGTAGTACAACTGATAACTGCCTGCAGACGGCTTTTTTGTCTTTGAGAAAAGTTACGACAATGGGAAAAATGCATGCAACATGCCATTTCTCATTTTGTCAGGATGTTTTACGGTTATTCCAAAATAAACCATAACTTATGTTTCAAAGTCGTTTCTGGCACATTTTCCTTGTGTGTGTGTTTGAGTGAAAATTATTTTGTGTCTGAAAAATAGTTTTTACGCTTAAGTATAATCTCTGCTTTCAGTGAGTCTGAGGTTCTCCGCACGTACAACGGAAACTTGTCCAATTAATTTGATTCCACTATACTGACTAAATTTGCTTTTGGAGAAAGAGACAGCATTGTGAGAAATGCTGGTTACCAACATTTTCTCCTTTTCTTACAGTGTGTTCAAAAGCCCTTTCTATCAAGGTCGTTAAAACTCAAGATTGTGTGGTAAGGCAATACAAACTAAGTACAATGCTGTAAAATCTCGATGGATCGAACATGAGTAAAACCTCAATAAACAGAGGATATTCGTGTGTTTTTTTTTTACGGTGAAAGATCGAAATTTATTTAATCGAGTGAACATAATCGGTAATATTTTCACGAGTCGCGCAGCGGCACTCGTGGAAATATTACAGATGATGTTCACTCGATTAAATAAATTTCGGCACTCGTGGAAATTTTACCGATGATGTTTACTCGATTAAATAGATTTCGATCTTTCACCGAAAAAAAAAAACGCATATTTTATTTATTTCATGCTTCTAACCCCTATTTTGTTGGAACTTTCATCAAAATCTAGTACAGTAACTGTTGTTTTCAGCAATTGCCCGTCGCGTATCCCCCTCACATAACAACGCATTTCAATCTTACGTAAAGCGTGAGGAATATAGCGTAAATTACGTCATATTTTCATCAATTTGAATGGCACGCGCCGATTACCTAGGTAACTTGTGCACGGGAACTACTGTTTCCACCTTCAATTGAAGAGTTAGAAAATATAAAATCGGTATTTTCACTGGTTGTAACCATGAAATATCAAACCATAATCCACCATTATTTCTCGATAAGCTCCCGAAAAGCATGAAATAATTCGAATTATTCTAATTATTATTAGAAGTGAATTACCAAATTAAACGCTCCCGACATTTTTCTGTATGTCTGCATTTTTATCTTCTTACAAATAGAATAAATGGCGTATTTTTTCCAGAGAAATTGCTTTAGCGATACAGATTTTCTTTTAAATCAATTACTCTATATAAACTTTACTCATTGCGTGTTCGAGTAATCGAATTTTTTGTTAAAAGAGACAACAAGATTTTGTCAAAAAGAGGTTTTCTCTATAAATGAAACAACATTAATTTCCAAACTTTTTATTACTGTCGAAATAAAAAGCATTACCGAAATAGGAAATCTATATATCTGTTTGCACTAACCAATATCCTTCACATCGCAACAGCTGATGTTAATTGCGAAAACAGAAAACCAAGATTAGACTGCACTAACATCCAGTCCGATCTTTTCCTTCTTGTCTGCGAAACCGAAACACTCGTTTAGCCCTGTTCTACACGACAAAATTTCTGACTTATTCAAACCCAAAACATGTGCAAACGTGATATTAGATGTTGCTCTAGCAGTAGGACATGTTTTTAAAAGGCTAGAAAACATTGTGAGAAAAGCATTATTTTCTCCTTTTACAACAAAGTTTTTAAAAGCTATCTTCCTCGTGGTTGTTATTTAAAACTTAGGATTTTGTGGTAAAGGATTTAGCTTTACAAGTCAGAATCCTTAACCACAGCTGGTACCGATGAGTATATCTTGATCGTTCGGGATAAAGATTTACCATTATCCTGCTGAATAAGTGGAATGAAACTTGCAAGCCGATATTAAAACCCATTTTTTTTTCAAAGGTACATGTGTCTTGGGAGGAAAGGTGTCTCCTTATCGGACAGTGTAGATCCAAGATCAGACTGCACGTTCTGTGCAGTCTGATCTTGATCTACGCTGTCCACAAAAGGTCAGTGAGCAGCCTAAGGGTTGACGCAAGGAAATGCAATTTACATTCGTGATAACTAGTTGGATCATTAGGTCAGCCGTAAATTCCAAACAGGAAGATGCAAACGACTTTTCCAAGTCTAGTTAATGCCAACACATTAACGTCGTTTTTTTTTTTGTCTCTTCACTTCGTGTCTCGCTTTTTATATATATATATATATAGTTCACCTACTAAACCTTGTGTCGGACCGGCATTTGCCGACTTTTCTGTTTCCGTCTATATATATATATTTTTTTTTTATCAGAAATCTGCAATAAGTACATTTTTTCAGGTTTCCTGGGATTAAAAATAAAAATGTGAAACGAAAAAGAAATTCTCAATAAGTAACTGATATTCCTAAGTTTAGTTAATGTATACTCTCTCTCTCTCTCTCTCTCTCTCTCTCTGTTTTTCGTGGGGTTATCCTTGGCAAAGACAGTGAATAAGTGAGCTGTTGTCCAGATATGACTGAAATAATGTTGTGAGTATCGTTAAACGCCATTCAATCAGCTTTCTTGTCGTCATATTACTTGTTTGTCCATAACTTGCAATGTTGGATTCTGACCATGAAATTTCTAAGATTTGATTGATTGATTGATTGATTGATTGATTGATTGTATGGTGTTTAACGCCGTTTTCAACATGATTTCAGTTATATCACGGCGGCCAGTGCACCTGTCCATGCTTTCCTGGGTTTCTTTTTACCAGTACTCCGCACAGTATTCTTTCCAAGCCACTGGCTGCTTTCCCACATAACCATCGTCGAAACAATGGTCAGCGGTGAGAGAGGAATGAATCCTGTCGCATCAGTCCTCGGAAAGAAATTGGCCAAGCCGGGGATCCAACCAGCGACCTCCTGTTCTCAAGTCCTGTACGCTACCGACTGAGCTACGGGGGCTTGGCTTCTAAGATTAAAGGTTTTTTTTGTTTTGTTGGTCATGCGGGGAGAAAGGGAGACAATGAGGTCAAAGTATACGGAGATTGTCATCAACTTTTTCATTCTGATTCAAGACTAAATGGATTTTCTTTAATTTAGAAAAGAGTTAAAACAAATCGAGAATTTCACCTCATTTTAGAAATGTGGCCTGAATCCATTTTGGTAATGAGATGGTTATCTCTTAACTCTTTACCAAACGACAAAATTTTAGACTAGTCCAACTTGAAAGCATTTGCAGACGACAAATTAAATGTGACTTAAAAACTGAAATTTGTTATGCGACGGGTAGAAAACATTGTGGAAAAAGGAGAAAATGCTGGTAACCAGCATTTTCTCCTTTTCCCACAATGTTTTCAAAAGGCTTCCCTTAAAGGGTCGTTAAAAGTCGGGATTATGTGGTAAAGGGTTAACCACACTATCCTGAGTTTTAACAACCTTGCATTGAAAACTTCATGGGAAAAGGAGACCAGCATTTTCTCCTTTTCCCACAATGTTTTTCTATACTTTCAGGGATAATTACCATCATTTCAGCTAAATTCAATATGTCGTCTGCAAACGCTTTGAATTTGGACCAGTGTAAAATTTTTGTCGTTTGGTAAAGCGTTAATGGTTGTCTAGTATCCAATAAAAGTGTTGATCAAGCTGAAGACATAATGCCTCTGGAGTAATTATAGAACAATTGCAAAGTTAACAGCGTTGTGTAGGCGTCTTTGTTCATACAATCAGACCTTGTATTCACAGACATAGACACAAGAGGTCCAATGATACATAGCCTTAGTTTTGCGCACCAAAATTACGAAAAAGGAAAGAGGATATATACATAGTAAAATTAGTGTTGCACCCCCCCTGTGTTTTTTACCGGGTTTGATTTTCTGACGTGAATGAGATAAAAATGGGTCGAAATTAGAATTCGGCTGCTGCATACACCAACGGACTCGTCTTTTGCCCATAAAATGAACTGAACTGAGGTATCCCTTGACCTCATGGTAAGTGGGAATCTTTTGTCTAGATGTTGCTTTCAAATTTAAGAAAAACGAGAAGCGTTTAAGTTTGGTTAAAACAGGGAATTTAATGTCGAAACAAAACTTACGACAGGTTGAAAGTGACCTGCAGAGAATGGACACACAAAATCAGGCAATATTGCGTACTTCCGCCCGGGGCATGCAAAACAGCTTGCAGTCTTTGTCTCACACCTCTCACGAGAGGTTGAAACAGCTCGATCAGTAGCTGCCGCCATGAGGTTAAGGGATACCTCAGTTCATTCCATTTCAGAGACAACAGACTTGTTTGTTCTTGTATACAGCAGCCAGATTCTAATTTCCAACCTATTTCATATCATTCACGCCAGAAAATTAAACACGTTAAAAACACAGGGGGTGCAACACAAATTTTACTGTGTATACTTCAGAATCAACACGTGTGTTTTACATAGGTTTCTGTAAATAACACCAGGGTCCGTATTCGTCACCAGTACTTAAGAACATTCTTTGTCTTATCCTCAAGAATTTCTGATGCATGTGAGAAAAGTAGTCAGTGGCTTTGGAAAGAAAGTTGTGTCAGTACTGGGAAAGCCAGCGAACATATGGGTGCGTCACTGACCGCCATGATATGACCTGAGCTGTTAAACCCCAATACAAATAAATACACAAATCCTCAATAATTTTGTAATTTTGAAATTAACTCAAATTCTCATTGGCTTAACCATTTGGTTTAGCCAGTGTCAAGTCGTATTACTTTCAAATTCAGAAAATTCGTGGGAATAAGACTAAGAATATTCGTCAGAATTGTTGGTAAATACGTATCCGTATTTTCGCCGTAATACAGAAATATTTATTCGGATTGTTCATGATGATGGTTTTGGATTGTAGTGTATTACAAAACCTACCCTAAACTTTAAAGCGATGAATTTGCTTTAAATTGAAGATGCATCTGTTGACAATGTATATCAAGATCATACTGTGCAAAAATGTCATTGTAATTACACTGTCGACTTCTTTTCGATGAACCTTAATGTGTTCAAGTCTTGATCATGATAAAAGTTTCTTTTCTATTCTTTGTTACATATCCTGGCCAAACACAATTCAAAGCGTAACATTTTGGCCTTTCTTTCTTTTTGCAGAAAACGTTTATTTCATTAATCAAACTCTTTTATGGTTCACTTAAACTTTGTCTACAAGTAGTCACAATCAAGCATGTATTCCAGGTAACCAGACGATGACATCATCTTGTTTGTACCCTGGGTCCGTATTCACCACTGATTTTCAAGAACATTCTCAATCTTGTTTTTTTTTTAAAGAGTTTTCTAACTTTAAAGGTAACATATGGTATGTGTATTTCCATAATACTTGTTCTGGACATGTGTTTGATGCATCTGCTAAAAATGTCGACCCAGGTCACCCTGCGCAGGCCTCGCAAGCTGACCTGAGACGAAACTTTTTGCTTCCGGTAAATTTTTTACATGTCCAGGGACCATTCTACCTCAGGATTCAGCCGGTTGTTTGACAAAATGGATTTTATGGATCCACGATTATGCGATTACTTGCTTGGTAACACTGAGACGCATTAAACCCCCTTTTGCCAGAGCAGGGCTCAACTGCTTTAACTCCAAGTATATGAGCCATGCTCTGTGGAAAGGGGGCTTAATGCATCTGCGAAAAGCATCGACCCAGGTCAGCCTGCGCATTCCGCGCAGGCTGACCTGGGCCGAAACTTTTCGTTATTGGTCAATTTTCTGCGTGTCAAAGGACCATTCTACCTCATGATTCAGTCGGTTGTTAGACAAAATGGACTTCATAGATCAATGATCATGAGATAGATGACTTGCTTGGTATCATCCATCACGGAGATGCATTAAGCCCCTTTTGCCAGAGCGCTGCTCATATAAACGACCTCTTTCGACGACTGAAAGTACAACCAATGAAATTCTAAATGAGCCGTGCTCTAGCAAAAAGGGGCTTAATGCATCTCCGTGATCCATGATACCAAGCAAGTCATCACATAATTATGGATCCATAAAATCTATTTTGTCTAACAACCGACTGTATCATAAGGTAGACTGGTCCTTGGACATACAGAAAATTGACTGATAGCGAAAAGTTTCGGCCCATGTCAGCCTGCGCAGACTGCGAAGGCCGACCTGGGTCGATACGTTTCGCAGATGCATTAAGCCTCCTTTTCACAGAGCATGGCTCATATGTTTTTTGTCTTACAGGCTAGACTAAACAAGCGGACGGTATAGATCTAAGATAAGACTGCACGTCCTTTGCAGTCTGATCTCGATCTATGCCGTCCGCAAAAGACCCTGTTTTCGCCTACAGAGCTGACAGGATTAACTTAATTTTTATGACTACACACGTTCTTTGCAGTCTGATCTCGATCTATGCCGTCCGCAAAAGACCCTGTTTTCGCCTACAGAACTGAAAGGGTTACTTAATTTTTATAACTACACACGTTCTTTGCAGTCTGATCTCGATCTATGCCGTCCGCAAAAACCCCTGTTTTCGCCTACAGAGCTGAAAGGGTTAACCTAATCTTTATAACTACATTCATATCTAGCGTAGTCGACCTGTCTGAAGCAACTATTCTCAAAGCTATGGATAAGGTAAAAACCATCGAGTTTTCGTTCAGATACAAAGGCAAAAAAGAAAGATTTGGTGCTGGGAAATATTATATTTTTGCAAAGGTTTTTTTTTTCCTTTGTTTCCATGGAGGTATGAAACCAGAAAACCTGATCACAAGTATGGCGAGACTTTTTGCGTTCAGACTAATATGAAACTAAAAATGTTTTCCACATTCTAGGTAATTTAATATCATTTTCTGTCTGTAATAAAAGTGTTGAAAGCATGTATTTATAACCCATCTCTTTATTTCAAATATTATACATGCATAGGTTCTAGCCACCCCCCAACATACACACAAACAGAAACATACTAGATATGCGTGCGTAAGAATCAAGGAAGCCCAAATACTTTTTCCATGGGTCTATGAAACAGATACAAAATGACAACAACAACGCAAAAATATCATATTGTAGAAACAAACAAGAAATATCTTTTATAAAAGATAGATGGCGTAAGAGGTACTGGAATGTTAAAATTTAACTTTGGTGATTCAATATGACGAGAAATCATGAAAAGTAAGTTTCAAGCAAACAATTGCCCAAGAATAGGTCTGCAGGAGTCCGCAAACTAAACATGTGCACAGTTTTGACCAATCGCAGATTATCATTTATTCATTCCATTATATCATACCCAGAAGTAGGTCAGAAGCAAGTGCATTCAGCTACTCTGCAAAATAATACGAAAACAACACAGACAGAGACAAAATCACACGCTATAGTCCATAAATCTCAAAGAGAAAACTCAGGCGAAAAGGACAAACTGGACTCAATAAACTTGTGTGTTTCTGCCCGACAAGACGCTTGCTGGAGATCAATTTCCGTTTACGTTTCCTCGATTTGTTCCCAAAAGGTATTATTTGTTACTTAGGAGATATAAACATGGATTGCGTGACGACGAGGATAACCATCATGGGTGATATTTTTGTCCCTTCCTGGGACGCTTTCTCAAATCGTACTTTGTCGTAGGCCCCGTTCACATGCTCAAAATATATAGAGCATGTATTTTGCTGTATAGAAGTCGTGTGAAGTCGCGAGAAGTCTAAATATTGTAATATTCCTTCCCGTGTCATTTGCAAACTCCTATCAGAAATAGAACTTATACTTACGACCACAACAAGGAAAATGACCACTCGTCACAACTGGGCCGATTCCGTAACTACCTCTAAACTCGTCCGTATCAAGGATCCATTTTGAAGCCCTACTTTCAGTTAAATGATCTTAAACATGGCGACGCCCATGTTACAAGTCGATTAACAACGACATGAACAACCACGATGAAGTTATTCTAATCTTTCAACCTGCCGGTGAAATCAGCCAACGGAATTTGTAAACCACGTTAAAAATTGAATCTACAAACTGTTTGTCAGCGGAATGTACACGTATTTAGAAAGACTTCGATTGAATATTGTGACTCGTGTTTTCTTTTTTTTAATTTGAGCCTTAAAAATTTAACACTTAAGATGCTGAATAAATGAAACCCAAATTTCTACTCAATACTAAAAACCCAAACATTGCAGTTTCGAAGTTGATTTCACCGGAAAGAAAATACTGTATCGGACTGTGTAGATCAAAGATCAGACTGCACGTTCTGTGCAGTCTGATCTTGATCTACACTGTCCGCAAAAGGTCAGTGGGTCGCGATCAGAAGCTTAAGGGTTGAGAATGGTGAAACGGTGTATTTCTGGCGAAGAAATGTACCGTGTAGGTGCATATCACCCATTGCAATACAGCCAAAGGATTTGATCACGGATTACTCGAGATTTGTAAATGCGAAAGTGAGGTCATCGCCTCTTTTCTAGGATCGTTCGCCCTTCTTTTTCAGCGATCTTTTTCATTTAAACGTGTCTATGCACATACGCTGAAGTTTCGTTTCTCCTGTCTTTCACTGCTGCACTCTCGATTTCCAGTACCGACGTTGTCGTACTTTTCGGCGTGGACTTCTTATGACCTTGACTGTTGCGACAGCGCACCCATGGAGAGTATTTCGGCTTCATTTTCTTTGTTTACCTCATTATTATACAAGGTGAAAGCTTTAAATGGTCATGTGACACACACCATGTGATATCCCAAGTTAGACACGCCGAAAATACAGCTGAATGGGCCAGGTCACAAAATTCAGAATTGCATTTTTTATCAGTCGTAATCTTTGCAACCACGCAACCGTAATAGGGAAATTTTTGGCTTGGCGAAACAAGAATGACTATGATTTTATAAAAGAAAGATGGGATTTGTCAGGATTTAGAAGCAAATGAGCAAAAATGCAACTTTAACCGTACAAGGAGACGAAAATTAATCTCAAGCATCGTACCAGTCAAGAGGGCGAACAAAGAATTAAACATCCGTTGCAAGTTAAAGCAGATGAGCCATACTGTGTGAAAAGGGGGGTTAAATGCCTCTGCGTGATGCATCATACAAGGTAAGTCATCATATATTTATGGATCCATAAAGTCTATTTTGTCTAACAACAGGCCGAATCATGAGGTACACTTACTTGGCCTTTGACATGCAGAAAAATTCACCACAAGCAAAAAGTACCGACCCAGGTCAGCCTGCCCACTCTACGCAGGCTGAACCGGATCGGCACTGTTTGCAGTTGCATCAAGCCCTCTTTAGACAGAGAATGTCTCACTTACTAATGAATTCTGAACTGTAGATGTATTGTTTAGTTGAGTTGACGTGATGTTACATGAATAACTTGTCGGTTTTTTACCATAAAAGATCGGATATATACTAACGTTAATTCCAGAAAAGAAAATGTTGTTGATAGACGTATGTTTGAAAGACAAAAACACGAATTGCAGACGACAGTTATGGTCCCATGGGCGCTTTTAGCAGACGATTCGTCATTATTGCCCTTGGTCAATGACAAAACAGGAAGAAAAACGTCTCTACGCTGAGAGGATATACACGGTCAAGTATTGTTATTATAACCTAATCTAGCCTGCATCTTCCCAATAGCATTTTATGATTGATCGATTGTATGGTGCTTATGCTACTTTCAAGTTGAGTTTCAACATTATTTTAGTCCTATCACGACTACAGCTAACATTATTCATGAAAACACTTGGTTTAACTCTTCACCAGATGAACGATTTTGGACCTGTACGTATCTAACGTATTTGAAACGACAAATTTGATATGGGTCACATTGTAGAATTTGCCTTCGAAATTGTAGAAAAAACATTTTGGAAAAGTAGAAAATACTGGTCAACAGCATTTTTTTTTTTTTTTTTTCTCCAACAATGTTTTCAAAAGTCTACTTCGTGAAGGTCGTTCAGACCTCACGACTGTTTGGTAAAGACTTCATCAGTGCTGTACAAAGGCCTTGAAGTGTCTTGTCCAAGGTCACTCCCACGAAAAACTCTAAGTCTAATGTGAAGATCGAACCCAGAGACTCCTGATAATAAATCCTATATCTTCTCCAGTAAACCATGCAGGGTCCAATACACGGCATTTTATAGACCTAAAGTACAACCATAGAAGCAGTAATCCTTACTGGCTGTTGACTGTGCTTTTAATGTGGTCACAGGCACCAAATAAATCCCAATGAAATACCACAGGTTTGCAGATAATTTCAACAGACATCATAAAATCATTTTGGATGCACTTTACACCTGTCCTTCAACCTTTTCTGAAAAAGAAACAACAACAACATAGAAGCAGAAATGATTGATACCACAAATGGGACTACAAGGAAGCACTGTGGTGAGACACCAAATGTCCAAAAAAGTCATGCCGGAAATTTGAATGTCATCCAAAAGATGTACCGCGGACATTTTGAATAGCATCGTAATTGTGCGGCCTTCGCTCCCCGTTCATCAAATACTATTTGCATACTCATCGTATATTTTGTGAAAGTAATTATGTGGCTGTATAGTTAGAATAAGTTACTGATTACATCGTCCCGTCCGGTTAGACACTATTGTCAACTCTTTTATCACAAAACCATGGGGGCAGAAGGCTTTAGAAAACATCGTAGGAAATGGGGGAAAATTCCAATATCAACATTTTCTTATTTTCTAATAATTTTATTTTTTCCAACGAAACTTCCTGTCATTTGAGCCACGTGTATTTTGTTGTCTGCAAATGCTTTCAAATATGGCGGAGTCTAAAATTCTTTCTTCTGGTAAAGAGTTCGCTCTCTCACTACTCTAGAACAATCGTCTAGTATTTACCAACGGATTCAAATATAATAACACCACAAATGAAGACAACTTTGGCACATTATTTTAGAATAAAGGAGCGGATGAAGTAGATCCAAGATCAGACTGCACATTCTGTGCAGTTTAATCTTGAATCTACGCCGTTCGCAAAGGGAACTGATCTTGCAGACAACGAGAGAAGGGTTTGCGCATCTTCTGTGTGTGTAACTTCGTTCATTATCTTGTCACAAAAAATGTTTAGGGTGATGAATATCTAGTCTGGATCTTTAGCACTTCGCCATATTGGGTTTAACCCTTTACCAAATAATCCCGTGTTTTAACGACCCCGAGAATTTGGGGTTTTATTTGCATTTTAACAGCTCAGGTCATACCATGGCGGTCAGTGAAGTACCCATGTGTTTCCTGGCTTTCTCACGCCAGTACTGACACAACTTTCTTTCCAAAGCCACTGACTACTTTTCTCACATGCATCAGAGGTGAGAGGCTAAAAATCGCCGGAAAGAAAGTTTGCCTCAACCGGGTATCGAACTCGCAAGCACCAGGTCGCGAGTCAGATACGCCAACCACTGAACTACCACGACCCCGAGAAAGAAGCCTTTTGAAAACATTGTGGGAAAAGGAGAAAATGCTGGTAACCAGCATTTTCTCCTTTTCCCACAATGTTTTCCACTATACCAAAAGAAGTTTCATTTTTTTCGTCAAATTTATTTTGTCGTCTGCAAAGGCTTTCAGTTTGGTCAAGTCTTATATTTTGTCGTCTGGTAAAGGTTTAAACCTTTACCAAACGACAAAACTTTGGATTCACCCATACCGAGAGCATTTGAAGACGATAAATTGGAAAGTAACTCAAACGATGGAATTACAAGTCTGTGAAGAGTAGAAAACGTTGTTGGAAAAAGAGAACAATTTTTCCAAGAATTTTTTCAAAATTCTTTTTCGTTAGGATTGCACTAAAATGGGGTGGGGTTTAAGCCTTTACCAGACGACAAAATTTGGGACTCGTCCATATTGAAAGCAGACGATAAATAGAAACGTAACTCAAACGATGGAATCAGTCTGTGAAGAGCAGAAAACGTTGTTGGAAAAGCAGAACAATTTTCCCCCTTTTTCAAAAATGCTTTCAAAATTCTTTTTCTTTAGGATTGTACTAAAATGGGGTTACTAGGTGACGGACTGATAAATGCTTAGCGTTTTTTTTTTTTGTACGACTTCATAATACTTTTATTAACTATGAAATGACTTTTGACTTGCGCTGAATTGGCCATTTTTGGCTCGGCTGTTTTCGAAGAAAACATGGAGGTATTGTCATAGTCCTGTCGTCGTCTGCGTCATCGTCATCGTCGTCGACGTTATCGTGCGAAAACTTTGACAATTTATAATATCTCTGTCGTTACAGGTTATATTTACTGTCATTTTACTATTTTACTGAATATATAGAGGATATTTGTTTTTTTCGGTGAAAGATCGAAATTTATTTCATCGAGTGAACATCATCGGTAATATTTTCACGAGTGGCTGCAAAATATTACCGATGATGTTCAGCCACTCGTGAAAATATTACCGATGATGTTCACTCGATGAAATAAATTTCGATCTTTCACCGAAAAAAACAAATATCCTATTTATCTCATGCTTCGAGACTTCCATAAAAATCAGTACAAACTCCCTGTGGTTGGTATTCTCACCGGTCGTACCCGTGTAATATCGAAAAATATTTTCACCGCTATTTCTCGATATCCTACCGGAAAGCATGAAATAAAATTTACTATCAAAAGGGGAACCTATGCAACAGGGGCAGATAAACGTCAAAATCTTTTTAACAGTTATGCCCCTTTTTTCGACTCGGAATTTTCAGTGAAAATCAAACTGTTTCTAAAAGCAACTGAAGCTGTACGTAAATTGCTTGAGTTTTAAAGGCAAAAAATGCTTTAGACTGGTTTAAAAATGTGCATTAAAATCGTTTCAAGAGACGTCTTGAATTCAAAACATTTAAATAGTAAACATTTAACATTTAAACATTTAATGTGAAATATTGGGATTGCAGGCTTCATGTTTTGTGCAGTCTAATATTAATCTACATTGTCTGCAGTAGATATACAACATAAGGTCGCACTAAGAAGCTTAAGGGCGCAGTGGCGGCCGAAAGTAAACAATGCAGGTGTTATCATGCATTCAATTTAAATCATACCATTTAAAAGTATGAAAATTATTGTGAAGATGACAGTCTATTATTGTACGGTCGGTCCCAGTGTTAGTCGCTGGAACAAAAATGAGTTTTAAAACCAAGTAAACAGTAAAAAAAAATTTAAAAAATAGAGGGATTGGTACGGAACCCCTAAAGTGACATGCTCGACTTTTTTTTAATATGCAAATTCCTCACTTTATTTCGTTTTTATGAAATAATATTTCGTCAAAACGAAATAATATTTCGTAAATTTTTCTCACTTTATTTCGTTTCTACGAAATATTATTTCGTAAAAACAAAATAAAGTGAGAAATTTGCATATAAAAAAAAAAGTCGAGCATGTCACTCTAGCGGTTCCGTACTTTTGGGGTTCCGTAACTTGGCAACGTTTTACCTAGTTTTAAAATTCATTTCTCTGTCGGCGACCAACACTCAGAACGATTATACTATAACGGATTGTCATCTCTGGTAGGATTTAAATCTAAATGCGTTTTAACATTTTTTAACACCTGCATTGTTTTTTTACCGACATGAAAAGTTTCATCCATCTATCTATATTCTGGATTCTGCGATCTCTGATGTCCTTCGTGAAAATGGATTTAGGACAGAAGCCCCATGGACAAAATCCCTAAAGGACAGTATTTCCCTACGAAAATTGCCCAATGCGACATGAACACGCAGTAAAAAGCCAGAAGATTCACACATTACAATATCAGCGGATTTTTGTCAGCTTTTCTGTTAACCCTTTGGCTGATAAGTGCGACTCACCGACCTTTTGCGGACAGTATAGATCAAGATCAGACTGCACGGAACGTGCAGTCTTGGATCTATACTGTCCGATAAGGAGATTTTTTTTTTTTTTTTTTCTCAAAAAGTAAAATAGCATTTTTCGGGTTTTTACTATCGGCTTGAAAGTTTCATTTAACTTACTTAGCAGGATAAGACTTAAGTGTATGGAATTTTTTCCTACGGGGCTATTGTCTATGAAAATATTGTTCTGTAGGGCTTTTTTTCTGAATGACTCTGGTGCATAATCCGCGAAGCTGGTAGATTAAGATCAGACTGCACATCTTTCAATTCCAGAGGTCAATATCCGACGCTGAATGACTAGGAAGAGATTTGTAATGAATAACTTAATGTCTGGGAATGTTTCTTGATGAATGATGCTTCGTCCGATCTCTCTAACGATATTCATGCAAATCAAAAACGATGAGAAAAATGTAAATAGAAATGATTTGCATATTGCAATGTTTACGTAAGTCAATGCCAAGACTCTTTTTATGTCTGTTTTTTCCCTACAGTCCATACACGTCATCGACTGTACCGTGTTTGGAGCATTATATTTCTTGTATATATCATTGACGCTTGACAAAATAATCGAATGTTTTTCCTGAGAAGGAAGGCCTTTAAAAACATCGTAGAAAAAGGAGAAAATGATGGAAACCAACATTTTCTCCTTTTTCCACAATGTGCTCTACCTTTTCTAGTTCAAATCCTATCATTTAAACCATGTTTAAAGGCCCTATAGCTGCCAAAAGTAAACAATGAGGGTCTTAAAATGCATTTAAATTTTAAATCATACCATTTAAAAGTCGCTCGCAGAAAAAAAGAAATCTAAAACTAGGTTAAAAGTTGCCTGGTCGCTCTATCTTCTGTTTACTTTTTACTTGATTTAAAAATTCATTTTACGCCTGCAACTAACACGTGGATCGATGGAACAATAACAGACTGTCAACTTCACAGTAATTTCGATGCTTTTAAATGGTATGAATAAATGTAAATGCATTTTACCACGTCATTGTTTACTTTTAGCAGATATAGGGCCTTTAACTTGCCGTCTTCATATGCACTCAATATGGATAAGTCTGAAACATTGTTTTCTAGCATTTAGTTAATACACAGGCTGCTAAGCGAGACTCACTGACCTTTTGCGGACAGTGTAGATCAAAATCAGACTGCACAGATCGTGCAGTCTGATTTTTGATCCACACTGTCCGATAAGGAGATACCCCCCCCCCTAAAATACCTTTGAAATAGCCAAATTCTGGTTTTTACTGTCGACTGGAAAGTTTCATTTCACTGGTTTAGCAGAATAACGGTTAAAGGGCGTTTTTATGCATCTTTCGATGGTATTTTAGTCAAATCTAAGAATGTTTGTTTAATTAAATTCTGTTTTATATCCGAATTGTATTCCAGTTATTTCAGCTCACTCATACATGTTACAAATAGATTTCAACAATACCAGACTAGAGCTATGCAATGCATTGCCCAATGGCACTACCATATGACTTAAAATCGCTAGTGAGAAACGAGCATGGCTGCCCCGATTAAGAATCGAATGCCTTTACACTTTACCGCTTAAAGATACATCCTAACAGCCGGAGAGAAAAATCTTTGTAAAAATTTTATATGCTATAGAATGGTTCAAAATTTAGTCAGTTGTATAAACATAGATAAATTACCGATATATATTTTGTAGGGATAAATACATACATAGAAAATCTTCGATTTAAGACCAGAAACATCACAACAGTGATTTCTTTCGATAGACCCCAGAAAATTACATGCATTTTTATCGATCGTTATCTGTGCAGCCTTTCAAACGTTAAGGGCAACATATAACACAACAATATCTATGTTTACACAGCTGACCTAATTCTGAGCCATTCTACACACTTTCAAGTTTTAACAGGATGCATCCTTAAATATCTGTAGTTTTGTAGCACAAACGGATGATGAAATGTACGGTGTGTGGTGCATTACTGAATATAAATGTATGAATTCTATATTGGTCATTGTTCATGGAGTTGTAAAGCCGGAAGTGGCTTTGGCCTAGGTCGGAACTGTTTGCTATTTGTAAATTTTCTGGGTGACAAAGGGCCATTCTACCTCATGACCCAGTCGCTTGTTAGACCAGAAAATGGATTTAATGGATCTAGACTTATATGGTGTGCAACACACGAAAAGGGGCCTTCGGGCATATGTGTAAAAGTGTGTTTGTCTCAGATCAGCCTGTGCAGTCAGTGACTAATCCGAGAAGACACTTCCCGTTTTTGTGTTTCACGAAAGTCTACTGTATGAAAAAAATCTTATGTAGTCGTAAAGTGCGAGCGACTGCGCAGGCTAATCCGGGACGACACCTTACGCAAATGCCCGAAGGTCTCATTTCGCATGTTGCAGGCCATATGATGGACTTGTTTGCTATATTGCATCGCGAAGATGCCGTAAACCCCCTTTTCGCAGAGCGCCACTCATATAATTTTAACGTTTTCAAGTAAGCCAACATCGACAATAGAAACTGTTGTCAAAGTTTGACTGATTAAATGCCGGTCCATATGTTAAAGAAGGCGCCGACGAGACTGCTCCATTTCAAATTCACCTCTGCGTTAACCAGTATCAGCTTGCACTCCATTCAGCGGGTGTCATAGATATTGACATTACGTTTCTCAGAAACAGGAAGTCGCCGTCGTGTTACGAATTAATTATGAATGACAGCTGAAGACAACAACACGTTATGGATATCTATAAAATGGAAGCCCGACACCAAAGCAATCTAGAATCCTGGTATTGTTCATGTTTGTGTCATATCTGCAACGGAAATACTATATTTCGCCTCAAGCTAGTATTCTAGTCTTCTGGGGAATCATTCACTGAAAATTCTGGCTCCAATTTTAATTTCATCTCTAAATTTAGAAAGACACCCACGTCTGATTGGCTAAACGACATGCTTTAGCCAATCAGAAATTGTGTTCCTTTCATATTTAGACATTTCTTGAGAATAAGAAAGAAACTTATAAATGTCGGTGAATAGAACCCCTCAACAGAGACAGTTTGGTGTCTGTTTTTTTTTTTTTTCTGCAATTTAATAAATACGGAATATTATGTCGTAGTAAGTTTCCCGGTGCTTGTATCTAATTCGAGCAGCGTGAGAAAATTTGATACTGTGCGAGACAGAAGGTTGAGCGAGACGTCAAAATCTACTTACGCAGCGAGAAGTAAATACAAGCACTAGGAAAGTTACTGCAACATAATATTTCCTTATATACTGACGTCCATAAAAAACGCTTCACCCATGTGCTCAATACGGTTGCAGTCTGGAGATTAAGCAGGCCTTGGTAAAACATGAATACCATTGCCCCTGAGGAAATTTCTGGTGAGCCTAGTCCTGTGGGGTCAAGCATGACCATGCTGAAACGTAAGACCAGGACGTTGCTGGAAAATGGGAACGACCACAGGACGAAGAACTTGGTCCACATAACCTCTAGCATGTAATTTCCAACTTATGACAACCAAGTCAGTTTTAAATGTGTAGTTAATCGCCGCCCAAACCATAACACCGCCACCATCAAAACGGTTATGCTCTAGTACACATTTACGCTTGTAACGTCCGTTTCGTCGACGGTAAACGCGAACACGCCCATCGGCGTTGGAAAGAATGAAACGAGATTCATCACTGAAGACAACATTTCGCCAACATCTTCTGATATTGTTTTGAGCCCATTGCCGACGTTCCCGACTGTCAGCACCACACCACGGTACGGCCACCTGCAAGAAATTTCCCTCTCTAAAAGACATCTCCGTACTGTATTGCAGCTGACAGTCCTTCTGCGATTGCCTATAACCACAGACGTCGTAGATTGCGCCGTCTGGAAACGGTTACGCAAGTGACGTTGACGGACGGAATTGTCCTGACAGACAGATGTCACACGAGGTGCACCGGGCCGGGGCCTATCAGAAACGCTCCCTGTTGCGTTTACCCGCTTCACAAGACGAACTATCGTCGACCTTGCTACGTTAAAGCGCCTGGCCACGTGACTTTGAGAAAGTCCGCTTTCAAGCATCCCCAAAATTCTTTCTCTCTCTTCGTTATTTAGCCTTGGCATTTTGAAAATTAAAAACTTCCAAAAATAGTGATGACCATTTGTTTGCTGATCGATAACTGAATACACATGTGTAATGTCGGCGTATAGAACTACGTGGAGAGAGTGCATGGGTCGCATTTGCAAAACGTGCGAGTGACGTCATGGTTTTGGTGCACAGGTCGAGGCAAGCAAACTTATATGTTTTGATACGTTAGATAAGTGAACATAATACGGAGGACAAAAATGACATAAATATAATGGCTATGTATGAAGTTACTGCACTTTTTCGATGAGGCGTTTTTTGTGGACGTCAGTATATTATATACCTACCACTTTCAAAGACAAAATTTCGCAATTATTGACATTTTATTCGATAACGGTAAACGGAATAAGAGAAATAATAGTAAAGTGGCCGGTAACTTCGTTTTTATTAATGGCTGATGAATATTTTAGAGTAACATATTGACCAATCAAATTGCGAATCAATAATCACTTATTCCGCGCGTGAGGTACGTCATCACACCATCTTTGGAACCGTATTTCACAGTGTAGATATGGACTTTTTTGTCGTGTGTGTTATTTTATCCGCGTGCAACGAATGTATTTGGGTAGGAAATATTCAGATTTACATATAAGAATTTGTTTTATCAACAGGCAACAGGGACTGAATAATAAATGTTCAGAAACAATGCAGCTTAAAGAACGAAATGTACATTACGAAAGGTCTTTGAAGTCCTTAGCAGACGACAGAATCTTAGACTTGTCCAAATTGAAAGTATTTGCAGATGACAAAATAAATGTGACTCGAAAATTGAAAATTGTTTTCAGAAAAGGATAGAAAACATTGTGGGAAAAGGAGAAAATGCTGCTTACCAGCATTTTCTCCTTTTCCCACAATGTTTTTGAAAGCCTTTTATCTTCAGGGTCGTTAAAACTCGGGATTGTGTGGTGCAGGGTTAAGCTCGGATCTTCACTGTCAATTACTCTAAAAGTAATTTACTTTAAACTCGACGCGAATCGTCATCATGCACCAAACAGGGAATTTTACATCTAGCATAGTTTGTTCAATTCTGAATTTCTGAATTTAGAAAGTAACATACTTTTCGATTGGCTAAAAATTAAGGGCGTGTTCGTCCGCAGTACGACAACGGTTCGTTACCTCTCCGGTGGCATTTCGTCCAACTAAACTTCTACAATGAATTCTTACGGAATACTAACTCTTTTAAAGCGTTCCTTCCACGTTTTTCACACAAATTGATACAGAGCGCATGCAGTGACGTCATGCAACACGTTAGACCTTCGTTTAGAGATCGTTGACATTCGTTTATACATCGAACACGTGCATTTACAGAAAATAACCCTCTCGATATGTCTTTGAATATTATGATAGAGGAACAAAAGCTCGGTTCTTTTGCTAGCGGAAGTATACTTTAATTTCCGATCTTGAACGGCATGCACTTTTTCATGGACACTTTGTATAATTCGAGTACTGCGATTATCCGAACATTTTGCATGTCCTCTTGGGACTTCGAATTATCCACGGTAAGTTCTCTCATTTGGCCTTAGTGAAAACGCACCTAGACATGCCGGACTGCCTCTTTATGTGCGATGTTGTCCACATTGTTTAAAAGCTTATTCTTTCCTTCAAATGTTCTGGTATTTGGTTGGTTTAATTAACCCTTTACTACACAATGCCGAAGGTTAACGATCCAAAGCCTTTTGAAAACATTTTGAGAAAAGAAGAAAATGCTGGTAAGCATTTTCTTCTTTTCCCACAATATTTTCTACTCTATCAAAGACGGAAATCATCACTTTTGCAACATTTGATTCCGCAAATACTTCCAATTTGGTCCAGTCCAGACTTTTTTCGTTTGATAAAGAGTCAAAATTAGCCTCATTTCTATTTTACATTGATGTTTTTCTATCGTCTCCTATAAAACTGTAAAGCCCGGCCAAATAGCTCAGTGGTTAGCGTATCTGACTCGCGATACACCCGGTTGATGGAAACTTTCTTTTGCGGCGATTTTCCGCCTCTCACTTCTGATGTATATGAGAAAAGTAGTCGGTGGCTTGGAAAGAAAGTTGTGTCAGCACTGGTGCGAGAAAGCCAGGGAACATGCGTAGGTGCACTGACCTAAGCTGTTATAACGGCGTTTCACTCCAATACAACCAAATCCTATCGTCTCCAGGGGCGTAAATACCTGTACGCAAAAACTCAATTGCGTGCACTTTGCAAAATAAAAAGAAAGAAAAGAAAGACAATTTTTGCAAAAAAAAAAAACTCACCAGAGGCCACCAAAAAGCTTCTAGAATTCAAAAATTTTCTCGGGGAGGTCCTCCAGAACCTCCCGGGTAAGTCCCCTCCCACTGGGCACTTCGAACCACAGATAATACCCTTCGGTATTATTTTCGTGTAACCATGCACTTTGTTTTGGGCTACCTGTGTCCCTGGTCTCATGCTGTAAATTCAGTTCAAGGGGGTTTAGAGCTGATCGAGGTCACATACATGCACGTTCCAATACAGAGAGAATAGCCTACTGGGCACAGACACGTCCCTTGTTCGTAATGAAATTTTCATGCTAATGTAATTATACAGTCTGTCAGCAATTGCCTCCCATTATATAGAAATATGTGTCTAGCCGAATCTTGTAAATGGAAATTAGAAAGGACGAAATTATTTCATACTCGATCACTTTTCGAACCGACTGGGTACAACATGGAGATCCCGTCTCTTCATATACTGGTTCCCGTCACATACGTACACAGATACAACTGGTACACAGTATTGTGACGATTCTTTTTGTTCGATAAGCTAGATTAGCTGGATTAGCAAATCGGAGTATTTTTTATATATCACATCTGGCCATTGTAGATTGGTTATCGCTGTTGATGCAGGTAATCGATTCTTATGCGTATACAACGGGGATCAACTCAAGTCTTCGTTGTTGAAAGGTTTGGTGTTTCCCTCTCTGCAAATAAGGTAGCGCGCGTTATGGTCAGTGCTTGGATGGGTGACAATGTTGTTGCAAATTACGAAATTCAGTAATACAAATTGTTATAATCTGCAAATGAGTTAATTTGCTTTTTGATCTGCGTATGAGACATTATGACACAAGAGTGATTTCCCCTGAATGTAAAGTGAACAAGAGTAACCCCCAGTTATTCTAAAACAGACTGGCAGAATTCTGTCCGTTTTCAGTAGCCTGTATCGATGCCTATTCAATTTGCTGTATCGGGGAGGTAACCATACTAGTCTCTTCCATGGTAAATAAGCTTTTTTACATTTACAAAAAATACAGGCAAACCTGCAGTAGCCAAGCAACCAAGACGAACTAAAAGTGCATACTTAAATCGGCATTTTCTTCTTTTTCCACAAAGGGCAAATTTTATCATTTGAGCCACGTTTAATATGTTGTCTGGAAATGCTTTCAAATTTGATTAGTCTAAAATTTTGTCGTTTGGTAAAGAGTTAATACAGGTTGCTTGCTTAATAGAGATAGTCGCTAACCACATGTTTTAGTGTAGTATCATTCTTGTGTCTACTTTCATGATACTGAACGTTTAACATCATATGCGTCCTGCGCCCTTCTTAGCCAACAAATCAAAATTGTATTCTTAGATTTATTCCAGTCGTAGAAAGTAACACAGTTTCTGATTGAGTAAACCATTTGGTTTAGCCAATCAGAAATTTCGTAACTTGAAAATCTTGAAAAAATCTTTAAAGTTAGACTGCTGTTATGAATGGTCAGTGATTACGGGCCATGATGCTGAAGGTGTCAATTCAGAACGGAATGTTTCCTGGGTGCGTATTCTCCACCCATTCTTGATTTCATTCTAAGTCTTAGTCTATATCTAGAAAGTAACACAACGTCTGTCTGGCTGAACCATTTGGTTTAGAAAATTCTAAAGAATAAGACTGAGAATATCCTTCAGAATGGTTTGTTAACCCTTTCCCAAACAAGCCCTGGTTTTCACGTGTCTGCAGTACAAGTCTTTTGAAAACACTGTGGGGAAAAGGAGAAATTGCTCGTAACGAGCAATTTCTCCTTTTCCCACAGTGTTTTCTACCCTTTTAAAGAACTTTCTGCCATTTTCATAAAATTTAAAATTGTCGTCTGCAAACTCATTCAATTTGGACCAGTCCAAAATTTGTCGTTTGGGAAAGGGTTAATACGGACCCTGGTCGCAGTATCCAAGGTGATCCTATGTAATACTTCTTATTTCCATAAGGGGAACTCTCTAAGTTAAAGGCACGTTTAGACCTACACCCGGGACGATGGCATCATGTATGAAGCACAGTCAAACACAGCCTTGTGTACGAACGGAGGCAAATTTCATTTCGATGCAGTGTCTAATAAGTGTATTCGGGCTTTCATTTCTCATTTTCTTTTCCCTTTATGCGTTAGCAAACGATTTGGTTTCTTACGGGCACAGCGTAGGTTTCGAGATTATCGCGCTGTCTCGCGAGACTTGTTTATTTCTTACCATATAAGCACAAGAGTGCCTAAAGAGAGATAACTCTATCGAAACTGGCAGTAAAAAGTATTCTTTCAGTGCCAAATATATAAAATCGACCTCTTTCCTCCCCTGAAATCAAAACCCACAGAAGCCCAGAAAAAGTATATCTTGTAGATTTGGCTATATTGGCGTGCGGTATAGATTCAAGATCAGACTGCACTTTTTGTGCAGTCTGATCTTGATCTATGTCGTCCGCAAAAGCCCCTGTTTTTGTTTTTGGCAGTGAAAGGGTTAACAGTTCGATACTAAGCAGATCTGCTGCATTGGTCTATCGTATGTCATGAAATCGAGTCTTAATTGTTATTCTGGTGTTGACCTGGTACTGTAGAAACGGGTTGCAGGTTTGGTAGTATGTTGGAGAAGTTTGCGGTGTGTGCTGTACTTAAGAGCAAGTTCTACAACTAGTCAGGGCATCCGCAGTAATTACGTCAATTGGTCATGATACTTTTTCTTTCATTGTTTTCACTTTTGTCATGGTAATGGCTTTTGGACATGGATTTCATAGAAACAACATCAAACCTTCCACTTCAAAAGGTAAAGATCAGCAGAGGGTCCAAGATAGCGATGTTTAAATTTTCAGTCTGTAAAAGTTACTGGAGTATCGCTGAAAAGCAAATTACTGCGTTACAAAAGGAATTTGACAAGATAACAGTGTACCAGGAATAGCTTCCGTCACTCGTTACAACTCGGCCGATTCCGTTACTGCATTCTGCGATTCTTGTACTTTTAGTGGGCCTCATGGTGTCATACCACTGGATTTTGGCTACGTTGAAAATAGAGTGTAAGTCACCATCTTTGACCCTCTGCTGTACTTTTACTGGCCAACCCAGAGCTTTGCTGTTTATTTCTATCGTATAAGCCATGCTTTGCGAAAAGGGTGCTTAATGCATCTACGAAAAGTATAGGCCCAGGTCAGCCTGCGCAGTCCGCGCAGGCTGACCTGGGCCGAAACCTTCTCGCTAAAGGTCAATTTTCTTTACTTCCAAGGACCAGTTTACCTCATAATTAAGTCAATTATTAAAAAAAGTGGCCTTTGTGGATCCATAATTATGTGATGGTCGGATTGGTATAATGCATCACGGAGATGTATTAAGCCCTCTTTTGCCAGAGCATAGCTCATTTGTATGTCCAGTGACCTATACGAGAAATCAACAAATTACACGCAAGGCGATTGTGTTTTTATTTCTATTCAATCTCACACACAACAACCCTCGAAAAATCAACCCATTATCCTACAAAGGAGCTTCAATGGGATCTTAAAGAACTAGTCTGATAAATCTATCTGACGGTGCAAGTCTATCCAGCAATGTCGATAGACTCACTGCGCTTACACTGGATCGGCGATCGGTAGAGGGGCCAATGTCGACATATATGAAACTTCATCGCCATGCAAAGAAAAAGAATTCATTGCGTTTGTCGAATTTCTTGGCCACGAAAACCATTGTTTCGACGATGGCTATGTGGGAAAGCAGCCAGTGACTTGGAAAGATTATTGTGCATGGTACTGGTAAAAGAAACTCCAGGAAAGCATGAATAGGTGCACTGGACGCCGCGATATAACTGAAATAATGTTGAAAACGGCGTTAAACACCATACAACCAATCAATCATTGGTCACGAAAATGTCGCGTCGTAAAGTCTTGTGTTTCGCCCTTCTAGCGTTAAGTACAATTAAAGTTGTTTTGGATTTGGATCAGACTGCCGTTTTGTAGACAACGTAGATCAAGATCAGACTGCACAGAACGTGCAGTCTGATCTTGTTTACACTGTCCGCTATTTCTTAAAATACTCTGACAAAAACATCGACTACGCAATGTCTTAGGTCTTCTTTGCCCCGACTCTAAAAGTCCATTTTGGTTATTTAAGGCTTAGAAAGATTAGGAAGAGACTATGAGCATGACACTTTATCCCTATGGCTAAATTACCGATTTATCACCAAGTCTCTTGCATCTGAAACGAGAGAAAGATCAATGGCGCTCACGAACATTGTTCATTATGTGCATTTGCACTGGTTACCGAAGTCTTGTATTACAGTCTTGCGATTTATCAAAATGGACATATAATAGTAATTCGTTCGATCCATTTCCATACAGGCTGTTCTAACCCTTTAAAGATACATCTATACACTTTTTTAGCCAGTTTTTAACAGATTTCATCTTTATTTTATAAAACTGTAATCGTTCTTGTATCTTCGTGTCCAATGTTAGCCCCTGACGGTTGCAAGGTTGCATAGATTACGACCGATAGAAAATGTATTTTAATTTCTTGAGGCCAGCAAAGAAATCGGTGTTGTGACCTTTCCGTTTTGATTCGAAAATTTTCGATATATGTATATATTTACCCCTTACGCCATATGTATCGCTAGGTTATCTATGTTCAGACAGCTGACTAAATTCTGAACCATTCTTAAGATTATCAAACTTTTACAGCGTTTTTTACTCTCTGGCAGTAAGGATGTATCTTTAAGAATAGGAGCGGGTTCAACCCTTTACTACACAATCCTGTTTTTTAACCCTTTATCACACAATCCCGACTTTTGACGACCCTGAGAAAGAGGCCTTTTGAAAACAATGTTTTCTAACCTATCAATGACAAATTTCATCATTTGGGCCACCTTAATTTGTCGTCTGCAAATGCTTTCGATTTGGACAAGTCTAAAATTTTGTCGTTTGGTAAAGAGCTAAATGACCCTGATTGAGACGACTTTTGAGAGCATTGCTGGAAAAGCAGAAAATACTGATAACCAGCATTGTTGCCAGTTTTGTATATCGGTCAGTTCTAGTTCAATCAAACAAAAGAATGCGACACAGAGACATCACGGGAAGAACGGCTTTTTTACTTTGAATGCAAAGCATCGATGGAAAAGGAGAAATTGGTTGGTACTAGAAATTGCTCCTTTTTTCTCGATGTTTTCAGACATGTGACTACTGCAGAGAAGAAATAAAATGAGCGTCGCTCTGGGTAAAGGGAGGGGAGTAGTATAGGAGGGTAGACCTCGGACAAAATCCGTTTTGTCCGAGGTCTACCCTCCCTGAGTGCCATTTTGTCCGAGGTCTACCCTCCCTGAGTGCCATTTTGTCCGAGGTCTACCCTCCCGGGGAGACAAAAGACCGGTCAAAATATCAAACCGGAAGTAGATGTCCGCTTTTTCTGCCCCCCCATGCCACGGTCAGAGCCCCTTTTTAACTATCTCTGTGAAAAGGGGTCTTAATACATCTGCGCGCACGCGCGCACGGATCGTAATGATATGGTTCGGCAGAGACTATCGTTGGACTTAGTCTTTTTTCTTCATCGGAGATAGATGTTCACCATCTTTGACGCGGCAGGGGTCCTTTTTTTAACCATGGTCTGTGAAAAGGGGACTTAATGCATCTGCACGCACGCGCACGGGTCGTAATGATATGGTTCAGGCAGACACTATCGTTTAACTTAGGCTTTTCTCTGTCATCGTTGGACTTAGTCTTTTTTCTCCGTCTTCGTTCGCCTCAATCTTTCTCTATTACCGTTGGACTTAGTCTTTTTTCCCACGATATGGGTTATTTCCCCCTCCTCAGCTTGGCTCAGGCAAATACCATCGTTGGACTTAGTCTTTTTTCCGTCTTTTGTTCGCCTTAACCTTTCTCTATCACCGTTGAACTTAGTCTTTTTCCGTCTTTTGTTCGTCTCAATCTTTCTCTATCACCGTTGGACTTAGTCTTTTTTCCACGATATGGGTTATTTCCCCCTCCTCAGCTTGGCTCAGGCAGAGAGTATCGTTGGACTTAGTCTTTTTTCTCCGTCTTCGTTCGCCTCAATCTTTCTCTATTACCGTTGGATTTAGTCTTTTTTTCCCACGATATGGGTTATTTTCCCCTTCCTCAGCTTGGCTCAGGCAAATACCATCGTTGGACTTAGTCTTTTTTTCCGTCTTTTATTCACCTCAGCCTTTCTCTATCACTGTTGAACTTAGTCTTTTTTCCGTCTTTTGTTCGTCTCAATCTTTCTCTACAGTCGTTGGACTTAGTCTTTTTTTCACCGTCTTTGGTCTTTCTCTGGTATCGTCGGACTTAGTCTTTTCTCCACGATATGGGTTATTTCACCTCCTCACCCACCGTTGGACTTAGTCTTTTTTCCACGATATGGGTTATTTCACCTCCTCACGCTGGTTCAGGCAGAAAGTATCGTTGGACTTGGTCCTTTTTTCCGACTTTGTCCGCCTCAATCTTTCTCTATCATCATTGGACTTAGTCTTTTTCTTCGGCTCCTAGCTGTATGATCTTTAGATATCTGTCTGACGAACTCAGTCTTTTTTTTTAAAAACTAGCTTTAGGGGATAAAGACCGTATTGTTTTGTAACTTGTCTATAAGATCTGAGAGCTGAGTTTATTTATAGCACTATTTTGTCGATTTGATTGAATTAGTCAGACAAGATTTGACACCTTTATGCTATATGCTATCTTCTGAGTTGGTCAGAGATGGTTTATAGTATAAATCCTTACCATACAAGCATCGTGTTGGGTTAACCTTGTTTGAGTTAATTCGAATTGGAGAATATCGTTTGGAATGTAACTCTTGGAATGTAACTCTTGGGATGGTACTCAGTCGTAAAATTGACAAGTCTCGAAGATAGGACTTTCTGGAATGAATGTTAGCTCTGAAAAGAGCTGTTTTTTATCATTCTCTGGATTGGAATTAAATTAATCATTCGAGCAAGTTAATTCCAAAATCAGAGAAAGATAGAGGATTCTAAACCTCTTCATCATCAACTCATTGGTTGATTGATATCACAGACTCCCTAAAGATTGGATCATCAGTTGGCATAACCCAAAGATCGGGGTAGAAATTAGGTGCTGGGTTCTGGGTATAGGGGTTATACCCTTGTCTTGCAGAGAACTCAGCCGACGTCTTTGTCTTTTGGCGTTTTCTCTTCTCCTCATTCCTTCGACTTTTAGCAAATAGTCCACAGCAGAATCTGAACAAACCCATCGTGGAAATGAAATGGCATATAGAGAAATTTGCTGGTTTTATAGCTTGGTGGAGGGTTTGACCTACTTTTCGTCTTGAAATTAAGAGTACGAACGTGGGCGAGACCATGTAGATAGAATATAATGTACTATATGATCTATCTACATTTTTTCCAAGACTGATATTTTGTGGAGGAATTATCTTTGTGGAAAAAAGAATGAAAAAACACCATTTAAACAGTATAACTTTTATTTGAACAGAACTGAACAATGAACTGAGCAATGAACATATTTACAACAAACACATAGATAAAAGAACTATTATACATTTATATACTATTTGTGGGGAAAAAGTCTCTGAGCTTTATTGAATAGAATTCCATACTGCTGATTGAACCATAACACTACATCTCGATCGTTTCGTCGATGTTCCGTTGAGAGGAATTTCTGTTGAAGATATTTCTGTATGTTGTATCCTCTGGCGGCAGCATCCAATACGAAGATACAGTAAAACCCGCAAACTTTTCCCTGTGGACTCTGAAGAGTTTGTCGATTGTATCTCCACGAATAAGAATGATTGTCTAAAAAGTTAATGATTTCTGGCTCAAGTGGTGGTAGTCCGTAGGGATCAAAGTATAGTACATCACCATTATTGTTGAATATCACGGCTACCCAATGTTCTCCTGGACCGGTTGATTTCTCTGTGTTCACAATGTAGGCTTTCACATGATCCGGTTTTTGTCGAGGTAAGTGATCTTTTGCACAGACTTTTGCCTGTAGATTTTTTATCCACGTTCCATGATCCAATATGTATTGAATTTCAGAAGTATACATTTTTCTAATCACTTTCTTCCCAGGATTGTTTTACTTTGTCACACCAGTATTGTAACCACGACTCCGTGAATTCAGATAAAATGTTTTGTTTTATATTTCGCCATAATCTGTAGGCTTCCACATAGTCACTTTCATCGAGTTTCATTTCTATGAGTTCAGGATACCATTTTTCCATGATTTCGTATGGATTTAATTCCATCATGGCTTTTTCTATGAACATATCTGTATGTTCTTGTCTATCCTTGAATAAACACAGTTCATGCTGTGTTTGACTGGGATGATCCACTTGACATCCGTAACACTGGTTGGTAACTTCACTGACAATAAGATTTTTTAATTTTTCAGTCATATGTTTTTCGAAGCTGTTGTGAATGTCATTTTTCCGAGTAGAGATGCACTTCGACACAGAATATTTCACTTTTTCTGCTTCTTCTCTAAGTGTTATAGCAAATCTGAGTCCCAACATTGTTTTTTAGTTCTTTAGTCCTGTAGATAGTCCTGAAAAGGGCTGTTTTTCAATAGTCCTGAAAAGAACTGTCGTTTTCGATATTATATTCCTTAGTCCTGAAAAGGACTGTTTTTTTGTGAAAGCTATCTTTTTGATCAGAGAGTTTCTGTTGGTTTTTTCCAGGCTTAATAATCTGTGATAACTTCTCTCAAACTGTTGATTTCAATCTGATTGTCAAATTCAGCAAAGACAATAACGTTGATAGCTGCTGCCAGAGCTTGACCAAACTGAAGTTCAATTCGAAGATTTCCAGTTTTTATAGGATGAAGTTGTCCTTCTTCACTACCTTGATCCGCTGTCAAATCGTATCCCCACAAACAGTATCCACCAACATAGTCTTCTTTACCAATATTAAATGATTTATTAAGTGCTAAAGATGAGTTAGCCTGATACAATGATAGAAAGGATTTCAAATACAATCCTGCTTCAAAGTTAGGTTCAAAGGGTCTGTTATGAATACTGTGACCATTACATGATACATCAATTTTTGACAGATTAAAATGTTGAAAGAAAAATGGATTTCTGTTATAAGCCCCATTATAATCAGTATTTGCTACCATTGCAATGAAAATGCGTTTTGGAAGTTGTCCTTGAAACAGATGATCTTCAACTTTAGACTGAAGACCTGTAGAAATGGTAAAAGTTTTTACTTCAACCCTGCGAATAGGAATTTTCATGTTTTGCTGAGCAATAACATGATTTAGATCATTTGCAACAACAGGCAACAATTCGACATTTCGCACATGAAGACTGACTGTTTCCAGTACAATTTTTGGATCTGGTGCAGCAGTACCTCCTGTGAGACAAAAGTTTAGCGAAGATCTGTTTAATCTAAGTCTGATTTCAATACCATTGGGTAAATATTTTTCTTGTTGAAACAGATCAAGATGCAAACGTCCAAAAAGTTCGGCGGTTCTACTTCGTTCAATTTCAAGCATTCTAGCTTGTAAACCTTCATTAGTTCCATCATTGTTGAGTGAATTGAAATGAGCAGAGGTGTCTTCAATCCAAAGATTACCAGCTTTCAAATGCGTAGTCTTGCTGTCAGAATTATATGACATAAGATTTTCGATATATGCTCTGTATGGATAGGTATCTGAATTGCTGGTGATTAGTTTATTATTTAGATACAAATCGACACTGCTAAACAAACTGTGCAGGAAGTTGTTTACAGGGGCCACATTTGCATTGACATCTAAATCAGCACCGTCAGCTTGAACGACTTTGTATTTGACATACAAATACGATTGTGACAGATCTGTCCAATGTTCAGTTTGAGGTGGTATGATGAATTCTATCGGTGCATTGTTTGCCAAAGATGATATTGGGAAATGTTCAATCCATTGACTTTCTTGCATCGTTGTCATTGTAGGTGGTACAGAAAGAACATCAAGTTCTGACTTACTGCATTCACAAGAACCGTTTTGCATCATTTTTATATAATTCAAGTAAATGAATTCAATATATTAATCCAATATATTAATCAAAGATATCAAGAGGTCGTCTGTCTCTTTGGCTTATGATCTTACCACTGCGAAGGCGGTAGGGGGAATGACGTGGTTTTCGTGATTTTCTTTTATTTATCCCTGGTATTACCTTTTCTGCTAGATCATGAATGGCTTGTTTTCCCCTTGAAATTACAACTTTTTTGGGGTTTTTGCCACGTAAAAGGATATCTTCTACTACACCTATTCCTTGTTTGATTCCTTCTTTTTTCACAGCATTAAAACCAGATTTAATCAACGGTTTAAGCAATGGAGTCACTACTTTAATTGCCGATTTAAATAGCGAACCTAACCCATAGCCATACTGATGTTTTACACCACGATAAACTGGTAGCATTTTTTAAAAAATGATTTTCAATGATTTTCAATGATTGTCAGTTAAACGTTGCCTGAAATGTAACTTCACTATTGTCTTACCAGTAATGAAATGAACCGGTATACCTAAATCCCCTGTTATTTGAATGTGAATATGATCGAAATCGGATTTCGAAACGGGGATATAATGCGGTATTGTAATTTCATGATTGGTATGTTGAGAACCATAACCATTTTCAATCAAATCGGATGTTTTGAAAGGCAGAACACGAAGTATGGGAGCAAGTGTATCACCCACTATAGTGTGTTCAGCAATATCTGAATAAATATACAGATGATTGTAGCCAGCATCAATGTTTGGATTATATTTAAAGTATTTGAAAATATTTTTACCCTGAAAAAATGTATCATGTTTGAATTCTGGTGATCCACCCAGTTTTAAAAACAGGGATGGATGTAATTTGATCCCTGTTTTTATAATATTATTAAATATAATTTTCGGACGTTTGGTTGAAGATGAATAAGTGATGAACACACCCGACGAATCCTTACGAAGAGCAGGACCTATAGTGGATTGAATCACATCATTGATCGTCTCTATAAGATGTTCAGGTGAAACGTAACTCCCGGCTGGAAAGGAAAATCGAATTGCCCATTTTATTATATCATTTCCACTATTTCGTCTTAATGGAATTATTTGTATATTATCTCCTCTTTTGTCTATCTGTGATATTAATTTGACTAATTCGTTATCCGTTGTTGTAAGATCGAACTCTGCTTCTTCTGCACTTATGTTTAAGAACTGAGAGGGAGTAATAAGTTGAACTAGTGCGACTTCCCAAGTTTCCTTGTCAATATGAACTGTCTTTGGTAAATGAACCTTAAAACAACATTGGGTGTTGTTCGGATAAAGGTCCATGGAACTATCACTGGGTAGAGTGAGATAAAACGAATTCATTTTTTACTATCAATCCACCCTGACTGCTTTTGTTCTGATCTGCTGAATTTTAACCCTGGTGATGGAAGAATATATCCAAGTGAGCTGCTTAACAGGATCAGCCACAATTCACGATCTTGACTTTGAATACTTAAATGTACTATTGAGGTTGCAATAATTGCATAAATGACTAAAATCTGTGAAATATAGGTAAACTGATTCTTTGGGACACGATTTCCACAACAATTGTAGCTCTTACTGATACTACTACTACTACTGCTATCGAAGTTTTCTATTCCGAACTTTTCTTCTATTCCAGACTTTTCTGTTCCACACTCAATGTTTGACTGTGGATTCATTATGAATGTGGTGACTTTTTATAACTTTTTCTTAAGTTATAAGATTTTTTTTAATAAGAAAAGATGTTTTCACAACACCAAAATAGGATTACACCAAACAGGATTACACCAAATAGGATTCTGGTATCCAACTTTGAAATTTTTTTGGATAACCTTTCCAGTTGACTTTTATTTCTTTGATTAATTTTTTACCCTTACGTCTTGTACGTCTATCAAGAACTGAGTCAATTTCATAAATATCATCATCTTTTATTAATTGAAGTTCATATTCATAATAAGTTCCCAAAATCTGTTCTCCCAGTAGATCTTTTACTTTATAGGTAATAGGCGAAAATGTTTTGTTGACATGACTGATTTCAAATATTTCTTGCGTCCAATTTGGTAAATAACCCTTATCAAATGTACGTTTTGTTTTATTGATTCGAACATGATCTCCAATTTTGAATTTCGCCTTTTTTGTCATTACATTTGTCGATAATTGAGGATACAGATTTCTTGAAATCTCTGCCTCATTGGATTTTGTTACCATTACAGGAGATGTTTTTATACTTCTGTGAAAAGTATGGTTGTAATTCTTAACTAAAGAATTCAATACGTCAATGTAACGTCTTGTTTTCTTGTACGTAAAGTATTTCCACATTCTCGTTTTCAAAGTTCGTTGAAATCTTTCAACAATGCTTGCTTTTGTCTCTGGGTTTTCAGTGGTGAAAAAATGAATCTGATTCTTTTTCAAGTAGTCTTGAAACGATTTGTTTTTGAATTCCGAACCTTTGTCTGTTTGAAGCGCTAAAGGTTTTCGTTTTGATTTCTGAACGATAGATTGAAATGCTTTGATTAAAGTTTTACCCGTTTTGTCTGGAATAGGGATAACCCATGAAAATCTCGAAAACACATCAATCACACAAAGTAAATATTTCTTGTTATTATTTTGTTTTGCTAAATGTTGCATGTTAGCCAAATCAGCCTGCCATTGATAATCTATACCACCTACAATAGTTTTTCGTCTTTTGAAACGACGACGAATCGGTTTGTGTAAGGTGTAGGTGGATTCACCCTGTAACCATTCTTGAACATCTTTGTATCTTATTCCTTTCAAAACAGATTTCGCAGCGTGATACAATTGCTTTACTCCACTAAATGCAACAGTACTTTTAGGATCATAAAACAACTTTCTTAACACGTAATCAAGTTTTGACTTTACCATGCCTCCCATGACTGAAGTGTTTTACGGCTCGGAGTCTTTTTTATAGACTTTGGGGGAGTTAGCAGTTCTTTAACATAGAATTGCTTCAATCGTTCTCTTTCTTCAGGTTTCATGTATGGAGATTTTTCTTTTATTCTTTTCATACTTCTTTTTATAGGAGTTAGCTTAGTACTTTTTCGTACACTTTTTGGTGTGTGAAATAAGTTATCGGAATCTCCATAGGATTCTGCATGGGAATCTTCATCTTCGCTCAATGATTTACTCGGTGATTTATCATGGACTTTTTGTATCCATTTCCATCTGTTCAAATTGCCAATAACTTCTTGAGGTATATTACTTTCATGTAATGCCTTTGAAAATGTTTTCCATCCTCTGGGCTCGATACCTTTTCTTTGACGTATCGCATCATTGACAAGATCAATAATATTGGAACCATGAATGCGTGTACCTTTATATGACACCACCCCTTGTTCGTCCCAAGTTAAATTATCGTTGTCTTTTATCATACTCAAAAGTAACTCAGCTTTTCTTTTCATGGTTTTTGGTACACTTTGCAAAATTCGATCATATAAGACAACAGATTGCAGTCCAACAGATGGTGATCCCTGTACACTATCATCAGTTTTTGGAAGAAAATTGATCGAAGTTGGTTTTGTTTTCTGAAGCGAATTTTGTAACTTAATCAAAGTTTCGCCATATCTTTGAGCCTTTTCTGTTTCTGACAGATCGGTACTTTGTAAAATCTGACTCATATCTTGTCGAAGATGTGATGCATCTGCAACTTGTGGATTAGGTGGTAAACGAGGTTTTTGAGCTTGTTCGGCTTTCCATCGTTTCATATTTTCTAAGACCTGGAAAGGCACGATAACCATTTTTCTAACAGACATAATTTCTTATCTATAAGATTTTTTATCTACAAGATTTTTATCTATAAGATTTTTTTCATTGAAAATTTTTTATCTACAAGGCTTTTAGAGCTCCTCCTATTCCTCCGATAACGGCTTTTCCTAACAAAGGTAATAATGCAGGTGCAAGCAATGAAAGAAATCCACCTTTTTGATTTAAAATTTGTTTTTTATCTTTTACAGAGACTGATTTTGAAGCTAAACGTCTGAGATGTTGTCGGCTTGAATACAACTTCTTCTTCTGATCTGGTGATAAATGTACATTGCCTTTTAAAACATTATGACAGCATTCCGATATACACCTTATCGCTTCTGAGGGTGAATCTTTGACAAGCTTTTTACGTATTTTTGGTGTAGCCTGTATCATGGCCATAACCATTGAGCCGTGTTTTTTTATCAGAGGTCTTTTCTTCATGTTGACTTTATCGCTATTTCACATCAAATGAAAATAAAAGTTCCATGTCACTATCATTTATACCTGATGTTTTATCATACTGTCTTTTTTACAAAAGAAAACTACGAATCGGAATCAGTGAGTTCTTCATCCTCGCTTTCTTCTACATCTGACCCTCTGTCGGGCAGAGGAATGGTTCTTCCACCACCAAGATGAATCAGACGCTTGTCATAGTCAACACGATATTTTCCTGTGTCAAGGTTATATTGGATTATATCCCCAAACAGTCGATCTTCTGCCTTTCTACCTTTTTTATATTTAGCTAATGTATTTGGAGACCATGAGGTGGATGGAATGGATTGAAACTTCAATTTTTTCCCTGGTTCTATAAATTGTGAATACTTTGTTCTGAGTTTTTGCATTCTTTCACTTAATAGTTCCTTTCTGGATTTCGGATAGCGTTGATGTTCTGAAATGGTGCTTCCTACAGGCCTTCGCATAGTAACAAATCTTTCATCAATCATAGGCGGCGGGGTGGTAGTTCTTGCATCAATTATAGGTGGTGAGGTAATGGCTCTTTCATCAATCATAGGTGGTGAGGTGATAGTTCTTGCATGCGTTTTCGGGGTCTTTCTCTTCTTTGGAGATTTTTTCTTCTTTGGAGACTTTTTCTTCCTTGGAGATTTTTTCTTCTTTGGAGATTTCCTCTTTCGCGGAGCACGTTTTCGAGGTTGCCTTTCACCCCCAAATTTCCTAACGGTTTTAGTTCCATCCCATCTCAGTAAACTTCTGATAATAACACCGCCTAGAAATCCACCACCTCCAGGTTTTAAAATAATTCTACGTTTAATTTCCTCATCAATATTCGGATCTGCTAACTGCTCGATATCTGCTCTATGTTTTGTCATATACGTGGTGGTTTGTTTTGGTAATTTGATTTTATCTTCAAGGATGTTTTGTGCTGCCAACGTAAACCATTTTAAAATTTCTTTTAATCCTGCTTTCAACACAGATTCTCTTTCATATCTATTGGTTTGTTGACTTAAATTTCGCAAAGCAGCTAAAATTGAAGTTGGTGTGGTTGGTAAAGCCATGTTTACTCACTGTCGTCTATTGATAGAATGACAATATAAATTAAAATGAAGTCATTTTTATTTTTAAAAAAACATTATAACGATTAAGCAGGGGAATAAACGGTTGGACCTCTTTCGTCTTCTTCATAACGATGAAATATATCTGTTCGCAGTCTTAATTCTTTATTTGTTCGTGAATGGAAATCGATGACAAGATATCCATGATCCATCGATGTAGCGTCATCATAAGCAGACAGTAAATGTGGAGCTTGCATTTGGTGAGCTAGTGTTTTAATCTGATTTTTATCTCGCTCATTTCGAAATAAAATCATGTATCTTGAATTAAGACTGATGGTTCGACTCGATTTCGATTGTTGAAACATATTTTGTGTGATATAAATCACGGTTGCATTACGATGATGTCCTTTTCTTGTAAACCAAAGTTTAATTTTTTCCTCATCTTTTTCACCCAGCATATCATCAAAGACGATTAAATGCGGTATAGATACATCGCTGACAAGCTCGTTTTCATCGTCAGGAATTCCTTCCACGAATTTTATTAATTCAAACTGCAAATTGAATTTCTCATGCATAAGATTGTAAGCATACTGCCATTCTTTGTAACACCAGACAACTCTTTCAGGAACGATATTGAACAAATCTTCTCGATAGTCAATTAATTTATGAACAAAGACTGTCTTTCCACAACCACTCGGACCTGTGATGAAAATATTACAAGGATGTTGAAATAAAATAGCTTGTACATCCACCTCCATGATTTCTTTACTTTTCTCTTTAAGGATTAATAATAAAATGACAACATAAATAACGATGAAAGCATTTTTATTCAAACATTTCTTCCAAAAAAAGATCAGTCTTGGAAATTGTAGATAGATCATAACATTCTATGTGAATGAATTTTTACAGTACGTTATGTTCTATCTACATGCTCACCTACCGTTCGTACTCTTAATTCAAAGACAAAGCAGGTCAATCCCTCCACTAAGCTATAAAAATCCAGTGAACTTTTCCTATAATCATTCATCTCTCGTTTCTCGAGTAGTGCAAATAAATTATAAAGTATACCAAGACGAGAAAAAAATCAAATATGGAGCAGGTAATTTTTCAATTTTTAAAAAATCTTGTAGAGAGAGAAAAATCTTTTTTGGGCGATAGAAAAAATTTTTACGATTAAAAAAATCTTGCAGAGAGAAAAACATTTTTATCGATAGAAAAATTTTTTCAAAAAATCTTACAGAGAAAAATTTTTTCAAATAAAAAATCTTACAGTCAAATTTTTTTCGATAGAGAAAATTTTTACGCTTAAAAATTTCGGATAAAAATTTTCGGATAAAAATTTTTTACAATTTAAAAAAAAGTTTTGCAGATTAAAAACTAGGGTCGAATAAAACTAGGGAGGAATAAATCTAAGATCGGGTAAGTCTAGACGAACTGATTTCCGGGAAATGCCGGAAAAAACCCACACTCAGATCATATAATCAGGCAATGTCTAAAGATCATACTGCTAGGAGCCAAAGAAAAGACTAAGCCCAACGGTGATAGAGAAAAGGTTGAGACGAACAAAAGACGGAAGAAAAGACTAAGTCCAACGGTGATAGAAAAAAGATTAAGGCAGATAAAGACGGAAAAAGACTAAGCTCAACGATACTCTCTGTCTGACCCAGCGTAAGTAGGGAATATAGTCCATATCGTGGAAAAAAGACTAAGTTCAACGGTGATAGAGAAAGGCTGAGGCGAACAAAAGACGGAAAAAAAGACTAAGTCCAACGATACTCTCTGTCTGACCCAGCGTAAGTAGGGAATATAGTCCATATCGTGGAAAAAAGACTAAGTTCAACGGTGATAGAGAAAGCCTGAGGCGAACGAAGACTGAGAAAAAAGACTAAGTCCAACGATCCTCTCTGCCTGACCCAGCGTAAGTAGGGATATAGTCCATATCGTGGAAAAAAGACTAAGTTCAACGGTGATAGAAGATTGAGGTGAATAAAGACGGAAAAAAGACTAAGTCCAACGATGATCTCTGCCTGAACCAGCATGAGGAGGGGAAAATAACCCATATCGTGGAAAAAAGACTAAGTTCAACGGTGATAGAGAAAGGCTGAGGCGAACAAAAGACGGGAAAAAAGACTAAGTCCGACGATGGTATTTGCCTGAGCCAAGCTGAAGAGGGGGAAATAACCCATATCGTGGGAAAAAAGACTAAGTCCAACGGTAATAGAGAAAGATTGAGGCGAACGAAGACGGAGAAAAAAGACTAAGTCCAACGATGACAGAGAAAAGCCTAAGTCAAACGATAGTGTCTGCCTGAACCATATCATTACGATCCGTGCACGTGCGCGCAGATGCATTAAGACCCCTTTTCACAGACCACGGTTTAAAAAAAGGATCCCTGCCGCGTCAAAGATGGTGAACATCTATCTCCGATGAAGAAAAAAGACTAAGTCCAACGATAGTCTCTGCCGTACCATATCATTACGATCCGTGCACGTGCGCGCAGATGCATTAAGACCCCTTTTCATAGACCACGGTTTAAAAAAAGGATCCCTGCCGCGTCAAAGATGGTGAACATCTATCTCCGATGAAGAAAAAAGACTAAGTCCAACGATAGTCTCTGCCGTACCATATCATTACGATCCGTGCACGTGCGCGCAGATGCATTAAGACCCCTTTTCATAGACCACGGTTTAAAAAAAGGATCCCTGCCGCGTCAAAGATGGTGAACATCTATCTCCGATGAAGAAAAAAGACTAAGTCCAACGATAGTCTCTGCCGAACCATATCATTACGATCCGTGCGCGCGTGCGCGCAGATGTATTAAGACCCCTTTTCACAGAGATAGTTAAAAAGGGGCTCTGACCGTGGCATGGGGGGGCAGAAAAAGCGGACATCTACTTCCGGTTTGATATTTTGACCGGTCTTTTGTCTCCCCGGGAGGGTAGACCTCGGACAAAATGGCACTCAGGGAGGGTAGACCTCGGACAAAATGGCACTCAGGGAGGGTAGACCTCGGACAAAACGGATTTTGTCCGAGGTCTACCCTCCTATACTACTGAGGGGGTGTTAGTGCATCTTTTGCTGCATTATTCAAAGCAAGTTGTTGCATATTGTGGATTAATTTTTGTCGTTAGCCAGCCGAGTATGTTGTAGAATGGTCGTTTGATCTACAGAAAATTTACTAACAGGAAAAAAAACAACCTAGGTCAGCTTGAGTGTACTGTGCAAGCAGAGCAGGATGCATTAATCCCCCTTTGACAGAACATGGCTCAAATCTGTCTTTGAGGAAACAGGATTACCCTTTGGTCTACAACAATATGTCAATAGCAATAGGTTTTAGTTATTGTATCAGTATTCGCCAAACGGCTATACATAATCTGTCAGACAGAGTTATTCGTTTCCGCCATTTCACAGATATACCATTAATAAATGTCTTTTGTTGCATTTTTCAGTATCTAGCGTATGATACCTATATTTTGAATCATGTTATACCATGCTTTCAACAGTATTTCAGTTCTATCACAGCGACAGTGTGGTGATTTATTTATTTCCAAAGCTTAACCCTTTACCAGACGACAAAACTTTAGTCTTGTCCAAACTGACAGCAATAATTTTGCAGATGTTAAGATAAATGTTACTAAAACTTGAAATTTTTTTATCGTAGGGTAGAAAACATTGTTAGAAAAGGAGAAAATGCTGGTGACCAGCATTTTCTCCTATTTCCACAATGTCTTTTTTAAAGCCGTCTTCTTCGAGATCGTTAAGACTTGGTAAAGGGTTAACAACTACTGGGCTAAGATTCCGAGGTGTTTTGCCCAGGGGCATCCTAGTGAGACCAGCGACGCCAAAAAGATTCAAACCCGTTTTTCCGAATTACTTGTCAAAAACATTCACCACTGAGTTAGACAAGCCCCTCTACAACATGTGGAATAAAAAAGTTCGGTTCAACGTAATTGGCCCGGGTAGCTCAGTGGTTAACGTATCTGACTCGCGTCCTGGTGGTTGCGAGTTCGATACCTGGTTGAGGCAAAACTGTCTTTCCGGCGATGTTTCCCCTCTCTCCTATAATGCATATGAGAAAAGTAGTCAGTGGCTTTGGAAAGAAAGTTGTGTCAGTACTGGTGTGAGAAAGCCAGGAGACGCATTGTGCGTCATGGGCCGCCATGATATGAACTGAGCTGTTGAAATGGCGTTAAACTCCAATACAAGCCAAGTCAAAGTCATTGATACCGGAAAAAAATAAGAACAGGAGCACCACATGAGGGTATATCAACACTCGGCTGTTGGTGCTTTTCAGTTGAAATTTTAAGTCGATCTAGCAAGCCAGCTGTGATTTTATTGCTTATTCATGGGTAGTAATTTGACCCAGTGGACTCACAAGCCAATACATCAAGCTGACGCGGGTTTCTGCTGGTATTAGATGTAGGACTATATAGACTTGTTGGAATAAGATAATTACACGGTACCTAGTGGCAATAAGCGTGGTTGAGGTGTATTAGCTAAAACTGAAAGTATCATGCGTAGTGCGCAAGCGTGTACGACAGTATTTGGTTCCGGTAAGACCATCACAGGAAGCGGACCTGCTATACAAATCCGCTTATCGGTAGGGAGAACTCGTAGCTAGACGATACCTTCAACACCCGCGAAAAACACCATGATGAAAAAGGTTTTGTTAGGATAAGTAAAGATGAGCCTAATTTGCATAGGTCACTGACTTAATTTACATATAAGAAGACATTTTGTACATTATCGATGACATCTTGTTCAGTCTATTTAAGATGACATCGTTATAATTGGAGTGGAAGAGATTTTGTTGTTCATGTCAACATTGTCATATTTCATGGAATAATGGTTTCTATCAGAAAGAATTATTTTGTTTGGTGCTGTATTTGGTGACTGTGGGTTTTTTGTTTACATTTTGATCTAGGCCACTCTCGATTGCTATATATTATCGATGCTAGGATCAGTTATATGGACGTATGTACATCGAACAAGGATGATTACATGTATTAAAAAGTTTATTACCAGCTAGACTAATTTTTTCTTGTTAATCATGTTTCTACAACAATTGCCCAAATCCTGGCGAAGATTAGATTTGTTGTCCGTATTGTGAATCCATTCTATGGTCATCTTTATGTAAATGTAATTTTTAGCCCTTTCAGCGCCGAAGCCAAAAACAAGGGCTTTTGCAGACGGCAAAGATCAAGATCAGACTACACAGAATGTGCAATCATATCTTGGATGTATATTGTCCACTTGTTTGGTCAAGCCGATAACATAAATATGCGTCTGGGTACCACTGGATGGTATTTTCAGCAGTCGAAGGAGGTCTAGTTCATATAAGTCATGCTCTGGCAAAAGAGGGTTTAATGCATTTCTGTGATGCATGATACCAAGCATGTCATCACATAGCTAGGGATCCATTAAATCCATTTTGTCTAACAACCAACTGAATCATGAGGTACACTGGTTCTTTGACATGCAGTATTTAAATTGACCAATGGAAAAAAGAAAAAAAAGTTTCGAACCAGGTCAGCCTGCGCGGAGTGCGCAGGCTGACCTGGGTCGAACCTTTTTGCAAATGCATTGAGCCCCCTTTTTCACAGAGCATGGCTCATATACTTCTCGTTGACAAAGTGAACCTATTACACGAAGTCAAACTTGCTTTCATGGTTGACAACTTTGTACTTAGATCCTTGCAACAGAGAAGCCGATTTCAGTTGCTTTTTCGAGCATTTTGTCATTCGATCTCCCTTTATAACCCTTAACCAGACAATCCTAAGTTCTAATGACGCTGACAGCCGTCTTGCATGGCTCGGTGATAAAGTATAGGATTTATAACCTAGATGCTCTGGTTTTGAGCCCCAAAAGAAGAATGGTTGCCAACGTTTTCTCTTTTTCCCTGAATGTTTCAAAAGCCTTCGATCTGAAGACCGTTGACCCTGAGGCTGCTGAGCGCGGCTCACGGACCTTTTGTGGACAGTGTAGATCAAGATCTTCCTGCACAGAACGTGGAGTCTGATCTTAGATCTACACTGTCCGACAAGGTGATATTTCCCTAACCCTCATAACTTTGAAATACCAACATTCTGGTCTTTACCATCGGCTTGAAAGATTCATTTAAGTTATTTAGCAGGATAAGGGTTAAAACACGTGACTGTGTGATAAACGGTCAATAAAATCAATTGTTTAAGCTTAGTAATTCTTGTTCAGATATCGATTGTGAGTCACAAAGAGAAGATACATAAGCAGACAGGCCTGTGGTTCTCTTCCTCTTCAAAGTCCCAGTATGAGGTAATCATAAACTGTATATTGCGTGTTCATTATCCAATATGAAACCATTGCTGTGTGAAAATTACGCCCATCGATCAACAACACGTTACTTGCTCCCAACATGATAAAACATGTATAGAAATACAATAATTGACAAGTGGTACTTGCAACACCCTCCCCCTTCCACCAGGAAGCCCTCCATACATAGCCTGAGTCCAGGCGGTAATAATCGCTCCGTATCGCAGGGTGTATTCCATTCACCTGTTCTGGCACATTGTACTGTGTTCCGGAATACTCTTCTGGAACGGGCGATAGGAATATTTTAGCGCATGTGCACTGTTCTGGAATGATGTTCTGAATGAAGCATTTACCTATCTTATGTAGCACCATTACTAGAGTATGCGTCAATTGTATGGGATGGTTGTTCTGACTCATGTGCAAATTCTCTACAAAAAATTCAAAATGAAGCTGCCAGAATTGTAACTAGTCTTACCCGTTCTGTTTCCTTAGAAAACTTGTTCTTAGAATGTGGGTGGCAATCTTTGAAAGACAGGCGGGAAACCCCAAAAAATGTATTTTATGTATAAAGCCACCCACCAGATGGTTCCCCAATACATTTTAGACTTAATTCCACCACTTATTGCAGACACTACGCAGTACGCCCTTAGAAACAATAAAGATCTAAGAAACATATCTACTCGCACTACAATCTCTCAAAAATCCTGTATCCCTTCTTCAATATACATTTGGAATAATTTAAATGATAGCCTGAAGAATGTTAATTCGTTTTCAACTTTTAAAAAGGTAATTTCAAGTAGGTTCTCATTACCCGCTGTTCCCGCCTATTACCTTGAAGGCAATCGTTTTTTATCAGTTTTGCATGCCCGGATTAGGAATAAATGCAGTGGATTAAATTGTGATTTGTTTCATAACTACCTTCGTAATAGTCAGCTCTGCATGTGCTTGGTAGAACATGAAGATGTTGAACACTATTTTTTCAGATGCAACCTTTTTGTTAGACAGAGACTACACTTGTTCAATTCTATTCAGCATCTTAATCCATTAAACGTAAATGATCTACTTTTTGGTAAACCATCCTTAACAGAACGAGAAGATTTGGAATTATTTGTATCAGTCCAGGAGTATATTCAGCAAACTGGCCGATTTACTTGATATATTTTGGAACGATCTGATGTTTCTTTTCTATTATGCAGGAGTAAATGTCCAAATCCTCTCTCTCTCTCTCTCTCTGTGTCTGTCCCTCTCTCTCTCTCTCTCTCGCGTGCATTGTAATTAGTTGTGTGAACACTTGTATATTTACATTGTAGGGGGAGGGTCGATTTCTAAGTTGTTATAACTTGTGACCCAACCCCATTTCCATGTAAACTTGAGGGAAAATAAATATGTTTAAACTAATGAAGCATTTTCGGAGCATTGTTCTTATCAACATCAAAAATGTTTTGTTATTTTTTGTTTTTCATTTGTTTTGAACTTGATAACAGTATTGCTGGTCGATATTCGGTATATGTATCTTATCCCTTTTTCAGTCTATTGTTGGCAATTAGAATGCTATTCGAACCCATGTCATAATGAAACTTCAAATCTGTTGCAAACTTTTCTCGAAAATAGGGAAACTGTACTGGCATATTAAATCACCTCAAGACAACATGCTGAGGGTTAGTTGTTACAATCACATAATTCTTTACCAAACATCAAAATTTCAGATTTGTTCAAAGTGACAGCATTTGCAGGCGACAAAATCAGTGTGACTCCAACATTAAATATTGTTCTTTGATAGGTAGAAATTGGGGTAATGCAGAAATTGCTGGTTGCCAGCCATTTTTCCTTTTTTTCACACACGGTTTTCAAAAGTATTCTTTTTCACCTATATTTTGATGATGACAAAATCCCATTGGTTGCATCTAATTGGGTGTCGGCTGTTTTACAGTGCTGATGTTAACAGCACTTTGGTTTATACTCTGACCATATGGACTGGAGTATTCCGAGCTTTTTTCAGAGTAAATTTGTGCCAAGACACGAGGAAATGAGAAGACTATTGAAACCAACAAAATAGCTTGGCGTTCAGCATAGCTCTAGAGCACTCTGCACATCTGTGAGGTCTGTTCAGGATCCATACTGTTTTCGCACTGAAAAATTGTTCGTCTTTCAGCCATCTTGTAACACGTGATTATGCGTTCAGCAGGTGCGCTGCACCTCGATTCATTTAGAACAGCCAGAACATGTTCTGCAGAACACAGCACTCTGATCTGAAATGCTCCATTGATCTAGAACATGTCTGGAGTGTTCGGAGTTGCGAAAGGAATACGCCCGCACTCTCTTCTCACGGTCCATATAGATCTGTGGTAAAATGGTGTATCGTTTCCGTAATTATTACCTCAGTTTTTGACAAAGTAAAGTAAAAGTAGAGTAAAAATAAACTAAAGTAAATTTTAGCCACACTCTGGCAAAAGGGGGCTTAGTGCATCTCCGTGATGCATGATACTACCATAATTATGGCTCGATAAATCCATTTTGTTTAACAACTGACTGAATCATGAGGTACACTGGTACTTTAACTTGCAGAAAATTGACCAATAGCAAAACGTTTCGGCCCAGGTCAGCCTACGTGGAATGCGCAGGCTGACCTGGGGCGATACTTTTTGCAGATGCATTAAGCCTCCTCTTCACAGAGCACGGCTCACTAAATTTTTGTTTCCAATGTTTACGTGAAGGGACATTGTATCTCATGAGTTACTTTCTAACCGATTTGCGGGTATCAACGTATAGTCAGGAATTGATGAAAATAAATTTGGTTTTCTGTTCATATAGGAGATGGATGAAGCTTTCTATAATTGCACTGGTCAAATAGTTGATACTGTAATTGAAAATATGCCACACATGCGGGAATAAATTAGGACAAGGTGTCTTACAAGTTAAGATAAATTGTCGGCCCCGAAATGTGCCACCAAGAAAGAGGCAGTCACCTCATGACTTTCTTTCAATTATCTGTAAGTTTTCTTTCAACAGAGTTGCCGTCATTCTTCTTCACCAAAAGAATATGCTCACACTTTAATATGAGTGACGCTCTGGCAAAAAGGGGTTTGATGCCTCCCTGTGATGCATTGTACCAAGCAATTCTTCACATAATTATGGATCCATAAAATCCATTTTGTTTAAAAATGACTGAATTCTAATGTAGAATGGTCCTTTAACATGCAGAAAATCTACAGATAGCGTACAGTTCCGACCCTGACCCAGGTCGGTACTTCTTGCAGAGGCTTTAAACCCGCTTTCCACAGAGCATATCTGTGTATTCTTTTTTTATGGACAGCCTACAGCTTGCTACTGCATGTCGTTCGATGGATGTAGGACTATTTAGTATATACCGTAAACTATTTCCGTGAGGAAAACATATCTCTAACACGTGGCATTACAGATGTGTATGTCGGCCTACGTGTTACAGAGGAACAGCCACTGGTGGTGTTCAGTGGGAAGTAAAAAGTGAACGAATTGGGGTACTTATAAGACCAGCCAAAGAAGCCGATAGATCTCACCGATGTTTGGTGTTTACCTCGTTTTCAACATTATTTCACTTATATCGTGGCGGCCAGTACACCTATCTATTCTTTTCTAAAGTTTCTTTTACCAGTATTTGACACAACATTTGTTTCAAACCAGTGGCTGCTTGCCAACACCGTCAAAACAATGATCAGCGGTGATAGAAAACATAACCTTGTCGCAATGACTGTCATCAATCCTCGGTAAGAATTTTGCCGAGCTTTGGAATAGAATCAGCCGCTCCAGGGTTTCAAGTCCTGTACCTTACCGACATATATGATGGGCTCTGTAATACACAGGTACACGCAGGCCCACATTAAGCGCATATCATGAATGATAATTCTTTAGATACAACCATGCGATGAAAGAAAACGACCATTTGGGTTTTTTGCCGTAAGATTTTATTGAACTCGTAGGGAATTCGAGAACATTTTAAATAGTATAATAAAGTTTTATCTCAAATCCAAATTTGTGTCAGATCCTATATAAATGTCTACATCAAAGGATATCATGTAAAAATATGTTTATTGTTCGATCAAAATTTACTTTCTTTTACGTTCTCAAGTTCTCGATCTACGTTTACTCTTTCAGAAACAATCCTCATTGGTTTCGTCAATCAGAAAGTTGGCTTACTTTGAAATTTAGATAGAGTTTCTTAATAATTAGCTTAAGAATGCTATCAAGATTGGTCGGTGAAAACTGAACCAGGGTCCGTATTCAACAATCATTCTTAATTTCAATACAAAAGATTACACTGGTCCTTGGACATACAGAAAATTGACCGATAGCGAAAAGTTTCGGCCCAGGTCAGCCTGCATGGACTGCAAAGGCTGTCCTGGGTCGATACTTTTCGCAGATGTATTAAGGCCCCTTTTCACAGAGCACGGCTCAAATTGTTAAGTAATGCTTTACAAGTTGTCATTCATTCTTGCTCTCTTCACGTCCGTTTTGCATGACGTCGAATCCACCTAGTAACCTTGCATCGCCGTGCCCGGTGGCCTTGCAAAGCAGCCAGTCGCTGATTGATTCTGGAAGGAAGTTGTGTACTGCTGCGTATACCTGTAGAAAAGAAAATAACACTTTAAAAATCACTTGTAACGACATCGGATATAACGGTACACCGCTTATAACGAGCTGAATTTAACGGCACCCCTGCTAAGTCTTTATCTGAGCCATGCTCTGTGAAAAGGGGGTTCAATGCATCTGCGCTGGCTGACCTTGGTCGAAACTTTTGCCATTCGTCAATCTCCTGCCTGTCCAGGGACCGTTTTACCCCATGATTCAGTCTGTTGCTTAACCCTGTCGGACAATTGCAATTTTAGTTACATGTATATATATAGTAAAATAATTACTTTATTGTAAATAAAGGCCACCGGCCCAAAATACAAATATCTATGATAATACGGGTTGTGTGAAACATTGAATCATTATCATCATCATTTCTCACTTCTTCCTGATCATCATCATCATCACCATCATCATCATCATTGGGGTCCTGCGTGGCTCATTGGTAAAGTGCAGGACTTGTGACCTGGAGGCCCTGGGTTCGAGCCGCACTGGATCCATTGGGTTTTTCATGGGAGTGTCTTTGGGCAAGACACCTCAGAGCCATAGCCTTGTATTTGTGAAATGCTGGAAGCGGCGTAAAACACCATTCATTCAATCGATCGATCAATCAATCAATCAATCAGTCAATCAATCATGTATTTAATCAACGAGGACAGCAAATTTTTGCAGACAAAGAAACCGAGTTTCTCCTTAATGATTGGTAGCTAAGACGGTATCGTATCGAATCGAAAATTTATTGGTCATTAGGTCATTGCTTCCTCACCACAGAACATTTTTCGAAAATACGAGTATTTGTATTTAAAAGCAGCCAGTTGCTTGGAAAGAATGCTGTTCAACAATACAAAGTACAGGTAAAAGAAACCCATGGAAAGCATGGATAGGTGCAATGGCCGCCGTAATGTAAATGAAATTATATCAAAAACAAAAATATACATCTTTCGTACAATACTTATTACTTTTTAGAAACATGTTTATGTGAGAGGTTACAACAAAAATATCAACTTTGTAAAATTATCGAAATCTACAAGCTACACGACAGATCTAATTTTCATAGTACAATCTCGTCGACGGTAAAAAGGTCTCTGGTCTACTTTCGGTTGACCACTGTAACAATACGACGCGAGAGCATGACCAAAACAGTAACAGAAACTACTTCTCGCAAATCATCGACAAACTTCAGGAATAGATAGAATACTGGAGGCTATGTATCTTGACCACTGTGTCTGCCACGTTTAATTTCTCAGATCACATGTCACGATATAAACACATTTATTACAGAACGATTCGATCGTACTAGTCGCGTGCGCTCGTGCAGACGCCACTTGGTAACAATCGTCAGTTGTTTATTGCTTTTTCATTGTCCACTACGAAATTGGATAGTTGATAAATTCCTTTCATCAGCTGCTATGATAAATTTTCTCGATACGACATTTTTTGTATACCCTAACAAATCGTGACCATCGAAGTGACGCGAGACCTAGATCAAGATCAGTTGAATTATATGAGCCATGCTCCACGATGCACTGTACCAGGCAAGGCATCATATAATTATGGATCCATAAAATCAATTTTGTTAACCCTTTCCCAAACGACAAATTTTGGACTGGTCCAAATTGAAAGAGTTTGCAGACGACAATTTTAAATTTGACGAAAATGGCAGAAAGTTCTCCAAAAGGGTAGAAAACACTGTGGGAAAAGGAGAAATTGCTCGTTACGAGCAATTTCTCCTTTTCCCACAGTGTTTTCAAAAGACTTGTACTGCAGACACGTGAAAACCAGGTCTTGTTTGGGAAAGGGTTAATTATATTGTGTGCAAATGTTATATGAATGGAAGAGTCTAAATTTTTTTCCTGTTGTAAAGGGTTATGAAGTTCCTATTCTGCAGCTAGTACCACTGAAAGTTAAACCTTTTCCTGCTAAGTAAGTGAAATGAAACTTTCAAGTCGACAGTAAAACCCAAAAGTTTGCTGTTTCAAAGTTTTTTTTTTTTTTTGGGGGGGGGGGGGGAACGACATCTCTTTATCGGACAGTGTAGATCAAGATCAGACTGCACGTTCTGTGCAGTCTGATCTTGATCTACACTGTCCTCAAAAGGCGATTGAGTCACGATTGGTAGCCTAAGGGTTAACAGAACACAGACGTTGCCCTACCACGCAAGTGTAGGTAAAAAATAAAGTACAGTCTATACCTATTACATAATGTATAAGACTACAGCAGCACATTAACCTGTCAAGAAGCTAAGTGACTGATTACGGAATTGCATTTATCGTAATAGATTAGTATTTAACGACTTACGAACAGAGATGCTGACTGAAGATGTAAAAGTTCACTGTAAAATAAGAAATTGTATGGGATAGAATGACGCCAGTCCTGATGTTAAAAGTAAACGCTCGACCTGTCTGTCTGTCTGTCTGCCTGTCTATTTGTCTGTCTGTCCGTCTGTCCATCCCCATTCTCTCTCTCTCTCTCTCTCTCTCTCTCTCTCTCTCTCTAAAATAATATTTTCCCTCTAATGTCTTTGTCAATCTTACTGTCCTCTTATTTCCTTCATTTTTACGTTAGAGGATCACCTTTTACAGTACTTTAGTTAAATAATGGCGTCGGTTCAAGTATAAATTTATTTTCCTTCGGTATTTCACTAGTACTAGGCTGGGGTTCCGCTGTGCCTTGGCCATACACTCAAACGTGCAAAATCAAGGCTTATTTGGCCTAGAAAGAACGTCAAATTTGTTGGAAGCACAAGAGCTGTCCCTGACCGTAAAAAGCTAAATGACGTGAACATTTTCAGCCGATAGCATAAAACTGTACATGTATATTGTGATTTCAAAGTTCTGTTCGTAGAGAAAAAATTCACCCTATCGTACAGTGTAGATCAAAGATCAGACTGCACGTTCTGCGCAATGAGTTGGTAGAAACCTTAAGGTCAAGATTATTTGATTACCAAACGCAAAATAAAGAACTTGAATAAAGGACAAAAATGAACAATAAAAGCGATCAGTAGATCTAATAACAAAACACTCTGAGTTATTTGTAAGTACCACTCACCACGATGGGGTCAATTTCGAATGGCCCTCCATGCACAGAGTATCTGCTCTTTGGATTCGAACCAGTGACTGCCTCAGTCAAGGCTGTAATGACTGCTTCAGGGCTCTTTGCGCCAAACCTATGCCTAAACTTGACGATGGCGGTCATTTGGTCTCTGATATAAGTTTTTGAGTACGTTGATTTGACGTCATCACTTATGCTGTCCCACAATGCATCTACATCCTTCAAATACGCTGAAACCTGAAAGTAATGCTTGTATTACGAAATTGAAAAAGAAAATACAATTATCTGCAGACGTCTTTTATGCCGTTGTTCATCTTGCAACAGATTACTACTGAAAATATTGTGGTAAAAGGAGAAAAGAGTACCAGAGACGAGTCATTTACAAAACATTAACTTGAGTCAGGTTCTGCAAAAATGGGGTTTCATACATCTCCATGATTGATTATGCCAAGACAAGACATCACATAAATTATGTATCCAAAAAATCAACCGACTGAAGCATGAGGTAAAATGGCCTTTGGACATGCAAAAAATTTACAAATAGCAGAAAGTTTCGATCCATGTCAGCCTGCGTGGACTGCATGATACTTTTTGCAGATGCATTAAACCCCCTTTGCACAGAGCATGGCCCATTTATCTTGATTTTTCATATTTTACAGGGGTGTCTGCTGCATGTTTGTTTCAGGATGTACATGTTCTGTGCAGTCTGATCTTGATGTATTACGTCCGCAAAAGGCAATATTTTCGCCTATGGAGCTGAAACAATTAACGAAAAAGAGGGAAAGGCCTCTGGTTCTCTTGCTGTACATGAAAAAATAAAACAACACATTGGAAAAAGATTTCTTCTTACTTTTTTTCAGAAAATGAGCTACATTTTTTAAATTACGTAGCCTACGGATCTACTGAGTTACGTTTGAAAATGTTTTAACGGTCGTCGTTTATTGAAGGTTTAAACCATCCGGCTTCAAAACACAGAGTTGTTATTAATATTTTACAACTAACATCTTTTCCCTCTTGTATTGCTGTATTTTCGATAAACATTCCAGGCTCGACCGTACAGACTTTCACGTCGAACTTCGTCATCTCCATTCTGAGACAGTCCCCGACACATTTCAACGCCATCTTGGATGCGCTGTATGCGGATGAACTCGGCCAAGAAAATCTCGCCATGATGTTGGAAACAATAACAACTCGACCTTCAAGTACAAGAAAATACTTTCGCTTACCTTCAGATGAATAATATGAAAATTAACGAGCCAGTTTTTTTTTGTTTTTTTTTTCAAAAAATACTTCAAAAAATATGTACACCTTTCTCACAATGTTTTCGAAATCTGTTTGATGTGAGTGCGGTCTCCTATATATCAAGTGTGCAATTGAAAAGCAAACTTTGAATTGGCACACTTGATTAGCTCCTGCTCAAATGTCGATTTTAAAACAAATACAAAAGTTACGGGAAGAGAGCGAGTCACAGGACAAAAAGGTCGAATGATAACAATGCGTACGGGAGGTAACTTTTGTTGTCAAAATTTTAAGTAACTTTGCGAGTTACATCCCTTGGCCATCGTTTGACAAGAATCATTTTTTGTTCGATTCGCCATGCTCATTAGGCAGCCTGTGGCTTTTGAAAAATGCTGTGCGCTGTACTGGAAAACTAATCGGCTCAGGACTAGACACTTTTTGCGTCTTGCAACAACGCTTCTGAAAACACTGCCATACCATTTGTTATCTATTCACCCTTATCCTGCTACATAAGTCAAATAAAACTTTCAACCTGATAGTGAAAACCTGTGATTTCGAACTTATGTTTTGGAGAAAATTGTCTCCTTATCGGACAGAGTGAATTCAAGATCAGACTGCACGTTCTGTGCAGTCTGATCTTGATCTACACTGTCCGCAAAAGGTCAGTGAGTCGCCCTTAGCAGCCTAAGGGTTAATGTATTAAACCTTAACTTATGCTTATTATCCCCGCTTAACATCAATATTTTAAAATGTCTACTGTAAAACTATTAATGAGTGTTGAACACTATCTGTAAGGAAAAGAGCAGCGGTTGGCTATAAAGGGCAGGCAGATATCGTTATCGTCTTTGTGTCGCTAAGTACACACGATTGGATGTTTAAACCTTTAAATAGGATATGTCGATTGAACGGTATTTTACCCCGCTTTCAACATCAAATAAATAGGAAGCATGTGTTCTGTCACATCTGATGCTTATTTTCTGCATTATGGGCAGAAAGCAGCCTGACTGGCCACGCTCGTTCCCAGTTTTACATGAGCCATGCTCTGTTAAAAGGGGGCTTAATCCATCTGCAAATGGTATCAAGCTGTGCAGTCCGCGCAAGCTGACACGAGCTGAAACTTTTTGCTATTCTGAAATTGTTTGCATGCCCTTGGGACCATCTTACTTTCGGATTCAGTGATTTGGTGGGCAAAATGGATTCTACAGATCGCTTATTATATAATGACTTGCTTGCTTTAATGCATAGCTTAAATGGATTAAACTCTCTTTTGCTATACAGCATGTCTCATAAGCGGTAACGAAACCTTCATACATTAGAATATTTTTTGGTCAGTGATTGTACAAAGCTGAACCTCTGAAATAGATCTATCTTATACAGATTTTGATTAGTCAAACAAATAACTTGAACTTGACATCCAAGTATATGAGCAGTGTTCCGGCAAAAGGGGGTTTAATGCAACCCCATGATGCGTTATACAAAGCAAGTCGTCACAGTATTATGAATGCATGAAATCCATTTTCGCTAACAACCAGCTGAACCACTAGGTACACTGGCCCTTTTACATGCAGAAAATTTACCAAAAGCAAAAAGTGTCTACCCAGGTCAGCCTGCGCGGACTGCGCAGGCTGACCTGGGTTGACACTTTTTGCAATTGCATTAAGCCCCCCTTTTCACAAAGCATGGCTCAATTAATTAAACACAAAAAAAAAAATCGAGGCTGTAACCGTACCTGACCAAAGGCGTAGGCCAGTTATCACTTTGACCCAGTGCCAGTTCCTTTCTAAAAATACACGACAGGAACACACTCTCATAACGGCCAAAGTATGTCGTCCGGGTAGAGTTTGATATGTTCCTATCGGTAGTACGGGGCGTCTACAAGGAAATGTAGCGAACTAGCCAATTATATATCAATACTTTAACCCTTTACCACACAATCCCGACTTTTAACGACCCTGAGGAAGAAGCCTTTTGAAAACATTGTGGGAAAAGGAGAAAATGCTGGTAACCAGCATTTTCTCCTTTTCCCACAATATTTTCTACTCCTCCCAAATCAAATTTCAGTTTTTGAGTCACATTTATTATGTCGTCTGCAAAAACTTTCAATTTGGACTGGTCTAAAATTTTGTCGTTTGGTAAAGAGTTAAGTCCTTTGATTGTATGCCTTACCTTTTGATTTACGAATGAGGGGAACTAATTCTTGTGTCAGTCTAACAGTTCCGAAACAGTTAACCTTCATCAGTCGTTCATAGGTGTCAACCTGACACAACTCTATGTCTCCGAGCCCCTGGGCATCCTCGCTATGGATAAGGGCCCATAAATCTGAAATTGTTCGGGAAATGGAATCGCTAAGTTACATCCTCCCACAGCCATTTTTTTTTTGTCTCTCATCTTGCAGCTGACCACATTTGAAAACATTGTAACCACCGATTTCTCCTTTGGCCGCAAAGCCTCCTCTTCGCGCGCTTTATTTCTTTCTCTTCGTCATATACAACAGGAAGAAAATTGTTAACAGTGATTCGATTCCATGCAAAAGAAAAATCTTCTCAATTAAAATGATGGACTTGCCTCATGCTTATCTGACCTTAATTTCAAATTTAAAAATAAAAGTAAAAATCCTTGAGCGTAAGACTGAGAATGTTCTTAAGAATGGTTGTTTTGCTTTGATCATATGTCAAACTCAGATATGATGGGTAATGTATGTACATGTAATTCTTTACAAACAGGTGCGTGGTCTCTTTTTAGCCCCCCCCCCCCCCCCCCCGCACCCACCCACTGCAATCGATAGCGTTTGAATTTGAAAACATTTTTTGGAAAAGCAGCAAGTACTGTATTGGATATTTTTCTTACGACGTTCTTCATATCATTGGCGAAAGCAGTTGCTTGTTACGAACAAAATCGGCTTTGTCCACAATGTTTTTACATGATGTTTTTATGTATCAAACCGTTTTAACAAGCACTAAAGTCTAGTTTTCACATATTATAGATTCAAACTCTCCTAAAATAGTGTTTGCTTACATAGAGTTATCTTAAAGGCCCAATAGCAGCCAAAAGTAAACACTTGTGGTGTTGAAATGCATTTGGGCCATGCTCTGGCAAAAGGGGCTTAATACTTCTCTGTGATGCATGATACCAAGCAAGTCATCATATAACTAAGCATCCATAAAATCCACTTTGTCTAACAATCGACTGAATCATGAGGAAGACTGGTCCTTAGGCATGCAGAAAATTTACAGACAAATAGCAAAAAGTGTCGACTCATGTCAGCCTGCGCGGACTGCGCAGGCTGACATGGTCGATACATGATGCAGAAGTATTAGGCTTCCTTTTCACAGGGCACGGCTCATTTGGATTTAAATCATACAGTTCAAAAGAATAAAAATTACCGTGTGTGAAGATGACAATCTGTAACTGTAATGTCGGTCCAAGTGTTAGTAGATAGCAGAAAAATGAATTTCAAAACGAGGTTAAAACTTGCCAAATCGATCTATCTTTTGTTTACTTTTTCCTTGGTTTTTAACCCTTTACCGCACAATGCCGCCTTTTAACGACCCTGGGGAAGAAGCCTTTTGAAAGCATTGTGGGAAAAGGAGAAAATGCTGGTAACCTGCATGTTCTCCTTTTCCCACAATGTTTTCTACCCTATCAAAAAAATTGCATCATTTGAGCCACACTGAAATTGTCGTCTGCAAATGTTTTCAATTTGGGCAAGGCTAAAATTTTGTCGTTTAAGTTACTTTTTTTTGCCAGCGACTGAGACTTGGATCAATCTTACAGAACAGATTGTCCTCCCCACATAACTTTCATACTGTTAAATGGCATGATTTAAAGTTAAATGCATTTCAATACCCATACTGTTTACTTTTGGCAGTTACTGAGCCTTCAAGCAGTCACTTACAACAATCTCCAAGATTGTCTCTAACATATTTTCCCGCATATTTCACACTGTCGTCACTGGTGACGTCAAGCTGCAGCACGTGCAAGCGATCGGAACACTCTGATTTCAGTTTCTGCGCACTTTCCCCGTCAGGATTTTGACATCCGGCGAATACCTTGTATCCCAACTCGTGTAGTTTTGCAGCTATAAGATTCCCGAATCCTAGAATAATTGATTGAATTGATTAATTGTGTTTTACGCCGCTTTTAATAATATTTCATTCATTTCGAGGAGACAGTTCACTTATTCATGTGTGGTCTAGGTTTCACTACCGTGGCACATGATGTGTCTTAGCATACCTAAAGCTAACCTGAACCAAGACAAATCTAACGACTAGCGTGAGGACCGAACCCAGGACCCTACAGAATAAGAATCCTACAACTTTACCACTGAGCAACGTATTCATCTCTCGTGAAACTAGACACTACCGTCGAATTTGTTATTGTTTGCCAAAGTAAAAACTCAAATTTTGTGCTTTCGAAGTTTCTTTTTTTCCTCGCTGGAAAATCTGCGTATCGGCCAGTGTAAGTCAATCTGTGCAGTCTGATCTTGATTTAAAATGTTCGCAAAAGCAGATTAGGTCACCCATAGTAGCCCTAGAGTTAAAATTCTTACAGATTTCCTTCGGTAAATTAGGCCAAGGTAATACATGTATTTTTCAAAGGTTGTTTTGAAGAGGGTATTTCACCACATGTATGACAAACTTAGTGCACATTTCCAAATCAAACTGCACATTCTGCGCAGTCTTATCTTGATCTACACGATCAAAGAAAGCGCCGAGAGTTATCTAAAGCATCCGCTGGGCTTACTTGTATAATTTTTAGGGAAAAATCAAATACTGTACGTTTCCGACAGGTACATCTAATGAAAAATCTTACTTGTAACATTACACCCAGTTTCCTGTACTTGAAATATTAAAATAGATAATTTTACAATACTCGAGTGGATCCTTTATTTAAATTCATATGAGCCATGCTCTGTGAAAAAGGGGGTTTAATGCATCTGCGATAACTATCGATCCAGGTCAGCCTGCGCTTTTTCAGCGCAGGCTGACTTGGGCCGAAATTTTTCGCTATTGATCCAATTTTCCGCATGTCAAAGGACCATTCTACCTCATGTTTCACAGCGTTGTTCGACAGAATGGTTTTTACGTATCCATAATGACCTGACGACTTGCTTGGTATCATCCATCAAGGAGATGCATTAAGCCCCCTTTTGCCAGAGCGCGGCTCATACATGGGGTGCATCACACGAAAAGGGGCCTTCGGACAATTGTGTAAAGTGTTGTCCCGGATTAGCCTGCGCTGTCCGCGCAGGCTAATCCGGGACAGCACTTTACGACTACATAAGATTTTTTCATTCAGTAGACTTTCGTTAAAATAGAAAATCGCACAAAAATGGGAAGTGTCGTCTCGGATTAGTAACAGACTGCACAGGCTGATCTGGGACGACACACTTTTACGCATATGTCCGAAGGCCCCTTTTCATGTGTTGCACGCCATATAATGTAGTCCATGTATTTGAAATAAAAGTAGCCGGATCTCTGTCTGTCTGTCTGTCTGTCTGTCTCTTCTACTGTCATTTTCGACTATCAACATATATCCAAATAATCCCGCGTTAAAACGACCCTCAGGAACTTTTAAAAAACAATGTCGGAAAAGGGAAAATGAGAAAATGCTGATACTCTAAAACTGTGTAATTTGATAAAGAGTTGCATTGCGACAATTCAAACGATTGACAGTAAATGCTGGTTATCAGCAGTCTTATCCTTTTCACACAATGTTTTTATAAGCCTTCTCTTCGGAGTCGTTTAAACTGTTAGGATTCGTCTTTGATAGGGTGAAAATGCAGGTTCCCAGCATATCCTCATTTTCCCACAATATTTTCAAGAGCCTTTTACCTTGTGATCATTTAAACTTGGATCAATTAGCACTGTTAAGCCTTTATTTGAATAAAAAACGATCTTAACCAAAGGGCTGGCAAATGGTGTGGTAACCAAAAGAATGAAACCTACCCGAATCACAAGCGGAAATGAACACAGCGCGACCTTCCGCCGAAAGTTCTTTATTCCCCTTGCGCCTGATTATCTTCGTGCACAAATATAACAGAAACACTCCGAAAATGTAGTTCTCTATTTCTCCTCTAAAAGCCACAACCGGAAGAAGAAGGAATGCCAAAACGAAGACAAGTTCGTAGAACTGCACAGGTAATAGATTTCCTATCGACATTTCTGAAATAAATAGATAAATGATGTTTTTTAGAACCGATGGCAGCTTCTGTCAAGAATACGTGACTTTTTGAGAACTTTGTAGGGTCACACATGGTATCGGGTACTAGCTTAAAACTTAACCTGCTAAATAAATGAAAAGAAACTTTAAAGCAGGTGGTAAAAACTATTTTTTTCTATTTCTCCCTATCGGAAAGTGTACATCAGGATCAGACGGCACGTTCTGTGCATTCTGATCCTGATCTGCACTGTCCGAAAGAGGTCCGCTCTTAGCAGCCCAAGGGTTAATCCCTAGCTGGACCAAATGTCTTTGCAAGGATGGTTGATAGTCATTGCTGCAGGGATTCAATCCTCTTCCATCGCTGGCCGTTGTTTCGATGATGACTGAGTGGGAAAGCAGCCTGTGGCTTAGGAAGAATATTGTGCGTAGTACTGGTTAAAGATACATCCATACGGTAAGAGAGAGAGAGAGAGAGAAAAAAAACGCTAATATAATTGATATTGTGTAGAATGGCTCAGAATTTAGTTAGCTGTGTAAACATAGATAAATTACCAATATTATATGGTGTAAGGGATAAAGAAACACATGGGATTTGTCTTCCGAATTTAAAAGTGGAAACATCACAACAGTGATTTCTTTGAAGGCCTCCAGAAAATGAATGTATTTTCTATCGGTCGTAATGTGTGCAACCTTGCAACCGTCAGGGGCAACATTTCCATGAGGATTTAAGAACGATTATAGCTTGATAATATTAAGATGAAATGTGTCAAAGATTGGTTGAAAACAGTTTAGATGTATCTTTAAAAAAAAAAAATCCACAAAAGCATACATGTGTTCAGTCCACCGCGAGATGACTAAAAGTATGTTGAAAACAGCGTTTAACATCACATAAACAATTAAATAAAGAAGATAGAGTATAGATACATGTAGATACATAATATTCTACACAAAGTAAAAGAAGAAAACTTACCTGGGTTTTTGAAACAATACACCTATAGTTGTCATACACATAAGTTTCTGTATATAACGTCTGCTCCTAGAATATACCTGCTCTTGCTGCGGAATCAACCGACCGTAGAAATTGTATATCACACATAAACTCTGTCACACTTATTTCCTGTCACGTGAGCATTTTCTTAGATTTAACTCTTTCACTGTCAATGGGGAAGCAAAAACATTTGCGGACGGCGTAGATCAAGATCAGAATGCACAGAACGTGTTAGAACTTCCTTAGATAACCATCTGCAATTTGTTCCCAAACCACGAATAAAATCACCATGGCAGAGGAATCCTCATTTTAAAACTTTGATTTAAAAAAAAAAGTGCGAGTTTATCAGTAAATAGCGAAATGAAATGTTACCAAAATTTGAATATTTTTAGTTTTATCTGGTATTTTGATACGTACAACTTCCTCTTCTTTTTGATTCACCTTTACGGTGTGTATTATACCGAGATATAACGTCCTTTGATTTACGGGCCCCATTAAGTTCTCTGCCCTTTACCTTAGCTCTGTGGCGGCTGAGCAAAATTTGGGCGCTTTTGCGGACAGTGTAGATCAAGATCAGACTGCAGTCTGATCTTAGATCTACAGTCCGATACGTTTTTTCTCTTCATTAAAATCGATTTTGAAGTCGCAATATTTGGATTTTTACTATCGAGTGGAAATTTTCTTTTACTAGTATTCAGCATCTCAGGGGTTAACCCTTTCCCAAACGACAAATTTTGGACTGGTCCAAATTGAAAGAGTTTGCAGACGACAATTTTAAATTTGATGAAAATGACAGAAAGTTCTCCAAAAGGGTAGAAAACACTGTGGGAAAAGGAGAAATTGCTCGTTACGAGCAATTTCTCCTTTTCCCACAGTGTTTTCAAAAGACTTGTACTGCAAACACGTGAAAACCAGGGCTTGTTTGGGAAAGGGTTAAGCTGCTGCGACGGTACGTGATGCTTATGACAGCGAAAGCTCACTATGTCATGTTGCACTAGTTTCTACAATAACCAGGCTTAAGTTCTGCAGTGCAGCATCTGAGGAAACTATCCTGCGCAATGAGCGGCGCCAGTGGGAATCGAACTGAGATTTTCTGAATACATGTAGGAAACCTACAGCTTTCATCCTTTAACCCTTTACCAGACGACAAAACTTTAGCCTTGTTCAAATTGAAAGCATTTGCAGACGACAATATCAGTGTGGCTCAAATGGTGCAATTTTTCTTTGATAGAGTGGAAAACATTGTGGGAAAAGGAGAAGATGCTGGTTACCAGCATTTTCTCCTTTTCCCACAATGTTTTCAAAAGGCTTCTTTCCCAGGGGCGTCAAAAGGCGGCATTGTGCGGTAAAGGGTTAAAATATTTTAAAATTGTTGTTCCACGAGTCTTTTTGGTAAAGGTTAACACTACTTTGAGGCAATGATGATACCCCTTGACGGTGAGATCTACCGAATATTGCAAATTAGACAAAGGTGGTAAAAATAAGAAAAATTAAAGAAGATAAAAGCAGGGTTCTATATAATAAACAAAGAATTCCTTCACCACAACGTTTTCACAGGGCAGTTCCTCAGCAGTGCTTTAATAGACTGATCACAGGTTTAAGGGCAAGTGGGTTTCATATTCGGACAAGCAGATTTCCCCAGTTGACTTGCCCACGGGCAAGTGTAGGCAAATGATAGTTCAGCACCGCCGGTAATGTCACATTTCCACTAATATTTCGTTTTGTGACCTATCACTGAAAAGACATATGGGTCAAATTGGTACACAATGGGTGTACATGTATTTCGGGGGATGCGATTGTGATTGTATGATGTTTAACGAAGTTTTCAACAATATTTCAGACATATCGTGGAGGCCAGTGCACCTATCCATCCTTTCCTGGAATTTCTTTTCCCAGCACCACGCACACTATTCTTCGCAAGCCACTGGCTGCTTCCCCACATAATCCCGCCGAAAAAATGATCAGCGGTTAGAAAGTAGGTGATGAAAAAAAAAAACGTGTTTGTAAAGTAAAGGGTTTAATGGCCCTCTTCTACATTGTTTTTTCCCCAGCGTCTTCTTTTTACCTGGGGGAAGACGTTTTTGCATTAAACTGATTCCCCTTAACTCGCATTAACACCTACGCTGCTAGGCATCATATAATATTCTTTTCGACACACTGTTGATCAAGATCAGACTGCACGGAACGTGCAGTCTGATCTTGAATCTACACTGTCCTCTCTGATGTTTCAGATGAAAAGAAGTTTTAAATGTGTCTTTTTACTGTTGCGGCGAGTTAAGGCGTCCATTCGTTTGCAGTGTATTGAAAATTACGTCATAGAGATCTAGACAGATAGTCTAGGGAATTTAAATTACCTTTTTTTTCCGAATTACATATTACATGTATCATTTTTTTGGGGGAAGGGCAGGGTTAAGGGTTGGTTGGGTCCGTTTCCCACTCCATCAAAAGTCCTTTATCCTTGGGATCGTTAAAACTCGAGATTGTGTTGTAAAGGGTTAAAAGCATACAGTACAAACATTCGCAAGACTGGCACAGAGACACTGCTTAAGAGGAGTGTCGGACACAAAGTGTGGAGAAATTACTTCATAAGAGCAAGAGAGTAAAATTTCGTACATATATTTGAGCAATTGAAAAGGGGGCTTAATGCATCTCCGTGATACATGATACCAAGCAGGTGATCAAAGTAAATTACAGATCCACAAAAGCCATTTTGTCCAACAACAAACTGAATCATGCGGTAAAATGGTGCTTGGACATGCAGAAAATTTACCAAAAGCGAACAGTTTTGGCCCAGGTACATTAAGCCCCCTTTTCACTGAGCATGGCTCATTGGTAGTATGCAGGGTTAAGAGTCAGACTTGTACGATGGACTCTTTACCAGACGACAAAATTTTAGACATGTCTAAATTCAAAGCATTTGCAGACGTCGAATCAAGGTGCAAAGTTTTGGGATTTAGACAAGTCTAAAATTTTGTCATGTGGTAAAGAGAACTTTAAAACCTGAGGATTGTGTGGTAACGGGTCAGTTTATCACATTCGATCTTGTCATGTTATACTGGGGATCGAAACCCTAGGGGCAGAGATCTGGTAGTCTAATAATTCTGACCTACACATAGCCAAAGGCAGACTAATGCTTTTTTTTTTTTTAAACTATCTACAGGACAATTCTTCAAAACATTGTAGCAAAGGGAGAAATCGTTTGTAGCGAGGAATTACTTCTTTTTTCCAAAATGTTGTACACGTATTAGTACATTACATCTGAACTTATTGTTCATCGTAACTTAGATGTTTTAGAAGTCCCCATCTGCAAGTCTGTTTTTACCCTTTACCACACAATCCCGACTTTTAACGACCTTAAGAAAGAAGCCTTTTAAAACAATGTGGGAAAAGGATAAAATGCTGGTAACCAGCATTTTCTCCTTTTCCCGCAATGTTTTCTACCCTTCCAGAAACAAATTTCGATCACATTTATTTTGTTGTCTGCAAATGCTTTCAACCTGGACCAGTCTAAAATTTTGTTGTTTGGTAAAGAGTTAAAGAGGGTAGGAGTTCATCTTTACCAGACAACAAAATTTTAGACTTGTCCAAGTTGCAAGCATCTGGAGACGAAAAACAACTGTGGCTCTGCTCAAATACTGGGATTTGTCTCAAAGTAAAAACAACTGTGGGGGAAAAAATGAGAAAATGCTGGTTACCAGAATTTTCCCCTTTTCCCCTCACAATGTTTTTTAGATTATGGTGTGAAAGCATAGGTTTGTTTGGGAAAAGGTTCACTAATTGGATGTGTAAGTTTTATTTTCAGAACACTAACAAATGACCTCAATGGTTGAAACTGAAAACTTAGTTCTAGGGCTCTTTTCACACCTGGAAAACAATTAAGATGAAAATTGGATTTTTGCGACATTTTACTTCAGAAAAATAAGTCATGATTGTATATGTACACTATTATACAAATGTTGTAAATATCAGAAATGTACAATTGTTTTTACTAAACATAAATATGGCCTACACGTGTTTGAAACAAAGGCCTTAATCTGTTTAGAACCAAGTTTCCCTTTATAACAAAAGGCATACTGTTTAAATTGCCCATATTGAGAGCATTTTGCAGATGACAGATTATAATAGTATTTGGCTCAAATGGTTAGATTCGTTTTTTTAAATCTTTACCACATAACAAAATTTTAGATTTGTCCTAATTGAAAGCCTTTGCAGATGACAAATAAAATGTGGCTCATAGGATTTGTATTTGATAGGGTAAAAAAATAATTGTGGAAAAGGGAGAAAATGCTGGTTACCAGCATCTTCTCCTTTTCCCACAATGTTTTCAAAAGCCTTCTTCTTCAAGATCATTAAAACTCAGGATTGTGTAGTAGAGTTAACCTTTCTCTGATAGAGCAGAACACATGGTAAAAGGAGAAAGTAATGATTACCAGTTACCTGCTTTTTCTCTATTTCTCATAATGTTTTCAAAAGCCTTACTATGGTGAAGGATTGAGAGGCTTATACTCAAACACAGGAGCAAATTCGGTCTGCTCTTAGTAGATTTGGAAAACATCAAAGAAAATGTAAAGATTGTTTAGTTTGAGCACCAAATCCTACTACCACAATATTTTCAGTTTACTTCAAACTGATATATTTTTTTTACAAACAATGCTCCTTTGCATCACATGTACAAGGAATTTGTATTTCTATCAACAGCCAATTTGAATGCAAATCCAAGGAAAAAGCTGAAAGCTTGTGTAATTTTGTTCTTTTTAACATATTTTCATGCAATGACTGTGACTACATTTTGCTCCTGTAAGAACCATTACTTCTAAAAAAGGTTTCTTGAATGCTTAAAAAAAGCACATACAGGAAATCTAAAAAATGCAACTTCTGGTAGACAAGACAAGCTGTGTTACATGTACTGTACATCATCTTTAACCTTTTAATAAACAACACAAAAATTGGATGTGACCAAACTGAAATCATTTGCAGATGACAATAGAATGACTGTAGTTTAAATGAGGATTTCTGTCATAAAGAGGGTAGAAAACATTGCAGGAAAAGGAGAAAATGCTGGTTACCAGCATTTTCTCCTTTTCCCACAATTTTTTCAAAAGCCTTCTTCAGGGTCGTTACAACTAGGGACTGTGTGGTAAAGGGATAGATAAAATTCAAATATGGAAGACAGAAACTATTCTTCGGTATAATAGAAATTGGCTACGGGAAAACGGGGTTAAACTCTTTACCAGGGGACAAAATAAAAATGCTGGTTACCAGCATTTTCTTCTTTTCCCACAATGTTTTCAAAAGTTCTTTCTCAGAGTCATTTAAAGTTATCATTCCGTCATTGTGAGGTAAAGGGTTAAGAGATGATCCCCCCCTTCAAAAAAATGTTGTAATATTCATGCTATATGTGGTGTGTTTACTATAAAGAAATTGTAAAGAAAAAAAAAAAAAACAGATATAACATTTCTAAAAATGTTGACTTTAAAAAACTTGGATAACGGATAACAGCGTTCACACATTACCTCATGAAACAAATTTCAGAGCATACAGCATTGACAGCATTCTTGTAACATATATTAAGGCTGAATACCTGTGAAATCATAGTGGCAAATGGAGAAATTATATAAGCAATCCCCTTTGATGTGGTAGTTTAACCCTTTCCCACACAAGCCCTGGTTTTCACGTGTCTGCAGTACAAGTCTTTTGAAAACACTGTGGGAAAAGGAGAAATTGCTCATAACGAGCTATCTCTCCTTTTCCCACAGTGTTTTCTACCCTTTTTGAGAACTTTCTGCCATTTTCATAAAATTTAAAATTGTCGTCTGCAAACTCTTTCAATTTGGCCCAGTCCAAAATTTTGTCGTTTGGGAAAGGGTTAATGCATCTGAAAAAGGTATTGATCCATGTCAGCCTGTGCAGTCTGACATGGATCAAAGCTTTTTTGCTCTTGACAAATAATTTGCATATCAAAGGACCATTCTACAGTATGGATCAGCAGTTTTTCAGACAAAATGGATCAAAAGTATGAGACAGCTTGCTTAACCCTTTACCACACAATCCCAAGTTTTAATGAACCCGAGGAAGAAGCCGTTTGAAAACACTGTGGGAAAAGGAGACAAGAGGGCCATGATGGCCTTGAATCGCTCACCTGAGCCGATAGGCGAAATGACCCCCAGGTGACCAAATTTCAAACTCATCTAAGATTTAATTAAGACAAACGTTTTGACCAATTTTCAAGTCAATTGAGCGAAAAATGTGGCCTCTAGAGTGTCCACAAGGTAATTCTTTAATTTGACCTAGTGACCTACTTTATGACCCTGGGTGACCCAATTTCAAGTTTTCTGAGATTTAATTAAGAAAAACATTCTGACCAATTTTCAAGTCAACTGAGCAAAAAACGTGGCCTCTAGAATACCTATAAGGCATTTTTGTAATTTGACCCAGTGACCTAGTTTTTGCCCCCACATGATCCAATTTCAAACATGTCAGAATTTTATCAAGACAAACATTCTGACCAAGTTTCACAAGTATCTGACTGAAAATGTGGCCTCTGGGGCGCGCACAAAGTTTTTCTATGATTTGACCTAGTGACCTAGTTTTTGACCCCACATGACCAAATTTTAAACTCGTCTGAGATTTTATCAAGACAAACATTTCGACCAAATTTCACAAGTATCTGACTGACAATGTGGCCTCTAGAGCATACACAAGGTTTTTCTAAGATTTGACCTAGTGACCTAGTTTTTGACCCCACATGACCCAATTTCCAACTTGTCCGAGATTTTATCAAGACAAACATTCTGACCAAGTTTCATGAGGATCAGACTGAAAATGTGGCCTCTAAAACATACACAAGGTTTTTCTAAGATTTGACCTAGTGACCTAGTTTTTGACCCCACATGACCCAATTTCAAACTCATCCGAGATTTTATCAAGACAAACATTCTGACCAAGTTTCATGAAGATTGGACTGAAAATGTGGCCTCTAAAGCATACAAAAGGTTTTTCTAAGATTTGACCTAGTGACCTAGTTTTTGACCCCACATGACCCAATTTCGAACTTGTCCGAGATTTTATCAAGACAAACATTCTGACCAAGTTTCATGAAGATCGGACTGAAAATGTGGCCTCTAGAGCGTACACAAGGTTTTTCTAAGATTTGACCTAGTGACCTAGTTTTTGACCCCACATGACCCAATTTCAAACTCGTCCGAGATTTTATCAAGACAAACATTCTGACCAAGTTTCATGAAGATCGGACTGAAAATGTGGCCTCTAGAGCGTACACAAGGTAAAAAGTTGACGACGGACGACGCATGACGGACACAGCACGAAAACAATAGCTCACCATGAGCACTTCGTGCTCAGGTGAGCTTAAAATGCTGGTAACCAGCATTTTCTCCTTTTTCCCACGTTTTCTACCCTATCAAAGACTATTTACATCATTTGATTCATATTTGAATTGTCATCTGCAAATGCTTTCAGTTTGGACCAGTCTACAATTTTGCCGTTTGGTAAAGAGTTAATATATTGCATTATGAACATGCATTAAGGCCCCTTCTACCAGAGCATTGCTTATATACTTATAACCAGAAATGCTCTCTACGACAGGTCTAGTGCATACAGCAACAAAACCAAGGCTAGTTATAGCCAATTCTCTGCTTCAGTTCCATTACAATGAAATTTCTACAATGTAAAATGGGGCAAAGCTGTAAAAAAAAATTGACAGTTATCTTCCCTTCTGGTATAGGTTGCTGAACATTGTTTGGATGATGGTAACGTGGGAAAGCAGCACGTCCCTTGGAAAGAGTACTGTGCGGAGTACTGGTAAAAGGAACTCCAGCAAAGCATAGATAGGTGCACTGGTGATATAACTGAAATTATGTTGAAAACGGTATAAAAACAACATATAATCAATCAGTCAATTCTGGTATAGGTTCTCCTTTCAACTGTTTGAGAAGTAGCCCGAGTTTAATGGAAATATCTTTCCTAGTGGCAGCGATATCAGAAAATGTACAAGTTTTCACAACAGTGAAGACGATTCAGAGACAGGAAACAACCAGCAATGTGGAGACAATACCTTGAGGTTTTCTTTGAAACAGCCAAGCTTGATAGGTGGTCTACGAGGGCTGATGCAAAGATAAAAAAGTACCTCACTTTTAAGGTAATTTCAACCCTTTTATGTGCAAAATCAATACATAAATGTCTAAAAAATTCATTTACCCTTTACCCAACATTCAATGTTTTAATAACCCTGATAAAAATCCTCCTCTGAGGTGTCTTGCCCAAGGACACTCCCACAAAAGACCCAAAGGCCATGCAGGACTCTGAGGGCTGTAAAACAAGTCCCCAAGGCTCATAAGGGCTTTAAAAGCATGGGATTGTTTGGTAAAGAGTAAAACTGTATGACCTTCATTTTGTCATGCTGTTTTTTCCACAGAGCAAATCAATCATTAACCCTTTACCACACAATCCCATGTTTTAACAACCCTGGGAAAGAATCTTTTTGAAAACATTTGGGAAAATGAGAAAATGCCAGTAACCAGCATTTTCTCCCTTTCCCACAACGATCCTGGAGAAATGCCTTTTGAAAACATTGTGGGAAAAGGAGAAAATGCTGGTAACCAGCATTTTCTCCTTTTCCCAAGGGGGGGGGGGGGGCGCTATAATTCACAGACTTGGCAGAAACTTGGGAAGCACATCACTCCCTTGAAAATAAAACACCTTCCACAATAAGCCAAACTCATTTTCTTCTGACACGATTTTGCTGCTGAAGGCTTTCAAACTATCTTTGTAAAATATGGATAATCAATGAGAGTTAAATTTAAATAGATAAATACATGAAAACATTCGGTCAAATAGAAAGAACTGCTTGTTGCAAGTACAGGCACTTTCTCCTTTTCCCATAATGCTTTAAACACGGTCAAATGCAGTGGGAAGATGTTTTTCAAAATGAGTAAATGGAACAATAAACTCGGTGCAACAAAAATGTACTGCTGGATCGGTGATGCAGTTCTCCCGGTTTCCGACAGACGCTGATGAGACTTGACGTATCTCTGAAGTCAGCCAATCATCCGGATGATGATGAATCATGAAAACTCTGCTCACTGAAAACAGATCATATTACGATGAATATCACTAATTCTTAAACCCTTTACCACACAATCTAGAGTTTTACCGACACTGAGAGAAGCCTTTTGAAAACATAGTAGGAAAAGGAGAAAATGCTGGTAAACATCATTTTCTCCTTTACCTACTATGTTTTCTACCCTTTCTAATACAAATCTTATTAGTTCCGCCACATTTAATTTTTGTCTGCAAATGCTTTTAACCTGTATTAGTCTAATCTTTTGCTATTTGGTAAATGCTTAACAGACAACAAAATTTTAGTATTTTCCAAATTAAAAGGATTTGCATGTGAAAATTTGAACATGTCCAAAAACTGAAACAGTGCTCCAGATAAGATCCGTATCCACTTATTTATGATAGACTTTTCAGAGGTACTAATATTTTCAAATAAAATCTTTACCCTATATGCAACACTTGTGCCAGTATATAAAATGTGTGAAACAAATTCCAATTGATAGAAGGGAGCTCACTTTTTCATACGTTGTACTAAACATTCATGCATTTCAAAGATTTAACCAACATGGAATCACACTTGGGAACCCCTGGCGATTCATAGAGTACACTAAAAGCCTATTGATGTCGCAAAATAGATGAGGTTGGGACCCTGCCTAACATATTCAGTGACACTAGTGCGTCATGTATGTAAGATGAATCCAGAATGATCCACTTAATATCTTATTGTGTTGCACAACCCTGTCGTACAAATCTAAGAAACAACTGACTGGTTTCTATGCATATCCAAGTAACCAAAAGAATAGTGAGATTTGCCTAAAGTCTGTTGGATGAAATCACATGCTTTGTTCTTTGACCTGGCCAGCAAGACACACTTAAATATGGTGTGAACTTAACTGACAGATGACGAAAATGATTCACTAGACTGGTCGCATTCACAAGTTTGTCTGGGAGTGTAAATCAACAGATAAAGTCAAAATGGCATTGACTTTGCTACAGTTTCAAAGTTTGTACCCAACAAAAGCACTCCTCAACTTAATGTAGCAGTCTACGGATAAGGCCCAAATTATAATATACAAATTATGATCACTGCAGAACACTTACTATTCAATTTCTTCTGCTCTTTCGACCGCATTGCCTAGTCACTGTTCTTCATAAGTGTAACCAATAAGCATTGCCTCCCTGAAAGAATATTAGCAAGAGATTGCTTTAATTATTTGAATGCTGAAAGTAGCCCTCTAATACTTTAGCAGACAATGTAGATCAAGATCGGACTGTACAGAACTTGAAATCAAAAATCCATATAGTCAAATATGCTGAAATGGATTCCAACCCAGCCGTAGCAGTAGCAAACTAAAGACAAGTAAGAATCAAGTTAGATCAGCTAACCATTAACCCTTTACCAGACAAAAAAATTCTAGACTCACCCAAACTGAAAGTCTTTGCAGATGACAAATTAAATGAGACTCAAATGATACAGGTTGTTTTTGAAAGGGTAGAAAACATTGTGGGAAAAGGAGAAAATGCTGGTTACCAGCATTTTCCCCTTTTCCCACAATGCTTTCAATCGGCATTTTCTTCAAGATTGATAAAACCCAGGATTGTGTGGTTAAGTGTTAAACATAATGACAGATAGAAAGAAACAACATAGCCTTTATCTACATGCATTCTCATGATTTGAAATCTGGTCTGAATACCAAACTCTAACAATACAATTTTGGGAATGTAAGGCTTCTGCTATCTAAACAGTAGATGTTTTAATATACGTGTATAAAGAGTAAAGGTATTACAGGTGAAGGAGGGTTGAAATCTTGGTTATAAGAATGATCACAAGGCAACAAAGCATTGGTTGTTTCTGAAGCTATGTTTGCCAGAATCTACTGTTGGATATATAGAACTGACATTAGTTGGCATTTTAGATAACATCTACCGGTAATTCAACTGGTCTACAAAAGTAGTGTTAGCAAGCCCAAGATGTTTTCCATACAAGTTCAATACATGTATAATGTTATCTTTATAGCTAATAAATGTCAAATTCTCTTCCATTGCAAAACTGTATCTCAAAAATAATATGAATAATATTGAGATTATGTTAAAACCAACATGTACACTGTATATGCATGAATAAGATCTACTGATGGCTTTTAATCGTTTCCCAACTGACAAAATTTAGACTCTGCCAAATTTAAAACCTCTCAATAGAACAAATTTGGAACGGGTACAAACAAAATCAGCAATATACATGTACATGTATGCATGGATTAGTGTATTCACAAAACATCAACAAGAGGTCGTGCTTTAGGTCCAAAGTAGTTCTGGCTCCACATGCTGTCCTATAAACACACCTCCAGATAAGGGGGAGTGATAGTATTCTAAATCCATTATTTCTCATCCAAACCCTTTGTTGTGGGTACTCATTAGAATCGTCTCAATGAGATGATTTAAATGAGTACCCATAACATAGGGTTTAGTGGAGAGTGATTAATATTTTCAATTTTGAAATCAAAATCACTCCCTCTATCTGGAGCTCTGTATAATTATCCATGGTATATCAAAATAAATATTGCATAGGTGTTATTGCATGGATATTCCGTTAGTTAAAAGGTAAAAGTGATTACTTACTGTGATGGAATCTGGTAAGCTTGTGTGCTGGAAATAGAAAATACAAACATGTTCTTACTGCTCACTTTCTTTCCCAACACATCCGTATCCTTTTCTATGTTGGGTTTAACTCACTACCAAACAATATTGTGTTGTAAGTTCCTTAAGGAACAAAGCTTTAGAAAACATTATAGGAACAGACGAAAATGTTGGTAAACAGTATTTTCTAATTTACTCACAATGACTTTTCTACCCAAGGACAAATCCATCACTCAAGCCATGTTTCAGCTGTCATCTGCAAATGCTTTCAATATGGACAAGTCTAAAATTTGTTGTTTGGTAAAGAATTACTGATAAGCATTACTAGGCTGTGGCTCTGCAGTGCCTTTCCCAAGGACACTCCTGCAAAATTCCAGTGCCTCTGATGAGGATCAAACTTGGACCTCTAGATAACTTATCCATCAAGCCAAGCAGGATTCCTAATGAAGAAAGGGAAAAGCATCCAATTACCAACTTTAACAAGAACCCATTCTCTGGAAAGAGCTGACTTTAAATCAGGAACAGTTGTCCATCAAAAACATATCAATTAACTCTTTACCGAACGACAAAATTTTAGGCTTGTCCAAATTGAAAGCATGTGCAGACGACAAAATAAATGTGACTCAAAAATTGAAATTTGATTGGGAAAGGGTAGAAAACATTGTGGGAAAAGGAGAAAATGCTGGTTACCAGCATTTTCTCCTTTATTGTAGGAAAAGGAGAAAATGCTGGTTACCAGCATTTTCTCCTTTTCCCACAATGTTTTCAAAAGGCTTCTTCCTCAGGGTCGTTAAAAGTCAGGACTGTGTGGTAAAGGGTTAACTCTTCACTAAAAGACAAAATTTTGGACTAGTCCAAATTCAAAACATCTGCAGACAACATATCAAATGTGGCTTGAATGTTGAAAGTCGTCTTTAAAAGAGTAGAAAACAATGTGGGAAAAGGACAAAATGCTGGTTACCTGCCTTTTCTCCTTTTCCAAAATCAAAACAATGGCAGACGACAAGTCAAATGTGGCTCAATTGATTGTATGGTATTTCATGCCATTTTCAACATTATTTCAATTACATCGCGACAGCCAGTGCACCTATCCATGCTTTCCTGGAGTTTCTTTCACCAGTACTATGCACAATAAAAGTTACTGGCTGCTTTCCCACATAGCCATCATTGAAACAATGTTCAGCGGTGAAAGAGGAAAAAATCCTTTTGCAATGACTATCATCAATTCTCAGAAAGAAAATGGCCGACCCAGGGATCGAACCAGTGACCTCCTGTTCATAAGTCCTCTATGCTACCGACTGAGCTACCTGGCCTCAGCTTCCATGAAAGAGTAGAAAGCATTGTGGAAAAAGGAAAAATGCTAATTACCAGCTTTCTCACCTTTGCCCACAAAATTTTCAAAAGCCTTCTTCCTCAAGGTCATTAAAACCCCAATTTATGGGGTAAAAGGGTAATCTTCCATTTTTTCAGAGCAATTACTGTAACATTTCAAATAAAAATTACAATAATCTGATTATTCAGTACATATATTCAATTGTTTTTTTATAGGCTAGCCTACAAGAAATGGCAAACCACATCAAGTTACAAGATGACATGCCAAAGATCCCTTTGGCATGAAAAATTAGTAAAGGTGGAAGGGGTAGCATGCAAAGAAGCATGCATGCAAGAACAAATGTCAAAAGGAGACTTAATGCACCTCCCCTAAGCATGATCATGGATCCATTTAATCCATTTTGTCTAACAACTGACTGAATCATGAGCAGGCTGTGCAGGATAACCTGGGTTGATACTTTTTGCAGATGCATTAGGCCCCCTTTTCACAGAGCACAGCTCAAATGTTTTGAGGAAAATTGCCCCAATACAAAACACTGTGATACTTAGGTTTCAGGACATACAGCATGACCTCTGTTAGAAGCCGCTTTTGCATAGCAGCCACCTGCCACAAGTCTTTACCAGACTACATACATGTAGACTTGTCCATATTGAAAATCATTAGCCGACGACAACTCATTCTTTAGGTGGCTCAAATGATGGGAATCGTCCATGAAAAGTAAAATGGAGAGAGTGCTGGTTACCAGCACTTTCTCCTTTTACCACCACGTTTTCAAACGCCTTTTTCTCCGCTGGGTCATTAAAACAAGGGACTGTTCTGTAAAAGACAACCCTGAGGAAGGGGCCTTCAAGAACATTGTGGGAAAAGGAGTGAATTTTTACATACACTTGGAAACAGCATTTTCTTCTTTTCCAGCAATGTCTTCAAAGGTTCTCTCTTCCACTCTTTGGCTGCCAACTAGATTGATTCGACTTTTCTCAAGGTCTATAAGTATTTGTACATTGTGTTTTCAACTGACTCTGGTCAAAGATTAACGCCAGGAAGTGGCACAGTAGGTGAAAGATCAGACTGCACAAAAAGTGATCTTTGATCTACGCCATCCGCAAAAGCTATGAAAGGCGACATTGGCAGTGAAAGAGTCAAGGTCATAAAAGCAGGGAATCATTGGCAAAAGGGCTATTGGACACGTACCCTATCTCAAGCTGGGTCTGTATAAGTTCAGGGGATGAGGTCGCATATGATGCTCCAAGCTGACTGGAATACATGAAATGAACAAGATGAAATGTATAGATCTATACATTCCAGAGACTTTATAGCACATGCAATAGAGGCAGAGAATTTCGACCGAGAAATCAATGATGAATGAATATTTCAAGTAGAGTGAAATGAATAGTTCGAGTAAAGTAAACTTAACCCTTTACCGCACGATGCCGCCTTTTGACGCCCCTGGGAAAGAAACCTTTTGAAAACATTGTGGGAAAAGGAGAAAATGCTGGTAATCAGCATTTTCTCCTTTTCCCACAATGTTTTCTACCCTATCAAAGAAAAATTGCACCATTTGAGCCACACAGAAATTGTCTGCAAATGCTTTCAATTTGGACTAGGCCAAAATTTTGTCGTCTGGTAAAGGGTTACGATGTGGAATTCAAGGAGAGTCGATTCATCTTGAAGCTCTTTGTTTCACAAGTAAATGCAAAACAAATATTTGACAAGCAATTTCTCCTTTTTTGCATGTATAAAACGAAAACAATTATCAGCATATGTATATATTGCTTTGGAAAGTTCTTAGGGATATCATGTAAATGAAACTAGGATAGAGCATAAAAGAGATGTCCATAGTGAATTCTGTACTACTTCTATGAATGTTGAATACATAATATACAAAAAGGAACATTTCCAGTCAGTAGGAAAGACTCAAATATTTCCAATCCAAAACTATCATTGTCACAGTATCACATAAAATATCCCGCAGTGCAGATTTAGACCTAATTGCACTTTCTAGGCAGCCTCAGCTTGATCTACTCCGTCCAGAAAAGCAAGCATATATTATGTTATCGCCCACAGCATGCAGGCAGTGCAAAGTATTAATCACATATAAAATAGTCTAGAGCAGTTAATTTAGATCATTTAGTTACAAATGTTATTCATTAACAGAATGAAAACATTTAGACTTTAATTCATCATTCACACAAGATATCAAACATTAAAATTTTATCTAGATTCAGTACACATACAATATTATAATTGAAATTTCCAGATATCCAAAACAAGACGGTCTACAGTTATATAAAATACAACAAAAATTAACTGTTTTATTAGGAATACTATGATATATTTTAAATATAACTTGTCATCTGATTCTGACGTGGCCACAACTACTTTTAAAAATTAGTTTATTAAAAATCAGTTCAATCTCAAGCTTTTCTTCATAACAGAAGTTTTAACCCTTTATCACACAATCCCGACTTTTGACGACCCTGAGAAAGAAGCCTTTTGAAAACATTGTGGGAAAAGGAGAAAATGCTGGTAAGCAGCATTTTCTCCTTTTCCCACAATGTTTTCTACTCAATCAAAGGCAAGTGTCATTATCTGAACCACCTTTACCTTTCATTTGTCGTCTTACTGCATATGCTTTGAATTTGGAGAAATCAAAAGTTTTGTTGTATGGTAAAGAGTAACATGTAATCCTTAGGCTGGCAAATTGCATCTTTTGTTGTCTTGTTTACAACTATTCAAATACTGTATGATAAGAGCTTAACATACACAGAGCAGTCTTGAATTCTAAAACAGAGCCTTTCCATTTAATCCTTTACGAGACAATCCCAAATTTTAATGACCATGAAGAAGAAGACTTTTAAAAAAACTGCGGGAAAAAGAGAAAATGCTTGTAACCAGCATTTTCTCCTTTTCCAACAATGCTTTCTACCCATCCACAAATACATTTCAATCTTTGATAATTGGTTTCTCATCTATAGACAAGTCTCAAATGATAAAAAGAATGAACGGATTCAAAAAATGAGTGGTGCATCTCAATGATGCATTAAACCAAGAAAGTCATTATATGACTGCAGAGCTCTAGACTGAGGGAGTGATTTTGATTTCAAAATTAAAAATATTAATTATTCTCCACTAAACCCTATGTAATGGATAGTCATTAGAATCTTCTCATCGAGACGATTCTAGTGACTACCCACAACATAGGGTTTGGAAGAGAAATAATGGATTTAGAATACCATCACTCCCTCTATCTGGAGCTCTGATTACAAATCCCTAAAATTCATTTGGCTAAACAACCAACTAAATCATAAGGTAGAATGATCCTCTGACATGTAGAAAATTTACCAATAGCAAAATGTTTTGGCCTATGTCAAGATATTGGTTGATACTTTTTGCAGATGTATTAAACTCCCATTTCAAGGAGAATGACTCAAAGCATTCAGTACTTTGTAGTCTCAACATTACTCTTAAAAAATTGGTTGTCACTTACCTTGTGGCCTTTGCATGAGTTAAAATGTGTGATTTTAAATTTGTTGATTGTGCAAACTTCTTGTTACAGCCATCGAATGGACAGACATACGGCCGGTCACCTGTGTGTATTCTAACATGTGTTCGTAGATTAAAGTCCAGAGAAAATCTCTTCCCACAGCCTTCAAATGTGCACTGTAAATAAAAATATGCATGTAGATAGATCAACATTAAAACTTTCAAAAGCAAATTGGTAGAAATTTACTCTGAAAAGATACTTGTAAAAGGGAGACAAATCAAGAATTAACATAAAAGTACAGTCAAGCCTCTTTCCTATCAGTGCTTCTGGATTAGCCGTATTTCCTGATAAACAGACTGGGATTGCCACGATATCCATGTAGATAAGGGACACTGTGCATTGCAAGAATTACAATAGTGTATGACTTACACAAGCATTTGTATATATGTCTGTATTGCTCCTAAGATTATTCAGATATACATAATAAATTGTGTCATAAATTTGCAATTGGCCTTTTTTGTTATTTTTGTGTTTTTGTACATGATTTTGTGAAAGTGTAGAACACCCTGTGGGAAAACAAGAAAATGCTGGTAACCAGCATTTTCTCCTTTTCCCACAAGGTTTCTGAAAAGAAAGCATTTGCAGAGGGTAAATGTACACATGTCTAAAGTGACTGAATTTGTCTTGGAAATGGTAAAATACATAATACATGTAGTGGAAAAAGGAGTAAGTGCTTGTTTTCATCATTTTCTTTTTCCTGCAACATCTTTCTCAGGGTTGTTAAAACACTGGATTGTGTGATAAGGTTTGGTAAATGCAATACATTTGTCCATGTACCATCATTCTCTCGCCTATGCTATCAAATCTGGCTATAATTTTAAGCGTTCATCTTGGTAAGTGTTCATCAATGGTACTGAGCAATCGAGTCCCTAAAAACTGCTTATGCTTTAACTCTTTCCAAAATTTTAGACTTGTCCAAATTGGAAGCATTTGCAGACAAAAAAATTAATGTGATTCAAAAATTGAAATTTGTTTTGGGAGGAGTAGAAAACATTGTGGTAAAAGGAAGGAGGAAATGCTGGTTACCAGCATTTTCTCCCTTTTCCACAATGTTTTCAGTAGGCCTCTCTCTATCAGGGTCATGAAAATCTGGAATTGTTTTGTAAAGGGTTAAGGAGCTAATATTCTATATTTCAACCTCAAGAATGAAAATGTATTTCTTTGCATGCCAATAATTGTTACTTAACAATTAAACCTCAAGAATGAAAATGTATTTCTTTGCATGCCAATAATTGTTACTTAACAATTAATCTTTTTCCTTCCAACTTTACAAATGACAACTAGAAGGCCCTGAAGGGCCTGAATATGCTCTACTGGCAGGGACCAAAATCCAAACCAAACTACAAGCTTAATCCCTTAAACAGGAAATGTAAATTTTCAACAACAAAAAATGGCTACTTTTCCCACATTGTTTCTTGGATTTTTTTTCAAAATCAATAGGATTCAAGCTGTTGATGAGACAAAACAACTGGGTGAATTTCACAAAAATCTGATTACAAATGCAGACTTTATCATGTAAACAAGAATTGGACATTTTCAACATGAAATGGCTACTTTTCCCACATTGTTTCTCCGATTTTTTTTTCAAAATCAATAGGGTTGAAGCTACTGATGAGATAAACAAACTGTGTGATTTTCATGAAAATCTGACCAGAAATACAGACTTTATTGCGTAAACAAGAACAGAAAATTTAAATTTTCAACTTTAAATGGCTACTTTTCCCATACTATTTGTTGGATTTTTTTCAAAGTCGATAGGGTTGAAGCTATTGATGAAATAAACAAACTGTGCAAGTTTCACGAAAATCTGAAGTTATTTGCAGACTTTATCGCGTAAACAAGAACTGGAAATTTTCAACTTGAAATGGCTACTTTTCCCATACTGTTTGTTGGATTTTTTTCATATTCAATAGGGTTGAAGCTATTGATGAGATAAACAAACTGTGCAAGTTTCATGAAAATCCGGCAACAAATGCAGACTTTATCGCGTAAACAAGAAAAAGACTAACAGACGGACGGACGGACAGACAGACGGACGGACGACGGAAACCCCGCCATGACATAAGCTCTGCTGGCTTTCAGCCAGTAGAGCTAAAAATGAAAAAATAAAATCATCTAAGTGTTTGTTTGCATCAGGCATCTGTTTGCATCATGATGACGCATTATGCAGGGACGGACAGATGGGAAGGCATTGACCCTTTCCCACACAATTAACGACGCCAAAGAAAACTTTTGAAAACACTATGGGAAAAGGAGAAAATGCTGGTTACAGCATTTTCTTCTTTTACCACAATGTTTTCTACCCTTCAAAAAATAAAAAAAGAAATTTCAATGTCTGAGTCATATTTATTTTGTCCTCTGCAACTGCTTTCAAATTGGAAAATTTTAAAATCTTGTTGATTAGTAAAGAGTCAATTTTTACCTTACCTGAAAAGGCTTTTCTCCTGTATGAACAAGCTGGTGTCTCTTCAACTTTGAACTTTCTACAAATGCTTTACCACACTCTGCACAAACATGGACACGTGGCCCATGCGTATGTAAATGCTTGCGCATAGCTGAATTGTCTCTAAACATTTTATTGCAGCCTTTATGAGGACAGGGCACCGTTCTTGGGACATCGTCTGAGGGTTTCTTCTGTTTAATACTGCAGCAAGTGTGAAATGAAACAGAGAAAAGAAAGTAAACAGACCTCCAGAAATGAGGGGGTGATTGCATTCTAAATCCATTATTTCTCTTCCAAACCCTATGTTGTGGGTACTCATTAGAATCGTATTGATGAGACGATTCTAATGAGTACCAATAACATAGGGTTTAGTGGAGAGTGATTAACATTTTCAATTTTGAAACCAAAATCACACCCTCGATTTGAAGCTGAGTAAGCTATGTTAGACCCATTACTGTACCAGCTATATTTAGGCCTGCATGAAGTATTACTAATTTTACAATTCAGAATTTTTGAAGGAAATAAATATGTGTTGTTTTTTTTTCCAACAGAATGGAAAAACAAAGGAAGATAGGAGCAATTACAAGTTACAAGATTTTAACTTTTTACCTAACAGTAAACGCAACTGCAGATGACAAATTATGTGTGGCTCAAAAGGTGGGACTTGTCTTTGGAAGAACAGAAAACATTGTAGGAAAGGGAGGAAATGCTCAGCTGGTTATCAGCATTTTCTCTTAATTCCATAAAGTTTTCAAAAGCCTTCTACCCTAAGGTCTTTAAAACTCAGCATTGTATGGTAAAGGGTTAACTCTTAACTGCACAACTAGACCATTAGAATTCCAGAAAGTCTTCAAATACAATTATCTCAATCTACATGTATGCATTTCCTGTTGTTACCAAAACTATGCAAATGTAGTTCTATTGAAATCAGTAATGTTACAATTCGAAACGGCTACCTGCGATGGAGTAATAGTGATTCTCAGCGCATTGATTGCAGGAACCTACTGTTGCGTTGCATTACCGAAGCTAAAATGGCTCACAGAAATTTCTCACCAATAGTAGTTTTTTTTTCCCCACGCGGTTTTGAGCCATTCAACTGACAATTTACAGAGGCAAAAATGGGACTCCGAATAAATTCAATCAATTTGATTCAATAAAACCTCAGGGAAACATAATACTGAGCACTACCACTACCAGCTGATCTGAATCTTGATATATTTATTATTATACTATCTCTACATACCTTGCAAACTCGGCTAACTGTTTCGGATCACTTAAATCTAGACCAGGAATACCACCCGGAGGCAGTTTTTTGCCTGTCATGTACTCTGTGTAATCTGCATCAGACTCCGACACACTCGAGTCTTCTTCCAGTTTAACTTTGTCATCCCCTGAAAAATGAACCAATTAACCCTTTCCCAAACAAGCCCTGGTTTTCATGTGTCTGCAGTACAAGCCTTTTGAAAACACTGTGGGAAAAGGAGTAATTGCTTGTAACGAGCAATTTCTCCTTTTCCCACAGTGTTTTCTACCCTTTTTAAGACCTTTCTGCCATTTTCATCAAATTTAAAATTGTTGTCTGCAAACTCTTTCAATTTGGACCAGTCCAAAATTTGTTGTTTGGGAAAGGGTTAACTCTTTAAATCTTTACCAAACGACAAAATTTAAGTCATCCAAATTGAAAGCATTTGCAGACGACAAATTCAATGTAACTCCAAGATTGAAATGTTAGTTGGGACGGGTAAAAAACATTGTGGGAAAAGGAGAAAATGCTGGATACCAGCATTTTCTCCTTTTCCCACAATGTTTTCAAAAGGCTTCTTTCTCAGGGTCGTTAAAAGTCGGGATTGCGTGGTAAAGAGTTAATAAATGACAAAATTTTAGATTTGTCGAAATTCAAAGCATTTGCAGACAACAAATTCAATAGGACTCAAATGATGGTGTGGTCTGTTATTGGGAATTAAACACAATGAAAAGGAAGAAAATGCTGGTTACCAGCATTTCCTCCTTTTCCCGCAATGTTTTCAAATAGCCTCTTTCTCGGGGTTGTTAAACCTTGCGACTGTGTGGTTAAAAGTAAACAACATGATTTAGTCTTTAATAAAACACAATGAAAGCTCAAAACTTGGGAAAGTATCAAAATGGAAATTATTTCACAATTTGGTTACCAGACATGCATCAAAATTTTAGACCTATCCAAATTCAGAGCATTTGCAAATGACAAATTAAATGTCAACTGTACCTCTAAAGAAGGTACATGTATATGTCACTGAAAGGACAGAATAATATCTACACTGCTGGTAAAGAAGATGTTGCTTACCGGTAACCCTTTACCGCAGAATCCCAACTATTAACAACCCTGAGAAAGAAGCCTTTTGAAAACATTGTGAGAACAGAAGAAAATCCTGGTAACCAGCTTTTTCTCCTTTTCCCAAAATGTTTTTTTACCCTCCTCAAATCCAATTTCTATTTTTCAGTCACATTCATTTTGTTGTCTGCAAATGCTTTCAATTTGGACCCGACTGAAATTTTGTCGTTTGGTAGAGAGTTAACCCTTTACCACACCATCCCTAGTTTTAACGACCCTGTGGAAGAAACACTTTGAAAACATTGTGGAAAAAGAAGAAAATGCTGGTAACCAGCATTTTCTACTTTTTCCACAATGTTTCCTACCCTATTCAAAACATTAATAACCATTTAAGCTAATTTTAATGTCATCAGCAAATGCTTTCAATTTGGTCCAGTCCAAAATTTTGCTGTTTGGTAAAGGGTTAACCGAATTTTCTCCTCCTACAAAATTTTCACAAGCCTTCTTCCTAAAGATCATTAAAACATGGATTGTTTTTACATGTTTAAACCTTTACCACACAATCCCAACTTTTGACGACCCTGACTGGGAAAGGAGCCTTTTGAAAACATTTTGAGAAAAGGAGAAAATGCTGGTAACCAGCACTTTCTTGTTTTCTCGCAATACTTTCTACCCTTCCCGAAACAAATTCCAGTTTTAAAGTCACATTTATTTGTCATCTGCGAGTGCTTTCAATTCCAACCAGTCTGCAATTTGTTGTTTGGTATTGAGTTAACTCTTCACCAGTCAAAAAAATTCATATTTATAAAAATGAAAAACATTTGCAGATGACAAAAGTAGCTGAATGAATATGCTTTGCCTTTGGAAGGGTAGAAAAGATTGTGGGAAGAAGGGGAAATGCTAGTTTAACAACATTTTCTCCTTTCTCTACAGTATTTTCAAAAGCTTCTTTTATTCAGTGATGCTACAAAAACTTGGGGTTGTGTGGTAAAGCCTTATAGGCTTAACCACAATGGTGCTTAATTAACTTGCTTTAGCAGTTGCATCAAGTTCAGACTGTCAGTGCATCATCAAAGTTAACCCTTTTCCAAACAAGCCCTGGTTTTCATGTGTCTGCAGTACAAGTCTTTTGAAAACACTGTGGGAAAAGGAGAAATTGCTCGTAACGAGCAATTTCTCCTTTTCCCAAAGTGTTTTCTACCCGTTTTGAGAACTTTCTGTCATTTTCATCAAATTTAAAATTGTCGTCTGCAAACTCTTTCAGTTTGGACCAGTCCAAAATTTGTTGTTTGGGAAAGGGTTAAAAGTGCAGCCTGATCTCAGATCTAGATCTGTTCTGTATGATGCTTTATGCCACATAATATCTCTACTAATATTGCATTTGAATTTAGTTTTAAGCGGTAGACAGATTGTTATTAGGGAAAAAAAAACTTACTTTTTTCAAGCAGCGACACTCAAAACATTTTTCTTCTTTATATAAATGTAAAGTTAAGACCAAACTGGATCAAGATCTAACTATTTTTCCATTCTTTGACTTAGAAAACAATCCTGTGGTTTCAAAGTCTATGGCAGATATCTTTTGAAAACATTGTTGCAAAAGAAGGAAATTCTAGTCACTGTGTTTTCCATCATTTCAGTGCCACGTCCCAAAATCCCACGACTTTAACCACTTTTGGGTTAATGTCTCCTGCGTTTGATTTGGCCAAGACTACCATTTTCTTGTATGGTAGTAGGTTAAGAGAAAGGTGCGCGTGACGTCATCGTAAGCTAAAGAATGTGGAAATATATGTCCGCCATGTTGAAAGAGGAAAATTAATCCGATACACAGATTATTTCAAATGAAATAAGAAATTACCAGCATGTATTTTGTCCTTTACTATTCAACCTTGCGCCAAAATAGTGACATTTATCCATTTAATATGCAGGCTTATCCGAAAGAAGCCAAAAACGCCGCTGTAAGGCGTGTGTAAAGAAAACTTAACAAGGCTCTATGAGAACATGGCGACCGTCCGCCATTCCTGAATCTCCGCCATCTTACAAGAATATGGCGGCGCCCATGAATTTCATGATGGCGGACACAAAATCAAAACAAACACAGAAACATGCTGCAAACTCATTATTGTCGATCTAACATGTTAAATTATGAAGGAGGACAACAATAGAAGTATGTTCCTCATCTGTTCCACAGCATGTCTGACGTCACAGGTCTTAAGTGACCTTTGAATTCTCGGCCGTTGTTTTTGCCGTTTCTCCCGGCGTTCTGACAGCTACACAACATAACTCCGCATAACAAATAAAAACCGAAATATAGTTTATCAAATTTATCAAATGATAGAGCATTTATCTTACCACTAGCCCACATCGTGACCGAAAATTCGCCTTCCAAAGTTTTTATTTGAACTTGTTTCTGTTCCCATTTTTTGTTTGACGAAGGGATATCCAAACTTAAATCGTTTAATCCCGTATTTGAAATGTACTTTGATTTGTTAGTCCTTTTCTTTCCTCCCTTTCCCTTTCTAGAAGTTGTCACGTCCTCTGTAACAAGTTCGATATCAGGGGCCGGGACCGAAATCCCGTCCCCACACACGAGGTCTCCAACGACTTCTTCTCGTGTTTGTAGCACTATTTCCTCGTGTCCAGCCTCAGGAAGTGGTTGTAGAGCAATCATGGGCTGTACTTCGATTGTATTGTCCGACGTTTCCACAGTTTCAATGGGAAGTTCTACAGGAACGGTTTCAATCTCCACCTCTTGTATTTCCACTTCCGAACCGATGATCGACGCCATCTTTGTTTCGTTAATGGCGGCAGGATACCGAATAAACTACACAAAGTCACGTGATCGTATGTAAATTTACATGACGTCACGTCGTCTGGTCCATTCATTCACAGTGCATGACACGATACAGCGGATAGTAGCACAGTGCCGGTAGTTTCTTTTTTGTTTCACTGGATCCTACGTTCTAACTGAAATTTAGATAAAGATTTCTAAATGGGTGCTACTGTTTCAAGGACGGATTATGAATGGTCATACACTCAAGAGCCGCATGCAACAAGAAGGAAAGAAATGTTAAGTAAGTGATGCCAGATTATTTTTTTGTTATGAAAATCGGAGACTGGAATCTGGAAATGCAGCATAGGCCTATTGGCTGTCTACGCATAACACGTGTTCCATAGATCTGTGTATTACAACAAAAAATTAGTTACAGATCTAGCAAAAACAAAAACAGGTCTAGTAATTAGTAAATTTGTTGAATAGATCTAGTAGATCTAGGTATTTCTTGTATCTTTTTCTGTTGTAGATCTAACAGTCTGTAGAATAATTTCTAGATCTAGGCTGTTCAAATCTGGTGCTAGATCTAGAGTCTAGTAGATCTAAGGCAACATCGAGTCGAAAATTTGGTTACGCAAGCTCGGTAATTTTTGTGTACATTTCTCTGTACGTAACATCCGAAAGTCAGCTGTGTAAGCGCTCGAGGCATTACTGTATCATGCGATGGTAAAAATAGACGCTGGAAAGGCCACTGTATGAGTTATGTAAAATTCGACAAGTCATCTGAAAACGGATGTTTGTCCTCAGGCTACTTAACTCTTTACCAAACGACAAATTTTGGACTGGTCCAAATTGAAAGAGTTTGCAGACGACAATTTTGAATTTGATGAAAATGGCAGAAAGTTCTCAAAAAGGGTAGAAAACACTGTGGGAAAAGGAGAAATTGCTCGTTACGAGCAATTTCTCCTTTTCCCACAGTGTTTTCAAAAGACTTGTACTGCAGACACGTGAAAACCAGGGCTTGTTTGGGAAAGGGTTAACTCTTTACCATACTACAAAATTTTAGACTCGTTTAGATTAAAAGCAGTCGCAAAAGACAAATGTAGCTATGATTGAGAAGTTATCTTTGAAATTTGAAGTAAACATGGAAAACTGGCATTTTCTCCTTTTTCCTCAATGTTTTCAAAAGCCCTTTTCCCCAGGGTCTCGAAACCACGTGATTGTTTCGTAAAGGGTGAAAATACTTAGTTGATTTATCTTCTGTCATAATTTTCTTCCTAGCATGGACTGACATAGGAATGCCGCCCGTTAAAAGAGAACATGTAGGCCTGCCTATATGTACATGTATGCGACTGGTTACCATTAATTAATTAGATCTACTCTATAAAATTTGAAATAAAAATCCAAGTAAGATGCTTGTGATTTTGAAGAAGAAGACGACGACGACGATGATGATGATGATGATGATGATGATGATTTACCATTGCATTGACTTGCCGGTCAACCGTTTCTATAGTATCTCCTGCAAGGGCGTAACCAGGGTTTCAGAATCATTCTGTACTCCGAATCGAGAGTGCTACTTCACCCCTTAGGCTGCCAAGCGTGACACAGAGCGCTTTTGCGGACAATGTAAATTAAGATCGTACTGCACAGAAAGTGCAGTCTGATCTTGATCTGCACTGTCCGATATCGATCTAGTGACCATTAGATTTTCCATAGAAAAGAGATAGGATGAAATCGCATTATTTCGCTTTTTAGTGTCGGTTGGAAATTTTCATTTTATTTTTCTGCGGAGTATCAGGCTCAAAAAGTTTATGAAAATGGAGTTGTACTATAAAGTGATAAAAGAATGTTTCGCATGTTTCCATTTTTTTTTTTTATAAATAACGCACTTACTCATTGTGCGTAATGGACGCTACGCCCTTGTCCTTCGAGCTTTTCTTCGATGGTGTCTCAAGGCAATTTCAGCAATGATCTGCATACACATTACCCCTGAGGAAAGCGATCTGTCAGAAAACACCATTCTGTAGTTCTGGAATCTGGATAACGCATTTATCCAGCCCTCAGCAGTGAGTCATGATCTGCGAAACATGTCAGTACAAACTGTTTCCATACTGAAACAATTGTCTGCCTGACTGGCTGAGAAAATGATTGATCGTAATCGATGTGTTTGCAAAGGTTTTCGCTGCAAATTTGTCTCACCAAGTGAATGAGCAACAACTCCTATTTAGTTGACCTACTTAACGCATTTCCCCCTTTTCAACAATGTTTTCTTCATTTCAAAAACAAATGAGCCATGCTCTGTGAAAAAAGGGGGCTTAATGCATCTCCGTGATGCATCATAACAAATAATTATGTCATTCTATAATTATAGCTTTATAAAATCCATTTCGTCTTACAATTGACTAAATCTGGTCCTTGGATGTACAGAAAAATTATACGTAGCTAAAAGTATCGACTCATGTCAGCCTGCGCAGGCTGACATGGGTCGATACTTTTTGCAGATGCACTTAGTTCCCCTTTTCCCAGAGCATGGCTTAGATATTATTTTATTAAAGAGTTAACTCTTTCCCAAACAAGCCCTGCAGTACAAGTGTCTGCAGTACAAGTCTTTTGAAAACACTGTGGGAAAAGGAGAAATTGCTCATAACGAGCAATTTCTCCTTTTCCCACAGTGTTTTCTACCCTTTTGGAGAACTTTCTGTCATTTTCATCAAATTTAAAATTGTCGTCTGCAAACTCTTTGAATTTGGACCAGTCCAAAATTTGTCGTTTGGGAAAGAGTTAAGAGACAGTCAAAAAGTATTATCTCGTTCTAGATAGCATTCGAATGAAGGACGTAGGAGTATTGACAATACTCTTCCTTGTCAGTCAAAATATGCCTTAAGTTCCTATTGACATGTTAGATGGATGAAACGACAGCGAGTCAGTAAAAAATAAAAATGGAGGTACTGCGATTGCAAAGCTCTTTTATCAATTGAGTATTTCTCAAAATATTTGGCAAAGGGCATATAAACCTACCCTGTGCAGTGTGATCTTAAAGATACATCCTTAGAGAGAGAGAGAGAGAGAGAGAGAGAAACGCTGTTAAAATTTGATAGACTGTGGAATGGTCCAGAATTAGTCAGTTGTATAAACATAGAAAAATTACCGATATATATAGTGTAAGGAATAAGTACATAATTATATACGTGTATCGGAAATCTTCGATTTGATTTCGGAAACGTTAAAACAGTGATTTCTTTGAAGGCCATCAGAAAATGAAATGCATTTTCTATCCGTCGTAATCAATGCATCCTTGCAACCGTCGGGGTGGGGGGGGGGGGGGGAGGCAACATTTGGAATGGAGATACGAGAATGATTATAACTGGGTAAAATAAAGTTAAAGGAAACTGACTGAAAACGGGTATAGATGTATCATAAATATGAGCCGCGCTCTGTGAAAAGGGGGCTTAATGCATCTGCGACAAGTATCGACCCAAGCCATCCTGCGCAGTCCGCGCAGGCTGACGTTCGCCGAAACTTTTCGCTATTGGTCAATTTTCTGTATGTTAAAGGACCAGTGTACCTCATGAATCAGTCGGTTGTTATACAAAATGGATTTTATTTATTGATCCATAGATATGTGTTGATTTGCTTGGTATCCGATGGATTACGGAGATGCATTAAGCCCTCTTTTGCCAGAGCACGACTCATGTATAGATTTAGGCCTACAGTCCACTGAAAACTGAAAAGCGTCTAAAGTAATGTTTTATCTGCCAAAGGGCGAATCATACTGAAGCAGAAATCAATGAGATGTATATGCAGCGATATTTGAAAAGAACTGTGGTACTTCTGGGAACCAGTAAACGTTTCTGATATTTTGTGCTCGCAAGGACAACCCAAATATTTCAAAGTCTAATTTAAACATATTTTATTCAATATACATTGACATTTACATATTAATTCGTCTTACAGAGTATAACTCTTTACCACACAATCCAGACTTTTAACGAACCTAAAAAGGAAGCCTTTTGAAAACATTGTGGGAAAGGGAGAAATTTCTCCTTTTTTCCACAATGTTTTCTATCCTTCGCAAAACAAGTTTTAATTTTTCATTCACATTGATTTTGTCGTCTGCAAATGCTTTCAATTTGGACAAGTCTAAAATTTTGTCGTTTGGTAAAGTGATAATCGGACATCGTAGTTCCGTGACAATCAGACTTTAGTGCACAGACAATGACAGCATCCAAGTTTACCATATGTTCGGATGCAGCTAAAATCAATGACAGTGTCCCGCGAAACCAAATTTACAGTCAAGTATTGACTGTGTGATCAATGATTCTTCGGAAAAGCTTTTTTCTTATCATGAGAATTGTGCACTTATCTTTTCCTATTTGGCAACTAAATCGGTTATCGACTACCTACTTTTTTTTCTCTCTAGCCCGCTAGCGCTTGCTGTGCATTCACTGTGCAGGCGTTATCAGTTGCATTCGAAAATACTGCGATCTTATCGGATGTCGTCTGTTTTTTTGGCGTTGGGAACATTTCATATCCGTATTTACCCAGTCTTAACTCTTTTCCAAACGACAAAATTTTATACCAGTCTAAGTTGAAGGCATTTGCAGACGACAAAATAAACGTTGCTAAAATGATGATTTCTGCCTTTTATAGGACAGAAAACATTGTGGGAAAAGGAGAAAATGCTGGTAGCCAGGAAGTCAACGGTGACGCGGACAATACGTAACCTTATGGCATAGGGTCATACAGTGCAGCGCCATCCTTGGCCAGCGAAGACGAGTCTACTATTGTACTATGTTCAATCAAAGGTGCCAAGACCAGGTAGCTTGGTCGTAACTTAAATGGTTTATTAATCCCTTGGTTGTGATTTTTAATCTCGGCTCTGGCTAAATTCTATCCAAGAACTGATTTGAGCCATTTTCTGGCAAAAGGGGCGTTAATGCATCTCCGAGATGCATTAATTAAATCATGCATGCCATCACATAATTATGAATCCATAAAGTCCATTTTGTTCAACAATCGACTGAATCACCAGGTAGAATGGTCCTCTGACATGAAAAAGAAGACCGATAAAAGAAGAAGCAATCGAATCAGGTAAGTCTGCGCGGACTGCGCAGGCCGACCTGGGTCGATACTTTTTGCAGATGCATTAACCCTTCTCAGCACAATGCCGCCTGTTAAGGACCCCTGGGAAAGAAGCCTTTTTAAAACATTGTGGGAAAAGGAGAAAATGCTGGTAACCAGCATTTTCTCCTTTTCCCACAATGTTTTCTACTCTATCAAAGAAAATGTGCACCATTTGAGCCACATTAATATTGCTTTCAATTTGAACAAGGCAAAACTTTTGTCGTCTGGTAAAGGGTTAAGCCCCTTTTCATAGAGCTTTGCTCAGCTTAAGCTGTGTCCGTAAATAGTCGATAACCCGAGGGCTAGAAAATCAAAGGTCGCCAGTTCGAGTACTCTCCCGAACAAGATTGTTTTTTGAGAAGAACTATGATTGTTCATTATGACAGGAGTCATGGAGTCATTCCTAAACATGATTATCGCCGTTGATCTTAGCTCTTTACTCTTTGAATTCTTTTGGAGGAAGAGTAGAAAACATTGTGGGAAAAGGAGGAAATGTTGGTTACCAGCATTTTCTCCTTTTCCCACAATGTTTTCAGTAGGCTCCTTCCTCAGGGTCGTTAAAAGTCGAGATTGTATGGTACTTTTTATTGTGTGCGGGAGGGCAGTGAGTGACGTGGGGGTGTTTAGCAAAGAACTTCAAGGTCCGTGTCTATAGGTGCACTTGCAGCCGTGATATGACTTCAACAATGTTTATGATCATGCATTGGTGAAGGCATAGGCCACTGAAATTCCATTGATCTATCACGGGAGTGACGGGATGACAAAATTTTCCTAAGCGGACACCGTTATTATAAATAGCACATTGGCGACTTCCTCTATATCTTATATTATTGGAAGCCGGCTCTTGAAGCCGGCTTCCAATAGGAATGCTTTTTTTTTTATGCACATGGGGAGTTTTGGGATACATCATTGCACAACTTTTCCGACACATTCACTCAAATACTTTTAATAGTATGTTGCTATTAAGCTCAAAATTATGCATTTTTTTTTGTATGTACTGTTGAGATGAATTTCGAGCATGAAAAGTAATGATTTAGTATTTATAGATATTTATTTAATAACTGATTAATGATTGACCCCACAGGCAGCGTACCGCTTCTTAAACTAGTATAGACTGGTTACCTCCCCTGATACTACTACACGAGTAATACACGATACAACAAGGGACCAGTTTAAAACTAGTAGATTAGCGCAATATTACGCTTTTTTTTTCCCTTGTGCTGTTCACATAAATTGCGAGCATGAAGACTACAGATTTTGTATTTGAACTCTTATTTCTAAAGATTTCTCAGATTTTTTTTCCACTGTGTCTATTTTTATCTGTGTGCAATATATTGTATTTTAGCAGGAGAGTTTGTAGGTGTGTAATTAATCTGTTTACAATTGGAAACTTTTTGTAATAACTTTTTGTAAGAATGTACCTTTGTTGTGACAAGCCTTGCATACTCAGAGCACAATTGAGACACACTAAATCCTTGGGCATTTATTTATGAGCCATGCTCTGTGAAAAGGGGGCTTGATGCATTTGCAGAAAGTATTGGCCCAGGTTAGCCTGCACAGTCCGCGCAGGCTAACTTGGACCGACACTTTCTGCTTTGGTAATTTTTCTGCATGTCAAAAACCAGTGTACCTCACGTTTCAGTTGGTTGCTAGACAAAATGGATTTTATGGATCCATAAATATGTGATGACTTGCTTGAATTATGGATGACAGAGATACATTAAGTCCCCTTTTGCCAGAGCATGTCTCATATGTTTTAATAACCCTGAGGAAGAAGACTATTGAAACGTAGTTGCAGGAGGACAAAATGCTGGTTACCATCATTTTCTCCTTTTCATACAACGTTTTCTACCCTTTCAAAGGTCTAAAGTAAGGCTGGAAAGGAAATGTAATGGAACTTTTAATGTAGCGTTGAAGGGTATTGCACTTATTTTTGTGGCTATAGGGCTCCAGCCAAACTTGGGTTTTGCACCTAGTTATAAATGACCCTCGACAGCTTTTGACTGATGTTGTACATCATTGCACTTGAGCCATGCTCTGTGAAAAAGGGTCTTAATGAATCTGGGAAAAGTATCAACCCAAGTCAGCCCGCTTGGACTGTGCAGGCTGACCTGGGCTGAAACTTTTCGCTATTGGTAAATTTTCTGTATATTTAAGGACCAGTCTACCTGATGATTAAGTTGATTGTATTAAAAAAGAGGCTACATGTATTGTTGAACCTTAATTATGTGATGGCTTGCTTGGTATTATGGATCACGGAGATGCATTAAACCCCCTTTTGCCAGAGCATGGCTCATTTACATGTTCAACTATTACATTGTAAGGGGGCTATTCAGATTTTCATAGTCAAACCAAACTTGAAAATATTTTATAGCTCAATTTAGTAAGGCAATAGCTGACTAAGAATCAAGAAATAAAGCAAGAAGCAAATAAAAAACAAATTGATGGTACTTCTTCAATGGACTAGTTATCTTCTTAACTCTGTACCCTACAACAGAATTTAGAACTTGTCCAAATTCAAAGCAGTTGCAGACGACAAATCCAATTTGGTTACAATGATGAGATCTGTCTCAAAAATGGTAGAAAGCATTGTAGGAAAAGGAAGAAATGCTTCTGATAAGCATTTTATACTTTTATTGCAATGGTTGCAGAAGCTTTTTTCTTCAGGGTCACTAGAACATATAATTGTTTAGTGAAGGATTAAATCTTTACCACATAATCCCGACTTTTAACGATCCTGAGAAAGAAGCCTTTTGAAAACATTGTTGGAAAAGGAGAAAATGCTGGTAACCAGCATTTTCTCCTTTTCCCACAATGTTTTCTAACCTTTCAGAACAATTGCAATCATTTTAGCCACATTGAAATTGTCGTCTGCAAATGCTTTCAACTTGGACAGGGCTAAAATTTTGGAAAGTATTGTCCAAATTCAAAGCAGTTGCAGACGACAAATTAGATTTGGTTATAATAATGAGATTTGGCTCTGAAATGATAGAAACCATTGTGGAAAAGGAGAAAATGCTTGTGACAAGCATTTTATACTTTTCTCGCAATGGTTTCAGAAGCCTTTTTCTTCAGGGTCATTAATTAGAACATGTAATTGTTTGGTAAAGGTTTTTTAGCTTTTGGCTAAAATTTTGTGAAGGCTTGTTGGAATGTCAAGTGATCATGCAATAATATGCATCAGCTACGGCAGAGCTCCAGATAGTGGGAGTGATTTTGATTTCAAAATTGAAAATATTAATCAGTCTCCACTAAACCCCATGTTATGGCTACTCATTAGAATCGTCTCATCGAGACGATTCTAATGAGTACCCACAACACAGGGTTTGGAAGGGAAATAATGGATTTAGAATACTATCACTCCCTCTTACCTGGAGGTCTGACTACGGTATGTAGGGTCATATTCATGTAAGAATGATAACAGTATTTTGATCTTGTCAAAATAGAGAAAATACCTAATCCAAAATGACCATGCTTTTATCTGAAGAGCAAAATTGCACCGTTCCTGTTTACTGAATGTAACTGTCCTCTTTCCGAATGCATGCAGGAAAAAAAGTGAAGTTTATATTAGTGTTTAACTCTTTACCACACAATAATCCCGTGTTTTAACGACCCTGAGAAAGAGGCATTATGAAAACATTGTGGGAAAAGGAGAAAATGCTGGTAACCAGCATTTTCTCCTTTTCCCACAATGTTTTCTATCGTTTCCAAAACAAATTTCAATTTTTGAGTCACATCTATTTTGTCGTCTGCAAATGCTTTTCATTTGGACTAGTCTAAAAGTTTGTCGTTTGGTAAAGAGTTAAACAAAAAATAGGATTCACAGAAAAAAAAAATCTTAATTAGCCCCCAAATTGTTGCAGTCGGTAAAATTTTCTACTGGGTCTGTATTCACCAACCATTCTTAAGAACATTCTTAGTCTTATTCTCCAGAATTTTTAATTTAAAAGTAACACAACTTCTGATAAGCGAGTTATTCCTAAAGCACCTTCCTCATTGATGGTAACAAAAAAATTGCCGGCTTCTTTGATGCTATGCATCAAAAATTTGTCTTGTTATTATATAGAATATAGAGGCAGTCGTCAATGTGCTATTTATAGTAACAGTGTAAGAAAATTTGAGTAATCCGTGATATACAGGCGATGCACCAATCTGCAATGATCGATCAAGGAAAATTTTGGTGTTCCGTGATAGACAAATAGAGTTTCAAAGGCCTGTGGTGAAGGTTTTCAGGATTATTTCTGATTTCAGGATTTTTAGGCCGTCTGAAAGCCATTTTTTCTTCATTGTCCTTCTTTAAGTTTGTAGAATTTCAAGGTTTTTGAGAAATCTTACTTTCACCCATTTTTGAAATTGAGTTAACCACACATAAAACAATGAAGTATGCCCTCATAGGCATAGTTTTATACCTTTTTTCGCGTTATTTCACTGGCGAGGTCCGGTAGCGCACTTGCTAGCGTACAGGACTTTAGAAGAGGGGTGTATGAATCTCCAGCCTGGCCAATTACTTTCCAAGGATTAATGAAAGTCATTGCGACAGAATTCATTCCTCTCTCACCGCTGATCATTGTTTCGAAGATGATTATGTGGGAAAGCAGCCAGAGGCTTGAGAAGAATCTTGTGCGAAGTTCTGCAGCTGGAAACTCCTCCAGGAAAACATGGATAGTTGCGCTGGCAGTCGCGATATAAGTGCAATAATATTGAAAACGGCGTTAAACACTATACAATCGACCAGCAAACGTTATGTCAGTACGAAGAGCAACTTCTTTTTTTATCGTCATTATGATTTTTTCATATTCCATTACCGGTACTTTAATTTTTATCTGTACAAAAAAATTTATCGCTACTGATTAATATTCTCAGCTCGAAAGGATGCCCGAAAATTTGTAGATGAAATAAAACGCTTTTAGTTCCGATTAACCCTTTCCCAAACGACAAATTTTGGACTGGTCCAAATTGAAAGAGTTTGCAGACGACAATTTCAAATTTGATGAAAATGGCAGAAAGTTATCAAAAAGGGTAGAAAACACTGTGGGAAAAGGAGAAATTGCTCGTTACGAGCAATTTCTCCTTTTTCCACTGTGTTTTCAAAAGACTTGTACTGCAGACACGTGAAAACCAGGGCTTTTTTGGGAAAGGGTTAAGGAACTTCTGCATGCACACTTTTCTATGTCGAAAAGGCGGTATAGATTACAAATGAAGTGTAGATGATTTAATGAAAGATTAACCAGTATCAAGAAGCGGATGATGTAGATCCATGATCAGACTGCACGTTCTGTGCAGTCTGATCTTGATCTAAGTCGTCCGCAGAAGCTATAGCAGTTTTTCACTGACAGTTAAAGAGTTAAGAATGAGAAATCGATTGTTGCGGTAATGACTGTCATCAAATCCAGAGCATTATCACCACTGAGACATAATGTGATTTATTTCCGGTCACACCATTACGGTCAAGGTCGTCAAGACATTTGTAGTTGACTTTTTTTTTAGCTCTATTGACCAAAGGCCGACAGAGATTAATATGCCATGGCGTGGTTTCCGTCATCTGTATATCTGTTTATCTGTCCGTACGTCCGTCAGTCCGTTAGTCTTTTGCTCGTTTACGCGACAAAGTCTGCATTTGTGGTCGTTTTTTTGTGAACCTTGCACCCTGTATCTATATCATCAATAGCTTGAACTCTTTTGATTTGTTGTCATTTTTGACAAAAGTAAAGTCCGAATATAAAAGAGGAAAAAATGACCGGACTGGAACCCAGGCTATATGTTTACCTGCTATGATTTCTTCGTGGGTTCAAGCCCAGTTGCAAAAACGTTCTGCCCCACATTTTGGTGTATAGTTTCGAAATTCCAGGAATTGACTTCCGATTTGCTGGAACATTGATCATCTCTCGGCCAACCAGAGGGCTTCTTTAGGAATTTAGAATCAGGATTGACTTTAGAGTGGTTGATAAATTTCATACGGCCCTTGGTTTCAGTAGGTAAGCCTGTTTTACATATCGGCATATGAGATGGTTTTTTGCCAGATTATTCCTACATATAAACCTTTAGGCTCACCGCTGATAAGATAACAGGCTGTTGATAATTGAGCCATGCTCTGTGATAAGGGGGCTTAATTCATCCGCGAAAAGTATCGACCCAGGTCAGCCTGCGCAGTCCGCGCAGGCTGACCTGGGCCGAAACTTTTCGCTATCGGTCAATTTTCTGTATGTCAAAAGAACCAGTCTACCCTGTGATACAGCCGGTTGTTAGACAAAATCGAATTTGTGGATCCCTACTTTTGTGATGTCTTGCTTTGTATGATGCATTACGGAGATGCATTAAGCCCCCTTTTGCCAGAGCATGGCTCAATTATTTCCGACCCAAGGCAGTTTTAAGTCTGTAGAGTTTTGAAAGTTTTCTTCCGCTGCCTAGTGCCGGGGAATAAAAAAGTGTCTGCTTTTTGATCGCGCAATCCCGGTATTTATTTCCGGTCGCGGTGCCGGTTGCTAGATAGTGTTCTGCGGCAAGACATTGCAGGTCCCAAGCGTAGTGCTAGAGAAGCTCGAGAAAGAAAATGATAGATATATTGAAGCTTGAGTTCATTGTATTGAATGTTTCGTAAAACAAGCGTCCCCCCCCCCCCCCCCCCCCCCCCGCGGAATAATATGTGGACATTTCAGATCTTGGGGAGAAAAAAACTTCAAGCTATAGGAGTTAACTATTTAACAAACGAAAATATTTTCGACTTGTCGGAATTGAAAGCATTTACAGACGACAAATTAGATATTGCTGTAATGGTGAGATTTGTCTGTAATAGAATTAAAAAAAAAAAAACATTAGCTGGTAATCAGCATTTTTCTCCTTTATCCAACAATATTTTCAAAAATCTTTTTCTCCGTAGGTTGTTAAAAGCCGGGATTGTTTGGTAAGGCGTCAACTATGTTGTTATGAGTCCGGCAGATAAAGACTTAATTGCATCCCGTCACCCTTAACTCTGTACCCAAACGACAAAATTTTGGACTCGACCAAATTGAAAGCATTTGCAGACGACAAGACGGATGTAGTTCAAATGATGATTTCTGTCTTTGATAGGGAAGAAAACATTTTGGGAAAAGGAGAAAATGCTGGTTACCAGCATTTTCTCCTTTTCCCACAATGTTTTCAAGAGCGATCCTTTTTATTTAGGGTAGTTAAAATTCTGGATTGTGTGGTAAAGGGTTTATCCCTTTCTTCAGCTTCAAGGAAGAAGACTTGTGAGAATATTGTGGGAATTAGAGAAAATCATGCCTGTTTCTCATTTTCCCACAATGATTTAATATGATCTATGAGGACAACTCCCACCTTTAATTTGTCGTATGCAAATTGTTTTAATAGTGGACGAGACGTCTGGTACAGATCTAAAGTGTTGGTCTGTGACGTTAAAGCACACATGTTACAATTTTTAAGGTTTTTTTTTTTTTGCGTGAAACCTCTTACAAAATATCGGAGAATGTAGGTCTAAGATCAGACTGCACGTTTTGTGCAGTCTGATCATAGATCTACATTGTCCGCAAGAGATTTATTTAGCATTCTCTAAGTTAACGTAGGTATAGTATTACACGAGTGTTTTGTTCTCTAGCACGTCAGCTGAGAGTTCAAAGTCACTGCGGCAGCTATTTATACTCAGACATGTAAATATTTCTACATACTTGTGTAAAGTAGTTACATGTTAATTTCGCGGAATTTCCTCGCAGGAAACTGTACAGTACAATGTATATACGCTTGTCACAAGATAAGTAGATCTACAGCTTGTGACAAAGCTCTAAATTCATTATTACGTAAAATAAATGTGTGTATTTAAAAGGCCCAGTGGCGGCCGAAAGTAAACAATATGGGTGTTAAAATGCATTAATATTAAATCATACGGTGAAAAATGATATACCTACCATCTAAGAGTACCGGAATTTTTGTGTAGATGACAATCTGTTATTGTACGGTCGGTCTAAATCTTAGTCGCTGACAGAAAAATTTTAAGACCAGGTCAAAAGTTGCCAGGTGGCTCTATCGTTTATTTACATTTTTATATGGTTTTAAGATTCATTGTCTGCCAGCGATTAACACTTGGACCCAAAGTATATCAACAAATTGTTATCTTCACAATATTTTCCATATTTTTATATGGTACGATTTAACTTTGAATGCATTTTAAACAGAGATTGTTTTCTTTTGTTTGGCCGCCATTGAGCCTTTAACATCACCCACTTACCCAAAAAATCATGTGTTGTAGGCTGTCGATTTGAGGAACAGAACAGAACAGAACAGAACATATATTTATTTATGACTTGTACACAAAATACATCGTCAGTATACAAATTTGACATTCCAAATATACGGTTTCACATAAGTCATAGCAAGCAAAGGACTATAATAGCAGTGAGAACAGGAATGAAAGAATCTAAGTCTGAAATAATGTTTTGGAGAGTAAGTCAAAAGGGAAAATTTTACGATACAATGCAAATTAATTGAGTCAGTTATTAATTCTTAATTCTAATTGCAATTTATTTCGCAAAAAGAACGCTTCCTTAAGGAAGCGAGCAATGCTACACAATGTTTTCTTCTCATTAGATTGAAATAGCTGGCATAGTTTATACATAGAAGGTTTTCTGATAAAGGATGCTGGTAGGTATTTTTTTCTAATTCTTCTTTGAGGAAGAAAGCCCATGAAAAAATTATGGCAGAAGGAGGGAAATGCTAGTAACCAGCATTTTCTCTTTCCAACAATGATTTTTACCCTGTCAAATGCAAATCGCATTAGAGCCCAGTTTAACGCTTTACAAAACAATCACAGGTTTTAAAGACCTGAAGAAGAAGCCTTTTAAAAAAAACATAAAGGGAAACGAAGAAAATACTGCAAACCAGCATTTTCTCTTTTTCCCACAATGTTTTCGAACCTTTCAGAAACAATTTCAATCATTTGAGGCGCATGTAATTTGTCGCCTGCACATGCTCTCAATTTCGACCTGTCTAAAATTTTGTCGTTTGGTAAAGAGTTGAATTCGTCATCTTCTCATATTTCCGATATACGAGCAAGTCTAACTTTTTGACTGATGAGTCAGCCGTAACCATTTACCCAACAGTTCCTTGTTTAACCCTTTCCCAAACGACAAATTTTGGACTGGTCCAAATTGAAAGAGTTTGCAGATGACAATTTGAAATTTGATGAAAATGGCAGAAAGTTCTCAAAAAGGGTAGAAAACACTGTGGGAAAAGGAGAAATTGCTCGTTATGAGCAATTTCTCCTTTTCCCACAGTGTTTTCAAAAGACTTGTACTGCAGACACGTGAAAACCAGGGCTTGTTTGGGAAAGGGTTAAACGGGCCTGAGGAAGACGGTTTTTGAAAATACACAAATCATGCTCTGGCGAAAGGGGGCTTAATGCATCTCCGTGATGCATGATACCATGCAAGTTATCACATAATTATGGATCCATGAAATCCATTTTCTATAACAAATGACTGAAACATGAGGCAGACTAGTCCTTTGACATGAAGACGACTGAGCAAAAGCGAAAAGTTTCGACCCAGGTCAGCCTGCGCAGGCTGACGTGGGTCGATAATTTTTGCAGATGCATTAAGCCCCCTTTTCACAGTACATAGCTCACATGTATTGTTGATAAAAGAGAAAATGGTGGTAGCCAGCATTTTCTCCTTTTCCCACAATGTTTGTAATCCTTCCGAAAACAAATGTCAGTATTGGGGACTTAACTTTTGTGGTGCGGTAAAGAGTTATAAAAGAGGCATCAGGAAGTGAAGCAGGAAATCTCACATTGTCATCACTTTACCCTCAAAGTAATTTTGCACGAATGATACACACAGCACAAATAATAGTAAAACTTGATCATTCGAACATTCTGTAAATCGAATGTACCGGTGAAGCAGGAAATCTCACATTGTCGTCACTTTACCCTCAAAGTAATTTTGCACGAATGATACACACAGCACAAATAATAGTAAAACTTGATCATTCGAACATTCTGTAAATCGAATGTACCGGTGAATTTGAAATATTGAACGTGTAGCTAAAGTTTTTGTTGTTTGTGTAAGCGATCAGAGCTGCTTCTAAGTACTGCTGTTGCTTGTGCTATTGCTGAAATAACAAATTGCTATGCTCTAATCCTGCTGAATAAGTCAAATCAAACGTTTCAGCCAAAAGATAGTAAAAACCCACATTTTGCTATTTTCAAATGTATTGATTTTGAAACGATATCTCCTTATCGGACAGGGTAGATTCAAGATCAGACTGCACGTTCTGTGCAGTCTGATCTTGATCTACACTATCCGCAAAAGGTTCTTCGTCGCGCTAAGGAGCCTAATGGTTACAATATTTGACACGAGGGATGATAACTTGCATGTATGAAGTATCTCAGTCATGAAGACTAGCATGTAGTGTATATCCACTCAAACCAGATTTCTTCTTTCATTTTTTCAGAAAATCTTAACAAAGATTGCAAATTTTCATTCGCGTGCAAAGACAGATTTAAAATTGAAATCTAGGTAGAAATACATGAAGAAAACAAGGGGAATTACCATGTTTTTTTTTATCATTATTATTTTACAGAAGAATTTCATAGTCCGTCAGTAAGGGTATAGTCTAATAGCATATCAAGGGACAAACTTGTACATGTACACTTTTAACGCAATTACCGATCTGTTGGCTTTATGTCTGAGTGAGTAAAGTCGTGCTTTACCAGGGGACGTTTTTTTTTTTGTTTTGTTAGCTCACCTGAGCACGAAGTGCTCAGGATGAGCTATTGTGATCACTTACCGTCCGTCGTCGTACGTCGTCCGTCCGTCCGCCTGTCCACATTTTTTTTGTTTGTTTATACTCTAACATCTACAAATATTAACCAATCAGCACCAAACTTGGTCAAAATGTATATGACCATAAGATCTCGGGTGAGTTCGATTATGGGTCTAATTGGACCAGAACGACTGGAGTTATCTGCCCTTGAATTAGAAAAATTGCTATATTTGACTTTGGTTACACTCTAGCATCTACAAATAATAACCAATCAACACCAAACTTGGTCTAAATATATATGACCATAAGATCTCAGATGAGTTCGATTATAAGATCTCGGATGAGTTCGATTATGGGTCTAATCGGATCAGAACAACTGGAGTTATCTGCCCTTGAATTAAAAAAATTGCTACATTTGACTTTGTTTACACTCTACCATCTACAAATATAAACCAATCAGCACCAAACTTGGTCAAAATATATATGACCGTAAGATCTCGAATGAGTTTGATTATAGGTCTAATAGGACCAGAACAACTGGAGGTATCTTCCCTTGAATTAGAAAAATTGTTATATTTGCCAAATTTTACTTAAAGATATATAAGGATATTTTTTTAAAACCTGTCCTCAAATCATAAGACCTGGAGCTTTCATATTTTGCATGTAGGATTGTGAAATGGACAACAACTATTGGACAAATATCATTCAAACTTCTCACAAATATTTATATAACCGGGTTTGGTTAAGAAAGATTATCTTAATGTCTGAATCAAGAAGACCTAGAGCTGTGATACTTTGCATGAAGCATCACCTTGTAGACCTCTACAAATTTTGAACATAACATGAGCCTGGGATCATTACAGGCCCCGCCCCAGGGCTAACATATTTGTACGTAGCTTTATGTCAGGCAATTATTAAAAAATTCTCTGGGTAGCCTAAGGGCCTAGACCTCTATAACAGTTGTGAGATTTCTCTTTGTTTCATTATCATTTGGCCTTGCACTTCGATATTTGGTATTTATCTTCATTGTAGACCGTTACTGCTTGGTACTCGGGTGAGCGATGTAGGACCATCATGGTCCTCTTGTTTTTTTTTCCCAACGATAGGTTCACAGTCATATCCTTGTAATATGTCCTTATAAAATGTCAACTCCCCCCACCCACACACACACAAAACATCCGGTTAAAATCTAGCTGAATTTGCTTCTTTCACGCGGTTCGAGATGTTATTCGACCTATGTGAAAAAAAATATAGCTATTTTCGATTGCACTCGATGGCAATTACATGTGTATTATTGAATTCTTCTTTCTCCATGTATGTCAATACCATAGTAGGCCTACATTTCACATGTCTACAGCAATGATAACAGGATAAGAGTCCTCGCTGGTGTGATGAGCCATGCTCTATGAAAAGGGGGGTTTAATGCATCTGCAAACATATCTATTCACGTCAGCCTGCGCAGTCCGCACAGGCTAACGTGTGCCGAAACATTTTGCTTTTGGTCAATTTTCTGAATATCCAAGGACCATTCTACCCGAGGATTAAGTCGGTCGTTAGACAAACCAGATGTTATGGATGTCTAGGTATATGATGACTTGTTTTGAATGATACATCACGGAGATGCATTAAACCTCTTTTTGTCAGAGCATGGCTCACTTCTTTCACCACCTGGAAATGCATTTTTACTGAAACACCTAAATATCTTTCATCCTATAAGCTTGACTGAAAAGCAGACAGTTTAGATCCAAGATCAGGCTGCACGTCCTGTGCTGTCTGATCTTGATCTACGCTATCCACAAAGGCTTATATTAAGCCTTAGGCTGCTAAGGGCGAATAAAATACCTTTTTGCGGACAGTGTAGATCAAGATCAGACTGCACAAAACGTGCAGTCTGATCTTCGATCTTCACTGTCCGATACGGTATTTTCTTTCCGGTGTTATCAACTTTGAAATCGCAATGTTGTGGGTTTTTACTCTTGAATGGAAATCTTCGTTTCATTTATTTAGTGGATTAAGGGTTAAAAAGAAACGGAGACAAGCGAGAATATAGCAAGTCAAAGTTCTGGCCGAAATTTCGATTTCTCCCTTTGATCCTTTACCAGAAGACAATATTTTAGACTTGCCCATAATTACTGAAAAGTTTTGCAGACGACGAATCTAACGTGGCTCGAATGGCGAAATCTGCCTTTAAAAGGGTAGAAAACATTGTTGGAAAAGGAGAAAATGCTGGTTACCGTCATTTTCTCCTTTTTCAACAATGTTTTCTAAAGCCATGTTCTTCAGGGTCGTAAATACACGAGGTTGTTTGGTAAAGGGTGAAAGGCTACAACCTCGCACACGTCGGAATGAGGTGATCCGCTCGTCAGAAGTCGGCCGATCCCGTATACTACATCTAACTGGATCAACGGATCATCCGAGGTTTGCCGAATGTGAGGTGATCGTGACTCGTATCGTACGGTACTTGTATCGATTCACTCGTCACATCTCGGCCGATTCCGTACCTACATCTAACCTCGTCCGTATAAAGGAGGCTTCCATTTTGAACTACCAATCACATGATCTTAAACATGGCGGCGCCCCTGTAGATCGCTTAGCAACGACATGAACAACCACGGTAAAGTTATTCACTTCTATCGATCTGTCGATGAAAGCTCCTAACGGAATTGATAAACCACGCTAAAAATTGAACGTACAAACTGTTTGCCGACTGAAATATTCTTAGAAAGATAACGATAGAAACTTTACTCATGTTTTCTTTTTTAAGAGGAGCCTTACAATTTCAATAACGGTAAAGCGGTGTTCTTCCGGAGATGTGCGAAATGTACCGTGTAGGTGCATATCAAGCTACGTGATACAGTAAACTGGCAGCTTGTTATCGATCTTCGTATCAACAACAGGTAACACCCAATGCTTACAAGTCGAGTTTCTGCCCGGTTCGAGATTTCGTGAGATAACGCGAGACTTGGAAATTTAAATCATAATCTTATTTATGCACAGAAATAGACATTGTCGATAAAGATTAAATTCTTGAATGATTTTGATAAATTGATTGTGGTCAGAAAAATCTTTGTCTATCATGAAAATCTTAGCCAAAGATAGAATATTGCTAGGTTATTTTAAAACAAAATAAGGCATTCTGCTACGAGCAGTCTGATTGGTGGATTTGGTACATGTGAAAACCAATACCTGCCGTCGATAAATCGGGTGTTGCCTGTTGTCTATCGGACGGCTACGGGAGATACAAGGGGTACCAGTCTACGTGATACAGCCGAGGGATTTGATCACCGGATCACCCGAGGTATGCCGAATGGTATCGATTCAGTCACACCAAATTTCCGCCATGAATCATTTCCTTTGATCTAGTAATAAACACTTTTGGCAGCTTCCACATAATAATAATTGTTATTCGATATTAATTGTGAAATATCGATGTTACATTTTCGAGTTATTATTGTATCGTGTATTTATGCGTAGATCTACAATGGTTCTTGTTTATCTTCTATATAAATATTCACAGTATAGTACATTAGATGTTAACTTGCTAAGTACATGTATGTAGCAAAATGTAAAAGGGAATTGCTGGTTGGACCCCATACCGATCAATCCTGTTTTTAACGACCTTTAGGAAAAAGGTTTTTGGAAACATTGATGGAAAAGGACCTGTTCAACTCTTTACGAAACAGTTCTGTGCTTTAACGGTCTTGAGGAAAAAAAAAAACACCTTTTGAAAACATTGTTTGAAAAGGATCTGTTTAACCCTTTACGAAACAATTCTCTGCTTTAACAACCTTGAGTTAAAAGGGCTTTTGAAAACAATTTTGGAAAACGATCTTTCCAACCCTTTACCAAACAATTTTGTGCTTTGACCACGTGTGGGAAAAATGTTTTAAAAAAAACTGTTGGATAAGGAGGAAGTGCTAGTATCCAGCGTTTTCTCCGTTTGGCAGTCTCTTCTATCCTTTGTAAGTCACATTTTACCATTTGATATGTACAGAGTTAACTGGTTGAGGTGCTTAGGTGCAAATGACTTATATTCTCACGGAGGGCTAACCCCTTACGGCACAATCTCGAGTTTTGTAACGACCTGCTAGTAGATCTTTTGAAAAACACAGTGGGTAAAGGAGAGAGTGCTGGGTACCAGCATTTTCTGCCTTTTCCACATTGGTTTCCAAATTCTTCTTCTTTCGGGTCGTTAAGGTCAGGATTGTTTGGTAAAGGGTTAAATGAAGATAGAGCAGTTAAATAATCAGCTGACCCCTTTCTTCTCCAGACCGAATGTACTGGGTGATATGGTTTCTTGAAGTACAGCCCGGCCGGGTAGCTCAGTGGTTAGCTTATCTGACTCGTGACTTGGTGGCTGCGGGTCCGATACCCTGTAGAGGCAAACTTTCTTTCCGGCGATTTTTCGCCTCTCACCTCTGACGCAGGTGTAAAACGTAGTCAGTGACTTGGAAAGAAAGGGGTGCGAGAAAGCCAGGAAACACATGCGTAGGTGTGCTGACTGCCATGATATGACTTAAGCTGTTAAAACGGCGTTAAACTCCAATACAAATAATCAATCAATCTTGAAGTACAGCTTTTTTTTTTTTTGTTTCCAGTATATTCAGAATCCGAATTAGAATACTTCATTCAGCTCATATACGCAAACTAAAAATACTAGAGAATATCCTCGTAAGACATTTAATACATTTGAAGTGTACTCTGTGAAAAGGGGTGTAATGCATCTGCAAAAAAAAGTATCGACTCATGTCAGTCGGCGCAGTCCGCGCCGACTGACATGGATCGAAAGGTTTTTTGCGATCTGTAAATTTTCTGCATGTCAAAGGACCATTCTACCCCCAGACCCAGTCAACTGCTAGACTAAATTGATTTTATGGATCCATAATCATGTGAAGACTTGCCTGGTATACTGCATCACGGAGATGCATTAAACTCCCTTTTACCAGAGTATGGCTCATATATTTTGACATTTTTTCCTATTATAAACAAGGAAGAATTAAGTGTGAACCAGATGACAAAATGTTACACCCATCCATATTGAAAGCAACTGCTGATGATAAATGAAAGGAAGGTCAATTGGCGAGAATTTACTCTGAAAGAGGAGAAAATTTTGTGGGAAATGGAGATTGATTGTATTGATTGTATGGTGTTTAACGCCGTTTTCAACATGATTTCAGTTATATCACGGCGGCCAGTGCACCTATCCATGTTTTCCTGGAGTTTCTTTTATTAGTACTCCGCACAATTATTCTTTCCAAGCCACTGGCTGCTTTTCCACATAACCATCGTCGAAACAACGGTCAGCGGTGAGAGAGGAACGAATCCTGTCGCGATAGCTATCATCAGTCCTCGGAAAGAAATTGGCCAAGCCGGGGATCGAACCGGCGACCTCCTGTTCTCAAGTCCTGTACGCTACCGCAACTGAGCTACGGGGGCTTGGCAGTGGGAAATGGAGAAAATGCAGGTTACCAGCATTTTCAAATGCTGGTTACCAGCATTTTCTCCTTTTCCCACATTGCTTTCAAAAGGCATGTCCTTTTCTCTAATGTTTTCAAAAGGCTTCCTCTTCAACCTTAAGCTGTTAAATAAATTAAACTAAAGAATTCCAGCCAGTAGTGAAAATCGATAGTTTTACGATTAAAAAAATTGCCTGTCGGAGAAATCTCACCCTATCGGAAGTTTGTAGATCCAAGATCTTTGCAGTCTGATCTTGATCTACAATGTCAGAAAAAGCCCACAAAGCAGCGGAAGTGTTATGGGTGGTGCAAACACGTGATTGTTTGGTAAAGGGTTAATGTTAAATAAAGATTAGGATGCATGCACAAAAAAAAAACTTGCTTGCTTTAGGCAAATACTATTTCTATTCAATGGATGAGGAAATAACCTTTTTTTGGCGATAGATAATTCCTTTTGTCCATGTTTCACTGAACATAAGGAAACTTTTTTTAGCCCATTACAGCCCGAATATTGATTGTTCCTTAAAGGGACCTATCTAAGTTTTAGACCGTAAATCATTTTTTTTTTTTTTGGTAATACACCGATAAATACATATGAGCCATGCTCTGGCAAAAGGGGGCTCTTAGTGCATCTCCGTGATGTATGCTACCAAGCAAGTCATCACAAAATCATGGATCCATAAAGTCCAGTATGTCTAACAACCGACTGACGCATGGGGTAAACTGGTCCTTGCACTTGCAAAAGAAATCATCAACAACAAAAAGTTTCGGCCCAGGTCAGCCTGCGCGGACTGCGCAGGCTGACCTGGTCGATACTTTTTGTTGATACGTTAAGCCCCCATTTCACAGAGCATGGCTTATGTATATTTTCTTTTCTTTGCAACCGTAAAGAAACTGTATCTCTGCAGTCAGGAAAATGCTGCAATGTTTAGCGTTTAAATAACGGGATAATCGTTTTGAAGTCTGTAGCCTCGTTTATTGTTATTACTTCAGAAATTACGCCATCGTACTGATTTGAATAGGAATCCCCGTAGTCGACGCGTGTTTTTGATCATGCGACATTCCAAGATGTCTTTGCGAAATTCTGGCGCGAAATCTATAAAAAAAAAAATACTTAAGTGGCTACGCAGACAGTTACGGGAATACCATCGACACGGTTTTTTTATTTTAAAGTTCATCTTTCTTTTTTACTGATTATTTGCAATTTATCGCCTTTCTTAATTCAGTGATAAATCATTTTTGAAGTTTGGTGAGATTATGAAAATATCAATAGCCTCCTTTAAAATCCGAGTTACCTTATGAAATGACAGCTGTTTTTTCTCGTTTTTATGCCCTTTTCTTTGAGTATTCACAATGCAAGCATTTGAAAGTACATACAACTATACTGCTTGCGTTTATCAAAATGATTACATTTCTAATTACCCTAAACACATTTGCAGCAAACGAGTTTGTGGAAGAATGATAATTAACGTGAATCAAATGATGAATTTATACACGATTGTACTTAAGATATTGTGGCAAAATGAGAATGTGTTGACAATGTTTTTATAATGATCAGCGATAGAATGTAAAAAGTCGTCTGCTTGTAGAAAGGTGTTTAAGTTAACGACTTGTAGGGTTTGAAGCTGGATTTATTCACGATCCAGCCAGTGCTGGAGAGCCTTAACGTTGCTATACACGATCTTGCTAGTCTTGCTAGTCTTTGAATAACTGTATTGTTAGATAAAACTGTGTGTACCATCTCGCTAGTGCGAGTGCTACATTGTAAGATATACAAGTAACTGTGAGTACGAAGTGGAAAGTCTATGATAGCCCTATTGTACATATATATACATGTACATGTATATATGATATGACTTATGTAGTCTTTGAACTCTTCTACTGTATGATATAACTTTTGTGTACGTTCTGGTTAGTCTTTTACGATATAATTTTTGTGTGAACGATCTTGCTGGTGTGTGAGTTCTCTGCTGTAAGGTATTATTTTGTGTGTACGTTCTTGTTAGTCCGTGAATTCCTCTATTGTAAGATAAAACTTCGTGTGTACGATCTGGCAAGTCTTCAAAAAGTAACTTTGTGGGTACGATCTGGCAAGTCACTGAGTGCTCCTTTGTGTAAGATGCTGATCGGAGTGTTTGATCTTGATAGTCTTTCGGTGCTTCACAATGTGTTAATGCGATCTGGCAAGTCATTGAATTCTCCTTTTTTGCAAGTTAGACTTAATGTGTATTATCAGGTATTTTTTTTTTTTTTTGTTCTCTCCTGTGAAGATCTATGTGAGCCATGCTCTGGCAAAAGGGGGCTTAATCCATTCCATGATGTATTGTACCAATCAAGCGATCACATAATTATGGATCCCTCTTTTTTTTTAACAAACGACCGAATTATGATGTGGACTGGTCCTTTGACATACAGAAAATTGACCAGTAGCGAAAAATTTTTGGCCCAGGTCGGCCTGCGGGGACTGCGGAGGCTGACCTGGGTCAATACTTTTCGCAGATGCATTAAGCCCCCCTTTTACAGAACATGGCTCATATACAGTATTGTTGTCTACAATGTGGCAAGTTTTGAGTGGTGTAAGATATTGATTGAATGGTGTTTTACGCCGTTTGCGACATTAATTCAGTCATATTACTGAGACAGCACACACATGCATGTGTGTCATGGGTTTCTACAGTCGATACTTTTCGCAGATGCATTAAGCCCCTTTTCACAGAGCACGGCTCATATATGCGTGTATAGAACGCCCCTGATTAAATTAATTGTATACGTGTAGACATTTTCATATGTTACTAAATGTCAGTTAATAATTAATTAACAAAATGTCGAGCGGGCTACGTGGTGTGATTCACACGGTTGGAAGGTATGTGACCTGTTTAACCCTTTACCACACAACCACGAGTTTAAACGACTCTGATGAATGAGGCTTCTGAAAACACTGTGGGAAAAGGAGAAAATGCTGGTAACCAGCATTTTCTCCTTTTCCCGACAACGTTTTTTTTACACTTCCATAGATAAGTCCTATTAAATGAAAAACAATTATCATCTACAAATACTTTCAAAATTAACAAGTCTAAAATGTATCGCCTAGTACAGAATAAGAACCTTAGGTAATCCTGGTTTTGAGGCGTTTTAACTTCATTATTTGTCAGAAACAGTCAATACAACACGGTATTACCGCTAAAAGAACCCAGTATATAAATGAGCCGTGTTCTAGCATAGGGTGGCTTAGTGCGTCTCATAATGTATAATACCAAGCAAGCCATCACCTAATTATGGGTCCATAAAATCCATTTTGACAAGCAACCGAATAAATCATGAGGTAGAATTATCTTTTGACATGCAGAAAATTTAAAGATAGCGAAAAGTTTCGGCCCATATCAGCCTGCGCAGTGAGCGCAGGCTGACATGGGCCGATACTTTTCGCAAATGCATTAAGCCCCCTATTCACAGACCATGACTCGAATGAAATGAACATTCTTTCCTAGTCAATTTTACAGACAACCCATGCTCTGTCAAAAGGGCTCCTAATGCATCTGCAAAAGGTATCGACCTATGCCAGCCTTTGCAGTCTGCAAAGGCTTGACCTGGGTCGAAACATTTTGCTACATATACCTATATTTTGTAAATTTTCTGCATGTCCAAGGACCAATCTTCCTATAGAATCAGTCAAATGTTAGACTAGATGGAGTTTATGATCTATAACTATGTGACCACTTGCTTGGCACAATGCACCTCCGAGATGCATTAAATCTCCTCTTTCTAGAGTATGGCCCTGATATAAAGTACTGATAAATTTTCAGCGTTAAATAATTATATTAACTCTACCTCTTTCGACAGTTGAAAATGCAACCCACTGATACTAACACTTTAACTTATAGGCTTGATTAAACAAACGGACAGTATAGATTCGTGATCAAGACTGCACGTTCTGTGCAGCAAGTGGCTTGGAAGGAATGTTTTGGGGAAAAGCTGGTGTCCAAGTTCCAGGAACGCATGGCTTGGTGCACTGATCACCGTGATTTTACTGAAATGGTGTTGAAAACGATGTCATACCACACACACACTAGAAATTGTGTTGCTAGAACTTTATTTATTCACTTATTTATATGATTGAATCATGCTCTGTGAAAAGGGAGCTAAATGCATCTGCGAAAAGTATCGACCAGGTCAGCCTGCGCGGACTGCGCAGGCTGACCTGGGTCGATACTTTTCGCTATCGGTCAATTTTGTGTATGCCAAAGGACCAGTCTACCCCGTGATTCAGTCAGTCGTTTAAAAATAGTCGCTATTATGGATCTACAATTAGGCTATGTGATGGCTTGATTTGTACATTGCATCACGGAGATGCATTAAGCCCCCTTTTGCCAGAGCATGGCTCATATTTGTTTATACTTATTTATTTATTTTGTTGTAGACCTACGAAAAAGTCTTGTTCATTTATTTTGGAAGTGATCAGTGAACATCGTGTTTGGTGAGAGAAGGCATCTGTGCACAAGGAACAAAGAAATTGCAAAACAAATAGCTTTTGTATAAATTTATACGTCCTCTCTTAGCGTTCTCTAACTAGGTCAAGCTCACCACAACTTCTGTTGTGCTGAATCGGCTTATATTGTGCGGTTGCTGTCCTCTTCTGTCCTTTCCAACAATTTAGGCTAGCACTGGCCTACAGCTTTGTGCATTCTGATTCGATTGTTTATGCTTTTATTTGCAAAAAAAAAGAGCAAATGCGTGTAATTCTCCCTGTATCTTCTCTCTTAGTATAGTGATCGTCTTGATAATTCTTGTTTGATTGTTTGTATTGGAGTTTAGTGGCGTTTTAACAGCTAAGGTCATATCATGGCGGTCAGTGCACATTCTCAAGTGTTTTTGGCTTTCTCACTCCAGTACTGACCCAACTTTCTTTCAATGCCACTGGCTATTTTTCTCGCATGCATTAGAGGTGAGAGGCGAACAATAGCTAGAAACAAAGTTTGCTGTAACCGGGTATCGAATCCGCAACCAACAGGTCACGAGTCGGATACGCTAACCACTGAGCTACCCGGGCGGGCCAAATTCGTGTTGGAAAGGGTAGGCCTACAAAACGGTGTGCGGAAAGGCTTCTGAAATCAAATCTCAAATGCGTTAAAAGCAGTTTGAACATTATAAAACTGTGTCGTCTGGTAAAAAACCATAACCCTTTACCACTCAATGCCGACTTTGAACGACCTCGAGGAAGAAGGCTTTTGAAAACATTTGTGGCAAAAGGAGAAAATGCTGGTAACCAGCATTTTCTCCTTTTCCCACAATGTTTTGTACCCTTTCAAAGACAACTTCCCCTATTTGAGCCACATAGTTAATATAATTTGTCGTCTGCAAACGCTTTAGAAGTCCAAAACTTTGTCGTTTGGTAGATAAGTAACTCCAGCTATCTTCTGTTAGTATTTTACGTTTTGATATTTCTTAATTTCAGGTAAATATCCCGAGATGAAGAAGCTGATGGGCCATGATCCAAACCTGAAGTACATCGTCACCGCCATGGTGCTCTTCCAGTTCTTGATGATCTATCTGGTATCCGAGGCGAGCTGGTTCTCCGTGTTCATCCTGGCTTACTGTATCGGGGGAACCATCAACCATTCCATGTCGCTAGCAATACACGAAATAGCTCACAACCTAGCATTTGGTCACGCCAAGCCCTTACACAACCGGGCTCTAGGAGTGTTTGCCAACCTGCCTATAGGTGTACCGGTGTCTATTTCGTTTAAAAAGTACCACTTAGAGCATCATCGTTACCAAGGAGACGTGACGAGGGATGTCGACATTCCCTCTGTTATTGAGGGAAAACTGTTTACAAACACCTTTTTAAAACTAATCTGGGTTATATTACAGCCCTTCTTCTACACAATCCGTCCTCTATTTATTCATCCTAAACCGGTGCAACCGCTCGAGGTTGTTAATGTAGTCGTTCAGTTTATATTTGATGGACTAGTCTTGTATTATTTCGGTGCCAAATCTCTAGTCTACATGATAGCCGGTACGCTTCTGGCAACCGGGCTTCACCCGATGTCTGGTCACTTCATTTCGGAACATTACATGTTCCATAAAGGCTACGAAACCTACTCCTACTACGGACCACTGAACTATCTCACATTTAATGTTGGATACCACAACGAACACCATGACTTTCCTAGTATCCCGGGCTCTCGCCTACCACAGGTATGTACATGTCGGCGTTTGTTTGGCCCCTTCATTTTATCACAATATCAGACGATTGAATTTTATTGTCGTACATATTAAAAACCTTCACTGACGCTAAGTTCAATGGGACTGAACTTATTAAATTCCTTGAAAGCAGACCTCCAGATAGAAGCTGTAGAAACATGGTGGTAGTGATAGTATTCTAAATCCATTATTTCTCTTCCAAACCCTATGTTGTGGGTACTCATTAGAATCGTTTCGATGAGACGATTCTAATGAGTACCCGTAACATAGGGTGTAGTGGAGAGTGATTAATATTTTCAATTTTGAAATCAAAATCACTCCTTCTGTCTGGAGCACTGTTGAAAAGGTAGGAAGCATTGTGGGATCAGGAGAAAATGCTGGTTACCAGCATTTTCTCCTTTTCCCACAATGTTTTCAAAAGCCTTCATACGCAGTGTCGTTAAAACTGGGAATTATTTGCTAAAGAGATAGTTATACATTTATATACCTTTCTCCTTATGGTTGCGACTACCTTTCTCCTTATGGTTGCGGCTACCTTTCTCCTTATGGTTGCGGCTACCTTTCTCCTTATGGTTGCGACTACCTTTCTCCTTATGGTTGCGGCTACCTTTCTGCTTATGGTTGCGGCTACCTTTCTGCTTATGGTTGCGACTACCTTTCTGCTTATGGTTGCGACTATAAAAAGCCACTTATACACTTACACATCTGTGGAATTTTCCAAATAGCGGTAATAACATACAGTATGTCGATAGTATGCATTTGTTCGTGCGCGAAATGCATTTCATTTTCTGGAGGCCATCAAAAAAGTCACTATTGTCGTTTCCGGTTTTAAATCGAAGACAAATCCCCCGAGTTTTTTTTTTTTTTTTTAACCCTCACACCATATATGACGGTAATTTATCTATGTTTATAGATGACTAAATTCTGAACCATTCTACACACTATCAATTTTTAGCAGCGTTTTTCTCTCTGGCTGCAATGATCTTTAACGCCTCTGGTTGCGCAATCGATAGCGTATGGACCCTCCTTTATATTATGAAAGGGCGGATGCTCTACCTCTATACAGCACCACCGTCTTCATTATTTCATTACCGTACGACATAAATTAAAACTTGCCCAAATCGAAAGCATTTGCAAACGACATAAAGAATGTGGCTCATTTGATGGAATTTGCTTCTGAAACAGTAAAAACAGTTGAAGCCATTGTGGAAAAGGGAGAATTTTTAATATCAGTATTTTCTTCCTTTCACATAATGGTTTTAGAAGCTTTCTTTCTCAAGGTCGTTAAAACACGTGAATGTTATTTATAGGGTTGATATGTAGAATAGGCAAACATGGCCAGGGTCTGTATTCACCAACCATTCTTAAGAACGTTCTTAGCCTTATTCTCCAGAATTTTCTAAGTAACACGACTTCTGATTGGCTAAACAGAATAGTTTAGCCAACCAGAAGTTGTGTTACTTGCAAATTTAGAAAATCTTTGGGAATAAGACTAAGAATATTCTACAGAATGGTTGGTGAATACGGACCTAGGATTCACCATCCATTCTAAATTGCAAAGGCTTAGTAAATTCTAAAATTGAAATGTAACCCAATTTCTGATTGATCAGGAAACCAGTTGGTTTAGCCAATCTCAAGTGACGTTATTTTTGTAACCCTAGAAAATTCTTGAACATATGACAAAGTATGCTATTAACTCTTAGGCTGTTAAGCGAGACTCAATGGCCTGTTGCGGACAGTGTACATCAAGATCAGACTACACAGAACGTGGCGTCTGATCTTTGATCTGCATTGTCCGATATTTCCCCTAAAATAACAAAGAAATAGCAATATTTGGGTTTTTACTATCGACTTGAAAGTTTCATTCAAATTATTTAGCAGGTTAAGGGTTAAGACTGGTTGATGAACACTGGCCCAGTTGCACGTATGATATTTCTGACTGAGTTAGTTATGTAAAGGGTCTTTATTTGGGGCTTTCTCGTACAAAATCATGCTGGGAAGACAGATAAGGATGATTATGGACGATTTCGTGTAATCATCCCATTGCAAAAACACGGATAGTTTAAACGCACTTGAGCCATGCTCCTGAAAAAGGGGATTAGATGCATTTTCATGCTATTTTATACCGAGCATGCCATTGCATAATTATGGATCCATAAAATCCGTTTTGTGTAACAACCAACTGCAATAAACTGGTCCCTAGACATGCGGACAATTTTACCAGAAGCAAAAAAGTCTCGGTCACAGGCCAGCCTGCGCGAATTGCGCAGGCTGACCTGAGTCGATACTTTTTGCAGATGCATTAAACACCCTTTTCACAGAGCATGACTGGTCTTTATTTTAAATCGATTTTAAGACAAACAATTTCTTACAGCTCCTTGTAAACAGGGATCGTATATTACACGTAATGTACGATCCCTGTTGTAAATCACTTTCGTTTACTGCCCCCTGGAAACTTTTACAAAAAAAAATCTTTAAAAAAGATAGACGGCGTAAATTTGCCGGCAAATAGGCAGGGGGCCCTTGAAATAAACATGTCTGCATTTTTAGCCAGTCACAAATTACTGTTTATTCATTTGTTATCAGAAACCAAAAGTAGGTCAAAAGCCAGCACATTTAGATACGCTGAATAAGTGTTCACGCCGTGATGTAATAGGTAGTGCCAAAGGTTGATCCCACTCATGATGGGATTTGAATCCAGAATCTTTAATGCGAGAGGCCGATCTTCTACTGCCCCTTACATCGATAATGATGAACAGAAAGGCTGTGTAAAGGTCAACGTTGGCGAAGGAAAGTTTCAAATATTGGGGATTTTTCTTTTACTTGAAGACGTCAGTTTTACGCTCAGAGATCGACGGTATTGTGTGAAAATCAAAATACATTTATTCAAATATTGGGAAGAGAGGCAAAAGCCTTTGGTACCCACTTAAGTTATTCTTGGGCGGGGGGTAGGGTGAGGGAAAGAAAGGAGAGGTGTTCTACGCCTCCCTCGTCCCCACCTATGTTCCTACACTAATGGCCTTATTTGCGATACATGGGTTACCGAAATGTAAGCACTTGTTGCAGTAGAGAGCCTAATTATGCAAACAAATAGAGTACGAATTTTATCCTCTGTATTTCATTGCTTTCTCTCTCATTTCCTTTTCTAGGTTCGAAAAATAGCCCCTGAATACTACGACGACTTGCCATACCACACATCTTGGGTCAAGGTCATTTGGGATTTCATCACCGATCCTGAAATTGGACCGTATTCACGAGTTCGAAGGATCCAGCTGCCAACAGGACTCGACAAGAAGAACGGTGAACTTTCAAACGGTAAAGGAAATGACGTCACTCATGCTGACACAAACGGAAATGGAACTTCTAGCGACGTATCAAACGATATTGATGGGCCTCAACATAACGGACTAGCCAATGGTCATCAACATATTAAACATGAGTAGGAATAAACTATTCTGAAACCGGTGATCTGTAGTGCTTAAGGATAACGATCTATTAGCTCTATTTGTCCAGAACCAACCAACCAACCATTCTATACTGCAGTCTTGGTCTAATTCTGGATTTAGAAAGTAACGCAATTTCTGATTGGCTAAACCGATTGGTTGTGCCAATCTGAAATTTCGTCACTTTTAAATTTGGAAAATTCCAGAGAATTAGACCGATATTTTTTAGAATGGTTGGAGAATACAAGCGCAGGGGTGCGTTTTATGAACAGCCGTTCGCTCATTTTTTTTTTTTCATACAATTATTTATTGGCTTTTTTATCTTGGGCTTATCAACCAGTATATAGAACACGCATTACGGTGTAAAAATAGCACCATCTGAGAGATCGTACAGTGTTGGCTCGTCGTGCGAAATCTTTATCAAATAAAACGAAAACTTTAATCTCAGGATAAAATTTTACAAAACGAATTTTATAATCGAACGACCTTAGATAAAAGGCACCCAAAGAGTTTATGTCTCTTGTTTTATTTATACTTTAGAGAAAAGAATCTGGAACAGTAAGTGTTTTATACCATATCTTCATAATTCCTAAAGGCCAACCTGCGGCCAAACGAAAATAATGCAGGTAGATTTAACCCTTTACCACACGAATCCCGACTTTAAACGACGCTGAGAAAATAGCTTATTGAAAACATTGTGGGAAAAGGAGAAAATGCTGGTTACCAGCATTTTCTCCTTTTCCCACAATGTTTTCTACCCTTCTCAAAACAAACTTCAATTTTTCAGTCACATTTATTTTGTCGTCTGCAAATGCTTTCAATTTGGACGAGTCTAGAATTTTTGCGTTTGGTAAAGACTTAAACCGTTTACAGTATGGATACTATTTTGAGTCCGACAATGTGTTACAGTACGGTATGTCACAGTTCCAGTCCCTGGCAGAAGAATTAATCTTAAAACTGGAATTGAAGTTGGCAACTTAAATTCTAGTGTTACTATTCATGTTTGTGCCAGCTATGGGAATTTTGACAGACCTTTATATAATACTGTGTCCGAGTCTTTAATAATATCCACACATTTATATGGTATAAATTGCCTTCCTTTTGACCCCGAATTGTTTACTTCAGGCCACTCGTTGGACTTTCATGGTCAGCCTTCATCAACCATATTAAAGAACATTCTGGGTCTTAGTCTCAAGAATTTTCTAAATTTGAAAGTAACACAACTCCAGATTGGCTAAACGAAATGGTTTAGCCAATCGGAAGTTGTATTGCTTTATAAATCTAAAATTAGACCACGATGTTCTTAACCCTTAGGCTGCTAAGCGCAATTCACTGACCTTTTGCGGACAGCGTAGATCAAGATCAGACTGCACATAACGTCCAGTCTGATCTTGGATCTACAGTGTCCGATCAGGAGATATCTTTCCTCCAAAAGTACCTTTGAAATAGGAAAATTTGGATTTGTACTATCGGTTTGAAAATTTCATTTCTTTTATTTAGCAGGATAAGGGCTCAGAACGGTTGGTGAATACAGACCTAGAGAGATATAAAAGGCTAAAGGATTTTCTCAAACATATGAATGTCATTGATGGATAAAATAATGTTCATCAGATGTAATGGTGTAACCATTCCTGAGCAAATGATCTGATTACTTTTATTTTCAAACATATTTGAGCCATGCTCTGGCAAAAGGGGGTTCAATGCATCTCCGTGATGCATTATACCAAGCAAGTCATCACATAATTATTGATCGCTAAAATCCGTTTTATCTAACACGCGGCTGAATCCTATGGATGGTCCTTAGACATGCAGAAAATTGACTTAAAGCAGACAGATTTGACACAGGCCAGGCTGCGCTGAATGCACAGGCTGACCTTTGCCCATATTCACTAACCATTCCAAAGAATGATCTTAGTCTTATTCTGAAGAATTTTCTAAATTGTAAAGGAAAACAACTTCTGATTGGCTAAACTATTTGGTTTAGCCAATCAAAAGTTATGTTAGTTTCAAATGTATAAAATCTTGAAAAATAAGTCTAAGAATGTGCTTAAGAATGGTTGGTGAATACTGGCCCTAAACGGATGCTCTTTGCTGATGCATGAAACCTCTTTTTCACAGAGCATGACTCATTCTTTTTGAATGAAGCCATTTTTATTTTGACAGAGATCATGAATGCATTTATTACTGTTCCTGGAATCGTCCCTGTGTGTTAGAAAGATTTTTGTTTCTTCTTTTTTTTTTTGCTTGTATATGCATTAATTCTTTACCTTTTTACCAGACGATAAAATTTTAGATTTGTCCAAATTGAAAGCATTCGCAGACGAAAAATTTATTGTTGCGCCAATTATTTATTTTTCTTTGAAATGTTAGAAAACATTTTGAGAAAAGGAGAAAATGCTGGTTACCAGCATTTTCTCCTTTTCCCACAATGTTTTCAAAAGCTTTCTTCTTCAGATTCGTGAAAACTCGGGATCGTTTGGTAAAGGGTTAAACTGCTAAATAGATTGAATGATTTTTTTTAATCAAATCTCAAAAACACAAATAATGTGATTTCTAACTTATTATCGCCGGGAAAAAGTCTCACCGTTTGGACAGTGTTGAACCAAGATCAGACTGCACGTTCTGTACAGTCTGATCTTGATCTACACTGTGCACTTAAGAGTACTGAATTCCACTCTGCAACATGACAGTTGCCTTTTTTTCTATATGATTTAAATCAACTCAGCAAGCTACAGTTAAAGCCTCTTAGATAATCGTATTGGTGCTTAGAAGGGCGTCTATAAAGCGTAAAAGGGACCTTTATTGAGTTCTTTGCTGTAAAACAAAATCTACTGTAAAATGCTCATAAATTCTACAACATGTTTATTTTTCCGCGAGTGCAGAAAAAACTGCACAATTGCATCCATTAGAAAAGTGCGATTTTGACGTTTAAATAACGAGATAGTCGTGATGCAACTGGGAGCTCCGTTTGTTTTTATTGTGATATAATCGGAATTATATTTTATGAGATCAGATATGACGTAATCATGCTTATTTCAATTAAACTGGTACCCGTTGTATCTCCCGTAGCCGTCCGATAGACAACAGGCAACACCCGATTTATCGACGGCAGCTATTGGTTTCCATATATACCAAATCCACCAATCAGACAGCTCGTAGCAGAATGCCTTAATTTGCTTTAAAATAACCGAGCAATATTCTATCTTTGCTAAGATTTTCATGATAGACAAAGATTTTTCTGACCGTTATCAATTTATCAAAATCGGTAGAGAATTTAATCTTTTTTGATAATGTCTATTACTGTGCATAAATAAGATCACAATTTAAATTTCCAAGTCTCGCGTTATCTCATGAAATCTCGAACCGGGCAGAAACTCGACTTGTAAGCATTGGGTGTTACCTGTTGTTGATACGAAGATCGATAACAGGCTGCCAGTTTATATTTCAATGTGATGCCACATAACTCGGCCGATTCCGTACCTACGTGATACAGCCGAGGGACTTAATCACCGGATTACCCGAGGTTTGCCAAATGGTGCTGTTGCTCAGGTGGCACTCCCACAAGCCGTTGCGAATTACTAGCGCAAAATCTAAAATTACATGAAGAGGCAACGTTGCTCATGAAGGAAATACCTTTTTTTAGCTCCACTGGCCGAAGGCCAGCGGGCTTATGTCATGGCCCGGTGTCCGTCGTGCGTCCGTGCGTCCGTCCGTCCGTCCGTCCGTGCGTCCGTCCGTCCGTGCGTTAACTTTTATTTCAAACATCTTCTTCTCTGAAAATACCCATCTAATTTTCATGAAACTTCACAGAAATGATCCTGCCATGGTCCTCTTCAGAATTTCTTGAAAGAATTTGATTCCTTCAAAAACTCTGGTTGCCATGGCAACAAAACTGAAAAATATTGGAAATCTTTAAAAATCTTCTTGTCTGAAACCATAAGGCATAGGGCTACCAAATTTGGCATGTAGCTTTATGTAGTAGACCTCTATCAAGTTTCTTCAAATTATAGCCCTGGGGTCAAAATTGGCTCTGCCCCAGGGGTCACAAGTTTTACATAGGCTTATATAGAGAAAACTTTAAAAATCTTCCTGTACCTAGCCATAAGGCCTAGAGCTACCAAATTTTGCATGTTGCTATATCTAGTGGGACTTTACCAAGCGGGCCAAAATTTTAGCCCTGGGGTCAAAATTGGCCCCGCCGCAGGGGTCACAAGTTTTACATGGGCTTACATAGTGACAACTTAAGAAATCTTCCTGTTTTGATTTTTTTTTTGAAATTAGCCTTGCATCAGGGGTCTTATGTTTTACAGAGGCTTCATATGGACAAAACTTGAAAATCACCTTATTTATAACCATACAGCATAGACTTGTATTATTTTGGCATGTGGCTTTATCTTGTGGACCTCTACCAGGGTTCAAGTAATTATAGCTCTGGGATCAAAAATGGGTTTGCCTTGCGGGTCTCAACTTTTACATGGGCTTTTACAGAGAAAACTGTAAGTCTTAATTTTGAAACCATTTGGCTCAGAATTGAAATGTTTAGTATTTATGGTTTATATTTATAAGCCAGTGGAGCGATACAGGGCCATCATGGCCCTCTTGTTTTTTTCATTTTTGCCACATTGCTACGTGCTTTCATCTTTGTGTTGCAGAAAATCTATGGAAACATTGTAGCAAATGGTTAATATTCTGGAAATGAGCATTTTCAATTTGTGTATTTTTTCTCACTTGTATTCATAATTCGTATTGCCAATTTAATGAACCATATTTTAGAAAAATGTTTTAACCCTTAAGCTGCTAATCGCGACCCACTGACCTTTTGCGGACAGTGTACATCAAGATCAGACTGCACAGAACGTGCAGTCTGATCTTTGATCTACACTGTCCGATACGATATTTTATTTTCGGTGAAATCAGCTTTGAAACCGCAATGTTTGGGCTTTTAGTATTGAGTAGAAATTTGCGTTTCATTTATTCAGCAGCTTAAGTGTTAAAACTTGCCAGCGGCAAATTTGTTCCAGGAGGTAATGAGTTGATATAGGCTATTGTAGTTGAGTAAATTATGAGTTTAATTATGAGCATTCTATCTACAAAATTTTCTACAAATGACACAAAATGGAATATTTGAAAAAAGAAAAAAGAAAAAAAGGCAAATTGATTTTCGAATTGTGTGGAGAACTATGCTCGAAAAGGAGCAATTGAGTTGTAGATCCTCATATTATCTAAATGATTGCAAAAAGTAACTCTCTTGGAATGAAAATGACGTTAGAATGGAAGTAATTGCCTATTTTCTCTCTGTGTTTTCAAACAAGAAATATCTTTGAAAAAGATAGATGGTCTAAATTTGCCAGCAAATAGGCATGGGCTTTTAGAATAAACATTTCTACATGTTTTACCATAGGGGCCCTTAGAATAAACATGTCTACATATTTGACCAATCACAAATTTCTATTTATTCATTTTTTATCATTACCAAAAAGTAGATCAAAAGCCAGCACATTCAGCTACGTCGAAAAAAAAATGTGCGCAGCAGGTTTCATAACAAGTCATAAATGTGTTGCTTTATATGATACGAAAAATGTTGACCATCGAATTTACCACATGCCAAAGTAAAAAAAAAAATATGTGCCAACTTACGTTGAAATAATAGTATTTTCGTTGTTTGAGATATGCATGAATGTAGAGTATACAAATATAATTAGTTTTAGCCTATTTATTTCTGACTAAAATCAAAAATGTCTTTTACTTGCATACGACTTTATGTTGCCAAAACAGATTTGGAGTACCGTCACTGGTAATGTCATTGTATTTATACTCCCGCAAAACGAATATTTTCGTGGGTATACTGGAATCTGCCTGTCTGTCCGTGTGTCCGTGTGTCCATCTGTGTACAAAATACTACTCATTTTGTGTCGCAAACTCCTCCTCCAGTTTTCTTTCAATTGTATTGAAACTTTGCGCATACATTCATCATATATTGAAGGTTTGCAAGACGCAATTTTCAAGTGTCAACTCCTCCTGCTTCATGAATTATCTCCCCTTGAACTTGACACTTTTTATTCTCTTAACATCCATCTCTGTATGAAATACTAGTAATTTTGTGTCGCGAACTCCCACAAAAGTTTTTCTGCAATTGTTTTAAAACTTTGCACATACATTGATCATATATTGAAGGTTTTTAAAATGCAATTTAAAGCCTTATGCATCCATTCTAAAGCTCCTTCACATGGCAATTTTTATATATAATTATGAAGATAGACACCATTATCTGTTCCTTACCAACATTTTTAATGAAATGAGTACATTCCTGAAAAAAAAACATTGGTCAGTTACAGCTCTTGCAGGGGTATTAAGTCACATCCTGTGACAAGTTCTAGTTTTGTAACGTTTTACATCCAGTAAAAACTATCTAAGTTGCTACCGATATTAACCCTTTACTAGACGACAAAATTTTAGCCTTGTCCAAATTGAAAGCATTTGCAGACGACAATTTCAGTGTGGCTCAAATGGTGCAATTTTTATTTGATAGGATAGAAAACATTGTGGGAAAAGGAGAAAATGCTGGTTACCAGCATTTTCTCCTTTTCCCACAATGTTTTCAAAAGACCTCTTTCCCAGGGGCGTTAAAAGGCGTCATTGTGCGGTAAAGGGTTAAGCAAGCAACCTGTATTAACCCTTCAGGACTACAATTACCTTTGCGGCTAGTGTAGATCAAGATCAGGCTGCACAAATGTACAGTCTGATCTTTGATCTACTCTGTCCGATTTGCTGAGACACTGTAGACAAAAGCAATCATGAAATTGCTATACGTGTATTTCGGACCGTGTTTCTAGGATGAACATTTCTGTTGGTTTTATTCGGCGCTTTAACCCTTTTACCGCACAATGCCGCCTTTTAACGCCCCTGGGAAAGAATCCCTTTGAAAACATTGTGGAAAAAGGAGAAAATGCTGGTAACCAGCATTTTCTCCTCTTCCCACAATGTTTTTTTTACCCTATCAAATAAAAATTGCACCATTTGAGCCATATTGAAATTGTCGTCTGCAAATGCTTTCAATTTGGACAAGGCAAAAATTTTGCCGTCTGGTAAAGGGTAAAGGATTAAGCAAGTATAGGTTGATGTCTCAGAAAAGGCAAATATGCTGAAATGTACCGGAACCGTGGTCTGGCTTAAAGGGGATTTGATGCATGATACATTAAACCAAGCAATTCATTATATAATTATGGATAAAAACAATCAACTTTTGTCTAACAATCGACTGAATCATGTGGTAAACCACATAACCCCTATTCATCTAAAGACCTTTTGACTATCAATTTAACATTTTTGTTTAGATCTTTTTATCACAGTCTTAACTTCATTATTTAAAACTTTTTGAGTTGATAGGGATTGCCCTGTCACTCAATAATATCTTTTATACCTATCAAAATCACTCATAATCCTTCCGAACTCAAGCTTTTTATTGTCATCATTATGTTCAAATCTGTTTACCTCAAAATTCCTGTTTTAACCATCTTTTAATACAGATATGCGCGCTAAATGACCAAAGCTGTCGATGCGCCTTAAAACAACATTCATTCATTTATGGGGTAAATCAGTCCTTGGACATGCAAAGAAATTGGCCAATAGCAAAAAGTTTCTACCCAGGTTAGCCTGTGCGGTCTGCGCAGGCTGACCTGGGTCGATGCTCTTTGTAGATGCATTAAACCCCCTTTTTCACAAAGCATAGCTGATATATTGAGTTCCCTTTGAAGAAAAATATGTTAACATGTAGTTTTATGAAGCAAACACCTGTCTCAAGTAAGCACGTTTTGAGCATCGCCTCTTTTTTGAACGCTGTACCAGATGTCCAAATTTGAAACTTGTCCAAATTGAAAGAAGTTGCAGAGGACATCTTTATTTTAGCTTAACTCTTTACCAAACGACATCATTTTGAGCGTTTCCAAATTGAAAGCATTTGCAGACGACAAAATAAATGTGACTCAAAAACTGAAATTTGTTTTGGGAAAGGTAGAAAACATTGTGGGAAAAGGAGAAAATGCTGGTTACCAGCATTTTCCCCTTTTCCCACAATGTTTTCAAAAGGCTTCTTTGGGATTGTGTGGTAAAGGATTAAATGACGGTATTTGCTTTTGAAATGTAGCACTAGGGAAAGAAAACAATGGTGCATTTGCTCATTTTCCCACAAAGTTTTTTGAAAGGCTTTTCCTGACAGGGTCGTATAAAGATACGAGATAGTGCGGAAAAGAGAAAGACAGATATGTGTTTGAGCCATTTATAAGAAAGAAAACTTTTCTCATGCTATGTCTAACAGTATAGGTGCTTTTTGTTGTGAACAGTGTAACAAGATTTATTTGGTAAAAATTTACTATAGCCAACTCTTTGCCGATTTATAAGATAACAATAAGATAACAATATTGTTTGTCTGTAGTGTCATTTAGAAGACAGAGAGAGACAGAGAGACAGAGAGACAGAGAGAGTCACTTTATTTGTTCATCGAATTTCAATCAGTATTTTTATCTATAGTATTGGGGCCCCTAAACGGTTTATTCTGATTGTATGGTGTTTAACGCCGTTTTCAACATTATTTCAGTTATATCACGGCGGCCAGTGCACCTATCCATGCTTTCCTGGAGTTTCTTTTACCAGTACTCCGCACAATATTCTTTCCAAGCCACTGGCTGCTTATCCACATAACCATCATCGAAACCGGTTTATTCTGAACAAGTGAGCTAATGCAAAAAGACACAAATGAAAAATATTTGAAAGGAAGGGAATTTTGTACTTACATGATTTGGCAAAACTTTTTGAGAAAAGGAGATAGAAGACGTGGTAGGTAAAAGAACAATAATTGCTCTTAACCCTCCACAACCCGCCCCCCCCCCCCCCATTTTTACAATAATGTCAATTTGAAGGGTATATATTAGTGATACACGTATATATATTATGTTTGAAGGTGCTAGCGTAGATCAAAAATAGGCTAAATTTTACTTTTAAGTTATAACTCTTTACCGAAGGACCAAATTTTAGACCAGTTCAAATTGAAAGTGTATATAGACGAAACATAAAAATGTGGTTGAAATGATGAGATTTGCTTGTGAAAGGGTAGAAAATATTGTGGTAAAAGGAGAAAACGCTGGTTACCAGCATAATCTCCTTTTCCCACAATGTTTTCAAAAGCTTAAAATCGGTAAATTGTTTATGGTGAAAAGGTTTAGTTTTTTTTTTTTCATGAGGTAGTCATTTCAAAAATTCAAGTGTTTTCGTTCACAATTTTGAATTTATCTCATTTTTCTGAAACATCGTGCAATCGACGATTTTGGAAACATATTAAAATATAGTGAGAAAAGGAGTAATAGCTCATTTCAAGGAGTCTGAGCTACTCTTGCCAAAATGTTTTCAAAAGTGGTTTGTTGATTTGTATTGGAAATTATGATAAACAATATGTATTCGTTTGAAGTTCTTTAATTAATAAGGGGTCCTGCGTGGTTCAGTGGTAAAGTGTAGAACTTGTAACCTGGAGACCCCGGTACGAGCCTCGCTGGATCCATTGGGTGTTTTCATGGAACTTTCCATTTTAGAGCCTCAGCCAAGTACTGGTGAAACCCAGGAGCTGTCGCCGTGATATAAATGAAATAAAGTTGAAAGCAGCGTAAAACACCACTCAATTTATCATTCAATCAATCCTTAATCATTTTCAATTTTACATCGATTATGAAACGAGTTCTTAAAACTTACGAACGGAAGTGTTGTCACCCCGGTGCAGAATTACACGACATTATTTGATGAAATTTACAAGCGTAACTACGGAGGCCCTAAAGTGACATTCTAAAGACATTTTTTGTTACAAATTTTCTGAACTAGTTCGTGTCTACGAAAAAGTGTTTGTAGATTGTCACATTACGGTCTCGGCACTTTAACCCTTTACCACACAATCCCGAGTTTTAACGACCCTGAGAAAGAAGCCTTTTGAAAACATTGTGGGAAAAGGAGAAAATGCTGGTAACCAGCATTTTCTCCTTTTCCGACAATGTTTTCTACCCATTCCAATACAAATTTCAATTTTAATTTTCCAGCTACATCTATTTTGTCGTCTGCAAGCGCTTTCAATTTGGACAGGTCTCAAATTTTGTCGTTTGGTAAAGAGTTAACTTAGAATGTTCTTTTTTTTTTTCTTAAGCTCAATAAAGATTTTGCTTATATAAAAACAGTTTGAATTGTTGCTCCATTTTTGTCATTCCCCCATGTCCAATCATAACCCAGCCCACAGATCAATCAGAAACTTACAGGGCTACAGAAAACCGCAGGCCCGAGTATGGCTATACTCTTTTCAGAATTGATGATAGCTGTTGCCACAGGATACATTCATCTCTCACCGCTGAACATTATTTTGACGATGTTAACCCTTAACCTACTAAATAAGTGAAATGACTTTCAAGTCTATGCTAAAAACCACAGTGTTGCTATTTCAAAGGGTGTGTTTTTTTTTTTAACGGGGGATGAAATATCTCCATTATCGGACAGGGTAGATCCAAGATCAGACTGCACGTTTTATGCAGTCTGATCTTGATATACACTGTCCGCAACAGGTCCTTGAGTCGTGCCTAGCAGCCTAGGGGTTAAGGGGTGGGATGGAAAGCAGCCAGTTGCTTGGAAATAGTGTTGTGCGAAATACTGGGCACAGAAGCTCCAAGAATGCATAGATAGGTGCACTGATCACCGTGTTATGACTGAAATAACGTTATAAACGTTGTAAAACACCAAATAGACAAACAATGTAAGTCTAACCACGGTTATACGATAAAAAAAGACTTGCTCCTCGAACAACAATGTTTCCAAAAGCTAGCCTCTACAAAGACTTTGAAAATCGTATTTGATTAATAGATTTATCAACAATTGACCCATTATCCAATAGCACACAATTTCGACTTTTAACGACCGTGAAGAAGAAGGCTTTTAAAAACACTATGGGAAAAGGAGAAAACCTTTTAACCAGCACTGTCTCCTTTTCCCACAATGTTTTCATTCTAATAAAGACAGAGATCATCATATTAGCTACACTCAAGAGGTCTGTAAATGCTGGTAACCAGCGTTTTCTCCTATTCCCACAATGGTTGCTAGTCTATCAAAGACAGAAATCATCACTTTAGCTAATTTCAATTTATCGTCTGCAAATGCTTTCAATTTGGACCAATCTGAAATTTTGTCGTTTGGTAAAAAGTTAACCCTTTCCCAAACGACAAATTTCAGACTGGTCCAAATTGAAAGACTCTGCAGACGACAATTTTAAATTTGATGAAAATGGCAGAAAGGTCTCAAAAAGGGTAGAAAACACTGTGGGAAAAGGAGAAATTGCTCGTTACGAGCAGTTTCTCCTTTTCCCACAGTGTTTTTCAAAAGACTTGTACTGCAGACACGTGAAAACCAGGGCTTGTTTGGGAAAGAGTTAAATACAGAACAAGATAGACGGCGTAAAAGAACCTGGAATATGAATATTGAAACTCTTTTGTGGCTCAATATGAAGAGTAATAATGAAAAGTGATAATGCTATCATTTGTCTCTTTTCTCAACTATTTTTGAATAGGGAAATTTTCATTTAGATAAAATTGTCAACATTAGATTTTAATCTATCTCATTGTTGGAAAAGGAGCAGTCGCTACTAAAACTGGTGTGTATTTAAATACCTGTTGACTGTACAGTATTGGGCTACAGGTTAACGCATGAAAATATGAAAATAGCAAAAAGGGGCTCGACGCATTTTGCGTGACGCAATATACCAAGCAAGTCATCACATAATTATGGATCCATAAAATCCATTCTGTCAAACGAGCAACTGGATCTGGAGGTAGAATGATCCTTGGACATACAGAGAATTGAACAATAGCAAAAAGTTCCGGCCCATGTCAGCCTGTGCGGACGGCGCAGACTGAGATGGGTCGAAACTTTTTGCAGAAGCATTAAGCCCCTTTTTCACAGAGTATTGCTCATATCAAATTATCATCTAGCAAAAGGAAAGGATTATTCCCCTTTCATATCCGTTTTGCTCAGGTGTGAATCAGCACCACGGTCTATCGATTAGCGGTAGCAACCCTTCTATATTACAGTCACAAGAAAATATTGATGCTGAACATCAATGGCGCCGCAAACTAGTTGTTTCTGTAACAGGGCACAATGCATTGGGTTATTTCCTAATACGCATCTCTTGCACAATCTTCGTAGAGGTCCAAGTGGTGATACTGTATTTAAACTCTGGGCCATCTGGTTTTTGACAAGATTTTTAAATTTCATATCATTGAAGGCTATTTGCAAACTTCTTATCCATGGACTGGGCCATTTCTTTATCCACAGGACATCATTTGGACACAATTGGTAGATAGAAATGTTAGAGCTGTTGCCTTTATGATATTTGATAGAAGATTTTGAAAAGTGTGCAACAAATATGGCTATGCGCAAATTTGTGACATCTGGATGGAGGGGAGCATATGGCAACTTTTGACCCGAAGGCCACCATTTGAACATACTAGTACTTGGTAGAGGTCATTGTAGCGATACTATACATGAAATATCAAAACTCTCGACCGTCTGATTTTGAACAGGAAGATTTTACATTAACGAAAGAAAAGTCTGTTATCGGATTGTGCTAAATCTGACACTCCAACGCATATGTCTGGTATCATACAACCCCTCTTTATTATAGATATAATAAAGACTTGAATGAAGTCCTTATATCTATATAGGCTAGAGGGGTTGTATGATACCAGTCGTGTTAGGCGCTCCAACATTGACTTAGTTACAGTTAGCTGGTCTTAAAAACACGATCGCGAAAGGAAAACAATATTTCTACAATCCATACAATACTAGAACAAAAATATAAGTGGGGTCACAAGTACCACATAGGGTGCTCTAGGGTCAAAGAGCTTGAAAATGCCTCTTAACCTGTTCCAGCGTAAGATATTTAAAATGGTGGCTTCGAAAATTTGTGACAGATAATTTTTGATCACGTGAGTTATTATTCGAAATGCATTTTTTATTTTTCGAGAGGAAAATGTTGATATGTCTACGATCCGTGTTTTTATCCATCTAACAATGAAAGTGCAATATACAAAAAAAAAATCCCCACAAATAAATAAAAAAGTTATTATGGACCCCGATCTGGTAATCAAAGTACAGTAGATACAGGTGGATGTTAAAACAAAGCATGGAACCAGTTCAATATGGCTGCCTCCATAGGCACTTTACAAAAGCGAATAAAAATATAGTGCCGCCGCTCATGCGGCGCCACAATAAATTGGCCCGCAAAAAGACCGGCAAGGGCCCACAGACTATACTAATGTATGTCCACATTTTTTTACCAGTCGCGAATTACGATTTATTCATTCGAGACTTACCAACAAGTAGGTCAAAAGCCAGTCTATACTGATAATCCGTGAAAGAAGTTTACAGAAGCTACATGTATACATTTACAAACATCTCGTCCCAGCAAGTATTATTTTCTGTACAGCAAGACTTTAAAACCATGTTTGAATGTGGAATGCCGTCTTATCAAATACCGTTGTAAAAAGACAACAATATGGTGTGTTTTAATCTACAACAGAATATTCCCCTGTTTCACGACCTACTGGATGATGGCATTTGAAAGCATTGTGGGAAAAGGAGAAAATGCTGGTAACCAGCATTTTCTCCTTTTTCCACAATCTTTTCCACCCTTTCAAAGACGTATCCCATCATTTGAGCCACGTTAGATCCACCTTTTGGCAAAAAGCGGTTTAATGCATCTCGCCCTGATGCATTATACCAAACAAGTCACATAATTATGGATCCATAAAAACCATTTTGTCTGACAACATGAATCGGTGAATCACGAGATAGAATGGTCCCTCGACATGCACACCATTTACCGATGGCAAGAATTTTCTACCAAGGTCAGCCTGTGCAGACTGTACAGGCTGATATGAGTCGATACTGCTTACAGATGCATTAAGCCCCTTTTCACAGAGCATGGCTCAATTATCATGGGTTATCAAACCAACATTAGGACACCACGTATGGCAGCTTTAATTCCATTAGTCCTCGCTTTTCCGTTGTGATGGTGTCATGGGAATTCTAAATGAATGCAACTTTAATGCTATGCTTGTTTGTATGGTGTTTAACGCCATTTCAACATTATTTCAGTTGCACCACGCCTGTCATTTCACCTACCCATGCTTTCCTGGCTATCATTTTTTTTTTTGTATCAGTATTCCACAAAAATTCTTTGAAAGCCATTGGTCGCTTTTCGACATAAGCTCTATCGAAACAGTGCTCATAGGTTAGATAGGAATGTTTTTTCGGCTGAATGTGCTGGCTTTTGACTTACTTTTTGTTACCAATACAAAATGAATAAACAGAAATTTATGATTGGTAAAAGAATGTGGAGATGTTTATGTTAAGGGCCCTTGCCTGTTTGCTGGCAAATTTACGCCGTCTATCTTTTTTAAAGATATTTCGTGTGTACAATACAATAGTACAAAGTCTTTTATTCTCTCAGTTTCGATACAGGAAAACACGAGGTTAATACAAACAAACATGTGATCAGGAAAATGCAATATGTACAACAGTCATTAGTCGAATAAATCCTATCGTAATGACTATCGTAAAGAATTCGGTCGAGCAGGTCAATTGAACCAGCGACCTCTTGGTTTCAAGTCCTGTACGTTACCGACTGTGAAGCATACTATGGGTACCATTGATTCAACTGTAGACAGTGAAACTCAAACTCTGACATCTTGCTGTCTGATATGAATCTACCCTGTCCTGTATTTGCACCAAACAGTTCTGTGTTTAAACAATACTGAGAAAGGCGACTTTTGTAAACATCATTGGAAAAGGTGAAAATGCTGGTAACCAGCATTTTCACCTTTTCCAATAATGTTTTCCACCCTTTCAAAGACAGCTCCCTTCATTTGAACCACATTTAATTTGTCGTCTACAAATGCTTTCAAAATGGAAGAGTTTAAAATTTTGTCGTCAGGTTAAGAAGTAATCTGTCTCGCGGCGAAATTGTGTGTAAGCCTGGCTGCCAGGCGGAGGGCTGTCAATGGCAGAACTGTAATGATATTGTCCCATTGAGAACAAAGAAGTTTTCGGTTGCCATCGAAACAATGACATCGCAAAATATTCGATACGGAGGCATATCCTGCATAATATCATCAGGAAATTGAAATTAATCGGTGCCTTGTTGTTGGCTGACACGCTTTGCTCTCATTAGGTTAAGGAACAGCATTACCATTCATTTTTAGAACGAAACAACATTTTTTTAAATAAGACGTACACAACGTACGTTCCCTGAATAAATAATACAAACATGAATTTTACATAGTATCATGTCAGTAAGTTTAACATTGCAGTGTACGAAAGTGATATTCTGTCACTGAATGATGATGATGATAATGCCGATGATGATGATCATCATCATCAAAAGAAGAGGATGAGCCATATGTAAGGTACACGGATCTGAAATAGATCTGTTCATATTCTGTTATAAACGCATTAGCTGCACAATAAAGGCACATTGCCAGGCGAAAGCCCAGAAGCCCGGACTTCAAGATAAACTGTAAAGCGCAAAATACTTAAAAAAAATAATGCACTTTCTCCAACAGAAAATAAGAATAAATAAGTTCAACTCCACTTGTGTTTTTGCCAGAATATTTCACAAGATAGCGAACAGTGTAGATCATATATCAGAAAGCAGGTTCTGTGCAGTCTGATCTAGATCTTTACTGTCCGCAAAATGCAGTTCCGATCTTGATCTACATTGCACTGAAAACAACAAAAGAATCGTTGACACTCTAAGTACAAGAATGGCTGACACTCTAAGTAAATATTAATTACAATTTTCCTCGAAGGAAAAATTCGGAAGATAGAAAAAATGGAGGAAAAAAGATGGGATAAATTTGGTCTACTCTCCTGCAATGGATGATGGATACTCTAGTTCTGGTTATTAAAGCAACATCAATCTGAATCAATCTTCACTTAACTTGTCTATCTATCGGTCTGTTCAAGCTTTCAAGCGACTTAACCCTTTACTAGACAACAGGAATGTAGACTTGTCCAAATTGAAAGCAGACAACGAAATAAACATGGCTCAAATAATGGCAGTTGTCTTTGAAACCACAGAAAACATTGAGGGAAGAGTAATTAAATGCTAGTTACCAGCATTCTCTCCTTTTCCCACAATGTTATCGAACTGAGTCTATTTTGCTCGGTACAGCTTGAATGGTGAAGGGTTAAGCTGTACGGTGTCACGTACTGAAATCTACAGGTCTCAGTTGCATGGAGGAGGATTTTGTCATTTCTTGGAGGTCAGATATTGACACTTGACCTTATTAGAGGTATCACGTGACTACATGTGAGCTATACTCTGTGAACAGGAGTTTTAATGCACCTGCAAAAAAGTTTCGAGCCAGGTCAGCCTAGGCAGTCCGCTCAGGCTGACCTGGACCGAACTCTTTTGCTAAAGGTCAATTTTATGCTTGTTAACCCTTAAGCTGCTGATCGCGACCCACTGACCTTTTGCGGACAGTGTAGATCAAGATCAGACTGCACAGAACGTGCAGTCTGATCTTTGATCTACACAGTCCGATACGGTATTTTTTTTCCGGTGAAATCAACTTTGAAACCGCAATGTTTGGGCTTTTAGTATTGAGTAAAAATTTGGGTTACATTTATTCAGCAGCTTAACACTTAAGCTGCTGAATAAATGGCACACAAATATCTACTCAATACTAAAAGCCCAAACATTGCGGTTTCAAAGTTGATTTCACCGGAAAAAAAATACCGTATCGGACTGTGTAGATCAAAGATCAGACTGCACGTTCTGTGCAGTCTGATCTTGATCTACACTGTCCGCAAAAGGTCAGTGGGTCTCGATCAGCAGCTTAAGGGCTAAGTGTTAAATGATCAGTGTTACATTATGCCTCAGTCGGTCGTTAGACAAAATGGATTTTATGGATCCATTATTATATGATGACTTGATAGTTATAATACATCACGGAGATGCATAGAACCCCCTTTTGCCCGAGCGTGGCATATATATGTACTGTTAACGGCCCAATCTAAACACAGAATACTAGTATATATAGAGACTGTTTGGTCCGCTGTGGTCTATACTCAACATTTCTTGGTCGGCTGTTTTCGGTGAAAACGTCGGGATATTGTCCTGTAATGATCCGTGTCTGCGTTATGCAAAAACTTTGACATAGTTTCGTCTGTCATTATCAAGTTCTTATTTTATGCCAAAAAAGCAAAATCTCATGTAAAACAGCAATAAATACTATGCTAGATAAATTATACAGTAACATTTAGGAAAAAAGTGTTATTAAAATTGACTGGATTGTCGCTTTCGAATTTGTAACTCTGTAAGCAGATTTAAAGTCATCATACTGATTTGAATACGTATTCTTTTAATCGCTTCATGTTATTAATCATGTGACATTCCCACAAGTCTTTGTGAAATACTTGTGCGAAATCTAAAAATACATTAAGAGGCTACATGGCCCATTTAGGGAACACCGTTGACTTTTTTCTTACTTTTTTCTTTCTTCTTTACTGATGATTTGCCAGCTAATGCCTAACTTTAATCAATCACAAATCACTTTTGAAGTTTAGTGAGATTACAAACATCTGAATAGCTCTCTTTAATGAAGATACTTGCTCCTAAATCGCGCAAGCTGTAAATTTTCAAAAGGGGAACCAATATCAGAAGGGAAGAACAATATTTTTTTGACAAAGTAATGGCCGTTTTTGAATTTTCACATAAAAAAGCAGCTGAAGCAATCTGGATGCCATGCTCTTGTTTTTAACTGTATTCACCAAGTTAAGAGGAATCTAAGTCTTATTCTCAATAATTTTCTAAATTTGAAAGTAAGACAGCTTCCGATTGGCAAAACGAGTTGGCCTGTGTAACTTGTGCTACTTTCTAAATCTAGGATGAGACTTAGAATGCAATAAACAATGGTTAGCTAATACGGAACCAGATTAGTTGCAAGAAAAGCCAGAACACAGGCATATTACGCCGACATGCGTAAACATGTACTTGTAACTGAGGTTTAAATGCATGAAAACACCAGGAACGGAGAAATTGCCCGTCACGTGCTATTTCTCATTTTAGCCACATGTATTCATAAATGATCCACAAGGCAACAGAAGTTTATGCATGCAATGTGGTTATCAACAGTTACTTTCTACAGGGATAATCCTGATCGAGTCATGCTGACTCCCCTGTTATAGGTCATAGCATGCTTTTCTGCTTATCCTGGGACGACTATAGTTGCTTCTACCATCACCGTAGACGTCAAATGACGATATTCGACGTTGCATGACGCAGCTTGACCCTTCACAACACAATCCCGAAATTCAACGACACTTATGAAAAGGGCTATTTGAAAACATGGTGGGAAAAGCAGAAAATGCTTGTAACCAGCATTTTCTCCTTTTACCACAATGTTTTTCTTCCCTTTTTCAGACAACCTCGTCATTCGAGCCACATAATTATGATTGTAGTCTGCAAATACTCTCAATTTGGACAAGTCTAAAATTTTCTTGTCTGGTAAAGGGTTAAGCAAAACCATAATGGCTGTTTGTATTATGAAGTAAAATGGTTACTTTTCTCTTTAATTTGTTATGTACAAAATATTTACGTGTCCTTCCAACAATGTTTAAACTTGCATGAATAGTACATGTAAAAAGAATTACCCATGTTTCAAATACATACAGTTTGAAACTGTAACATGGATTTTGGGACACCCTGTATAAATGTTAATTCGAACGTACAGTGTAGAAACCACATTCTATGCTGTGTCACGTTCTGCTAATTAACAACACAAATTTCATATCAACATAATTATGTAGTTGACCTTATTACGTGTAAGGTTTAAAATGAACCTTTACTCGGTAGAATTCAAATGTTAAACATATTCTCAAGCACTTTCAAATAGGTATGACACAGCTTAAATTATTACCTTCTAGAGCCAACTTTTTTCGTCTTGCCGCACACTTAGCGAGTAGATTTGAACCCAGTGTCTGTCTGTCTGTCTGTCTGTCTGTCTTTGGTAGCACTCAGTTATGCACAGAGCTTGAAACCCAGAGGTTGCTGGTACCATCCCCAGCTCGACAATATTCTTTCCGCTGATCGATGATGGTCATTACTATAGGATTCATTCCTTTCTTGTCACTAGCATACAATGTTCAATTGGGAAAGTAGCCAATGGCAGGAAAAAAGCACTGGTACAGGAAAGTCCCAGGACAGCATGGAGAGGTGCACTGACAGTCTCGACATAAATCAAATAGTTATCCTTTAATACACGCCTTTGAAACCGGGAGGGTTAACTACAATACAATACAATATGGCTGAGTCATACTGTGGCAAGGGGCGGGGGGGGGGGGGGGGGGCTTAAATGCATCTGCAAAAAGTATCGACCCAGGTCAGCCTGCGCAGTCCGCGCAGGGCTGACCTGGGTCGAAACTTTTTGTTAATTGTAATTTTCCTGCATCTCAAAGGACCAGTTTACCTCATGATTCAGTGGGTTGTTATACAAAATGGAATGTATACGTCTCAATAATGTAATGAATTGCTTGGTATCGTACATCACGCAGATGCATTAAGCCCCCTTTTGCCAGAACATGTCTCATTTTATTTTCTCTCAGTTACAATACTAGAGTGGTGTAATATTGGATTGTTGCGTTGTGTTTAAACGGAGATAAACACTTAACAAAAAAAAAAAACCCTACCTGCCTAATGTTTTATCTACTATGCGCATTTCAGACAGCGCATTAAATCAGGAAGTAACTGATTTGGAAAAAAAAAAAGAGAAAGATAAGAAAATAATTATAAAGATATGTAAATAAAATAAAATCGTTAACATCGAAAAACTGACATGGGCAAACGAAACAAAAAAAAAATCAGGCATTTTCAATGAGGTAAATGCCTGCCAGGCTGTTTTGTTAACCCTTATCATGCTATATAAGTTGAATGAAACTTTCTAACCGACAGTAAAACCCCGAATAATGTTATTTCAAACTTATTTTTGGGATAAAAAATATCTCCTTATCGGACAGTGTAGATCCAAGATCAGACTGCACGTTCTGTGCAGTCTGATCTTGGATCTACACTGTCCGCAAGAGGTCAGTGAGTCGCGCTTGGCAGGATAAGGGTTAAAACTCTATCAGATTTGCAGATTAATCGTGACCCCTGTTGACCTTCAGTAATCTGCCTTTGCGTCAATCATGGTATAACCCCTATCCTCTCGAATTTATACTATTTACATGTGGGGAAAACATTTTATCAGTTTTCAGGTATTAAATTTGCCAGCACAAATACGACATAAACCGTTGATAGGGAAGCGGAGAGTGTAATGCAAGATGAGACTTCACGTACGTGCAGTCTGGTCTTGCTCTACGCTCCCCACAAAATACTTCTCACATCCATGCAAGGTGGGATAAGGATTAAGTGTTTTTTCCTACTAAAATCTTTGATTTTGTGTGCATGTATCGAGTGGGTGCACTTCAAATGGTAGAATATGCGTGCGTTGCCCGGTAGAGTACGAAGTGATCGACCGATATGATGTATAAAGTGGTTGCCTACTGTCCGTCGTTCGTCTGTTCGTCTTGCTCGGTAGAGTATGAAGTGATCGACCGGTATGACGTATATAGTGGTTGCCTACTATTTTGTCGTTCATCCGTCCGTCCGTCTGCAGGCTGGCTGTCTGCAATCACTTGAATAGCTTTTCTGCTGAAATCATATTGATTTTGTGCGCATATATCAAAGTACTTCAAATAATAAAATCTGCGTTTGTTTCTAAGTAGAGCAGGAAGTGATCGACCGGGATGGCGTATATAGTGGTTGCCTACTGTCCGTCGTTCCTCCTTCCGTCTTTCCGTCTGCAGGCTGGCTGTCTGCAATCACTTGCATAGCATTTCTGCATTTCTGCTGAAATCATATTGCTTTTGTGCACATATATCAAAGTACTTCAAACAATAAAATCTGCGTTTGTTGCTAAGTAGAGCAGGAAGTGATCGACCGGTATGACGTATGTAATGGTTGCCTACTGTTCGTCGTTCGTCTGTCCGTCCGTCTGGCAGGCTGTTCGTCCATAGTCACTTACATGGCTTTTTTGCATTTCTGCTAAAATCCTATTGATTCTGTGCGCATATATCAAAGTACTTCAAATGATAAAATATGCGTTCGTTGCTCGGTAGAGCAGGAAGTGATCGACCGGTATGACGTATAAAATGGTTGCCTACTGTCCGTCGTTCGTCCGTCCGTCCGTCAGTCTGGCAGGCTGTTCGTCCGCAATTTTTTAAATAGCTTGTCTGCATTTCTGCTGAAATCATATTGATTCTGTGCGCATATATAAAAGTACTCCATAATAATAAAATATGCTTTTGTTGCTAAGTAGAGCAGGAATTGATCGACCGGGATGATGTATATAGTGGTTGCCTACTGTCCGTCGTACGTCCGTCTGGCAGGCTGGCTGTCCGCAATCACTTGAATAGCTTTTCTGCATTTCTGCTGAAATCATATTGCTTTTGTGCGCATATATCAAAGTACTTCAAATAATAAAATCAGCGTTTGTTTCTAAGTAGAGCAGGAAGTGATCGACCGGGATGGCGTATATAGTGGTTGCCTACTGTCCGTCGTACGTCCGTCCGTCCGTCTGGCAGGCTGGCTGTCCGCAATCACTTGAATAGCTTTTCTGCATTTCTGCTGAAATCATATTGCTTTTGTGCGCATATATCAAAGTACTTCAAATAATAAAATCAGCGTTTGTTTCTAAGTAGAGCAGGAAGTGATCGACCGGGATGGCGTATATAGTGGTTGCCTACTGTCCGTCGTTCGTCTGTCCGTCCGTCTGGCAGATTGTCCGTGCGCAATCACTTAAATAGCTTTTTCATTCCCAAAGGAATTGCATTTATCTTGAAATCCTATTGTTTTTGTGTGAATGAATCAAAGTACTTCAAATAATTAAAAAAGGCCCCGAATTCACCAGCCACTCTTTAATTCAATTCTAAGTCTAGTTCTAGATTTAGATGGAACATGACACGACTTCTGATTGGCTAAACCATTTGGTGTAGCCAATCAGAAGTTGTTACTCTCTCAGATTCAGAATTTTTGAGAATAAGACTAAGAATGTTCTTTAGGATGGCTGGTAAATAAGGACCCTGGGCCATTTGGTTTCGCCAATCAGAAGTTGTGTTACTTTAAAATTTAGAATATTCCTGAGAGTAAGGCTAAAAGTGTTCTGAAGAATGGCTGGCGAATATGGACTCTGGACCCGTATTCACCAGTCATTCTTGAGTGCAATCTGAACCATTTAAACTTAACCTTAATTTAAAATTAACCAATCTAAACCATTTGATATAGCCAATCAGATATTGCGTTACTTTAAAATTGGAAAATTCTTAAAAATTAGACAACGAATTTTATTTAGAATAATTGGTGAATACGGGCCCAGATCATGTGACCAAAATGGCCGCTGTCAAAATAATTTATAGCAGAAATCTGGGAAAGTATTTCTCTAAGACTGGATGTTAATTTACACGGAAGGGTGCATAGGAAATAAGTTGACGTATGGTTAGTATTGAAGGATCAGAATGTGCGGACTGCGCAGGCTGATTTGGGTTGATACCTTTTGTAAATGTATTAAACCCCCTTTTCACAGAGCATAAGTTTGGAGAGGTCAAACTATAGACTACTTTGTCCTACAGAGCTACTGTATCCGGTTAACTCTTTACCAAACGACAACATTTTGGACGTTTCCAAATTGAAAGCATTTGCAGACGACAAAATAAACGTGACTCAAAAACTGAAATTTGTTTTGGAAACGGTAGAAAACATTGTCCTTTTCCCACAGTGTTTTCAAGAGGCTTCTGCGCCAGGGTCGTTAAAAGTCGGGATTGTGTCGTAAAGGGTTAACTAAAATCATTTTTTCGTATTAATTAATTCTGACGGGCGAGATACGACCGTCATGATCCTCTTTTTGACTAGCGAAGCTAGTCTATAGGCATCATTATTGACCTAGAGTCAAAGTAAACAAAAAAAAAAAAAACCCACAGTTGCCAAATACTGCCTCACAGAAAATACTTCTTTCTGTTAGAAATCTTATTTATGTCATATAGGGCAATTTTGACGAAACCACTAAATCTCTACTACTCCAATTTGAACATGTGGTTTTACAATGTAATAAACTGAACAAGATGTCAGTTATAAGGTACAAGATTTTTGCCTATATGTAAATTAAGTGACCTATGCAAAGCAGAGAATCACTTATCCCTACACCACTGTAACATTATGAATGAATCTATTAATAGATACACCTAGGTAAGTTGTAGCAAATCCCAGCATTCACTGGACAGGGAGCCCTTGTCATTTTTTCAGTCATTCATTATTTAGATCATTGTGTACAGTTAAACTGTCATTCTACACCCTTCATCACACATTGTTTTCTGCCCTTTTGAGATCAGGTCTCATCAGTTCAGCCACATTTAATTTATGGTTTGCAACAGCTTTGAATTTGGACGAGTGTAAAAGTTTTCGTTTTGTAAAAAGAGTTGAATAGTTAACTACATCTTGTGCTATTGGATAGTGACTAATTGATTACATGGTGTTCAACGCCGTTTTCAACATAATTTCAATGATATTGCGGTGCCAAGAGCACCTATCCATACTTTCCTGGAGTTTCTTATACCAGCACTACATTTGGACAGGATTCATTTCCCTCTCACGTTTCGACGACCGTTATGTGGGAATGCAGCCAATGACTTGGAAAGAATATTGTGCGGAGTACTGGTAAAAGAAACTCCAGGAAATGGATATGTGCACTGGCCACCGCTACATAACTAAAATAATAATGTTGAAAACAGGTTTAACACCATACAAACAATCAATCAATCAAATTTGCTAGTCTGTCAGTACTTTCAGTACTTTGATTTACTATACGACCTGAAGCCTCTCGTGCAAGATTAACAAAAAAAAAAAACTTGTTCAAATGTTGAAGATATGAAGAGGATAAAAAAAATCCACTTCAGAGCTGACGATGAGATTGTACCACGGTAGATTAGATTCATACGTGAGCCATGCTCTGTGAAAAGGGGATTTAATACACCTGCAAAAAAAGGTATCGACCCGGGTCAGCCTGCGCAGTCCGCGCAGGCTGACCTGGGTCGAAACTTTTTTCTACTGGTTAATTTTCTGCTTGTCAAAAGATCAGTGTACCTCATGATTCAGTCGGTTGTAAGACAAAATGGATTTCATGGATCCATAAGTGTGTGATGCCTTGCTTGGTACAATGCGCTACGGAGATGCATTGAAGCCCCCCTTTATCCACGGCGTGACTCATTTTGATTCAATATCTCAGTATGTCCCATAAAAAGTATTGCTCCTAAGATACGGCAATGATTATATTGCCCGCAACGTGCGAAATAAGACCTTCTGATATTTGCGAAAAGTGTCAGTAGTAGGGTTCGGACAGTTGGGCAGAGTGCCTGCAGCCCTGCAGCCCCTGCAGCGTCACACATAACTGCCCAAAAACAATGGAATCATTCACGCGTGACTGCCCACGAACAATGGGGTATTATTCTGGGAACAATGGGGTATTATTCCGGAGAACAAGGACCGGAAATGCCAACGTAGGATGACGTCATATCACGGTGTCTGCGAGGCTGCGATGCCTGCGATGCCCAAAAACAATGGAATCGTGCACGCGTGACAGCCCAAGAACAATGGGGTAGTATTCTGGGAACAATGGGGTAGGTATCGTAAGAAACAGTGACGTCATTTCGGTACCACAGAACAATGCCTGCGATGCCCAAAAACAATGGAATCATTCACGCGTGACTGCCCACAGACAATGGGGAAGTATTCTTAGAACAATAGGATTATTATTATTTCGAGAACAACGGGATAAGTATTTTTAGAACAATAGGACTATTATTTCGAGAACAATGGGGTATCGTATGTCTGCCTTGAAACAGTGACGTCATACCACAAGACTCCCTGCTGCAGTCCCGTGACTCATACCAGAAAACAATAGATTATCATTTCGAGAACAATGGGATAAGTAACGTACATTGGGATCAACCAATGACTCATACCACGTAACAATAGGATTATTATTTCGAGAACAATGGGGTGAGTATCAGTTGTCTGCTGCAAGCCTGGAGCCCCCTCATGACTCATACCACGGAACGATAGCACCGTTTACCAGCCACTCCTTCATGACGTCATACCACAAGACTCCCTGCTGCAGTCCCGTGACTCATACCACGTAACAATAGGATAGATATCGTTTACCTACCACACCTAAATGATGTCATACTACGGAAAAATGTGGATCGTATGTTTGCTACCATAACGTCCGTGATATGAATTAAATAATGTTGAAAGCCGCCGAAAACACCATTCAGTCCATTTCTCCTGGTGCCATATCGTTTTCAAAATACAGTTGAAAACACAACGTGTCACCTGAATGTCAATATCCCAAACGCATTCCACAGGACAATGAGTTATTGTCTTAGAACAAACCCTGCTGTCATGCGGTTGTTGGCACAGAGAACAATGGATATTTCACAATAGTCTGGAGTGGGGTAACATCATTTGGTAGCTCTTATTCGGGATAAGTCATACACCTTCGGAAAGGAAACTGGTTCACGAAAAGTCAATAGGTGGACTGGTCGACTGATTAGATCATGACCTATTGTGTACCCGGTGTTAAATGACCGGGTAAGATCAAGGACTCGATAAATATTTGCATGGTTGTCCTTTTCAACATTATTTCTATTATATCTCGACGGCTAGTGCGCCTATCCGTGCTTTCCTGGAGTTTCTAGTAGCCCTTTTTCTGTTTATCGTGATATGTTTTAAACAAAAACGAAATGTTGAAGCAAAAAGGATGCCAATTTTGATACCGCAGAAGCCCTGCTCCAAAGAGATCACTTAAAATTATCGTTTGCTGCCTTATTTTTTTTCCGGGGTAGAATAGATCAGTGTAGATCAAGACCAGACAGTAGTCTAAAAGCTCTAATAATGGCTTGACAAGCGTGATATCCAGTTATATCAGTTTAGTGTCGATTGATTTTTTTCCGGGGTAATATGAGAACAGTGTAGATCAAGATCAGACAGTTTTCTGAAAGCTCAAATAATGGCGATATGAGCATGATATCGACTTACATCAGTTTAATGTTGATTGATTTTATGGGGGGTAGAATGAGATGAATCAAGATCAGTCAAGTCATCGAGTATTCTCAGTGTAGATCAAGATCAGACAGCATTCTAAAAGCTCTAAAAACAGCGTGACAAGCGTGATATCGAGTTACATCCGTTAAGCATTGATGGATTTTTTTCGGGGTAGAATAAGATGAATCAAGATCAGACACTTTATCGAGTTTACAGAGCTAATGCGTCACAAAGATATCGAGTTATTTCAGTTTAGTTTTATGCCTCGTTAAACCAGTGTAATTAGGCTGCAATCTGCAAGTTCAATTTTGTTTCACCGGAAAACAATAGATAAATTATGTCACACAATGCAAACAATGTACTCGAATCGACAATAGGAGAGGGTGCGGTCTGCAAGTTCGAACATGTCTCGTCTCACCGGAAATACTGATGACGTAATCCGTCGATGATTCATTTAAAGGATGGTCCATCAATTAAAAATACATATACATTAGTGTAAACGAATCATTTATCTAGAGATAAACAATCAAAGCGTGAGGATCTGTGTTGTTTGGAATTTGAAAAGAGTCATGTATAATTAATGCTTTTATCACTTAGTTCTGGTTTTGGATGCTGTTGAGATCAGTATTGTTCGAAGTTCGCAAAATACTTTTTGATGTTTTATTAGATATGAGCTTTGAGCAACATCTATGGGAATCGTCATACACTATGGCTGCATCTGCAAATGCTTTCAGTCTGGATCAGTCTAAATTCTTGTGTGTGGTTAAAAGGTTAATACAGGATATTATTGTGTGCAGGGTTAAAAAATGATGTTGTTGACATCTTTGCAAAATTTACATACATTTACAGACAGTACTAACCTAGTACAGGACAAAGCTATTTAAACATACCAAAAACTACTATTAAATGAACGAAAGAACAAAATCAAATCGTTGAAAGCACTGGTGTGGCACTTGCCAAGGGAACCATAGTGTGGTATTAATAATCTGGAAAATAAAAAATAGAAATAGTTTAAAAATTTTCGCTTAAAAGTCAACCTACTATATTGTCATGCACAATCCGACAGAGCAGCACGCAACCTTGTCGGACGAACAAGTTTGGGCGAACAAGCCCAGGGACGAATAAGCCCAGGAACGAACTGGTTTTGAGACGAACAAGTACGGAATCGGGCGGTTAAGAGACAAAGATTGTCTGTATTGTTACGCCAATAGAAGGTCATAGTGGATCAAGCTATTTACGATATAAAAAGAAGTATTTCCAAGGTCGATGGCCTAATCCAACTTATTTTAATACGCATTTATCACGTTGCCTGCGCATGTCATATTCTTCGACGATTGACCTGTCTGCTATGACGCATCACTTGATAAATCAAAGCGTTGAAAACACTGGTGTGGCATTTGTGGAATTAATAATTTGAAAAATAAATAACAGAAATAGTTTGAAAATATTCGCTTGAAATTCAACCTACTATATAGTCATGCAAAATCCGATAGAGAAGGGTGCAATCTTGTGGGACGAACAAGTCCGGTCGATCAAGCCCTGGGGCGAATAAGCCTAGGAACGAAATGGTTTTGGGACGATCAAGCACGGTATGTGTGTATCATTACGCCACTATAGAAGGCCATAGAGGATCAAGCTATTTTCGATAAAAAGGAAGTATTTCCACGATCGATGGCCAAATCCGATATATTGTAATACGCCATTTTCAATTTCATATCTGAGTGCCATAAAACACTAATTTGTCCCAGAAAATTTGATTTTAATTAGGGTTACTTCCTTCGGTTTTGCACAAACTACGATACATGATTTTCAAAATGCCGTATTGAACTCATAGTGGCATTGTCTTCGACAAATGCCTCAAAAATGGACATATATCAATACGCGGTGCGTAAACCGCCGCTTAAGTGCAGGCGAAAATGGTAATAAATAAAATGTCTGTGGAAAAATCAAGCTAGTTTTTCGCTACAAATTTCTCAGAAGACGAAGTGATTTCAAACGGGGAAAAAGTGTTTTAGAATACCAACTGTTTACTGCAAATCTCTGTCGACAGTTTCTAAATATAGACATGGGGAAAACCGTGATTTGTGCAACAGACTGACAACAAAAATAACGTCCCCACCTTGCTGGGCTCATACCGAGGCTTTTTCCCAAACTTATAGGAGCTTATGTTTATAAACGGCTGGTGCATAGGTTATATGCCAGCTAACCATGGCTGGATGAATCGTACAAGGTAGGTTTTAGAGAGTAAACGCATATTTTATTTTGAAATTCGTTACATTGATTGCCGCCTTGAAAAATAGTCCGGCTGGGATTCGAACCCGTGCGGGCATAGATCCTCTTTTATCGAGGTTTAAAAGACCAATAAACTAACCCCTTAGCTAAAGAGAATTCTCCCTAACGCAGTTGTCAGGTATTGATTTTATATAGGAAGAAGCTATGCCGTAAGGAAGGATTGATCTCCCGAAACACACCCCCTGTTAAGAGAAGTCATCATTTGATGACGGAAAGCCCTGTTAGGCAGTAAGTGTATTATTTAGACAACAAATGGCTCAATGGCCAATAACGGGCAGACAACAAATGGCTCAAAGGCCGATCCCGGACAAGCCCCCATCTTACGAACATGAAAGTTCGCAACAAATACATAGCTCAAATACAAACCGCCACGGCTGGGATTCGAACCCGTGCAGGCAAAGATCCTCGTTTATCGCGGTTTAAAAGACCAATACTGTAACCCCTGTGCTAAAGAGAATTCTCCCGAACGCAGTTGTCAGGTATTTATTTTATACGGGAAGAAACTATGCTGTAGGGAAGGTGTGATCTCCGTAACAGAATAAAATATATTTAAACTAAAACTTTCAGGCCCATGGTAAAGACCCGAATATTGTTATTATAAACCTATTATTATTTTTTTTGGAGAAAAATATCTCCTTAAAGGACAGTGTAGATTCAAGATCATACAGCACGTTCTGTGTTGTTAATTTGAGTTTGAAATGAGCCACGCTCTGGCAAAAGGAGGTTTAAGGCATCTCCGTGGTGTATTGTATCAATCAAGCCATTACATAATTGTGGGTCCATAATAGCCAGATTTTTAACAATCAACTGGATCATGAGGTAGACTGGTCCTTGGACATACAGAAATTAGACCACTTTAGCGAAGTCTCAGCCCAGGTCAGCCTGCGCGCATTCCATTATTTAATTCATATCACGGACGTTATGGTAGCAAACATACGATCCACATTTTTCCGTGGTATGACATCATTTAGGTGTGGTAGGTAAACGATATCTATCCTATATTGTTACGTGGTATGAGTCACGGGACTGCAGCAGGGAGTCTTGTGGTATGACGTCATGAAGGAGTGGCTGGTAAACGGTGCTATCGTTCCGTGGTATGAGTCATGGGGGGCTCCAGGCTTGCAGCAGACAATCGATACTTACCCCATTGTTCTCGAAATAATAATCCTATTGTTACGTGGTATGAGTCATTGGTTGATCCCAATGTACGTTACTTATCCCATTGTTCTCGAAATAATAATCTATTGTTTTCTGGTATGAGTCACGGGACTGCAGCAGGGAGTCTTGTGGTATGACGTCACTGTTTCAAGGCAGACATACGATACCCCATTGTTCTCGAAATAATAGTCCTATTGTTCTAAAAATACTTATCCCATTGTTCTCGAAATAATAATAATCCTATTGTTCTAAGAATACTTCCCCATTGTCTGTGGGCAGTCACGCGTGAATGATTCCATTGTTTTTGGGCATCGCAGGCATTGTTCTGTGGTACCGAAATGACGTCACTGTTTCTTACGATACCTACCCCATTGTTCCCAGAATACTACCCCATTGTTCTTGAGCTGTCACGCGTGCACGATTCCATTGTTTTTGGGCATCGCAGGCATCGCAGCCTCGCAGACACCGTGGTATGACGTCATCCTACGTTGGCATTTCCGGTCCGAAAGAAACAGACCCCGTCTGAATCTGACCCCGAATAAGTGAAATAAAATAATTTTTGACTTTTTTTTTTACGCAACCATCTTGGTTGCCATTCTAGAAATCAAAATCTTGTAGTCAAAGAAAAGTGTTGTCGTAGACCCATACTCTTATAAATATGTTGCACCTGGCAAGATCTAACCGATGGTGTAACTTATGAAGTCAAATCTTCTACAAATTTAGTCACGGGTTGTTTTAAAGTCTATTTCTTCCTTAAACATCGCCAAACTCAGAAAGTACAGCTCGTAGACCCATACTCTTATATATATTCTGACTCGCCGAGAACGAGACGATAGTGATATTTCAGTCGTTCAATTTTTGGCGATATTAGGTCGCTTTACGGTCTATTTTTCTTTTAAAATCATAAAAACTCAGAAGAAAAAAAAAAGCTCGTAGACTCATACTCGAATCTATTTTCTGAACTTTCTTGACGAGAACTAGACGATAATGATACTTTCAAGATGATTCAATTATGAAGAAAATAGGTCGCTTTAAAGTCTAATTTTCTCATAAAATCGCCAAAACCTAAAAAGTACGACTCGTAGATCCATACTCGTATATATATTCTGAACGCTCTCGACGAGAACAAGACGACAGTAGTACATTTTCCCCCATTCAAAATTTCGAACAATTTGTTATTTTGTGAAAGCTTTAAAGTTAACACTTTTAATACATACTTAAAACGTAGAGCCGAATATGCTCTGTATTTTTAAGTCAAATTCTGAAATATAGACTCGGTAAAAGAAAAAAAATTACCTTCTAAGCTTTGATCAAAATGTACGCTGATTTCTAAACCCATTTTAATCGTCTCGTTTACGGGTGTGGAGTGTAATACCGGGCTCGTTATGGAGATTAAAGTGTCTTCGTTGAACCGAAAAGAAGATTCATCTGCATAAAAAAAAAGGAAACGTTTCAAGCAGACATTGAAAACTGGCTCAGTTTCCTAAAAACAACGTCGTGGGAGTGTCCTTGGGCAAGACACTTCAGAGCCCTAGCCTTGCACCGGTGAAACCCAAATTGTACATGAATATGTGAGCTGTCGCCGTGATATGACTAAAATAATGTTGAAAGTGACGTTAAACATCAATCAACCCTAAAAGAATGTGATTAATCTTGGAGAAACTCGGCACATTACGCGTTGCTCTGCATTACAAGGTTCAGGAAAAAAAAAAAAAAAAAAATGAGAGAAAAGTGTTACCTAGAATATTGTATTCTCTCTTTTGTATATATCAATTTCTTCCAGGTCTGCCATAGTGAATGACGATTCTCATAGATGTTGCTCAAAGCTCATATCTAATAAAACATCAAAAACTATTTTGCGAACTTCGAACAATACTGATCTCAACAGCATCCAAAACCAGGACTAAGTGATGAAAAGTAGGGGGGATTTGGCGGGCTCCGGGACACCCCCCCGACGCCCATGAATGTCCGTTTTCCTATAGCCTCCCATAGCGATTGTACTTTTTCCGATTATTCCCCCCCTCCTCCTTCACATTTTTTTCTTCTCTCCTATAGCCTCCCTTAGCGAGAGTACTTCCCCGGACTTACTCTCCCCCTCCTCCTTCACATTTTTTCTTCTCTCCTATAGCCTCCCTTAGCGAGAGTACTTTTTTAACGCTCATCCTACGTCCTAGGTAGGGAAATTTTATAACTCGCGAAAGTTATAAAAATCTTTTTTTTAAAAGTTATAAATCGATTCTTCGATGTCCCCGAGCCAAAGTATCTATATTATCCTCCAGTATAAATCTTTTATCATCCGCGTAACTTAACGCTTTTTTATTTAACTCTTCCGTATAAATTTCGTGTCCGCGACTTCTTATTACGCTAAAAGTTCTATAATGGTCTTTTTTCTTAAACAAACAGTCTTTGTAGTCTTCTAAATTTAGTTCGTTTTGAACGACCGATTTTTTTATTCCCTTACATCTTCTATCTTCGTCCTCGCCCTCGTACGTTAATTTCCCGTTTTCGTCTATTTTAGTATTTAATTTTTTATAAGCGTACAATTTAGCGCCTAAACCGGCGAACTCCGTCATAATACAGCCGTTTAATTCGTCTTTAAACGCGCCTAGTACCTTTTTGTTCTTTTGACTATGTAACTCGTGTTCTTTAGGGTACGCGCTCGTATCAAACATTTTATCGGCTTCGCGCGCGATATCTTTATATAAATCTTCGGTTTCTATTTCGAGAATAAGACTATCCGTATCGGTATAACACATCCTTACTTTTTCTCCGTATTTAGTTTTAAAATAATTATAATAAGTTTTTTTGTATAAGCGTTTTACTAATATCTAATATACACATGCCCAAATAAGAGGGTTTGTTATAATTTATTTCCGTTTTTTTCATGTGGATGGCTACTAAATTTTCGTCGAATATCGTAGTATGATGATAGTTCGGTTTGGCGGCGAGTTTTTTTATAACGATAACTAGTCTTACCATTAATTAATCGTATATCTACCCTATTTCTTAAATTTTCCATAGTTTTACCGAAGACCGAATTCATCATTAACTTAAAAAAATCTTTTTCGAAATCGTTTTCCGCGCGTTTTCTTAACTCGATATTTAAATCGATATATTTTTTAATATCCGAGCTTTCCTCGAATTTAATTCCCCGATGTATTTTTTTAATCTTTAAACCTAACTCCGAGTAAGTTTTTAAAACCTCGTGATGTATAACGTAATTTTCTTTGTCGTTTAAATTAGGTATTAATTTTTCTACCTTTTCTATTTTTAAGCGTTCGGGCGCTAAAGGAAAGTCGTTGTGTAAATCGTGTAATTCTTCGGGATATTCCAAATCGACTTCTAAAAGGCAAGGAATATTTTTCCACTTTTTTAATTCTTCTTTACTCATCCATTTAAAGTTTCGCGCGGGTAACGGTTTACTCATAGCCCAAGGGTAAAGACTGTTCGCGTCTATATATATTAAATATTTCGACGGTTTATTTTCCTCGTAGTCTTTTCCCATATATTTATTGTTAGCCTTAGAATACCTTTTACTACACATAGATATACCGCCTCTGATACCTTTTTCCGCCATTAAAAGCATTTCGACGTCCGAAAAAAGTTCGAGCTTTACTCCGGTTTTCTTTAACATCGCGTCGTACGCTAACCCGGGCGTAGTAAAATACCAACACGGGTCTAAGTCGTAGTATTTACGGCATACGACTCTAAAGTTTTCGAATACGTCCGCTAAAAGTAAAACGTCCACCTTATTATAAAGCTCTAAATAATCTTTAATCGTTCTCGCGTTAAAAGTATCCCAAACGTTTTTAGCGTGTTCGTAATCTTCGTCGCTAATATCTTCCTTATTTAAACTAGAATAAAACTTTTCTTTAGGCGGTAGTCGAGTTTCTTTCAGCCTTTCGAAAGAGTCCAAATAATCGTAAGGAAAAACTCCCTTCCTTCTAACTAGAGGTAAATGTTCCTTCGAAAAATATCGCGATAAAATATTTAACTGGTTTTCGCTTAAATTTTTAGAGAGATTATCTAAACTCGAAGACATAAACTTAAAGCTATCGAGAAACCTAATTTTATGAGATATTTTTCCTACCCCGGATAGCTTTACTAAAGCTTATATATTTTTCTTCGTTGTTCGGTATACAATCGATATAACCGTCATCTTTACCGAGCATCTTAATAAAAAGATGAGCGTCGTAACCGCTTAAATTATGGAAAAAAACGGGCGTAAAATTAGGAATTCTCGCTTTAAGATTACACTTCGTGTGGGCGGCTCCCCGGTATTTACCGGTAAAATGGCAATGGTCTTTTACCTTATAATTTTCGGGAGTAAATTCCTCGTTACAAATATAACAATTAGTTTCTCCTTCGTATTTCGCCTCTTCCTCTTCGGTTATTCTAATAGGAACCGGTTCTTCGTGATATTCTCCGACGATCTTTTCTACGTCGAAGATTAACGTTCGTATAAAAACTTTATCGGCTTCTTTTCCGGTATAATTTCTTTCTATAGGCGGTCTTATCCCGTCAGAAAATACTATAATATAGTAAAAACTACAGGGAACGTGCTTTTGTCTTTTTATAGTATAACTTTCCTCGTCGCTCGGTTGGCAAGTTTCTATAGGTAAAAGGACGCTTTCGAAATCGGCGTATATAGCTACGGGAAACTCTATTTTTCTATCGTGATTTTTAAATTCTAATACGCTGCCCTCCTCCGGCATTTTTAAAAAGACGGCTTCGTGATCGTCGCAATACTTTTTATGTTTTTGTAAGAGGTTTTCGCTTCCGAAAGGATTCGCGCATCTTTTACAAAAATACTTTTTATTCTTTTTTCCCGATATTTGTCTACTCATTAAACGACTAAAATTTTTTATAACGACGTAGTGCTCGTTTATTTCGTTTTTAAAGTAAAGTAAATCGACGTGTTTTTTCTTTTCGTTTTTCGTAATTCTTAACGGGTAAAATTTTTTTTCGTCGTTGAAACTGTAAACGTTTACGCTAATTTCCGGATTTTGTTTTTCGAACTTATCTATATCCCGTATTGTAACGGGATATTCTATTCCTTCCATGTTTAAACTATTTTCCCTCGATTGTAAATTGTTATCGATTCTTTCAGGATGAATGACCTTAGGATCTATCGCTATTAAAAGGGCCCATAAAAAACATTTATTATCCTTATTTTGCGGGTTAATACACGCTCCTTTATTCGAAACCCAATCGGGTAGCGGTATATATCTCGTAGCTCTTAAAGGTTCGTAAATGACGGTATGTATCTTTAAATGTATTACTTCGAGAAAAGTCCAACCGCTACCCTCTGTCGCAAAACTAATAAAATTTTCTAAAATTCTACTCGTCATAATATTATATAATAGGTCTTCGTCAGTTCCTCCTAAATTAATTTCGTTTATATCGGAAGAAAAATTTGCTTCTGCTACTATCCTTTTAAGATCGCGATCTATTTTATACATTTTGCATTGAAGAACCATTTTTACTTTAGTATTCCGATTACTTCTTAAAACTTCTAACGCCGCGTGTCTCGCGAGGCTTAAAAACTCTTCGGGCGATCTTACCGGTATTCCGGGTATTTTATATTCTTTCGCCCATTTTTTAAGGGACGAACGACGCGTTTCGACCTTTATAGGTTTCGCTGTTCTATATATTGCCGCGATCTTTCTTTTAAGCGCGTTAAGTTCGGGCGAAATAGTTCTAGGTACTTCCTTGACTCTTTCTAAACTTCTTAATAAATCCTTTAGTTGCCGTTGTTGTCTAGCTTCTTCCTCGAGTTGTCGTCGTTGCCTAGCTACTTCCTCGAGTCGCTGTTGTTGTCTAGACGGAGCGATTGTCGGTAGTAAAACGGGAGTTCCTATATATTCGTTATCTCTATCTAATATCGGCGTTAAAAGATTAATTAACTGATTTCGTCTAAGTCCCGAATAGCGCCTAAGGCCTCTCTCCCTAGCTAAGTTTCTCAGTTGCGGTACAGTAAGTCTATTAAATTCCATAGTTTTATAATGCGCCTAATACTATTTAAATCGTTCAATATTTTATTACGATTTTTTTCGCAATAAAATTCTTAATAAATTACGCTCATTTTATTTTCGTCGGACTGGAAGTTTATTACCCGGTCGCTAAGTATAACGGCGTATACGTGCGTGTTCGCGGGTACATTATCGCCAAAACTCGCTAGAACGTGAATATCGGTTACGGAATATTTTATCCTTTCGCTTTGTTTACTAACATCGAACAAAAACAGCGGATACAGATTTTTGTACTCAAAAGGAGTAAAATTAGGATTTGACGCTAAATCATCCATGAGAAAAAACTTAGATCTAAACGCGGCAACATCGCCGTACGCTCTACTAAATTTATTATTTTCGAAAGAAAGTTTATAGTCCGTTCTAGGATATTTAAAAGAATTTAACGTAACGTGAATATCCGTTACGAAAACGTGATCAAATAGGGCCGGATTTTGCTCTTGATTACCTTTTTTCCCCGTCTGAAAACCGATAATGATGTAACGCGGAAACTCCGGCGCCGTTTTAACGGCTAGTCTCCAGGTAAATGATCTAGTTTGAGTAACTAAAGCGGTATCGCATTGTATCATCCTATAATTAACCGGAAAGGTTCCTTTGCTCTGGATATGTTTATAAAGTTCCATTTTATATTTATCCGTAGGTAACACGTGCGGCATATACCACGCTATGTTTTCTAGTACAACTTTACCAGGTTCATGTCGGGCGGGATTACCGCCAGCAGCAGCTACCGTAGCCTGTCTAAAAATAGCGTCATTATCGCCCGCTCTCGTCAAGTAGAGAGTTTGCTTCATTCCGTATAATATTTTATCGTAATCTTCGCAAAAACCGAAAATATGTTTTAATGGAACTTTAAATCTAAATGAACCCTTTTCTCCGGGTACCGCACCGCCCGGAATAATATCGTCGATAATAAAATTTTTTCTAAGAAGCCAACCTAGATTAGTATCTTCTGCTAAGTCCGTCGTATCCTTATACCATAATTGGTTTAATCCTCGCGATTTATTAAAATCGTCGTCATATTTTAACAATCCGAGCATCGTGGTAGCCCACCCCGGATGATTTATTCGTTCGATATCTTTACCCGAAAGATCGTATCTAATACTACTAAAAAGATACATTAAACCGTTGTTCGTTAAAGCGATATTGTCAGCGTTCGCGTATCTCGCGCCATCATTTTTTACTAATTTACCTTCTATAAGTAAATAACTTTCGCTGGGGTGCATAAAGATATCTTGAGTTTCGATGATAATCGTGATATCTCCGGGATTATTAAGAGTATTATGGTCGCCTACGATCGGTAGATACCGGAAGTATTCGTATTCTTCGATACTATCGTCTTTAAAAGGCGTTTCAGTAATGTCTAAAATGCTCATTTTTATTAGGTTATAATAATTCTTAAATTATTATAACTTTTTACGTCGTTTTAATTCCCGCGCCGCTATTTAACTTTTTAACTAATTCTTGTATCGCGACCGGATCGTTACCGCTTCCCGCTATTAAAGAGCTTACGTTTCGCGAAGGCGCGGGTAAATCGTCGTACTTTTTCAAAATTTTCTTAGATTTTCGCGTTAAAGCCTTTTCGATTAACTTTTTTCCCGCGTCTATCGCGGCGCTTTTTCCGGCTTCTAAAGCTTTTTTCGCTCCTTCCTTAGCGACGCTTTTTCCTACATCGACCGCGGAAGACGCTATTTGTTTAGCCGCGCTACTACTTAAAAGTCTCGCGAAAAAGTTAGCTAAGCTATCGAAAATTCCCGCTCCGCCGTATCTATTTCTTCTAGTAAATCCTCGTTTCTTATAAAGGTACATATTTTATAATAGGGACATTATTCTTTTATAAACCCGTTTATCTAAGACGCCTTGCCTTTTTAATTCGTCGCATACGCTTACCAATTCGTTTCTTAAACCCGTATTACCGGCCGCTTTACTAGCCATAAGTAAGTCGAGTTTTTCTAACAACGCGTTAGGATCGCTGGGGATAACGACTTTTTGAAGGCCTTTACCAGTTCTTGTTTTCTTAGTATTTTCTTTAAAATAATCCCCCTTCGTGTACTCCTCCCAAATATCTTCTTTAATAAATTTAGCTTTTTCCCATAAATCAACATCTATTCCTCTGTGTTTAAAATTAGGATTAGCCGGATCATTATTATTATGCATAGTATCAGTTAAAAATAAGATTTGTCTATACAACGAATAATCATTCGGTGTATGAGAATATGGGTCGAAGTCTTTAGAAAAAATAAGATTAAGTAAGCCCTTCGTCATTTTACCTATTTTTTTCCCACCGATAATAATATCGTTTTTTTCTATTTTGAATGACCTATTACCCATTAAAACTCCTTTACCATGTACCCTACAAGGGCCAAATATATCGTCATTATTGACAATTTTTTCTAATTCCACTTCCAGGTCCGATTCGGGTATTTCTGGCTCTTCCGTTAATGTTGGTGCTGGACTCGCTGACCTATAACTAGGGGGTATACTAAGAGGATAACCTATTTCTTGTTGTGGTAACCTTTGAGGTAATTGTTCGATAGCCGTTTTAATATCTTTAAGACTCTTAATAGATTTAAGACTCTTTTTAATAGGTCTAAGACCCTCCGTAATTCTCTTTTGCGTTTCTTTTTGCGTTTCCGTAACGGGTTTATAAAACTCCGAAAGACCTTCTCGGAATTCTATTTTACCCGTTTTCTCCGCTAACTCGTTAGCGCGAATATTTTTTTTTATCTCGAGAAATTCTTTTACTTTTCGTTCCCTTTGCGCGGGACCTTTAATCTTTAAAAAAGACATTTTTTTAATATATATTTTTTTTAACCCGTTTCGTAACTAAAACTACACGAAAACTTAATTTTAGGCTTTTTAATATTCCAACGGCGTACCGTGATGTTTTTCAACCAACCTCCAAAAGGACTCGCGTTGTTCTCTTCTCCCTCTTTCTATTAAAGTAGCTTCCGTTTCGCTCATAATCTTTTTCTTAAATTTAGTCCTAATTTCTTCCTTCATCTTCTTATACTTCTCTAATTCCTCTATAATCAGTTGAAACTCTTCGTCCGTAACTTTATTATCCGATAAAGCTTTCGAGACGTGGGAGGCTATAGTATTTAATTTAGTATCCGCGATAGTTTTAATCTTTTCGTGTTTTTCCGCTTTCTTCGTCGAATTATTAACGACGTATTTTCCGACTAAACTTAAAAATCCGCAAACGCCCGCGAAACCTTCTAACGCTATAACCGCCGGTATCGCGACTACCGTAGTTAACAAACCTATACCTCCTACTCCTCCCGCTGTGGTAAGTACGACTAAAACGGTATCTATATTGTCTACTATTTTCGCGGATCTAAAATATTTCTTACTTAAAGCTTCTCTTTTCGCGACTTCTCCTTCTAAAAAGTTTTGTATTTCGTTAATTTTATGCAGACGATAGCCTTGCCCTTCATCATCAACCGGAGGGGCCGTCGGTAATTCCGGATATCTATTAATATCTTTCATCTCCATTTTTTAATAGCTAAAATTTTTTTAATAAAGATAATGGACGAAGCATAAAAGTTCGTTTTCTTTTAATTTTACCGGTTTCTTCGAATTATTAGAAATAGCGACTATAATATTAGCGACGTCTCCTAAGCTAATCTCGTTTTGTAAACTACATTCTAAGTATCTTAGATGATAACCTAAAGAAGTTAAAATTACGCCTTTAGTCGACTTAAATCCTAAACCTAATGGTACGCAAATTACTTCATTCGGAGTTAAAGTAACCTCTCTTTGACTAAAGATCTTCCAAGTTAACGGATCTACTTTTACCGGAGGATATTTCAAAGTAGTATAGGGTAACCATTCGATCGTTTTCGATTGGCTCGTTTTCGATTTAACGTTAATAAACTTGTGCATCTTTTTTATATTATTATAAATTTATTATAACATAAATTTATAATATAGCTCCTAAAATGGGAATATTAGCGAAAGGACTATTAGGGCCTAGAATAAGTCCTTTTCCGTCATAAATTTCTCCTCCCTGTTTTAAATATAAACCGTTGCCGAAGAAATTTAATCCTTCTCCCTTAGGCGGACTTAAATAAAGGCCTTCTCCATCGGTTTCTACCCGACAAACGCAACCTCCTTTTTTAAGGTAAAGACCCGATCCCATAGCTTTTTGTACTCCGGATGACGCTAAACCCGAAAGAGCGCCGACTCCTAACGCGGGTAAAACCGTTCTCGCTATAGCCGGTAAAGCGCTAGCCGCTAAGCCCGCTAACATTCCTAGAAAACCCCCTTCTATTTTAGCGTTATGTTTAAGTTGCTTAACAGACATTTTAATCGTTATTCCGGTACCTTTTTCGTAGGCTTTCGCTATTTTTTTCGCTTGAGACGAGGTAACGGCTAAAACGTCATCACCGTTTAAATCTTTACGCGTTAAACGAATACTAATTGGGCAACTTTTTTTATAAGCGGATTTAAGTTTCTGCTTTTGCCCTTCCGATATATTAACTTTAACGTTCGTGTAGTCAATCATGTTTTTTTGTACGTTTTTTATTTTTTTAAAACGCGCTTTATTTTTAGGTTTCTCTAATATGAAATCTAATCGTTACTTTTTCGCCCCTAAGATTTAGTAAATTTCCGTCTTGATCCGTAATTTTTACTTCCATACTGTGTATATCCCGTAACGATACCGGTAAATATACTACAGTATGCGGCGTTTCAATTATCTTATATCCCGGATTAGCATTCGGGAAAAAAGCGTAAATCGTATTTGACATCGATCCATTAACGTAGCTTCCCGAGATAATATTAACGTTAACGAAAATAGAATTTACATTGAGAATATTTACTAGGTTTTCCGACTCGTGAAAACCGCTTTCGTATTTAGCGCTAGTAAAACCTAGTACTTTAGCGATGGAATTCGGATGATTAAAATCTACTTGATAACCGTTTTCTAGGGTAAGAATAGATTTTAGCGTATTCGTATTCGCGGAAATATTAACGGGATAATTATCGTTAACTAAATCGACGTGACCTTTTTTTCTCATCTCCTGATGAATAGTATCGTTAATATTTACGAGGTCGTAACTTCCTACGGGTATTTCTATTTTAACCCAAGAAACACCGTTGTCGGGGGAATAAATAAATATGTTGTTCGAGTCGTCAATGTTAGGAAAAGAGAAATACGTTTCGAGATTTACTAGAGCCATTTCGTATTTACTTTCGTAATCCAAGCGAATCGGAGGATTAAAATTCCTCGTAAACAGAGTTTTGTCGTCGCTTACTATAATTTGTAAAGATTCTTTAGCCTTCGTGTTTTTGACTACTCGTTTTAATTGCTCTTCCATTTTTTTATAGATAAAAATATATCTTTATAATTAAAGATATATTTTTTTATAAACTATCTTTGTCCATTCTTTCGCGATTATTCTTTAAATTTTAATTTCATAATTTCTTTATAATGTAATACATCTTCAACCGCGAACAAACGCGCGTATAACGATTCTCGCGAATATATTTTTTTTAACCCGTATTTATCGTAGTAATATTCTTTCAGATTAAAGATAAAATCCCTATCCTCGCCAAAAGAAGGCTTTATGCACGATCGAATCGCCCAAGAAAGTTCTTCTAAAATAGCTGGTTCTAAATTTAATAACTCGTAAGTTTTTACGAAATCAAAACCATTTCTTCCTAAAAAGGATCTTCTAAAAGTTTTTTCGTCCATTCTTTCACGATTATTATTTATTTTTTAAATCCTCGTTTCATTTTTTTATCCGCTCGGAATGTAAAAATTATCTAAACCGTCTCTGTATTTTCCTTCGTCTTTTTTACTCGTTCAATCGATAACGATAAAACTGTGAGGCTTTTCCCATACTTTTTTACAAAAATTCCTAAACTCTTCTTTAGTCATATCTTCGCTTACGTGGTCGGCGTAAATATGATTAATGTTCTTCTGATCTTGCCTAAAAAGACAAATAAAATTCGCGTTTTCCCTAATAGTTTGCCTCGGTAATCTAAAATAGTTTTGCGAAAGGTAAAAACAATCGACGTTACTATGTCTTCCTCGGACATAATAACACTCGCACTTATTTTGTTTTTCTAAAAGTAAGTCGTCGAAGATCATTAAATTTTTATCTTTCGGATCTAAATTTCTCGGGTCGGGTACATCGTCGGTACGCTCGAAAAAACTACATTTTACGTCCGATTTATTTGCTAAGGTTTTAGACCATTCTTCGATCAAAGCCTCCGGAGAAATGTTTTCGCTTTGAATTTCGTCTCGCGCGTTAAATAGCTGTAAAATTCTTTCTTTCGGCAATTTTTCTTCGAAAGCTTTTTTAAGTAAACGATATTTGGGTTGAAAAAGACTTCTTCCAAAAACCATTAAATTATCGTAGTCGAGCCATCCCGGCCTTATCAAAAGATTTATTAAAAACGTAGTCTTACCGCAACCCGATTTACCGACGATTATTCCCCTAATACTTCTAGGTAAAATAGAATTATTATGTCTCTTCGATATTGTATCGTTCCACGATAAATTGGCGATATCCATTTTATTTAAATTAAAAAAATTTTAAGCTTATATAAAAATGTATTGCGTTAAATGTAAAAGAGTTACTGATACCAGTAACGCGGAACAAATCGTTACTAAAAATGGAAGAAATATGGTACGAGGTAAATGCGACGTATGCGGAAAAACTAAAACTAAATTCGTTAAAAAAAAAAAAGGCGGATCATTACTAAATAAATTTATAAATAACTTACCCGTCGAAATGCATCTTCCCGGTCATAATTTTACCGGTCCCGGTACGAAGTTAAATAAAAGACTTAACGAAGATTTAACTCCGAAAGAATGGAGTAAACCGATAAATCGTGTCGATGAAACGGCGTACCATCACGATCTTTGTTACCTTAAGTACGATGATACGGCTACCAGAAATTCCGTTTGCGACGCTAATATGCTAAAGGAATTAGAAGGAATTTATAATCCGATGATTAGGGAAAAAATAGAACGATCGGTCGTCGGTAATCTGATCGGGGCTAAGAAAAGATTCGGAATGGGGGTTAATAAAAAAAAAAATTCGTTATGACGGATTTATCGGAAGAATTACATAAACCCGTAAGAAGAAAATTTAAGAAAAGGAAAGTCTTAGTAAACGGTATCGATAGGATATGGGCAGCAGATTTAGTAGACATGCAGGCATTCTCTAAATTTAATCGAGGTATAAAATATCTTCTCGCCGTCATCGATATCTTTTCCAAATACGGCTGGTTAATACCGTTAAAAAATAAAACGGGAAAATCCGTCGCCGAAGCATTAAAGGGTATTTTTAAAGAAAGAAAGCTGGAGAAAATATGGGTAGATAAGGGTAAAGAGTTTTACAATAAAGATGTTAAAGACCTAGTAGAGTTGTATTCTACCGAAAACGAGGAAAAATCTAGCGTCGTCGAAAGATGGATTAGGACGATGAAAGAAAAAATGTGGAAATATTTTTCCGCTAATTCCACTAACGTTTACATTAACGCCTTATTCGATCTCGTTAAAGAATATAATAACGCGAAACATTCTTCTATTAAGATGACGCCGGTAAACGCTAGTAAAAAGATAAACGAAACCGCAGTTTGGAAAAATCTTTATCCCGAAGGCCACGAAATAAGGGATATAAATCCTAAGTTCGCCGTAGGCGATAAAGTACGGATATCTAAAAAGAAAAAGACTTTCGAAAAAGGATATACTACGAGATGGAGCGAAGAAGTTTTTACGATTTCCGAAGTAAAACGTACGTCGCCGGTAACGTATAAAATTAAGGATCTTAACGGAGAAGAAATAGTAGGTAGCTTTTACGAACCCGAACTACAAAAAACTAGTCAAGAGACGTTTAGGATAGAAAAGATTATTAAAAAGGGAAAAAAGGAGTCTTTAGTAAAATGGGAAGGATACTCGGACGAGTTTAATTCTTGGGTCGACAACGAAAACATTAAAAATATTTAAGTTCTTAAAAAAATGCCGGATATTGCGATTAAAAACGTAATTTTACCTAATAAACCTTTAAGTAACTTCGAACTAGAAGACGCTGCGAAAAGACTAAAGATACCTTCTTTTAGGGGCGTATTTGTACGAAACGAACTACCTAAAATATGTAAGAAAAAGGAATGCGGTATATTAAACTTGGACGATTCGAACGGTCCCGGTACGCATTGGGTCGCGTGGTATAAAGACGGAGGTAAAAAAAATTATTTCGATAGTTACGGCGTAAGACCGCCTATCGAAATACGAAACTACTTGTCGGATCCGATACTTTACAATACGGACCAATTACAGCGCGCCGATCAAGTATTTTGCGGGCATTTATGTTTGTTCGTTTTAAAAGAGTTAACGTCCGGAAACGAATTCCAAAGTATTTTAAATAAACTTTTTTAGCTTATTTAAAAAAGATGTCTGTTAATAAATTCGGAGGAACGGATGACGAAGTTAGGTCGAGCGAAGACGGTATATCGTTATCCTACGTAAATAATAATTTTCTGCGTAAAGACAGAACGACCGAAGTTACCGGTAGTATAAATATGAACGGTAATACGTTAACGAGGGTTAGTAATCCGGTAAATCCCCAGGACGCCGCTACTAAAAATTACGTGGATTCCGGCTCGGGATTATTATCCGAAAATGGGGGTTATCATATTTCAGGTCATTTAAACATGGGATTTAATAAAATAAAAAACTTATACGATCCGGAGGAACCCAACGAAGCCGCTAATAAAAAATACGTAGATTCCAATTCTAATCGAACTTTTCGTTACGGTGGAAGCGGCGAATACGTAGCTAATTCGGAAATTTCTATGGGAGGATGAAGAATTAATAATATCGGTACTCCTTTAGAAGAGAACCAGGCCGCTAATAAAAAATACGTAGACTTGACGGTTTTAGCGTCTTTAGGAGGAGAAATTTTAAATAGAAATCCCGACGGGACTTTTACCGCGAACGGAGAAATAAATATGAGCGGAAAAAGAATTACGAACTTACCCGAGCCGTACGGAAATAACGATCCCGTAACGAAATTTTATTTAACAAAACGGTTATTAGCTACATCGGCGCATTTAATAAATGAGTACAGAAAGGAATTAACTAAACCTATAATAAGTATCCACGCCGAAGAACAGGGACCTTTAACGGCCGGAAATTACGAGTTTTCTTTCGGTAACGGTAGTAGCAGCCGTTCCCATACGTTAGGAGGTTATTGTATGTCCGCGCCCGGTAGGATTTTAAGAGGTAGTTTAACGGTAGTAGAAGGTAATAGTTATAGTAAAGAAGAATCGAAGGTTACTTTAGTAATAAACGGTATCGAAAAGCCCGATTACTTTTTAATGAAAAGAAAGGACGAAGGTTGTAGTTGCGTCGTTTTTCCTCAACCTTTAGAAGTTAATCAATGCGATATTATAAACTTTTTAACGAAGTTGGATAATCCTAACGCGAAAAATTCTTATTTAACGCTACTCGTAGAACTTGATTTATAAATATTTTAAAGAATTTTTTTGATAATTAAAAATGGAACTAAAAGATATTATCGGAACCGAACCGGAAGATTTTTTTGACGCTATAACGGGGGACGTTACTGAACTCGTTAAATACGCGGCTTTGTTTAATACCGAAAGTTCTAAGGAATATTACCTAGGGATACTTAACGAACTATACAGTCTTTTAATAAAGCAGTGTAAAGTCGCTTTAATAAAACACTACCAAAAAGAGATTAATAATATTTTTTCCGAAAAAATACCCCCTTTACCGGAAATCAGGGAAATTACGAAAACCATTACGAAAGAGGACACTCTGATACTAGAAGAAGAACAAGAGGAAGAACATGAGGAAGTCGAAAAACCCTGGAAACTTAAGCGCTGCCCCAGATACCTGGAGACCCGCGGATAAAGTTAAAAGAACCAGACGTTAGGTAATATATTACTTAAGTAAAAATTAAATAATATATTAATAGATAATAGAGATAAAGAAAATGATAGAAGTCGTTATTAATTCCTTAGTTATCTTATTAAGAAACGAAGATCTTGATAGGATATATTCGCGTCATTACCGATCTTTAAATACGTTTTTTAGTTTTATTCCCATGTTATGTTTAATCGTAGGAACTTGATTATTAGTTTTAAAAATTAATTTAAAAAAAACCCTCCACTATTAAAAATGGAAGAGCGAATCAAAAATTGTATGAGAAGAAACACCGCAGAGGGAATATTTCACAATTTTAAATACCACTTTTCGCATATCCGCGATTATGTAGATTTTTTTATCCCCGAGGATTCTCCCAACCGAGAATATTCTTTAAATAATTTTAACGAACTATTCGCCGCTTTAATAAGAAATGCTAGATATCGTTTATCGGATCTGCATAAAGAAAAGATCGAAGATATTTTTTCCGAAGAAGCCGAAATTTACGCTAACGCGAGAAACATTCAGCACGAATACTAAGTCGGAAAATTTATAACTTTTTAAAAAGTTATAAATTTAAATTATTCTTCGGTGTCGGAACCTAGCGTTATTTCCGATACGGAAGTCGGGGTTTTTTCGTTTTTAGGAGGAGGGGGAACGTCCGTTCTAAGAACGATAACGTCGGAAATAGATGTCCGTACTTTAAGCTCGGACTGGCCGTTAAAAATATCGTCTAAATCTATATAAGCGACTAATTTACACGTTTTTTCCACGAATGCGGAAGGATCAGTCTTCGTAAGTTGGCCATCCTCCTCCGGTTCGTAAAAAACGGTTTTTATTTCGCAATCCGTACAATTTTTACCCCGGTAAATCTTTTTCGTTTTTAGTTTCGAGAAAATAATATTATCTTTAATAATTTCTAAATTTTCGCTATTAGTATTTTTATTCTTTTTTTCCCATTTTTTTCGTAAAAATTCCGAAATACTATTTAAAACTTCTTCAAACTTAGTTTCTTTTTCGTTCGGATTTTCCGTATCGTAAACGGGTACCAAAGACATGTAATAATCGGGAATATTACTACCTCCGTACTTCGCAACCCCGCGAGAAAACAAAAGGGGAGAACGTAAACGTAAATCGCTTACTTCCCCGTCGGGATAAAGGTATTTAATTTTCCACGTTTTAAACTTGTATCGTTTATTTTCTTCGCCTTCGCAAAGTTTTATGTTATCTATATTAAAATCTTTATAATTTATAAACTTCGCCATTTTTTCTGACGATTTTACCTCGAAAATGATTTTTAAAAATTCATTTTTTTTTAAAAAATAATAATGGATATAAAAGTTTCTACCCAAACATTTTTAGCTTATACGAACATGAGCGAACTCGACTTAAAAAAGTTGTTCGACGAAATAAATCTAACTAGGGAGTTAACGTACGCGAACTATAAAACGAAAGAAATAGGAAATAAGAAAAAAAGCAAAAAGAAAAATTTTTCTAATTGTATTTCGTTTTCCCTTCTCGCTGATGAGAAAAAGATAAACTTAAAACTCTTTAAAAACGGAGTATTACAGATTACGGGATGTAAAAGTTACGACCACTGCGTAAAAGGATTAGTCTTTTTATGGGACCTACTTAAGAAAACTTCGGCGTGTTCTTTATTTAATAATCTAAATGTCCATTTAGTTTCGGTAATGAAAAATATCTTATTTAATACCGGATTTCCTATTAAAACGGAAAAACTGGAAAAATATTTCTCGGAAGAAAATAAAGAACATAATCTCAAGATAGGACTATCTTTTAAAGGAAGTCGATTTATTAATCCTATAGAATCTACGAACGACATGCCGGTTTACGCGTTCGATATAAGCGGAGAAGATAATAACGTAAATTTAAAAAAAGACATAACCTACGAAGAGTTACTAAAAGAAAAAAAGATTACTAAGCCGATCTACAGAAAAAACGACAGTATAACGGTATTTAATTCGGGGCGAATTATATTTTCCGGAGTTCACGAAAAATACCAAGATCCTACGATAGAATGGTTTTTAGATACGATATTCGAGATAAAAGATAAGATAGAAGTAAAAGAAAAACCCCTTATTTCGCTTAAGGATTACTTGCGTCCTTAAATTTATAACTAAAAGTTATAAATTTTTTTAATCTCTCACGTATAAACCCGCTATTTTTTTTATCCCTCTTTTTAACTCGGCTTTAAGATCTAATAAGACGACGATGGCGTAATCGGCGCTTTTATAAATTTTATCTTTAAGAATTTCGTCTTTAATATTATTCGATTCGCTACGTATTCTAGCCGCGATCGTTATAGTTCTACCGTTTATAACTTCATTTAATTCGTTGAGAATATCTACGATGTAATTATTAGGCGGCTCTCGTACAATTTCGCCGATTATCGAGTCGTAAAAAAAAACTAAGATTTTCGCTAATAGCCGTAAATAAACGTAAAATATCGTAACGAGCTTCTTCGAGGATCGAATTAGGAATATGGAACCAAAAAGGACCGACGATTCTAGAAATATGAGCTAAAATTTGACTAATAAATTTTAGCGTATCGTGGGTATGTTCCGTTAACTCTATAACTAAACCTATTATTTCCGACGTAACGCATTCTAATTCTTTCCAACTCCTTTTATTAACTTTTTCGAAATTTTTTAACGACATTATTTCGCGATTTATAATTAAAGGTTACGATTCAACTATTTGTTTTTTAAAAAAATAGATAAAAAATAATCCGCGACTATGAAAACGGAACCGGAATCGCATTATAACGAAAAAATTATGAAAAATAAAATACGTATTAAAGCGCTACTGGCGGAAAATAAAGCGCTACTAGCGGAAATAAATAAACTAAAAGAAGAAAACGCGCGTTTTAGAAAGAGAAAAAAATTACTATTAACCTTAAAAAGGTAAAATATATATTTTTTTAAAAATATATATTTATAACTTACGTTTTATACTACACTTTAAATTACATAAAGGGCAACTTTTAAAATCGCCGCTATTATCGCACTCTTCGCACGCAACTACGTGGCCGCAATTAGAAAACAATATATCCGGTACCGAGTCTTTACAAACGACGCATTCTTTTTCTCGAAATATCTTATTACCGTTCGTTACCCGATACTCTCGCGTATCTTCTTCATCGGAGGGAACGTCCCACATAACTTCTTCGTCTATTACAAGAGGAGGGTCGCCCCATCTTCTAAATATATCGCGGTCTCCGTCTTCCCAAGAATGGAGGTAATCGGTAGGAGAAAACTCTATATCGTAGATCGAAATATTTAAAAATACGCGACTACCTTCTTCGTAGATTATCCGCGTTGAATAGCGAAACGCGATATCGTCGTATTCGCGGAATGAAGTAATACCGGTATTAGTCGATAAATTATACCCATCGTGTATAACTATTAAAGAAAAACGTTCAAATCCGGCTAACGAACTAATTTCGTAAAAAAACGGCCGGTTTTAATCGGAGTAACGCCAAACAAAGGTTTTTAAATTCGATCGGGGGAAACGCTATTATACCACCCTGACGATATTTCCGTCGTCCGAAATAAATTTTAGCTTCTAACGTTTTAACTAGATGTAATATAAACTCGCTATTTAAATTTCTTAGTACGTTCATTTCTACGATTCGCTTTAAAAAAAGTTAATAGGCTTTCAAAAATTTATAACTTTTAAGAAAGTTATAAATTTTTATATTTTCCGTTTTAATTGGCACGCGGTTCTACATAAGGGGCAACTTAAAAAATTAGAGTTATTATCGCACTCCCCGCATACGATTATATGACCGCAATTACAAAACAATATATTCGGTACCGAGTCTTTACAAATGACGCATTCTTCCGCTCGAAATGTCGAAGTACCGTTTTTACGTATTACGCTACTACTTCCGTATTTATCTTCGTAATAAAAAGGACCGACATCTAATCTTCTTCTTAAATCGTCGTTAAATTCTTCGATGTTATTAAACTGATAATCGAGAGCGGAATAATCTACCTCTTCTTCCCAAGCATCGGGATAATCAGCGGCTTCAAAATTGTAACGAGAGTAACCTATATTTAAATAAAGACGCTCATCTTCGTCAAACGATCTAAAATATTTAAGCGTTAAAGCATCAAAATCTTTCATACTCGTAACTTCTTCTAAATACATACGATCTCGAAAAATCATAGTAAAGTCCATTTCACCATAAATAAAGTCCGCAAGGCTTTGGTAATATGGTACTTCATCATAAACATTAATATCTAATATAGACATGCGATCTGGATTAATATCTAATATAGGCATGCGATCTGGATTAATATAAGAAGCACGATCATCTCCTCGAGATCTCGCAAATTTACTTAGTTCGTAGTAAATAATAGCCTTAAATCGCAATAACGGCGAACTACCGTTTCCGCATATAACCGAAGGAAAATACGAATAACGAGGCGAATATCTTCGTTTCGCGAAAAATTTTTTATCTTTTTGTATTTTAACTAAACGCGAAATAAACCTACTTCCTAAATTTTTTAGTACATCCTTTTTTACCTCGTGTCGAGGAAAAGATTCTAGCATTCTTGACGGGCGCCAGATAAAACTTAATAAATTCTTTAATAAATCCATCTTTACCACGCCCTTTTAACCGGAAAAAAGATCGCTCGATTTCAAAAAATTTTTATAACTTTCGCGAGTTATAAAATTTCCCTATCTAGGACGTAGGATGAGCGTTAAAAAAGTGCTCTCGCTAAGGGAGGCTATAGGAGAGAAGAAAAAATGTGAAGAAGGAGGGGGGGAGTAAGTCCGGGGAAGTACTCTCGCTAAGGGAGGCTATAGGAGAGAAGAAAAAAATGTGAAGGAGGAGGGGGGGAATAATCGGAAAAAGTACAATCGCTATGGGAGGCTATAGGAAAACGGACATTCATGGGCGTCGGGGGGGTGTCCCGGAGCCCGCCAAATCCCCCCTACTATGAAAGCATTAATTATAAATTACTCTTTTCGAATTCCAAACAACAGAGATCCTTACGCTTTGAATGTTTATCTCTAGATATACACTATAGATATACACTAATGTATATGTATTTTCAGTTGATGGACCATCCTTAAAATGAATCATCGATGGATTACGTCATCAGTATTTCCGGTGAGACGAGACATGTTCGAACTTGCAGACCGCACCCTCTCCTATTGTCATGAGTATAAACGATTCGAGTACATTGTTTGCACTGTGTGACATAATGCGCTGCAACGTTCTATTGTTTTCAAACCAATGATCACCGGTGAGTCAATAACAAGACACGTTCGGACTTGCAGACCGCATCCCCTCCTATTGCCATGAGTCTAAACAATTCGAGTACACTGTTTTCATTGTGTGACATAATGCCCTGCAACGTTCTATTGTTTTCAAACCAATGATCACCAGTGAGTCAATAACGAGACACGTTCGGACTTGCAGACCGCAGCCTAAGTACACCGGTTTAACGAGGCATAAAACTAAACTGAAATAACTCGGTATCTTTGTGGCGCATTAGCTCTGTAAACTCGATAACGTGTCTGATCTTGATTCATCTTATTCTACCCCGAAAAAAATCCATCAATGCTTAACGGATGTAACTCGATATCACGCTCGTATCGCCATTATTTGAGCTTTCAGAAAACTGTCTGATCTTGATCTACACTGATCTCATTCTACCCCGGAAAAAAATCAATCAACATTAAACTGATGTAAGTCGATATCACGCTCGTATCGCCATTATTTGAGCTTTCAGAAAACTGTCTGACCTTGATCTACACTGTTCTCATTCTACCCCGGAAAAAAACAATAGAACCTAAACTGTTATAACTGGATGTCACGCTTGTCAAGCCATTATTAGAGCTTTTAGACTACTGTCTGATCTTGATCTACACTGATCTCATTCTACCCCGGAAAAAAAAAATGCAGCAGACGATAATTTTAAGTGATCTCTTTGGAGCAGGGCTTCTGCGGTATCAAAATTGGCATCCTTTTTCCTCCAACCTTTCGTTTTTGTTTATAACATTTCACGATAAACAGAAAAAAAAAAGGCTACTAGAAACTCCAGGAAAGCACGGATAGGCGCACCGGCCGTCGCGATATAATAGAAATAATGTTGAAAAGGACGTTTAACACCATGCAATAATTTATTGAGTCTTTGATTTTACTCGGTCATTTAACACCGGTTACACAATAGGTCATGATCTAATCAGTCGATAGGCGTGTACCGTATTGAAATCGATACCTTAAACACGAGCCAGATGGTATTTAGTTTTCATCCTTTACACTGGATCGAACTTTCGCATGTTCTTGATTAAAATTCGTTCCGTAATACGCACGACCACTCCACCTATTGACTTTTCGTGAACCAGGTTCCTTTCCGAAGGTGTATGACTTATCCCGAAAAAGAGCTACCAAATGATGTTACCCCACTCCAGACTATTGTATAATATCCATTGTTCTCTGTACTAACAACCGCACGGCAGCAAGGTTTGTTCTAAGACAATAACTCATTGTCCTATGTAGGGCTGGGACGAGTACTCGAGTACCCGGGTATCGGGTAGGGTACCGCCGGTACCCGGGTACTAAATCATTACCCGGGTACCCGATAATTATATAGTGACTTATTAAGTAAAGCTATAATTTTGAAGTTCCAATGAAATAATTTGATCTTAATTTAAATACAAGCAAAAAACATGTTACCCACTCCCGTACATGAACCGGAAGTAGATAATCGAAATAGATTGAAATAAGGCTGTACCGCTTATATCCCTGCAACGCACAACTCGTCAGTAATGGGTAAATATTGTTATATATTTGCCCATTCAGCGTTTTTGGTTTATTTAACATAGACAATAGTAATTTGAATTAAAAGCAAAACATGCGTGCGTATTTTGTGATTTATTTATAACAGCTCAAATCATCACGGAACACTGAACACAATCAAAGGCCTATTCAACATTAATAAGACAGAATCTATCCAGAGAATAATCCGCATTTTGTGGGCGTTGCATGATCATGACAATCTGGCGCTTACTTTTTAATACAATCATTGTTATTAAAGGTCTTTAAGACACTATGAAACAATTTAAATGACAAAATTTATTCAGCGACTAGGAACGAACTGCTGCTAACTAGTAACTAATTCTAATCACCGCAAGCAAAAGTGCACACAACTCAAGTTGACATTTCAGGCAAAGAAGGGAGTAGAGGTTCGATATCCTGTCCTCGCTCTGCACTGGGTATTTCTGCATGTACATGTATATTTCGATCAGACGGCTCAGATTTTATGGCAACTGATGGCTCTGGCACGGGAGAAGTAATATTGGAAGTAATAACATCGGGTACTCGAGTACCCGCGGGTAATACGGCCACGGGTACACGGGTACGAAATTTCTACCTGTCCCAGCTCTAGTCCTATGGAATGCGTTTGGGATAATGACATTCAGGTGACACGGTGTGTTTTCAGCTGTATTCTGAAAACGATATGGCACGAGGAGAAATGGACTGAATGGTGTTTTAGGCGGCTTTCAACATTATTTAATTCATATCACGGACGTTATGGTAGCAAACATACGATCCACATTTTTCCGTGGTATGGCATCATTAAGGAGTGGTAGTTAAACGATATCTATCCTATTGTTACGTGGTATGAGTCACGGGACTGCAGCAGGGAGTCTTGTGGTATGACGTCATGAAGGAGTGGCTGGTAAACGGTGCTATCGTTCCGTGGTATGAGTCATGGGGGGCTCCAGGCTTGCAGCGGACATACGATACTTACCCCTTTGTTCTCGAAATAATAATCCTATTGTTACGTGGTATGAGTCACGGGACTGCAGCAGGGAGTCTTGTAGTATGACGGCACTGTTTCAAGGCAAACATACGACACTTACCCCATTGTTCTTTGGTATGAGAAATATCCCGTGACGTCACTCGGGAGTGGTAGATATAATCGAACTTACCCTATTGTTTTCGAAATAATAATAATCCTATTGTTCTTAGAATACTTCCCCATTGTTCTTGGGCTGTCACGCGTGCACGATTCCATTGTTTTTGGGCATCGCAGCCTCGCAGACACCGTGGTATGACGTCATGCTACCTTGACATTTCCGGTCCCTCTTCTCCGGAATAATACCCCATTGTTCCCAGAATAATACCCCATTGTTCGTGGGCAGTCACGCGTAAATGATTCCATTGTTTTTGGGCAGTTATGTGCGACGCTGCAGGGGCTGCAGGGCTGAAGACATATTCCCCAACTGTGCAATATATGCTACCAGTGTCGTCCCGGATTAGCCTGCGCAGTCCGCGCAGGCTAATCCGAGACGGCACTTTACGACTACATAAGATTTTTTTTTCATACAGTAGACTTTCGTGAAACAGCAAATCGCACAAAAACGGGAAGTGTCGTCTCGGATTAGTCACGGACTGCACAGGCTGATCTGGGACGACACGCTTTTACGCATATGTCCGAACACCTTTTCGTGTGTTGAACGCCACATTATAAAGTACAGGTATGTGATGCCTTGCTTGGTATAATGCATCACAGGTATGCATTTAGCCTCCTTTTTCCACAAAGCATTGCTCATATTTTTTTCTTCAGCCGCTTGAGCACAATACTACGTGAGAAACTTGTAGACGAGAGCATTGTTTTGGCTCAACTAAAATACGATTATGGGTGAGAGAGAGAGAGGGACGGACGGACGGAGAGCCTTAGAACCTGTTACAGTAGAGAGAGAGACAGAGAGAGAGCGAGAGAGAGAGAGAGAGAGAGACGCAGACGGACGGACAGAGCTTTTAAGCGGCACTCTAATGATTAAAGACAAAATGATAAGATAGCGGAACGGATGGAAGAGGTGATAAATAGATGTTGATTTGAAGAAATAACCTGCGTAGAAAAAGATTTATGTATTCGATACCACGTAAGCAAAATGGTCATTCTTTCGTTTCGATAGTTTAAGAAGTTTTAATCCCGGGTTACCTCTGCCAACATAACAATACGGGTTTGCGGGCTGTAACACTTGAAAACATTGTGCATAAAACGCAGGTACAAACCTACCCTACGGGTTTATCCATTTTGAAAATGAGGCAGAGGTTCATCGATATTAGCAGTTTTTAAGTATAATAAATAACACTTTACTTCAGGTTGTCTTTATTCGTTGTAGCAAATTTATTTAATTAAACAGCAGTTATTGTTCTTGTATGAATCTCTTACAACCTTGTAAGTTAGTGTTGAACTCCTTACCAAGAGACATAATTTTAGACCTGTCCAAATTGAAAGCATTTGCAGACGACAAATCAAATGTGACCCAAAAATTGACATTTGTTTTTGGAAGGATAGAAAACATAGTGAGAAAAGGAGAAAATGTTGGTTACCAACATTTTCTTCTTTTCTCACTATGTTTTCTAAAAGCCTTTTTTTTTCTGAGGGCCGTTAAAAGTCGGGATTGTGTGGTAAGGGTTTAATGTCGTGTTCTTTTATTTCGTATTTTATTATCAAGATGATTTCAGTTATATCGTTGCGGCCAGTACACCTTTCAGGTGTCTCCTCGAGCTTGTTTTACCTGCACTTTTCACATAACTCTTCCATAGCCACCGGCTGCTTTCCCACACAACCATCGTTGATGCAATCATCAGCATTGAAAGGGAAATGAATATTGTCGCAACGGCTATAGTCAATATATAACTGGATGGTTTAGGGGTTTTAGTCCTCACCAAAGCTATTTTTAGAAGGGCAAACCGATCACATCACCGGAAGAGTAATCAGCTGCTTTTGCGTTGTTGTCTGTCCATTTGAATGGATTTTTTCCTGCGATCCTAAAAGTTAACATCTCTGTAATATCACTGCTATAATTTGTTGGTGTGTAATGAGATCTATTCATTATCATTTTCAAGTATTTTTCGATTGTTTCGATTGTGTTTTCGGTTGTGATCTTGTTGGTTTTACTGTATTTTCCCAATCTCCGAGCAGAGTTGTCGTTCGTTACCTCACATACATCTCTGCGATGGGCTAAATGACAAGAATCTTGTCAAACCGAGGAAAACATGTTTTGTTACTGTTTAACTGTTTCATGTGTAACATGATAAAGTAGACAAAGCAAATATGATTCCAGATGCATTATAGGTGCATTTAAATTGATGAATTTACCTGTATACAATGGAACTATTTTTTCGAGTTTCTTCACTGATCAGATTCCTACGCCAATTGTAAACCGAATGGCTGCGCCCACGAATGAAGACAAGTTAAACAAAATTATACAGTCCTGTGACAGTTTCGACAAACCGATGGATCTAAGTTTGTAACATCAAAGAAGAGATTGTCGTCCTTTAAAACACATTTTAGCTTTTCAGAAAACCCCTCTTTTCCACATTTTCTCCCATTAAGTTTGATTGGCCGTATGCTGTTTGAACAGCAAACAAAACAATCGATACATCTTTCTTTCACCGGCGTTTGTGTCGCCATTTGGGGTAATGGTCATGTGACGGAAAATCTCGCGAGAGGACGGACTACTTTCTGAGCCCACTACAGAGGTGAATGTGAATGAACCGGAGTGCAAGAGAGTGGTATTTTCCCTTTGTCACATTTTTCCGCGGACCCGCCAAATTGAAAGACCCTTAGAACTATCTTCTTCAACTAACTCCTTACCGTCCGTTATTATTTGTCTTTCAGGAACGTTTATTGGTAGATAGAAAGATTAGAGAGAGAGGACATGTATGCATAGTTAGAATGGAATACGTTTATGCACATTGTTTAGTAAGTATGAGCAATACCTTCCTTTGTATTGTTGTCTGATCCGGATCTGCAGTTAGAATGGAATACGTCTATGCACATTGTTTAGTAAGTATGAGCAATACCTTCCTTTGTATTGTTGTCTGATCCGGATCTGCGTAGTTAGTATTGTACTGTATTTTACAGTATTTTAATAATCAAATTGAACATGTATTTGTATGATGTTTTTGTAGCAAGAGCAGTTGTTTAGCATGCTATCTGTCATTGTAAAAGAACTTCTGCCACAATATTTTTAATTGTATATTTTCAAAATGTAAAACTCTTGGAAAACTGTTGAAAGATACAAACTTATGAATATAGAAACTACTACGATTGTCTTTCCGCTTATCTTTACATCCCAAAATGACATGATACGTATTTGAGTACCTAAGTCGGACCCACGACCCCCCCCCCCCCCTAATTGTAAACATAAACGTCATTATCCAGAGGAAAGGGGGTGGGGGTTACACATATAATGGAGAAGTAACTGGCCGAGCTGGGGTATTCGAACCAGTGGCCTCTGTCAGTTCTTGACGCTGAGCTACCAGGCTGATCTACAGCTAGTCAAACATCGGCCGTACATTACAAGAGAGGAAAAGCGTATCAATATTTGAAACATGCTTTTACAAAAGGGTGTTTGATGCATTTCCGTGATGCATGATACCAAGCAAGTGATCACATAATTATGGATCCATAAAATCCATTCTGTCTAACCACTGACTGAATCATGAGGTAGACTGGTCCTTTGACATAAAGAAAATTGACCGATAGCAAAATGTTTTGACACCGGTTAGCCTGCGCGGACTGCGCAGGCTGACCTGGGTCAGTATCTTTTTGCAGATGCATTAAGACCCCTTATTCACAGATCATGGCTCCTTTAACCCTTAGGCTGTTAAGCGCGACTCACTGACCCTTCGCGGACACTGTAGATCAAGATCAGGCTGCACTAAACGTGCAGTCTGATCTTGGATCTACACTGTCCGATAAGAAGATATTTTTTCTATCTAAAAACACACACACACACAGCAGTTTGAACTAGCATTATTCGGGGTTTTACTATCAACTTGAAAGTTTCATTTAATTTATTTAGCAGGATAAGAGTTAATTTCTTGTGAGAAATGTATTTAACCCTTTCCCAAACAAGCCCTGGTTTTCACGTGTCTGCAGTACAAGTCTTTTGAAAGCACTGTGGGAAAAGGAGAAATTGCTCGTAACGAGCAATTTCTCCTTTTCCAACAGTGTTTTCTACCCGTTTTGACACCTTTCTGCCATTTTCATCAAATTTAAAATTGTCGTCTTCAAACTATTTCAATTTGGACCAGTCTAAAATTCATCGTTTGGGAAAGGGTTAAAGACTTTTTCTTACATCAACGTATGGAAAGTTTCCTGTTTACCAAAAACAAAATTTTACAGCTGTCAAAACTGAAAGCATCTGCAGACGACAAATTGAACTTGACTAAGTAATGGTATCTTTTTTCAAACGGGTAGATAAGCATTGCTGGAAAATGAGAGAATGCTGGTTACCAGCATTTACTCCTTTCCCCAAAACATTTTCAAAAGCGTTATTCTTCAGGGTCGTTAAAACACTGGATTGTTTGTTTAACTCTTTACCAAACGACCAAATTTTTAGACTTTGTCCAAATTAAAAGCATTTGCAGACGACAAATTCAAAGAGACTCAAATGATGGATTTTGTCTTTGAAAGGTTAGAAAACACTGTGGGAAAAGGAGAAAATGCTGGTTTCCAGCATTTTCTCCTTTTCCCGCAGTGTTTTCAAAAGGCTTTTTTCTTTGGGCCGTTAAAACTCGGATTTGTGTGGTCAAGGGTTAAGGGTTTACATACTATCAGTTGTACAGTAAGTTGTTTGGGATCAGACTACGTGGAAGAGGACTGACTTGGTCTGAAAACAAGAATTATGTTTGTTTGTGTTAAATGCCGTTTTCAACATTATTTCAATCATGTAACGGCAGTTAGTGCACCGAACTATCCGTTTCTTGGTTTCTTGGAGTTTTCCTTTTTTTCTTTATCAAGTATTAGTGACGTCAGTGCTTTGATCTTCACTAAATGTTCCTGTATTTTGTTTATAAAAATGTATAGAAACATGAAATGTTAACTTATTACATCGCCTGTGATCATTTAGGACTTACACAAAGACAAAAAATTACCAAATAAGTGTTAGTTGCTGATCAACTAACTGATAGGGTGCATTCAAGAATGCACCTCCATAACCTGCAGAGGCCCCGCTCGCCAGGTGGCAGACTTTCGCGGCATGGTCAGGAGACATTGGGGGTTTAGAAAATGATAGTCCCAAAAGTTCTACCCAGGTGAGGGGGGGAAGCAACACCGTAAGTGCTTATATACCTATAATCCTTCTTATTTCATTATTGGACTGAACAATAAGAAATTTACTCATGTATTTCTCAGGTTTCACCAGTGCGTGGATAGTGCTCGGAAGTGTCTTGCCAAAAGACAACACCACCAAAAAAAATTCAAATTTTCATAATGATTTTCCAAAAACTTTTTTCTTCAAGGTCATAAAGACCGGGGATTGTTCGTTAACCCTTAACCTGTTAAATAAGTAAAAAGAAATTTTTTAAGTCGATAGTAAAAATCTTAATGTTGCTATATGATTTTTTTCCCGAGAAAACATCTCGTTACTGGACAGTGTAGATCCAAGATCAGACTGCACGTTCTGTGCAGTCTGATCTTGGTCTACACTGTCCGCAAAAGGTTCTTGAGTCGTGCTTCCCAGCGTAAGGGAAGAATTAAAACCTAAAAATCTCGCGACAAATAAGGTTATCAATCTCCTTCGCGAAACATAGATTAAGTTTTCGAGAGGATCCATAGTGATACCCACGTGCACCTAATATTTGTCAACAATCCTACTATAGGCATGCCCATGTGTCGGTAATAAATAGACGGGTATCCATATCTACTGTAAACGCCGCCCGCCCGGGTAGCTCAGTGGTTAGCGTGTCGGACTCGTGACCTGGTGGTTGCGGGTTCGATACCCGGTTGAGGCAAACTTTCTTTCCGGCGATTTTTCGCCTCTCACCTCTGATGCATGTGAGAAAAGTAGTCAGTGGCTTTGGAAAGAAAGTTGTGTCAGCACTGGTGTGAGAAAGCCAGGAAGCACATAGGTGCGTCGCTGACCGCCATGATATGACCTAAGCTATTAAAATGGCGTTAAACTCCAATACAAACAAACTACTGTAAATGCCGGGATATGTTTTAGGTTTAAGCTGCCACGTAAATCAAATCGGCGTTTTTTGGATATGCTCTGTGAAAAGGGGGCTTAATGCATCTCCGTGATGCACGATAACAAGCAAGTCATCAAATAGTCATAGATCAAAAAAATTCGTTGTGTCTAACAACTGGCTAAATCTGGAGGTATACTGGCCCTTGGACATGCAGAAAATTTAAAGACAACAAAATGTTTCGGCCCATGTCAGCTTGCGCAGGCTGACATGGGTTGATCCTTTTTGCAGATGTATTAAGCCCCCTTTTCGCAGAGCATAGTTCGTATCTAAAGGTAGCTTTCCATTGCAGTTGACAAGATTATGTTGATTATAGTTTAGCATTACGTCTCAGACAGCTTAGATCATAGATCAGACTGCACGTTGTGTGTAGTCTGATCTTGATCTACGCCGTCAGCAAAAGCCATGTATGTCGTAAGGAGTGAAACAGGCGATAACATTTATCAAAACAGGACTTGACGTCATTTTTCTTCCTAAAGGACCGTAATGAAAATAGTTTTATTGAATGCAACACATTAGTTAACCATTTATCACACAATCTCGACTTTTAACGATTCTAAGAAAAAAGGGGTTTTGAAAACATTGTGGGATAGAGAGAAAATGCTGGTAACCAGCTTTTTCTCCTTTTCCCCAAGTGTTTTCTATTCTTACACTGACAAGTTCCATCTCTTGAGCAACATTTAAATTGTCGTCTGCAAATGCTTTCAATTTGGAGATAAACGTTGCATAATTATCTAAATGTAACATACACGCTTTGAGCAAGTTTGTCACAAATGTATAGTTTAGTTTAAACATATTCATTCTACATCGATTGAGAAACAAGTTCTTGCAGCTTAATTCTGCTTCCTTGGAACTACACTAGTACTCTCGCCGAATGTGTGGGCCAATGAACGGTCCCCAAGTTGACACCCACTCCCGGGAATCGAACTCTGGACCTTTTGGTTACGAGGCCGACGCTCTACCTCACGACTACGGACACCACACCCAAATGTATAGACGAGTGTCGCTCTGGCAACAGGTTAAATTCACCCTCCTAACGCATAATATCAGGCGCACCGTTCCATGATATTGTTCCACTTTGAGTAAAAACGAATTTTCACGAGTTAGAACGGTTCTTTGACATGCAGAAAATTTACCAATGACAAAAAGTGTCTACCAAGGTCAGCCTGCGCAGGTTGACCTTGGTAGATACTTTTTGCAGATGCAGTAAATTCCTTTTTTTCACAGACCATAGTACTAATTAGTCCCCTACCGGCGAAGCCGAAGGGGACTTTATGTTTTCACTCCGTCTGTCCGTCTGTCCGTCAATCCGGCAATTCAGTTTTCCGGACTTTTTTTTCTAAACGCTGGTACATACTGAGCTCAGTTTTGGTGTGTAAGTCACCCACCATCACTTACAGATCAAATTCGAGTTTCGTTCCGGTCCACTCGTTTTTCACGGATTTACTGGCCTTGGAGTTACAAAATTTCACTGATAAATCAGTTTTCCGGACTTTTTTCCTAAACGCTGGTAGGTATTGATCTCGATTTGATGTGTAACTCAACCACCATGACTTACAGATCAAGTTCGACTTTCGACTTTCGTTCCGGTCCACTGGTTTTTCACGGATTTACGGGCCTTGGACTTACAAAATTTCACTGATAAATCAGTTTTCCGGACTTTTTTATTTTTTCTAAATGCTGGTAGATATTCACCTGACTTTTGCTGTGTAAGTCAACCACCATTACTTACAGATCAAGTTCGAGTTTCATCGTGCTCCACGGCTTTTTCACGCATTTACGAGCCTTTGGCTTACAAAATTTCACTGATAAAACATTTTTCCGCACTTTTTTTCTAAACGCTGCTACATATAGAGCTGATTTTTGGCGTGTACATCAACCACCATGACTTTCACATCAAGTTCGAGTTTCGTCCCGCTCCACGGCTTTTTAACGCATTTACGAGCCTTTGACTTACAAAATTTCACTGATAAAACATTTTTCCGCACTTTTTTCTAAACGCTGCTACATATAGAGCTGATTTTTGGTGTGTACATCAACCACCATGACTTACACATCAAGTTCGAGTTTCGTCCTGGTCCACTGCTTTTTGACGCATTTACGGGCCTTGGACTTACAAAATTTCACTGATAAAACATTTTTCCGCACTTTTTTTCTAAATGCTGCTATATATAGAGCTGATTTTTGGTGTGTACTTCAACCACCATGACTTACACATCAAGTTCGAGTTTCGTCCTGGTCCAGTTCTTTTTGACGCATTTACGGGCCTTGGACTTAAAAAATTTCACTGACATGCCAGCGATACATACGGCCGGTGGGGGACTGGGTATTGCTATGCAATACTATCAGAATGCTTGTTATTCAGTAAGATTTCCCTGTCTAGCTTTGACCTGTACCCACTACAGCAATACAGTACAACACTATATCAGACTTGAATCAGTTGTCAATTAACCGATTAAGCTAACAAGAATTACAACACATTATCCAAAGATAAAATGTATGAAGGAACGTTAAAATAAAAATTTCTAACGGTGCAGTAAATAGTATGAGAAAAAGCATTTACTTTACAAATACAACCACGTCATTTCTCACGATGTTTTTAAAACTTGTTGAACTGCACAGACGTCAAAAGTCGTTTTTGCACAGTGATTAGTAAGTCCTGCGTGGTTTTCCAGAACGCTTTAGCCCGCCCGGGTTGCTCAGTGGTTAGCGTATCTGACTCGTGACCCGGTGGTTGCGAGTTCGATACCCGGTTGAGGCAAACTTTCTTTCCGACGATTTTTCGCCTCTCACCTCTGATGCATGTGAGAAAAGTAGTCAGTGACTTGAAAAGAAAGGTGTGTCAGTACTGGTGTGAGAAAGCCAGGAAACACATGCATAGGTGCACTGACCGTCGTTATATAACCTTAGCTGTTAAAACGGCGTTAAACCCCAATAAAAGCAATCAACCAGGATCGCTTTAGGGGAGGCAATTCCGCCTGTAAAATTTCTGACAATACCAGAGAGTTGTCGACAACAGAGTTGTCGACCAGGGCCCGTATTCATTTGCCATTCTAAATTGCATGTTCACTCTCATTCCATCTTTAGAAAGTAAATATTGATAATTCTTGAGAATTAATATGCTAAGAATGCAATTAACCCTTTTCCTGCTAAATAAGTAAAATAAAACTTTCTAGCCGATGGTCAAAAACCAGAATAATGCTATTTCAAACTTATTTTTGGAGAAAAAATATCTCAATATCGGACAATGTAGATCAAAGATCAGACTGCACGTTTTGTGCAGTCTGATCTTGATCTACATAGTCCGCAAAAGGTCAGTGAGTCGCGTTGCGCAGCCTACGGGTTGAGAATGGTCGGTAAATACAGGACCTGAATGCTTGAATTACAAGGCAAATTTATCATGCTTTTTGTCCTGGCAAATCACATAGATTTGTTGGATCATTGTTCAGTGTTTCTGAGATGTTTAAAGACTATTTTGGTTTTGCTCCGGCTGCTAGTACACTTAACCATGCTTTCCTGACGTTTGTTCACCGAATCCGCATATTCAAGGCTCCTTAAAGCCACTGGCTGCTTTCCCGTATAATCATAATCATAAGATCCTTCACTGGGTTGTCCATAATGGTGGAATTATTGAAACGATGTTGGAGTTATCATTTAATACTGAATGAGGGGACTAAAAAAACTTTGTTTAATATACGAGCCACGCTTTGGCAAAAGGAGGCTTAATGTATCTCAGTGATGAATGATACCTAGCAAACCATCGCATAATCATGGATCCGTAATAGCCACTTTTTTTTTTTTTTTTTTAAACAACCGACTTAATCATGAGGTAGATGGTCATTGGACATACAGAAAATTAAAAGTTTCGGCCCAGGTCAGCCTGCGCGGACTGCGCAGGCTGACCTGGGTCGATACTTTTCGCAGATGCATTAAGCCCCCTTTTCACACAGCATGACTGATTTATCTTTGATATACTACGAGGTATATTGTAAACGAGTCTTGCTCAGCGAAAATGTGATTAAATGCATCTGCAAGAAGTATCGACAGAGGTCAGCCTGCACAGTCCGCGCAGGCCACCTTGGGTCGAACATTCTGCTATTTGTAAATTTTCTGCATGTAAGGGGACCATTCAGTCCTTTGTTGGAGAAAATGGATAAAATGGATAAAAAAAAATATGTGACGACCTGTATGGCATAATGGACCACGGACATGCTTTAAGCCCCATTTTTGCTAGAGCGTGGCTTATATGTATATTAACTCACATGTTGGATAACTGGTCAAATCAGACAAAATTATAGACTTCCACAGATTAGCGATAGGAAAATGTTCGTCGCTTCTCAAATGCATGAACAATGAATTTTGCAAGTGAACGAACATGATTCTTCATACGATTAGATTAAAAGGATTTTTGTCCAGTATATCACCAAAAAGTCTGTAGGTTCTTAAGTCCTTGTAAAAATCACATGAAACAAAAAAAAAAAAATGACTTCGTTTTCCATATCAGAATTATAACAGTAGGCGCAAACTCGGCTTTCAATAATTTTACCAGTATACCGACCCGTCTCGATCCTTAGTGGGAGAATACCACAGCGCAACTGACCAAGTGCAGATCGTTCATTTTTTTTTTTAGATCTAAATATAGACCTGTATGTACATTGTGTATCATAACAAAGACAGGAAACAAGCAAACGGAATGTGTTATAAAATGCTCAAACCGAGGTACATGTGAAGTTTCATCAAACTGTGTCAAGCTCAGTGGATCAGCAGATACGATGAACATTTAACATGTTGCCCTTCATGAAGTTGACACTGCTGAACGCCATTGTTAGCTTTCTGGTGTTACTCTTTCATCATGGTTTGAACAAATTCTGAAATTTAAAAAGAAAAAAAGAGAGAAGTCGAAATATAACACTTATTCGCTGCCTAGGGAAGGAGAAAAGACAGATCCATTTCCAATTTTCTAACACAGTTGGAACATAAAAAGTTCAAAACCCAAAACCGACATTGTTAAAATCAATCACCGCACAGGCTAATTCTAGAACGTTCAGCACCCAGTCAGAGTGACACAAAGGAGTTACATTTAAGAGAAAGGTGACACTTTACTAGAATTGTCTTGGAATCATTGTTTGAGAAGCAGCCACTGCATGTTACAAGCATTTGCTTTTTTTACTTGTTGTTCTACCTCAAGGGCATAAAAAACTTCATATTTTGCTTCGTATAAGGTTAACAACATTTGTTACAGGTACATACCTCATGCTTTATATAAGGTAATACACCGACCACCAGACAGAGGCTAGCTGACGTCACAAGGTTAGCGACACGTGTAGAATAAAACAAATCAAAACAAAATGCTACAAAGCGGGTTAATAATAATTTATGGAATCAATGGTAAACTTTATACAACACATGTACATGTATGTATGATAAACACGGTATGTAACTAACACCGGTTGTATTGATCCTTCCTCCATACCTTTTACAGCAATTGATGGAAAACGGTGCAACGTGAATTATTCAAAGTATGATTTAAACAACGTCAGCATTCTGAAGAGTCACGTTCATATGAGCCATGCTCTGTGAAAAGGGGGCTTAATACATATGCAAAATGTATCAACCCTTGTGAGCCTGCGCAGTCCGCGCAGGCAGACATGAGTCGAAACTTTTCACAACTGGTCAATTTTCTGCATGTCAAAGGAACATTCTACCCCGGAATTCAGCCTATCGTTAGACAACATGGATTTTATGGATCCATAATTATGTAATGACTTGCTTGGTATAATGCATCAGGAAGATGCATTAATCCCCCTTTTTCCAGAGCATGGCCCATTTGTCTTTTGCTATAAGATCGTTTTCAATTATATTTAAACATATGGCAAGTTACAGCCCATCCTTTCCTTGACCCTTTACAAACCAACAAAATTCTGGGCTTGTCCAGATTCAAAGCACATGTTAACCACAAATTAAATGCGACTGAAATGATGGAGTTTGTCTTTGAGTGGTGGAAAATACTGTAGGAAAAGGAAAAAATGCTGGTAAGCAGCATTTTCTTCTTTTCCCATATTGTTTCAAAAGGCCCCTTTTTCAGGGTCGTTAAAATCGGGATTGCATGTCGTATGGTAAAACAAATAGTGGATTAGCGAAAGGCATTTGGTTTTCAGGGTAAAATTGTAAGTACAACTGAACCATGCTCTGTGAAAAGGGGCGTACTGTAACTGTAAAAAGTATCGATTCAGGTCAGCCTGCGCAGTACGCGCAGGCTGACCTGGACCGAAACTTTTTGCTTTTTTAAAATTTTTTTCCAAGTCTAATAACCAGTCTAGCTCAGTATTCAGTTGGTTGTTATACAAAACGGATTTCATGTATCTATAACACTGTGATGGCATCACGGAGATGCATTAAGCCCCCTTTTGCCAGCGCATGGCTCAACTACATATACGTGTACAGGCTAAGGTTAACAAACACGTAGACTGATAAAATAAAACCTGGATCAAAAACAAGAAACGGACGTCAAAATGAAAGTGAACAAAATATGTTAGTTTATAAATCAAACAATGGTAACACCAATTATGAAAAAAAAAAAAAATGAAACATTACAAATGACGGACTCTTTAAAAAATGTCTTTGGCCACAAAAAAAAAACAAGTAAAAAATTCAAAACTTCCATGAAATATAGTAATAATAAGCAGCGCTTGGAGAAAAGGGGGGTTAAATGCACCCTCGTAATGCTTAATAATCTTAGCATTTAGTTGCACAGTATGCATCGATTTTGACTAAAACACGATCGAATCAAAAGGTAGAAATGCCCTTTGACTACAAGTAACACATAATTCTGTTAAGTAATACACATTTATATTCGCAACCTTTGTAATCGAAACATTATGTAAGTCATGGCATACTTAACCCTTTCCCAAACAAGCCCTGGTTTTCACGTGTCTGCAGTACAAGTCTTTTGAAAACACTGTGGGAAAAGGAGAAATTGCTCGTAACGAGCAATTTCTCCTTTTCCCACAGTGTTTTCTACCATTTTTGAGAATTTTCTGCCATTTTCATCAAATCTAAAATTGTCGTCTGCAAACTCGTTCAATTTGGACCAGTCCAAAATTTGTCGTTTGGGAAAGGGTTAAAACATAGCAACATGATACAGTTCAAACAAATGATGTCACCAGATTGTACTATTTAATATCACGGGCTTGTATGGAATGTTTCCAGTAGAGGGTAGCAACCTGATCTTGATCTGCACTGTAATAAGGAACAAACATCCTCTCTCTTTGAATGCTTAGAGATTGCATATGCTGCGAAATAAGCCATCGCTTTTGCAACAGATATGTAGCCAACTATTTCATTTATAATTTCTCGCCTTCTTTTACTGTATTTGTGAAAAAAAATTAATGAGTCATGCTCTGGCAAAAGGGGGCTTAACGCATCTCCGTGATCCATGATACCAAGCGAGACATCACAGTATTATACATGCCTAAAATCCGTTTTGGTATAACAACCGACTGAATTACGAGGTACAATGTCCTTTGACATACAGAAAATTGACCAATATTGGAAAGTTTCGGCCCGGGTCAACCTGTGTGGACTGTGCAGGCTGACCTGGATCGATACTTTTCGCAGATGCGTTAAGCCCCCTTTTCACAAAGCATGGCTTATTTCATTTCATTCATTCAGTCATACCAATTACGAGTACACACTCACTCACATAATAAAGAGAATTATCCATTTTGGCTTAGAAATAAATCACACATGAAGGTCACTGATGACGTCATGAAAAGCTTCCAACGGATTGCTTCATATCACTCTCTTGCACTACGGATCATTCCCATTCACCACTCGTCACAACTCGGCCGATTCCGTACCTACATCTAACCTCGTCTGTATAAAGGAGGCGTCCATTTTGAACTACCAATCACATGATCTTAAACATGTCAGCGCCCCTGTAGATCGCTTAGCAACGACATGAACAACCACGGTGAAGTTATTCACTTCTATCGATCTGTCGATGAAAGCTCCCAATGGAATTGATAAACCACACTAAAAATTGAATGTACAAACTGTTTGCCGACTGAAATATTCTTAGAAAGATAACGACAGAAAATTTACCCATGTTTTCTTTTTTAAGAGGAGCCTTACAATTTCAATAACGGTAAAGGGGCGTGCTTCCGGAGATGTGCGAAATGTACCGTGTAGGTGCATATCAAGCTACGTGATACAGCCGAGGGATTTGATCACCAGATCACCCGAGGTATGCCGAATGTCCCATTCACCTCTGTAGTTGGCTCAGAAAGTAGTCCGTCATCACGTGATATTTTCGTCACATGACCATAACTCAAAATGGCGACACAAACGCCGGTGAAAGAAAGACCAATCGATTGTTTTGTGTGCTGTTCAAACAGCATACGGCCAATCAAACTTAGTGGTAGGAAATGTGAAAAAGAGGGATTTTCTGAAAAGCTTAAATGTCTTTTAAATGACGATAACTTGTTTTTTAATTTTGTTTGAATTGTCATCATTCATGGGCGCAGCCATTTTTTTTTACAATTGGCGTAAGATTCTGATCAGTAAAGAAGCTTGAAAAAATAGTTCCATTGTATACAGGTAAATTCATCAGTTTGAATGCACCTATAATGTATCCGGAATCATATTTCCTTTGTCTACTTTATTATGTTACACATGAAACAGTTAAACAGTAACAAAACATGTTTTCCTCGGTTTGACAAGATTCTTGTCATTTAGCCCGTTGCAGAGATGTATGGTGAAAGTAACGAACGACAACTCTGCTCGGAGATTGGCTTCATATATGGCGTGCAACACACGAAATGGGGCCTTCGGACATATGCATAAAAGTGTGTCGAGCAAATCAGCCTGTGCAGTCTGTGAATAATCTGAGACCACCCTTCCCGTTTTTGTGCGATTTTCTGTTTCACGAAAGTCTACTGTATGAAATAATCTTATGCAGTCGTAAAGTGCCGTCTCGGATTAGCCTGCGCGGACTGCGCAGGCTAATCCGAGACGACACTTTACGCAAATGTCCGAAGGTCTCATTTCGCATGTTTCGGGTCATATGAGACACGTATACATAATAGAGCAATGCCCTGTGAAACGTAGGCATACTGCATTTACAAAAAAGCATCGCTCATATGAATACAAAGGTTTTAAATGCCCTCAGCGGCCGTTTTCACTAATCAGTCATAAGGTCAATTCTATCATTCAATATTATCACCTAAATAACCGAGAAACGGCGTCCCAACCAATCGAATATCTAGAATTTGAAATTAGAATTAAAACCGTATGAACTGGGCTTTGGAAAAAAAAAAGGGGGTAAATGCGACTTCGAGGTGTAATATACCAAGAAATTCGCCGTATAATACGAATGCAATTTGTCCATAAAACGACTGAATCATAATGAAGAAAGGTCCTTTTACATGCAGAAAATTTACCAATAGCAAAAAGTCTCGACCTAGGTCAGCCTGAGCGGTCTGCGCAAGCTGTCATGAATCGATACTTTTTGCATATGAATTAAACCACCTTTTCACAAAGCACGACTCATATACAAAATTGTTGGTAAATACGAACCCTGATAGATCTAACATTTCAGTAACAGCACTGTATCACTGTTAAAACGCAAGGTTCTGTGCCTTTAGTATCAAGACAGAGATAGAATGTTTACAAAATAATGGCAACGTCACAATCTTGATAAATAGAGCACCACCGATTTTGATTAGTTCTGTTAAAACGGAAATGACGTCACACGTAGCTATGGAGCACAAATATCACTTCGTCATCATTGTTACAAATTCTGTAAGTAAAGCAACATATGAATGCATTCAACCTGAAAATAAACTAAAACTGTTGGCTTTTTAACATCAGTGAAGCACAGCCAATATAACAAAGATGTAAGTATTTTTTTAACCCTTATCCTGCTAAATAAAACAAATGAAACCTTCAAGCCGTTAGTATACACCCAAATATTCCTCTTTCAAGGTATTTTTGGCGGAGAGATATCTCCTTTTCGGACAGTGTAGATCCAAGATCAGACTGTACTTTCTGTGCAGTCTGATCTTGATCTACGCTGGCCGCAAAAGGTCAACGAGTCGCGCTTAGCGGCCAAAGGGTTAAAGAAATACCCCGTCACCAATCTAAGAATATTGCTTAATCAAACCAATATGTACTGATATATTATTTCGTGGCCACGAGACAATCTTTGTATGAAAATCAGACACTCCATTGGACAATTGTTTACCTGCCACAAGATATCATTTTCTCTAATCTATTAATCTTTATTCTTTTGATATTTTTCGTTTAAAAACCATATCATAAAGTGTATCTACATACTGACTTCTGATACCAATTTGCATTTTTTACCCCGGTTTAAACAAATCAAAGGCTAACTAAAACCACTGAATAACTGGAAAGATTTATCTTTACAAAATATCTCTATATCTCCCTATAAGAGACGGGTTGTCGGATCAATTAAAAACATGATTGCATGAAAAATCAAAGGGCTGAAAGTACCGAGAGCCACTTGTCCGTGCTCATTAAACTTGAATGAATGTTGTTTTAAATAATAGTATGGCGACTAGAGAGGATATGCCATTTAGCTAAAAAATGTAAAACATGGAGTTCATACGCACCTGCGTTTGTTTTCAGGATTTAAGTGTCATAAATTATTCAGAAAGGAAGATGGCAAGAAAACTTAAAATTAGAACTTTCATTTAATTTGAAGAACGAAAGAAGAAGCTTGAAAAGAAATGACGTGAACCCGTAAAGTAAATTATGTTGCATTAATTTACTTCCTTCTCACCCGAGTTGAAAGTGATTAAAGTTTTATAAGCATCGACCAATGTTGTTTTACCGCACAAAAAATGGAGAGGCAATGCATTTATTTGCTAGTGACCAGTTTTACACCCTACCCCAAAGCATTGAGAACAAAAAAAGCTATTGTGAAATTAGACAGAAAATCCGTCATCCGAATATTAGTGAAGCACACTTATACACATATACTGCATGATAAACGACTTTTTTGTCAAACAGAAATATTTGGAATAGCTGGACATTACATGCATGTAGTTAAAATACAGCTTTAACCAAACTACAAATCTTGATATGCTGTGTTCCCAAAAGCACCTACAGCTGACCTTAAAAAAATCTTTTTCACCACAAACCTTTTACCGTTTACAAAAAAAAAAGTGTTTAAACGAACCTAAGGAAGGCGACTGTTGAAAATATTGCGGGAAAAGGAGAAAATTCTAGTAATCAGCATTTTCCCCTTTTTCCAAAATGTTTCCTGCCCTGTCTGTGATATCACTTTTGCTACACATTTAATTTGTCGCCAGCAAATGCTCCCAAGACTGTCAAGCGTAAAATTTTGTCTTCTTGGTAAGAGTAAGACGCGAATCTGAAATGGTTGGTGAATTAGTTCCAAGGATTCTCCGTGTGACCTGACAATACCTTCGTAATAAAGTCTATAAGATGCCATTTTCATTAATTAACCCTTTACCAAACAATCCCAAGTTTTAACGACCCCAAAGAAAGAGGGCTTTTGAAAACATTATGGGAAAAGGAGAAAATGCCGGTAAACGGCATTTTCTCCTTTTCCCACAATGTTTTCTATCCGTTTTTAGACAAATAACAACATTTGGGCAACAGTGAATTTGATGTCTGCTGTGCTTTCGACTTGGAAAAGGCTAAAATACTTGTCTTTTGGTAAAGGGTTGACCATTCTAAATTCCATTCTTATGCTAAGATCCAAGTTATAACGGTCTCTTTGCAGAATGTCTGAGCCAGTCAGATGCCTTGACGCGGAATTCAGATTTGAACTATGGTCTGGCAAAAGGGGGTCTAACGAATCTCCGTGATACATTATACCAAGCAAGTCATCACACAATTACAGATCCATAAAATCTATTTTGTCTAACAACTCACGGAATCATGAGGCAAAATGGCTCTTTGACATGCAGAAAATTGACCAATAGCAAAAAGTATCGAACCATGTCAGCCTGCGCAAACTGCGCAGGCTGGCATGGCTCGATACTTTTTGCAAATGCATTAAACCCCCTTTTAACAGAACATGGATCATTATTGACAAAGGTTGGTGAATACGGTCAACGGACATCAATGTGACCCTTACGATACCTTCGTAGTTTATTTGCCCGTCCCCATCTGTGTCAGCTTCACGTATCATTTCGTCCACCTCTTCGTCCGTCAGCTTTTCTCCTAGATGGCTCATGACGCATCGTAGCTCTGTAAAAACATAACAGGAGAAGTATGATTTTAAACGTCGCCTTCCTACTATATACTTACATCAGAGCTCCAGATGGAGGGAGTAATTTGACTTCAACATTGAAAATATTAATCACTCTCCACTAAACCCTATGTTATGGGTACTCATTAGAATCGTCTCATCGAGACGATTCTAATGAGTACCCACAACATAGGGTTTGGAAGACAAAGAATGGATTTAGAATATGATCACTCCCGGCTATCTGGAGGTCTGCTTACATTATTGTTAAGTATTTGATTGTGACTAAAATATACTCTTTCTCAGCTAAACATGATTTTGGTAACCCCAATTTATTCCAGTAATATTTATACTAAAAGCACTGGCGTGCACATGACCTCATAAGTAAATTCACTTACACGAGTATCTTTACTTACGTACAGAACCTGATAGATAAAGTTTTTGCAAACAATAGAATGATACATTTTTTCGGGTTTAACTGAACACATATTGGTAAAAAAATAACAATTTTAAATAAATCAAACGAGTGTTTAATTGAACAGTTTCTACCCAGAATTCCTGTAGTATACTAACTGTCCATGATGCAGCGTGATAGAATGCAGAGACATGGCAAGTTTATGTACTTTTCGGGACGGGAAAACGATGAACCAAAATTTTATAAAGAAATATTGAGAACTACACCATGCCTTCATAGTACAGCAGATTTTTTTTTTTTTTTTTTTAACAGATTTTCAAGTTTCTGTGGTTCCGTTGCTATGGCAACCATAGTTCTTCAGGAAATCAAATCATTCGAAGAGGAGCTTAGCAGGATCAATAACGTAAATTTTTGTCAAATTAAATCATTTTGTTACATTATCTAACGGCGACAGACTATAGCCTTCCTTGTCAAAAATTTCAAAACCGTCACTATTTTCGAGTTTCAGACATGCTCATTCACTCGAACTCCCGAAGTATCCTTATTATATGAAACATTACCTGACGGAGATATCAAACCATTGCCATCTTTGTCAAAAATTTTAAATGCCTCTTTAATCTCTTCTTCGGTGTCTGTCTCCTTCATCTTTCGTGACATCATTTGTAAAAATTCATCAAAGTCAATGGTTCCGTTTCCTGTTGAGGGTAATAATGTATATACATAGTAACAGGGTTCCCTTATTTTTGTGGCTACGTATATAAATTGCAAGCCTTTATAAATGAGTGAATGATTTGTTTGTTAATATGGTGTTTAAAAGAGCTTTTACAGGTATTTCAGCTGTATCTCAGTTATATCTCGGCGGCAAGTTCACATATTCATTTCTTTTCCTGGGTTACACCAGTTCTAGACTTGGATTCCAAGGGGAAAACATCGACAAAGATGACAGAATATACATACTATTTTTAGAAGCTTGTCGTTGTTCCATAAGCCGATTGCTAAATTTAGTGACCAGTCAGATTCGTTCAATATATGCTTAGTGGTATTAAATTTCCATTTCACGGTTGGACCAGAAAAAAAGTCCGCCACAAAGCTTTGACCTTTTATAACTATCTAGATATGAATCCACTTGTTCTGGTCTATGTACCAGACTAAAGATAAATCGCCGTTGAACATGATGAAAGTTATCATGTTTTTTATTCCAGCTTAGAAATATGTGCAAAAATACTGAAAAATGACTGGGTTTCGTGTTCTACGGGCAATCCAGTGGGACACCTTTTATTGAAGTAACATATTATAAAAGGCGAAGTGCATGTCATTGAGATGCTGGGTACCAAGGAATGCTTATAAGTACTATACATACCATCTACGTCGACCTCTCGTATCATGTCTTCTAGTTCTTCATCTGAAGGGTTTTGACCTAGTGACCTCATAACGGTGCCCAGTTCTTTTGTGGATATATCCCCGTCTCCATCTTTGTCGAATAGACTAAATGCCTCTCTCAGTTCTGCAATACATCAGTGTTACTACGTAACAATGTCACTATTAATACATTACCGCATGCAGTCGACACTTTCGTCATGCAGTAGAAGACTTTTGGGGAAAAAAAAAAAAAACGTTGTTGCAAAAAGAAATTTTAATACAATGTTTTTTTAATTTTTCTTTTACTTGCGTTTGTCCTTGCATTTGTACGAAAGCCTACAAGGGTCAATATGAATTTAAAACACGTTATAACGCAAAAAAAGTCGCACTAACGTGAAAATTCTCGTAATAACGTCTTTTAAAACACGAGAATTGTCGTGTTAGTGCGACTTTTTCTTCTTATTACGTGTTTTGAATTCACGTTATTACGTGTTTTTCAAAAACATTTTACCTTAATTTTGACCCTTGTAGGCTTTCGTACATTTGGTACTTGTATGATACTAGTTTTTTTTTTCCAATAACATTAAAACACCTGAACATGATATAAAATAATTATGTTGTTGTCTTTTCTTTAGGCCACTTGCCGACGGTACAAAATATTGATCTACTGTTACATGAATATGTCAACGTTTGAAAGAAAAAAAAAAAAAAAACGTTAACAACAATGTTAGATTTTCTTTTTCCTCTTTACTAAATACTTTTTGAATAATTCATAGACGGTATGGAAAAGTGAAAATCGTAGAAAAAAGAAATCCCTCGACTTGAATGATCTTTCCTTTTATCACAATTTTGTTTGAAGTCACTTAGTAGATGAGCAGAAGTCCCTTTGAGATATAATTTAGATATTTTAGAACCCAGACTTTTGGTGATATACTGGACAAAGATCCTATTACAGAGTTATCTTTCTTGGACAAACTGTCATATCTTATGAAGAAACATGTTCGTTCACTTGCAAAATTCATTGTTCATGCATTCGAAAAGCGACGAAAATTTACCTATTGCTAATTTCTGGAAGTCTATAATTTTGTCTGATTTGACCAATTACCCAGTATGTGAGTTAACATACGTTTACATGTTTGAAACTGACAGTGACTTATAGGCCCATGGGGCCGAGTGTATGTTTGTCATTAATTTTGTTATATCTTTTGTATGTTATTCTGTACACATGTCACTATAATTAATTACTACTACTATATATATTTGAGATGTGGTATCGAACAACACACAGTCTTCTTTCCCACTGTAAAATGTACGTATAATCTATACCACACTCTTAGAGTTAGATTTAATCCGAATCCACGCATGGCACAAAAGATCTACTTTTCATTGCCGTGGCACAATTGCAATGACTGTAATGCGGTCCTGTACTTCCGTGTTGTACATCGTTATAGTAGCAAACTTTACCTTTTACAAAACAATCCCGAGGTTTAACAACCCTAAAGAGGAAGGCTTTTGAAAATATTGTCAGAGAACGAGAAAATGCTTGTGACTAGCATTTTCTCCTTTACCTAGAATGTTTTCTACCCACCACCCATACAAAAAGTTGATCTAAGCCAAAAATAACGGTTTTTAAGTTGTCTTACCCGCTATTTGTTCCTCTGTGAGCTGTTCCGGTTCAACCTGTAAGAAAGAGAAAAGCGCCATCCTGTCACTGTCCTATATATAGCATGTCAAGTATATTTCCCCATTTCTGTCACTTCAAAAGGATCACACACGACTTTACGTCAGTTTTCCTTGTTAGATTTATTTTAATCCATTTTTAAATTAAACATTTAACTGTACAAATTCCAGCCGAAAGAAATCATACGAAACACATATACTTTGGACAATGAGAAATTAATGCATCTTCGTAATGAATGATACCAAGCAAGTCTTCGCGTGATATGGATGCGTGTTGTCTTAAAAAGTGGCTGAATTACGAGTTACAGTTGTTCTAACACATGAAGGAAATTTACCATTGGCAAAACTTTTCGACTCGTGACAGCCTAAGCGGACTGCTTAGGCTGACATGAATCGATACTTTTTGCAGGTGGTCTAAACAGTCTGTTCACAGAGCTTGAAACATTTCCTTTTATTATATATGGCTACTTTTACTTGAATACATGTACTTCACAAAATTCCAGATAGATCCAAGACCAACATGTATGCTCTGATCTACACTCTCCAGAAAAGCGACACAATTTTTCTGTATTACTCATGTTTAAACACGATAATCAATGAGTTTTCCCTTGTTAAAAGAATGTACAATCTAAATTAAATTCACATTATCTGATAAGAAAGATCGTTTTCTTTTATAAATTAGAGCTTTTGGCAATTGGAGACTATTGGGGAGGGCGGGTAAAAAATATCCGGACCTTTTTTTTTCCTATACAAAACGAAAAGAATATTTAGGCTTATTGCATCCGCAAACAGTATCGACCCAGGTCAGCGCAGGCTGATCTGAACCGAAACTGTTCGCTGTTGGACATTTTGCTGTATGTCCAAGGACCAGTCTACCTCAGGATTCAGTCGGTTGTTAGAAAAAGTGGATTTTACGGATCCATAATTGTGTGATGTATTGCTTGGTACAATGCATCACGGTGATGCATTAAGCCCTCATTTCACAGAGCATGGATCATTTATATTCGTTTTACCGGTATACATTACTGTCAACTTCGTGGGAACTTTTGTAGATCTAATCACACTGCAAGTAACTATTGAGGTACGATTTACAACTCAAATCATAGTTGCCCCGGGGCCCAGTTATACCATCTGTTCTAAACTCTTTACTTAGTGTAATTCTAGGTTTAGATAGCAACGCAGTTAGTGATCGGGTAAACCATTTGGTTTAGCCAATCAGAAACTGCATTACGTTCAAATTTAGCGAATTTTTTGAAAATTAGATTAGGAATGTTACTTCAAATTGTTGGTGAATACGAGCACAGGTATTTCATTTGCGAGCCCCCTTTTTTTTCAGTTCTGAAAACAATTATAAAATCATTACAGTGTGTGGAGGGGGGGGGGCGGAAACGCCCGGGGGAGGGGAGATTTGAGATATAAAAGAAATGTTATCTTTGAAAAATGCAACAAGTTTTTCTTTTTTATAACCGTCGAAATGTATTCGTTAAGTACAATATTAAAACTCTCTTGTGCCTCGACATTTGTATTTTGTTGCTATAACACCTACCTTATTAAATGTTTAGATGTTATGTATACCCATTTCTCATTTACAATAAAATAGTCGACTTAAAACCAATTAAAACCAATTTTTAATAGGAAAAATTCGTTTAAACATAACTATAGTAGGTTTTTAAAATGCAGAATTCGTTTATGCATAACAATATTAGGTATTTGAGGATAGAAGGAAAGCAATATTAAAAGGTTCGGGTACTTCCGGACCGTCCCTCGTATGTTATATTTACATTAGGGATATCTACATGCTTATGTTAATATAGACGTGAAATAGGAACATAGAATAACGGTACTGCACCATTATAAATAGCGGAGAACAAAATCCATTGTAAATAGAAAATGAAGCTTAAAAGGGCACTAAATGTGATTCTTTTCACGTCATTTAAATTGAATTGAACAAAACCTTTTTCTTTATAATAATGTAAAGAAAGGTATTTAAGTCACTTGGGATACATGTAGATATGGGTTAAAAATTAAGTTGGTAAGCGCGACTCACTGACCTTTTGCGGCATTGTAGATCAAGATCAGAATGCACAGAACATGCAGTCTGATCCTGTATCTATACTGTCCGATAAGGAGATATCGTTCTCCGAAAAATAAGTCTGGAATAAAATTATTCAGGTTTGTACTGCAGTCTTGAAAGTTATGATATCAGATTTTAGCCGCTAGGCGCGACTCTCCGACCTTTTGCGGACAGTATAGATTAAGATCAGATTGCACAGACCGTGCAGTCTGATCTTGGATCTACACTGTCCGATAAGGAGATATCGTTCTCCAAAAAATATGTTTGGAATAACATTATTTGGGTCTTTACTATCGTCTTGAAAGTAATGATATGAGATTTTATCTGCTGAGCCGACTTGCTGACCTTTAGCGGACAGTATAGATCAAGATCAGACTGCACAGACCGTGCAGTCTGATCTCGGATCTACACTGTCCGATAAAGAGATATCATTCTCCAAAAATATGTTTGGAATAACATTATTTGGGTCTTTACTGCCGTCTTGAAAGTAATGATCTGAGCGCGACTTGCTGACCTTTAGCGGACAGTGTAGATCAAGATCAGACTGCACAGACCGTGCAGTCTGATCTTGGATCTACATTGTCCGATAAGGAGATATCGTTCTCCAAAAATATCTTTGGAATAACATTATTTGGGTCTTTACTGCCGTCTTGAAAGTTTCATCTAACTTATTTAGCAGGATAAGGCTTAATATTTTACGTTGATGACATTTTTCCCTTTTTGTTTAAACATACAGACACTTTTAGTTCATAGAGTAGATACAAATAATATGCAATTTTAAGGTTGCTCTGGTTCAGAATGTCCCAGCAAAGCTGCCAGTAAAGATCAAAGATTATAGACCGCAGGTTTTGTGCTGTCTTGTCTTTTTCTACACTGGCCGCAAAGACAACTAAAGTTGTGAATGGTTTGTACATAACGAATGATAGACGAGATTTCTGATCTTGCAGCCGACAATGTTTTGAAAACATTGTGATAATAGTAGAAAATGGTCGTAACCAGCATGTTCCCTTGTAATAAACAATGTATTCATTTGTAGATATGCATTTACACGATTTATGTTGGTTCTTTGTAATTTGCAACGATGTGTTCTCCTGAAATAAATGCACAGCAGACAACACGACTCGGTTACGATCGCGGCTAGTAATTCATGGGTCGCAAGTTCAAATCCCAGCTCGGCATAACTCTTGTCCAGGATTGATGATGTCACTACGACAAAATGCATCTCCCCTCTTTCGCTACTGAACGTTATCTCAAGGATGTTTATTTATGAGGTAAAGCAGACGGTCGACGCGAAAAAAATCTTCTACAAAACACTGGGAAAAAGAAACTCCAGGAGGACATGGGTATATTGGTGCACTTGCCACCAAGCACAGTCGGTAAGGTACAGGACTAAAGAAAAGAGGGTCTCCGGTTCGAGTCCCTAGCCCGGTCAATTTCTTCTGAGGACTGATGATAGTCATTGCGCCAGGATTCATTCCTTTCTCACCGCTGATCATTACTTCGCCGATGGTTGTGGGGGGAAAGCAGCCATTAGCATGGGAACAATATTGCGCGAAGCACTGGTAAATGAAACTCCAAGAAAGCATGGATAGGTGCACTGGCCGCCGCAATATAACTGAAATAATTTTAAAAATGGCGTTAAACACCATACAATCACCAGCAGTTCGCGGGGCAAGAAAGGATCAAGGGAGCTAATAATGTATTTTATCATGAAGTCTTTGTTGATTTATTTCCCTTAATTCCTCTATATCCAGTGGACATTTTAGACATTACCAAATTATTCTCAGCATCATTTTGAAAACAGCGGTGAGAACCAGAAGAGAGAGAGAGAGAGAGAGAGAGATTACCAGCAGATCTTTATGTATGTATGTTGATTATCCAATTAGTTTTCAATGCATGTCCTCAAATTACTAATATGCATTTATTTATTGCCATGACCGGTTGCCTGCCCATATGGGCAACGCCCAGGCTGCCTTAACCCTTTACCAAACAAACCCGACTTTTAACGACCCTTTGAAAGAAGCCTTTGGAAAACATTCTGGAAAAAGGAGAAAATGTTGGTAACCAGCATTTTCTCCTTTTCCCACAATGTTTTCTACCCTTTCAGAGAAAAATCTCATCATTTGAACCACAATGAAAATGTCGTCTGCAATTGTTTTCAATTTGGACTGGTCTAAAATCTTGTAGTGTGGGTGAAGAGTTAAGGTTTTGTTTCGGTGGGGGGGGGGGGGGGCGGTGTTAAAGCAAGATACAGGACGAAACCTAAATTACACCAATAGTCTTCAAATCATCAGCTACAAATTTATTTTCAAGGGGTAACATGTCAAATCATCTGTTTTCGACAATGTGTGAATGTCTCTTTCATGCGAATCCCTACCTTACCCATCTGTTATTGACATAGCACTACATGCAGTCTTTTCATATTTACCATGTCTATTGTTGTTTCTTAACTCTTTACCAGACGACAAAAAATGTAGACTAGTCCAAATTGAAAAAAAAATTGCAGACGACGATTTAAAAATGGCTCAAATGATGGAGTTTGTCTTTGACAGGGTAGAAAACATTGTGGGAAAAGGAGAAAATGCTGGTTTCCAGCATTTTCTCCATTTCCCCACAATGTTTTCAAAATGTTTCTTCCTCAGGGTCGTTAAAATTCTGAATTGTTAGGTAAACGGTTCAAACATATTTGCAGCATACAATTTACAAAAAAAAAAAAAATTGAACCATGCTCTGTGATAGGGTGTGGTTTAATGCATCTGCGAAAAGTAGCGACTCAGGTTTGCCTACACCTACTGCGCAGTCTAACCTGAATCGAAACTTTTTGCTATGGGTAAATTTTCTGCATGGCAAAGGACCTTCCTCATGATTCAGTTAGACAATTTTGATCAATATTGTGTGTCGACTTGCTATGTATTTATACATTAAGAAGAAGCATTTGACTCCCTTTTCACAGAGAGTCCACAAAATGAAATTTTAACACACGTATACACGTAACAACTATGATAAAAGAAGAAATTACACTCTTGGCTACAATGTTTGAGATAAATGTTTGCTGCAATATGATAAAACATCTTTTGTCAAACATTAACCCTTTAAGCGCAGGAACCAACTTAACTTGTTTTTGCTGACAGTGTAGATCAAGATCAGACTGCACAGAACGTGCAGTCTGATCTTTGATCTACACTGTCAGCTACTTCAATACACCTTCTGGCTAAAACAACCTTGAAATGACAATATTTCGGATGTTTTTCTTCACTGAAAAGGTTTATTTCATAAATTCAGCACTCTAAGGGTTAAAGCGCTTTTTGTTTCTATAGCCGAGCCTCGGTAGCTCAGTCGGTAACGTACAGGACTTGAGAACAGGAGGTCGCTGGTTCGATCCCCGGCTCGGCCAATTTCTTTCCGAGGACTGATGATAGTCATTGCGACAGGATTCATTACTCTCTCACCGCTGACATTGTTTCGACGATGGCTATGTGGGAAAGCAGCCTGTGGCTTGGAAAGAAAAGTGTGCTTAGTATTGGGGAAAAAACTCCAGGAAAGCATGGATAGGTTCACTGGCCGCCGGCGATATAACTGAAATAATGTTGAAAACGGCCTTAAACACCATACAATCAATCATTTCTATAGTTGACTTTGCAGCCAGTGTAATTCAAGATCAGACAGCACAAAACGTGCAATCGTCTGCAGATTATTTAAATACTTCTTACTTCCGTTAGTGGAACTCTTCCTATAATAGGCGCGTTTTGACCTACTACCGGGACGGCGCAAAAACAAAAATCAATGGCATCGTATTTGAAGTACAAACGTTGTCATTTGTACTAACGGAGGCACATTTCATTGCGATGCAGTGTCTAATATGTATATTAAGGCTTTCATTTCTTATTTTCTATTCCCGTTATGGGTTAGTTGATGATTTGGCCAAGTTAGGGGCACCTGGTAGGTTCCGATAATATCGCGCTGTCTCGCTAAACTGGCAGCCTGTTATCGATCTTCGTATCAACGCCTATCGGAGGGCTACGGGAGATACAACGGGCACCAGTATACTGTCTCACGAGACTTGTCTATTTTCTTACCATTTATGCACGAGAGTGCTCAAAGAGATATAACTCTATCAGAATGGCGATTATAAATGAGCTATGATTTGGCAAAAAGGTGTTTCATGCATCTTCGTGATGCATGGTACAAAAGCAAGTCATCACCTAATTGTGGATCCATAAAATTCACTTTGCCTGATAACTGTCTGAATCCTGGAGTAGAATAGTCCGTGGGGAGGCTGAAAATTGAAAGACAGCAAAAGGTTTCGACCCAGGTCAGCCTGCGCGGACTGCACAGGATGACCTAGGCCGATACTTTTTGCAGATGCATTTAGCCACCTTTTCACAGAGCATAGCTCCAATATTTGGACGATTCTAAAGTTTTGTCGTCTGGTAAAGATTTAAGCGTAATTGAGTCCCATTGTTAATAAACGCTTTACCAAACAACAACACTAGATTCCTCCTTTCTATTTCCATACAACAGATTTAAATGTTGCTAAAAAGATAGGAGATGCCTTTAACACAGTGGAAATTAATGAGTTTCAGCATTTTCTCCTTTTTTTCCCTCAATGTTTTTAACAGATTAAATCCTCAGGGTCATTATGACAAGGGAATATTCGGTAAAGGGTTACACATGCTTTTGCACGAGACAGAAACTTGATCTGCCATCAGATCTTTCCAGAACAATATCTTTTAATCGCTAAGCTGCCAAGCGCGACTACATGGCCTTTTGCGGACAGTGTAGATTAAGATCAGACTGCACAGGACTTGCAGTCTGATCTTGGATCTACACTGTCCGGTAAGGAGATATTTTTCCCCCAAAAATATAACTTTGAAATAGCCAAATTCAGATTTTTTCCTATGGGCTTGAACTTTACATTTAAAGTTATTTAGCGAGCTAAAGGTTAAAATAAGTAGAAAATGCTGATGTCAGTAAAACAAGACTAATGAAACCATATCACTGGAAAAAAATCAGTGCTTTATCCAAGTTGGAATTTAATCTTTTACAAAACAATCCCTTCGCTTCTAAAAATATTGGTAGGGGTCCTGCGTAGCTCAGTGGTTAAGTGTAGGACTCGTACCTGGAGACCCGGGTTTGAGCCTCACTAGATCCCCTGGGTTTTTCGTGGGAATGCCCTTGGGAAAGACACTTCAGAGACCTAGCCGAGCACTAATGAAACCCAGGAAATACATGAATATGTGAGCTGTCACCGTAATATGACTGACATAATGTTGAAAGCCTTGTAAAACACCATCCAATCAATCTAGAGTCAGTCTTTTCTTCTTTTCAAACAACGTTTTTTTCCTCTTTCAAGGACACTGTTTCAGTTAGAGCCACGTTTCTATCTGTCGTTTGCAAATACTATTAAATTGGACAAGCCCAAAATTTTATCGTCTGGCAAAACAATTACCTCTACAAAAGTACAAAAAGACGTCAACAAGAACTACGAAAATTCCTTATGACAGCACCAATGTAGCCAGCATTTTCTCCTTCCCTCACAATGTTTTTCTCCTGTTTTAATGAGAAAATGTCATAATTTGAGTCGTCTGAAAATGCATCATTCAATTTGATCAAGTCTAAAATTTTATCGTTTGGCAACAACAACAAGAGAACTACGCAGATTCCTTAATGGCAGCGTTAGGTAGCCAACATTTGCACGTTTTCCCACAATGTTTTTCTCCCTTCTTTATGACAAAATGTCAGAATTTGAGTCACATTTCATTTGTCGTCTCCAGATGCATTTAATTTGGACAAGCCGAAAATTTTATCGTTTTGGCAAAGGATTCAAACAAACGTACAAAATTATATCAACAAGAACTACGCAGATTCCTTATGTCAGTATTAGGTATCCAACGATTTCTGTATTCCTCACAATGTTTTTCTCCTATTTCAATGACAAAACGTCATAATTTGAGTCACGTTTTATTTTGTGGTCTGAAAATGCATTATTCAATTTGGACAAGCCTAAAATCTTAGCGTTTGGCAACATCAACAAGAGGACAACGCAGATTTCTAATGACAGCAATAGGTAGCCAGCATTTGCTGCTTTCACACAATGTTTTTTGCCCCTTTTTAATGAAAATAAAAAAGATCATAATTTAAGTCACATTTCATTTGTCGACAAGTCCAAAATGTTGTTATATGGAAAAGAGTTAACCCTTAAACTGCTAAATTAATGAAAAGAGAATTTCCACTCAACAGTAAAAACCCAAATATTGCGACTTCAAAGTTGATTTCACCGAAAAGAAAATACCATATCGGGCAGTGCAGATCAAAGATCAGACTGCACGTTCTGTGCAGTCTGATCTTTATCTACACTGTACGTAAAAACGCATCGAGTCGCGATTAGCAGCCTAAGGGTTAGAACAGCAGAACAAAAGACGCCGACAAAGATTACGAAGATACCAAATGACGATGATGACATATGATTTCCGTAATAGATATCCAAGTTAAGATCAGATATCTTTTTAGATTAAACGATCTGCATTTGACAAACATCATTTGCGCAGTTTACTTCGTCTCATATTTCTTAGTTCATCAACAAATACCTGAACAGGGCCTTCGTTGTCTCTTGAACAGTGTTATGGCCATGAAGTGCTTCTGGCGTTCCCGGAATGCCAATGGCATGGGTGAGGGGTGCGCACGAGAGGGGACGTGAAAAATTTTCGACTTTATAACACAGCCATGGTCGAAACAATGATCGGCAACGAGAGAGAAATGAATCCTGTCGCTGTGGTTATGATCGATCCTCGGAATGAAATTGACCGAGTATGGGATTCAAGCATTGGTTTCATCAATCCTCAGGAAGAAATTGGCCGAGCTTGGGATTCAAACCTAGGTTTCAAGCCCGTTTTCGACCGCTCTACAGGGCTCGGCAACGGCGGTAAAAATGATCGGCATATATGAGACGGGCTCTGTCAAAAGGGGGTTTGATGCATGTACGTGATGCATGCCGTGTCAGCCATCACGTAATAATGGATCAAAATCCATTTTGTGAAACAGTTACATGAATCATGAGTCATACTTGTCCTTTGAGCTGCTGGAAATTGACCAATAACAAAAAGTATCGATCCAGGTCAGCCTGCGCGAACTGCGCAGGCTGACCTGGGTCGATACTATTTTGAAGATACATTAAACACCCTTTTCACTGAGCATGGCTCATACATTTAAAAAAAAAAAAAGATTCAGGTGCTAAATTTTCAGCTTTAAATTAAGCCTTTGTGCACACAAACTGCCTTTAAATTCAATTAACTTTATATCCAATCTTTTAGAAGTAAATAGAATTTTAAATTCGACAACACAACTAAACTCTTAAACATGAAAGGGATTCGACCTCGAGCGTATTAATATTTGTTTAGATAATATATATAATATATTATAGTAGAGAAAAAACCCTTAACCCTTAGGCTTCTGAGAGCGAATCAAAGACCTTTTGTGGACAGTGTAGATCAAAATCAGACTGCACAGAACGTGCAGTCTGATGTTGGATCTACACTGTCCGATAAGGAGATATTTTCCCCTAAAGAATACCTTTGAAATAGCAACATTTGGATATTTACTATTGGCTTGAAAATTTCATGCAACTTATGAAGCAGATTAAAGGTTAACCCTTGTCGGCGTTAAGCGTGGTCTGGGTCGCTTTTACGAACTGTGTAGATTATGATCAGACTGCACAGGATGTGCAGTCTGATCTTGTTCTACACATTTTGTAATACATTTTGCCAAAAAAGTCCCGTCTTGATTTTTCTACAGACTTAGTATAAGAATTTCACAGTGTATGGTTTTCAAAGAGTAAATTGTTTTACCCTTATTGTGCCAAATAAATGAAATGGCCATCTTCAGTTTGTCAAGAAGGACTCAGATAAAATTTACAAGCACGTGTTTTGGACTGAATAACTTGAAAATACAGATTGAAAAAAAATGTAAAGATAGATCCAAAATCCGACAAAACTTTCCTGTGCAGCCTGATCTTGATCTACATAGTCCGCAGATATAAATTATGTTGTGCTCAACAGTCTAAGGACAAATATTCAAAGCATCTGTCTGGCTTCATTTATTATTGGATTCTTTGTAGTAAATCTAGTATTAAGATCACGCAGGAATAAATAATGATAATAATAACAATAATAATAATAGTAATAATAAACCGAACAGAAATATTAACTTGACCTTCATGTCTTTAACCCAAATCGTTATCAATAATAATTTACGACCGCTCAGTTTAAATTAAGATCTGAAAATCTTGTTTACTGCCATTGTGTATGTAAATATGATATGAAGTTAGCCTGTACAGAGACTCTTAGCACGATGGTCTATAACGATTGTTTGACTGTTCGATAACGTTCAACCCTTTCCCAAACAAGCCCTGGTTTTCACGTGTCTGCAGTACAAGTCTTTTGAAAACACTGTGGGAAAAGGAGAAATTGCTCGTCACGAGCAATTTCTCCTTTTCCCACAGTGTTTTCTACCCTTTTTGAGACCTTTCTGCCATTTTCATCAAATTTAAAATTGTCGTCTGCATACTCTTTCAATTTGGACCAGTCCAAAATTTGTCGTTTGGGAAAGGGTTAACGTCGTCTTCAACATTTTTTTCAGTTATATCGCAGCGGCTAATGCACCTATCCATGCTTTACTTCGGATTCGTTGACCGTTACTTCGCTTAATATTCTTTCCAAGCCACTGACTGCTTTCAAAAATAAACATCGTCGAAATAATAATCAGCGGTGACAGATTAATTGATTGAATGATGTTTTACGTCGCTAATAACATTATTTAAGTCATTTTACGGCTGAAGACAACAAATTCATGTATGTGCTGGATTTCACTAGCACTAGGCCAGAGCTTTGAAGTCTTTTGCCCAAAGACATTCCAACGAAAAACTCAGTGCCTCCAGTGGGACTTGAACCCGGGACCTCCAGGTTACAAGTCCGAGTGAGGAATGAATTCTGCCGCTATAGGTTCATAAGGTCATATTGATCATCGCATGCAAGAATATGCCTTTGTTTTGGGATACAGCTGGATAACAGGAAGGAAAAGGGATACTTTTTCTTTTCTTTTACAACGGAATTATGAGAGAGAGAGAGACAGAGAGAGACAGCGAGAGAGAGACAGAGACAGACAGACAGACAGAGAAGCACATAGGCAGGCCGGCCGGCAGGCAGGCAGGCAAGCAGACTGACTGACTGACTGACAGCCAGTAAGCTATCCAGACACACGCACAGACACACAGACAGTATTTCGGGTACTTTGATTCTTTGCCTTTTTTTCGATGATTGTTTATAATCATGTCAAAAACCCGAAGCTGTTAAAGAGTAATTTGATATCATTTCTACGTGGACAATTAGATAATCATTTATACAACAATGAAAAGAAACAAAACACTTCGTAATCAATCTATCAATCAATCATCCTTAACAGGACTACTATTCCAATTCTATTGTTCCTTGCTAATCTTTTTGTGAAAGTTGTGAAATATTCGTGAAAATTTAATGCTTAGTTATTCCTTTATTCCTTTGCAAAGTCCCGGTAGTGCTGTGGGTAGTGTACAGGATTTTGGGAATGTGGGGGGGGGGGGGGGGGGGTCGCTGGTTCGAAATCCCAACTCAGCAAATTTCAGTCGGAGGACTGATGACAGTCATTGCGACAGGATTCATTTGTAACTCACCGCTGATCATTGTTTCGACTATGGTTATGTTTGAAAGCAGCTATTGCCTTGGGAATGATACTGTGCAAAGTATATACTGGTCAAAGATACTGCGGGAAAGTATGGATAGTGTACAACCCGCTGCGATATAACTGAACGTTGAAACGGCGTTAATCAATCAATCGATCGATCGATAGATCAATCAATCAATCAATCAATCAATCAATCAATCAATGCTTGAGCAGACAACAATAAAAGAATCTTTTCAAAGTTCAAAGCATTCGTACAGGAGGACGACTAAGTTACGCCCAAATGATGGGAACGACCATTATAAGGATTGAAAACGCTGTCGGAAAGGAGAAAATGCTGGTTACAGACAAAGGCTTCACTATACGTGCATTTCCATATTCGTTTAAGTCGCATTCTGATGGTTAATCTACCATTCCCGAATCCACACGGATATTGTAAGCATAGGACCTTGTGACGCTCGGCGAGGGATAGTCAATTATCATAGTTTCTCAGAACAAGAGGGCCAGGGTGGCCCTGTATCGCTCTACTGGCTAATAAGTACAAACCATTCATACCATTCATTACAATTCTAGGCCGAAAGGTTTCGAACAAGAGCCTGATAAAGTTTTCTCCATAAAAGCCCATGTGAAGATTGTGACCTCAGGGCGAATCCATTTTTGACCTAAAATCTTGATTTCAAACTATAATTATGAGCTATTTCTTGAATCCTGGTAGAGGTCAACAAGATACAGCCAGACACAAAATGATATAGGTCTAGGCCATAAGTTTATAAACAAGAAGATTTTCAAAGTTTCCTCAATAAAACATGAAAGGCGGGGTTTATTTCGATTCAACGGCTAAATTTTAAACAAATTCAGAAGAGACCCACTAGGTGAAGCTATATGCAAAATTTGGTAGCCATAGGCACTAGAGTTAGGAACAAGAATTTTTTTAATGTTTTCGCTATAATGCACTTGTAAAACTTGTGACTCCCGGAACAGGGACAATTTTGAAGAATCTTAGTACAGTTCCATCAGCTGAAGCTACATACCCATTTTGGTAGCCCTAGGCCATATGGTTAAGAACCAGACGATTTTTTTAAAATTTTCCCTATACAAGCCAATGTACAATTTGTGACCCCGGAGCGGGTCCAATTTTGGCCCCAGGGCTATCTTTTGAGAAACATGGTAGAAGTTTATAAGATGAAGCTACATGTCAAATGTGGTAGCCTAGGCCTTATGGTTAGGGACAAAAAAGATTTTCAAAATTTTCAAATATTTTTCAGTTTTGTTGCCATGGCAACCTGAGTTTTGACAGGAATCAAATTCTTTCAAGACATTCTGAAGAGGACCATGGCAGGATCATTTCTTTGAAGTTTGGTCAAAAAAATTAGATGAGTAGTTCCAGAGAAGAAGATGTTTGAAATAAAAGTTAACGCACGGATGCACGGACGCACGACGGACACAGAACCATGACGTAAGCTCGTTGGCCTTAGGCCAGTAGAGCTAAAAAGGAGAACCAACCGCTCCTTTTCACCCCATTTTTTGTGTAGTCTGAACAATAACGGGTCAGGAGAGTACCACACACTGCCAGATCAGTTATAGGGTAAAAATCGTTAACAATGGTCTCACACAATTGCTACTTTCGCTCGCTTCACCCTTTCTGCTGCTAAGCGCGGTCAGAGACCTTTAGCGGACAGTGTAGACCCAAGATCAGACTGCACAGAACGTGCAGTCCGATCCTGGATTTACACTGTCCATTAGGAGATATTCGTCCAAAAAATAACTTTGAAATGACAATATTTGCGATTTTTTACTATCGGCTTATAAGTTTCACTGAGCTTATCCAATAGGTTAGAGGTTAATACTGCAAATTACTGAGTATACGTTGAAGAGAAATGGTCAAAGAGAGTTATTATAGACTGGTTACAAACAGGACCATTTATCGCCAGTCATTCTTAAGTGCACTTTTGGTCCAAGTCTAAATAACGAAAGGAACAGAATTTCTGATTGGCTAAACAGTTTGGTTTTTAACAATCAGAAAATTTGTTACATTGCAATTAAGAGAATCGGATGAACCCTTATCCTGCCAGATAAGTGAAAAGAAACTTTCAAGCCGATTGTAAAAACCAAGAATTTGCTATTTCAAAGGTATATTTGGAGAAAGACTTCTGCTTATCGGACAATGTAGATCCAAGATCAGACGGCACGTTCTGTGCCGTCTGATTTTGATCTACGGTGTCCCCAAAAGATTCTTGTGTCGCGCTTGGGAGCCTAAGGGTTGACTCTAGATTGATTGATTGATTGTATGGTGTTTAACGCCGTTTTCAACATTATTTCAGTTATATCGCGGCGGCCAGTGCACCTATCCATGCTTTCCTGGAGTTTCTTTTACCAGTACTACGCACAATATTCTTTCTAAGCCACTGGCTGCTTTCCCACATAACCATCGTCGAAACAATGATCATCGGTGAGAGAAGAATGAATCCTGTCGCAATGACTATCATCAATCCTCGGAAAAATTGGCCGAGCAGGGTTGACTCTAGGAACTGGAACGCTATTTGGAATGCTTCGTAAATATGGGCCCAGTGATCCATGTCCCAGTCTCCATAATAACTAACTCTTTGGCGGCTACCTTAACGAATCCGAAAATTATCGATATCTTTAATCTTTACCAAACGACAATATTTTAGACCCGTCGAAAATGAAAGATTTTGCAGACGGCAAATTATTTGTGACTCAAAGTGAGTGTGGAGTTTGTCTCTGAAAGGGTAGAAGACATTGTGGGAAAGGGAGAAAATGCTAATTACTAGCATTTTCTCCTTTTCTCACAATGATTTCGATAGTCTCCTTCTTCAGGGTCATTAAAAGTCGGGCTTGTGTTGTGAGGAGTTCAGATATATACTAACAAGCATAAATTAATGTTTTCTTTCAACACCGCAAGTCATAATTGAATGATAGGAATTCTATAAGATTGAGTTACAATAAATAGTTACAAATATTGACTACGTATGTATAACAAAAAATAAAACTTACCATGTCTCAATAACTGAGTTTCGAAAAGAAATCCCACTTTAATGAATATATATCCAGTTCCTTTCCAAAAATGACAGAGTTGTTATTTCTCTCGCCACAGACCCGTAATTTACTAATGAGTAACTTAATTGATCTATCTACATTTACGTTCTTATTTTAATTACCAGTATTTATCAAGTATCATCATTATGCATAGATCTACCAAATATGATAGGTCCCTCTTGCTCTATCATAGGCATAACTAACCGTACACGGATCGTCAATAATAAACGTACCCTTCACACGATATGTTCTGTAATATACCTTATGTCTCATAGACACTCACCCTTAACCCTTATTTGCTTGTATTGGAGTTTAACGCCTTTTTAACAGCTTCGGTCATATCATGGCGGTCATTGCACCAACGCATGTGTTTCCTGGCTTTCTCACACTCGTACTGACACAACTTTCTTTCCAAGTCACTGACTGCTTTTCTCACATGAATAAGAGGTGAGAGGCGAACAATTGTCGGAGAGATAGTTCGCTTCAACCGAGTATCGAGCTCGCAACCACCAGGTCACGAGTCAGATACGCTAACCACTAAGCTACCCGGCCGGTCCCCTTAACCCGTAACCTTAAGCTAAATGAAACTTTCAAGCCGATTGTAAAAACCAAATCGTTGGTATTTAAAGTTAAATTTTAAGGAAAATATTTCCCTATCGTATATTAGATCCAAGATCAGACAGTACGTTCTCTGCAGTATGATCTTGATCTACACTGTCCGCAAAAGGTCATTGAGTCTCGCCTAGCAGCTAAGAGTCAATCCCTTTGCAAAGCGATCCTGTTCTTTTGCGACCTTGGAGAATAAGACACTTGAAAACATTAATGGGAAAAGGAGAAAATGCTGGTAACCAGCATTTTCTCCTTTTTCCCATAAATGTTTTCTATAATCTTTAAAAGACAATTTCTAATTATTTGGGCCAAAAATGAATTGGCGACTGCAAATGTTTTCAATATGGTCGAGTATAAAGTTGTGCCATTAGTCAGAGATATCAAATGTTGGAACCAAATTTTCCATTCAGCTAAGACATATTGAATATCTCTGGAAAAAGCTGAGAGCTATATCCTTCTTTTAGGATAGCTAAACATTTAGGCAGCGCATGATTTGATTTACAGTAAAAACCTGTCATAGTGGCCCACCTCTATTAAGCGAGCAACCAGTATTGAGCAAGCACCTACCGAGCTCACAAAGAAATGCAAATGTGTTGAAGTGCATCTGTACTTAGCAAACGCCTGTCTTTAGCAAGCACATTTGACTGTCTCGAAGGTGCCTGCTCATTACAGGTTGGGCTGTACAGTTATGTAAATTCATGTGTGTGGGCGCATTCACGTCTGGTCTTTCTCTGCTATGCATTTCTTGTTTGTTTAAATAGTATTTAATTTCGTTTTCAACAATAGTTCACTTACATCCCGTTGGCACCCATCCATGCTTTCCTGGAGTTTCTGTTAGGCCTACCATTACTTAGCATAATATACTTCCAACGCCACTGGCTGCTTTCCCACATAACCATCGTCGAAACAATGATCAGCTGTGAGAGAGGAATGAATCCTGTCGCAATGACTATCACCATCTACTATGCATTGAAAAATATTATTTATTTCTTTCCCAAACGACAAGATTTTAGACTTGTACAGACTGAAAACAATTGGAGACGTTAAAATAAATGCGACTCAAGAACTTAAATTTGTTTTTGGACGAATAGAAAACATTGCTGGAAACGGAGAAAATGCTGGTTAACAGCATTTTCTCCTTTTTCCACAAGGTTTTCAAAAGTTTCGTTCTTTAGGACGATTAAAACACAGGATTGTTTGGTCAAGGATTAAAGTAAAGTATTTGTCGTTGTAAATGAAGTAACATATTTTAGCAGGGAATACAATGAGGAAGAAAATAGTATAAAACTGATTCATGTTAAAGAATGGGTTAACCCTTAGTCTGCTAAGCTACAGTGAATGCGCTTTTGCGGACAGTGTTGGTTCAAGATCAGACTGCACATTCTGTGCAGTCTGATCCTGTGCAGTCTGATCTTGGATCTACAGAGTCCTATACGGTTGTAATTTTCTGGCGAATAGACCTTTGTACTTGCAATATTTGTGCTTAAACCATTGGCTGGCAGTTTTAATTCAGTTTACGTTGCGGTTAAACCCTTTACCAGACAACAAAATTTTAGACTCTTCGAATTTCAAAGCGCTAGCAGACGATATATTAAACATGGGTCAAGAAATGGTATTTGTCCTTATAGGGTTATAAAATATTTTGTGAAAAGGAGAAAATACTAGTTACCAGCATTTTCCTCTTTTCTCACAATTTTCAAAAGCTTTCTTTTCAAGGTTCGTTGAAACTCGCGGATTGCTGTGGGAAGAGTTACAATGGTTAACCTTCAAACGGCTTGATAGATGACTAAAATTATTTGCTGCAAGAAAACTGGATTTGAACACTGCAATTCTACTGGAATTTGAACCACACAAAAACTTAACCCATATCCCGCCAAAAAACTTTCAAGTTGATGGTCAAAAACAAGAATAATGCAATTTCAAACTTACTTCTGTGAGAAAAATATCTCCTTATCACATAGTGTATATCAAAGATCAGACTGCACGTTCTGTACAGTCTGACCTTGATCTACACTATCCGCTAAAGGTCAGTGAGTCGCGCTTACCGTCATCTGAACGTCTGATGTTGGACTTTGACTTTCTTAGTCTTTTACGCATTATTTCTTGAAACAAATGTACAACAGATGACTTTCAAAATATCCTTGTAAAGAAGGGTGAATCAAATTTGAAAAAAAAAAAACAACAACAACTTTACTTTAACAGCATGAATACGCAATGTAAACATTGCAAACCATTGAAGTGATACTATGATGTCTAATCTTTGGCCTCTAGCGTCATCTGAACGTCTAATGTTGCACTTTACCTTGACTTAGTGTTTTGCGCATTATCTCTTGAAACAAATTTGTAGAAGACAGCATTTAAAACATCATTGTAAACAATTGTAAAACAAAATTAAAAAAAAAAAAAGTCACTTATAGACAAGAATACGCATTATAGACATAGTAAACCAGTGTAGTGATTCTATAAAGTTTAACGTTTGACCTATAGCGTCATGTGTAGGTGTAATGTTGCAGTGTACCTTGCTTAGTGTTTTGCGCATTATTTCTTGAAACAAATTTGCAGCAGACGACATTTAAAACACCCTTATAAACTATGGTCAATAATAATAATAATAATAATAATAAAACGTTAAAAAACACGCATACGCAATGTAAACATTGTAAACCATAGTATAGTATAAAGGCGATAGTGTGCCACTTGCCTAAACCAAAATCGGTATTAACATATAAAAGATATCTTAAATCAATATTATAAATGATAAACTACATTCCTAAATATACATATGAGCCATAATCTATGAAAAGGGAGCTTCATGCATCTGCAAAAAGTATTGTACAGGTCAGGCTGCGCACTCCGCGCAGGCTGACATGGGCCGAAGATTTTTGCTATCTTTAACTCTTTACCAAACGACAAAATTTCAGACTAGTCCAAATTGAAAACTTTTGCAGACGACAAAATAAATGTGATTGAATAATTGAAATTTGTTTTGGAAAGGATTGAAAACATTGTGGGAAAAGGAGAAAATGCTGGTTACCAGCATTTTCTCCTTTTCCCACAATGTTTTCAAAAGGCTTCTTTTTCATGGTCGTTAAAAGTCGGGATTGTGTGGCAAAAGGTTAAATTTTCTGCATGTCAAAGGACCAGTCTACCTCAAAATTTGGGCGGTTGTCACACACATGGATTCAAAGGGTTCCATAATTACATAATGTCTTGCTTGGTATAATATATCATGGAGATGCATTGAGCCCCCTTTCGCCAGAGCGGGGTTTATATAACATAGTCTGAAACTCCTAGAACTTGTTCTGTGTTGTTATGATTTTTTTTTGTGTGTATAATGCGAAAGCGATAATTAAGGTATTTGTATATCAATACTGGTTTATTGAAAACATGAATACAGACCAGAAGTTGCTAATATAATTGAGCCATGCTGACCTTGGCCGAAACTTTTTGCTTTTGTTAATTTTTCAGCATGTCAAAGAATCAGTCTACTTCATAATTCATTCGGTTGATTGAGAAAGTGGATTTTATGGATCCTATATTATATTTGATGACTTGATTGATACAATGCATTACGGAGATGCATTAAGCCTTCTTTTGTTAGAGCATGACTCAATTGTTATTTATCATTGCCAGCAGTGTATCTGTTACCGTGGTGCAGCGGTCAGATCGTAAGACTATCGGTAAAGCGATTCAAGTTTGATGATTGATTGATCCAGCTGGATAGCAATTTTATCGCGTTCAGTTTATATACAAGTGACACAATATCGGCGTTTGAGTATAGTGGTTCTATGAAGTATGACCTTTGGCCTCTAGCGCCATCTGAACATCTAAATGTTGCACTATACCTTCCTAAGTGTTTTCCTCATTCTCGCTGGAGACAAATTTTTTGCAAACAACTTTGAAAATACTCATGTAAGAAAGGGATGGATATAACCACTGTGAAATAACGTTTTTAGATGAAAATCCGTGTAGCATGGTTTAGATGAATATACGTATAACAAAAAGATAAATGATCGCTTTCTCCTTCTTCCACAGTGTTTTTAAGAAAGTCCTCTGCTATACGGCCCTCCAAAAAGTTTGTCTGCAGGGAACAATGTGATCAATGCTGTACGCCCACACATTCACAATCCCCAAGAGAGTTCGATTTCCATACTTACGATACAGTCTTGACCTCCAATGGATCAAATGACATGGCCAGAAATGTCACAAGGTGAATGCAACGGCCATTGTACCGTGGAAACTTTTGTCTAAACCTTTTACCACAAAATTCCGTAGTTGAACAACCCTGGGGTAGGGTTTTGGAAACATTGTGGGAATGGAGAAAATGCTGGTAACCAGCATTTTCTCCTTTTCCCACAAAGTTTTCTAGCTTATAAAAGACAGTCTCTATCATTTCAGCAACCTTCATTTTGTCGTCTACAAATGCTGTCTATAATTAGATACGTAAGTCTAAAATTTTGTTGTCTGGTGGAGAGTCAACATGCACTTAGCGGGTACCAAACGTGCCCTTATGTCTCTATCAGACGACAAAAAAAGCAGTTGCAGGCGACAAATTAAACGTTGTTTAAACGATAGGATTTGACTATAAATGAATGAAAACATTGTGGGAAAAGGAGAAAATGCTAGTTACCAGCATTTTTCTCCTTTTCCAAAATGTTATCAAAAACCTTCTCTAACAGGGAATTTTTGTTGAAAGGTAAAGATAACTTTTGTTTGTTTCGTTTGTTTGTTTGCGTTTAACGTTGTTTTCAACATTAGCCAGTGCATCTTTCGTTGCTTTCCCGGAGTTTGTTTTACTAGTACCTCGCACATTATTTATTCTTCTCATTCCACTGGCTGCTACTAATGTAGCGCAGCTAAAAAATTGAAAAATGCATCAAGAAGCCCGCAGATTTTGCAGAATTCTGCGACTAGAAACGTCGTACCATGGATCAAATGACGGTGCCAGAATGTCATACGGTGATTGCAACAGTCATTGTATCGTGAAACCTTTTGGTCTGGTTTACTACCACTTATTGTGGCGTAGCTAAGGATATAGAAAAACGTTGCAAATAGTTGGCAGATCTGGATTTGTGCCACTCAAAACCTGCCATCGATCAAATGACATCACCAGAAATGTCATAAGGTGATTGCAACAGTCCATTGTATTGTGAAACCTTTGGTCTGCACCATTTGGTTTACTTCCACTAATTGTAGTATAGCTAAGGATTTAAAAAAAACGTAACAATAAGTTGGCAGATTTGGATTTCTGCTATTCAAAACCTACCTAACATCAAGTGACGTGGCATGACTATCATAAGGTGAATGCATTGGGCATACACCGTTCTTTTAACGTGCACTTAACGTGCACTAAACATGCACAATTCCCTTTGCCAGACGATGATATTTTAGGCAACGCTGTAAAAAAATATTTCAGTTTCAGTTTATTCAGCGTAAAAATTACAAATGTTTTAGCTGACGGTATGTAAATACAACATTCGCACATACATATAGAGAAAATATATGAATAGGAAAACTCAATAAAAACTGCAAACTGTAGGATTGCGTTCATATAATGGCCACAAATTATATTTTTTGTAGTTTTTTTAATTAAGTAACTCGCAATATTCGTTTCTGTCTTTTTTGCCTGAAAGGTTATATAAAAAAATCATAATTATTATAATTTCTATTATTAAATGATTAAAAGTGAGAACATAGAAATAATGAACAAGATTTAATGAAAAATTGATAAAGAAAAAACCCAGATCTCCTCTGGTTCCGATCTTAACTCAAATGCAAAATGTACTGCACATATTCCGATAAATTAATTAACTCTTTACCAGACGACAAAATTTTGGAATGAACCAAATTGAAAGCATTTACAGACGACAAATTAAATGTTGCTAAAATGATAATTTCTCTTCTTGATAGGGTAGAAAAACATTGTGGGAAAAGGAGAAAATGCTGGTTACTAGCATTTTCTCCTTTTCCCACAATGCTTTAAAAGCCCTTTCTTTGAGGTCCGTTAAAAGTCGGGATTGTGTGGTAAAGGGTTAAAGTGCTTTTTGACTTTGAAAACATTAAATTTATAATTTTTTTCTACACTAAGCCATCGGTAATAATGATTTGTGCGATATTTCTTTTCGAAGATTAGCTTATTTCGGACAGACGAGGAGAAAGTGATATTCGTTTTCGACCGAGTTCACATTACAGTATTTACAGAGCAAATTTTCTCTCGGAATGTGCAGGTGTCTTCCCTTGTCGATGAGTAGTTCTTGTGATGATAATCTAAAAATTGTTAGATTTTTTTTTTATGTTTTTATTAATTAGCTATTAGCTAAAGATACAACACGTGCTCTTTCAAACCGACATTTTCTTTGAATTTATTCTAAGATTCTAGGCCAGGTTTCATTAAAAATCTTAAGTCTCTTATTTTACTCAAATCCACTAAGGCTCTTAAGTTTGACTTAAGTTGAGTTCGTTATTTGAGACGCATTTTACTAACATTAATAGACTTAAGTAACGTTTTGAAGTCATCAGTTGACTTAAAGTTTCAGACTCAACTGAGCAAAATAAACGGACTTAACTAAGTTAAAACTCTTTACCACACAATCCCGACTTTTAACGACCCTGAGAAAGAAGCCTTTTGAAAACATTGTGGGAAAAGGAGAAAATGCTGGTAACCAGCATTTTCTCCTTTTCCCACAATGTTTTCTACACTTCCCAAAACAGATTTTAGTTTCTGAGCCACATTTATTTAGTCGTCTGCAAACGCTTTCAATTTGGACTGGTCTAAGATATTGTCGTTTGGTAAAGGGTGAACAGACTTAGGCCCTAAGTTCATTATTTTGCTGAGATGAGTCTGAAATCTTGTGGCAGCTCAGGATCTGAGAACGTTACTTAGGTCTGATTATATTAGAAAAATGCATCTCAAATGACGAACTCATCTGAAGTCGGAAAAAAAAGTCTGTTATCGGAATTTAGTAAACTAAGGGACTTGAGTTTTTTTCGTGACACCTGGCCTTAGTCTTTTAGATTCGTGTCTGTTAGAATGCCAAGTTTGTATGTAATTATCAATATTTCGTTGTTTTACATAAGTGTAGTTGATGGACTGGCAGACGACAAATTAAATGTGATTCAAAAGATGGGATTTTACTTTAAATGGGTTTGCCAGCATTTTCCTCTTTTCCAACAATGTTTTCAAAATCATTCTCTCTCGGGGTCGTTTAAACAGGGAGAAAGAAATAAGGAACTTGAGTTTTTTTTCGTGACACCGGGCCGTAGTCTTTTAGATTCATATCTGTTAGAATGCCATGTTTGTATGTAATTATCAATAATTCCTTGTTTAACATAATTGTAGTTGATGGACTGGCAGACGACAAATTAAATGTGACTCAAATGATGGGATTTTACTTCAAATAGGTAGCCAGCATTTTCCTCTTTTCCAACAATGTTTTCGAAATCGTTCCCTCCCGGGGTCGTTGAAGCACAGGGAGAATGAAAGCTTTCGAAAACATTGTGGGAAAAGAAGAAAATGCTAGTAACCAGTATTTTCTCCTGTTAACACAATGTTTTCTTACCCTTTCAAAAACAAATCCCATTTTTTAGCCACATTGAATTTGTTGTTTGCAACATCTTTCAATTTGGACAAGTCTAAGATTTTGTCATCTGATAAAGAGTTACTGTAGCGGATTTGAAAACCGTGGTACAAATAACCAGCTGATTTCGATTTTATGCGACTACAATGCATTGACGCCAATGCTTAGTCGGTAGCGTACGGGACTTGAGAACAGGAGGTCGCAGGTTCGATCCCCGGCTTGGCCAATTTCTTTCCGAGGATTGATGATAGTCATCGCGACAGGATTCATTCTTCTCTCACCGCTGATCATTGTTTCGACAATGGTTATGCTGCAAAGCAGCCAGTGGCTTGGAAAGAATATTGTGCGGAGAACTGGTAAATGAAACTCCAGGAAAGCATGGATAGGTGCACTGGCCGCCGTGATATCACTGAAATAATGTTGAAAACGGCGTTAAACACCATACAATAAATCAATCAATGCATTGACCCTTATCCTGCTACATAAATGAAATGAAACTTTCAAGCCGATAGTAAATACCTAAATTTTGCTATTTCAAAGGTACATTTGGGGGAAGGATATCTCCTTATCGGACAGTGTAGATCTAAGATCAGACTGCACGTTCTATGCAGTCTGATCTTGATCTTCACTGTCTGCAAAAGGTCAGTGACTCGCGCTTAGCAGCTTAAGTGTTAAATGACAGACCAAAAATAACAAGGCGAAGGAAAGCAGGTTTAGTCGATGTTTCGTGCAATAGTTGGCCTGCACTGTATTAAATAAATGCGGTTATGAACCCCGGCTTGATAAAAGACGCGTCCAGAAAGGACGCAAGTTGAATGCAACAGTAATTTGATTGTATTTCAGTTACTGGTATATCGCGGCGGCCAGTGCACCTATCCATGCTTCGCTTGAGTTACTTTAACACAATATCCTTAGGAAGCCACTGACTTTTTTCTGGCATAGCCACCCTAAAGACAGAGATCACCGGCGAGAGAGGAATGATTCCGATCTCAATGACTGTCATCAATCCTTAGATTGACTGATTGATTGATTGATTGCATGATGTTTAACGCCGTTTTCAACATTATTTCAGTTATATCGCGGCGGCCAGTGCACCTCTCCATGCTTTCCTGAGTTTCTTTTACCGGTATTACGCACAATATTTTTTTTAAGCCACTGGCTGCTTTCCCACATAACCATCTTCGAAATAATGGTCAGCGGTCAGAGAGGAATGACCATCATCAATCCTCGGAGAGCCGGGGATCGAACCAGCGACTCCCCCCCGTTCTCAAGTCCTGTAAGCTACAGACTGAGCTACTGTGCCTCGGCATATCAATTCTTAGAAAGAAATTGGCCAAGCTGGGGATTTGAACCTGCGATCCCGTCCTGTGGTTTCACGTCCTGTACGCTACCGACGAGCTACCCGGCTTGGGTTATTTGAATAGGTGCATTGACCACCTTGATATAACTGTAATAAAGATGTCAACAGCGTGAAACGCCACATAAGATAAACCGAACAATAAAAGATGAACTCACCTTGTTTCAAGTTTAGAAAAGGATCAAAATTCATATCAACCCTTTACTAAACAATCCCGTCTCTTAACGACAATGTTTAATTAAACCTTTGAAAACATTGTGGAAAAAGGAGAAAATGCTGGTTACCAGCTTTTTCTCCTTTTTCCACAATGTTTTCAAAAGTCTTTTACAGACTAGATTCATCATTTTTCGCCACCACATTTCATCTGTCGTCTGCAGTTCCCTTTTTAAATGGAAGAGAAGAAAAACAAAATGCTGTTTGGTAAAGAGTTTAACCATTGTATTTGTTTAACGAACTCTAAGTTTTTAACTATTATCTTGCTAAATAGCAGAAATGAAACGTTCAAACTGATAATAAAAAAACCCAGATTTTCCTATTTCAAAGGTATTTTTGAGGGAAAGATATCTCCTTATCGGACAGTGTAGATCAAAGATCAGAATGCACGTTCTGTGCAGTCTGATCTTGATCTACGCTGTCCGCAAAAGGTCAGTGAGTCGCGCTTGGCAGCCAAAGGGTTTAACAAATGGCCACTGTTTCATATAACAAACGTTTGAATCAATGTTAAAAGTATATTTGTGTACCTAATATCAAATTACAACTTCGACCGTTTGTCGCGAAAGATTAATGTTTTGGTTCATTCTATACAGAATACGGCACGAATGTAAACAGAATGATTAAGTGATGACAAAAAAAAAAACGGTACAAATGAAGTATGGACTTTTCGAGCATGCGATAACTCGAAACGATTACCAGCTGCCAGTGCTAATTATAGGTATAAACTCGAGCTAATTCGGCGACTGAAAATAAAGTCCATAACTGAGCAATGCTTTGTGAAAAGGGGGTTTAATGCATCTGCAAAAAGTATCGACCCAGGTCAGCCTGCGCTGTCCGCGCAGGCTGACCTGGGCCGAAACCTTTTGCTATTGGTCAATTTCCTGCATGTCAAAGGACTAGTCCGCCTCATGATCAGGTCAGTCGTGAGACAAAATAGATTTTATGGATCCATAGTTATCTGTCGACTTGCTTGATAGTAAGCATCACGGAGATGCATTAAACCCCCTTTTGCCGGAGCATGGCTCATATCTTTTACCACATATTTCGCATAATATTCTTCGCAAGCTGCTGACTGCTTCCAACATAAATAGTGTTGAAACAATGTACAGCAGTGTGAGTGGAGTCAACCCTGTTGCAATGCCGAGCTACATGTAGGGCTTCGAACCAGCAAATTCCTGGCTTCAAGGCCTTTATCTAACTGACTGAGCTATTAGGCTCGGCATTGAATACAAGAAGTACATGTACATGTATTTTGGTGCTGATAAAAATATCCAATTTTCACATTTGTCTCCCTTTCAAAAGCGAAAAACTTTGGACTTTCCAAAACTGAAACTTTTGAATTTCGAATGAGCTTAGAGGCCCAGTAGCGGCCAAAATACAATGCAGGTGTTAAAATGCATTTGAATTTAAATCATACCATTCAAAAGTATGGAAAATATTGTGAAGATGACTATCTGTTATTGTGTGGTCGGTCCAGATGTTAGTCGCTGGCGGAAAATTAAATTTTAAGATCAGGCAAGAGGTAAACAAAAGATAGAGAGACCTGGCAACTTTTTACCTAGTTTCAAAATTCATTTTTCTGCCAGCATCTAACACCTTGACCGACTGTACAATAATAGATTGTCATTTTCGCAGTGATTTTCATGGTTTTAAATGGTATATTTTCAATTCAAATGCATTTTAACATCCGCATTGTTTTCTTTTGGTCGCTATTGGACCTTTAACTCTTTACCAAACGGCGAAAAATAAAGACTGGTCCAAATTGAAAACATATGGGGGGCTTCAAAGTGCATGTGCCTCAAATGACTGAAATTGTCTTTGAAAGAATAGAAGACATTGGTCACCAGCACTTTCTATTTTTCCCACAATGTTTTCAAAAGCTTCCATCCTTATGGATTTGCCTTTGAAGGTAAAGAAAACAATGTTGGAAGAGGATATGCAGGTTTCTCCTTTTCACATAATGTTTCAAAAGGCTTTTTTCTCGGGTTTGTTAAAATACGGGATTGTATGGTAAAGGGTTTATTGCTCCAATAGAAAACATTTTCGAAAGTTGGAAATGCTAGTAACCTGCACATTCTCCTTTTCCCCAAATGTTTTAAAAGCTTTTTTTTTTTTTTTTTGTAAAAACCCGTGTGGTAGATTGTGTGGAAAATGGTTAAAACAAACGGTAAAAGCTATGTTAATCCATAACCTGCTGAATAAGTGAAATTAAACTTTTAAACCAAAAGTAAAAACCCGAATTTTGATATTTCAGATATATATTTGGGTGGATAAATATCTCCTTATCGGACAGTTTAGATCCAAGGTCAGACTGCGCGTTCTGTGCAGTCTGATCTTGATCGACACTGTCCGAAAAATTCCTAGACTCGAACTTAGCAGCCTAAGAGTTAAACCATTAGCAAGCCTTCTGATGAAGAAATCTGATCCTATTGTGCACTGCGTAAATCGATAGTTTCATGGTGACGATGCATCATGTAAAGATGGAGATATTGTTTTATTTGTGAAATGTTATACAAGCTTGTATATGTAGTGTTATCCCCGGTCAACCAGCCTGGTTCTGCATTCAACAACTGTTCGTAAGAACATTCTTAGTCTTATTCTAAAAGATTTTCTAAATTTTTAAGTAACTTCTAATTGGCTAAATCAGAAGGTGTGCTACTTTCAAATTTAGAAAATTCTGAACAATCAGACTAAGTACGTTCTTATGAATGGTTGGTTAATACAGACCCTATACTCCTGAATTTTATAAATTTGAAAGTAACAGAACTTCTATTGGCTAAACCAAATGGTTTAGCGAAAGAGAAGTTGTGTTACTTTCAAATTTTGAAAATTCTGGGAAATAAGACTAGGACGTTCTTATGAATGGTTGGTGAATACAGTCTCTATTCTCCTGAATTTTCTAAATTTGAAAGTAACACAACTTCTGATTGGCTGGACAAATGGTTTAGCCAATCAGAAGTTGTATTACTTTCAAATTTAGAAAATTCTGGAAAATAAGACTAAAAACGTTCTTACGAATGGTTAGTGAATACAGTCCCAGATTGCAAGCTTGTCTTTGACTTTAGTATTAGACTCTCTGAAAACCTTTATCAGACGAAAAATATATTTGTTTTCTTTCATTTTGACAGCAATTGCAGACGACAACTTACTTATGACTCAAATGATGAGATTTGTCTGTACAGGGGTATGTAAAAATTGTGGAACTGGTAGAAAACGCATGTTACCTGCATTTTCTCCTTTTTCCACAATGTTTTCGAACACCTTCTCTGTCGAGGTCGCTAAATCTCGGGATTGAGCGGTATAGGGTTAAAAAGGTCGTTGAGTGCGGCCTTTGGTAATTTCCGCCTTGACTCATCGTTATGAATTTAACCCTGAAAGCGCCAAATAAACCCAATGGACATTTTCAGTCTAGAATAACACCAAGATAATTACAATTTTGTGGTCACTTTTTATGTCTAGTGTCACAGCAAAGCGGACAGTGTAGATCAAAGATCAGGCTGCACGTTTTGTGCAGCCTGATCTTGATCTACACTGGCCGCAAAGGCAACTATAGTCGGGAAAGCGCTTTTAGGGTTAATATCTTTTAAAGAAAGCTATACAATATCAATTTACTTTTACTAAGGGAATTTGGGTGGACCTATAGACTGTGTTTTCCAAATATCCCATTCAGTATTGGTCAGAATGGATGCAAGATCAGACCTCTTGTCATTTAGTCTGATCCGGCCATATAAGCAATGTAAGTTGTGCTAGAAATCTCTAAGCACGATAATGATTTCAAGGGAGGCAACTGTACTGAAAAGTGAACTTATAAAGCCTGAAACATTACCTCCCCTGATTTATTGAAAACTGAATAAATTCTTGATTTTGACGGTTACTCAAATTTTACTTACGACATTATAGGTCTAACCCATAATCGAATAGTTGCACGATGCTGAAATAAGTCCAAAAATCATCGGACAGTGTAGAAGCAAGATCAGACTGAGCTTTTTGTGCAGTCTGATTTCGATCTACACCGTCCATAAAAGGACTCAAGTTCGCGCTCGGCACTGTAAATATTAATAAAACAATAACGCGCATAATACACTAGGCCAAAAAAAGTTAGGCGTCAAGATCATGTGAATACGTATTCGCGTCTCCAGATAGAAGTTTACTGAATTCTTTGATGTTTGAGACTCGTCCACACTGAAAGCATTTGAAGACGATAAATCAAATATGCCTCAAATGATGTGACTACGCTTTGGTAGGGTAGAAAACATTGCAGAAAACTCAGGAATTGCTTGTAACCAACATTGTCTCCCTTTCCCTTAATATTCTCATAACTCTTTTTCCGACGGCTCGTTAAAGCACTGGAATGTTTGGTAAAGGGTTACGGAAGGAGCTATTGAAGGTTACCTATAACGCAAAATCTATGTAACAAAAAATTCGATAGAACTGTGCTAAAGAAGGTGTAAGGTGTGGTGTCCGTGGTTCGTGTGGGGTCCGTGGTTGTGAGGTGGAGTGTCGGCCTCGTAATCAAAAGGTCTTGAGTTCGATACTCGGAAGTGGATGTCAACTTTGGGACTGTTCATTGGCCCACACATTCGGCGCGAGTACTGGTGTAGTTTCCAGGAAGCAGAATCGAGAGAGATTACTATAAGTTGTAAGAACTTGTTTCTCAATCGATGTAATATGTTTAAATATGTTTAAACTAAAGAACGTATAAGAGCATTTTTGTTCTATTTTTAGAACTAAATTAAAGCGTTGAAAGCACTGGTGTGGCATTTGTCAAGACAGCCATTGGAAGGAATTAATGATTTGAAAAATAAACAATAGTTTCAAAATATTCGCTTGAAAGTCAACTTATATATAATCATGCACAATCCAGTTAGGGTAGCGTGCAATCTCGTGGGACGAACAAGTCCGGGCGAACACGCCCAGGAACGCATTATCCCCGGAACGAACTGGTTTTGGGACGAACAAGCAAAGAATCGGGCAGCCAGGAAACAAAGATTGTGTGTATCATTACGTCAACAGAAGGCCATAGCAAACCAACCTATTTTTAATAACAAAAGAAGTATTTCCTTGATCGATGGTCTAATCCATTTATTTCAATACGCCATTTTCAGTTTCATATTTGAGTGCAATCGAAACACTTATTTGTCCTGGAAAAATTGAGTTTAATTGGGTTTATTTCCTTCGGTGTTGCACGATGATACATGATTTTCAAAATGTCGTATTGAACTGATAGTGGCATTGTCTTCGACAAGTGCCACAAAAATTGTTAGCAAGATGGTTGAGTCATTTGTGTCCTCAAAATACCCCAGTTCTAAAATTGGAGGGAGCTAATCAGATCTTCATATATTTAGTAGTGTTTAATAAAATCTTTTAATTAGAATTATAAAAATCTAATAAGGCTCCTTTAAACTGTAAAATGTCCATACTGAGTTGAGTGCGTATTTTTTTTTTACTTCTACAGATTGCAACATAACGTTAGACAAGTAATGAGATATTTATCTGTTATTTCAGACTTCAATTAAATCATGTTGAAAGTCACTTGGCAAAAAAACCCAAACTTTTCTTGCAAAGGTTATACCTGCATAGATGAGAACACACCACAACCATTTCACACTACTTTGCCTCTGAGGGTTGCCTGACTTCGTTTTATCTCTTGACCGAGCCATGTGGTATGCGCTCAGCACAAAGGCACTTCTTGTTGACAACCTTCGCCCACTGCAACCTGATATATATAGGACAAGGTGTCCCTCTGGTTTACCCGGCGAACAAGACGCCAAATCCTTTATCAGTTTTTGAGTCGCCTGGTTGCGTAGCAACCAGGCTCTCATTGTTATCATCTTGATATATGGGGTGACGTAAGCATACCTCCGGCCTTGTACTGCTTCCTGTCCCAAGTTCCGGTTTACGAGATAAAACATAGTTTTCTAATTATTCGGTAAACAACCCAATTTTTCTGTAGTAATTCACTTACAATTGTGCTTTTGTGATAATGAACGTGTCTATAAAGACTGAGCTCTTTAACGGTTTAAGCCTTTGAAAAATCATTTCGTCGACAAGGTACACGATAGCCTATCTCTTACACAGACATCATCTCTTAAAATAGCGCATTATGTATGTATCTAAAAATAGCCGTCGTGAACTGAATAAGCTTGCGAACACACTGCAAAATACTCTTCGACGACAAACGTCTTCACTACGGCACGCTTCTATTTCTGGACAGTTCTCAGTGAAAAAAGGTTTGATAATTACCCATTAGACGCACACTCTAAATCTTACAATCTGTCCGTAATTGCAAGTCTTATTTCAATCCAACATTCAACCTATGATCGGAAAGAGAAAGGCGATACCGAGTTAACGTGGAAGCTTTCAATGGAGATTTTTCCCAAAAGTAGGCTAATTTTTTTGAACAAATTTATAACGACTTGGAATGGTTGCGTTGCCTTCTTAGACATTCTTAAACGTTGCTTCTTCAGAGCTTTTTGTTCTAGACATCAGCTACTTTGCACACCCATATTCTAGGTGCACAAGCAGAGATCGTACAATAGCGTATGTAATGCGCACGGTTCAAGACTGCACCAAGTCATCGCTTAGCAGGTGCTTTCTGGAATGTAGCTGTGTGACAAATATAGATCTTATAATCACGTGACGTATAACGTCATGTGCACCACGGAATTCTCTATAAATTTACATATTTATGAATGAATCAGTCGCTGATGCGGCCTTTTTTTTTTCAGAGTACACCGACCTAGCGCCTCACCGACCCATGCAGAGAGAGTGTTTTAAAGTTTACCGTGTTCAATTAATTGTTTTTCGTTTTTAAAGAGGTGAATTTGTCAAAGTCTGCTCTTTTTTTTTCAATGTGCGATTAACCTAGATCTAGTATTTATGAAACAATTTATTAGTGCCGGTGTCAGAACGAAAAGTGCTTTCGTAACTGCCAAAATATGAAGTCACACGGGAATTCGACTTGAAACTACGCAGTTCTAACTCCCAGCAATTTGAGAACTTGACTTTTACTTCACTATATTTCAAATATAATAGAATAGGTCAATGTTAACCCACTCGAACAACAAGGTCTTTATTGGAGTGTTTGTAATCTTGTAAAGGGTTGTTGTACAGGGTACTAGAGCTAATCGCAAACATATGAAGTTTACACCAAAGCAATACACATGTAGATCTCTACAATTTTCAATTGGTGTGGAAGCAGTACTAATTCCTGGGCCGTTATAACACGCAGACAAAGTTAAAAGGCTGATGATCATGCTTTTGGGTTATATTGTTTTTCTTGAGCTGTAGCAGCCACATTTCTAGAGTCCACTGTGGACAAAACTTGAACCCGGACAACAACAAAAACAAATTATTTCCAAAGGACCGTAGATTACTGAGTCAAATATTTGTGTGTGCTCCAGAGGCTACATTTCAGTCCAATGATCATGAAATTGCCCAGCTGTTTGTCTCAATAATAATTTTTGACAAAACTGAAAGTAGGTCACCGGGGTTTAAAAGAAAAAGGTTGTCACTAGGTCAAATCAGACGAAACCGTAATAGATCTAGTGCTGTAGAATCCATTTATGTTCAGTTCAATACTCACGAAACTTTGTCAGACTGCTTAGATTAGATATGGGTGAGTTTCAAAAGGGCAATTTTGGTCTAAAAGTATGTCACTAGATCCTGTACCAAAAGACAAACTTCAGTTGAGTTCCATACTAATGTTGCCTAAATGGCCCTCTTGTAAAATTGTTCAAGTGGTTCTGCTGTTTCTATAAACTTTACAAAAGCTTCAGAACTGAGTAGTAACATTTCAAAATCACGGCCTCTGAAACTGTATAAGCAATTACACCCAATTTCATATCTAGCATCCTGTATTTGGAAAGGACAATTATTCAATTTAACAGATATATGTATAACCACATGGTCCAATTTTAGAAAAATTGTGTCATACAAAAACAACTTGTTCTAAATCTGGAGAGAAAATGTATGCCCTGTTCTACTGAAATTATTTAGAATATTTGTTTTAGCAATATGTGTAAGAATTAAGATATACATGTAAGTTAAATCACCCAGTTTCTGCGCTAGAAAAACATTTTTATCGACCCAGAAGCCTGATTTACAGGCATTGTTATGCTGGGAAGGAACTGTAAATATTGATGGAACTTCGACAGTTATTATGCCCCGCTGAATTTCGGGGTGGGGGATATAGTTTTCATGTTGTCTGTCCGTCTGTCTGTTCATCGGTCCGATCTTCCGTCCATCCAGACAGATATATTCTTAATTCGTTGACGAAGTTAATGAAACTTCAAACATGTGTTCCTCATGATAGTCCGCCGATATACCTTTTTTTAAATGTAATGCCTTTTCATGGAAAGAGGAGGCTTGATGTCCTCCGGTCTGCTTGTTTTGTTTCATTTTGTTTTTGTTTTTAATGCAGTGTCATGGAAAAAGGGGGCTTGATGTATATTTCCATTATGGATCAATACCTCTTTAACTACTGGACAAAATTTTATGAAACTTCATATTTATATTGTTTATCATAAGCCACAGACAATCAGTATTTGTTTTTATTTAATGAAATACCGTGTCATGGAAAAAGGGGGCTTAATGTATATTTTCACCAATGACAAAAAGGCCATTTACATGCAAAACACGATACCTCTTATAATTATGTTTCTATCTCAAAAAAAATGTTTTTTTTTTTTTCGGCGGTGGATATCATTTTAACGAATGACTTGTTTTGTAATGATTTTACCTTTTGAAAATCGTTTGTTAAATGAAGTCACCCGTGGTAAGAGACTTTGAACTTTTTAAACCTGTTCCTGGTGCCTAAATGTTTGCAACTTTAGGATGACAACGAAGAAATATGCTTGCATATAATACTGTCTTATGGTTAAGTTATTTTGTATCTTGAATGCTTTTAAGAGATTTGAACAGAAAAGGGTGAACAGTTCTAACCCATTGCCCTCCAGGCGACTCTAAGGACTATCAGTCCTTTGATTTTCACTGATTTCTAAACTGGAATGGAAAACAAAAGTCATTACCCACACCGTGTTCTGCGGCAATTCATCTTCCATCGTGTGTACACAGACAGGAACAAATGGATAAATATTATCAGCGTTTTAAGGGTCGAGACTTTGAAAGTTCAGGAAATTCTTCACTTCCCACCGGGAGATGGAAATTTTAAAACCACAGTATATACTTAGAACAAATAGGATTGGTCTATACTATTTGTAGAAGTTCGCCACGGTATCAAATTCTAAAAGCTAACTTTCAATGACCAATCAGATTCGTTTAATGTATTCATGCTGAAATAGTAATGTCCTTTGCAATATTGCCAAGATTTCGCAGTGACTAAGAACCAGCAAATGGTGGTCTCGGTCTTTAACTTTTTTGTTTAGTATGTTTTTCTTTATATAAAGACTCCAAATGTAGACTGATCGTATCGGGCGAGTTGGCTGCCAAAGACTGTTTTACATTGGACGAAGGCTGCATTGAGAACCGGCATATATCCAATAATTTATTCCAATATGATCGTATCTTCACCTTCGACATTATTTGCAAAGAGCTAAGACTTAGATCAGCCCACATATCCGTGCAGTCTGATCTCCGTGTGATCTTTTCGATACCTAATTAAGCTTAACCTTTGAGATCAATTAGCAGTATCTCTAAGCAATTGTTGGAACCCACTGCTATTTTGATTCAACAGAATAATGGATCTTAATTTATCTTCGAAACGATCTAGTAATTCTAACGCTGCACTCAAGATTTAAAGTGCCCTTTTACAACAATAGTTGCTTTTGCGGACAGTGCAGATCAAGATCAGACTGCATGAAACATGCAATCTCACAATAGATCCACACTGTCGACTCTGCTAAAACATTAAAGAAAAAAAAAAGCAACCATATTAAATTTACAATTATTCTGGTGTTTTTTTTTCCCGTTTGGAATGTAAATGTGCGTTTTTCGGCGCTCTAAGAATTCAATAAAGTAGATATAGGTAAGATATCCTCTACACGAAGGATAAAATTTTGTCCTAAGAGTGTTTTACAGTATTAATTGTACGAAGAAACGTATTTCAAAAGCTAGAACGAGGAGCAGGTTTTATGAATTGATAACTGATGATAGTCATTGCGACAGGATTCATTTCTCTCTCACCGCTAAACATTGTTTCGACAATGGCTATGTGGGAAAGCAGCCAGTGGCTTGGAAAGAATATTGTGCGAAGTACTGGTAAAAGAAACTCCAGTAAAGCATGGATAGGTGCACTGGCCGCCGCGATATAACTGAAATAATGTTGAAAACGGCGTTAAACACCATATAATCAATCATACAGTCAACAATTATGAATTGATACAGTAACGCATTATGTACAGGAAAGTTCGAACGTTTTTATTGTACGACGTAATTCATAATATGATATTGAACCACGCTCCGGCAAAACGGGGCTTAATGCACCTCCGTAAAGCATTGTACCAAATAAGACATCACACGGTTTTCTTTGGTCACGTGGTTATGGCGGGAAGGTTGGATTTTTTTTCAGCGCACTTGAAATTTTGGAAAAAAAAGTCGAATGTGTCGAATTTGGAATTTTTCTGGCTTAAATTTGCGTAATGAGATTGTAGTCTTATTGAGTTTGTATTGTTGTGTACGTATAAGTTCCAGATTCTGTGGAAATTGACTCTAAAATGGATTTAGTGTGTCTCTGACCTCGAGATATGAGTGGTAGCAGTGGGTGGGATAAGAAAAAGACAACAACTGTGAAAAGAGGTCGAGCAAGTGATTCGAGTGGGGACGAGTGGAACACTCCGAAAAGAGATCGTAGGCATAGTAATCAACAAAATCTAGGCAACAGACTAAATGTAAGTGACATTATTAATGAGGCGAACTTAGTGCTATATGACGACAATTTGAATGCATCTTTTGAGGGAAATAATAGTAAGGAGAAGGAGTTAAGGGAAGAAGGATTAAGGGAAGAAGGATTAAGTGCAGACGCGCAGGGGTACGGGTGAACAAAACTCGATGTGAACAGAGTGAGAATAAAACTGTAAATAAAACTGTGTGTCAGACGCTTTCAGGGCGCGATCGTGAAGGTCAAGGTCAAGGTCAAGTTCATCATAAGAAAAACATTAGTCCCTGTAACAGTATGGCAGATAAACAAAAGACTTCGAGCAGCGGGACACATAAGGCAAATCAAGGTAAAGGCAATACTTCAGAGAATATAAGCAGCAAAGGACAACCGGGAATATCTGATGTACTGGCAGCCATAAATAAATTGCAGTTACAAGTTTCAGACATTGACAAACGCTTACAAACCCTTGATATTCTAGAGAAGAAAGTGGATAGTGTAGATAGAGAAATTAAGTCTTTATGGACCTACATACATGATAATGAGAAACAGACGCAGGAAAGAATTCACAATATGGAGGATAAACTTGACGCAATAACTTTGTCGGCTGGATTGAGTGCAGACGGTCTTCAGCAAATACAGAGAGAAAACAGTGAGTTAAAAGAGAAAATTACCTACTTACAGTCACAGAGTATGAGAAACAATTTAATATTTGGAAATATTACGGAAAGTGTGAACGAAAGGCCAGATCAAACAGAGTCCAAAGTGAGAGAGTTCATGAAAAATAAACTTGAAATAGCCAATGATATCGTAGATCAAATGAACTTAGAGAGAGTGCACAGAATGGGATCAGCCGGTGGTGACGGAGCCAATCGAGATTCGAGACCAAGACGAATAGTTTGCAAGTTTAATCGTTTCCAAGACAGAGAATTGGTGCGTAAACTCAGTAGTAAACTCAAGGGTTCTAACCAATACATCAGTGAACAGTTCCCTCCGGAAATCAACAAAATCAGAAAAGAGTTATTTCCGAAATTAAGAGAAGCGAGAAGACAGAATAAAACAGCCTGGATCAGCTATGACACTTTGTATATAGATGGTAAACCTGTGAAGGTGGATTAGGGGTTACAGGGGGGAGAACTGAAATGTTTTGTGTGGAACTGTAATGGGCTGACTTTAAACAAACGTTCGGATGATGAATTCAACAGATTATTATTTGGGAATCATATCATTATTTTGACTGAATCGTGGGCAAGTAAAACTAGTAAACTAGAACTGGAAGGGTATAAATGTTATAACCTGTATAGACAATATAGACATAGACACGCAAAGCGCAATAGTGGTGGAATTGTTATTTATTGCAGAGATGATATTAGCCAAGGAATTTCAATTGTAAAAAACACATATAATACGATTGTTTGGCTTAAATTAGACAAACACTTTTTTAATGTGAGAGAAGATGTATATTTATGTGCTGTCTATATATGGCCGGAAAATTCCCCAATATATAGACTGTATGACTGTAATCTTTTTGATCTTTTGCAAAAGGATATAAATGAGTTTGAGAACAAAGGCACAATTATCATTACGGGAGATTTTAATGCCCGAACTTCATGTAAAAAAGATTATATTGTATGTGATAACTCTTTCCAAACTGATTTAGATGAATATGTACCCGACGTTGAACTAGAGCGATATTCGCAAGACAAGGGAAGTAACTCATTCGGGAAAAATCTGATTGATTTGTGCACTTCGAATGCGCTGCGCATAATTAACGGTCGCTTGTACGAAGATTTTTCTGTGGGAAAGTATACATATTATTGTAATGGTGGGGCTAGTACGGTAGATTACGTCATTACAAAAGAGTCGTCATTCCCTCTCTTTTCACATTTTGCCGTAGGCGATTTTAACGAATACAGTGACCACGCACCGTTGCATTTTTATCTGACATTTGAAAACATCGTGGAAAGTAACCAAAATTTTAATCAGATATTCGAGCGGGTTGAATGGGATAGAGAGGAAAAAGAACGATTCAGATCAGGTTTGATAGCCAGCCTTCCGATTCTTAATAGAATTTTAACCGAAAATACACAGGATGTGGATAATTTGGTATCTTCATTTTCCTCTATCATTTCGGACATAGCCGATCCGTTATTTTCGAAAACTTCACGTTTTATTCACGGTTTTGAAGATAAATACCATAGGGAAGAGAAGAAATGGTTTGACCAGCAATGTAGAGAAGCACATAGTAAATATCTATCTGCATTACATATCTTTAATAACGACAGATCACCAGTCAGTCGACTGTCTTTAGCCGCAGAGCGGAAAGCATATAAGAAGCTTATTAGATCTAAACAGAGGCGATTTAAATTTGATCAAATTAGAGAATTTGAAAATTTACGGAAGTCAAATCCGCGCCAATTTTGGAAGTATTTTAAAAAATCTACAAAGTCTGTCGATAGTAGGATCTCTCTCGGTGATTTTAAAGATTATTTTTCCGAAATGTTTGAAAATATTGCATCTTTTAAGTCGGACAGTGCGGAACAGTTTTGCGCTACAAATGATTTTAATGATTTAGATCCGACATACGCAGAATTAGATCGGCCGATATCGTACGCGGAGGTAGTGAATAGTATAAAATCGCTGAACCGAAACAAAGCCTGCGGGAGTGATAGATTGTTAAATGAATATTTCATTGAATCGTGCGATATTTTAGCTGGACATATAACTGAAATTTTTAACGTTATTTTAAACTCGGGCGTCTTCCCGGAAATCTGGACAAAAGGTATTATCGTGCCACTACATAAAAAGGGTCCAAAAACCGATGTAAATAATTACAGAGGTATCACTTTATTGAGTAATTTTGGTAAACTGTTTACGAGCGTGATTAATAAACGTCTGTCAGACTGGTGTAATGAGAATAACAAAATTTCAGATGCACAATTTGGATTTCGAGAAAACAGATCCACTATTGATGCAATCTTTATTTTAAACTGTCTAATACAAAACTACCTAAGTGAGAAAAAAAGATTGTATTGTGCCTTTATCGACATGCGTAAATGTTTTGACAGCATTTATCAAAACGGATTATGGTATAAATTGTTTAAATTAGGTATTGATGGAAAACTTTTGCGGATTATACGGTCAATGTATATGTCTGTCAAATCGTGTGTACGACACTGTAATGAGTACTCGGAGTATTTTGATATCGCAGTCGGTCTCAGACAAGGGGAGATAATCTCGCCTATACTATTCAGTCTTTTCGTTGAAGACTTAGAGTTATTCTTGCAATCTGATCCAGATAGCGGTTTGACTATTAAGGATTTATGTGTAATTTTATTATTATTCGCTGACGACATGGTTATTTTAGCCGAAAGCCCCAATGATTTGCAAAAATCTTTAGACAGTTTATGCCATTATTGTAACGAATGGGGTCTCGAAGTAAATACGGACAAAACGAAAATAATGGTTTTTAGGAATCGAGGAAGATTAAAGAATAATGAAATTTGGACCTACAAAAATATTAGAATTGAAGCAGTAAATGACTTTAATTATCTGGGATGCACTTTTAATTACACCGGTTCTTTCACACTTAACAATCAAACATTATATGGCAAGGGGCTCAAGGCGATGAACGTTTTGATATCTAATCTTAGGCGTTATAACACTTCACCACGCGTAGCGCTGCAGTTGTTCGATGCATTTGTTTCTCCGATTTTATACTACAGTTGTGAAGTGTCGGGTTTCAGTCGAGCTGATATTTTAGAAAAGCTCCATTTACGATTTTGTAAGAGAGTTTTGGGTGTCCGTCAATCTACATGTAACGCAGCGGTGTACGGAGAGTTGGGTCGATACCCACTGTATATAAATCGGTATGTTCGGATCGTAAAATACTTTTTTAAGCTTACTCGAAATGAAAATATAATATTATCTACAATCACTAATGATGCTATGTGTAACAATACCTTAGGTTCTTCCTGTTGGTTTCTGAAAGTCAAGAATTTATTAAGCACGCATGGCTTTGCGTACGTATGGGATGACCCAACAGCCGTGAATCCGAAACACTTTATCCCAGTTTTTAAACAACGTTTAGTTGATGAATTTTTACAGAAATGGTATGAAGATGTTGAAAAGGGGCGTGTTTTTGATTCTCTATATAAACACATAAAAATACATTTCACATTTGAGAATTATCTGAATACAGTCATGAGCAGAGAGTTAAGAATAAGCTTGACTAAATTTAGATTGTCAGTACATGGCCTGAAAATAGATTCCGGTAGGTTTGCGGGTCAAGCTACGCAACGCAGTGCGAGACTGTGTGCATATTGTAACTCCGGTGAATTAGAAGACGAATTTCATTTTGTCCTTGTTTGTCCGCTCTATTTAGATATTCGTAAGCAATATATTAAAAAGGCATATTTTAAAAGACCAAGTATGATGAAACTTATTAGCCTTTTAAATACAAACTCGCACAGAGAACTTATTAACTTCTGTAAATACTTAAACATAGCACTTAAAAGACGCAAAGCAACATCCATTGATAATGATCGAATGATGAGATGATTGGTGGGTGACTGGTGACTTCACTTATTTAAAGCTTTACTTTTGATAATTCGGAATTGTAAACACACGTAGCAAGAAATCGCGTGACTAAATACATTTGATTTAAAAATTTATATATTTATATGACTATAAACTATGTAGTTTTTGTCAAATAAACGATGTTCTGTTCTGTTCTGTTCTGGTAATGGATCTACCAAATCCGTTTTGTCTAACAATCGACTGAATCATGAGGTAGACAGGTCCTTTGGCATGCAGAAAATAGACCAATAGCGAAAAGCTTCGGCCCAGGTCAGCCTGCGCAGTCCGCGCAGGCTGACCTGGCTCGATGCTTTTTCGCAGATGCATTAAGCCCCCTTTTCACAGAGCATGGGTCATATGAATATATACAAAGTATATACTGCATAATTTACTAAAACGATGTGTATGTACTAAGTCTTGTTCTTTTTCCTGCTGGCCACATTTTCAGGTTCATTTGCGGACAAAGCAAATAGAGATCAGTGTGCACAAAAGTTACAGTCTGATCGTAAGTCTTCATCATCTAATATTTCACAAGATGTTCTGGCAAAAACAGCTCTATTTCACCTATTGTAACATGTCGATGCTGGAAATGTCACACTTCATTTAGTTATTTCTCTAATACGAGCAGCAACCTGCGTCAGATCCACGTACGTAATAAGAAGGGTATTTCCATTTATGGGATAGATCTAGATCAGACCGAACAGAACTTGCAGTCTGATCTAGGATCAACATCTTCTTTTACTTTAATTTATACCTAACAGTACCTTCATTTGTGGTAAAAATTGTTTTATAACACCACGAAACCTTGAATTTACATTAACTCTTAGGCTGCTAAGCGCGACTCACTAACCTTTTGCGGACAGTGTAGATCAAGATCAGACTGCACAGAACGTGCAGTCTGATCTTGGATCTACACTATCCGATAAGAAGATATCTTTTTCCCCCAAGAAATACCTTTGAAATGGTAAATTTCGGTTTTTGCTATCGGCTTGACAGTTTCATTTCACTTATTTAGCAGGATACTGGTTAATAATCGGCTACAGAGTTAACCGTTTCAGCTTCATTGGCGAAAACAGGAGATTTTGCGCACGGCATAGGTCAAGATCAGACTGCACAGAACGTGCAATCTGATCTTGGATCTATATCGTCCGCCAGTTTAGACAAATCTATAAGAATCTTTTTGTGTTTCACTGGATTTAATTGTGTTTTCAGCCGTTGAAAGAGGGCAAATTAATATATATCTGGCGCTGAACTTGTAATGGTTAACTATTTGCCAAACGGCAAAATTTTTAGATTTTTCCAAACTGAAAGCATTTGCAGACGATGAAATAAAGGTGACTCTAAATTTGAAATATGCTGCAGGAAGGGCGGAAAACCAACATTTTCTTCTTTTCCAACAATGTTTTCAAATATTTTTTTGATAGCTTTTAAAACTCGGGATTCTACGCTAAAGGGTTGTGTTAGTATTCAAACAACCTTTGGCGCTGATCGATGATCGATCAATTTGGATTATATCGCCAGCTTTACTGTGAAATTTATATACGTGTGCGCACCCGGTTATTGAAGTCTCTGTTTATCACATTTTTTGTTGTTTAACTCTGGGAATCGATAGAGTTGTAATGTGACCGGATATTTCATATAAGAATAGTATCTAAAGACAAAATGGTAATTATTTACGTGTTAAATTTATGTATAGATAATGTTATCTAGCTATTTACTACCCAATCCAGAGTTATAACGACCCTGAAGAAGACAGCTTTTGAAAACATTGTGGGAAAAGGAGAAAATGCTGGTAACCAGCATTTTCTCCTTTTCCCTCAATGTTTTCTACTCTATCAAAGACAGAAGTCACCATTTTGAGCTATTTCCAATTTGTCGTCTGCCAATGCTTTTAAGTTGGTCGAGTCCAAAATTTTGTCGTTTGGTAAAGAGATGACCTAGTATGTGTACATGATCATATGTAATTTTTTAAAGTTACAATGTATTGTTTAGTTCCATATTTCGTCTTTCTTTGTTTCCATCTGTTCTTCCTCTCATTATCCTTGTTCCCAAAATCTCCCCTTTATACCTTCTGTCCCATCCATTCCCGCCCATCCCCTGCCCACCCCTCGCTGTGAAAAAGAGGGGTAGAATCCAATTTAGTAACATTGGACAGAAAACTCGAACTTCAACTTTCTCTTTTCAGTCGGAAGACGCGAGAGAAAATTTGACAGAGGAGCAATTAGAAGGTGAGTGAGTGAGTGACTGAGTGAGTTAGTGAGTGAGTGAGTGAGTCGATCGGTCGGTCGGTCGCATTGTTAGTTAATTAGTGCACCAGTTAGAAATTCATTTTTATCAATTTTAACACGTAAGCTGCTGAATAAATGAAACGCAAATTTCTACTCAATACTTATAACCCAAACATTGCGGTTTCAAAGTTGATTTCACCGGAGAGAAAGTACCGTATCGGACAGTGTAGATCAACGATCAGACTGCACGTTCTGTGCAGTCTGATCTTGATCTACACTGTCCGCAAAAGGTCAGTGGGTCGCGATTAGCAGCTCAATGGTTAATGGAACAGGTAACCGTACAATCCTTGCTTTTCGGATATGAGATAACCAAGAAAATATCTTAAGTAATCAGCATAGTTTTGATATTTGAAAAGTATCTCAAAACGCCATGCGTTAAGAGCTTCAACCCGTAAACACATGTTTTATTAGGCTTTTGAAACGATGCGGAAAAAGCAAGAAAATGCTGGTAAACAGCATGTTCTTTATTTTACGATAATGCTGCGCCCTTTTTATATCAAATCCCATGATTTGTGACATATGGTCATTATCGTCTGCAAATACTTTCATTTTAAAACAAGTCTAAAATTCTGTCATCTGGTGAAAAAATAGTTAAAACTTAATTATATGCAATGTAAAACCTGCCTTTAGTGGCCACCTTTTATCGGCTATTACTAAAATTCTCAGAATTCGATATTAATTCATCTTTAACTTTTCCATCACAATCTTCAGAAATTTCACTTGTTTTCGTGATTGTAAAAGCAGATTTCCACTACTTTTGAAGAGTACTATTGTGATAGATAAGTACCACATAGGGCACGGTGAAGATCAAAGATCAGACTGCACGCTCTGTGCAGTCTGATCTTGATCTACACCGTCCGCAAAAACAACTTAAGTCGTCATTGGTAATAAAAAAGAGTTAAACAATAGAAATTTCACCAGACATGTATAATCTTCCGCCCTTTATTGTAACAGAGATTAAGCAAGCATTTCGAATATTCGACAAAGATGGCGACGGAACTATATCAACGCTAGAACTGGGAACAGTTATGCGCTCTCTCGGACAGAATCCGACTGAGGAACAACTTCTACAGATCATCAACGAGGTCGATGAGGACGGTAAGTTGAGCAGCGCTTGCTTGTTGTTTAAGGCCATTTTTTGGATTCATTTCAGTTATATCGCGGTGGGGCAGTGCACTCACATGTATTCATGCCTTTCATGGAGTTTCTTTCTCTGTTACTTCGCTAAATGTCCCTCCCAGGCCAGTGGCTGCTTTCCCACATGGTCGAAACAACTCCCAGCGATGAGAGAGGAATGAGTATCGTTGATCCTCAGAGAGGCATCGGCCGAGTTGGGGACTCGAACCAGCGATTCCCCATGGTTTCAAGCCTTGATATGTTACCGACTGAGCTATAAGGCTTGGTACTTGGTGGTTAGGTCGCTAACGCACTGGGCTTGACATGAAGGGGTCGCTAATACGCTGATGACTATTCACGTATTTACCAATTACGCTCTATGAAAACAGGTTTTAATGTATCTGCAAAAAGTATCGACTTAGGTCAGCCTACGCAGTCTGCGCAGGCTGACCCGAGTCAAAACCTTTTGCTTTTGGTAAAATTTTCTGCATGTCAAAGGATCATTCTACCTCAGACTGCAGCCGGTTATTAGACAAAGTCGATTTTATGGATCCCTAATTATATCATGACTTGCTTGGTATAATCATAGGCCACTGAAATTCCACTAGTCTATCACGGGATAAAGAAATTTTCCTTTGCGGACACCGTCACTATAAATAGCACATTGGCGACTGCCTCTATATTTTTGACCAGCACAAGAGGAATTCACGTTAAGTTTATGTCATAAATCTTAATCAGTGTTACTTAAACCATAATTAGGATTTGTAACCGTGTATTTCAAGACCACACTACCCCCATGTGCAAACAGATCTCTCATTATGCTTTTCGCAAAGTAAATTCAAGATCACCGTCACATAACGGAGGCTAAGGGTTAAAGCTACGGTCCACATTGTTTCCCTACATTATCATGTATATGCCATGCAAAAATGCCGTATACATTGTGCTGAACTAATTACTGTTACAATTTCCATTTAACCCTTTACCCAACAATCACTAGTCTAAACGACCAAGAGAAAAGAAAGCTTTTCGAACATTGTGAGAAAAAGAGAATATGCTGGTAAACACTATTTCAACCTTTTCCAACACTGTTTTCGGAAAAGGAATGTTTCTAAATTACATGTTACAACCGATCCCTGCTGGAAAGCAATTATGGAAAGAGCAGCAACAGACGACAACAGGGAAATATACAGTTGTTCGTTCTTCGTTCGCGCGTTAGTCCATCCATCCATCCATCCATCCGCTCGCTCGCTCATTCATTCATTCATTCATCCATTCATGTTTTCAAATACGTCTGCGCCAAAATTTGTTTCGTGATGAAATTGCTCACAATATACACTCTCTAAACTATTAGAGGTAACATCATGTACAATGCCGATCTCGACCCACACCCTCCGCCATTGGAATTAAACTAAAATATCCACTGTATTGTTGATTAAACTAATAAGTATGTGATCTATTAGATGGCTACCCTTTATAAACTCTTTACCTAACTCTCGCTCGTCTTAATTAACGACCCTACACCAATGGGCTTGTGGAAACACTACGGCAAAAGGTAAAGAATGCTGGTAGCATGCACTTTTCCCATTCCCACAGTGTTCCAACCCATGCTTCATGGGGTTTGTCTGTTACTGCCTGGGGTCGGTTAACATTCCCTTTGATGATAACGTCAACCCAAAACAGCGACACGTTTTTTTTTGACGTCTTCGTCTAATGTCACTAAAATACGGATCGTTTTCTTCCACGTTACTGAACCCTTAGCAAATAAGTTAGTCTGATTATCGTTTCTTTGCCTCTGGGAGTAAGCTTTTCATATAATCACTCATAATTTAACAATTTTGTGCACACTTTCAATAATCTGCCACTGTTTTATTTGGTCTTTTTGCCCTACACGAGTGCGCATGCGCAGTTTTCCGGTCTCGTTATCAGGAAGTGGTCAGAGACTAAAAGGGTCTATATAGTTGCACACATTGTCTTATTATACATAATATGGAGGCAGTCGCCAATGTGCTATTTATAGTAACGGTGTATAGGAAAATTTGAGTATCCCGTGATATACAGGCGATGCACCAATGTGCAAAAGTGTTTGATAATCGACCTGGCAAACTTTAGTATTCCGTGACAGACCAATGGAGTTTCAAAGCCTGTGGTATAATGCATCACGAAGATACATTTTCACCCCTTTTTCTTTCCAGAGCATGGTTCAACTGCTTATATATTTATCAATTATTTAACAAGTTCTCTGTCCATTAGGTAATGGTCTAATCGAGTTTGACGAGTTTATTGTGCTGATGTCAAAGCAATATTCAGCTGAATGCACAGAAAAGGATATATTAGAAGCATTTAAGGTAAGTGAAGTATGTAAACTATTGGCTAACAAAGAAAGATCTTTCTAAAAGATAGACAGCGTAAAAGGTGATACTGGGTCCATATTCACCAATCATTCTTAAGAACATTCTTAATCTTATTCTCGAAGATTTTCTAAACGTGAAAGTAACACAACTTCTGATTGACTAAACCAAATGCCGCCCGACATGTTCTTTGACTTAGAAAAATTAGAAAAAAACAAAAACAAAGACAAAAACTGAGAAGATAAAAACTTTCTTCTGTTGCGCCGAGGAAAACATGCCTCTTTAATACTTCGACCAGCCTGAATAGCTCAAGTGGTAGAGCGTAGGACTCGTAAACGTCAAGTCTTGGGCCACTTGAGGGTGTGGGTTCGAGCCCCACGGCGGGCCATTTAAAGTAACTAATAGTCTTTCGGAATAGACGCTAAACCGTGGTTCCGCGTTAAAGTACCGCGCGTAACTTAGGATGGGTTTCGTCCTGTATCTTACCCTATCCCCCGTCACAAAACCTAATAACCTTTGGGTGGGGGGGGGGGTGTCACTATCATAAATATGACCGCAAATTACTCGCAAAAGGCCGGCTGAGGCCCGCAGAATATACATGTTTTACCAATCGCAAGAGAATCAAACCAAGACGTCAGTCTTGGTCTTTGGCTCTTTTCAAATGTGTTCTTTTTTTTGCCACAAACCAGCCTATTTTGCTCTTTTCATAATACGTATTTCATCCGTGGTGTTACAGTCACATTGTTGGCTTGTCGCTTGGCAATTTCTACCGGCTAGGAACATCTCTTTCATTAATTTTTTATTAGTAGCATTATAATCTGTTGGATTTTTTTCTAAACAATCATATCAGGAAATATGCAATTGAGCCATTCTCTGTAAAAAAAAGGGTTAAATGCATCTGCCAAAAGTATCGAGCAGTCCACGCAGGCTGACCTGGGCCGAAACTTTTGCTATTGGTCAATTTTCTGTATGTCCAAGGACCATTCTACCTTATGATTAAGTCTTCTTTTTTTTTTTTTTTTTTTTTTTAAGTGTCTATTGTGGATCCATAGTTATATGATGGCTTGATAGGTATAATGCATCGCGGAGATGTATTTAGCACCCTTTTGCCAGAGCATGGCTCAATTAGATATATATAGACAAGTTGTCCTGGGGAATCGATCGTTATTCGAAACGCTCTGACAGTCCTCAAAAGCAGCGATGCATAAATTATTTGACATCGTCAGAAACTAAAACATGTTCAGGGTAAGGTGTCAGCCGGGAATCCTTCCCGTATCTGTATATTGGTCTTTTGTCCTGAAGTCATTCGTCAAATACGAGAATATGAGCCATTCTTTGTGAAAAGGGGCTTTAATGCATACGCAAATAAAGTATCCGCAATCCGTGCAGGCTGATCTGGGTCCGGAAACTCTTCGCTATTTGTTAAATCATCTGCATGTAAAGGAACATTCTATCTCTAGAATCAGTCAGTTTTTAGGACAAAATAGATGTTTTCAGGACCTATAACAATAATTATTTTGACTTGGTTGGTATTATGCATCACAGAGACGCATTAAACCCCTCTTGCCAGAGCGTATCTAGGCTATTTGTCTGTCTGTCTGTCTGTCTGTTGTCTGTTCGTCCATCCGTCCGTCCGTTCGTCTGTCTGTCTGTCTTTCTGTTTTTGTACCCTTAAAAGTTTAGAATATTTATATAAATTTCCACTTTAAGCTTGCTCATTTGAGAGTTTTCCTTCGGTACGGCGGACCACATGGTTTTCCTCTTTCACACAGCCCTCTCTTTCATGGTTTTCCTTTTTTATCCTTTTTAAACGTTTACCGAACTAACGAACGAACGAAATACTTTTAATGACAAAAACTTGCATAGTTTATTGTCATAAACATAAATATACATAAACATGCAGAATGCAATGTCAACGTGCTACAGCGGGAGAAAAACATATTTAACTCTTTACCAAACGACAGCATTTCAGGCTTGTCCAAATTCAAGGCATTTGCAGATGACAAACTAAATGTGATTCAAAATCTGTAATTCGTTTTGGGAAGGGTAGAAAGCATCGTGAGAAAAGGAAAAAATGCTGGTTACCAGCCTTTTGTCCTTTTTCCACAATGTCATCAAAAGCTTCCTCTTTCAGGTTGATTAAAAGTCTGTACGTGGTAAAGGGTTAAGAAATAGCTTATAGGTTACCAATTATGGGGAAAAAGAGAAAAGTTTATCACTTGAATATTAGAAAATTAAGCAAAATAGGTGACCAAGTTTAAAGTTGAAGAGTTGCTGGAGGATCAGCCAAAGATACCCAACCAGTTGTTGGCAGCCCTGGAGAACATTGCAGGGAAGAGCAGCCGCTCACAGCAAACAACTGCTCCACCCAACAATGCCCTTCATACTACCAGTAAACGACTATATATTTTAATTGTTTTGTAGTCTCGTTATAATTATTTTGTAGTAGTCTTTGGTGTCATTTACGTTACAATGTAAACGAATGAATGAATGTTGTTTAATGTTGAATATTTCAATAAGCAGCTGACATTTTACTTTGAAATTCACACTTTACCTCAAGTTAACTTGTTATCGATCCCTTTTACAATCTACCCTGTGATATGGGGAGGTTTTGTGTTTAACCAGCGAGACATGATTTTGCCAGATTTGCACGTGCAGCCCACGATGAAAGTACATGGCACAGGAAATGTGTATGGACATAATCTTTATATAGACATCCTTCTTATGGAAAATCACATTTGAATTCACAGTGTTTGTCAGTGAACATGCCAAGACTGAATCAAAATCAACGATTTCAAGCATTAACGATGCTTGCTCGCGGCGATAACGTCTCTAACGTGAGTAGGGCGTTAGGTTGCCATGAAAACACCATAATTCGGTTGCGCCAGCGTTTTCAGCAAACAGGTGGGGTGGTAGATTGTCCTACACCTGGTAGAACTAGGTGTACAAATCCTCGGACGGACAGATTTATTGTGTTGACGCACCTTCGACGTCCTTTCAAACCGCGTCAAGTACAGCAAGGCAGAACGGTTTCAGCAGCCACACAGTCCTGCGCCGCCTCAGGCAAGCTCGGACCCCTATCCGGCCTAGGAGGCCTTATGTGAGACAACTCTTGACGGCACGTCATCGAGCTGCGCGTTTGCACTGGGCCCGACAACATTTAACCAGATTTGCACGTGCAGCCCAAGGTGAAAGTACATGCCACAGGAAATGTGTATGGACATAATCTTTATATAGACATCCTTCTTATGGAAAATCACATTTGAATTCACAGTGTTTGTCAGTGAACATGCCAAGACTGAATCAAAATCAACGATTTCAAGCATTAACGATGCTTGCTCGCGGCGATAACGTCTCTAACGTGAGTAGGGCGTTAGGTTGCCATGAAAACACCATAATTCGGTTGCGCCAGCGTTTTCAGCAAACAGGTGGGGTGGTAGATTGTCCTACACCTGGTAGAACTAGGTGTACAAATCCTCGGACGGACAGATTTATTGTGTTGACGCACCTTCGACGTCCTTTCAAACCGCGTCAAGTACAGCAAGGCAGAACGGTTTCAGCAGCCACACAGTCCTGCGCCGCCTCAGGCAAGCTCGGGCCACTATCCGGCCTAGGAGGCCTTATGTGAGACAACTCTTGACGGCACGTCATCGAGCTGCGCGTTTGCACTGGGCCCGACAACATTTACACTGGGGGCGACAGCAGTGGGCTCGGGTTCTATTCTCTGATGAGTCTAGATTTAATCTTTCTCATCATGATAGTCGAACACGAGTTTTTAGAAGAACAGGTGAATGTTTTGCTGATTGCTGTCTCATTGGGAGGGACAGATTTGGGGTAGGAGTGTAATGGTTTTGGGGTGGAATTACGGGAAGACGGAAAACAAATCTTGTTGTTGTACGATCTCAATGCTTAAGGCTATATTAACCAGATTCTGCAGCCTGAAGCAGTTCCTTTCCTTCAGAGACACGGGCCTGCAATTTTGATGGTTGACAATGCAAGACCAATGCAAGACCTCATGTTCCACGGAGAAGTCGACAGTTTCAGGACAGAAATCACATTGACGCGCTACCCTGGCCTGGCCGTCTCACCGGATATGAATCCGATAGAGTACATCTTGGTAGAAGGGTGCATTCCAGAGGCAACATCCACGATCTTAGGGACCTCGAAAACGCTTTAATTCAAGAATGGAATAACATCCCCGACGTCGTCATCAGACGTTACGTTAGGTCAATGCGAGGTCGCATTGTCGCTTGCATCAACAGCCGAGGTGGTCATACACGATACTGACTAAAAGATTCGAATTTCGAATTTGACGTGCTACCCTGGCCTGGCCGTCTCACCGGATATGAATCCGATAGAGTACATCTTGGTAGAAGGGTGCATTCCAGAGGCAACATCCACAATCTTAGGGACCTCGAAAACGCTTTAATTCAAGAATGGAATAACATCCCCGACGTCGTCATCAGACGTTACGTTTGGTCAATGCGAGGTCGCATTGTCGCTTGCATCAACAGCCGAGGTGGTCATACACGATACTGACTAAAACAAAGATTCGAATTTTATTTTGTTGAAACTGCCTTTTATTTGCCAAATGCTTTTATTGAAGCAAGTGATTTCAGTTCAAATAACGGCAAAATCTTAATCTTGTGGAAAAGTGGAAAAAAAAAAAAGATGATATGAATCACGTGACAGTTTTATTTTTTATGATTGACAATTTTAAACTTTTGGAAGTGATACATTCTTTGATTGCAGTCGTCATCATCTGATTCGTTGCCTGTATGACTGCAATATTATGATAACCGGAATTTTCTAATCAGTATTCAAGTAAAATGTTTTTATCCTTGTTTGTTCAGCTATTATAAAAAAAACTTTCTCAGTTGACCTTCCTGTTGAGTGTTTAAACCAATGGAAAGAAGCGGTAAAAACTCCGAGTATTCTTTTATTAGCGTTAAATATTTATTGTGGCGCCGCATGAGCGGCGGCACTATATTTTTATTCGGTTTTGTAAAGTGCCTATGGAGGCAGCCATATTGAACTGGTTCCATGCTTTGTTTTAATATCCACCTATATCTACTGTACTTTGATTACCAGATCGGGGTCCATAATAACTTTTTTATTTATTTGTGGGGATTTATTTTTTTGTTTTTGTATATTGCACTTTCATTGTTAGATGGATAAAAACATGGATCGTAGACATATCAACATTTTCCTTTCGAAAAATAAAAAATGCATTTCGAATAATAACTCACGTGATCAAAAATTATCTGTCACAAATTTTCGAAGCCACCATTTTAAATATCTTACGCTGGAAAAGGTTAAGAGGCATTTTCAAGCTCTTTGACCCTAGAGCACCCTATGTGGTACTTGTGACCCCACTTATATTTTTGTTCTAGTATTGTATGGATTGTAGAAATATTGTTTTCCTTTCGCGATCGTGTTTTTAAGACCAGCTAACTGTAACTAGGTCAATGTTGGGGGTGACAGATGTTTCGGTAACAGACGAGTTCGGTAAATTGGACTTATGGAGTAAATCGATTGGATGTTTCGGTAACAAGGTAATTATATAGTGGTAATGCACCGTGACGTTTTTCACACCAAATAAAGTCTTGGTTCTGATTCGTTCAATGTTTCTCTTTTTTCTTCCACACACTTTAAGACATAATATTTTTGTTATGTTTCTACTGTTATGCTGTACGTAAAATGATACCCGAATCAAAGTTGAGGTAACGAATAACAACACCCAATCCTAAACTTGAAACACGTTGTATCTCCTTTTAAATCAATGCTTTATGATCCTTTCAATGTGAAAATATTTTCTTACTGAAAGACTTCCAAAGCAGCCATTAACCCTTAGAGCGTCTGTCATTACTGCTGTTGCCATTGCGGCCGGTGCAGATCGAGATCAGAGTACACCAAACACGGGGTTTGATCTTTGATCTTCATTTGTCAATTTTGCAAGACATTCAGAACAAGAAAACCTTGACACTGCTAAAAATAAGTTTTATATCTAGAATGAAAATGACCGTTGGGTTTATTCTACGCTCTTAGATTTAAAATTATGGATAGTTAAATTTAGTTCAGAAACACAGGTAATACAGGTAAAAATATTGTGGCAAAAGAAGAGAGCGAGCGCGAGAGATAGATAGTAGCAAATACTTTTTTTGACAAATACTTTTTTCAAACTGCACGAGCAGTGTGTGATCTAAACATGCCCAATACCCATAACTTTTACATGCAGTCTGATCTGCGAGTTTCTTCTTGTCCATTGGTGTTTCAGGTTTTCATAAACTGGGGTTAATCTTTAAGATCTACGGGAAACTTCTTTATCTTTTTGGAAATGGGAGGTGTGAAAACAGGCTGTAAACGCGTCTATATACAATATACAGTACTCCCTTCGCTCTCAAATAGTACGCATATGATTTTTTTATGCAGTGTTGTATTGATGAACGCACTTTAAAACCAGCAGACGCCGATTTTTGTGCACCAGACCAGATTTGAAAACTGTGTGGAAAATGGAGAGGAACAAAACAGAACCGATATCTTTTAGATGGGCACAAATGTTCATGGTCAAAATCACAAGAAGTATGCACGAAAGCATTATTGTCAAGGCCTCTCTCTTTCTATCTCTCACTCCCTCTCTTCATTTGCCACAATGTTTCAAATGTATTATCTTTATTTCTGAATTCACGTTAATTATCCATAATTTTAACCCTTAGAGCATCGAAAAAAGTAAAGGCTATTTTCATTTTAGAAACGGAACAATACATATATTACAATATACGATCCCTGGTCTAATATTAGCTATTTCAAAGCAAAGTTGTCCTTCTTCATAATGTCTTAGAAAAGCTGGCAGCGTAAACCAACGATCAGACTCTGTTTTTGTTTTTTTTTTTTTCTTTTTTTGCTTTGCAGTTTGATCTTTGTCTGAATCGGTCGCAAGGGCAACAAGAGTGAAAGGTGTTCTGAGGGTAAATGGCTGGTTTGGAAGTTGACCAATTTGTTTCCGGAAGAAATTATTTTTCACACAGAAAACGTTGACAAGAATAGCGTCATTTTTAATAAAACATTTTTAAAAAACTTGAGGACTGGCTTAAAGTTGGAGTCTGTTATCTGTAGGACGATTAAGTAATACGGGTACAAGCTTAGGGCTGGGTTTTATCAGGGATCGTATATTATTCATTACATGAATCAGCTATGGGTGAAAAACGAAAATAAGATACGGTGATCAAAATTTACTAATTTCAGGTATTTATTTATACAGCATGGAAAGAACAACAAATATATTTACGTCAGAAAACGAGTGAGAATTGCAAATTAAAAGAAAAAACGTTTGCACAAACAGAAGCCATGGGTGTGAAAAACGTCACGGCACTATATTACTGCCTTGTTACCGAAACATCCAATCAATTTACTCTATAAGTCCAATTTACCGAACTCGTCTGTTACCGAAACATCCGTAAATCAATGTTGGAGCGCCTAACATGACTGGTATCATACAACCCGTCTAGTCTATATAGATATAACGACTTCATTCAAGTCTTTATTATATCTATAATAAAGAGGGGTTGTATGATACCAGACATATGTGTTGGAGTGTCAGATTTAGCACAATCCGATAACAGACTTTTCTTTCGTTAATGTAAAAATCTTCCTGTTCAAAATCAGACGGTCGAGAGTTTTGATATTTCATGTGTAGTATCGCTACAATGACCTCAACCAAGTACTAGTATGTTCAAATGGTGGCCTTCGGGTCAAAAGTTGCCATATGCTCCCCTCCACCCAGATGTCACAAATTTGCGCATAGCCATATTTGTTACACACTTTTCAAAATCTTCTATCAAATATCAGAAAGGCAACAGCTCTAACATTTCTATCTACCAATTGTGTCCAAATGATGTCCTGTGGATAAAGAAATGGCCCAGTCCATGGATAAGAAGTTTGCAAATAGCGTTCAATGATATGAAATTTAAAAATCTTGTCAAAAACCAGATGGCCCAGAGTTTAAATACAGTATCACCACTTGGACCTCTACGAAGATTGTGCAAGAGATGCGTATTAGGAAATAACCCAATGCATTGTGCCCTGTTACAGAAACAACTAGTTTGCGGCGCCATTGATGTTCAGCATCAATATTTTCTTGTATATATATTTTTTTTTGTTAAGCTATTCAAAATTAACTTTCTCGAGGGACCTCCCTGGTGAGTATTAAAACCAGTGGAAAAATGTTGTAAAACTGAGAACTCTTTTATTATCATAAAATATTTTCATCCTTGTTGCGTTCAGCTATCGTTAAAGAAAATCTTTCTGAATTGACCTCCCTGGATGAGTGTTAAAACCAATGCGAAAAGAAAGCTTTAAAAAACTCTCGTGCTCTTTCATTAGGGTAAAATATATTTTTTATATTAATTTTACCTTTCTCAAGGGACATCCCTGGCGAGTGTTTAAACCAAAAGACAAAAGCGGTAAAAAACTCCGGTGCTCTTTTGTACGGGTAAAATATTTTTATCATTGTTATATTCAGCTATTTTAAAACCTTTCTCAAGGGACTTATCTTAGGACTATTAAGACCAAAAGATAAAAACGGTAAAAAACTCCGGCAGCTCTTATATCACGATAAAATATTTCTATCCTGGTTTTGTCCAGCTTTTTTCAAAACCTTTATCAAGGGACCTCCCTGGTGAGTGAGGTCCCTGGTGACTGTTAAAACCAACGGATAAAAGCGGAAAAACTCCGAGTGTTCTTTTGAGGGTGAAATGTTTTTATCCTTGTTTTGTTCAGCTATTTCAACCTCCCTGGTGAGTGTTAAAACCAAGGGATAGATGCGGTAAAACTCAGAGTACTCTTATCATAAAATATTTTCATCCGTGTTTTGTTCAGCTGTCTTAAAAAAAACACCTTTCTCAAGGGACCTACATGTCGAGTGTTAAAACCAATGCATAAAAGGGATTAAAAAACTCTGATGCTTTAATATGACATTAGAGCTCAGCTTAAACGGCGTGTAACACCGATACAAACAAACCTACAAATAATTACCACGGAACAGGCATAATGCCCAAAATCTTTCTCTTATACACTTGAATATATCGAAAATATTATTGCTGACCTATTACTGGGCTACATGTGTGCTGACAGCACTGCACATAAAACGTCTGCAAAAAAAAAAAAAAAAATTAAGCTACAAGAAACCAAACATGGTTGGATAAACAAAATCAAAAATAATCAAGAAAATAGTTAATGCAGACAAAGCATGGTTAGACAAGTATATACAAACACTTGCTCAAATTTTCAAGACAAGTACATAAATGATACAGCAACTGCAAAGCGTAGGAGAAATACGAAAAGAAAAACTAATAGAACTTTTAACGAGAAACACCTACGAGAGATAAAAGCAAATTCAAACCAGGGTTAGACAAATATAAACAAAAATTTACCGGAACTAAAATTTTCAAGAGAAATAGATAAACAAGATATAGCAATTTCAATGCATGGTTGAAAAGATATGAACAAAACCCCACTGAATTTCGATTAGAAATATGAGGTAAAGCTAATAAAATGCATGGTCAGACAAATGAAAGCAAAATCTGATTATAATGTGGATGGGAAACACACACATGAGATAAACCAAGTTCAAAGCATGATTAGTAAAATATAAACAAAAACTTACTAAAGTTTTGAAAAGAAATTATCCAAGGCATAACCCATATTCAAAGCATGGTAAGAGAAATATAAACAGAAACTCTGAATTTTTGATGTTTAATATATACATGAGACAAAGCAAAGCCAAAGGATGGTTAAACAAATAGATTTAAAAACTTTGTGTAATTTTCATCAGAAATATTTATCCGAAACAAAGCAAATTCAATGCAAGATTAGAGAAATATATGCAAAGGCTTATTGTGATTTTGATTAGAAATACATTCACGAGATAAAGCGAATTCAAACCATGAAATTCTAAACTGTGCCAATTCCGATTTTCTGAGTACATTTCCAACTTTTGTTTTCATACCCAGTCATTTCTCGTAGCTAAAAATACCCCTTACATGACAGGAACTTAAAATCTAACATAATGTCTACATTGTACATGATTTAATCTAAAATGTGATACCAAATACGTTGGCATTAGTAAAAACACTTAATGAGAAATCACCGAAAACAAAGTGCACACTTTCTTTTGGAAGAGAGTGTACATTTCACAATATTATCGAAAGACTTTGTCAACATTTTATCAGATTCAAATCTCATGATTTACACTTACTTATACTTGTAAGGACTGCAAGGGTGTGGACAACGTCCAAATATTCTTAAGTTCTCATATTTGCACCGGTGGACTGAGCCCGTATTTATCTACAATTTGCCACTATGTTAACTTATTTAAAAAATACAGTCCTCTCAACTCCATGACCGACACTACGCTGTGTCACAACTTGCAAAGTATTTGCAGTCTGATTTTTTTTTTTTTTTTTTTTCATACATTATTAATTTTAGATTTTTTTATACAGTTGATCGATGGTCAGTAAGTCCTATTATATACTATGTATACTAAATATAACTTTTATTTCTATATACAATGTACAAGCAAACCTATTTAATAAACAGTCTCTTCAACCCCATGACTCGCAATACACTCTGTCATGACTGGCACAGTGTGTGCGGTCAGATCTTGGATTTTCTTTACTTAATCAATTTAAAATTTGTCTATACAGTTAATCGCTCACCGATCAAACCACCAACGCTATGCAGCCTAATCCTCGCATTGAAATAAAAGCTTTAGTGTAGTTAAAAGAAAAAGAAAAAGCAAGTTATCTTCAAAATTTATAATCATGAAATATAAGTCTTGAACGCGTTCAGCAAGTTAAGACGTTAGGTTTGCGATCCAGAAGTTCTGAGTTCTACATAGTTCAGTATGGCATCCATTCTATGTTAGCCGATTTAGCGTCATTCTTTGAGTTGTAAACGAAAAATATCCCATTAAACATTTTTATTCCTATTTGCTACATACAGAATCACAGGTTTCCATCCGGGAGCTGGTAGACCACAGGTCTGACGTTTTGGTTATTTTTAGAATGATTAATTAGTCGTATCTTTGATCAGTTTGTTTGGTGGGCAGTGGCAATGCTTCTCATTTGCTACAATATATCTTTTTTTTACCATCAAAGCTAAGAAGGAACATGTACACGTTTATGTCTGAGTCATTTTCCATGTATCTTTTATTTCCTTCCTCGTATGACAGCAACTCCCCGTGATAATCGCACACTACCAGTTCGGTTTCAGTATTAATTTTCGATTTGATTTTATGCTTGCCCCTCTCCTGTCTGTGTTATTGTTTTTTAAATCCTGGCGAGTCTTGTTTTATTTTTTATTGAATCCAAAATATTTTGATCTTGAATAAGATTTTTTGGCCTCTTTAATACTTCGTCTGGTTCTATTAGACTGCTGCCGATTGTACTCAAGTATACATGATGTCATACACTTTGTAGTGAACCAGTTCTTTTCGGAAAGTAAATTGGCGAAAGTTTTATTTGGGTCTGTAAGTTCATAGCGCCCGATCATTTGAACAACTTGTTCAACCCTTTTCTTCATAACAAGTTGTAAAAATGCATTCCGAAAATTTTTACGGTCATTTGTCGAATCTTTAAGTCCGAACTGTGGATTTGCGCGGACCATTGATGAATATTCCTCTGGGTAGGGAAAACTGTGTTAGACTCAGTATTTTACTATTAAATAGTACTGATAATTTTTTTGCGACTCTGTGCTAATAGCGGTTAATAATTTCCTGTGTACTTGAAGACCCTGAGAACCCTTAAGATAAGGCAGACGAGATTGACCTTTGACTGAGCTCGTCTTCGCAAGGATTTGTATTACTTGTCATGGTTTCAGGTACTTCTGGTTCAGCTGTTTGGGGTGGATGTTTATCAAGTACACTTTGATAAATGGCTTTAATAACTCCTGCATCTTGATAGAATTCTTGTCTAGGTTCGTCAACGTAGACGTTTTTAGTCGATTTTAGCGAATGACTGAGAACGGAAGCAACAGTTAATTGCTCAGGGTCCGATTTTGTGTTGTGCGAATATGTTCCAATTTCATGTCGTATTTGAGTAGAGGAAATATGTAGTAATCCCTCTTTGCTTAAAATATCTTTGAAATCGCCAGAAGCAGATTCAATGAAATTCCCTTTTGAATTTAGAAATAATTTGGTCCTAGGTATATCATGTGCAGGCTTTGGCCTGAGTCTTTTCATATACTTTAGCAGCATGGGCCGCGTTTCATCTTCCTGACTAAATGGAACCCTTGCCATACACACATTTCCGGTCTTGTGTTCGTCGGTGGCAAGGTAGCGTTCAGCGTTTTTATTTTTTTCTTTTCATTTTCATATCGAACTTTGCATTTTTTATTTCTGCAACAGGCATATTTATGAATGCCGAAAGCCTCTGACCATATTGCAGGAAATGTGAATAGAAAAACATATTAACTAACCTGAGATCCAGGGGGTCGGGTAATTTAGTCAAGGTTAATTCTAATATCTTTTTTGCTTTTGATTTTAAATGCCCATGAATTTGGACATTGCTTTTTAACACTTGCTCATAGTCAACGGGATTATTTTCAAATTCCCTTCTTTTTTCTCCTTATTGTAAATCTACTTTTGATGCCCTTGCTCTCACCTGCAACTTTTGAGACTGAGTCTAAATGCCTCGCGCAATAATGGATCATTTTCCGTACTGTCTGCCTCAACCTCTGTCATTTTTGATAGAGCGAGACAATACTTCGCAACTGTATCTCAACTTAATCCTAGGTTTTTGAGAGCTTTATAAAAACTCTGTCGCCAGTCAACTTCTAAAAACTTTTTGGAGTCAAACATTTCCAAATCGTTGCCTTCCGAAAAAAAAAAACTGCATCTAAGCATATTGTTAGATGTCATTTTTACGTGCATTGAGGGGTAGCTTCGAACTTTCATATACATAGTATACCTATTTAGATGCCCATTAACACGCAACCCATCTGTTAGAGCTTCACCCGAAGGAGAAAGTCCTACTTCTGCCATTTTGTTTTAATTTCCCTTCGTTTAACGGCAGTGTGTTACCTTGCCTGACTTTTTAGAATCGTCCTCTGACTCTCTGCTCGATTCTGAGGAAGAATCACTTAAACCAGTGGGATTTCTTTTCACAATTTTCTTCTGGAGTGTTAACCTATAGTCGCTTTAAGACCTGTTTCTTCGTCTGGTTTATATAGTGGATCATACACATCTTGTTCACTTGTCAATAGTTCATCTTCTGATGATTCTATATTTATTTGTACCTACATTTAGTCCTCTGTTTTGTAGCCTGATGGGTTTAGCAGCTTTTGATATCTGAATCTGGTTTGATTCGGACGAAAACGATAAAAGATATTTACGTGTTTGATTGATTGTTCTACTTTTCTTTGATATTGTTGATTTAGTCCAATTTTGATAATTCTCGCCCTCAGTACTAGTGCTTGCTTGCAGGATAGCAGAAGCCCCAATATTATGACCATGACGAGGTGGATCAGTCAAATTACACACATTACAATCTTGATCGAGAGTGCCTTCTGGGGATATGTCTGTCGATTTTTTTCCGTATTAACTTGAAAATTGTCATCAATGAATGTAGATTGATTTTGGGCAGCATTACCATGATCTATTTTCCGGTTCTCTATCAAGTTGAGTGGACGCATTTTGACATTCATTGTATTTAAACGTGACTGTACCGCTTACGTTACACACAAACTTTCCAGATTTCTTTTCATTTTCGAAGTACAGGTGTAACTCCTCGACATTGCTTACTGCCTTCTTTGACCCAATCTTAATAGGAATACCTACACTGGCATACCCATGACCAATCATTGGCCATGCACTCCCATACTTCATTTCAAGTTCTTTAATTGAAAAAAAAAAGAAAAAAAAGAAAAAATTCTAACCTTAGATTATCAGCTCTCTTGGTTTCTTCGCATACAATATCAGACGCTCTATCCTTGTTCACCTTTCTACAGAAAACGACATGGAAATCTTAGCTTTCACTTCATCTCATGATACACACCGGTGTTTTCTGAAAACAGAAGAATAATTTCTATGTAAGAACTCCATAAAACATGAAAATACATTCCTATTTTCCTATTGTGCCGAAATTAATATTGCACCCAGGTTACATATTCGTTATTTACATCATGTCTTTCGGTAGTTTATATAGAAATAATGATGGATTATGGTTTGATATTTCATGTATAACACCACTGAAAATATCGATTTCATATTTTCTAACTCTTCGATTGAAGGCGGAAACAGTAGATCCCGCGGACTAGTTACCTAGGTAAACAGCGCGTGCCATTCAAACGTATGGAAATATGACGTGATTTACGCTATTCATTCAAGGGACATAATTATTCACCACTTCTGTTGAGGTCAACAAGTATCCTTAATATGTAGGTAAAGTTTAATTGATATAACTTTATCATTACTGATTCACTGACCTCAATACTTGATGGGATTTCCTTTCATCCTTATCACTTCGTGAATTCGAGCTGGAATTGTTGAATATAGGTCTCTTACATATCCCACATCAATATTTTCCCATGCATTACGAATCAAGTCAATTAACTGATCCCGAATGTTTATGTTTATAGCATTGGGTTCAATGTCTCTCTTCAGCCAAACCCAAACATTTTCTATAATATTCAAATCTTGGACTGAGCTGACAATTAAGTAGACACAGTATTGTTGTTTTCCGTATATGCTTTCACAACACGGGACCTATGAACAGGTGCATTGTCATCCATGAACACATACCGTCTATTGCCAAAATGCCGAGCGATGGCTGGCCACAATTTATCTTCAAGTGTGTTGATGTACTTATTAAAGCCAATGTTACCATCAGCAGGTGTTAGCGTTCCAATATCATTATAACACAAACATCCCCAGGTCATAACGCTGACCTTCCTACGTGGCTCTTGACAAACAAGGTGGGGGTTGTTAACTTCATCGTCTTTTCTCCAAATATATACCCGGTTGTTTGAGTCAATAACTATCTGACCTTCATCACTAAAGATCCAGTTTTGCCAGTGTCCAATCACAGTCCAGTCCTTTCTCTGACGACACCAAAAAACACGCTTTTCTTGTTAACCTCCCTTATCACTACCCTTTTCTTTATATGCTTTCGTTTATAGCCCATATGTGTTCACTTACGTTGAATAGTTGTTGTAGAAAAAGTACGGTCTTTGCCCTCTTTAACTAGACTAGTCAAGTCTTGGAGCGATCTTTTTCTGTTCCATTTCACAAATCTTGAAAGTTGGGTTTCATTATTTCTTCCTTCCTCTTCCGGACCTGTTTTCTACATCACCGAACTCGTCAAAAATTTTCAAAATACTCTTAACTGTAGACCTAGGTATTCTAAAAATTCTTGACAATTCACACTGATGTTTGCCGTCTTTGTGCTTAGTAACAATTTTCTGACCTCTGTGCTGATTTCCTTTGTTTTTTGGTGTCATATGGTGAACCACAAGTAAATATCATAAAAACTTGATGATGTCATAATCTTTAAATTATGACGTCATCTACACTTATGACAGCGTTTACTTACCCAATTTTCATCAACTTACCTTGTAGGCCTACTTTAAATGAGTAAACAGTTAAAATTATGGGAGGTATTCCCACAGTGTAGGACCGGAAGTGTACAATGTTTGGGATTGAATGTGACTTGGGATTCTGTACAGTGGTGATATGTCACTTGTATGTGAAAATTTGTGTTCACATAGCAAGCCAGGCTGGTGATTTTTATTTTGTTTTGATAGTTATTATAAGGGGCCCTGCGTGGCTCAGTGGTAAAGTGTGAGACTCGTAACCTGGAGGCCCCGGGTCCGAGCCCTACCTGATCCGCTGGGCTTTTTCGTGGGTGTGTCCTTGGGCAGGACACTTAAGAGCCCAAGCCTAGTACTGGTAAAACCCAGGAAATACATGAATATGTGAGCTGTCGCCGTGATATGACTTAAATCATGTTGAAACCGGCGTAAAACACCATTCAATCAACGATAGTTATTATAAAATTTTCATATCCAATTGTTTGTTATGTATAGACCATATCAGGAACACTTATGTGCGCTCCAATTCCATAGAGCAATGGGGATGCCTTGATCGTTTGACCGTACAAAAAATACAGATGATTTTGTCCCAAACCAATGCTTTTTTTTATTCGATTACTCAGCATTAAAACCTATTTTCTGAACGGAAAGGGTAGAAAGGGTATGAACTGTTTCATTGTTCATATTTTTGTGGAAACATGTGAAGATTTGGTAACAAAGACGACTACAGTCTTCCTTTTCCTTCGGTTAAAATGACACATTGAAAAATACATTTGTACAGTCACTTGTTAAGCGGTTGTACAGTCGCTTGAGATCTTTGATATTTTATCTTTTACAGTAACTTGAAAAGCCTATCTTTTTTTACGATGAATGAAAATGGAAATTTGACACAAAGTTGTTTGTTTGAAGGGATATGAGACTTTGACTTATTTGAGCAAATTTTAAGATGGATTTTAGAAATGCTCCCTCAAATATTGGTTTCAGTTGATATAGTTCGAATACAAGTACTTTATTAGATACTGAAAATCCCAGTAAGGTTATATTTCAAGGCAACACTACAGGCAAATTTCGAGTTCTTTAAGTGACTAATGCCGTAATGTGAAGTATTGTGCCTCTGCTGATATAGATCCCCAAAATTTATTGTGGCTTCGCGAACTTTTAAACGAGAATAGAGGTTGGCTGGTTTAAGCATAAACTTCAGACAATTCTGATACAAATCCTTTCAACCTAATAAGCGCAAATGCCTTAATAAGCACATCCTTCTTTTTTTCAGAATATCGAAAATCGTCCTTATATGCGCACATGCACTTGATGATATTTCATCTACACCGCTAAGTTTTAATAAACTTTTAATCAGTTGATTTATGATGAAATTTAGCGCATGGTACAACCTTGAAAAGTGTGTCTGTTGCAATGATACAAGTATTATACAGAGTCAGTAAATTATTAAGTTCATTTAACTGGAAGGAAATTTGTCCCATTATTATCAGTCGATGTCGAAAACTTTGAGCGCATAGTTGCGCTTAGTAGGTGGAATATGGTACAGAGAAATTAATTATTAGTAGGCTCGGTTTGAACATTTGAAATATGCATTAAACGTATGCCTGGATGACCTCCAAATTACGTAAGCACCATTACACTGGGTAGCTCAGTGGTTAGCGTAACTGACTCGTGACCTGGTGGTTGCAGGTTCGACATCTGGTTGCGCAAACTTTCATTTCGGCGATTTTTTGCCGCTCACCTCTGATGCAGGTGAGGAAAGTAGCCAGTGGCTTGGAAAGAAAGCTGTATGGTACTGGTGTGAGAAGCCAGGAACACATGCGTAGATGCACTAACCGCCGTGATATCACCTAAGCTCTGTAAAACGGCGTAAAGCTCCAATTAAAAAAAAAAAAACCAGTGGGACGTATCTATAAAATCATTTTTACGTCGATGAAACTTACCTTCGTAAGTGAAAACCGAGATGCAGTTCTTTTGAAATCGGTTGAGAAATAATGACATTATGTCCAAAATCTACTTTAATAGCGATTTTTCTGTAGTATAAGCTCAAGCATTCTAAAAGCGCATTCATAGTCTTATTCCCCGAAATTTTCTAAATTTCAAGGTAACACAACTTCTGATTGGCTAAACTGTTCGAGAGGCGCTCTGGCGAAAGGGGGCTAAATGCATCTTAATGATGCCCAATATCAAGCAAGTTATCTTTTAAGTATGGATCCATCTTTTTTTCTTTTAACAACCGATTGAATCATGAGGTAGAGTGGTCCTTTGACATGAAAATTGACCAGTAGCAAAAGGTTTCGGCCCATGTCAGTCTGCGCGGACTGCGCAGGCTGACATGGATCGATACTTTTTGCGGATGCATGAAGCCCCCTTTTCACAGAGCATGACTCAAATACATGTATATGCAGTTTGGAAATAGCCAATTTTCTCTGAGATTTACTCAAAAGGTGCCAGCATTGGCCGAGCCGGGGATCGAACCACCGACCCCCTGTTCGCAAATCCTAAACGCTACCGACCGAGCTACTGTGGCTCGGCTGACAGACTTTTAGATTATCCACACTGACAACAAATGCAGACGACGTTGCTGCTCAAAGTACGTTGTTTGTCTTTTTGGTACATGTAGGTCAGACAACATTGTTGGATAAGGTGAAAATGCTTTTCTCCTTTTCCAGCAATGTTTTCAAAAGTATTTTTCCAACGGTCATTTAAAACTGGACTTGTCTGGTAATGGGTAAAGGTCAAGTGATAACAAAAAGGTGAGAAGTAATAAGTGATCAGTGTTCGCAGGTTTTCACTGTGTCAGTGACCGATGCTCATTAAAACGATGAAAAGTCATCACGAACTATGTGATTAATGTTCACTCAAACGGTGAGAAATATTTACGAAATCTGGTGATTTATGTTCAGTCATACGATGAGAAGTATTCACGAAATCCGATGAGCAATATTCACTTAACCGGTGAGAAGTGTTCACGAAATCCAGTGAGTAATGTTCACTAAAACTATGAGTAGTATTCACAAAACGCACTGAGTAATGTTTACTCAACCGGTGAGAATTATTCACGAAGTCCGGTGAGTAATGTTCACTCAGACGATGAGAAATATTCACGAAATGCGCTGAGTAATGTTCACTCAAACAGAAGTATTCACGAAAATAATCTTGAGATATACAGGAACCGATATCGCCTTAGGTATAAATTACTTTTTAATCAGCTAAAACGTTCAAGCAGTTGACTGATGTATTTTTTCTTCAGCCTTTACTTCTTACCTCGTCAAAAATTTTACTCTTGTTTTTACGTTTCACAAGATCAAATACATCGGTCATGCTCTGGCAAAAGGGAGCTTAAAGCATCCCCCCAGCCGGACGGGGGGTAGAATACGCCGGCTGCCAGTCCTGCAGAGTGGTAAGACCCCACCAATGGACCCGCCTGTTTGCCGTGGGTGGAGACTCGTAAGCCGGAAAAGAGGGTCCTGGTAGTTGAGGGGAGCCCAGGGATCTCCAGCTCTTCAACACACTGCTTCGGCCTCGGCTTCGGTCTAAACGAGAGCCTAGATGGGCCCGGTCTAGTGCAATCGGCTGGTCGTTTTTAGATTTGGGCATCATTTATTCATACCGAAACTTAGTTAATACCTGTACTGGTTCCAAATGAAATGATCATTGCATGAACTTGAAAAGTTTTTTGTATACAGTAGGCATCTTGTACAGCCTTTACATAAGTTTTGGCATATTCATACATCGTCAGTATGTTCAAATTACTAGTTTTTACATTGCGTTACATGTTTTAGTCCCTAGTCTGATATAGGCTCATGGGCTAATTGGGTGGTATAGGTTTCGTGAATGGGACAGCAGCTTCTATGGCTGTTCTCTGATTCCCAGGAATTAGCCATGCCTACTGTATGTCCCTTTGCCTTATCCTTGCTGCCCGAGTATATCATCTGGGTAACCCTGGCATGGGGAGCTGGATACTCCGCTCCACACTCCATGTCCCCCAGTTGGGCTCCGCGGTGGGCGGGGACCACGGATGATGAATATTAAAAACTCAAATATGGATCACCAAAACAAAAAACGAAATCGTGATCACCTAGATTCAGACCAGGAAAATGTACAATCGAATAGCTCAGTCTTTCCTCGCTTCTTACTCATTGATTCAACTGTACCTGACCAGCCACTTTCAAAATTGTCTCCATTTGTTATAGAAAAAGTGTTAGTGGGACTTGTGGGATCTCCAAAGTCAGTAAAAAAACTAAGATCAGGAAGCCTTCTAACTGAAGTTGAAAAAGCTGTACATGCAAGAACCTTGATGAAAATTAAGCACTTCTTTAATATTCCAGCCAAGTGTGTTCCTCACGGTAGTTTGAACATGTCAAAAGGGATCATTCGTTGCCCGGACCTCGCAGATATTTCTGAGGAGGAGATCACTATGGAACTCTCTGATCAAAATGTTACAGCTACAAGACGGATCACTGTTTTTAGAGACGGTGTAAGACGACCCCTAGTTTTAACTTTAACACGGCAATCTTGCCCAAATACTTAAAGGTAGGATATCTGAAAGTGGCTTCTGATGTATACATACCCAACCCACTACAATGTTATTGCTGCTACAAGTTTGGGCATCATGAAAAAAAATGCAAGCTGAATCAAGGAGAAGAACTGTGCCGTCGTTGTGGAAACTCTAACCTTGTCCACAAGTCTGATGATAATTGTGATTTTGAAATCAGATGTATTAATTGCAAGGGGGAACACATTGCAACTTCTCGGTCTTGCCCAGTGTGGAAAAAGGAAAAAGATATTGTTACATTGAAATATACTGAAGGCCTCTCTTTTCCAGAAGCGAGGAAGATTGTGGAAGCCAGACATAACTTGAGTGTTTCATATGCTAAAGCAACTTCTGCAAAGCTCGTACAGCGCAAAGATGCTCATACTCAAACAAGTGATACGGCTGTTCAAACAAAACCTCAAGAAAAAGTAGCAAACACCAAAACAGCTGTTCAACAAAAGTCTACAGCTTCAAGTAAAAACGGTCAATGTTCTCAAAAAGATCCTGTCTCTACTGAATCTATCACAATAAAAACTAATAGCAGTCCTGCACAGGCAAAGGCTCCGAGCAGCCCTAGCCAAAGGAGAAACAAATCTCCAAACAAGGTCACCTCGGATCGCCTTCCAAAGGGATCCGATGACCAAATCCAGCAGCATAACCGCTTCCAATGTCTCGATGAAGACATGGAGGCGGAAGATATGCTAGCAGATCAAAATGCAAATAGGCAAGGCCGAATTATTAAACTCATTAACAAAAGATGATCAAATATATACTTCCATTACTATGTGGTATTAGCCTTACTTTTAACCTTATCATGAGTAATAATATTCTGCAATGGAATTGTCGAAGTATAAAAGCTAACTTTGAGGAATTAAACTTCTTAGTCAATGAACGGAAACCTGTGGCAGTTTGTTTACAGGAAACCTTTCTTAAGGACTCCGACAAATTTACTTTAAAATATCATTCTTGTTACTCCAAGAACTTTAGTTGTAATGATAAAGCTTCAGGAGGTGTTGCCGTAATTGTGAATAACAACATTCCACACCATTTTGTAAAGCTTGAAACTACACTTCAAGCTGTCGCGGTAAACATTTCCCTCAATAAGACCATCACTCTGTGTTCTATTTATCTCCCACCGAGCTCTCCAATAGATGTCAAGAAACTTGATAATCTAATAGGCCAATTGCCAAAACCTTTCATTTTATGGGAGATTTTAATTCCCACCATGCACTGTGGGGATGTAGGACTACAAATGATAAAGGTCGAATCATTGAAGATTTTATTACGAGGCACGACCTCACTCTTCTAAATGATAAGTCCTCAACGTATCTTCATCCCGCCACTGGTTCTTATTCATCTTTAGACTTAACTATCTGCAGCCCTGGAATTTGTCCAGACTTTAACTGGAAAGTTGATGATGACCTTCACGGAAGTGATCATTTTCCGATTCAAGTATCCGAAGTTGGGCCATCAATACAAGAACGGCCAGAACGCTGGAAGCTCCATCAGGCAAATTGGGAAAAGTTCAAAATTCACTGCGAACAATCAATTTATCCCACTGCTTTTGATGATTGTGAGAATCCTGCAGAGCTTTTCACTTCCTTACTTTATTCGGCTGCTGAAAAGTCAATTCCTCGGACATCGACAAATCCAAAGAATCCAGGCAAGCCATAGTTTAACGATGATTGCAAAAAGGCTATAGCTGAGCGAAAGTCTGTTCTCAGACAATTTAATCTGCGACCGACTCAGGAAAATCTTTCAAAGTTCAAAATTGAACGTGCAAAAGCACGACGAACTATCAGACAAAGTAAACGTGCGTCTTGGCGACAGTACGTATCTAGATTAAATTCTAGATCGTCTGTCAAAAAGACATGGGATATGATTAGAAAAATTAATGGGAAAAGTTCCTCGTTAAACGTTGGGCATTTAAATTCGGATGATGGTGTTGTCACATCCAAAGCAGATATTGCTAATGTCTTGGCAGAAACTTTTGCAGAGAAGTCGTCTTCCTCAAACTATACGACTATATTTCGAAAATTCCAAGACATCAAAGAAAAAACTAAACTGAATTTCAAGTCAAATAATACAGAGCATTACAATAAGGATTTTACTTTGAAAGAACTCAAAAAGGCTCTAAAGAAATGTCATGATACTGCTGTTGGATGTGATGACATCCATTATCAGTTTCTAAAACATTTACCGTTTCGATCCCTTGAATGTTTACTGAGTATATTTAATCAAGTCTGGCATACTGGTACTCTTCCAGATTCCTGGAAGGAAGCAATAGTAATTCCCATACCAAAACCAGGTAAAGACTCTACGAATCCTGCAAACTATCGGCCTATAGCCTTAACAAGTTGTATTTGCAAAATCATGGAAAGAATGGTTAATGACCGCCTTGTTTGGTTTCTAGAGAAAAATAAACTAATCGCTACCGCCCAGTGTGGCTTTCGTAAACAAAGAGGCACTCTCGACCACTTAGTTCGCTTCGAAACTTTTATTCGCGAAGCTTTTATTAAAAAGGAACATGTTGTTTCTGTATTTTTCGATCTAGAGAGTGCGTATGATACCACATGGAAGTATGGAATCATGAACGACCTCCATGATTTCGGTATAAGAGGTCGCCTTGCGTATTTCATTTCGGCATTTTTGAATGAACGTCAGTTTAGAGTCCGGGTAGGAAATACTTACTCCAACCCCCATGAACAAGAAATGGGCGTTCCCCAGGGAAGCATTCTTTCAGTAACACTCTTCAGTGTCAAAATAAACAATATTGTTCAGTCTGTTTGTCCTGGTGTGGAATGCTTTTTATATGTTGACGACTTCTGCATTTGCTATAGGTCTAAGCATATGCATACCATTGAACGGTAGTTACAGCAAGTTTTAAATAACTTAGCAAAATGGTCAGAGGAAAATGGTTTTAAATTTTCAAAAACCAAGACCAAATGCATGCATTTCTGCCAGTCAAGAAAATTTCACTTAGATCCAGAACTTACACTAGATGGAGTACAAATTGAAGTCGTCCATGAATTTAAATTCTTGGGTCTTTTATTTGACTCTAAACTGTCGTTTATTCCTCACATCAATTACCTTAGCAATAAATGCCAAAAAGCTCTTGATCTTTTACGTGTTGTCTCCAGTATGGACTGGGGAGCCGACAAAAACGTCCTTTTGAGACTTTATAGAACACTTGTCCGTTCTAAGTTAGACTACGGCTGCATTGTATATGGCTCAGCGCGGCGATCGTACCTTCGGAAATTGGATTCTATCCATAACCAAGGTTTACGCTTGGCACTTGTCGCCTTTAGAACATCTCTTATCAATAGCTTGTATGCTGAGGCAAATGAACCATCTTTAAATTTACGCAGGAAGAAACTTTCCTTGCAGTATTACTTAAAATTAAAGTCAAACTCCGACAACCCTACGCATAAAGTAGTATTTCAACCGCTCTACAAGAATGTCTTTCAAAAAAGGGAAAAAGTCATACCACCTTTTGGTTTACGCTGTGAAACAGATATGAGTTGTATTGATTGCGATCTTGAGGTTGTAGCGCAACATAATATCTCTGAAATTCCTTTATGGACTTCTACAAGTCCAACCTATATATACAATCTTGCTTCTGACAAGAAAGCTACAACAGATCCAATGATTTTTAAAAATAAATTCCTCGAAATAAAAGAACAATACTGCCTTCACGAAGAGATATATACAGATGGTTCTAAAGATGGAAGCAAAGTTGCTGCAGCTGCCGTGCTCGATGGCGAAATATACCAATTTCGGCTTCCTAATAATTCTTCTATTTTTTCCGCGGAGCTAAAGGCGATCGACCTTGCTCTCAACCATATTCAAGAAGATGCTTACTGGCGCTATATTATCTTCACTGATTCGTTATCTGCCATGCAAGCACTTGAGAGTGACAAAACTGAGAACCCATTAATTGTAAGTCTCCTCGAAAAATTATCCGGAATCTGTGAAAAAGCCGATATTGTTTTCTGTTGGCTCCCTAGCCATATTGGTATCAGCGGCAATGAAGAGGCAGATAAAGCTGCCAAGGAGGCATTGTCACTGGAAGTTTTGCCTTTTAGAATTCCTTTTAATGATTTTAAACTATTAATAAATGATTTTATTCAAAATGTATGGCAGCAATCCTGGAATGACCCAGTGAACCAACATAACAAGTTGCTTTCAGTAAAGCCAACACTTGACGAGTGGCTTCCGGGATCGCGGACAAGTCGCCGTGAAGAAATTATTTTGGCCCGTCTTCGCATTGGTCACACATATATGACGCATTCTTATCTCCTCAAAGGAGAAGAGGAACCACAATGTATTCCCTGCAATATGTCTCTAACTGTTAGACACATACTCACAGATTGTGTAGACCTTGCACCTGTAAGAGACAGGTTTTTTCAAGTCGACAGTCTGAGCACGTTGTTTGATACTGTAAAGTTCGAATGTATTTTTGAGTTTTTGAAAGAGGTAAATCTCTATAAAAAGATATAATTTTAGGTTCTATTGACCATTCGTATTTTTTGACTTTATGCCACTAACGTCATTTATTCTTTTTAATGTTTACACAGATGAGATTTTAATTTTTGTTCGTAACATTACAGTATGACAAGTTCAACGAATTTCATTAGTTGTTAGTGCGCCCAATATGACCTTTGGTGTCGACGGGCCTTAAAACTTCATTCATTCATTCATTCATTCTTAAAGCATCTCCGTGATGAAAGCCATCACATATAATATATGGATCAATAAAACCATTTTGTCTAACTACCGACCGATGAGATGAACTGGTCGTTTGACAAGCAGAAAATTGACCAATGACGAAACGTTTCGCCCCAGGTCAGTCCGTGCAGGCTGATCTGAGTTGATAATTTTCGCAGATGCATTAAGTCCCATTTCCCCAGAGCATGGTTCAAATACAAATTTTACTTTTTTTTTTGCTGCGAATTGCAGATGCGATTGGGTTATATTGAAGCGTCTACTTGCGATAGCTGCACATCAGAGATGAGGCCCTGTATTCTATGCAGTCCGATACCGATCCATACCACCCGTCAGTTAAAGCTACAGTGAAAAGACGGACATATTTACCCAAAGCCTGCTAAATAAGTTAAATGAAACTTTCCAACCCCTAGTAAAAAGCCAAATGATGCTATTTCAAAGTTATTTTGGGGGGGGGGGGCAAAAAAAATTCTGTTAGGTCAGTGTAGATCCAAGATCAGACGGCACGTTCTGTGCCGTCTGATCTTGATCTACACTGTCCGCAAACGGTCCTTGAGTGGCGCTTGGAAGCCTAGGGGTGAAATAAATAAAGCAGATAAAACAGATATGCTCAGTCATAAACCTTAAGCTACTAAATAAATTTAAGATTTCCAGCCAATGGTGAAAACCCATAGCTCACGATTAAAAAGTTTTGCTCGTCGGAGAAATCCCACCGTATTGCAAGGTGTAGATCAAAGATCAGACTGCACGCTCTGCGCAGTCATATCTTGATATATCTTTATAAAAGGAATTTCGTCACTTTATACAACAAAATCGTGTTTGCACTGACCCAGTGTCTAGACACATGATGGACGCAGAGAAATGAAATCGATATATAAAGTTTTATTGCATTTCTGTTGCGTCCTCTGGCTGAAAATGATCAAGGCATCCCCATTGCTGTATGGAAGATTCACAGTGCACATACGTGTTCCTGTTATGATCTATACATAACAGACAAATAATTGGAAGATTTTATAATAACTATCAAAACAAATGAAAAATCACCAGCTTGACTTGCCATGTGAACACAAATTTTCACATCCAAGTGACATACAGCCACAGCACATCATCTCAAGTCGCATACAATCCCAAACACTGTGGTGACTTGCATGCTCTAAAGCATTACAAAGATTCATAACACCCCCCCCCCCCCCCCCCCGTTTTTCACAGAGCATAGCTCAAATCTTTTCCTCTAAAATCCTACAGGACAAGGGTTAAAGCGATTAAAACACCTTCCGGGCAGCACAAACCTTGCTTTTTAAGCCAGGTTAGCACAAGGGTTTGCAATCCCACGGCTGGCCGACTGAAATTGAGTCATGCTCTGGCAAAAGGGGGTTGAATGCATCTCCGTGATGCTTTATACCGAGCGAGTCATCACATAGTTATAAATCCATAAAATCCATTTTCTCTAAAAACTGACCGAATCATGAGGTAGTATGGTCCTTGGACGTACAGAAAATATACAAATAGCAAAAACTTTCGCCCATGCCAGCCTGCGCAGGCTGACATGAGTCGATACTTTTGGCAGATGCATTGAATCCCTTTTTTCACAGAGCATTGCTCAATTTTTAACAGTCTTTTGGGCGAAACTTAAAATCTAGGTCCCGCGTTACGGTGCTATACAATGTAAATCGAGCCCGTTAAAACACCAGACGTAACTTAGAATGAGTTCCGTCTGGCACCATGACAGAAAATGACTTACAGCCTTTTTTAGACGTCACCCATATTGGCAACCTTCGGCGACGATAAATAATCTCAAACACGTACAAAACTAATCTTGCCATTTTTCATTTACCGTGTAGGTGTTTGACCCGGACAACCAAGGTTATATATCGGCCTCTGACCTCCGCCACATCATGACAACGAAAGGGGAAATGATGACTGACGACGAAGTTGATGAAATGATTGAAGATGCTGACCTTGATGGTGACGGCCATATTGAATATCAAGGTCAATTGATTCTTACTGGTATTTACAACCATAACCCTAACACGGTCCTTTACAAAACATTGGGTTTTGGGGGGAAAAATGCTGGAAAAGGAGAAAACGCAGATGAGACAAATCCCATTATCTGAGACACAGTAACATCGTTCTCTGCAATTCAGTTTATGATGGATAAATAAAGTTAGGCATGCCCTGTGAAAAAGGGGGCTTAATGTATCTGCAAAAAGTATCGACCCAGGTCAGCCTGCGCAGTCCGCGCAGGCTGACCTGCGCCGAGACTTTTTGCATTTGGTAAATTTTCTGCAGGTCAAAGGACCAGTGTATTTTCATGATTCAGTCGGTTGTTGGACAAAATAGATTTTATGGATCCATGCATTATGTGATGATTTGCTTGGTATAATGGATCAGGAGATGCATTAAGCCCCCTTTTCACAGAGCATGGCTCAAATGTTTGTTGTCTGGTAAAGAATTGTGTAAAACTGTGTTTTGTGACTCGAACTAAATTGAGCGTAACGCGTGCATACATTTGGATTAAAGTAACAATAGCTGCCAAAAGTAAACAAAGCAGATGTTGAAATGCATTTGAATTTAAATCCTATCGTTTAAAAGTATGGAATTTTTTGTGAAGATGACAACCTGTTATTGCTCGGTCGGTCCAAGGGGTAGTCGCTGGCAGAAAAAATAATTTCTAAACTAGGTTAAAAGTTGCCAGGTCACTCTATCTTTTCTTTATTTTTTACCTGATTTTAAAATTCATTTTTCTGCCAACGACTAACACTTGGACCAACCACAACTTGCAGTCTGATCTTGGATCTACACTGTCCGATAAGGAGATATTTTTCCCCAAAATACACCTTTGAAATAGCAACGCCAATCCCCCGTAGCTCAGTCGGTAGCGTACAGGACTTGAGAACAAGAGGTCGCTGGTTCGTGTTTCGACGATGGTTATGTGGGAAAGCAGCCAGTGGCTTGGAAAGAATATTGTGCGGAGTACTGGTAAAAGAAACTCCAGGAAAGCATGGATAGGTGCACTGGCCGCCGTGATATAACTGAAACAATGTTGAAAACGGCGTTAAACACCATACAATCAATCAGTTGAAATAGCAACATGTGAGTAGTATAGGAGGGTAGACCTCGGACAAAACGCGTTTTGTCCGAGGTCTACCCTCCCTGAGTGCCATTTTGTCCGAGGTCTACCCTCCCTGAGTGCCATTTTTGTCCGAGGTCTACCCTCCCGAGCAGAAAAAATGCCGCATCACTGCAATTTTGGCGTGATTCGGTTTCCGCGACATATGAATACAATAATAAATAGTCCGTTACTAGTCTCGGGAGGGTAGACCTCGGACAAAAGTAGTTCCGGCAGTTGGTTCAGGTAGAAACCCTCGTTGGACTTAGTCTTTTTTGGAGGATTGATCTTTCTCTCTCTCTATTACCGTCGGACTTAGTCTTTTTTCCACAATTGGATTAAAAAAGTAGTTCAGACTGATGTAAACAAGTAGTTCCGACTGATGTAAACAAACGTAAACAAACGTTTTGATTGGTCGAGACGTTTTCCCGCCAAAATTCGATGGGTTATTTCCCCTTTTCAGCTTGAATCAAGGCAAAGACCCTTGTTGGACTTAGTCTTTTTCACAATTGTATTAAAAAGTAGTTCCGCCTAATGTAAACAAACAGGTTGGTTCAGGCAGAGCCTATCGTTGGACTTAGTCTTTTTTCCACGATATGGTTCCCAAGATGAAAGACTCTTCTATTGGTCTTACCGATATTGACAATTTGAGAAAGATAGACTTTTCTTGGGGAATGGTTAGCCCTGAAAAGGGCTGTTTTGGAGTTTTGTTTTTTTCTCCTCCTCCTCTAATGACAGTATCCAAAATTTGTCCGACAGATAGGGCACTCCACGACTCTTCTTCGATCTGCTATTAACCTTCTTATTTTGTTTATTTTATGCATAGGCAAAGTGGAGTCATGCATCATGGCCAGTAGAAAGGTTGTCAGATACCATTTTGTCATCGAGAGAAGTAGAAATTGTACACTATAGTCCATCACCATTTCTTTAGCTGTCATCTATTCGGGAACCGAATGATTAATGTACTGGAAATGTCATCGTCTTTTATACGGCTGGAGGCGACTTGACTTACTTATTGACAATTGTTGAAGATAGATTTTTCTTGGGGAATGGTTAGTCCTGAAAAGGACTGTTTTTGGAAATTGAACTGTCTTTTTTTGTCTTTTTTCTCTATTGAGAACTTTTCTTTGTTTCTTTGGGTATCTTTTTGAGTTTGAGTTTTGGAATCTTTGGGATCTTGAAGTCTTTGAAGTTGTCGATATTTTTCCCATGTTTTCCCAATCCTATTTTTGACGGTGATACATAGGTGGGATCGTATCGTTGTTTTTTGTGAAGTTGTTCATTATCGTCTTTCTCTATTTTTCGTTTTTTATGTATCTTCTCTTCCTTTGGTTGATGATCTTTCTCTGATTGTGTTTCCTTTGAGTGTTGGTTTTCCTTCGACTGGTTTTCCTTTGACTTCTGATCTTTCTTTTTTACAACTGATACAAGGGAGTCTGTTAGTCTTCGAAGGCTGGTTTTATCAAAGTCGAACTCCACCGGAATCTTCACAATAACAGGTGTAGTTGACTGTCTTTGCTGACATATTGTCTCGATGTTTCTGTTCAATGTTTTCAACTCCTCTAAAATCTGAGTTATTGTAGCATCTTGTTTTGAGATCATCTGTCGCATCTCTTCCTCGAATTTGTTAACTGGTGCTGCCATTGGCTCAATGAATGTCGAATTCATGGCTGACGCTAGAATATCTCCACTGTTTCCACTCTGTGGTAAGGAGTTGTCTAAGATGTAGTCGGTTAAGTTGTAATCGGCTAAGTTGAGATTCATCTTTCCCGTTAACAGTGTGTTTTTACTCGTACTACTCGAAGATCGAGAGTCGAATGATTGTAGAGAAATATCGTCAACGTTTTATAGGTTGGTAGGGGGATTGACCTACTTTGATACAGAATTAAGAGCGCGGACCCGGTCGGAAGCAGCCACGAATGATTATAACACTTACAGAGAGAAATGATAGAAATCTGGGGTACTGGCTAACCGATTGATCTGAGCTCTATTGCGAATGTAACATATCCTATGATTGAACGAAAACAACTGAATTCTAGTCAAGCAGAAATGATAATCTTTCGGTTTTTACATAGTTATACTGCTTACTTGCAAAAAGAATGAACTATACTATATTAGAAAATATTATTTGGGATGAGGTTTTTCTTAGAGTTATGCAGAATTTTGCTTGACAAAATTTGAAAAGATAGAACTTTTCTTAACGTTTGATAGTCCTGAAAAGGACTGTTTTTCGAAGATTTGTATTTTTTTAACCTCTTCGTCTATCTCTCGCAGCCTCTAACTCATCAAGTAACATAATAAGTAGTGCTAGGTTATGACGTATCTGTCGTCGACGAAACCAATCTTCTAACCAGTTCAGTATCGAATAATATACCACTGATCCAAACATGAACATGCAAAACATTTTTTATTCTCGAGTATTGAGAGGTAAAAAATGATTAAATGAGAACTTGACCGGCTTTCTTTATACGTTTTACAGATGAATTGACCTACCTCGACTATGAATTAACGTTAACCAATCGCTAGTTTTGTTATATTCTCTTTTGAATAAGTAAAAAGATAGATGAAAACAAGTCTATACGTTGTGGTAGGGAATAAGGTTTTCTGATAAACTTAGTCTTTTTTTGATAAGTTGAAGTAAAAATTAACCTTTTCTTAAAATCAGAATTGATTTGGTCTGACAATTTGAAGAGAGATAAAACTTTCTTGGTGTATGTTAGCCCTGAAAAGGGCTGTTTTTCACTATTCTCTGTAATGAAATTAATTTAACTATCGGTTAACTTAATTTCAAAACTAGAGAAAAGATCGAGGCCTCTAAACCTCCTCATCTGAATCTTCGGGGAATAGCTCACGCCGAAGTTCATTGATTTCTTCAACTTTGCCTTGGACATACTCATTATACATAATGAGTACTCCTTTGATTGAACAAAGTTGAATTTTCAGATTATATTGCACAGCTCTGCTTTTACACTTATCATATCGTTTTTCTATCCCACTCAGACGAATTTTAAGCAATTCGATCTGTTTGCATCCCTTTCTAAATCGTCGCTCTGCTTCAATCAGTTTGAACCGTTTGTCGAGGGTCTTCATTTTTGAGTTCTGAGAGGGAAAAACTGATTAAAAAGAAAAAGAGCGCCGTCTTTTATAGGATGGTAGGGGGGTTGACCTACTTTGACTTGGAATTAACGTTATCCAATCGTTAGTTTCGTTATATTTCTTAATTCAGAATTGAGTTGAAGTGACAATTTGAAGAAAAGTAGAAAAACTTTCTTGTTGTATGTTAGCCCTGAAAAGGGCTGTTTTTGATGAAGCTTCATTCTTCACTGGTTGCGATCGAGATGTTCTTCTTCTTCTTCATACTGTACCACAATGAAAGCTTGACAGCAATGATAACACCAAATCACTACACCGTAGTCTTCATCATAGTCATAGAATCCCTCATCTGGTTCTGGACAATTGTGCTTTTCTCCAAGATGTTGTAGGATATGAAAGCATTTTCCACACTCTATTGCACATGGTCTATCACACTGTGGACAATAAGGAAAAAATATAAGCATTTTTCTCGTCTTGGTATACTTTTACGATTTCTTATTCGTGCTACTCGAGAGAAACGAGAGTCGAATGGTTATAGGAAAAGTTCACTGAATTTTTATAACTTAGTGGAGGGATTGACCTACTTTTTTGACTCAGAATTAACGTAGACCAATCGTCAGACTTGTTATATTCTTTTGTAGAAAAGGAATGGCGGGAGTGGGAAAAACGGTTGATCTTGGCGGGTGTTTGGGGGAAAAACGATAATTCTTCGGATAGGGGTTAGTCTTTTTTTGAGTCTGATGCAATCAATCTTTCGATCTGAGAAATACGTTTTGTTTTGACAATTTGAATAAGCAGACTTCCTGGGTATTGGTTGGCTCTGAAAAGAGCCCTCAATCCTAAAAAGAAGGAGAGAGTGGTTCTTAAAAAGAACCATTGTTTTTTATCCATTATACAGGATATGCCGTGATGACAGAAAGATCTTTATACTTGACTACATCCGGCAACTCAAATCCATCATAGCAGGCGATGACTTTACAAACATACGCCTCTTTACCATCTGCATCTTTTCCGATTTCAACAGGAAATTTCATTTCAAAAATTATCTTGTTGAAACCTTGCAATTTAATACTATCGCTATGTTCTACAGTAGATTTTACCATTTCATAAATTTCTGAAACGGAAAATCTTCTAGAGAACAAACTAGGTTGAGATTCATCCAAGTATCGTTCTGCATCGAAATAATGCTTTCTAATGAAATGCTCATGATTGAAGTACTTCTTATAGCGTAAATATTGCCCACTATAATAAGATTGAGGCGGTGTGCCAAAACCCTGTCTCACAGACATATCGCTAGGATAAAAAAGATAGAGAAAGAATAAAAGATAGGAAAATTTCTGTCAACATTTTATAGCTTGGTAGGGGGATTGACCTACTTTGATACAGAATTAAGAGCACGAACGGGGGCGAGAGCATGTAGATAGAACATAACGTACTATATGATCTCACATAGAATGTAATGATCTAGCTACATTTTTCTAAGTCTGAACTTTTCTTTATTCAAGTTTTGGGAAGAAATCAAAACAGACGACCTTTTTAAAATCATTTCTTTATTCATTCAAAAGTTCTTAACAATATCATGAAAAAACAGTAACGTTTAAAACAAACCAAATGTTCTAACACTATATTTTATATATACAAAGACAATTTATATACAAAAAACAATGAAGGTACATTTTTATATACAAAGCATTGACAATACAGTTCTTATTTACAACAATGACAGAACAATTTTACAATGCAAATTCACAGATACCTCGATTTTTCCACTTGTCTTCATGTTCCACAACAGCTTTATGCAATTGTTCATTGCCCAAAAACGAACTATATACACTGTCCAATCCACTATATTCACACGTTCCTCTAATTTCAAAGACGTTTTTGAATACTGCTTTTGCCGAAAGAGTTGAAAGTACGATTTTTTCTGTGACATCTCTATCAAATAGGAGATAGCCTTCCATGATATCCACTCCTTCTGCATTATCTCTTGATTTTGTATACCGTAAGTAAAAGTTAAACAGGAGTGATTTCATTTTCAGCATGATCAGATAACTTTCTTCTGGTCTTCCTATGATAATGAATCGCCATCGGCTTGTGGCTTGCAACTTCTTAGCGAAATAGTCACTTTTCCACAAACAAGCTGTCAAATAGCCTTTGATGGCGGTATCGAAGTCTGACTCAGTCACCAACATTGCAATAAAGTCGTGCATGCTATACATTTTGCAGGATGTCTCTCCTTTTGCAACTCCATTGTGCAATTTATCTATCCAAAATTTCACACATCTGAATTTAAGGTTGAATTGTGTTCCTTCATCGAGTGTGTGCAGATGGATGAAATCTCTATAAACTTTTTCACGTAGCTCTATTGGCAAAGGTAGCATTTCACTTGACATGATTTTCACTTTTTGATAGAACCGTCTTACTTTGATTGTTCACTTCAAGCCAGTGTAATATGGTGTTGTCCCTTACAGTTATTTATACCCTCAAATCTTATAGGTCATAGAGTGCAGTATCGTTACAATGCAAATTCACAGATACCTCGATTTTTCCACTTGTCTTCATGTTCCACAATAACTTTGTGCAACTGATCATTACCCAAAAACAATGGAAATTTGCTATCCATTTCACTATATTCACGTACTCCACTAAATGGAAAAACATGTTTTGAAATATCTTTTGTCGAAAGAGTTGAATATACGATTTCATCTGTGACATCTCTATCAAAAAGAATATACCCTTCCATGGTATCCACTATTTCCTCACCATCTTGAATGGATCCTTTTTTGTAGCGTAAGTAAAAGTTAAACAGAACTGATTTCATTTTCAGGACGTTCAGAAAACTTTCTTCTGTTCTTCCTACGATAATGAATTGCCACCGAGTTGTGGAATCCATCTGTTTAGCAATATAATTGTCTTTCAACAAACAAAATGCTAAATAAGCTTTGAGAGGAAAATCAAAATCTGTATCATCCCCTATCATTACAATAAAGCTGTGCATTCTATACAACTTGCACGATCTTTCTCCTTTTGCAACTCCCTTATGCAATTTGTTTATCCAAAGTTTCACACAGGCGAATTTAATATCCAACTGTACTTGTTTATCGAGCGTGTGCTGCTGGATAAAATCTCTATAAACTTTTTCGCCTGACATGATTTCTCACTTTTTGATAGTTTTCACTGTTTTTTAAAAAGCGTCTTACTTCGATCGTTCACTTCAAAACAGTGTAACACGATATTGTTTCTTACAGATATTTATACCCTCAAACTTTTATGACCATAGGGAACAGTATCAGTATCGTTTACAATCACTCTTTTGGTGTATACAGAGCGAAAGGTTTTTGTCTGTGGTTCACTGGTCACTGTTCTGTCTTTATGCCTTTTGATTCTACAGTCATACTGAACTTTGATTTCTATTGTACGATCCAAAGCACATTTTGAATAGGTGCCGAAATTTACCATCTGATTTGTATTGTAATCCAAAGTAATTCCCTTGACTTTACATTTGCTTTTTTCTTTTCCATCTTTTGTTCTCATTTTGTAAGCGTAATTCTTGGGGCCTAATCCTCTGAAATGAGTTATTCTACAATCAGGCTCTTCATCGGTCCATTTTCCTAGCCTACTGTTAATGATGGGAGGGTTCCACAATTCAGGATCATGAATGTACATACAACTATCTGTATCGAAATATAGAACTCTATCCCCCAATCTTTCAAGAACGCTGTACAGTTCCAACCTTGCATAAGCTGTTACGTAGGATGCTACAATAACATTGGCTGTTGCATGTGTTTCGACAAAGTCCATCTTTTCTTCATAGTTGACTAAAATGAATGGACACTCATTGTCAAAAATTTCCACATGCTTTACCGTATATTTCGGGTCAGTAATCAAGTCAAAATATTTAGATGGTTCTCTGATGTATTTCGTCTTGCTCATGTTTTCACGCTGTGCTAATTTCCCCCAAAGACAGTTCAGCATAATCTTAGCAAACGATCTTTTACCAGGATTTTTTTGAATACATTTGGGGTCGAGACGAATCCCTTCAGCTTCCTCATACTCGCGAATGAATTGATTCTTTTCCGAGTCTGTCTGACACCAACTGGGATATCCACTGGCTTCTTGCTTAATTTTCAAGAAATTATCCACATAGCCTTTAAAGAATTGATCCGAAACAGAGTGGAAATGCCAGATTTCATACACTTGCATTAGCTGATAACCACAGTCGAGAGCTTTGAACAGTTCAAATGTAACCCAAGTTCCAACCAAGGATCTCTCTTCTTTTTTATGGTTACAAACGTTTGAGCTTTCTTGTGCACATTTCATACAGAGTGGAAACATCATCTTGTTGTTACAGTGAACTGGAAGAACAGGATGAAACAAATCAATTGGGGGTAGAACTTTGCATTTAATGAGCCCTTCATACTGACGAATATTCTTCATATCAATACTCTCAGCAGTCAAGATTGTGGGATGACCTACAGGATAGAATTTATGTTTGCAGACGTAAGGATACAGAGAGCAGATATCGATATACTTGATTTCCTTCTCACTGCTTTCCTCAACATCATAAGCAATTTTTATTGCATTGCATCTGCCTCCAGCCAGACCCTCTCTTGGTTCGATGGGGTCACAGTTCGGATATAGACTTTCAATGGTTTTTTTGTACTCTTTGTCCTTCTTCATCTTGGTATCGAATTCATGCTCCCATATGGTCACGATGTTATATCCCATTCTTTTGATGGTTTCTAATCGTTCAATGGTATTGTTGTACAATTCATCCATTGTTTTTCCATTGATGGGATTGATATATTTTCGATCCTTGAAACATGTCTGGCAGCCATGAAATAAATCCCCGAGGAATTCATAGACGGTGTTTGATTGACGGTGAAAACCGTCTACAGTATATCTTCCTATTTGAAATTCACCACCATTTTTACCGTGTTGAATATGAATCCCTTTTTCCCTAGCAATACTTTGAATCCATCGTATTGCTTTCATAGAAAACCGACGTCTGACTGGGTCTTTGCTTGAAATGATGGCTATTTGATTTTTTGGTAAATAATCTTTTCGCCAAATCTTGTTACAGGCGCCGGCGATAGTAAACGCCTCTGTGAATGGACAAATTCCACTCTGTTCGATGAACAACTTTCTGAATTCACCACATCCTCGTCTTAGGATATCAACATCCGATCGACAGTACATCTCCATCTCTTTTTGAAAATTGAATTCCTCACCATTTTGAACTTTGTCATTATACCAGACTATGAATTTCGATCGAGCCTCTTCAGACATTGAATCGGGCTTGTAATAAGACATATCCAAGTATGGCCCAACGTAATCCCAGAATTCGTCTGTATTTGCCCAGTGAGGAAAGTACCCTTTTTTCATTTCTTGAAGTCCAAATGTAGTCGGAAATTTTGCCAGACCAAAGTTCATAAAACTGAAGGAGTCAATCAAACACACACCATTCAATTCTAACTTCAAAATATTATTCCCATTCATAGTCAGTTCTGGTTCTTTCATCCCAACATTGATAATATGATTGAGAATAAATTGACCATCATAACCTTTGAGATTATGGGCAATAGCTATGATTCCTTTATGATGCTTTGTAAAGAGCCAGCTACAGAATTGACTCAAAGTTTCTTTTCCTTGAAAAATAACTTCTCTTCCTTCTTCGAATTCACTACATGTGGAACAATGAAAATCAAGTGGTTTATCGATACATTCAGCACAGGCTCGGTGTGCAATACAGTAATTAGGAATATGTATCCCTGTATCTTGCTGACATTCAAAATCAAAGAAAATGAACAAAGGTTTTTTGACTACAGAAGAACTCGTCTCATCGTCACTGTCATGCTTCATCTTACTCTGGTAAGGCTGAATAAAACAGCGATGAGAGAAGTCAACTATTTTCTTGCAGAGATGACACTTTTTCTTTCCCTTACAGACATGGTTTTTCTTTCTGACAAAAAACTGGCCTCCACATTTTGAACAGAGTTTCACTAATTCACAAATGGTCTTCTTCTCTTTACCTTGAAGTGTTTTGTGTTTTTCCAAGCATTCTGCACTGAAAAAACATCTATGACACTTGGAGCAGACATACTCTTTTGATTTCGATGGACATTTTCCAGTACGAAAGCAACCTTTACAGATCTTTGAGCAAACATGGTCTTCCCGATTCCTGTAACGTATATCACAGAACTCGCAATAATAACCACAATCAAGAAATGATGTAATGGATTTGATGTAGTCATAGTGTTTTTGATGATAGTACAAATGTATGATTTTACTATTATCTTTCACTTTTGGATGTTCAAACACTTTTTCCATTCTCGATTGCTGTTGATGGACTTTAATAACATAGTCTTTTTCATACAAGAAATCTTGAATTTTTTTGTATTCTTCAGGTCCTACAGGTTGTGTTGACGAAACTTCAGCTTCATTCATCAATTTCTCGGCTTCAATCTTTTGAAGCGGTCTGTTTGATCTTTTGATGATATCCCATCTTCGATTCCATTCTTGGGTGTTTTCACGTTCATGGTGATAAATCCCCACAACAACAGCTCTTGCAAAACATAGATGATCTTCATTATTAATTTCAATAATCGATTGTTTCTTCTTTGCGAAAACTTTTGAATCCAATATTTCTGTACCCCTAACTCTTTTACCACTTCCACTTGGGGGTACCGTATGTGTGATATCGAATGTCATGTGACCATCGTTCAAGACGAATTTCTCATTCGACTGTAGAACTTTTTCAATCTCGTCCAATATAGTATGACTCTCCAACTCCTCCACATATAGAAAGGGTATATGAATCCCCATATCCAATGAACGGTGATTGATGGTAATTCTGATCATATCCCTCGATTCAGCCTTTAACTTTTGAACGATTTGTTGGATAACATCGTCGAATAAGGCAGTCAGTTGCTGGGGTTGTAACTCATCGAATTTCTTAAAGCACGCCGCCAGCACACGGGAATCTGTATTGAATTTTCTTGACTTCTTTTTTCCCACTTCTTTTAAGGCGTATAGACTTTTCATATCCAAAGATTTTTTGTCTCCACTTTCTTCTTTCTTGGGTAAAAATAGCCCAGCATGACTTTCTTCTTTCAAAGATTTTTTATCTTCTTTCAAATTTTTTCTCTTTTTGGTTGACGGTGGAAATTTCTCATCGTTTTCTTCTTTCAAAGATTTTTTGACTTCACCGTCGTTTTCTTTTTTCAATGGTAAACTTTTTCTCTTTTTGGGTGGAAATTTCTCATCATCGCTTTCACTATTGCTGCTACTATCTGGATAGACTAGGATTCTTTTTCTTTTCTTTGCCGGTAGTAATTTTTTTCTCTTCTTCGACATCGGCTGAATTGTCTCATCGTCACTTGTACTGTCTGAATACGGTACTAACCTTTTAGACATGGTTTTATGACCGATTGCGAGTCAAGTAATGTCCCAGAACTCAAAAAATCCTAGCTTTTTTATATCTTTTTTCAGACCAAGAGTGTATAAAAAGAGGCGTTACGACTGAAATCTTCATCATTCTTCGGAAAGATTTCAAACAGGACAACTGGTAGAAAAATGAGTGGGTTCAAGCTACAAAGTACAACACCAAAGAGAATGTACCTGTATGTTAACCCATACACTCACGACTATGAGATCACCAATATACCGTCAAGATATCAAGTCTACCATACTGGGAACTACGTGGGATCATTTCTATCCCACCAACATTTTGCAGAAAAAGATACCTATCGTATCACCAGAGTCCTGGATCAAGCAACATTCGACAAGCGCCATGGAGTGAGTGATATGACAACGAATATCTGTTTTACATGCAACAGATCAGGACATTGGGCTAGACAATGTCCAGAAAAAGAAAAAATGATGTGGAGATTCGTCTCTGTCTTCGTGGACCCCTACAGTCACGATGTTAAAATTTCGCCAACAATGGAAACCGGGAGAGAATTCCAACATATGAAATACGTTGGGGCTCTATTATCCTATAAAGTAGACGAGAATAAATGGAAGACAAAATCGTCACAGACTACAACTTCATCGATAGGAAATCAGATCGAGCAGGAGATCGAAAATATGGAGCATGATAACACAGAAATCAACGACACAGAAATCTGTAGAATTCAAGTAGAAATACATGATAAGCCGCAACAAAGTTCGCAAAAAAATAAACTTTCTTCAGAGGATACTCTTATACTCGATCAAAACAATGAACCCTCTTCGCTGTCTGGAGAGGAGCAAAACAACGAACAGATATCTCAGAAATCTTCAGGATCTGAAGAAAAGAAAATCAACGAGAAAAGAGAAAAGAAAAAGAAGAACTGTTTCTTCTGCAAAACAAAAAAACATGGCGCAAAAATCTGTCCAGATATTGTGTTGAAAAATAACAATGACGAACACAATAATGGAAACAGTAAGAGGAAACGCAAGAGTGAATGTGAGCCTGACATCCCGAAGAAAAAAAGAAAAACGTGTCTGTAAAAATGTGCTAACATTTTCAAAGAACTGTTTCAAAGAACTGTTTTCAAAAAACGATTCAAATATTTCTAGAGTTCAATGTTTCATTGTATATATTTTACCAGTTTATTGTTTTAAATAAAAATTTCATTGTAATGATTATTGTACAAAAGTTTTAAATAAAAAGTTTTAAATAAAAGATATAAAAACATATAGGACTTGACTTTTTTTGTTTTTGACAATTTGAAGAAAGTAAAAACTTTCTTGGTATTGGGTAGCCCTGAAAAGGGCTGTTTTTAAAATTAAAGAGAACGTATTCTTCACCATTTCAATGAAGGATACATTCTCATTAATTTATTCTGCCAACCGCGATGCTCTGTTGGCGGTATCAGTTCTGATAAGTCTGGGTAAATATTACCCATCTTAACGATTGGGGTACGAGTATAAAACTCATACCCTCGTCTTGCAAAGAACTCGCGAAGAGCTTTATGCTTTAGTCTCTTTCTTTCTTCTGCCTCGTCTTCTTTCTTTTCCATGGCCTCTTGCTCCCATTTCTCTTTCATTTCTTTCTTATTCTTCTTGCTGGCAAACAGTCCACAACAGAATTTCGATAACTTCATTGTGAAATGAGTTAATACAAGAATAAAAAAATGCTGCCTCTTTTATAGCTTGACAGGGGGATTGACCTACTTCGCGTTAGAATTAAAAGCGCGAACGTGGGCGAGAGCATGTAGATAGAACATAATGTACTATATGATCTATCTACAATGTCTAAGAGTATCAGTTCCAAAAAAAAATGTAACGAAACTAACGATTGGTTAACGTTAATTCCAAGTCAAAGTAGGTCAATCCCTCTACCAAGCTATAAAATCAGTGAACTTCTTCTATAGTCATTCGACTCTCGTTCTCTCGAGTAAGACGAATAAATCATAAAGTAACCAAAGCGAAAAAAGAATTCAAAATATGGAACAGATAAACCATCAAATAATTGATGCTCTCCAAGACTATTTAAATGCTGGTGAAGATCTGTTGGTATTAAGAAGACAACTCATAGCAGTTCAAAGACATCTAGAGCAGATAACACAACCATACAGAGAGCTCGGAGAAAAATTACTTGAGCTGTTTATGCAGACAACAACTCCAGAGCTCATATTAGTTGACGTTGAACTCGGGAGAAAGATCACCACGAAGGATGGTACAATGACAATCACAAGAAGAACTGGAAGTTGTCCCATCTGTCATGCAAATTTTGGTTGCTGTCATTAGACGAGGAAAAAACAGTCTAATCTCCAAAAACAGTCCTTTTCAGGACTAACCAAAACCTTTAAAATCTATCTTTAACAATTGTCAATTTTGTAGATGTGTTGTTGTACTTTTTTTGCAGAGAGAAAAACTTTTAGATTAAAAAATCTTGCAGAGAGAAAAAACTTTTTTATCGATAGAAAAATTTTCAAATAAAAAATCTTGTAGAGAAAAATTTTTCAAAAAATCTTAGAGAAAATTTTACCGATAGAAAAAATTTTTTACGCTTAAAAATTTCGGATAAAAATTTCGGATAAAAATTTTCGGATAAAAATTTTTACAATTTTAAAAAAGATTTGCAGATTAAAAACTAGGGACGAATAAAACTAGGGACGAATAAAACCTAAGATTGGGTAAGTCTAGACGAAGTGATTTCCGGGAAATGTCGGAAAAAAACCCACACTCAGATCATATAGTTAGGTAATGTCTAAAGATCATATTGCTAGGAGCCAAAGAAAAGACTAAGTCCAACGGTGGTAGAGAAAGATAGACGAACAAAGACGGAAAAAGTCTAAGTTCAACGATGATCTCTGGCTGAACCAAGCTGAGGAGGGGAAAATAATCCATATCGTGGTGAAAAAAGACTAAGTCCAACGTTGATAGAGAAAGGATAAGACGAACAAAGACGGAGAAAAAAGACTAAGTCCAACGATGACAGAGAAAAAGCCTAAGTCCAACACGGTGATAGAGAAAGCTTGAGGGGAATAAAGACGGAAAAAAGACTAAGTCCAACGATGCTCTCTGCCTGACCCAGCGTAAGTAGAGAATATAGCCCATATCGTGGAAAAAAGACTAAGTCCAACGATAGGCTCTGCCTGAACCAACCTGTTTGTTTACATTAGGCGGAACTACTTTTTAATACAATTGTGAAAAAGACTAAGTCCAACAAGGGTCTTTACCTTGATCCAAGCTGAAAAGGGGAAATAACCCATCGAATTTTGGCGGGAAAAACGTCTCGACCAATCAAAACATTTGTTTACGTTTGTTTACATCAGTCGGAACTACTTGTTTACATCAGCCGGAACTACTTTTTTAATCCAATTGTGGAAAAAAGACTAAGTCCGACGGTAATAGAGAGAGAGAAAGATCAACCCTCCAAAAAAAGACTAAGTCCAACGAGGGTTTCTACCTGAACCAACTGCCGGAACTACTTTTGTCCGAGGTCTACCCTCCCGAGACTAGTAACGGACTATTTATTATTGTATTCATATGTCGCGGAAACCGAATCACGCCAAAATTGCAGTGATGCGGCATTTTTTCTGCTCGGGAGGGTAGACCTCGGACAAAAATGGCACTCAGGGAGGGTAGACCTCGGACAAAATGGCACTCAGGGAGGGTAGACCTCGGACAAAACGCGTTTTGTCCGAGGTCTACCCTCCTATACTACTCATGTGAGTTTTTGCTATCGGCTTGAAAGTTTCATATCATTTATTTATCGGGTTAAGAGTTAACGTTCACATAGTACCCTATACTTTGTTTAATTTTCAGAATTCGTGAAGATGTTGATGACGAAGTGACCGGAACTATGTGGATCAACAACCAAAGAAGCCGCAATATTCTGCAATATACTGTTCCCTGTATTGGCATTTGTAACTTTGTTTATCCGTACCATGTCGTAGTGATACTCCTTTTCACTTCTGCCATTCGCTCCGAGGTGTCATCTGTGGTCATTTGGGGCTCAGTGTCCTTTGATTTACCAAAGGTTTTGGGTTAGATCCCTGCTGGCGGTGCCGATAGCACTGAAGCCTCCTTTGGCAAGATACTTTAATGGTAAGGTACTTTAAGAGCCCCAATCCAAAACTGAAAAAAAAAAAAGTCCGTCACGATGATTTCTGTCAATTCTTCATTCATTTCCTTTCTTCAAAATATTGATAATGAACATAAATGGAAGAATGTGTCATTGCCCGTTAGTCTTTTTGAACCATTTACTCCTCTTTACAAGAAATTTTCAAAATTGGTCTTCTTTTTCGTCTCAAAGAAGACCAATTTTGAAAACTTCTTGTAAAAAGGAGTGAATGGTTCAAAAAGACTAACGGGCAATGACACATTCTGCCATTTATGTTCATTATTAAAATTTTGATGCTTACAGAGACGCCTATTTTGAAAGAGATACTGAGTCAATGCACTGTCTAGGATGTAAGAAAAGAAAACTGTAAGGTATCTGACTGGTATTCGTTTCGAAGGGAGATAACAATAATCATGCATTTGTTTATGATTTATCTCCCTTCCTCAAATTGTCAAGGGCAGACGCCTTCTTCATTTTCATTTTTTCTTCTCAGAGCTAGAGATTTTTTTTCTTTACACTGCATCAAAAGGAGAAATCGCCCGTCCTAAGCTATTTCTATTCGTCTGCAACAAAGCTTTGTCTTGTGTCTATGCTATAGATTTTAACCCTTATCCTGTTACATAACAGAAATGAATCTTTCAAGCCGATAGTAAAAACCCAAATTTTCCTATTTTAAAGGTAATTTTGGAGGAAATGTATCTCCTTATCGGACGGTGTAGATCCATGATCAGACTGCACGTTCTGTGCAGTCTGATCTTGATCTACGCTGTCCGCAAAAGATCAGTGAGACGCGCTCAGCAGCTTAAGGGTTAATTCTTCACCAGACGACAAATATTTTTTGGACCGGTCCAAACTGAAAGCATTTGCAGACAACAATTTAGAAATTTTACAAATTATATAATTTGCTTCTGAAGAGGTAAAAAACACTGCGGGAAAAGGAGAAAATGCTGGTAAAAAGCCGGGATTGTTTGGTAAATGACAAATCAATGTAAACTTAAGTTTACAAGGATATTTCAAAACTTCCACTTTTGTGTAAGGGCACACTGTTTAAGTATTTTCTGAATAATTGTAAACTGTTTTCTTGTTTTATCTTGAAATAAATTTTCATAAATTTAAGTATTCGTCTCGCTATTGGTCTTAAAGAAACACCTTGCATGACATGACTCTCATCTAATTAAATCCATTTCAGCCATGCTCTTCGAACGTTAAAGAAAAACAACTATACGAAACTCTTCACCAAATAACCCCGTCGGTTAACCATCCTGGGAAAGACGCCTTTTTAAAACATAATTGTGGGAATCAGATAGAATGCTGGTGACCCGCATTTTCTTCTTTTTCCACAACGTTTTCTACTTATTTTTTTAAAGACAAATTGCATCATTTAAGCAACATTCAATTTTACGTCTGCAAATGCCTTCATATTGGATAAAATCATTAAATTTTGTTGTCTGGTACAGAGTTAAGGTAGATTGTTTGAGTGTATGACGTTTAACGCAGTTTTCAATATCATTTCACTTATATCGCGGAAGGGGGAGGGGGAGGGGGGGCTAGTGCACATATCCATGCTTTTCTGGAGTTTCTTTTAACAGTACACAATATGCTTTCAAAGCCACTGGCTGCTTTCCCACATAACCATCGTCAAAACAATGGTCAGCGGTGAGAGAGGAATAAATCATGTCGCAATAACTATTATCCATCCTCGGCTGAGCTGTTCTCAAGTCCTGTACGTTCCCGACTTCGCTAGCGGGGCTCGGCGAATTAACCCCCTAGGCTGCTAACAGCGACTCACTGAACGGTTGCCGACAGTGTAGATGAGAACGTGCTGTCTGATCACGGATCTACGCTGTCCGAAAAGATTTCTCTTCCAAAAATAAGTTTGAAATAACATTATTCGGGTTTTTGCTATCTGCTTGTAAGTTTTATTTAACTTATTTAGCAGGAAAAGGGTTAAGGTAGCACAGGGTGACGAGACAAGGATTGTTTTTGATGACGTGGTCTATTTGGAAATAATGTTCAATGCTCAACTTTTTCAAAAAATATTTATTTTCTATAGCCTTCACATTTCCATACGTACGAGCTAAATAACTCATAAACATACGGGCTATTTCTGTTTTGTTCTATAAGTACCAAAATATATGTATAATGAACATAATCTTAACGGAACATTGACACAGTAGTATAATTTATCTTTTTTTTTTTTTTTTTCAGATTCGAAATTTATTAAATGTATATATTTGGCTTTTCAAATCAAAATATTTTCGATCATTAGAATTTTGATTTTGTCTGGTTTACATAATACAAAAATTTCTCCATTTAAAGTAACAATAGCTGTCAAAAGTAAACAAAGTGGGTGCTAAATTCAAATCATACTACACTTCACAGAAATTATCTTGCCATAGCCCTCTTCAGAATTTCTTCAAAGAGCTGATTTAAGTAAAAACTCAGGTTGCCATGGCAACAAAAATGAAAAATCTTGAAAAACTTCTTGTCCGAAACGATAACGCCAAGGGCCACCGAATTTAGTATCCATGTAGCTTCATCTAATGGACCTATACCTAAACATAAAGCAAAGGGCTACAGAAATTGGCATGTCGCTTTATCTAGTGGACCCCTACTATGGTTATTCAGATTAAAGTCTTTGGGTCAAAGTTTGCCCCGCCCCAGAGTCACAAGTTTTACATGGTTTAACATAGTGAAAACCTAAAAAGAAAATCTCCTTGTTCTTGACCGTAAGACCAAGGGCTACCAGATTTGGCGTGCATTTTCATCTTGTAGACCTCTAATAAAGTTGGGCCACTTTTAGCCCTTGGGTCAAAATTGGCCCTGCACCGAGGTTAACAAGTTTAACACAGGCTTAAGGTGTGAAAACTAGAAGAATCTCCAGGTTCATAACCGAAATATAAAAGTTCACCAAATTTTGCTTGTAGCTTCACGGGGAAGTGTAGGAAGTTTATTTAAACTTTAGCCCTGGAGTCAGCCCTGGGGCTAACATTTTTTACAAAGGCTTATATAAAGTAAACTTTAAAGATCTCCTTGTAACACATGAAGTCAATATGACTTATGTTCATATATTGTTTTCTGCTACCAAAGTTTTTGATTTTTTTTTTTTGTCAAAATACTCTTTCTTTGGAGTTCATTGATATTCGACCTGCTTTTATTCATTTTGCATTAAAAAAAAAGAAAAAAAAGATTTTCTTTTGGGTTGGGCTATTTTCTGCATGAAACTTTTTTGCCACCAAGACTTCTTATGATTTATGTCTCTGTCAATATTAAGCGCACGACGCATCTGTTTAGAAGGAATTAGAGCGATACAGGGCCATCATGACCCTCTGCTTTTGGTATTCATATACTGGAATGGACAAATTGTAATTTGGTATCGGCCAAAAATATGGATATGTTTATTCTGTGGGTCCCACAAGCCTAATTGCGGTGAAAAAATGATAAATATATACAAGCTTTATTACCTCTAATATTTTATTTAAAAAAGTTACCCTATAACCCATTGCATTATAGTTACAACTTTCAACAATATGAAAAAAATATGCTGGTAGGGTTACTTTTCATTAACATTATTCATATTGAACTTCCAAAGGGTTTCATTATTCATATTCTGGTACCTGTGACGCCGTTTATCTTTTTTTTACTTTAAAAATATATTTTTTTGCTTCTTATTCAGACCCAGTGCTTAAATCAACTTCAAATCAATAAGCTGAACTTACAAGTCACAAGATACAATAGTATTATAGATATTTCCATTTGCCAACGTTCGTCTGTCTAGTTGTCTAATAATATCGACCAGTGCAGATCTAAAATCAAACTGCACCTTTAAGCTGTCTGATCGTAATCTACATCCTCCAGAAAAACATCTCTAATTGGGCTTAGTATAAACCCTTAACCTGCTAAATAAGTTAAAGAAAACTTTCCAGCCGATAGTGTAAACCCAAATGTTGCTATTTGAGTCTTTTTTTTTTCTTTTTTTTTTTTGGTGAGGGCAGGGGGGGCAGGGGGATATCTCCTTATCGGACAGTGTAGATCAAAGATCAGACTGCACGTTTTGTGTAGTCTGATCGTGATCTACATTGTCCTTAAAAGGTCTTTGAGTCGCGTTCAACAGTCTAAGGGTTAAAGGGTTAATTGGGATTGCAGTCAATACCCATTAATTTCAAGTGCACTGTTCAGCATGTGTCCAACTCATTGAGAAAGTGTCAATACAGTTATATTAGAAAGTTTCTTTTGTATTGTTGAATGTACGATACAAATCTCACAATAGCGCTATTGACAAGTACTAAATATAGCTGTATGATTGGCATTGGATGGGTTACGCCCCCTTCCTTTGCTTCACAGAATATAGTAGGGTGATTTGGTTAATTCATTTTTAACTTAACTCTTTACAAAACAACACGATTTCTAGGCTAGACCGATTTAAAATAATTTGTAAATGACAGAATGAAATTTTGTCTCTAAAATGGTAGAAAACATCGTGGGAAAGGGAGAAAGTAGTGGTCACCACCATTTTCTCCTTTTTCCACAATGTTTTAAAACTTTCTTTCTTATCCTGGTCGTTAACACAGTTTAGTTTATTTGTTTAATAGACACAGGGTTGTTTTGGTGAGCGGGTAAATTACCTCCTCCTTTGGAAGCTAAATAACTTTGACCTTTTTTCGAGGTCTAGAAGAATATTCAATTGAATAGGATTTTGGCCACAGTTTGGCAACAGATATCAGACAGTGGAGATCCAAGATCAGACTGCACGTTTTGTCTGATCTTGATGTATGCCGTCTGCATAAGCTATTTAAGTCGCCATTGGCAGTGAAGGATTTAACTTTACCATACATATATGACTTTTTACACCCTTACAGTAACGGCTTTTGGGAAATAATTCCAACTGTTCCTTTGTTTGTGTAGCGTGTTATACCGCTTTAATTAATCCACAGCATTTCAGTTATATCATTGCGAGAGCTTTTCTAGATACTGTATGTTTTTCCCGGGTTTGATCAGCACAGCTTGGGCTTAGCAGAGCCATGCCAGTTTTATTACGGCATCGACTCATTTATTTATGTGTTTATTCATTTGTGTCCTTCCTGGGTTTCGTCAGTATGAAACTGGGTTTAGTAGTGCATTACCCGAGAAATGCCCAACGCGACAAGCGCAGTCAGCTGAGATCATTGTCACAAAAACTCGAAATCACCTGAATTAAGGAAGAAAATTTTGACGACGAATCTAGATTCTGAAAAACGATAGTTTATTTCAGCTAATTTATAAAGAAAAATCCGAAGAGGACGAATGAAATAAGAATGGGCTACACAGCCTAACATCGAATCGAAAACCTTAACATAAAAAAAGTGCGATTTCTTGGCACTTTTGCAATATCCTTCGACTGCATGATACAAGCTAAAAAAAAGAATTGGCAAGGAAATTGAAAATAGAGTCATGTAACCAGTTTCTTTTGTCATACTATTCTTAAAATATTTCGACAAACAGATGAATTCCATCAAAACGAGCATTTCTCAAAATCAAAGCTATACATGGACTTCTAAGAGCCATGCTCTGCAAACAGTGGATTTATTGTATTTACGTGAAGCACTGTACCAAAGAAGTTATCACATAATTATGAATCCAAAGAATCCATTTTGTATAACAACGGACTGAATTATAAGGTAAACCGGTCCTTTGACATGCAGAAAAACAACCAATAGCAAAAAGACAAAAAAATCTACCCAGTTCAGCCTGCGCGGACTGCGGAGGCTGACCTGGATCGATACCGTTTGCAGATGAATTAAACCCATTTTTTTCACAGAGCATTGCTCATATGAATTTCATCTTCATTGTCCTGGTAATTCTTCTATCGGAGGGGTCCAAAAGTGCAAAGGATTAAATGAAGAGAAGTGCTTAATTTAGAAAGAGGCCCTACCATAGGGCCATAAATAAACATTAGCTAGTTTTGTCCACAATGTATAGGATTCTATGTGGTATTTGGTGAGGATTACCTTGGGCAAGACATCTCTGTCTGCTTCTATTACTGGAAGATTACAACAGCGTCTGTTTCCCCGTGCCTCCTTTTGGTAAGTTTAGAATTAGTCAATGAAAATATGGTAAAATGAAACACAAACTTTTCTTTTGATTTATGATAATAACATAAATTATTAAGACAAAAGATAGATAAATAGAACTGAAATGAACTGGAATTACATTTATTTTTTTACGTATACAAGCTAGTTGTACATTGTCACGCACATATACATATGATGAATGAATATAGTTACGTTTTTATACATGAATCTTAAACAAGAATACACAAATAAAAAATCTTAGAAGACATAGGAAGGAAAAAAAATAGAGTGAATGAGAGTGGCAAAAACAGAAGTATATGTTAGTAAAGTTTCAGATCTGCTTCGTAATTGGATCATTTGACAGGAAAATCAAAGAATAATGATAAAGTAATAGTTCACAGGATATTATCTAAGATACTATTTCTAAGAGCCACTGCTTCCTCAATAAATTTGCAAAGATTGATGAGCTCGCTAAAAACGGTCAGTCAATTGGAATGCTAGGAGCACAAGGCTTCCAAGCTCAGGCCGGTCGTGAGACTGATTTATAACTCGGACCAGCTGATTTCCAGTGTTGTGCAGAGTACTTGTGAAAGAACCTACGAGAATAGGTGGTAACGCGTTAACAGGTGCATCGTTTCCATGTGGTAATAAACTTTTTTGGAAACTGTTCGCTTCTACCAATAGACTGCCAGAATTTGTCGATCACAATTCTGCATGAACTTCCGGTGAAACACCATAACCTCAAGGTCCGCATTCAACGGCTATTCTTAAGAACATTCTTGGTCTTATTCTAAAAAATGTTCTAAATTTAAAAGTAACACAACTTCTGATTGGCTAAACCAAACGGTTTAGCCAAACGGAATTCGTGTTACTTTCTAAATCTAAAATTATACCAAGAGTAAGAGTGGTCAGTGAATTCTTAAGAGTGGTTAGTGAATACAGACCCAGGTTAGCACCTAGTTCATGAGAATAACACATCAGAATGATTTAACCCGAAAGAGGCCTCGGAAACCACAATGAGAGTAAGTTAAACAGGCGCTGTTTTTGTTTGACAACATAACACTTTTTAACGATAATATTTGACTTTCTCCGTTATTAGGAGTTACTTTAGTAGATATACAAGCATTAGTCCGTATAACCGCTTATTGACTCTTCAGTTCATATAATCGATATGAAATAAATTTTCGTTTTGTACAGTGTTAATTTAGTTTAGAACTGAGTTATGAATGAATTGTTACAGAAACTATCGTTCAAGATATTTCATCATAAAATGGTAAGGTTCTTTCTTTCTTTCTTTCTTTCTTTCTTTCTTTCCTCCCTCCCTCCTTCCTTCCTTTCTTCCTTCCTTTTCTTTCTTTCTTTCTTTCTTTCTCTCTTCCTTTCCTCCCTCCTTCCTTCCTCCCTTCCTTCCTTTCTTCCTTCCTTTTCTTTCTTTCTTTCTTTCTTTCTTACTTTCTTTCTTTCATTTCTTTTCTTTCTTTCTTTCTTTCTTTCTTTCTTTCTTTCTTTCTATCTCTTTTTATCCTTCCTTCCTTCCTTCCTTTTCTTTCTTTCTTTCTTTCTAAAGCTACCATTATTTGAAAATTTTCGAAACTTTGACTTTTTTAATGCTTACTATATATGTATTTAACTCTTATGTAACATAAGAGAGAATTTGTCCGTAAAAGAGTCGAAAACATTGTTCGGAAAGCGAGAAAATGTCAGTTAGCAGAGCATTTCCCCCTTTTCCGACCACATTGTCAAAATCAGACTTACAAAGGGTCGGCAAGAGTAGGGGATTGTTTTGTAAAGGAATGGGAGAAAACATTAAAATTTTTATTACGAGCCATGCTCTGTGAAAAGGGGTTTTAACCCCTAAGCTGCTAAGCGGGACTCACTGACACTTTGCGGACAGTGTAGATCAAGATCAGACTGCACAGAACGTGCAGTCTGAACTTGAATCTACACTGTCCGATAAATATATTTTTTTTCTCCAAAAAATAAGTTTGAAAAAATTGTTCGGGTTCTTACTATCAGCTTGAAAGTTTTATATAACTAAATATAACAGGATAAGGGTTTAAAAAATGCAAAAAAATATCGACCTGGGTCGAAACTTTTTGCTCTTGGTGAATTTTCTGCATTTCCATTCTATCTCAGCATTCAGCAGGTTGTTAGACAACCAGTCTGTGAGACAACAGACTGTGAGACAACCAGTCTGTGAGACAACAGACTGTGAGACAACCAGTCTGTGAAACAACCAGACTGTGAGACAACAAAAAATCGTCGGCAGGCGCAGACACAATTTCACAAATTTAGAAGAACTAACGAAAAAATTACGTTGCCACATTCCACGAAACTCTCAAACTAAAAAATCCTTACGTAAATAATATTTTAAGAATTAAGAAAAGCCTTTCTAAATCATATTTCTTTCTCACAAGACTCGTTCGAAAAAGTCAAAATGTTTACTCATGGACTAACCCTGTACCAAAAACTCATGCATTTTGACGAACCTGAGGAATAAAGATTTTAAAAAACGTTGTAGAAAAAGGAAAAAAAAAACATTCCTGTTCACACATTTTTTTCTATCCTTTTAAAAACAACTCCCATAAGTTGAGCTATATTATATTTGTCGTCTGCAGTTGCTTTGAATTTTGGGAAATCTAAAATTTTCTTGTTTGGTTAAGAATTGAAATTGCAGTATAGTATATACAGTTGTTAGTCACTGACCTTCAGCGTATCATGATCGAATTGAAGGAGCTGTCTGTAGAGGCGAGAGGTCGTTAGTTCCCGTTCCATTTGGCCGGGCCGTAATCGCCTATTATTGTTGACATGTTCTTGATTCTGATTTAAGCTTCTTGTGGTATCCCAAGAAGTCAGACTGGCGTGAAAGAGTTTGGTTTTGCCTAATGCTAATACACGTATTGCTTACAATGTGATCGCAACCTAAAACCCGGTTTAGGAGGCAAGCACGATATACATGCCTGCCTCCCATACTGGGTTCTAAGTTCGGATACCGTATTGAGCGATATTGAAAAAAAAAAAAAAAAAAAAATCCATCTTCTATGAAAAGGGGGCTTAATGCATCTGCAAAAAGTATCGACCCAGGTCAGCCTGCGCAGTCCGCGCAGGCTGACCTGCGTCGAAACCTTTTGCTTTCGGTTAATCTTCTGTATATCCAATGGCCAGACTACTTCATGATTCAGTCGGTTGTTATACAATATGGATTTTATGGTCCCCTAATTATGTGATAACTTGCTTGGTTTCACGGATCACGGTGATGCATTAAGCCCTTTTTTGCCAGAGCATGGCATATATCTTTAGTTCGAGTTTGACTTCTTAAAATTCAAAATCGACGGTTGCTTCGGGAAGCTTTCGTCATCGATCAGTGATTTCTGGTGGGCCTATAATTAGTTTCAGTATCGATCTAAAATAAATAGGATTTAGGTAATCTATTTGTCATCCATTTTTCATGGCGTAAAATAATCGAGCCATGCACTGTGAAAAGGGGGCTTAATGTATCTGCAAAAAGTATCGACCTGGGCCGAAACTTTTCGCTATTGGTCAATTTTCTGTATGTCAAAGGACCACTATACCTCATCATGCAGTCGGTTGTTGGATAAAATGGGCCTTATGGATCCATGATCATGTGATGACTTGCTTGGTATTCTATCTATTTCATGCTTTTAATCCCTTTTGCAACTTTCAAGAAAATTCAGTACAGTTGTTTCCGGTTATTACCGGACACATGAGACCGCACTACAATAAGAATGTATTTACTAGTTCGCAAAGAAAACAGCTCGTTGGTATAGACCAGAACTAAGGCAGTACTGATTGCGTTATAATCAGTTTGAGAGAATATCACATTCAGCGAATTATTTAAAAAAAAAAAAAGACAAAAATCCATCTTCAAAGTAACTTTTTTTTTAATCTTGAATCTTCCAATTGCCAATTATATCCTTCCGCGTTAGCGTCATTAGCTATCAAACCGGTAAATTCACAGGTCGTAACCATGAATTATCAAACCAGAATCCACTATTATTTCCAGATAAACTGCCGAAAAGCATAAAATCAAAGTAACTTTGTAATTTTTACTGGCTTATTTCAATTGAGGTATGCTTTGTGAAAAGGGGGCCTTATGCATCTCCGTGATGCATGATACCAAGTATCACATAATTATCGATCCATAATAGCCACTTTTTTAAACAACTAACTTAATTATGAGGTAGAATGATTCTTTGACTCGTAGAAAACTGACCAGTAGCGAAAAATTTCGACCCAGGTCAGCCTGCGCAGTCTGCGCAGGCTGACCTGAGTCGATACTTTTGGCAGATGCATCAAGCCCCCTTTTCACAGAGCATGGCTCATTCATTTTGCTACCAAGCCAGGATATGTAAGTGGTACCTGGCATAGCATTGAAATATCAGGCTAGGTTGATGTTCTTTCTGAAGGACTTGTATTCACAAACCATTTAATATTGCATTCCTCGTCTTATTGTTGATTTAATGAAGTAACGTAATATCTGATTGGCTAAGCCAGTCAGAAATTGCGTTCCTTGAATTATAGAGAATTATCGAGGATTTTAGACAAAGACTGTTGTTGGGGATGGCTGATTAAGTTACTTGCGACATGGTTCGCTCCTCTCTCAGCGCGGAACATAGTTACAAAATTATGTGTCGGGGTAGCAGCTTCTTTCTTTCTTTCTAGAAAGGAAAACAGCCAGAAGACTTGAAAGTTGTGGTGAGCATAGTACCGGAACGCATTGGACAGAACAAAGGCTGCGACATAATTGAAATAATGTTGAAAACGGTGTTAAGAACTGAACAAAAAAATGTTTATTTGTTGTGCACTAAAATAATAACGGTTTTATTACAAGATTGGTTCTAACAGTGCATTCCTAGAGCCATGATAATGTTACGCAATCGATTTCTATTTTTATTGAGTCAAGTCGGCTGTAAGAAATGGCTGATATTGAATCCATCTTATGATGTATTAATTTCCGGACTAATCTGTTCATATTTCATTGAGATGTTTTGTTGTTTTGTGTGTCACGATACACCCTGCAATCTAAGCAAATTATTTCTTAAAAAAAGTACAACAATGGGGTTTTACTTTGTAAAGGTAGAAATCACTGTGGGAAAAGGACGAAGTGCTGGCTACCAGCATTTTCTCCTTTTCACCTTTTCAGATGTTTCTTTTTTAAAATACTTCCTCCCAGGGTGGTTAAAACTCGGGATTGTGTGGTAAAGGGTTAACACACTAGAAAGAACTGAAGCTGCTCTTGCTGACAATGTAGATCAAGATCAGGCTGCAGGCTTTGTGCTGCCTGATCTTTAAACGCTACTATTCGATACTTTGTGATACAATCTGAACATAAAACTATACCATAACGAGGGCTGGGGGGTAGGTACTTGCAGTAAATGTCCTTTTTCTCAATATACCCTGGAGTGTTTTAACATTTCCAAGGCCATGGAGAGAAAAAGGGGGCTTTTGCGGACACCATAGATCAAGACCAGACTCTAGTCTGATCTCGTCTGTTTGTTCAGACAAGCCTACAAGATAAAGATCTTTCTGAGTTTCAGTAGATCGTATTATCAGCCGTCGAAAGACATCGAGTTTATAGATTTGGCGTTGAAAGACTTAATCCATCTAATGAGGTATTTATTTCCGGACTGTTTTTATTCATATCTGTGTGATATTTTTTTTCCTTTTTGTTAAATGCAAGAATCTTCCTTGTGACATTTCTCTCCCGTCCCTCATCCTGCCATAAGTGTATATGCTCTCTCTGTGTCTGTCTCTCTCTGTTTTCTCTCTCTCTCTCTCTCTCTCTCTCTCTCTCCCTCTCTCTCTGTGTCTCTCTCTGTGTGTCTCTTTTCTCTTCTCTGTCTCTCGCTTCTTGGTCTCTTCTTTGAGACAGACAGACAGACGGGGAACAACCAAACTTGTCAGTTTCAAACATCACAATATAACTGTACTTGAAAGTTATTTTTATATATTCAAGCTACTTGATCATAATCATGTTATGGGCCTAGCAAGGATTCCACTCGAATCTCAATCGAACAAAATGTTGTTTACCTAAAAATCTCGTAACCCTTTCGAAAACAATCTCGTTAGACCACAAGTACTCTACTTTCAAAGAAACAAATTATGTAAAAAGATACTCTTGCTTATTTTGAGCATTTTTTTCACATTTTTCACATTTTATATTTTCTCCACCACTTTAAAAAAAAAAGTCCAAGTCGCGCTTAATTCCTCTTCTACATGCTACATACTCTGGACCCGTTTTCACCAAGCATTCTTAAGAACGTTCTTTGTCTTGTTCTCCAGAATTTTCAACATTTGAAAGTAACACAACTCCTGATTGGCTAAACCAAAGGGTTTAGCCACTCAGGAGTTGTGTTACTTTCAAATATAGAAAATCCTGAAGAACAAGACTAAAAATATTCTTAAGAATGGTTGGTGAATACAGACCCTGGTCTCAATTTTTTACAGAGCAACAGAAGTCTAAGCTTGTCCTAACTGAAAGCATTCGCAGATAACCGTTATCACTTGTGGTTGAAATGGAGTAAATGTATCTATAAAAGAGTAGAAACATTGTGGAAAAAGAAAATGCTGGATTCTCAGAAACCAGTATTTTCTTCTTTTCCCACAATGTTTTCAAATACTCCCTTCTTCAGCATAGTTAAAACCCGGGTCGTTCGGTAAAGGATTAATCAGAAAGAGCCCTAAACAGTCCTTATATGGACTTTGGTGACAAATCATTACCCAACGACTTCGTCGCTAAAACAGGATAAAATATGTAAAATAAATTTAAAAGGTCACCGAAGGTCAAGATCATTAAATATTATGCTTACTCATTACGCGGCTCCTTAGATTCACAGATCTTTCCAAATTCAAATGCTCTTCAGCAGAACTGTTCATTTACAATGTCGAACTATAAAAGTTTGTCTTTAAAGGCTCAATAGCGGCCAAAAGTGACCAATAGGGGTGTTGAATGCAACTAAATTTAAATACTACTATTAGAAAAAATGGGAATTATTGTGAAGATGACAATCTGTTATTGTGCAATCGGACCAAGTGTTTGTCACTGGCAGGAAAATGAACCTTAACACTAGGTAAAAAGTGGCCAGGTCGCTCTTCCTTTGTTTACTTTTTACCTGTTTTTCTAGATCTCACTTTCCTGCCAGCGACTTACGCCTGGACCGACCATACAATAACAGATTGTCATCTTCACATTAATTTCTGTACACATTCAAATGGTATGATTTAAATTTTAAATGCATTTTAACACCGACATTGTTTACTTTTGGGGCTTTAAAATGCAGACGACAAGTTGAGGCGTGATTTTAAGGATCAAACTGCGTAGAAAAACGCTTAAAATCTGATGAGGTAGTAGATAGGTTTATCAAAATATTTTTGTGCTCTAAAAGCAATTTGGGGCTGTTCCCAGTTCGATACGATCAGTTTTTATCTCAAACTCAACCTTTAATAGGTTGTTGCAAAATGGAAGTTCAGATCAAAAGACGGTCTCTACATCAGTTCGAATGTGTATGTGTATGTGGAGGGGCTTGTCTGTTCTCTAGTAGCTACTCTTAGTTAAGTTTCAAAAGTTAAGTGTCAGATCATCCATCTCGTATTGGCCGTTACATCTCGCATTGGCCTATACATTTCGTATTGGCCTTTACATCTCTTCATGGCCTATACATCTCGCATTGGCCTATACACCTCGTATTGGCCTATACATCTTACATTGTCCTATACATCTCGCATTAGCCTATACATTTCGTATTGGCCAGTAAATCTCTTAATGGCCTATACATCTCGCATTGTCCCATACATCTCGCATTGGCCTATACATCTCGTATACATCATATATTGACCTATACAACTCGTAATGGCCTATACATCTTGCAGTGGCCTATGTATCTCGTAATGGCCTATACTTCTCATATTGGCCTCTACATCTCTCATTGGCCTATACACCTCGCAATGGCCTATACATCTCGCACTGGCCTATACATCTCGCATTGTCCTATACATTTCGTATTGGCCTATACATCTCGAATGTCCTAAACACTCACATTGGCCTATACATCTCGCATCGGTCTATACATCTCGTATTGGCCTATGCTTTTCGTAACGGCTTGTACATCTCTTAATGGCCCTATACATATCGTTTTGGCCTATACATCTCGCATTTGCCTATACATCTCGTATTGGCCTTTACATTTCGTATTGGCATGCACAGCTTGCATTTGCCTATACATCTCGTATTGGCCTATATATCTCGCATTGGCTTTAACTCTTTACAAGACGACAACATCTTGGCCATGTCGGAATTCAAAGCAACCACAGACGACAAATGAAATGTGGCTCAATTAAAAGGATTTGTCTTTAAAAAGTTTCGAAGCATTATGGATATAGGAGAAAATGCTGTTTACATTTTCATTTTCTCCATTTCCCACAATGTTTTGAAAACGATTCTCAGGGTCGTTAAAACTCGGGATTGGTTAGTCAAGGCCTGAACAGTATACTTTTAGATATAAGCACTTTGTTTGCCCTCAGAACGAATATTGTAATGTTACGGGTAGACATATATTTTTGTAGACTGTTTTGGTATGTCTAAATTTGCATCGTGCAGTGATAAGTTAAGACTGAGAATTTTCTTATTTGTCTTCACCTTGTTATATCACCTCTGTTGGGTAGGGATAGAACCGAAGCAAAAAACCCAAAATTTTAAATGATTCTTACAAGCATAGCGAAAGAAAAAAAATGCAGAGGTTCTATGATCACGTATTCTGAATATAATTTTATTTGACTTGTAGAAATCCGATATGTGAAGAGGTATAAAAATGTTTGTTTTTCGTAAATCCCCTGACAATGGTAGTACGCCTAATAGACAATCTTCATCACTTCTTTAGAAGCTTTTTGGACACCTCCATAGGCAATGAAAATCAAAGTACTGAAAGTACTAGAGATCAGGTTATTAACCCAACTCAATGAGACAGTGACCACATGTCTAAGGCACGAAAATAATGCTTTCAGATTAAGAGTGATGGAAAAAGATTAAATACAGGACAAAAAGTAAAGAGACAAACGGATAAACGGGCGTCCAGACATATTTGAACCATACACTGCGAAAAAGGAGCTTTACGCATTTGCGAAAAGTATCGACCCAGGTCAGTCTGCGCAGTTCGCGCAGACTGACCTGGGCCGAAACTTTTCGTTATTGGTCAATTTTCTGTATGTAAGGGGACCAGTCTACCTAATATTTCGTCGGTTGTTAAAAAAAGTGGCTATTATGGATCCATTATTATGTGATGGCTTGATAGGTACAATGCATCACGGAGATCTATTAAGCCCCTTTTTATCATATGTATTAAAAAAGATACAGAGAGACCCGTATCGATAAGAGAAATTTATGCAGAGGAAAGAGGTGGACGGTACGTCAGTGTATGTGGGAGAGAGAGAAAGAGAGACAGAGGAGGGAAGACGGGGAGAGAGAGAGAAAAAAAAGGAGAAAGATGGGTAGCCAAAAAGAGACGGAACGACAGACGGACGGACGGCCCGACGGAAAGACAGACATGTTGTACGTTCCATTTCCGTACGTTTGTTTCACAGAAAGCCATATGTTTTGGCCATTTTGCCCGATGTGGGTCGAGCTTCCACTAGTTTAGCTATACAAATGGCAAGCATAGTATTGTTATTGGCGATCGAATATCATTATTTACTTTTCTTATCAAACACTTCTTCTTTAATTCTGTTTAAACAGAGTAAAACTCAACAAGTATGCTTCTCAGTTAATCCTTAGGGCGTTAAAGAACATTTTAACCCTTTACCACACAATCCCGATTTTTAACGACCCTGAGGAAGAAGCCTTTTGAAAACATTGTGGGAAAAGGAGAAAATGCTGGTAACCAGCATTTTCTCCTTTTCCCACAATGTTTTCTATTCTCTCAAATACAAATTTCGTCATTCCAGCCACCTTGAATTTGTCGTCTGCAAATGCTTTGAATTTGGACCGGTCTAAATTTTTGTCGTTTGGTAAAGAAATAACCCATATGTTTCCAAATAACTGAAATGAAACTTTAAAGCCGATAGAAAAACCCTAATTGAGCTATTTCAAAGAAGTATTTTCTGTTGAAATGATGTCTCCTTATCGGACAGTGTATATCAAAGATCAGACTGCACGATCTAAACTGTCCGCAAAAGGTCCTTGAGACGCGCTTAGCAGCCTAAGGGTTAAGTTACCTGAGCGGATATATGGAAAATATCAAATAAAGATCAACTGCAGAGAATGAGCAATCTTCATTCCCTCAGTGCTTATATTGTGAGAAAGTTTGACTGTAGAGGGCCGAAAATAAAGACTGATTGATTGATTGTATGGTGTTTAACTCCGTTTTCAACATTATTTCAGTTATATCACGGCGGTCAGTGCTCCTATCCATGCTTTCCTCGAGTTTCTTTTACCAGTACTCCGCACAATATTCTTTCCAAGCCACTGGCTGCTTTCCCACATAACCATCGTCGAAACAATGGTCAGCGGTGAGAGAGGAATGAATCCTGTCGCGATGACTATCATCAATCCTCGGAAAGAAATTGGCCAAGCCGGGGATCGAACCTGCGACCTCCTGTTCTCAAGTCCTGTACGCGACCGACTGAGCTACGGGGGCTTGGCCCGAAAATAAAGAACATCCTCTCTTTTTTCTATTTTAAATCCCCCCCGATCGTCCAACTCACTCGCATGGCGGTCTAAGGGTCGTACAAGGGAACAACTCAACAAGTATGCTTCTCAATTAAGCTGTTTGTAGACATAAAGCTATTACGTTTCTGAAGTTTTCCCCGTGCTCAAAATCCTCTACACGAACCCATAAACAGATTAATTATCATGAAATATCTGATTCTTTATACGTGGATTTTTTTTTTACATCGACTGCGTTTATTCGCTTTAAAAAAAATAACTGATTATTCTGCGGATTAGCACTGAGCAACGGAACTTACCTTCGTTTAGGGTCCAGTCTATTGAATCTAAAACAGGTAGAGTAAAATTTAACCCTTCACTGTACGCAGTGTTTTGCTCTTACCAAAATTTATATTATATCAAATGCTGTCCAAAAGTGTCAAAATTAGTAACTTCACAAATCTCTTTGTAAACTAACGGCTCAGCACTCGTATACTGTTGCTTTACAGCAATTTTGCTTTACAGTCGCTTCCGTTTAGTTTGATTCAGATCCAGTTCTTTTGCTTTTGATTTAACATTCTCGTGATTTGAATGGTTCTTTGGCCCTTCTACTGCCCCAACGGAGATGTCTATTGAATCATTTACCGATCATTCATGTCTTCTCTGGCAATTACCACAACTAGACTTTGCCTCTGAAGATCGTAGGTCGCAACAAATACGTATCATGCGAATTCAACGAAACAAGTACATGTAATGCGAAACTGCCAAGCTATGGCTGAGTACAATCAACAGCTGAAACCAATCAACAGACTGAAACAGGACATTTCCATGGCTAAAGTAACTGGATTTGTCTTTGTAAAAAGATAAGAAAAATCACATTTATTCCTTTTCCCACCATGTCATCAAAAGCAGTTCAGAAGGTTTTTTTTTCTCCCCTTTGGGGATTGTTAGTACGAGATTCTTCGGTAAAGACTTAATTCTTTGCTACTGTAAGTGTATACAGAAGTCCCACAAAGGAGCAGTTGGAAGAAGGCAACGCAGAAAGTGCCTATCATTATATCTTGGTCTAAAGTTCAAGAATATCATCTCACATTGACTATTTCCATTATAAAAAGTAAAACCATTAAAAAAGAGGAATTGGAAGATTCGAATCACCAAGTACAGAAGGTGTAGTGTTAACAAATTAATGGCATTGACATTCCAGCGCTAGACGTAAGAATCTATTAACCCTTTGGCTGCTTATCGCGACTCACTGACCTTTTGCGGACAGCGTAGATCAAGATCAGACTGCACAGAACGTGCAGTCTGATCTTTGATCTACACTGTCCGATGAGGAGATATCTTCCCTCCAAAAATCCTTTTGGAACAGGAAAGTTTTGGGGTTATACTATCGGCTTGAAAGTTTCATTTCTTTTATTCAGCAGGATAAGGGTTAAAGTGTCTGTTTGATGTTTGTGCTACGCTATAGTCAATCGGGAATTTCCTTGATATTTATTTTCTACAAACGATTATGACGAACTTTTCGCAACAGTATCGGTTCACTTTTTGTATCCTAGAGTGCACAAACAACTTTTTTTTGTGATTTTATTGAAAGTGCTCAAAACATGAAGTCAGAATTTGGATCTACACTGATTAATCTTTGAATATGTTGACCAAATCGGCCTTGAAGTAGCAATCTGCCTCTCGAAGAGAGTTGCTCATATGGGAATGTGATTAAGGATACTAATTCAGAATGAGACTGCTGTATTTGGAATGCAGAGCAGCACGGCAGTGTTTTAATTTATGTACAGAGCAGAACGGTAGTGTTGTAATTTATCTGCAGAGAAAATAGGTAGTTTTTTTTTCATAGCAGAACGATTGTATTCTACTTCAAATTCATTGTAAACCGGCAAAATGTATTTCTACCAAAAAGCAGAACGGCAGCGTTGAATGTTGAGTACATAGCAGAACGGCAGTGATGTTTTTTTGAGTACATAAAAGAACGGAAGTGCTGTATTTTGAGTCAATAGCAAAACGGCGGTAGCTTTGGTTCCAGTTTTTTTTTTTTCCTTTTATAGATTCTGACGTGACTTTGTCAAATGACGGAATAGATATCTATAGACCGTGATAGGAGTACGCCGATAAAAATGTTATTAAAAGGTGTACTCGCTTGGACCAAACTAGAACGGTACTGTTGTACTTTGAAAACATGGCAGACTTACGGTGTAGTGTGGTATTTTGAGAACATAGCAGAACGGTCGTGTAGAATTTGGAGGACATAGCAGCACAATGTGTTGCATTTTGACAATATGGTAGTAGTATTGTACGGAAGTATTGTATTTTTAATACATAGCAGAATGGTAGTGTTGTACTTTTCAGTCCATGGCAGTACAACAGTATTGTAATTGAGAACATAGCAGAATGGTACTGCTGCATCTTTACAGAATAACATAACGGTAGTCATGTATTTTGACAACACGCAGAGTTTTATTTTGAGAATAAATTAGAACCGTTGTGAAAGGTAGTGTTCTATTTTGACAAGACTTCAAAACGGAAGTTTTTCATTTTGAGAACAAAGCAGAACGGTAGTTTAAGAATATAACACAACAATAGTTTTGTATTTTAAGGACATGGCAGAACGGTAGTATTATGATAGGAACATAGTAAAGCGGAATAGATGCATTTATGGAATGAAAGGAACGGTAGTTTTGTATTTTGAGGACATAGAAGAACGACAGTGTTGTATCTTTAGTACATGACATAGCGGTAGCTGTGTTTTAAGTACATAGCCTAATGGTGGTGTTGCATTTTGAGAACATGGCAGAACTGTAGTATATTTTGGGAACATAGCAGAACGGTAGTGTTTTATTTTAGACTGTATATGCATAACGGCGGTTGTGCTTTAAGTATTCGTACATAGCCTACTTGTTGTGTTGTATGTTAAGAACATGGTAGGCCATGTTGTATTGTGAAGAGAAAGCTGAACGATAGTGTTGTATTTTAAGAACATGGTAGAACAATAGTGATGTTTTTGAAAGTTTTTTATTTTGACAACATAGTAGAACGGTAGCATTTTATTTTTAGAACATAGCAAAACGGTATTGCTGTATTTTGAGAACATAGCAGAATGTAAGTGTTGTATTTTAAGAAGATGGAAGTGCGGTAGTGTTGTATTTTGACAACACAGCAGACCGTTCGCAGTTTACTTTTAGAACATATCAGAACGGCAGTGTTGTTCAGTGTTGTATTCTGAGAACAAAGCACAACGATAATGTATATATGAGCGTAGAAAAACGGAAGTGTTATGGCAAAAACTGATTTCTGAAAACATAGCAAAACGATTGTGTTGACGTTTTGACTACATGGCAGAACGTAACTGTTATAATTTGAAAACAAAGCAGGGTGATAGTCTTGTATTTTAAGGACATAGCAGAACGTTGTTGTGCTATTTTGAGTAAAGAGCAGACGGTAGTGTTGTATTTTGTGTACGTATCAGAACGGCAGGGCTGTTATTTCTAGAACGTAGCAGAAAAGTAATGATGTTTTATAGAACATAACACCACGGTAGAATTGTTATTTTGAGAACATAGCAGAACAGTAATCTTGTATTTGGAGAATATAACAGATCGACAATGTTGTATTTTAAGAAAATAGCAAAACAATAGTGCCTTATTTTGAACAAAGCTGAACGACAGTGTTGTTTTTGAAGAACATGACAGAACGGTTTCAGTTGTATTTTGAGTACAGAGCAGAATAGCAGTTTTGTATTTTGATAACATGGCAAAAATGTTGTGTTGTATTTTGAGTTCAGAACCTATCGGGAGAAGTGTTCTATTCCGAGAAAATAGCAAAACAATAACGTTGTATTTTGAGAAAACAGCAGAATGGCAGTATTGCATTTAGATTACATAGCATAACGTTGTACTCTGTTTTATTACATGGCTGAATGATAGACAGTACGGTTTAGGGGTGTTTTGAGTACAGAGCAGAATGTTGTAGCGTTCTTTTTTTAATTACATAGCAAAACGGCAGTGTTGCGATTTGAATATACAACATATAGCTGATTAGAGATTTTATTTTCAGTCGACTAAGGTCTGTTGTTGTAAAGGTATACAAGGCAATATTTACAGAGTAACAGCAGTTATAATGCATATTTAGCTTATGATGTTCCTGTGAAAGATCCTCATGGGACCTTTTTTTTTTTTTTCAAATTACTTCTTTCTCTGAGCGGTAAAAGCATTAGATTGTTTTGTAAAGGGATATTCGATATATCGAATAAACGCATGCTCGTGCGGTCGATGTTGCCGATATTGCACTGTAGTACCTTAATATTCAAATTGTTTATTGAGTATAGATTATGGAAGTATAAATGTAAAAGTAAAAGTATTCAGTGGTGTGACACATTAACGAGAAATATGTCAATATGTCAACAAGTGCCAGCATCATTCATGTGAATGGCTTAATCGCAATGCTGTCGTCTTACACGCATTCTGCTTTAGCATTCTGATCTGAGTTGTAGGGGGTGGGGAAAGATGTATACTATTTTTATTGAATGACACTAACGTCCCCTAATGTATTTTATGGAACTAAGCACTGAATCTTGAACGGTTGACAAAAACGAGCGAAACGATTGGCTGTGAAGAAGACTGGATACAAGCGTGAAAAACCCCAGCCATGGTAATAAAACAAATTCTGCGAATCGAAGACCGAACAGGGGTGTCAGCATACTGTATTTGACAATATTGTTGATTACATTTGAGCCATGCTATAGCAAAAGAGGGCTTAATGAATCTCAGTGATACATGATACCAAACAAGTCATCATATCTGGAGGAAGAATGGTCCTCTTCATGCAGAAAATTTGACAATAGCAAAACGTTTAGATCCAGAACAGCCTTGCAGACTGCGCAGGCTGACCCGACACTTTTTGCAAATGCACTAAACCCCTTTTCACAGAGCATGGCTCAATATTTTCCACTCTGTTTCAGATACGAGCAGAACATACCTGTACTTAAAAATAAAGAAACCATTCGTGACTCGACGATAGCAGCTTAATTGAGAAAAGATGATGCAAAATAAGGTAATATCCATTATTTCCAAAAGACCAAGACACAGGACAAGCCCGGAAATAAAAGATGTATTACCATGGTTACGAAAGAAAAGCGAGCTTTTGAGTAGCTGTAAAGATGGTAAGTTTTTGTATTTGTTTTTGTTATTATTATAGATGGATAAATGCTCACAAACATATAGCTTTTGTACTTTAGGGCGTATGCCACAGTTTTTTCTTACAGACAGATATTTATCATTCTTGCTCAGATCGTAATACTCGTACAATGTATGAGGAGTAACAACAAGGAAAGAAAACCATGTGTTGCTGTGCAAAACATAAAGATACAGTTCTTCAAAAGAGATAAATCTTGTTAAAATCACAGAAAATAGGCTTTAATGTCAAACCTGAAAGAAGGTCCTTGAAATAACAAATCCTGCTGAAATATATGGTTATTCTTAGAAATTTGAAGTTTGCCAGTAGTAAAAATGATTAATTAAAAGCATGAAGGCAATAGACAGATTACAGTAGCAATTAGAAATGTTCTAACGAGTCAACCAAGGTTTACTTACTGATAATTTTTCTGCAGTAAAGAAATGCTCAGCGACATATTTCATTTAAAATTTTGCACAGAAATAGTACTTTCTAATATCTTGTAGAAAATATTGTAAAAAAGGTATATCAAGCGGTGCCGTTTTAAGAAATACGGTGCATTTTTTAGGCTTATTGACAAAATGAATTACATCCTTTTATAATAAACGTCTATTATGGCGTGATTTAGCATCCTGATCAAAAATATAAATCTACCGTTTTTCTCTTGCAGCTATGATTTCCACAATTTTAAAAGGCAACCGACATATTATAAAAATTTACTGTTTCACATTCAAAAGAACCTAATGGAATATAATAGAGTTACAAAAAAAAAAACATGTGCAACAAAACTTACGCAAAAAAAAAACTGAGGCATATGCCCTTTAGATGCTATTGATTGTAAAGAAAACATTGTCCGCTTGTAAAATTAAAAGGAAAAATATTAGAGTCAGTCAATAGAAAGTCCCAGAAAGTCAGACTTAAGCCACAGGGATCGGAAAATCTAACAAAAGATCAGCCAAATGTACATCTAAGATCAGACTACACTTTCTACGGTATGTACAAAGTTTGATGTTTTACATGATACATCGGCAAAAAAAAAAAAGACGTGCAATTGCCTCAATCTTGTTTGATCTTGGTCCACTCTTTCCGCAATGAAGCTTGTATAGTTTACTCCGCGATACTGGTTAAATTTTCCGCAAGAAGTAAAATTTCAAGCGATTTCAGAGACTTCTGTGTCCGTATTCAATAATCATTCATAAGAACACCTTTTGTCCTATTCTCAAGATATTTTTGAAAATTGAAGTTACAACAATTTCTGGTTGGCATAATTAAATGGTTTAGTTAATCGGGACTTGTGTTACTTTCTAAATCTAGAATAAGAAAAAGAATAATTGATGAATACGTACCTTGATCTTCTGGTTACAAAAATTAATGTCAATTCACACCGAACAAAACATTCATTATACATGTATTTGACCATTTTCACCAACCATTAGCCCTTTACCAAATATTTCCGTGTATTGAGTGACTCCAAAGACAAATGCTTTTGAAAACACTGTGGAAAAAGGAGAAAATGCTGGTTACCAGCATTTTCTCCTTTTTCCACAGTGTTTTCTACTCGTTAAAATGCAAATCCTATATTATTTAAATAACGTTTTAGTTTGTCGTTCGCAAATGCCTTTAATTTGGACACGTTTGAAATTGTGTTGTATGGTAAATAGTTTATATATTTTGCCTGCTGCAGACCGGTAATAGTTCGTTTCAATATGTTTGCTTGTACAGTGTTAACGCCGTTTTCAACATTATTTCAGTTATATCGCGGTGGCCAGTGCACCTACCGATGCTTTCCTGGAGTTTCTTTTTCCAGTACTACGCACAATATTCAAGCCACTGGCTGCTTTTCCATATAAACATCGTCGAAACAATGGTCAGCGGTGAGAGAGGAATGAATCCTGTCGCAATGACTATCACCAATCCTCGGAAAGAAAATGGCCGAGCCGGGGATCGAACCAGCGACCCCCTATTCTCAAGTACTGTACGCTACCGACTGAGCCTCGACTTTTCAGTAGGTAATTAGTAAAACATTAGGCGTGGAGGGAGACCTTCCGATCCTCAGGTTACAAAAATTAATGTCAATTAACCCCAAACTAAACATTAATAATATTTGACCAGTTTCGCCCGCTCTGAATGAAACTGTTGACTTAGAAATAAAAGCTACAATTGTATGGTAGAGTCAAATGTCCACTTAGAATTATCGACTAAGTAGCGAAAATTAAGCGGTTCGCTTCGATCACAAAGTCGTGGCTATATAGGCTAGGCCACTGTACAAGAAATGTACTTTAAGTATTATTTCAGAGATACATCCTTACAGCCAGAGAGAAAAACACACTGTTTAAATTTGATAGATTGTAGAATGTTTCAGAATTTAGTCAGATGTGTAAACATATATAAATTACCGATATGTGTGGTGTAAGGGATAAATATATATATATATTGAAATTCTTCGAATTAAAACCGGAAACATCACTACAGTAATTTCTTTGTTGGCTTCAAGAAAAAGAAACGCATAAATCGACCGTAATCTGTCCAACCTTGAAATCGTCATAAATATATATGAATGAATAAGGTTTGATAAAGTAAAGATGAAATGTGATAAAAACTTGCTGAAAACCAGTCTAGATGTATTTTTAGAATTAACTGGACGGCAAAAGTATTCTTCAAGGTGAAAGAATTTGGAGACAACAGATTAAATGCTACTCAAATAATTGGATTTTTCTTCGTGAGGGTAGAAAACAATCTGGAAAAAGGAAGAAAACATTGGTTGCCACCATTTTCTTCTTTTCCCCTAATGTTCAGTCTATAGCCCCACTCCTAGGGTCTTGAAAGCACGGAACCTTTTGGTTAGTGGGTAAATCTGTATATAACACCAGATCAATGGCAAATATATATGAACCATGCTTTGTGAAAAGGGAGATTAATGCATCTGCGAAAAGTTTCGACTCAGGTCAGCCTGCGCAGTCCGCGCAGGCTGACCTGGGCCAAAAGTTTTCGCTATTTGTCAATTTTCTGTATGCCAAAGGACCAGTCTACCTTCTGATACAGTCGAAAGTTAGACAAATGACTTTGGTGGATCCCTGACTATGTGATGCCTTCCTTGGCATGAGGCATCACGGAGATGCATTAAGCCTCCTTTTGCCAGAGCATGGCTCATATTTAATTATTGACCACTTTGTACATCAGGTGTTGGTCATGATCAGCTAAAACATGGTAACTCTGTAGGAAGACAAAGCGCATCGATCCAAAGGTTCTAGGTTCGATTCCCGGCTAAGCCAATAATCTTCCTGAGCTCTTATAAAAGCAAATAATAAAAGCTATTAAGTAACATTTTATGACAACGTTGTATTGCAGAAACTGCTCGTCAAATTTCAGTACTAAAAAAAGCAAAAACATTTATCATACGATTGAAAACTACGGTAAATGACACTTGTAAATAAGTTAACTCCCCACGATAGAACCAAGGTTCAGACTCGCCAGTCCTGAAAGCACTTACAGACGCCAAATCAGGTGTGACTCAAATGACATGGACCCGTCCTCTAGATCATAGAAAACATTGTGGGAAAAGGAGAAAATGCTGGTTACCAGCATTTTCTCCTTTTCCCACAATGTTTTCAAAAGCCTACACACTCAATGTCATAAATTCGGTTTAGTATAGGGTTAAATCACATTGGTTTACCCCCATACACTTTCATAACACCTTTGACACATTCTTGCGTCCCACAACAATACCCATTGTACGCATATTTCGACAATTTGATACTGATTTATTTGTATTTCCGATTATGAACAAGCCATTGCCGATATTTTATGAGCATTAAATGGAGGACTAAGAGGTACACAGCAAGTTAAGCTTCAATCCCATGTCATAAAAAAGGAATTGGTTCACTGAGTGGTTTTGAGAATAATCAAAACATTTATAAGCAATCGTTTTGGTCAGGTCTTCTTTGCCAAAGCCGTGCAGAACGAAGCCATGTAGTTTTTGTTTTCCTTTGTTTTGTTTGTGGGTTGGTTGGTTTGTTGGTTGGTTGGTTTGATGGTTGGTTGGTTGGTTGGTTGGTTCGTTCGTTTGTTTGTTTGTTTGTTTTCAACGTTATATGGCGGTGGCCATTGTACCTAACCTTGATTTCCTGTGGTTTCACTTACTAGTACTTCGCACAATATTTTCTTTTTCAAGACATTGGCTGTTTTCCCATATAACCATTGTCGAACCAGTGATCAGTGCAGAAAGGTGTCATTCATGACTGTCATCACGCCTCGGAAAGAAATTAGTCGAGCTGGGAATTCGAGTTGGCGACCCCCGGGTTTCAAGCCCTGTACCATTATTTTTCTCTAGGTGGCACGTTTCAAATTCACAAACCCTATCGGATGTTGACATTCTTGAGAATCGATCCCGGTTTTCCCCATGTCTATATTTAGAAACTGTCCACAGAGATTTGCAGTAAACAATGGTATTTTTTCAAAACTTATTTTCCCCGTTTGAAATTATCATATTTTCAAGAAATTTGTAGCGAAAAACTGGCTTGATATTTCCACAGACGTATCATTTCGAGCAATTGTCCACTTGCTATTTCGCGTACTAATTTCTCCTGTACAGGGTATAGTGATGCGTCATAGCAGAAAGGTCAAATCTTCGGAGAATATTGGCATGCGCAGACAACGAGCCCCGCATCATACATGGTCGATAACAACTTAGAATCAGGGTTCGTATTTACCAACTGTTCCTAACAACATTCGTAGTCTTATTCTCCAGAATTTTCTGAATTTGGAAGTAACACAACTTCTGATTGGCTAAACCATTTGGTTTAGCCAATCAGAAGTTGTGTTACTTTCAAATTTAGAAAATCTTAGATCTGAAGACGAAGAATGTTCTTAAGAATGGTTGGTAAAGACAGACCCTGGTTTGCTCGAAGAGTAGAATCGAAGCAGTCCTCATATTTAATCCTTTACAACATAATAAAATTTTAGACCTGTCCATATTGAAAACATTTTTGACAATGAGATGAATATGGTTCATATGATAAAATTTGTCTCTAAAATTGAAGGAAACAATGTTGGAAAAGGAGAAAATGATGGTAACCAGCATTTTCTCCCGTTCGGACAATGTTTTCAACAGCTATCTACTTCAGGGTCGTTAGAACTCGGAATTGTGTTGTAAAGGGATAACGGAAATAAAGTAAAAATGTCGATAAATGTAAATATATTCAACTCAAATGATAATAAAACTCTATTGGACTTGAAACATTTAAATACCGAAATTAGATTTATTCGAAACGACACAAGTATTTAGTAGATGCGAATTTAATATAAATCACTTTAATTCTCAGCGCGTCTTGACCCCTAGTGCGTTAAACACTCCAAGTCAGTAGAAAGTACAACCTTTGCGATTTCAAGGCATTCTTTGTCACAATATTTTTTTCAAAATCTTAGACATTGTATGATTGAAGGTGACACTGCATATTTTTGTGCAGTCTGATCTTGATCTTCACTTTCTTGTTAGATTAGCACCAAATGATTGTAATGCTCATATACGTTTTGTTAACGGATTTGAGCTCTGTAAAAAACATATTTTGGGCTCGATTTGATTAGCATATTTTACGGGATATAAATCATTGCGACTACAACAATACTGACGAATAAAATGTAGAAGAAGAAGAAGAAGATGATGATGATGATGATGATATTTTGGGTAACAAGACTATTAAACATTTTCTTTCAGAAAAATAATAAACGATAATTGCAATCAACAATACTTTGGAAGGCGCACGCATCGCGAGTGACTGAAACTTTGAAACATTTTTCGGCATGTTCCGAGTTGACATACAAGAAATCTATGAAAGATCAAACAAGCCATTCACAAGACGACAGAAATTTTGAAGTTGTCCATAAAGAAAGCATTTTCAGGCAATAAATTAGATATGGCTCAAATTGTGCGATTTGTTTTATAAGGGATAGAAAACATTGTGGTAAAAGGAGAAAATGCTGGTTACCAGCATTTTCTCCTTTTCCCACAATATTTTCAAAGGCTTTCTTCCTCGGGGTCGTTAAACCACGGAATTGTATGATTAACAGCAAAGACAGTATTTGTATTAACGCAGATTAATTTGCTTTGTAGGAATTTATTCCACCCTTAACAGACAAAGACAAACCTAGTATGTAGACAGCGACTGAAAACATAATGAGAAAAGGAGAGTCACTAGTAACCTGTAATTGCTCCTATTTTCAACCACTTTTCACCCTCAGAAGAAAATCTTCATTTCTAGTTAGGTGTTTTCTTATGACAAGCACTTCTAAGTCGCGTCAGACTGCTTTGGGCAAGGGCCTGCAAGGGTGTGGGGGTAATAAGAGACAGTGCGTGTTGTTATATAAGGGAAATAACTCTGACAGTGCGTGTTGTTATATAAGGGAAATAACTCTGACAGTTACACATTCTTCAAAATATCAATTACACCCCTTACGGTGTCACACCGGTAACTTTTTGGCTAATTGAAAATAGAGTAAAAATCACTCTCTTCGACTGGCTGCTGCTGATTCCCTGACGAAGCGGGAGCCTAGCAGTTTTTTTCTATCACATATATGTCCAATGTCCTTCACAGAAAGGTGCAGAAAATGGCATCATGAGCATTGAACTTTTTCGCTATTCCTCTTCAAACACATCACCCCTCGGAAAATGGCTGTCAGTTTAGGCCCTCACTGGTGATAGACCATGCCTCTTTGCCAAGTCACAAACAAAGAATAGTCCTGAAAGAAATGCAAAAAAGGCATTTATTCTCTGCAGAAATAATCAAATCAACTTCAGAAACACATTTTAGACTTGCCCTATCATCTTTCATGATAAAACAGTGTGGCAGAAGTGCTAGATATCAAATTTTCAAGTGGGACTACTTTTGGGTACTACGACCCGGAAGCATTCCGTTCTGGTGTTACACCTTACGTATTTGGCGAATGGTGTCTTCGTATGTTTGTATGTAAATGAGAGATAGAGGAGAGGTGGGTGGGGAGATGTGTTGTTATACAAGGGAAATAAATCTGACAGCTACGCTAAATCTGAAGTACTATATATTACATCCCATAATATTTGAAACCGATTTCTCTGTCTGTAAATGGTGCCTTTGTGATGTGATTGTGGGAAAAACGTCAATACAAAAGCAAGACACATGAAAGAAAAAAAGCTTCTTTTCAATTTTATTGCCTTTACCCTTTACCACACTATGCTGACATTTAACGACTCTGAGGAAGAAGCTTTTTGAAAACATGGTGGGGAAGGGAGAAAATGCTGGTAACCAGCATTTTCTCCTTTTCCCACAATGTTTTCTAGCCTATCAAAGAAAAATTGCATCATTTGAGCCACATTGACATTGTCGTCTCCAAATGCTTTCAATTTGGATGGGTCTAAAACTTTGTCATGTGGTACAGGGTTGATGGGCCAGGTAACCTCTTTAAATTTATTTAGATTTTGCGCCAGAAATTTTGCAAACCTTTTTGGGAACGTCACGTGAATAACTATGCGTTTAGGACATTTGGAATAGTATTTCAAGCACCGTACGTAGGACGACGTCATGTTCGGTCTCATAAGAATAAACGGAGAATTTTGCCGATTACAATGAGACCAACCCTTTATTTTAAAGCCCAGTTTGCACTCTTTCACCGCATGTAACTGCGCAGTTTCCTTACATTTGCAGAGAAAGGTGTTTTGTAGTATATGATGATGGTTAAATGAAAAATAGAACTGAATGCCTTTTTTTTTTTTTAGACGTATTGGAGGATATTGTCAGAAATTGTGACTACCATCGAGCTGTCAGAGATGACGTCATCGTTACCCAAGGTGACATGGGAGATTGGTATGTAGAACCGGTTTAGATTTTTCAATTCCTGGATATTTTACATTAATTTTGTCGATGGTCATGATCTATCTATACACAGTAATAGGAAAGTTTGAATTTCTTCTCGCCAATCATCATCGACGGACCCCAAAAACTTGCCATTTCAACCAGGGCGAACAATGCCCTATCCAACAAAAATTTTTCATGCCTTCATGAGCAATGGGGACACGGGGGGATGGGGTGCATACCCCCTTATTAGACAGAAGTACTCACAAGGTAAGTTACAGCATGCTTTGACTATATCGGTGTACCGCTCACAGTAGGAAAAAGCACAGCACTGCATGTTCAACACATCTTCAGTTATTGATGTCATCATGATCCCCATTCTTTTACATCAATCAACCAACCAACCAATAAACAAACTAACCAACCAATTGATAAACCAATCAATCAATCGATCGATCGATCAGTCAGTCAGTCGGTCGGTCGGTCAGTCAGTCAGTCAGTCAATCACTTTGGCCGATTTTATTCAAAAAGACACGTGTCTCCCCATCAGATCTTGCTTCAGGTTAGCAGTTTCTCCTTTTTTCCACAATGTTTTCAAGGGCATCTTTCTCAGGGCCATTAGAACTCGGGATTGTGTGGTAAAGGGTTAAAGACAATAAGGCAAGCGTCATTAACATTTCTAGGATTCGCACGACTCATTGCGCCACTGCTGATAGTAAGGAAGAAGATAAGATCAGACTGCACAGAAGGTGCTGTCTGATCTAGAATCTATCCTGTCTTTCCGAGTGAAAACAATTTTGAAATCACAATGTCAGGGTTCTTATAGAAATGTCTTCCAAATTTTATGATTGTGCGACTTGAAAGTAAATTGTTCTTATGGAAATACTGAAACAGACGTGATAGGCCTACTGCCAGTTTTCATATGGCGTGCAACATACGAAAAGGGGCATTCAGACAGGTGCGTAAGAGTGTGTCGTCCAAGATCAGCCTGTGCAGTCTGTGACTAATCCGAGACGATATTTTCCGTCCTTATGTGATTTTCTGTTTCACGAAAGTTTACTGTATGACAAAATCTTATGTAGTCGTAAAGCGCCGTCTCGGATTAGCCTGCGCGGACTGCGCAGGCTAATCCGAGACGACACTTTACGCAAAAGTCAGAAGGTTTCATTTTGCATGTTGCGGGCCATATAAAGCCGGTTTTCCATGGAAGTAAGGAGTAAAATTTTGTTACCCTCAGTGCCAAGCCCGGTAGCTCTGTCGGTAGCGTACAGGACTTGAGAACAGGGGGTCGCTGGTTCGATCCCCGGCTCGGCAAATTTCTCTCCGAGGATTGATGATAGTTATTGCGACAGTATTCACTCCTCTCTCACCGTTGACCATGGTTTCGCTGACTGTCATGTGGGAAAGCAGTCAGTGGCTTGGAAAGAATATTGTGCGTAGTACTGGTGAAAGAAACTCCAGGAAAACATGGATAGGTGCACTGGCTGCCGCGATAAAACTGAAACAATGTTGAAAGCCGCGTTGAATACCATACAATCAATCAATCAATCAATTAATCAATCAATCATCGTTACCCTCAACGCGTTTATATAACTTTTATAGTGTAGATAACTAAAAGAAATTAGCATGTTCATCAGTAAGAAAAATCCATTCATTGCAAATTTTATGGCAGATTCGATCGAATTATTGCGCAATTTGTCAGACAGTGTAGATCCCAGTTCAGTCTGCACAGATCCTGACCTACAAATCAAATGTCAACCTTTACCATACAATCACGACCCTAGTGAAAATGACTTCTGAAAACATTGCGGGAAAAGAAGAAAATGCTTGTAACCAGCATTTTCTTCTTTTTCCGCAATGTTTTCTATCCTTTCGACGACAAATTCCCAAACGTGTGAAACATTTAAAATGCTTTCAGTTTGGACCAATCTACAATAATGTAGTGTAGTAAAGAGTTCAAACACTGACGTCATTCTCAATATTAAAGATTAATTGCCAATATGACCATAAATATTTGCATCAAGAAAATGGACATTGGGAGGTAATGGCCCTATTGAAACCAGTTGAAATAAAGAATAAAGAGAGAGACAGTGTAATTCAAAGCTCAGACAGCACCAGTCTTGCCTTAAAAACCAATTCAAAATCACTGACGCCATTTTCAATATTTAGATATTAACCCCTTAGCAGACGACCAAAAAAGTGGACTTTAAAACATTTGCAGACGACATTTTAAACGTGGCTTAAGTGATAGAACTTGTCTTTTGAAGGGTAGAAAACATTGTGGGAAAAGGAGAAAATGCTGGTCACCAGCATTTTCTCCTTTTCCCACAATGTTTTCAAAGGGCTTCCCCATTAGAGTCGTCCATACTCGTTATTGTGTGGTTAGAGATTAATTGTCTCAATGATCATAAATAACTGCGGACAGAAAATGGACTTTGGGTGGAAATGGCCCTATTGAAGCCAATTGAAATAAAGAATACAGAGAGAGACAGTGTAACTCAAAGATCAGATGGCACCTCTCTTGCTCTAAAAACGAACTAACTCAAAATAACTGACGTCATTTTCAATATTGAATGATTGATTGATTGATTGATTGTATGGTGTTTAACGCCGTTTTCAACATTATTTCAGTTATATCGCGGCGGCCAGTGCACCTATCCATGCTTTCCTGGCGTTTCTTTTACCAGTACTTCGCACAATATTCTTTCCAAGCCACTGGCTGCTTTCCCACATAGCCATTGTCGAAACAATGGTCAGCGGTGAGAGAGGAATGAATCCTGTCGCAATGACTATCATCAATCTTCGGAAAGAAATTGGCCGAGCCGGGAATCGAACCAGCGACCTCCTGTTCTCAAGTCCTGTACGCTACCGACTGAGCTACGGGGCTCGGCTAATATTGAATGATAATTGCCCAAATGATCATAAATAATTGCAAACAGAATATGGAATTCGGGTGGAAACGGCCCTATTGAAACCTACTGAAATCAATAAAAAGTTAGGCGATGTAACTCAAGTATCAGGGCCCATATTCACCAACCATTCTTAGTTTCGTTGTTAGTCTTAATCTAGATTCAGAAAGTAAACGCAACTTCTAATTGGCTAAAACCATTTGATTTAATTAATCAGAAGTTATTTTACTTTCAGATTTAGACAATTCTTGAGAATACGACTAAGAATGTACACCCTTAAAGATACATCCTTACAGCCAGAGAGATATATACACTGTTAGAATTTGATAGACTGCACAATGGTTCAGAATTTAGTCAGTTGAGTGAATATAGATAAATTCCCGATATATATGGTGTAAGGAATAGATACATATATCGGAAATCTTCGATTTAAAACCGGAAACGTCACAACGGTGATTTCTTTGAAGGCCTCCAGAAAATGAAATGCATTTTCTATCCTTCATAATCTGTGAAACCTTGTAACCGTCAGAGGCAACATTTGCATGAACATACAAGGGTGACAATAGTTTGATAAAATAAGGAATAAATGGGTTAAAAACTGGCTGAAAACGAGTACAGATATATCTTTAACCGGCTAAATAAGTTAAAAGAAACTGTCAAACCTATATTAAAGACTCAAAGTTTGCTATTTCAAAGTTATTTTTGAGGAAAATATCTCCTTATCGGACAGTGTAGATCCAAGATCAGACTGCACGTTCTGTGCAATCTGATCTTGATCTACATTATCCGCAAAAGCTCCTTGAGTTGTGCTAAGCAGTCTAGGCTTAACTTTTCATAGGAATGGTTCGTGAATACGGACCCAGATGGCGCTCATCTTGACCTACAAACCAACTCAAAGTCAGCGACGTCATTTTCAATACTTAAAGATTAAATGCCCAAATGATCATAAATAATTGCGATTAGGAAATGGACTTTGGTTGGAAATGGCCCCTTTGAAAACGACTGAAATCAATAAAATTAAAGCGAGATATTTGTTTTCAAACCTGGAGATGAAAGAGAATACTAATTTTATAAATATTTGAACTAACATACAAACTATAATATATCACTGAACCATTTATCAAGATCAAACAATTATGAGTTTTAACGAGTCTGAAACAAAATAGCATTTGAAAACATTGCTGGAAAAGGAGGAAATCCTGGTTAAGTAACTAGCCTTGTCCGAGTCTGAAACAAAAGGGCTTTTGAAAACATTATTTGAAAAGGAGAAAATGCTGGTAACTATTATTTCCTTCTTTTCCTACCGTGCTTCTGACCTTTCAAAGACATATGCTATTATTTTACCCACTTTTACTTTCTCGTCTGCGAACGCTTTTAACATGGGAGAGTCTGGTAAACGGTTAATCATTTATCTACCAATGATGAGTTTTAAAGACCTTAAGGAAAAGGAATTCTGAAAACATTGTCGGAAATGTAGAAAATGCTGGTAAATAGCATTTCCTCCTTTTCTTACAATATTTTCTATCCTTCCTTCAAAGAATAATTCCATCATTTCAATCACATCTAATTTGTCGTCTGCGATGCTTTGAGTTTGAACTTTTTGAAATCATTGTGGTAACCGGCATCTTCTCCTTTTCCTTCAATGTTTTCTACCCCTTCGAAGAAAAAGATGCATCACTAACCACTTTTAACTTGTTGTCTGAAAAATGATTTTAATTTGGCCATATCTAAACTTTAACTGTCTGGTAGTCTTAAATTATCCTATTTGACGTCAACTCCTAACCAAGTAAGTAAAAAAAGTGTCGATAACCTTTGAAACACCCGTGTAACATGACTAGATGGTCATCACGGATTTAAGTTTTAACACCACACGTACACGAGGGAAAAAAATATATGGTAAAAAGAGAAAATGCTCGTAACAAGCAAGTTTTCATTTTGTTATCATGTTTTCAAAAGCGGTTAGTCGCAAGACGTAAAAAAAATGTGTGCGGGAAATAGTTAATAGACAATGAAAATAATTTCCTTAAAAATCAATCGATGTAAATGAAATAATTATACAATAGCATTATACAAGCTTTTTATTTCGATTCGATATGTATCGATCGATCCCTTGTTCTTGTCCGACGATCAGATTTTTGAAATGATTTGCTGAGATTATATGTTCCACTCCAACCATGTTGTTGTTCTATTCAATCAACTTGTTCTAGTAAGGTCATTCGAAGGAAATAGGAAAAGGTCAGGCATCATTTCATAAACCGTTCTATCAACTACTCTATTACCGCGGTAAAGAAAAGATTGTAGGTATATATCAGACAGCACATGCGTGCGTAGATCATCTCATTAACCGTTGTATCAATAGCCCTTTCATCAGGGTAACGAACAATGTAGACAAAGATCAGACTACACGGGCGTGCGGAGATCAATATTAAACCAACCTCGCATAGAATACCGGTATATCCTCCGGGTATAGGCAAAGATCAGACGGCAAGGTTGGGCGGGATGATCTTGTTCAATTTTCTTTACATTAAACATGAGTTATCTCGAAATAAAGAATATGGGTTAGATAATTAAAAAAAAGACTGAAACAAAACTGAAACTGCGACAGCGCTCAACTTAGTATACGCTATCTCATAAACCTTAAAGCGCTTATCAAAACTTATGATCAAAAGAAAAGTTCCGGTTTTGATACCCACTGGCAAAGCCAGTTTCGTGGGAATGATTGAACTTTAGACCCGTCTTCTAGACAGCCAAACCGTCTTTATGTTGCTCATTAATTTTTGTCTATTATCAGTATTTCATGATTATATGCGGAATACAGTGTAGTGGGCAGGCGGAGGACGCGACTGGGTGAGTGGGGAAGAGAGACCGAGACCGAAAGAAAAAAAAAATATATCCTAATTCCATTTTAAGTTTCCCATTTTACAGGTAAGAAAATGTATAAAAAAGAGATGATCCCTTGATGGGTATACTTGACAAGATAAAAGTTGATGATTCACTTCTACCACATTTATCTTTCGTACTTAAGCCTTAAAACCTTTAGACACTTGGATCAACTTTAAATGAGCCATGCTCTATGAAAAGGAGACTTAATGCATTTGCAAAAAGTGCAGTCTGATCTTTGATCTATGTCAACCGCTTATTTACTCAAGCCTATTCGGTAAAAATCTTTCAACGTTTCCGTGAATTGCGTTTTCAGTCGTCGAAAGGGGTTGAGTTTATATTTCTAGCGCTAAAAGACTTCAAGATAATCAGGTAAAAAGGGAAACGAGCGATTTTTCCTTTAACCACAATGTTTCCACCAGTATCATGCTAAGTATCCCGATCTCATGTGAACGTTGATGTTTTCACAGTCTTTTGCTGTAAACTTGTCACAGGAGGTATTGCGTTTACCACTGATAGCAAGGGGTATGTGAAAATGGGCCTGTACCTTTAACACTTACGGCGCTAAAGGCGAAAACAGGGTTTTTGTTTTGAGGACGACATAGATCAAGATCAGACTGCACAAAACGTGTAATCTTATCTTGGATCTATACCGTCCGCCGATTGAGTCCGGCCTATAAACTAGAAAATCTTTTAAACGATTGTATTTTCAGCGGTCGAAAGAGGTCGAGTTTCTATACTTGGCGCCAAAATGTTAACCCTTAAGCTGCTAAAATAAATCAAATTAAAGATTTCCAGCCAACAGTGAATACCCATAGTTTATTATTTAGGGATTTTGCTCGTCGAAGAAACCTCACCATATCGGACAGTGTAGATCAAAGATCAGACTGCACTTTCTGTGCAGTCTGATCTTGGATCTACACTGTCCACAAAAGCCCGCAAAGTCGCGCTTAGCAGCCTAAGTGTTGAATTTATACGATAATGACCGAATGTACTACAGATGAACATATCGGAAATTTTTCTATGTACTTTCTTCTTTTGTCCGAACGAGATAGTATTTTTATTGCACATTATAAGATATTGAATTATAAACACCGTTCGAGTAGTTGTTATGCTGCTTTCAAAATATTTAACTGGTTAACCGTATTCGGGAGTAAGGTACCGTACAATAAATTGTTCAGTTATTTTTTGTCTATTTGCTACTTTTCTGATCCTCCTCCTCCTCCTCCTCCTCATCATCATCGTCGTCATCATCATCATCATCATCATCACGCAGTATCCGATCTAGATCCTCATTGTTTTTTTTTTTTTTTTTTTTTTTTTTTTTTTTTTTTTTTTCAATTGTAAGATTTTCGAAATTCTGACAAAGAAATTCAAAATTACCTCAAGAAGGTATGTAGCCCATTAAGGAAAAACTGTAAAACAAAATTCTCACAGGCAATGTAATTCATCTTTACTCCTGGAGTGCTAACTATAAGCCTTACTTTATTCAGTGGTGAATCATTTTTGAAGTTTGGTTAGATTATAAAAATCTGAGTAACTCCCTTTAAAGATACATGTATACTCGTTTTTCAGCCTGTTTTTAACTCATTTCATCTTTATCTTATGCAGGTATAATCATTCTTGTATCTTCATGCCAAATGTCGCCCCTGCCGGCTGCAAGGTTGCACAGATTACGATAAATAGAAAGAAAAGAATTTCATCTTTTGACACCCTCCAAAGAAATTATTGTCCTTTCCGGTTTTAAATGGGGGCAAATCCATTAAATTCTCTATCCCCTTTTGCCAAATTATGTTTACACAGTTTACCCAATTCTGAGCCATTCTGCACACTTTCAAGGTTTTATAGGTTTTTTTTTTTTTCTTTTTATTACTATCTGTAAGGGCGTATCTTTAAAAGGAATATGGAAAGGTTAAATGAATCGGTGATTATCAAGTGCAAATGTGTATGCTGCTCTTATTGGCTATTCTGTGATATACATGTAGCCCAATGGCCTGTTCCAGTTGTAGTATGTATATCTACAACGGGGACCAGTTCAGTTTTTAGTAATGGTGTCCGATGGTCGAGCAGTGAAAAGTTTGCCGCTCAGTGATAGACCAGTGGAACTTTGGTGGCCTATGGTTCAGACATTACCAAATCACATAACCGATCTAGGATTTTAGTGCTTAGAAAGACTCATGGTTGAATATGGCCCCTGTAGATAAGTAACCCAACAATTGCGAGTTATAGTGAACCTTGTGATAAGATCAGCCTACCATTTGGAGCAGTCTCATCTTAACCTTCTACTACACGATCCAAAGTTTTAACGACTTTGAGGAAGAAGCCTTTGGAAAACATTGTGGGTAAAGGAGAAAATGCTGGTAACCACCATTTTCTCCTTTTACCACAACGTTTTCCACCCTATTAGGCCTAAAGGCAAACTGCCATCATTTGAGTCACACTTAGATTATCGTCTGCACATCCCGTCAATTTGGGACGAGTCTGAATTTTTGTCGGTTGGCAAAGAACTAAACACGAATCCCAACACAGAATGTTACACAGCGTACAATCAAGTGCATCTGAAAGAGAGAGCGGCACAAATGCAATAACGGGAAAGATTATTATAAAAGCATAATTCATACACTAGCATTTTACTACGTGATTAGCCGCTTTCATATCCCTTTTAATAGAACATATTATTCGGTGTTTTTTTCAAAGAGTGTTTGAATATTTATATTCATATTGATGAAAATTGACAGTCGTTCTGCGCCATTTAAAAACGATCCGCACGACCCGTTGCTCTTTTAGGGCGGACTTAAGCTGATGTCTTCACTTTGGCAAGTCAAATAATCTGCGGATACGTTCAATGAAGTTCTTGTGATTGATTGATTGATTGATTGATTGACTGACTGACTGGTCGGTCGGTCGATCGATCGATAAATCGATTGACGTTTTACGCCTCTTTCAGCATTACTTTGAGTCATAACACGACAACAGCTTATTTATTCGTGTGTGTACTGGATTTCCCCAGCAGTAGGCTACCGCTCTGAAGTGTCTTGCACATGGACACTTTCGGAAAAAATCCAGCGCCTGGAGTGAAGATCGAACCGAGTGTCTCCAAGTTACGAGTCCGAAACCTTTACCAACCACAGAGCCATCATGGGCCCCTTAAGTTCTGCTGGTATAGTTACAATCTTCAAACAACCATAAGACAAAATTTATTTTGCCACAGCAATAAAATAGATTTTCAAATTTCTTTAGCATTTACCTGTGATGTTTTACCCACAGAAGAACACTGTTGGAGATTGTTATGTATACTGCCTATAGACCGCAACTAGATTAATTGGATCTATTTACCAAACGACAACGTTGTAGACTCGTCTAAATTCAAAGCTGTTGCAAACGACAAATTGAATGAAGCTCAAGTAATTTAATTTGTTTCGGAAGTAAAAGAAAACATTGCTGGGAAAGGCAAAACTACTGGTAACCAGCAAAGTGTTTTCAAAAGCCTTCCAAGCGTTCCTGCTGAATAAGATTTTTCAAGATGTATTAAATATAATTTTATTTTAAAAGAAAATGACATTCATTTTATCACATAACGATATCTCACGAATTATAGGCCAGAATATGCAAAACCATACACGTACACGCGAAAATTTCCATTTAAACCGGACTCGCTTCTCTGACAGTGGTATAAAATGACATTACATAATGGCCCGCAACATGCGAAATGAGACCCTCTGACAACTGCGTAAAGTGTCGTCTCGGATTAGCCTGCGCAGTCCGCGCAGACTAATCCGAGACGGCACATTACGACCACGTAAGATTTTGTCATACAGTAGACTTTCGTGAAACAGAAAACCACATAAGAACGGAAAGTGTCGTCTCGGATTGGTCAATACGGACTGCACAGGCTGATCTGGGACGACACACTTACGCATATGTCCGAAGGCCCCTTTTCGTGTATTGCACGCCAATTATGACGTCACATAATCTAAAACGCGTGAAAGATAAGAAAATTCGTAATGGCTGTATAACACCCAAACCAAGGGAGGTTATGTGATAACATGATTACACGGTGAAATTGTTACGTTAGAAAATTCTAGGCTTCTTGCCGTTTGAGTCACCTTTCAGCACAAAAGAGATCGCAAGTACTCTAGACGCTTGGTACAAATTATTGGTTACATCACGTTATGAACGTAATAAGTATGACGTTATAGAGTGAAAAATATGTGAAGCGAAGGGTTGAAGTTCGCACCATTCATGGAAATGAAAACTGCTTCCTTTGATGAAAGATTATAATATTTATAAATATCATTCTCAATGTTTAATCGGTTAAACGATATGTAGTACATTATATTCAATCAACCAATTACCAGGGTACGCTTTATATCTATCTGAAACCACAAATTTTGGACTCTTCCAAACTGAAGGTATCCAAAGAACAAACTAATTGTGATATTACTAGGTTTGAGTTACAATTAATTATTATTTAACTTTACATAACTTTGCTTAGCTGGAATTATGTAACCATTTTCGAGGGGGTGGGGGTGTTCATCAGTGGTAAAGAAGTAGGGTTTGTAATCCGGACGTCGGGGCTTCGATCTTACTCCAAAGACCTGAGATTTTCGAGTCAATATCCCTAGGCAAGGCACTTCAGATAATGATAAGAATAAAGTGCAAAGAAACAGGATAAACGAAACTGCAAGGCTGAAGTTGCTTCGCTAAAAAAAAATGGCTTTCAAACCTAACTATATTGAAGATCCCACAATAAGCATGTGTCTACAAAATTTGTGCAAACTCACGTGCCGCATTATTTTTATCTCAAAGATGTCTAGATGATGTGCAGATGTTTACCAGTGTAAATAAAAAAGCATTAAACTTTCCATTTTGTTAAATCCATCCGCTTAAAAATTATCTGTGGGCGCATCTTACTGCACCTGTAAAATTAAAAGAGAAGAATAAAGAAAATACAGCTGGAGAGTCAGCTCATAAAAAAACACTGTCTCCGTTTGTCACAAAGTTTTTCCCTCTTGCTTTTTAATATACATATATTATAGTACATGTAAATAACATTTTTCTTTTTCTTGATAATTATTTCAACTGAATAGTTAAAAACCTACCCATGCAGTAATGGGATAATACCCCCCAATCTATCTTTATTGACAGGGCGTTTTAAATGATCAATAAATTAAGATAAACCGTTTTATCCTGAACACTTGAAATTGTTACATTTAAGTCTTCTTTTCTGAAAAGCCGGATCTACGTGTTTTTGTTATTGGAGTGTGTGTAACACTGATCCCTTGGTCCGTTCAGCACCATCGGCGAAAAGAGGAGGGTCTACGGACGGTATAGATCAAGATCAGACGGCACAGAACGTGCAGTCAGATCGTAGATCTATACTATCTGTTTTTAAGTGCCGATAAGGCGAAAATCAGTGTTTTAGTAGATTGTTGTTTCAGCCGTCAAAAGAGGTTGTGTTTGTATATTTGGTGCTATCAGAGTTAAAGCACTATATAAACAAAACATACTTTTTAGTCAGAAGAAAGATTCAAACACTGTGAAGTGTGGGTTTTTTTTTTTCCAAAATATTTCACCAAATAGCAGACAGCGAAGAAAGAAGATCCGACCGCACGTTTTGTGCCGTCTGATCTTGATCTGCACTGTCCTCAAAAGGCAAGACTGGTCTTAATCTTCACTATCTGCAAAACCTACTTCCGTTGTGCTCAGCCCTCTATGAATTTAAATGGCCGTCCTCCGGTGTAGACACTGAGACGCTTGAATTTTACAAGAGAAATCCGGACTTGGGGAGCTTATTTTTTGGTTGTCCCTTTTGGTAAGGCACTGCAGAGCACCAGCTTAATGCGAGTATAACCAAGGAAAGACATTGATGATTGAGGTGTCACTGTTAAGTGACTGAGATCCTGTCGAAATTGACGTAAAACATCCTATCAAACAACAAACAAATATTCACTCAAACTGGTGATATAGTAATGTATCGACCATGTGCAAAATAAATGAGCCGGGCTCTATAAAAAATGAGGTTTAATGCATCTGCAAAGAGTATCGACCCAGGTCAGCCTCTGTAGTCTGGAAGAAGGATTATAAAAGCGTCGTGAAAAAAAAAACAAGAGAATACTGGTAACCTGCAATTTCTATACTTTTCCAACCATCTACGTGGGCTAAGTCCTCTGATTGATATCACATTTAAAAAGTCGTCTGCATTGCTTTCATCTTTTTGGGGCGTCTGGTAAAGAGGTAGGGAGTAACTTTTCAAAAAAAAGCATGAACAGTCTTGACAAAAGGAGGAAAATCCTGTCTGCTGAAATGGAAAAAGAAAATCTCTCGCAGAAGGTAAATGAGTTAACCCTCTACCAAACGACAAAATTTTAAACTTGTCCAAATTGAAAGCATTTGACAGGATAAATGTGACTCAACTATAGAAATTTGATTTTGGTAGGGCAGAAAACGTTGTGGGAAAAGGAGAAAATGCTGGTTACCAGCATTTTCTCCTTTTCCCACAATGTTTTCAAAAGGCTTCTTTCTCGGGGTCGTTTAAACCAGGGATTATGTGGTAAAAGGTTAACAGAGAAAACAAAGAAATCAATTACTGAGATATTATGATTGGGGTTATCAAATATGTTAGAACGAATATTGGATCGTTTTTGTTTGTACATGGATCAGACTCATTTTCCCGATGTTGATTAACCCTTTACCACACAATCCAAACTTTTAACGGCTTTGAAGAAGAAGGCATTTGTAAACATTGTGGGAAAAGGAGAAAATGCTGGAAAACCAGCTTTTTCTCCTTTTTCCACAATGTTTTCTTCCATTTCAGAGACAACAGTCGTCTATTTTGCTTCATATATTTTGTCATCTTTCAATTCGGACAAAGTCTAAAATTTTGTTATGTAGTAAAGGGTTGAGAAAAAATAATGTACTATAATCTGAACCCATGAATGCACTATTGTATACCGAGATGAAATATGGCAGACACTGTACACCCATACTAGGCGACTCAATAACAGGTGATATGGTCCCGGTGCTCAGTATTTGCACTTGTTTGTTTTGATATGTCTCCCATTTGTCCGTTATTCGTTTTCCTTTTCGGTCTCCTTTCTCATTCGCACATGTCTAATAGAAGTACATGTATGTGTCTGCAGCGCTGACAAGTTTTAAAGATACATCTATACTCATTTTCAGCCAGTTTTTGACCCATATCATGTTTATTTTATGAAACCATAATCATTCTTGTATCTTCATGCAAAATGTTGCCCCTAACTGCTGCAAGACTGCACAGATTACGACGGATAGAAAATGCATTTCATTTTTGGCAGCCTGTAAAGAAATCACTGTTGTCGTTTCCGGTTTTAAGTATCAAGTATCTTGAGTTCCTCAATCTCATACACCATAATTATAATATTGGTAATTTATCCATGTTTACACAGCTGACCAAATTATGAGCCATTCTACACACTTTATAGTTTTAACAGCGTTTCTCTCTCTCTCTCACTCTCTCTGTAGGGAGGTATCTTTAATGACAGTAAAACAGTAAAGATTCCTAGTCTGAGGTAATATCACACTACAGAACGGCTAGTTTTACTATTAATCGTTTCTGCGCCTTAAGCCAAAAACAAGGGCTTTTGCAGAGGGCAAAGATCAAGATCAGACTGCACAGAACGTCTGATCTTAGATCCATACTTATTTAGTAAAACTTATAAAACGTTTTTTCTGAGCTTAGAATGGTCCTTGAGTATGCAGAAAATTGAGCAATAACAAATAGTTTCGACCCTGTGCGGATCTGCATTTAATAGCAGACGCATCGATTTTGCTATAGAAAGAAATTTAAAAAAAGGGGGAGAAATGAATAGTTATATGGAAAAAAATCTATTACTTTGACATAAAATAAATTAGTACCTTACGGGACAATTTCGCGATTCGCGATCTTTAGAAAGAACGCTATTCTTATCAGAGTGGTAAAAGGAGAAAAACCTGTCAGCTAGATTTTTCCAGGTCTAAAATAATTCCCATTACTTTCTACCGGGAAAAAAAGTGCCGCAGACGACAATGGAAATCTAGCCCTGTAAAATATCAATAATTTACACGAATCAACGTTGGCTGCTTGGAAACAGTCAAAACCATTGTGACATAAGGAAATCTTGGTCATTAGTAGGTTCTCCTTTTCGCAAGCTATTTTCTGAAACTGTCGTCTGCTTGACGTAGAATATGTCGTCTGAAGAAGGTCACGAATGCGATGACTTGTGTTTCTTTAACAATGGAGAACTAACTGAAAAACTGTTGATATAGAAAAGTGTTAACTCTTCGCTCTTTGCCAGACGACAAAATTCTAGATAGGTCCAAATTGATAGTAAGTTGCAGACAACAAAGTGAATGTTACTCAAATTATGAGATTTGTCTCTAAAAGGGTAGAAAACATTGTGGGAAAAGAAGAAAATGCTGGTTACCAGCATTTTCTCCTTTCCCCACAATGTTTTCAAAAGTCCTTTTCATTAGAGCCGTTAAAACTCAGGATTGTTAGGTAAAGGGTTAGCTAGCCGTATGATCATATTGAAATAATTTGTACGCGAAAAATTCGACAGCTGTTTTAGATTTGAGTTTTTCTTTTAAATGAGTAGAAAAAAATGTTGGAGAAGGAGAAAATGCTGGTCACCAGCATTTTCTCCTATTCCCACAATGTTTTCGATAGCTTTTTTCGACAAGGTTATGAAAAACATTGAATCGTTCGGTAAAGCGTTAAACCAGTTATTGACACCCACATGCTTTTTCAAACATTCCAGTTTCTACATCATGTTGTCCGGAAAGACTTCGGTCTACATCGACACAACGAAATCGGACGACGATAGAGAAGCGTCCAATCAGATACAAGGAATCGATGGAATCGGGTCGATCGGTTCGGTCACGGAAAAATCCGATGACCTCGGAGAAGATCAGTCAGTCTGTGACGAAAACGTAACAAAGAAGAGAAAGAATCTCGATCGATCGAAATATGGAAAATTTATAATACACTTCGGTGAGTGGAATATTTCTACCTTTAGTTCCAGCTACTATTGTTTGTGCTGTTATTCCCATTACTGTTACTTACCTTTGTCTTGCTAGTAAACACTGTACCATGCGACAAAATTTAAGACTTGCCAAACTGAAAGCATTTGCGGACGACTTTTTCCACAATGTTTTTTTTTAAAGCTTTCTGGCCAACGATCGTTAAAACTCGGAGTTGTGTGGTAAAGGTTTGAAAGATTTCAAGGGAACATTTCATTCTTGACTGACTGAAAGTGTAAGTTTGAAATACGTAATTTATACCGTTTGAAAATATAATTCAAGCTTGCCCTTTGAAAATTTCATACGAATTTTTCTTTGGTAAGATCGTTGCAAAGAGAAATTGCTCGTTACTGACAATTTCCCTTTTCGCCACAATGTTTTGGTAAGATAAAACAAAAAAAAAGGGCGTTTGCAAGTAGAAAAGTGCCTAACAGTTATAAATCTTGTCCTTATCAAAAATATTTTTGAGGCCACCTGTTTTTAGCAGCCAAATTTTCAGGACATATAAGTTCCAAAATGTGTGTGTGTGTGGGGGGGGGGGGGGGGGAAAGGAAAAAAATCACCTGTATTGAGCTGCCGCCTTCCCAAGCCCTATATCGACAAACCACAGATTTCAACGACCCCAAGGAACAAATCTTTCGAAACTGTGGCATCATGGGTTATGGAGAAAATGCAGCTGACCAGCATTGTCTCTTTATTCCACTATCTTATCTACCCGATCAAAGACAAATTACGTCCTTTTAGTCACATTTCAGTTGTCGCCTGCAATTTCTTTCAATATAGACTAGTCACAGAATCTCAAATGTTGGTTTCGACCAGCCCGAATAGCTCAAGTAGTAGAGCGTAGGACTCGTTATCCTCAAATTTCGGACCACTTAAGGGTGTGGGTTCGAGTCCCATCTAAAATCACTCATACATGAGCATTTTAAAGAACCAGGTGTAACTTAGAATTGGTTTTGTCCTCTATCCTGCACTATCGCCCGTAACAAAACTTCTTAGGGTGTCGCCCATATGGGCAACCGTTGGCAACGATAAATAAACGAAAGTCGATCGATCAATCAATCAGTGTATGGAGAGAAGTTTAGCACTTTTTTATCACCCCTCAACTGCCTGCAGGACAGGTCTGTCTAGAACTGCATACGGATATCAAAAGGAAAAGACAAATGTTTTCAAGATGGACCATAAAAAATTTAGTCTCTGGGAAAAGGTTAACCATTTACCACACAATCCCGAGTTTTTTTTTTTTTTTCGTAAAAAGAAAGCTTTTGAAAACTTTGTTGGAAAAGGGGAAAACGCTGGTAACCAGCGTTTTCTCCTTTTCTCACAATGTTTCAAATCTCTTCAAAGACACATATCATCTTTCGGGACGGCAAATATTTTCAAAACAGACCATAAAAATTTCGTCTCGTGAGAAAGGGTTAGCCATTAACCACACAATCCGGAGTTTTTACGCTTAAGGCAAAAGTTTTTGGAAACATTGTGGGAAAAGGAGAAAATGCTGGTAACCAGCATTTTCTCCTTTTCTCACAATGTTTTCTTCCTCTTCAAGGTCAAGGACAGATATCATCTTTTGAGCTGCACTGAACTTTTCGTCAGCAATTTAATTGAGTGCAAAATTTTGTAGCTTGCCAAAGGTTTAATTTAACACACAATCTTCTATAATTCCTTAGTCGCCTCCACATCACAGGTTTGACTGCAATCGCAGATATCGAAAGGAGAAATCAAAGATCAGACTGCATAGACTTCTTGAGCGTGCAGACTGATCTTGGTCTAAACTCTCCAAAATAAACCACCAATGTCGCGATGGATATTGGACTATGTTGTCGGTACCGTTGTTGTCCTTCTAGAGGACGTATTTACTCTCTACCAGCCAACAATATTTAAGATTTATCCAAATAAATTTCTTTTTTTTTTCCAAAATCTTGGCGTCACGACCGAAGTGTGGATAATTAAGCAATCAACTGAAATTCAATTCGGCTCCATTTATTTTTCATTTAACCTTATCCTGCTAAGTTAGTTCAATAGAAATTTCAAGCCGATTGTACAAACCCGAATAATGTTATTTCAAACATATTTTTGGAGAAAAATATCTCCTTATGGGACAGTGTAGATCAAAGATCAGACTGCACGTTTTGTACAGCCTGATCTTGTATCTACACTGTCGGCAAAAGGTCAGTGAGTGGCGCTTTCCAGCATAGGGGTTTAAAGAGCTTTGCGAGACCATTTCGTTTCGTGAATAGTCGCTAAATAGAAAACCAATTGAAAGAGATTTAATGTCTTTTTGCCAGTTGTACTCGATAGATAAATAGCAGTAAGTACTTTCACTCATTGCTGTCAAAACACGAAACTTTATATCCATGTACGATATCTTTTGGAAAACATTGTGGAAAAAGGAGCAATTGCTTGTAACAAGCAATTGCTCATTTTCCCACAATATTTTCTTTAATGTTAAAGAAAATAATCTTGTCTTCCTTTCCTTAAAAAAAAAAAAAGTATTTTGTGTTGGTTTCCTGTTAATGGTTCATGTAGGTCTTAAGACAGCCTGTCAAATAATAGAATCAGAGCCGGTATAAAAATATTGTGGTATCTTTAATTGTACAATATAGAAACCCCTGTGACAGCTGAATACACTGTAGAGTAATCTGTTTGTCCCTTTTCTTTAATGCTGACGCGATTCAATGAACAGGTGAAAACAGAAAATGCCGAACTGGAGCAAATGTTTAACTCTTATCCTGCTGAATAAGTTAAATGATACATTCAAGCCGACTGATTGATTGATTGATTGATTGATTGATTGATTCTATGCCGTTTTCAACATTATTTCAGTTATATCATGGCGGCCAGTGCTTTCCTGGAATTCCTTTACCAGTACTACGCACAATGTTCTTTCCAAGCCACTGGCTGTTTTCCCACATATGCATTGTCGGAACAATGGTCAGCGGTGAGAGTGGAATGAATCCTGTCACAATGACCATCATCAATCCTCGGACGGAAATTGGCCGAGCCAGGGATCGAACCAGCGACTCCCTCTTCTTAAGGCCTGTACGCCACCGACTGAGCTACGGGGTCTCGGCATTCAAGCCGATAGTAAGAACCCAGATTTTGCTATTTCAAAGGTATTTTGGGGGTAAAATGTCTCTTTACCGGACGGTGTAGATCTAAGATCAGACTGCACGTTCCGTGCAGTCTGATCTTGATCTACCCTTTCCGTAAAAGGTCCCTGAGTCGCACATAGCCTAAGGGTTCATAACCGCTCAGTGTCTGGGCAATTTCGACATTTTCTATGTGTACGATATTTTCTTGATTTGGCATTCGACTTATGATTGAATTTCCCTGCATTTGCAGCCCTCATGCTCAGTTGTTTCCGATTTAGGTAAATCGGATACGTTCAACATTATCATTGTGAAAAGATGGATATTTGCCCCGTCTTCTTATTCACCGTCGTATGAGTTGGCCTACGTCTTTTTACGCCTTTGCAATAGATAAATTATGGAGATACTATGGGACAAGGACCGATGGTTTTTCATTTGTCGAGGGGTGATATAATTTAAGGGCTCACTCTTTTCTTCAGATTGAATCATGTAAATGTTACTAGAATACAAAATTTTATTCTAGTCCAAATTGAAACCATTTGCAGACGTAAAACTAAACGTGGCTCAAAATAATGGTAACCAGCATTTGTCCCTTTGCACGATGTTTTCTTCAGCTATCCCATTTGAGGGTCGTTGAAATACGAGATCAGCTGTTAAAGGCACAATAGCGGCCAGATGTAAACAGTTTCGGTGACAAAATGCATGTAGATTCAAATTATACCATTTACAAGTATGGAAGATGACAATTTGTTATTGTAAGGTCGGTCCAAGTGTAAGTAGCTGGCAGAAAAAGGAATTTCAAAACTAGGTTAAAAATTGCTCTATCTTTTGTTTACTTTTTAACTGATTTTAAAATTCACTTTTGCTGCCCAGCGACTAACACTTAAACCGATCGTATGATAACAGATTGTCATCTTCACAATACTTCCCATTCTTTTAAAAGGCATGATTTAGACTTAAATGCATCTTAACACCTGCATTGTTGTTTTGGCCGCTATTGGGCCTTTGAAGGATTATGCTGTTTGAGGATTACAGATATATATACCAGATATTCATGCTTATCCTCGAATATAACTTGAAAAATTACAGAGGATGGAAAGAGTTTCGGCGAGATCGCCCTGATCAGCGAGGACTCGGTGAGGAATGCCACTGTGATAGCTGACGAAGACACAGACATGCTAGTAATACACAGAGATTTGTTCAACAGATCTGTGAAAGTAAGGCTTTCTCTTAGTCTTTTAAATATTTGCCAAACGATTTCATGTTTTTATGATCTTGAAAGGGATTATAGAATTGAAACGGTTAATCAAGAAATTCTGTGAGTGTGAGCCAGGAACAATATGCAGAAAAATATGCAGAAATTTGCATGTACACGTGTCTGTACTCTCCCTGAGTACACTATTATCACAAGTAGTATGGTAGGGATTAAAATATCTTTCGCCGAGCCCCGTAGCTCAGTCGGTAACGTACAAGACTTGAGAACAGGAGGTCGCTGGTTCGATCCCCGGCTTGGCCAATTTCTTTCCGAGGATTGATGATAGTCATTGCGACAGGATTCATTCCTCTCTCACCGCTGACCATTGTTTCGACGATGGTTATGTGGGAAAGCAGCCAGTGGCTTGGAAAGAATATTGTGCGGAGTACTGGTAACAGTTACTCCAGGAAAGCATGGATAGGTGCACTGGCCGCCGCGATATAACTGAAATAATGTTGAAAACGGCGTTAAACACCATACAATCAATCAATCAATTAAAATATCTTTCTGGGTCCTTCCATGGTTAACCGGAGGTAAAGGGTCCGTTGCCATCAGCAAGAACTATAGGCCCGACAAAAAGTAAATCTCCTTCGACATTCTTTGGATTTAATAGTTGCTGCCAGAGCTTAATATTTGAGCCACGCTCTGTGAAAAGGGGGCTTAATGCATCTGCTAAAAGTATCGATCCAGGTCAGCCTGCGCAGTCCGCGCAGGCTGACCTGGGCCGAAACCTTGTGCTATTAGCTTAATATCTGAGTCATGCTCTATGAAAAGGGGGCTTAATGCATCTTCGAAAAGTATCGACCCAGGTCAGCCTGCGCAGGCTGACCTGGATCGATATTTTTCGCTACGGGTCAATTTTCTGTATGTCCAGGGACCAGTCTACCTCATGATTAAGTCGGTTGTTAAAAAAAGTGGCTATTATGGATCCATAATTATGTGATGAATTGCTTGATACAATGCATTACGGGGATGTATTAAGGCCCCTTTTGCCAGAGCATGGCTCAAATGGTGGGTAAATGCAAGAGAAAACATTGTATCAAAGGCAGAAATAGCCCGTAAGGAGGAATCTCTCTTTTTGGCACAGTCTTTTCAAAAAGATTTCTACAAAAGGCAAACTCATTAGCATGGTAACATGTTAAAGCTTATGCTGCTCAAAAAATAAAACAAATTTTTGACTCATGAGTAAAAACCCAAATAATGGGATGTCAAAGCTGATTTTCAACGAAAAGAAAAACATATCGGACAGTGTAGAAAAACGATCAGACTGCACGTTCTGTGCAGTCTGATCTTGATCTACACTGTCCGCAAAAGCGCCCCGAGTCGCGCTTAGCAGCTTAAGGGTTTACATTTCACAGGCTCAGCAAGAAAAGGAGTACCAAGAACGGAAAGACTTTATATCCGGTAGCCGGTTGTTCAGTGACTGGTCGGCAAAATTCAAACATTTGTTAGAAATGAGTATACGTAAAGAGGTCTACCCGTTCGGAACAACCATTATGAAACAAGGGGATAGCGTGGATGGTCTCTTTTTTATAGTCAGGTATGTTGGAGATTTTTTTTACATTGACATTTCAGGTAAATAAAAGGTAAGACTCATGAATAGGTGCACTGGCCACCGTGATGTAACCGAGTACATGTTTTTTAAAAGGACGTCGAACACCAATATCAACAGTCCATCCGACAGTTTTTGAAAACTGAAGGTACTCATCATAGCGATGATATTTGAGCCATACTCTGGCGAAAGGGGGCTTAATGCATCTTCGTAATGTATATACATGTATACTAGGCAAGACATCACAGTCATTATTATGGATCCGTAGAAATCCATTAAGGCTAACAATTGATGGATGCAGTGATAGAATGGTCCTTGGACACGCACAAAATTTACAAAAAGCAAAATGCTTCGACCCATGTCAGCCTGGGCGGACTGCGCAGGCTGACATGGGTCGATACTTTTTGCAAATGCATTAAGCCCCGTTTTCACTGAGTATGGCTCATATATTTGATGGACAACATTCAGTCCGCTGGTGACCATTTGCGTTGGGAGGACTGATTGACCTGTGGACCTAGCCATATGAATACTTTTGTCGATCATTATACTTGCAAAGGTTGGTTAAGGCGATGGGGATGTTATCAGGAATTCCTAATTAGGTCCTCGATGGCGTTTCTGATCAAGTCGAAGTTTCCTTTATCGAGCCAGTGCAGGTCCGAAGCCTACCACTGGCGCAATTAAGGAAAGACATGAATAAGTAAGCTGTAGCATTGATTGTGTATAATGTTGAAAATTATCTAAAGTAGCCTTTAAACAAATTTAGAAAGAAAATAGATTAAATTGAAAACACACAGGGGAATGAAATAGAATTGAGAGGTATCATGGTAACTATAAACCAACCGAACAATATTTTCCTGTGTGTACATTGTAGACTTAAATTTAGGCTTTATACAAGAACACACTTAAAAACATCGTGACAATGGTTTTAAATGGGGTATGCAGCAGGGCACTAAAAGCTCTCCGCAGAGGGTAACAAGTTAACCCCATTCGGCATACCTCGGGTGATCCGGTGATCAAATCCCTCGGCTGTATCACGTAGCTTGATATGCACCTACACGGTACATTTCGCACGTTTCCGGAAGCACACCGTTTTACCGTTACTGAAATTGTAAGGCTCCTCTTAAAAAAGAAAACATGAGTCAATTTTCTATCGTTATCTTTCTAAGAATATTTCAGTCGGCAAACAGTTTGTACATTCAATTTTTAAGTGTGGTTTATCGATTCCGTTGGGGGCTTTCATCGACAGATCGATAGATGTGAGTAACTCCATTGTGGTTGTTCATGTCGTTGCTAAGCGATTTACAGGAGCGCCGCCATGTTTAAGATCATGTGATTGGCAATTCAAAATGGAATCCGCCTTTATACGGACGAGGTTAGATGTAGGTACGGAATCGGCCGAGTTGTGACGAGTGAAGTTAACCCTTTACCACACAATCCCGACTTTTAACGACTCTGAGAAAGAAACCTTTTGAAAACATAGTGAGAAAAGGAGAAAATGCTGGTAACCAGCATTTTCTCCTTTTCCCAAGATGTTTTCTACCCTACCCAAAACAAATTTAAATTTTTGAGCCAGATTCAAATTGTCGTCTGCAAATGCTTTTAATTTGGATCAGTCTAAAATTTTGTTGTTTGGTAAAGGGTTAAAACATCGTCTTATCTAGAGTCATCTAAAATTACAGTGGCCAAGCCAAGATGACGACAGAGCCATCAAGACATCACCAACAGTATCCCAAACTAACAACCAAAGTTTCATTGATGGAACAAGAGTTTGGGAGGTAAGAATTTAAAGCCATGCTATTTCATACCGCTTTTGTCCATTTATTCCTGTCATCTATAAGAGTCAAAAACTGTAACATTCTATACCCAGAGTAATTGCAGCACTGTAGACAACGATGAGAAGCTGCAGTATGCGGCGTCTGATCAGGGTCTGCAGCATTTGTTTGTCTGCAATATGATAGAAGTTCTTGGGTTAAAGGAAAACTAATAACCAAAAAAGTGGCACATATTCTCATCTAAAAATTAAAGAAATCTTTACTTATCTGATGGAAAAGGGGTTGAACCCTAAATGAGTCATTCACAGCGCCTGAATCCTTACGGATACGGTGCTGTAGGTGTACAAGGAATAATGTGGTATTCAAAGACCGGCTCCTTTCCCAATTACTTTATTAAACCTATTAAGCTATATTTATTACAACAGTTTCAAAAGACAGATTGAAAATATTTCCTGTTCGGCAATCCATCACCTATCACCTGATAAAAAATCACCATCTTGATGTCTTGAATATTGTATAAGATATCCAAAGAGGATAATATTCAAATGAAAGGAATTGCATGGTTGTCTCCTTTGTAATAAGGATTGGAAAAATGATTAAACATGTTCTGTTGGACGTTCGTCTCATCTAGTGCTGTAGCAGAACATGAGGAGACTATTGTATACACTCGTCCACCATGGAGTAGTTTTTCTCTCTTGTAGTTAATATTTATATCTATTTTTCTACTTCCTTTTGTACCACTGGAATTTTCTTAACCCTTACAGCGCCATAGGCGAAAACAGGGTCTTTTGCGGATGGCATAGATCAAGATCAGACTGCACAGAATGTGCAGTCTGATCTTTGATCTATACCTTCCGCTTGTTTGGTCAAGCCTATATGATAAAAATCTTTCGGAGACTCAGTGGATTCTATTTACAGCCATCAAAAGAAGCCGAGTTATGTTTATTTGGCGCCGAAAGAGTTAATGCTTATATATAAACCAGTTTGCTAGATTATATGACCACCCAAATCTCATGTTGTGCATTAATGTAACTGAGAGATAATAAGATGTATTTTACTCTATTGTATCATTTGTGGAAATGAAACTTGATCTTGCAGGCATGTTAAAGAAAACACAAAGAAAGGTGAAGCCTGTTTGACACAAAATCAAATCCATGTTCGGCGCAAAGAAGGCTACGCAGCGGCAGAGAAACGTTTCATGTCGAAGTCAGTCGACTTGTGTTGCGTAGAGGGAAAAGAAATCCTAGGTAACATGAGATATTCTTTGGCAACTTATTCTTATAGTACGCCCATATAACATCATTTCAAACCAATAGTACTTTATGTTCCTTACCTCCAAACTGGACATGGTACCTTTGCATGCGGTTCTAGGCTTGCACTGGCTTTCATAATAACAGATAGAAAGATAAATGTCCAACAAGTTTGGCAAATGACCCTGTGTTTCGATAAAACAATCATTGAAAAAGAAAAAAAAAGTATGTTCACGTATACAGAAATCCTTCTTGGGTAGAATAACGTTCCTACTTTCCACGGATGATCACATTCTCATATTGTAACCCTACCAACATCAATTTAATGGTGCCAAGCTCTGGCAAAAGGGCGTTTAAAGCATCTGCAAAAAAAAAAAAAAAAAAAAAAAAAAAAGATCGACCCACGTCAGCCTGCGCAGGCTGACCCGTGTCGAAACGTTTTGCTTTTAGTCAATTTTCTGCATGTCCAAGGACCATTCTTCGTTAAGGTTACGCCCCTTGTTAGACAAAATAGATCCGAAACTATGTGACGTATAGTGCATCATGAAGATGCATTAAACCTCCTTATACCAGAGCAGCGCTCATTTAATTTCATTTGTTATTTTCAACGGTATACGAGTACAAATTTATGAAACTTTTTATTATATTGCAACAGCAGTACATATATTTCTTCATGTGTCATGTTAACCCTTTACCACACAATCCCGAGTTTTAACGACCCTGAGAAAGAAGCCTTTTGAAAACATTGTGGGAAAAGGAGAAAATGCTGGTAACCAGCATTTTCTCCTTTTCCCACAATGTTTTCTACCGTTCCCGAAACAAATTTCAATTTTTGAGCTACATTTATTTTGTCGTCTGCAAATGCTTTGAATTTGGACCAGTCTGAAATTTTGTCGTTTGGTAAAGAGTTAAGACTACTACGTACTGTACTATTCTATACTCGTTCTAGCATCATTCGGCATACCTCGGGTGATCCGGTGATCAAATCCTTCGGCTGTATCACGTAGCTTGATATGCACCTACACGGTACATTTCGCACATCTCCGGAAGCACACCGCTTTACCGTTATTGAAATTGTAAGGCTCCTCTTTAGAAAGAACGCATGAGTAAATTTTCTATCATTATCTTTCTAAGAGTATTTCAGTCGGCAAACAGTTTGTACATTCTAGTTTTAGCGTGGTTTATCAATTCCGTTAGGAGCTTTCATCGACAGATCGATAGAAGTGAATAACTTCACAGTGGTTGTTCATGTCGTTGCTAAGCGATCTACAGGGGCGCCGCCATGTTTAAGATCATGTGATTGGTAGTTCAAAATGAAAGCCTCCCTTATACAGACGAGGTTAGATGTAGGTACGGAATCGGCCGAGTTGTGACGAGTGGTTCTAGCATATCAATACCAGTAGCAAAGCGGAAACAACTGAAGGAAAGGAAAATGTCTTTTTTTTTTTCAAGTATCAATGACTGATTATTATCTATAAACAAAGTTCTGTAAAGTAAGCACTTACCAATGGTACCCAGTGGCATGGCGAAAATTAATTGATGTTGTTTCTTTTTCCTTTTACCTTATTAGGAGACATGGAGGTTGTCATGGAGATGGGTACATATGCATGCACGGTCACGTGTTCAGCCGATACCACTGTGTTCATATTAGACAACAAAACCTACGAGAGACTGATATTAAAGAAAAATATTCAGACCATAACGACATTAAAGCACGGTGTCCTCAGAAAAGTGCAGAGTCGATTGGCAACTCACAAAGGTTCCACAGTACAGCTGCTCAAAAGTGTACACGATAAACTTGTGGAAGAACTGAAGCCTAAACGTAAAGTGATTGCCCCTAAGACACAAGTTGACGATCATAATAAACAAACAATGTTAGCACAAATGATTAAACTTTATCTTAAAGATAAAACACCAATGATCGATCCGATCTTACCGGATGCTTTCCACGCCCGGTTAATGTCAGAGAAGAAAAACAGACTGATAGCAAAGAGAGATAAAAAGAAGGAAGAACAGGCTATGTACCTGAGACAGAAGAGAAGGCGAGTTCCTCGTTCTCTAAAACAATTACAAAACAGTGCTGCAGAAACTGAATTGCTGAACTCTAGTAAGTTATGGTTTGAAGCCCCTAAACCGACAAAAGATCGGCATATACGACCGACAACCGCTTTAGGTATAGAATCACATTCAAATACTACCCACGATTCAGTTAACAGACCTAATACCGCTCATCCAGCAGGTGTTTTTCATTTAACCGAATGTGATCCAGCCGAAGAAATGGGACAAAATACCGGCAAGGAAAAACCTATAATGGTCACACAAGAATTCAGTCATGTGTTTCAACAAATAGATAATCTGCAACGGGAAAAGAGTGAAGCACGGTCGAAGGTAATTTGTTCGGTTGCAGCCAAGAACGAAATTCGAAATGAAACCGAGCACGCTCAGCTAGGATACAAGGCGGAGGACGTGTTTGACATGAATCAGGACGACTACTTTGATTACGAAACAAGTGAACCCAATCTAAAACATCTCGAGCAACGCATCAGACATTTCTGCGATCGGGTCAGTCAAAGACGGATAAGCGATCCAACGAGAGTTAATGAGATGAGAAGCTTTCACGTTAAAGTAAGTTATAATCGAAATTCTTAACTCTTTGACCAACGACAAAATTTAGACCTGTCCATATCAAAGTGAGGGGCATTTGCAGACGACAATTTAAATGTGTCTAAAATCATTGTATTTGTCTTTTGGAAGGGTAGAAAACATACTTGGAAAAGGAGAAAATGCTGGTTACCAGCGTTCTCAACTTTTCCCACGATGTCTTTCAAAGTGATTCTCTTACAGCGTCTTTGAAACACGTAAATGTTTGGTAAAAGGTTAAACAGATGACTAGATCAACATGCAGTCGACTTTTCTCGTCTCAGAGCAGACCAGTTTTACAAACGTTGTGGCCAAAAGATCTTTTGCAACAATGTTTCCGAATGGAATTTGCATGGAAAACTCCAAATTCGTATCAGGCAGTAATAGGTGATAATCTGCTGCTCTGTTGTCATGAATTATGTCTGCTTTTTAGCGGATTTGTTTGGCAAATCCGCCTATTGTGATCGGTTTGATCAGAACCAAATACTGTCATTCACGCGTATGCTCTACTCAATATACAAGTACTTTCAATTTTAGCTAGTACACCTCAGCCTCTCTTTTGTCACTATCGTGTATACAGTTCTACAAGCGTATACAGTCCTAAATCTAATACCAGCAGAAAACTGCGTCAGATTGATGGAAACTTCTTTTTTCATTTCACTATATTAAAGCTTAATACTGTTCTACAAATCCGCTTTTCAGGTCTTTGAGTCCTTTGATTAACCCTTAGGCTGCTAAGCGCAACTTACTGACCTGTTGCGGACAGCGTAGATCCAGATCAGACTGCACAGAACGTACAGTCTGATCTTGGATCTACCCTGTCCGACAAGGAGATATCTGTCCTCCAAAAATACCATTGAAATAAGAAAATTTAGGTTTTTACTATCGGCTTGAAAGTTTCATTTCTGTTATTCAGCAGGAAAAGGGTTAATGCTGGTGAACGTTTCGACGGTAACGATTAATTGCGTCGGCTGTCTTAACCCTTTCCCAAACAAGCCCTGGTTTTCACGTGTCTGCAGTAGGCCTACAAGTCTTTTGAAAACACTGTGGGAAAAGGAGAAATTGCTCGTAACGAGCAATTTCTCCTTTTCCCACAGTGTTTTCTACCCTTTTTGAGAACTTTCTGCCATTTTCATCCAATTTAAAATTGTCGTCTGCAAACTCTTTCAATTTGGACCAGTCCAAAATTTGTCGTTTGGGAAAGGGTTAAAGGTTGGGAGTTGAAAGTTAGATGGTTATTCAGTCGGCAGAAAACGAAATCTTTTAATTCATTTCTACGGGAAACAAATTTGCAGAAGATTGCGTAAAAGATATAACATTCGATACAAATTAAGATATATAACATGTATGTATTGTCAAGTGAAGAGAACGAAATGGCGATTGCATCGCTTATCGTTTCTGTAACAATTCAAATGAAAAAGTCAGAATGAAGTTATCTTAAGTAAATTTTCAGCAGATGACCTTGACAGTATCTTGAAAAATATGGATAGTCAACCGTGCAAAGGTGGAATAATTTATCGATAGAAACGTTACAAACTTCATGTTATAGCCTCGATTTAACAGCAGAGTAACGCATATACCAAATTCGACTTTTCTGTCGATCATAATCAATTCAAAATCGCAACCAAAAAGGGAAATTATTTCGCTCAGTCACAAAAAATGATTAAAATATGGTAAATCATATTTTAGACGAGATAAATGACTGAAAATGTATACTTCACTAACGTTAGGTTTTAACAGATGAATGCACGTGGAAAGACTGCGGAAAATGAGAAATATCCGTGACTGCCAATTTCTTCTTTTGCCTTAATGGTTTTAAACTAAATCTGATGCCAGACGTACAAAAGTTGTCCGCCGATTAATGCTCCGTTAGCATTAGATTCAAATGAGCTTATTATATACTATTTTGACTTTCAGGACGCCGACAATGTGCCCCTGTCCGGTGGAACTGTATTTGTGAATAGAAAACCATGTATCTATCCGCGTAACGCACGGGTCGCAAGTGACGTTCATCAGCACGTGCGGAGGTTCATGATAACCCGGTATCAGATTCCATACTCTAGTTCGACGTCATCTATGAGTGTCAGGCCGAAATCGGCTTTCGCATCGACTTCTTCGAAAGCTAAAACTGCTTGGTGACTTGACATTTATCAAAATAGTGTTGTATGCATTTTAAGCATCTGACTTCACTAAGAGAAGAATCAGTAAGGAGGAGACACGTGCCAAAAGACGACAGAAGAGAGGATAAGATCATTAAGAAGAAGACGAAGACTGAAGAAGGTGATGAAAAGAACGAAAGAAAGAAAGAAAATAATTCCAAATAAATTCATAATATATTTTTAAAGGACTTAAAACTTTGCGGGCTCTTTTTGCTAGCAGCCTACCATAGAAGATTATATATCGCATTATCTTCTAGGAGACACTTTCCAAGCTGCCGTTCAATTCAACTCAGTCTAACTCAACATATTATTCATATTACAATCCTCTGCCCAGAAAGAAAAAGTCTAATAATGAAAAACAAATGAGCCATGCTCCGAGAAAATGGAGTTTAATGCATCTCTATGATGCATTATACCAGGCAGGTCTTCTGAATATAACTAGGGCCCCATAAAATCCATTTTTGTATAAAAATGGACAGAATCATGAAGTAGGCTGAGACGTGCAGAAAATGGACCAAAAGCAAAAAGTTTTGACCGAGCCTCCGCCGGCACGAACTGCGCGGGCTGACTTGGTCGATAATGTTGCGTATCTATTAAACCCCCTCTTCATAGAGCATGGTTCATAAGTATTAGTCCCTAACCAAACAAACTCGAAAGTTAACGACCGTTGGGAAGTAGCCTTTAACTCTTTACCAAACGACAAAATTTTGGACTGGTCCAAATTGAAAGCATTTGCAGACGACAAAATAAAGGTAATTCAAAAATTAAAATATGATTTGGGAAGGGTAGAAAACATTGTGGGAAAAAGAGAAAATGGTGGTTACCAGAATTTTCTCCTTTTCCCACAATGTTTTTAAAGGCTTTCTTTCTCAGGGTCGTTAAAAGTCGGGATTGCGTGATAACGAGTTAACCCTCTACCAGACGACAAAATTTTAGCCTTGTCCAAATTGAAAGCATTTGCAGACGACAATTTCAATGTGGCTCAAACGGTGCAAATTTTCTTTGATCGGATGGAAAACATTGTGGGAAAAGGAGAAAAATGCTGGTTACAAGCATTTTCTACTTTTCCTACAATGTATCCAGAGGGCCTTTTCCAAGGGTCGTTAAAAAGCGGCATTGTGCGGTAAACAGTTAATTAAAAGAAGCTAGGCTTAAAATGTGAGGTCGACATTCTGCTTATTCTTTTGATCTTGCCAGTAATCAGCCATTCAGCTAACACCCTCTTGGGATACTGATGAAAGCTATCTATACAAGGCCTCTAACCGCTAAACATTAAAAGGAGCCATTGAAAAAAAAGTAACTACAGCTGCCAAACGTAAGCAAAGCGGGTGTTAACCCTTTCCCAAACAAGCCCTGGTTTCCACCTGTCTGTAGTACAAGTCTTTTGAAAACACTGTGGGAAATGGAGAAATTGCTCGTAACGAGCAATTTCTTCTTTTCCCACAGTGTTTCCTACCCTTTTGGAGAACTTTCTGTCATTTTCATCAAATTTAAAATTGTCGTCTGCAAACTCTTTCAAATTGGACCAGTCTAAAATTTGTCGTTTGGGAAAGGGTTAAAATGCATTTGAATTTAAATCATACCATTCAAAAGTATGGAGAGTATTGTGAAGGTGACAATCTGCTAATGCAATGTAGGTCCACGTGTTAGTCGATGGCAGAGAAATTATTTTTCAAAACTAGGTTAAAAGTTGCTAGGTCACTCTAATTTTGTTGACTTTTTGCCTGATTTTAAAATTCATTTTCCTGCCAGTGACTAGCGCTTGGACCGACCACAAAAAAACAGATTGTCATCTTTACAATATTATCCATGCTTTTAAATGGTATGATTCAAGTTTAAATGCATTTTAACCCTTTCCCAAACAAGCCCTGGTTTTCACGTGCCTGCAGTACAAGTCTTTTGAAAACACTGAGGGAAAAGGAGAAATTGCTCATAACGAGCAATTTCTCCTTTTCCCACAGTGTTTTCTACCCTTTTTGATAACTTTCTGCCATTTTCATCAAATTTAAAATTGTCGTAAGAAAACTCTTTCAATTTGGACCAGTCCAAAATTTGTCGTTTGGGAAAGCGTTAACACCGGTATTATTTTTTTGGCCGCTATTGACCCCAATCATGGTCAACTGACAAAATGTCATAGTGGATTCAGTATGGCAATTATTAGCTGTCCATGTTCAGATGTTTTAATGAAAAAAACAACTGGGACAAAATCTGGTTGAATACCAGTTGCAGACAATGTTTTTCGTCTAGCTGCGAACTCACTTCAAGAAAGAGTAATTTTAACCCTTATCCCGCTGTATAAAAGAAATGAAACTTTCAAACCGATAGTGAAATACCAAATTTCCTGTTTCAAAGGTATTTCTGGACGAAAAGATATCTCCTTACCGGACAGTGTAAATCCAAGATCAGACTGCACGTTTTGTGCAGTCTGATCTTGATCTACGCTGTCCGCAAAAGGTCAGTGAGTCGCGCTTAGTAGCCTAAGGGTCAAGTTATCGGCAATTGTCCTTTTGCCATTACATTTCAACACGGTCAATATATTGAGTATCCATATCTTTCAAGGGTGATTTGAAATTCGTCTGTAGTAAATTTGTTTCAAGAAGTAATAAATTAACCCTTAGAGCGCTAAATAAACCCAAGAGAAAATTTTAGTCTAGAAATACGACCCAAATAAGTGCAAATTCACGGTTGCTTTTGCTTATAATGTTTCAGCAAAGTGGACAGTGTAGATCAGACTGCAAGTTTTTTGCTGTGTGATCTGCCTCTACACTGGCCACAAAGAAGTCTCGAAAGGCGCTTTAATGGTCAAGTAACTCCATGTCGTCCAAAAGCATGTTCACTCAAGTTTTGAATGCTATACCAAATGGCCCCGTGTTTAAATGAACTTGAAGTAAAAGGCCTGTGAAACATAGTGGAACAAGAAAGTGTCACGGACGGGCGGACTGACTGACTGACGGACGGACGGACAGACGCAGGCCATTCCTATAATCCCCCCCCCCCCGCATTGCCGGGGGAATTGAAAGGAGAAATGCTCGTATCAAGCATAATTATTCTCCTTTGACCACAATGTTTATTCAATCCTATCAATTTATCAAAGATAAAACACAAACATATGACCCACAATAAATATGGCATCTTTAAGTGCTTTCAATACTGGCTTCAAGTTTACATTCTTGTAGTGTGGGCTGCTATTCAATAAACTGCGTAGATATCCGCAATTTATTTGGAATTTTATATGTATACACATACGATGCCTGCTTTACTCAAAGCAGGGATCGTAAACTACATATACGATCCCTGCTCAAAGGTATGTGCTGGCACAAATATTTACTCTAATTGTAACATTATGCAGTTTAGTGAAATAGTGAAACTTTTCCCTCTTTAATCAGTGATCTTTGTATTTAAATCTAATGTTTATGTATAAATACTGAAGCTAGTTTCTAGTGTCTTTGAAATCATTCCACTGCATATCAAATTCAGACACTGTCGAGCGATTTGGTGTTGAGTTCTTGTAACCTCGACTGTTGCCATATTGCATACCGATTTAGAGTTACCTGCTCCATACTTTTATGCATAATTAGTTTGCAAGGCCAAGGTCGTAAAAAAGGCCACGTTAAAAAACTTCATGTTATGGCCTGGCTAAAAGGGGGTGGGGGATGGGTTAAAGCATCCTCGTGTAGCATTATAGCAAGTATCACTGATCCATAAGATCGATTTTGTTAAAAAACACGACTGAATCATGAGGTAGACAGGCCCTTTGGGCTGCAGATAATTGACTAATAACAAAAAGTATCCACTCGGGTCAGCCTGCGCGGACTGCGCAGGCTGACCCGGGTCGATATTTTTTGCAAATGGATTAAACACTCGTTTGACAGAGCATGGCTTGTATTATATTATCTCAAGTTTGAACAACCCTGAGAAAGAAGGCTTTTGAAAACTGTGTGACATTACTGAAAAAGGAGAAAAGCGGTTTTAAACCAGTCGCTTTTCTATGGTGGCATATTTCTGCCACGAGATGCGAGATAGCTATCATGATAATTTCATAGAACTATCGCGATAAAAAAAAACTTTCCTGGAAATATTATCTAGATAACAAAAAGTTTCACGATAGAAATATCGCTAAATTTCTAACTGTTATCAGGATTTTTTTTTACGCTCGTGCCCACAACTGACATTCACGGTATCTATAATTAGATATGGTTTCGGATCATCTTTGTCTCCTGTACAGTCAAAAACTTCCGAGTTCATCCAAATGGTGATTTTTCTATTTATAGATATCGAGAAACGGGTAGAACTATCGTGATAAGTTTACCTCGATGTCAGCTTCGTGCACGAATGAGAAATAATCAACATAAAATTTTCAAGATAACAAAGTTTATCGTGATATTTTTTTCAGAAAACTGTTCGCTATCTTGATAAAATTTTCAGGAAACTTCGAATTATCGTGAAAGTTTTCAAAAATTATCACGATAGCTATCTCGTATCTCGCGGCAGAAATATGCCACCATACTTTTCTCCACAATACTTTCTACCCTTTCAAAAACAAAATTCCAATTTTTTAATCACACTGGTTTTGTCGTCTGCAAATGCTTTGAATTTGGACAAGTCTAAAGTTTGTCAAATGGTAAACGAGTAAAATAAATCTTGATACAGATCTGAAGGACTATCGTAACTGTCTGCCGTGAGCTAGTGTAAATTTTGATATGGTTCGTGCTCTTTGAAAAGGGGGCTTCATGCATCTGCAAAAAGTATTGACTAGGTCAGCCTGCGCAGTCCGCGCACGCTGACCTGATCATTTCTTTTTTTTTTCTATAGGTCAACTTTTTATATGTTAAAGGACCTCACGATTCAATCGGTTGTTGGACAAAAGAAAAAAGATGTTATGGATTAACTATTACGTAATGACGTGCTTGGTATAATGCATCACGGAGATGCATTAAGCCCCCTTTGCCAGAGCATGGCTCAACTTTATTTGTAGCGGATATTAACATTACAGACAACTGTTTTAACAAGCTTCGTCCTCTGCAGCCTCAATACAGAATTCATGAAGGATAAATTATACATACATGTATGTATACGAGGCGAAATTTTGTTATATGTGGTAACTATGCACTGTCTGTGATGGCTGAGCCTTATTCGGATTATCCCTTTGTAACATCCTCGCTGATAATTTCGCCGGAAGTGGTAAATGCCCTTGCATGCTCCACACATCGAAGCACTTGACTCCATGTATCTGAACGGGCTCCAGAAATTCTTTCATGGAAGATTGTTAGAAGATTACCTGGCTACCATGGGACAGACAATTGATTGAAGGAAAAAATTGGACTGCAGTTGAATTTTTGCACATAAGGGTTTAAACAGGTTCTTGCCAGTCTATATTTATTTGCTTTTGTTTTCCTTTTCATTCAATGAGTACGACAGTTTACATAAAATGCTACAAGACTATCAAAAATATTTTATATAATGTTTTTATTGAAAGTCTTTCTAGTGATTTATCTCATGTGGGACGGTGCAAAAGGAATTATCTCCCTTTACAATTTTGTATATCCCTCTCTTTCTCTTCTTTCGTAACTCTTTTCTCACGCTAATGCGCCAATCCCAGTAGTACAGTCGGTAAAGTACAGGGGGAGGGGTCACTGGTTCGAATTTCCGACTCGGCCAATTTTTTACCACTGATCAGCTTTTCGAAAGTAGTTATGTGGGACAGCAGGCCGGGCCTTGGGAAGAATAATGTGTGAAGTACACTGAGGTATAAGAAACTTCCGAAAGCATGGCTAGGTGCAAGGAACGGCGCGATAAAACTTAAATAACGTTGAAAGCAGCTTTAACCCTTTCCCAAACGACAAATTTTGGACTGGTCCAAATTGAAAGAGTTAGCAGACGACAATTTTAAATTTGATGAAAATGGCAGAAAGGTCTCAAAAAGGGTAGAAAACGCTGTGGGAAAAGGAGAAATTGCTCGTTACGAGCAATTTCTCCTTTTCCCACAGTGTTTTCAAAAGACTTGTACTGCAGACACGTGAAAACCAGGGCTTGTCTGGGAAAGGATTAAACGCCTTTCAAACAAATAAACAATCAAATCCCAAAATGATCATAAATATCAAATAACGGTCTTCTTCTGAGAGTCGTTCAAAGACGGAATTGTTTGGTAAATTATTATCGGTTAACGCAACATCAGACTTATTCTGGTTGATTCTGTGCCGAAAATTTCGTGACGTGTTTTACCGACAGGGGAGAATAAGGCATTTGAAAACATTACGGAAATGGGAGAAAATGCTGGTAACAAGCATTTTCTCTTTTTTTTAAGGAACATTTGGTTTAGCCAATCAGAATTTGTGTCACTTTCAAATTTAGAAAATATTTGGTAAATAAGATTAAGAATGGTCTTAAGAATGCTTGGTGGATACGGACTCGGGACGGGTGTTTCCATTTACCAGGGATCGTCCATATATACGCACATATGATCCCTGTCTACATAAGCACGCTTTCTGCATAAAGGATATAGAGGATATTTGTTTTTTTCGGTGAAAGATCGAAATTTATTTCATCGAGTGAACATCATCGGTAATATTTTCACGAGTGGCGCAGCCACGAGTGAAAGTATTACCGATGATGTTCACGTGATGAAATAAATTTCGATCTTTCACCGAAAAAAACAAATATTCTATTTATTTCATGCTTCTAACGCCTTTTTTTGTCGAGACTTCCATAAAAAAAAAAAATGAAATCGGTATTCTCACTGGTCGTACCCGTGTAATATCGAAAAATATTTTCACCGCTATTTCTCGATATCCTACCGGAAAGCATGAAATAATTACCATTACTACACACTACACCCGTTCCGTGTCAGTGGCTGATACAACCCTAAAAAAACCCTGAGTTTTACCGACTTCGCAGAAGGCCAATGAAACATTCTTGGAAAAGAAGAAATTGCTGATAACCGCATTTTCATGCCCATTTTCCTAGCATTATATCCCATTCCTACAATGCTTGCTACATTTTCAATGAGGAATTTTATCATTTTAGCCAAATTTGTTTTTTTGTCATCTGCACTGAATGCTTTCAATATGGGCGAGTGACAGATTTTGTCGTCTAGTAAACGGTTAGCCCTTTACCAAAGAAATCCGAGTTTGAAAGACCCTGATAGTTCTAGAAAGCTTCCGAAAAAAAAAAAAAACAGATTTCATAACCTGTGAAACATATAATTTGTCGTCTGCAACTGCTTTCAATTTTGGCCGGTGTAAGATTTTATAGTTTGGTTAAGAGTTAAATTTGACCCTTTACCTAAAAATTCCAGGTTTTCACGACCCTTGTGAAGAGACCTTTTGAAAACATTGTGGGAAAAGGAGAAAATGCTGGTAACCAGCATTGAACCAGATCAATTGTACTGCTTTGAAATGTGTCACCTGCAGATGCTCTTAATTTGGAAGAGTCCAAAATTTGTTGTTTTTGGAAGTGAATGTTGCATTCTTACAGCATTAAAGGAAATAAAGTGATGACATAAGTATTAACACTGTGCTAACTCTTTACTAGACGGCAACCGTTGAAAACCGCAGACTTGTCCAAACTGGATAAATTTGCAGACGATAAATCAGATGTACATTTGAATTGTTAGCTTTAGAATGGGTAGAAAACATTGTGGGGAAAAGTGAAAATGTTGGTTAACAGTATTTTCTCATTTTCCCACATTTTTTCAGCAACACTCTTCTTCTGGGTCATTAAAACTAGGTATTGTTTGAAAAAGGGTTGGGGAGGATTTGTTGATAAAAATAAGACAGAAGGATAGATTGCTCGTTTCTAGCAGTTGTTTCATATGCCACAATTTTTTTTTTTATATTGATACATGTTATTGTTTGAATTGAGTTTAACGCCGTTTTATTGGCTGGAGTTATATCACGGCGGTCAGTACACCTAGGCGAGTGTTTCCTGGCTTCCTCACACCAGTACCGACTGGTGTCTTTCCAAGCCACTGGCTACTTTTCTCACATGCATCAGTAGTGACAGGCGAAACTTTGCTGGAAAGAAAGTTCGTCGCAACCTGGTACCGAACCCGGCGCAACCACAAGGTCACGAGTCAGATACGCTAACCACTGGGTACCTGGCGGGGCATAAATACATTATGTACATGTACCTCAGATTGCCTACTTAAAGGAAGTTACCAGCATTTTCTCCTTTTCCCACAATGTTTTCAAAAAGCCTCTTTCTGAGGGTCGTTAAAACTCGGGATTGAGTGGTAAATGGATAAGGTAGCAAATGCTGCTTCCAATCAACTGTTTCTTTTTCAAAAAGAATATTTTTCTAAAGCTTTTGATTAACTACACTGGCATATCGAGTCCTACTTGTATTATGATGGGTTAGTAGACTGCAGCGAACAGTTGTACATAAACACATTTTTTCTTCTTCCTCATTTATTTCAGAGATCTATACATTATTAGCCAACACTGTTTCACAATAGTTGCATCAGTGAAAGACCAATTCAACAGAACATTAAGAATATTATGTTGTAGTATACTACCTGGGGCTTGTATTTGCTTCGAATTGCGTGAGAAAATTTGACATCATGGGAGACCAGAAGCCAACGGAGATGTAAAAATTTTCTAACGCAGTGAGAATCAAATAAAAGCAACTGGTACGTTACTATATTTTAATATTTCTTATATCACCTACCTACAAAAAAAAAATACTGCAATTATCAACATTTTTATTAAAAAATGGTAAGAAATTAGAAATAAATACAGATGTAGAACGTAAAAATCCTTTTTTTTCATGAATTGCTAATGAATATTTAAGCATAATATTTTTTCCAAGCAAAATCATTTGGAAATGTATTTGATACTGTGATAGATTTGCTTCCGTGGTGTCCGAGTTTATCAGCATGTGATGCATGTATTTCAGCTGAAAAATTTGTAGGTATATAATAATTAACCCTTAGAGCGCCAAATAAACCTGTCTGACATTTTCATCCAAGAAATACTACCCAAATAATTGCAATTTCCTGGTTTCTTTTGTCTACAGTGATTCAGCAAAGCGGCCAGTGTAGATCAAAGATCAGGCTGCACATTTTGTGCAGCCTGATCTTGATCTACACTGCCCGCAAACGCAACTATAGTCGTGAAAGGCGCTTTACGGGTTAACGGAATCCTACGGGTAGATCCGGCATCCACAGCTTTCAAATGGTCTTCAGTCTGGGTTTCCATCATCACTTATTAAAGCTTAATGACACTGGCACTTGACCACTTGTTTTATGGCAAACTTGGCCTCCATAATCTGATATTTAGGACAAAATGTCCAAATGTAAGACCCCCCCCAATCAGTTGTCAGCATTCTTCCACATACATGTATGTCTAAGCTAGAAGGGAAAACACTGATTGGCCAATGAAACTTAGATATAGGCTTTGAAATAGCAGCCAGCTGCCTGAAATAGTTTTGACCAATTAGACTTTTTCGTTATATTCACTGTGGTATCAAAATTTCCATTTCAAGGTGGGAAGAAAAAAAACATTCGCCTCCAAACATTCAACATCTATTGTTCCCTTAATACAGTATTGTATTTATCAATTTGTGAAACTGCATGAACCAGATCAAAGATAATTTATAACAGAACATAAGCAAATTAACTTTTTTTTTTCATTAAAGTATAGAAATATATGTAAAATACTGAAAAATGACCAAGGCTTGTGTGTGGAGGGTTACAGGGTTGGAAACCTAGTGAACAAAGTTTCCTTTTGTTTGCTTGTTTGTATTGGAGTTTAACCTTGTTTTAACAGCTTTGGTCAAATCACAGCCGTCAGGGCACCTAGGCATGTGTCCCCTGGCTGTCTCCAGTACTGACACAACTTTCTTTCTCACATGCATCAGAGGTGAGAGGCAGAAATCGCTGGGAAAAAAGTTTGCTTCAATGGGTATTGAACATGCAACCATTGGGTCTCGAGTAGGATAAGCTACTCAGCAGGATCGTGAAGTTTTGCAAAGAAAAAAAAAATCAAGTGCCTATGCTCAGTTCTGCAGATAAGTTTTTTCACAAGTTTGAAAAATTGTTAGCTGCTACGTTTTTTTTTTAACCCTTTACCACACAAACAGACAAGTTTTAATAACTCCAAGGAATAAAGTTTGAAAAAAAAAAACATTGTGGAAAAAGGAGAAAATGCAGGTAATTTTTCAAAGACAACTCCAACCATTTGAACCATGTATATGTAATATATTGTCTGCAAATGCTTTCAGTTTGAATAAGTCTAAAATTTTGTTGCTTGGTAAAGGGTTAATATAATACTTTTTTAGGTTTTACTCATAAATGTAAAAAAAAATACTATATACATAGAAATACTTTGTAATGTTATGGTATGGCAAAAGTTAAGCATTTTGGAACAAAATCTAAATGAAGAGCCTTTTCTGATTGTCCACTTTCCTTTTTTCAAAGAGTGGAGGGCAGGATTTAGACTTACTAGCAGAAACGTCAACTAAAGGGAACCCTATACCAGCTTCATTACAACCCGAGAAGAGAGGCTCTTGAAAATGTGGTAAATGTAGAAAATACTGATCACTATCATTATCTCTTCCTTCAACAATGTTTTCTTTCCTTTCAAAGACAAGTCCCATCATACGGGTCATATTCATCTCATTACCAGACGACAAAAGTTTAGACTGGGAAACAAATCAAATGTAAAAAAAACATTGTAGGAAAACGAGAAAATGCTGGTTACCAGCACTTTCTCCTTTCCTACAATTTTTTCAAAATTCCTTTTCCTTGGGGTCATTTAAACGTGAGACTGTGCAGTAAAGAGTTCATAACCCTTCAATTAATATACATGTACCTTAGTCTATAATTTCATTGTCTTGCAAAACATACAGCCAGAAACAAAAAATACTGTGTTTCAGGTGGCCCCACCGACCCTACCCAATGGCCACAGACCGGTAAACTTTTTTCTAACTTTTGCCAATTTGGCACCAAGGTGCTTTATCCCGAGCTGTTTTTCTCCATTCCTTAATTTTTTTTAAAGGGTCCTCTGAAACACAGTTTTTTTCTCTTTTCTGGCCTAAATGAGATGACAAGCAAAAGACAAGACTGACAAAATTTAATGTAAAGATGTAAGAGGCAAGACCAACTTCTAATCCTGCATTGGTAAAGAGATGTTCATGTCTTGACAAACTTGGCGAATGCACTGTAACAGATACTCCATGTCTTCCGGAAACAAGTATCCAATACTTCCTATCCGGAAACAGTCAGCCTTCAACACCTTGCCAGGGTATATAACTTGATCTGTGAAAGTAAATACAGTTTTGTTTTTATCTTAAGTTTGGTGTCTTTACCATCGTAGCTAGCCAAGGGTGACAATCACCCTGTTGCTCTATTCACCCTTGGCTGATCCAGTCACAATTTTTAATCCCTGCAATGTAACGCCTACTAGATTTTGATAGTTATCCCCCTAGAATTACCTTAGAAATGGTAACCAGCATTTTCTCCTTTTCACATAATGGTTTCATCCTTTTCAAAGAAGAATTTCAGTCATTGAGTCAGATGTAATTTGTTGTCTGAAAAGCTTTCAATTTTGACGGGTATATATTTGGTTGTTTAGCAAAGTGTCAACTTAAAGCATTCTAAGAATGTGCGAAATGTACACATTTAATGCAATCTCATCTTGGACCAACACTGCCTGATATTGTGAGGCGTATACTTACTAAAACGAGAAATTACAGGTCCATTGTATTGGCTGAAACTCTCAAAGGAAGAAATTATGGACTCATTTTGGAGGTGTGCTGCTAGCACAATGTATATAAGCCATGCTCTGTGATAAAGGGGGCTTAATGCATCTGTAAAAAGTATCAACCAAGATCAGCCTGTGCAGTTTGTGCAGGCTGACCTGGGCCGAAACTTTTTGCTATTGGTCAATTTTCTTCTGGTCCAAGGACCAGTCTACCTCATGATTCAATCAGTTGATCGACAAAATGGACTTTATGGATTCATGATCATGTAATGACTTGCTCGGTATGATGAATCACGGAGATGCATTAAGCCCCTTTATGCCAGAGCATGGCTCATATCAACATGGCCAATGTCCTCAGTTTACCTCAGAGGCTGCTAGGCATGACTCAGGGACTCAATGCGGACAGTGTAGATCAAGATCAGACTGCACAAAATGTGCAGTCAGATCTTGGATCTACACTGTCCAATAACGAGATATTTATCCTCCCCAAAATACTCTCGAAAAGTTGATTTCAGTAATTTAGTAGCTTAACCCTTTACCGCACAATGCCAACTTTTAACGCCTCCCGAAAGAAGGCTGTTGAAAACATTGCGGCAAAAGCAGTAAATGCTGGTCGCCAGCATTTTCACCTTTTCCCATAATGTTTTCTACCCTATGAAAGACAAAATTGATGTTTAGAGTAAAATTTAATTTGTCGACTGCAAATGCTTTCAAGTTGGGCCAGATTAAATTTTTGAAGCCCGGTAAAGGGTTAGTAATGTTTTAAGAAGGTTTTAATCACTATTGCCCTTGCATGCTCCTCATATAGAAGCGGTCGACTCCACATGCTTGAGCGGGCTACAAAATTCCTTTTCCAAGGAGGCAGAACCTCCGCTTAGTTGATCATTGCAGTAGGTGTAAAATATTTTACATGCCTTTCAACACTATATATTTTGTATATCTAGGACTTAAACAGGCTACAATCCCGCTTAATTTCAAATTATTTATGATCCATTTTTAACAAAACAAATGCAATGCATGTGAAAATGAATAAGGCTTTGGAAGATGCAAGAGAATGAACCCTTCAGTGATTATCTATTTTCAGTGTATCGCTATCCTGAACACAAAATGAATTACCTCCCTTTTTAAACCTTTACCCGCCCCCCCCCCCACCTTACAGGCATTTTTATCGTTTCTTCTCTCTTCCGCTTATCTAAACAACACTCCGGGAAATGCTCGAGGTCCTGCAGATTTTTGAAAATATTGCAGCATTAAGAGGGATTGCTCGCTGTGAACAAATTTTCTATTTGCCACCTTTGCCTTGTAATTCAGACGACATCGATTCCTACATAAACAGATCTAGGCGCATATTTTTTTGCTGGAAATTACAACAGAATCTACTGCTACATCTAATATTTTCCGACACAAGATAAATCCTTACAGTGCCTTTCACAACTGTAACTGCCTTGGAGGTCAGCGTAGATCAAGATCAGACTTCGCATAACCAGACATACAATATATCTAATCTATGTCTCTGGCAAAACATGCAGTCCGATCTTTAATCTACACGACATATTCTGAACAAGAGCTATGTGGACATTGGAATCTTATTTTGTTTGTGTCTACGATTCAAGATTGGCAGCATCTTGGCAAGCATTATGTGAATCTTATCGTCGCCCTTGGCTTGCAAAGATGGACTGGTAGTGTCTGTTGGGGTCTTTTTCGGTGCTTTATGGGCTAATTTGTATTCCAACACAAGGAAAGCTTTGGTAAACATTTAGTCGAACCTTTCATAGCTTTTGTTGCTAGCTCTTTTTCGGCCAGTGATAATAAAAAATCAGACTGCATATTCTGTACATTCTGATCTTTAATCTGTAGAATCTGTCTGCTTTGCTAAGACATTCTGGACAAAAGCGAGCTTAAAATTGCGTTTACCTGGGTCTCCTTTGTCTAAATTTAAAACACGTTTGTTAGATTTAATCATCGCTCTAAAGGTTAACACTTCACAAAACAATACCAAGTTTTAACTACCCTGAGGAAAAAGGCTTTTAAAAGCATCTTAGGAAAAATAGAAAATCTTGGTAACCAGCACTTTCTCCTTTTCCCAAAACGTCCACTAGCTTTTGAAAGACCGTTTCCATCTTTTGAGCCACTGGTACTTTGTCATCTGTCAACACTTTCAATTTTGACAAGTCTAAACCTTACTAGCTGAATTATACATATTTAACTAGACCATATAAATATGAGCCATCCACTGTGAAAAGGGGGCTTAATTCATCTGCAAGAAGTATCGACCCAGGTTAGCCTGCACAGTCCGCGCAGGCTGACCTGGGCCGAAACTTTTTGCTTTTGGTCAATTTTCTGCATGTCAAAGGACCATTGTACCCAGGGATTCAGTCATTTGTTAGAGAAAATAGATATAATGGATCCAAAATTATGTGATGACTCCCATGGTATCATGCATCAGAGACATGCATTAACCCTTTCCCAAACGACAAATTTTGGACTGGTCCAAATTGAAAGAGTTTGCAGATGACAATTTTAAATTTGATGAAAATGGCAGAAAGGTCTCAAAAAGGGTAGAAAACACTGTGGGAAAAGGTGAAATTGCTCGTTATGAGCAATTTCTCCTTTTCCCACAGTGTTTTCAAAATACTTGTACTGCAGACACATGAAAACCAGGGCTTGTTTGGGAAAGGGTTAAGCCACATTTTGCATGGCTCCTATGTTTCAGATGCCCTCAACCCTGCAAGAAATGACATTGGGAAAGGGCCATGATATGCTAAATACTTTGGTAGATTCTACTGTTAATCAAACTAAAACTGTTTTAATGATTCTATATTATAACTGTGTTAACTCTGGACCTACGAAAAAATTTTTGACTAGTCCAAACTGAAAGCATTTGCAAATGACAATTAAATGCTCAAATGATGGAATTTGTGTCTGAAAGTGTAAAAATCACTGTAGGAAAAGGTGAAATTGCTGGTAACGATTATTTTCTCCTATTTCACCCCATCAAACACAAATTTTAACTTTTAATTAAGTCACATTTTTTTTCTGGCCTGAAAATGCTTTGAATTTTGACAAGTCTAAAACTTACATTGTTTGGCAAGAGTAGATAGATTTTCAACTTCAGGGTACACTACCTAAATCTCTACAAACATTTACGGTATAAAGAAAAAAAAAAAGACCTACTTTTTTCATTTAGTCTCTTATAAAACTCTTCAAAGGAAAAGTTTTTATCTTTTGGAAAGTGAAATGAAGTTATAATATAGCCCTCATGGCTTGAATCCAGGAACTCTTTAAATCCCATCTCTTTCATACCAGCTTTCAAAACAGCCCTGTTCTTCATGTATCTGTTACATTAAAAAAAAAAAAAAAAAAAAAAATATATATATATATGTGAGCCATGTTCTGGCAAAAGGGGATTTAATGCATCTCTGTGATGCATTATACAAAGCAAGTCATCAAAATTAATAATTATGGATCATAAAATCCATTTTGTCTAACAGCCAACTTAATCATTTGGTCCATCATACAAAGCAAGTCATCAGAATATTATGGATTCAAAAAATTCACTGTCTAAAAGGCGGCTAAATCAGGAGGTAGAATGGTCCCTAGACATGCTGAAAATTTATCAAAAGCAAAATTTTTCGACACAGGTCAGCCTACACGGATTGTACAGGCTGACCTGGGTATATATTTTATGCAGAGGCATTAACACTTTACCACACAACACATTTTAGAGCAGTCCAAATTGGAAGCATTTGCAGACGGCAAAATAAATGTGACTGAAAAACTGAAATTTCTCTTGGGAAAGGTAGAAAACATTGTGGAAAAAGGAGAAAATGCTGGTTACCAGCATTTTCTCCTTTTCCCACAATGTTTTCAAAAGGTTTTTTCCAGAGGGTCGTCAAAAGTTGGGATTATGTGGTAAAGGGTTAAACCCCTTGTCATAGAGCATGGCTCACATATTTTTAATTCTTTACCAGACAACAAAATTTTAACAAAGGGGGCTCAAATGATGGAATTCATCTTTGAAAGGTACGAAAGCATTTTGGGAATGGAACAAAATACATCCTGGTCACCAGCAATGTTTTAACTCTTTACCACATGATAACATTTTAGGATTGACCAAACTGAAAGCATTTGCAGACTACAAAGTAAATGTGACTCAAAAATTGAAATTTGTTTTGGGAAGGGTAGAAAACATTGTGGGAAAAGGAGAAAATGCTGGTTACCAGCATTTTCTCCTTTTTCCACAATGTTTTCAAAGGCTTTCTCTTTCAGGGTCGTTAAAAGTCGGAATTGTGTGGTATAGGGTTATAAAGCTTTTTTTCTTAGGGTCTTTAAACTCTTTTCCACACAATCCCAACTTTTAATGACCGTAAAGAAGAAGATTTTTGAAACTTTGTGGGCAAAGGAGAAAATGCTGGTAACCAGCCTTTTTCTTCAGGGTCGTTAAAAGTGGTGATTGTGTGGTGAAGGGTTAAGTAATGAGAACAACACATGAGAAATAAAAGCCTGCATACTTGTTAGACACTGCATCACAATAAAATGTGTCTCATTTAGTATGGACAGTTGCATTTGATTGTATTTTGTATAATGTTGCCCTTGAGTTTTGTTCACGCATGTTCCTGGTAGTAGGTCTGAATGCGCCTATAAGTTGAAGAGTTCCACTATAGGGATTAAGAATTATTGATCTGCTCTGAAAACACTGTCTCTCACCCAAACCTATTCACTGAGATAATGAAATACCTGTTTGCTCTAGCAGAAACACCTCCTTCTTCTTCGAACTCCTGAATTGCTTTTGCAAAAGCTAACATCGTGTGAGTGGGTGGGGTAAACCTGAACTGATTGGTCTTTTCCATGTTGACATATTGATCATAAGCATCCAGTGTCAAACTTCTAGAATTACCTGCAATATCAATTTCATGCAAAATGCTCATTGTGGCTGATTCTCTCACAACATTTCCTAAGGTCCTAAAATACTGCCTGTGCACTCTGATAACAATACAAAAACCTTTTACACTAGATCATTTTTCCCCTGCCAAAAAAGACTCAATAAAAAAAAATGAAATTTCAACCTTTTTCTGAGGACTTTTCATTTGTCTTTGATCATACACACATTTCTTATACATGTACTTGCTATACACATACAGTAATTATATTGCATTCTCCTCTGTTTCAGAGTGGTCCTGTGTGGCTCTGTGGTAACATGTGGGACTCCTGACCTGGAGGCCCTGGGTTTGGGTCTCATTGGATCCACTGCGTTTTTCTTGGGAGTGTCCTTGGGCAAGACACTTCAAGAGCCCTAGCCTTCTACTGGTGGAACCCAGGAAATATATGAATATGTGAGCTGGTGCCATGATATGACTGAAATAATGTTGAAAATAGCATAAGACACCATTCAATCAGTCCTCTGTTTCAGTAAAGATTTCTTTTTACATAACAACGGATATTCTTCAGTGTAAGTGACAATACATATAAGAAACACAGCAAAGTCTCAAGATTTGAAAATTAATAACCCATGCTTTGTGGAAAGGGGCACTAATGCATTTGCAAAAAGCACTGACCCAAGTCGATCAGCCTGCTCAATCCGCGCAAGCTGACTTGGGCCCAAACTTTTTGCTTTTGGTAAATTTTCTGCATGCCCAAGGACCAAGTGTTCCTTAGATTTTATGTATCTGTAATACTGTGATGACTTGATTTTGTTATCAGGCATCCATGCATTTAGCCCCCTTTTCACAGAGTATTGCTCAAATGTAAGTGAACTAAAAATGAGTTTACAGTATCAGTGTACACAGACTATTATAAAAAGTAACCAAAATTAGTGCAAGTATGATTCTAGAGGATCAGTTAATCTTTTCCAAAACAAAGTAATGGTTCAACAACCATGGAGATGTAGCCTTTTGAAACATTGTGGGAAATGGAGAAAATGTTGGTAACCAGCAATCTGTCCTTTTCCCACGATATTTTTTATTCTTTAACTTTTGAAGACAAATCCAATCATTTGAATCGCAGTTAGTTTGTGGTCTGCAAATATTTTCAACATGGGAGGACATGAAAATTTGTTGTCTGGTAAAAAAGTTAAAAGATACATCTACACTCATTTTCAGCCAGCTTTTAACCCATTTCAGTATCATTTTATCAAACTATAGTCATTCTTGTGCCTTCATGCCAAATGTTGCCCCTGACGGTAGCAAGGTTGCACAGGTTACAACAAATAGAAATGCATCTTATTTTCTTGAGACCTTCAAAAAAATCACTGTTGTGACATTTCTGGCTTTAAATGGAAGATTTCTGATATATGTATTCATCCCTTGCACTATATACATGTATATATCAGTATTTTTTCTATGTTTGCACAGCTAATTCTGAACCATTCTACACTGTATCAAATTTTAACAGCCTCTGCTGTATGGATGTATCTTTAAATTCTGCTATAATTATGGTAAAACGCTAAACCCATCCCATCAGCATCTTTATTTTACTCATGTAACTGTTGAGAAAAAGATACAAAGCATCCCTTACCTTTACAATTATTAAATTTACTGAGCCTTGCAATAATGTAAGAAAATCCTGGGACACCCTCAAGGCACTTGTTGACAGAGCTGACCAGGTAATCTACTCTAGCATCTTCAAGATCCAGTGGGATAGCACCAAAACTGCTCATAGCATCAACAAAGTAATCACAGTCTGAAACAAAAGCAATGCTCCACTCCAGTTGCCTTTTCAGTGAAAACTAAGCCAAAAAAAGGACGTACCTGTATCAAAAATATTTTGGAGGCTACCTGCCCTACTGTGTAGAAAGTAGGGCTGGGATGAGTACTCGAGTACCCGGGTATCGGGTAGGGTACCGCCGGTACCCGGGTACTATATCATTACCCGGGTACCCGATAATTATATAGTGACTTATTAAGTAAAGCTATGATTTTGAAGTTCCAATGAAATAATTTGATCTTAATTTAAATACAAGCAAAAAACATGTCACCCACTCCCGTACATGAACCGGAAGTAGATAATCGAAATAGATTGAAATAAGGCTGTACCGCTTATATCCCCTGCAACGCACAACTCGTCAGTAATGGGTAAATATTGTTATATATTTGCCCATTCAGCGTTTTTGGTTTATTTAACATAGACAATAGTAATTTGAATTAAAAGCAAAACATGCATGCATATTTTGTGATTTATCTATAACAGCTCAGATCATCACGGAAAACTGAACACAATCAAAGGCCTATTCAACAGTAATAAGACAGAGTCTATCCAGAGAATAATCCGCATTTTGTAGGCGTTGCATGATCATGACAATCTGGCGCTTACTTTTTAATACAGTCATTGTTATTAAAGGAAGGTCTTTATGACAATATGAAACAATTTAAATGACAAAATTTATTCAGCGACTAGGAACGAACTGCTGCTAACTAGTAACTAATTCTAATCACCGCAAGTAAAAGTGCACACAACTCAAGTTGACATTTCAGGCAAAGAAGGGAGTAGAGGTTCGATATCTTGTCCCCGCTTTGCACTGGGTATTTCTACATGTACATGTATATCTTGATCAGACGGCTCAGATTTTATGGCAACCGATGGCTCTGGCACGGGAGAAGTAATATTGGAAGTAATAACATCGGGTACTTGAGTACCCGCGGGTAATACGGCCACGGGTACCCGGGTACAAAATTTCTGCCCGTCCCAGCTCTAGTAGAAAGTGTTCCCCTTTTGACGTATGAAGTTAACAATGGGCCCAATTTTGTAATAGATATCTTCAGTCATAACCTAGAATTTAAGGAAATCAGAAGTTCTGGAAGACAACAACCCAGAGGACAACAGGTCTACACAATACCTCCAGTGTTTTCTTTGAAAACAGTTGAGCTAAAAAGATAATACAATTATGGAGAGTTGAATGATCAATGAAAAAAGGTTTTTTTTGCCCCAAGGCAGTCATTTTCTGAGGAAAACAGATAATGTAAACTGTACTATCAGCAGCCAATTGCATGATCTGAAAAAGTTTAGCTGCTTCTGGGGTCAGTATGGATCAAGATCAGACTACACAAAACACATGTTGACGGCTCAACAACCTCTAAGGCATTAGGTATTCTTACTTTTTGCAATTTCCAAGAATCTGCTCTATCCTATCAAAGAACTTGTATTCAGTAATTGTACACTTTTTTTTATTTTCTCTGCCTCAAGTGCCAATGAATATCAAATCTAAAATTTGTCATGTGGGAAAGGGTGAATTCTTTACCAAATGACAAAATTTTCGACTGGTCTAATTTGAAAGCCTTTCACAATGACAAATCATATGTGGTTCAAATGATGAAATTTGTATCTGAAAGAGTTGAAAACATTGTGGAAAAAGGAGAAAATGCTGGTTTACAGCATTTTCTAATTTTGTCACAATGTTTTGAAAAGCGTTCCTTCTAGGGGTTGTTTAATCTTGGAATTGTTTGGTAAAGGGTTTCGACTTTACTTACCGGGTAAAACTTCTTTCACAACTTTTCCAATCTCTAAGACGGGGTTTATTACACCTGAGCTAGTTTCACTGTGAACAACTGCCACAGTTGTAAAGGTACCATCTTTCTGTAGTAATTCTTTCACCCTTGAAGGATGGACATAGTCATTCTCTGGGAAAGATTCTATGTGGTGTTCCACACCCATCACTTCACAGATCTTACCAAGACGCTTTCCGTAGGCACCCCCTTCCAGAACGAGGACCTAGAGTGCAACAAAAAATGCAAATGTCTAGTTTCCAGTACTGGTACATGTCAATTAACCCTTTACCACACAATCCCGACTTTCAAAGACCCTGAGAAAAAAGCCTTTTGAAAACATTGTGGGAAGAAAAGGAGAAAATGCTGATAACCAGCATTTTCTCCTTTTCCCACGATGTTTTCTACCCTAACAAAAGACAAATTCCATTGTTTGACCCATATTTAAATAGTCGTCTGCGATTGCTTTCAAATTGGACCCGTCTAAAATTTAGTCGTTTGGTAAAGAGTTAAAATGTAATAATCTATCTATAACACTGGATGACATAGTTATCCCTAATGGTCAACAATCAATGTGATGCAAAAAAAAAAGGAATTTTTGTCATGAAAGAAAGTGTTTATGGTCAATTTTCTCATCTCCCTTCTGTATGCAAATGAGTTTAACCACCAGATGGTGCTATTATAATCTGAATGTATATATAAATGTCTGTTAACCAGCATATCCATGTACCTCAGTCTGTTACGTTTGCCTTAAATAACCCATACAGAGCCCTTCATTTGAATCAAATTCATCATTTGTGATCTCAGCATGCCTTTTATTTGGACCAGTCTAAAATTTTGTAGTCTGTAACAGATTAACTCTTTACAACACAACAAAAATGTAGACGAGTCTAAACTGAAAGCCTTTGCAGATGACAAATTGAATGTTCCTCAAACAATGAAATTCGTCTTTAATAAGGGAGAAAATGCTGGCTACCTGCATTTTCTCCTTTTCCGACAATGTTTTCAAAAGCCTTCTTCCACTGGGTCGTTAAAACTTGGGATTGTGTGATAAAAAGTTAAACATTCTAAGGATTACAAATGTGGAGTCGATTTGATATTTTTGGAGTACTCCAACTGCACCGGAGCAGCACACTAAATCAAGTGAAACCAAGCAAATGGCGTACTCCCGAGATAAGTGAGAGGAAAAATTAAAGATGCCTGACAATGCTTGCAATATTGTTGTTACAGCTCTACTTCAATTAATGACTTGTAAATTACCAGTTTGCAATACACACAGATGTCTTCCAAAGACTTCCATATAAAAAAACCATCATTTGCAACCTTCACGTTCGAAAACTGTTCTCCTTTCCACTGTTATTTGAGGGGATTAGGTCCTGTGACTGCTTTGCTCTTGACCGCACCACCTTGGACGACAGAGTACTCCAAAGTGCTATGGTGCAGCTACTCCGTTTCACTTGATTACCAATCTGTATGCTTGGAGTAAAAAGAGTGCTCATATAAGCTAGATCAAGTCCACCCCAGATTACTTCATAAGCTAAAGGCACTAGCCATACCTTTCCACCAGTTCTTGGTACAGTGGTTTGGAAAAATGATTCAATGGCAAATGATCCACTTCCCTGCATTGGGACTGCGGTCCACTCTGTTGAAGGAACACCTACAACAATACAAAGTTAGGTTGCTCTTTACATAAAACATTAGAACGATTACAGAATGTCAATAACCACTTTACAACCAAGTAACGAATTCAATTTTATAAACCACATAGTTATGTGTACACTGGTCTAACTGGAAAGCATTTGCAGACAAAAAACTAAAAGTGGCTCAAATGAAGGGATTGGTATTGTACTGAATAGAAAACATTGTGGGAAAAGGAGAAAATGCTGATTTCCAGCATTTTCTCCTTCTTTCACAATGTTTTCAAAAACCATCTTCCTTAGGCTTAATATGGTCATTAAAACAAAGGATTGTGCTGGATAAAAAACCAACAATGGCTACAAATGATTGATTCAAAACATTTTACCCCACTTTAAGCATTACCCCAGTCATATCTAGGCAACAGCTCACCTCCTCATGTGCTTCCTAGCTTTCACAAGTAAAAGAACTGGGCTCTGAGGTGCCTTGCCCAAAGACACCACAATGAAAACCCCAGTAGATCTTGGTGAAGAAGAAATCCAGACCCCTAGATTACAAATCTAACATTTTTACCACTGAGCTGTCCAAGAAAACCTCTATTGCTTTGATTGTGAAAACAAAAAATGTTGAAAATAGACATGCATCATACACACCAATGTCTAAGACCAAGAACAGATAACTTGTTACGACTTAAAAAAGCATATATCTGAAAACTGTTACTTCACATATGCAGTTTCCAATTAGCAGTACCGGTAATATAGGTTTCAAAATTATTACAGCTAAACAGTATAACTGACATAAATCCATCTACTGGTAATTTGCAATTTTTAAACGAACAGGCTGATTCATGCACTCCTCATAGGCATTTCCTTTGTGGGGATATAAAAACTAGAAGTCAGTAGTGTCCTTGAAAAAATACAGATTCAATAATGGGTTTACTCTTCACCAAACAACCAAGATTTAGACTTGTCCAAATTAAAAGCAATTGCAGATGTCAAATTTTAGATGGCTCAGATATAATCAAATCCCTTTTTTTGTGCTGCTCATACATGTATGTATTGAGAATACCTTACCTGTTTACTGATTCAAACTATATTGGTGTTTTGTGACAAGAAAATCAAAGTTTACAAGATAAACAATTCTTTAATCCATTTTGAAACAGTAAGTGAACAAAGATTTACCAGCAGTCTCTACCAATTTTGATCTAATATATTTGATGAGTTGAAGAAATTCTAGGTCTCTTGATCCAAGATCTCTCAGCATTGCCTCCTTTACTGTAGGGGAAGTTCCTAACGGACCCGGGGTGAATAACTTCTTATCTGTAAAATATAATGAACTTACATTTGATACTCAAGCAGGATCAAGACATGTTTTCTGAATGATAATTATATTAACCCTTTACCAAACAATCCCGACTTTTAATGATCATGAGAAAGAAGCCTTTTGAAAACATTGTGGGAAAAGGAGAAAATGCTTGTAAGCAGCATTTTCTCCTTTTCCCGCAGTGTTTTCTTCCCTTCCCAAAACAGATTTTAATTTTTAAAAACTTTCACACTTATTTTGTGTTTGCAAATGCTTTCAATTTGGACCGGTCTAAAATTTTGTTGTTTAGTAAAGAGTTAAGCGCTCATCTGAACTATCTTTGAGTTTGATTACGAGAATTCAAAGAAAAATTCCTTTTTAACTTTTTGCCAGACAAAAAAAAACTTAGGCTTGTCCATTTCGTAAGCATTTGCAGACAAAAAATTAAAAGCTGCTAATATGTTGGGATTTGCATCAGAGAGGATAGAAAACATTGTGGGAAAAGGAGAAAATGCCGGTTACCAGCATTTTCTCCTTTTCCCAAGATGTTTTCAAAAGTCTTCAACTTCAGAATTGTTAACGTTAAATCTCTTGATGGTGTTGTTAACGGTTAAACTATTACCTCTTGCAGATGACATCGATTTTGCACTGCCTTGAAAACCACTTTTGAATACATTGAAGCAAAAGAAGAATTTTCAGTAACATTAAAAAAAAATATATTGATTACCAAAATGTTTTATAAAGGGGTAAACCTACAAAGTAATTCTCAAATGAATAGTTATTTACTATACAAGCCATTTTACTTTAAAGACATATAATAGTGGCCATAAGTAAGCAATGTGGTGGTAAAATGCATTTAGATTTGAATTACACCATTTAAAAGTAAGGGAATTATTGTGAAGATGACAATCTGTGTTGTATTGTCGGTCCAAGTGTTAGTCACTGGCAGGACAATGAATCTTAGAACTAGGCCAAAATTGCCGGGTTGCTATATCTTTTGCTTTTTTACATAGTTTTAGAATTCCTTTCATTTCACAATTGAAGGAAATGAAAGTTTTGTCTTCCTAAAGAATGGGAATCATTGCGGGCAAATGAGTAAATTTTATGCCACAAACACAATTTCTCCTTTTTCCACAAAAGATCCCATCAATAGCAACCAACTTTGTTTACATCTTAACCCTTTACCAAACGACAAAATTTCAGACTTGTCCAAATTGAAAGCATTTGCAGACGACAAATCGGATGTGACTCAAAATTTGAAATTTGTTTTTGGGAAGGTTGAAAACATTGTAGGAAAAGGAGAAAATGCTGGTTGCCAGCATTTTCTCCTTTTTTCACAATGTTTTCAAAAGCTTTCTCTCTCAAGAGTCATCAAAAGTCAGGATTGTGTGGTAAAGGGTTAATAGTTAAGACCTTAACCCTGTACCAAACAATCCCAAATTTGAATGGCCCTGGGGTAAAAGGCTCTTTAAAAAAATTGATGGAAAACCAGCATTTTCTTCTTTTCTTACAATGTTTGCTACACTATCAAATGCAAAATCCCTGACTTTAGCCACTTGCGATTTTTTCATGTGCAGGTGCTTTCAATTTGTATCAGTCCAAAATTTTGCCATCTGGTAAAGGGTTGAAAATGATTTCCTATAATCCACTATACCTAAAATACAGAATCTGATGCAAAGTTCAACTGCATAGCATTTTATCCTTAGGGCCCAAAATCCAAGCAAATATTTTCTTTCAAGAAAAAAGAGCTGTCTTGCTTAGTTCAGTGACGAAAAGTGCAGGATTCATAGCTTGGAGATGTGGATTTGATCGTAACCTGAAGTTCTGGGTTTTTTATGGAAGTGTCCTTAGGCAAGGCATCGTTAATGTTGTACAACATCATTCAATAAATCTACATGTGGAAACAACTTCGAATATGACCTTCATTACTGCCACCTCAAGGCTGCTTTCGTCCAAGATGCCTCAGCACAACAGACGGTGTCTAAGTCTATCAAATGATCAGAATGAATGCTACAATTGCAGTCTGATCTTAATCTATATCACAGCATACTTACCACAATTCTAAGCAAAGTTCTATTGATATAATCATGTGACATGTGCCCTGAGGGTTAACTTCAAGATCTTCCCAGTGCCATATTAACCCTTAGGCTGCTAAGCGCAACTCACTGACCTTTTGTGGACAGTGATCAAGATCAGACTGCAGAGAAAGTGCAGTCTGATCTTGGATCTACACTGTCCAATAAAAGAGTTACATGTAGCTTTCTTCCGAAAATACCTTTGAAATAGGAAACTTTGGGGTTTTACTATCGGCTTGAAAGTTTTATTTCTTTTATTTAGCAAGATAAGGGTTAAGTACAAGAAATTAACCTTTCATTGTAGAAGAAGTTGTTGAGAAACGACAAGTCGATTTCACCGTTGCCATTACTGCATTCGCAAACGGGGCGTGGAATGACAGTTTTTCCGTGGACAGAATGACAAATCTTGCAGTCTTGCTTAGACACTGCATGGCTTCGGAAAAGTCTATCGGTACACTTCATCAATGATTTAAATCAAAGGACACAGAGAATGAACCCGGGTTTATGATGCTTTACGTTCTGGTACAACGGCATCCCTGTCAATCTGTAGTCTGCACTAATGACCCCAGACACACAGTTCATGCCGGTATACATTTACTCGGATACGATTCATTTTTCGGATACGATTATGAAAAGCGTTGACCAAAATATGTAAGGTGTAGTCTAACTTTTTTCCCGTCCTTGGAAACGTTTTTTTTTTTTTTTATATATTGGGGGTGGGGGGGGGGGGGTAAATAATAATAACAATAATAAAAAACGGGACAGATGTCAACATCTTAATTCTTCAACCGAGAATCGTGAGACGTGTCTGCTTCATCAAAAATCGAATTCCGTCTATATTGATAAGATTACTTTTGACAATCCAACGTTATCCGTGAACTTTTGGTGATTTGATATTCCCACAAGCCTCAGGAAACTTTTAACGTGAACATTGAGAACAAAAGAACAAGCTTTGCCTTCCAGATTACGGAAATACAACCAAAATTTTTTCATACCTGTACATGTTTTAAGCCTGCAAATAGATAAAAGTGACTCGATCAGAACAATGCAAAACCATTTTAGATAGTCCAGGGTCGTATATTATGCGATACCTAGATAGACCCAGGAGATCTACAACACAGAAACCGTATTTTACTTAATCTTGAATCGTTATCAAGTGCGAGGTTTGGGAAAGAAAAGTGTCTGTGGTATACAAGTTGAACACAGTTCTTTGACAGCGACAGCTACATGTAACTATAAACTGAACCCGTTGTCACACATTTACCTTCAAAGGACCTGTTTAGTTCTCATTCTGTAAACATAACTTTCTTTTAAAGAATCGATAAATAAATATGGATACACTTTTCTTTGCAATCGTATAATAATGTACTGTTAGATGCAGTAAAGGATCCATTTTTGACCGTTTTACCAAAGGGATGGTCATTTTTGCTATCTGTAACTCCATCCATCTTCCTTATATATGACGTCATCAGATATGACGTCATCATTCTGATTTGAATTCGAAATTTTGTAATCAAGATGTGTCACTGATCATGTGAAATTCCCACGAGTCAACTCCAAACTCTTGCGTGAAATCTAAAAATACCTTTAGAAGCGATGTAGCCCATTAAGGAAATACCACCAAAAATATTTTTCTTACTCTTGTCTTTCTTCTTTCTTACCAGCCATTTACTTAATTGAGTAATAAATAGAGGATATTTGTTTTTTTCGGTGAAAGATTGAAATTTATTTCATCGAGTGAACATCATCGGTAATGTTTTCACGAGTGGCGCAGCCACGAGTGAAAATATTACTGATGATGTTCACGAGATCAGATAAATTTCGATCTTTCACCGAAAAAACAAATATTCTATCTATTTCATGCTTTCAACCCTTTTTTGTTAAGACTGTCATCAAAATCAAGTACAGTTGTTTTCTGTAATGCCCCGTGGCGTACCTCCCACATTACATTACGTCAAGCGCGAGAAATATAGCTTAAATTACGTTATATTTCCCTCCATTTGAATGACACGCGCTGATTACCTAGGTAAATAGTGCCCGGGAACTACTGTTTCCCCCTTCAATTGAAGAGTTCGAAAATATTAAATCGGTATTTTCTCTGGTCGTAACCATGAAATAACAAACCATGATCCACCATTATTTCTCGATAAACTACCGAAAAGCATGAAATAAACATTTTTTTCTTTTAAGTTTGGTGAGATTTTTAAGAAAAACAATTCTGAAGATCTCCCTAAGATACGTCCAAAAATCAAAGTATATTTCACGAAAACTGATGTAACAGTACAATTGGTTTTGCTTAGTTGATCCTTTTTGAGTGTTATGTAGACATCGTAGTTCAATCTTGGGCATTTGCAATATGGATACAGAATCCACATGCCTCTATAGGCTTTTCAGTTCCTGTTTTACAGATTAAACCTGATCAGTTTAAGATCAACTGTTAAATACATTCTACAACCACGTTTAAAAAGACTGTTCAGATCTTTGGAAATCTTACTGACTACAAGTTTGTAAATGCCATGATGTGAGCAGATGGCCATCATGTAATTCGAATCATACTCTTCCATGTGAGCTTTAAGCTCTAACCTGACGCTCTCCTCATCTATCAAAGTTTTTTTTTTCACAACGACTTGCTAAGTGTGAGTGTACAGATATACAAGGGCGTATCTCTCTTAAAGCACTTAATTAAACTCTCGAAAAATGCATATTGTTTGCATCTATAGACGATAATAAAATTAGATATGCCGAAAGGGTGATAGCGTCCCCAATTAGAACTTCCGGAGATTAGAATCGAACATAGAACATAGGATATTAGACAACCTACTAAAACCCTCCCATTTTACAAGTTGGCTATCACTTATATATGAGTCATGCTCTGTGAAAAAAAGAGAGTGTATGCATCTGAGAAAAGTACCGACGCAAACTCGCCTGTGCAGTCCGCGCAGGCTGACCTGCGCCGAAACTTTTCGCAGTTGGTCATATATATATATATATATATATATATACGTCCAAAGACCAGTCTACCTCATGATTAAGTCGGCTGTTAAAAGAAGTGTATATTATGGATCCATGGTTATGTGATGGCTTGCTTGGTATAATGTATTATGGAGATTTATTAAGCCCCCTTTTGCCAGAGCATGACTCATAAATATGGTGGTCTTACCTGTTCTCGTGGGACTAAATTGACAGTTTTAGCTAACGCATATCTAAATGAAGAATTGATCACAAAAATACATTTTGTAAACAAAAAAATCAAGTTTAAATGCATATTACACCATAAATTCTGTCTGAATCCTGCATATACCGGGTGGCGACAACATATTTCACCTTCAATCTTGTGCCGGAAGCTGAATTGGTACATGGGAAAACGTGCCCTCATTTCGTGGCTTTCAATATCCATAGAACAGCTCATAAATAAAACACTAAAAATCATCAAGTACACCAAAATCTATCAAAAGCGTCAACTATAACAAGAAGGGAATGTTTTGAACGATGAAAATGAACAGCTCTGAGTCAATTATCCGAAGTTTTTGAAGCGCGATGAAAAAGACGGATAAGTGTCATGGCGGCCATCAGCCCTCTCGTGAAGACAGCACCAGAATACCAAAATAACAGAAACTTAGACATTTTGGTCCCTTCTGTCAATTTATGTGCACATATGAGGACAGATTAAGAATTGTTTTAAACACCACCTTATCATAAAAAATCTGAAAACAATGAGTGTCTTGATAAAAGGATTGGAAACATTTTCTCTCTATAGCGGGGAATGTACTGGAAAGTGTTCGTTCATAAGTGACCGAACGAAATGGGTCACGAAATTCTCTGATCTAATAATAGATCGGAATCTTGTCACATTATTTCAGTATGGTCACATGACTTTTTTGGCATCAAGACTGACTATGTCACATGTCGGAAATTTTTCAGGATTAAAATTAAATATCACGTGGAGAATTTAAATTGGGCATGTATCTGGTTGGAAAAGATAATAAGAAATTTTTCACTAAAACAGATCATTCCTTTAGAAACACGCATACTGCCTTGATTTTGCTGCATTTCATAAATTAGCAGTCGTGACACTATTGTTTACATTCAAATTGGCTGTTCACACAAAATAATGACGTCATTAACTTCATAGTTCGCAAGAAAACTTGGATATCATTTCGGGTTCGAAAATGGAAACCCCTCGAAAATAGGTCAGTCGACTAGGGGTGCAGGATACTTTTTTGCTTCCTGCTTAAAAAGTTCGGATAATCAGCATCATTAGCATGGTTATCATAATATTCATTATGGCAAAAAAGTCATTTCATACAACAAATATAGACACGTTATATGTCATGAAGGCAAAATATTGGTTAAGCACATTTCACGCTATCTGACTGCCAAAAAGGACGGTAACTCTGGCACGCGTATACGCCGTATTGAGGAAGTACAGAGCAAATTTAAGTTAACGGTTTACTTTGTAAACTAATGTGCATGACATAGCAGTGATTCGAAAGAAATTTTCGTTCTCTTCATTGCAAAACAAACCTCTAACACGCAAAAATAATGAGTTCGATTGGAACAGGCGTATGTATATTTCTTTTCCCAAGATTTCTCTGACAAATTTTAGATGTGCCAAAATATACCTGCACCGATTAAACCAGGAATATATTACCCCACCCACAACAGAACACTGTTTTCACAACTGAATCTAGCTATTTGAAAAATAACGTTTAGAATGTATAATCTGATCGACAATTGAATTTTCTTCAGATGCAAAGAGAGTGTAACTTCGAGGTGTAGAGACCTGAATGAGATTAAATAGTGGAAAGGACTTTAATGTATGAGAATGGCATGATTATGAAGCAGATGACAATGCAAAACTCCAGCTGGAAAAATTTCGCTTTTGACATCTCAGTATGCATTGAATTTTGGCTCAACTGTTTCCGAATAAAATGTTGAGGAGTTGTCGTAACCCATGCATCACTGTGCTAAAACTGACATTTTCAAAAACTTTGACATTTTGTAATATCACGCGTGTTTCTGCAAGAGCTTCTTTCTTGTGTTTTTGATGCAATTATTTCTTTGCTGATGCACTAAAATGTGCTGTGTGCATTTTTTCTGACACAACCAAAAATACCAGTTCAACCCAAACAATAGTTTTTAATACACACCTCGACTTTGAGCCTAAAAAGTAGGGGGCAAAAGAAAGTTAGCCTGCAGAGATTGAAGATTTTGTCAGCCATGCTATATTTACATTGAGAGGTTATGTTAGGGTGCTCAGTGTCTGAAACCTATTTTATTGATAATTACCAATAAATATCTGCCTGTACTGGACAAAAAAAGGATTAAAGAAAACATAATTGCTACCAACTGGCTTATTTCTGATGTGTTCATATATTTGAAGCACATTTAGTAATAATTGACTCAATTGACTCGGTATGGAATAAATATAGGATAAACCCTTAGAAGGTCAATTCAGTGTCGCTTTCGACCATTTTATATATTTATCCACATTTTAAACATGTATGGTCTGTGTATTCTAGATGCTCTCCAAAATAGAATGGCAGACAAACCCAAAAAAGAAAAACAGAATAGACTTGCAGAGTTCTTCACTGTCCCTTCCAGAAGTTAACTCTATGAAAACTCGGGGTAAAAAAATCCCAGAAAATCAACAAATCCATCAAATATCTAGGCCTTGACAGACTAACAAAAACACTTGAGTTCTGAGTCAACAGAGTCACGAGGGAAGGGAAAGGTCCCAAAACGTTAATTAAAGTGGCTATAAATAGGCATTTAAAACAGTAACCCTCAAGATTTCTGTTTGACCCCCAGAAATTGAGAATGAGGATCACAAATGGCCATCAAAAATTTGAAGTTGGCAGAAAGACTGATCTCTGTCATGTAATCATTACTGAAGATTTTAAGCTTGGACAAGTTATTCACTACCAAAATGGGAACCTGGAAAAACAAGGGCAAGTAACCATCATAGTATTTGTGACACATTTATGCCCCTTTTTATACTGAATTTTACCGAATATCAAGCAACTGCAGCTAAGCATTGGCACCCGCATGTGGTGTTCTTGTTTTTTTTTTTTTTAAATTAGTGTTCCCTCTCACATCATTTTTTGGGAGTGCATGCGCTCCCTGAAGTATAGTAATGTATAGGTTTGGGAGTGCAAGAGAAATTCTAGGAGTGCACTTAATAATGACAGTTATAGAGCATCAATGGAGGAAAGAAGGGTCTGCTGTATTGAAAATTTGTTTTGGTGAGTCTTACTCTGTAGTCATTTGCACTTGAAAACAATATGGGTTATTTAAAAAAAGAAGATGCTCGTTATGTTTCCTTACCAGTTTCAGAGGGACAACTTACAACCTGATGGCCAGTAGAATTTTCTGTTTCATTGTCAATTTCAGACCCTAATTAGCTTTCACTTATTGCTTTATAGAGATATTCATGTAAATTTACTGTTTAAAGTAATTGATAGAGGTGAATAGACAGTTTGAACTGCCTATGATCAGACGGTGTCAAACCGATGTTTGTTGTGTCATGGGTTTTCGCGTTTTTGAAGCAATCTTTTTTTCATGTCTGTTAAGTTTTGGAGTGGTATTTCCACATGATTTGACATAGATTTGTCAAATAGGATAGCTTGTAACTTCAAAACATGTAATTTTACACCAAAGAAGAGGATTGACACAATTATTACTCTTTAATAGATGACAACAGTTTGATAGTGGTGATAAACAGAAACTTTCACATGTGATACCTATTGTATACATAAGGGTTTAGTCGTTATTAGATCTTTCAAATATCATGTAAAGGCGTTACATACTTGTTGCCAGTTGATTAGCCTGTGCTTCATTTTTGGTGACATTTTTTCTAACTTGTCCCAATTGGCACCACTTGTGATCGACAGCGGGAGCCCTGAAACGTGTGCGTGCATGCACGTTTCACTTCGTATTTTTGTGCGTGATCATTCAATTAGGTGTGTGAATCACGCACATACTTGCGTGAATGGGAACCCTGTAAATGCATAACTGAAATAGGTCAGTAGATATATGTGATAGGTCCCAAATAATTGCCATTTCAAGATAGGTTTGGCCCAAAATGTCTCAGCAAAGTTGAAAGTATAGATAAAAAATGAGACTGCACAAAAATGTGCCCTAGATTACAACTTTAAGCTTAAAAACCACAGTCATTCGATTTGTGACAACTTCTCCATCTGTATGATGTTATATATAAGACTTTATATAGATGGCAAAGTTGTCACAGAATGAATTTCTGTGTAAAAAACTGTTCTGAACATTAATAGTTTTTGGTGCATACAAACGTGTGTCAGATGTTTAATTAACAGACAAGCTTGTTTACTTGGTCTTCTGTAGTAATCTGGGTCCGTATTCACCAACCATTCTTAAGAATATTCTTGGTCTTGTTCTCCAAAATTTTCCAAATTTGAAAGTAACACACCTTCTGATTGGCTAAACCATTTGGTTTAGCCAATCAGAAGTTGTGTTACTTTCAAACTTGGAAAATCTTGAAGAATAAGTCTAAGAACGTTCTTTAAGAATGATTGGTGAATACGGACCCTGATCTTATATTTCTGTAACAAGGCGAAACATTGTGGTCATGCACCATGATGATTTCCGCATCCAAAGTGATCCAATAGTGGGCTTCAGTTCTTTTCTTTTATATACAAAACATATCCTTAAAAGTGTAAAAATGTAGTTACTATTTTAATGCTCAGAAATTGGATGGTTAAATAAGGAACAATTTGAAGCTAGGTATTACGTGTGAAAATCATCATGGTACAAGTAACTTTTTGATTGCCATGCTACCGAAATCTCAATTCGATTTACCATATTAGTCCAGATTACCAAACTTGTCTGTTACCGAAACTATCATTAATCATCGAAAACTTAGGCCTCATATTTCTGTGAATTTCTAGTGTTACAATTGAAAAACAATGTTAAATAAGTATGTTGTATTTCCAGCAGTTGAATTTAGATCTTCACATTGACAGTTTTTTTTTTTAGTATGATTTGTCAGCATCTCAGTTTTCACCTGATGGCAGAGTGTTCCAGGTAGAATATGCACAGAAGGCTGTAGAAAACAGTGGGTTAGTTAATACAGTATCTTCTTTTTTTCAGTAGATTTTTGCATTGGAAATCCTGCTGCTATGGTTTATATTCACACTTTAATTTCAGTAGCTATCAGTATTAATCCGCCGTCTTCCTGATTTGCAATTCACAAATTATTTCCATTGTTGACAAAAGGTCATGCTGCAGAAAATTTAAGAAGGAAGTACAGGCTTGGTTACTTGTGTTGGCAGTATAGATCAAAATCAGGCTGCCTAACATGTACTGTCTGATCTCAGAACTGAAATGTTGGAAATGTGTAATAACCCTTGCAGTGCTAAATAAATCCAACAGACTTGCCACTGTACCAGTAAGACTCAAATAAAGGCAATTTCAGGGTTGTTCATGCCCATAATGTCTCTGCAAAGCAGACAGTGTAGATTAAAGATCAGACTCCATATTTTTTGTAGTCTGATCTTGATCTATACTGGTTGCAAAGGTACCTTATGTTGTAAAGGGCATTTTTAGGATAACAATACTGATGTTACTGACTACATGCATGAATTGATTGAGGATGTAGTCAACGAAACATGATCAAAGATACTGTTACATGTATGCAGAAAAAAGCATCAAATGTAAAGTGAAGTTTGAAAATAAATGAAAAGAAATTAGAAAAAAAGAATCACATTCTCTTAAAGATATTTACATGATAGCAGGATTAACGATCAAGAAAATTTATACATGTGACAATACCATGAAAATTTGTGTCTATTGATCTGAAAAATTTCATTCCATATTTGATAGAACTGCCATTGGAATAAGAGGGAAAGATGGTGTTGTGTTCGGAGTTGAAAAGCTGGTGACATCAAAACTTTATGAAATGGGAGCAAACAAAAGAATATTCAACATAGACAGACATATAGGCATGGTGAGTAGTAGCCAGTGCGGGACCATTTTAACCCTTTACCACACAGTCCCAACTTTTAATGACCCTGAGAAAGAAGCCTTTTGAAAACATTGTAGGAAAAGGAGAAAATGCTTGTTACCAGCGTTTTCTCCTTTTCCCCAGAATGTTTTTTTAAAAACCCCTTTCTTAACCCTTTACCATACAATCCCGACTTTTAATGACCCTGAGAAAGAAACATTTTGAAAACGTTGTGGGAAAAGTAACCAGCATTTTCTCCTTTTCCCACAATGTTTTCTATCCTTTCAAAAGCAAATTAAAGTTTTTGAGTCACATTTTTTTTTTGTTGTCTGCAAATGCTTTCAATTTGGACAAGTCTAAAATTTTGTTGTTTGGTAAAGAGTTAAGTTCATTAAAACAGGGGATTGTTTGGTTAAGGGTAAAAGGTTAACCCTTGAGGAAATAGCTCCATGTTTCAAGTCTTTACTAAATTACAAAATTTCAGACTTGACCAAACCAAAAACATTCAGAGAAGACAAATCACATGTGGCTCAAATGATATGGTTTGTCTTTGAAAGATTGAAAAATATGTTGGAAAAGGGGGAAAATGCTGATCACCATCATTTTAACTTTTTCCCACAATGTCAATGTTTTCAAATGCATTATCGCTCAAGAGTTGCTAAAACATGTTTGGTTAAGGATTAACTCTTTACCAAAGGACAAAATATTAAACTAGTCCAAATTGAAAGCATTTGCAGACAACAATATAAATGTGACTGAAAATTTGAAATTTGTTTTTGGAAAGGTAGAAAACATTGTGGGAAAGGGAGAAAATGCTAGTTACCAGCATTTTCTCCTTTTCCTGCAATGTTTTCAAAAGGCTTCTTGCTCAGGGTCGTTAACAGTCAGGATTGTGTGGTAAAGGGTTAATTACCCTGAGGAAAGAACGCTATTGATAATATTGTGGAGAAAGCCAAAAATGCTTGTAACCAGTGTTTTCGCCTTTTCCCATACTATTTTATACTCTCAATAAAAGTTTTATCATATGTCCTCTGCAAGAGCTTTTAATATGGACGATTCTGAATTTTGAGTTGGGAGACTTTGAGAACTTAATGTACTAGTAAAAATGGATAAACAGGATAAATAAGGCCACTCTTTTCCACATCTTTCTCAGAGATGATTTATGGACTGCAGACAAGTTTGTTATAAAGAGTTAAATGAGGACCTAAATCTTTGTAATTTGAAATTTAAATAATGAAATGTATTTGTCAATTCAGAGTATTTACTGGAAATGATAAATCTATGGAAAATAGTGTTCAGATTGTTTACACCAGTTGGCACTGTGCAGCAATAAGAACTATTGTATGCAGTTTTGTGAGAAAAATTCTCATGCGCATTATCCATGGAGACCAAATGGCCTTTTCTGTTTTTTTTTTCTAGGCTGTGGCAGGGCTTCTAGCAGATGCCAGACAAATTGTTGAAACATCAAAAGAGGAAGCTTCAAATTACAGAGCAAATTATGGAAATCCTATCCCGCTTAAAGTAAGTGGACTCTTTACATTCATGAACAGAACGTTAACCAAGTCAAACTGGATGTACATTGTTCACCTTATCAACTTGGGACTAAACAGTGAAGGAAACCATATCAGATTTACATGTAACTAGGTTTAAGAAAATATCTGTTACTGCAGTGGTTGATTTTAGACCAACTTACATGTGAATCTAAAACAAATCACGCATAGAATATGTATTGGAATCCTTGATCTTCGTTGATCTTACATTTAACACCATTGTCAACATTATTTTCAGTTACCTGTATATTGCAGAGGTCTGTGCACTTATCTGTGCTTTCCTGGAGTTTCTTCAACTTCGCACAGTATTCTTCCTCAAGCTCCCAGGATCTTTCTCCACATAACCATCATTGAGACAATACAGTGAGGGAGAAATAAATGCTGTCCTTAAGACTATTGTCAATCTTCGGAAAGATAGAGCCAGAGGTACAAACTGGCAACCTGCTTGTTTTAAGCCCAGTACATTACCTACTGAGCTTCCAGGCACGGCCTGATCTTTGACGTACACTCTCGATAATTTCTCGTCAGGTTACATATTTATGTAGTTACAGAATTGCAATCACTGATTGAATATACACATTTTATTTATTTAGCATGCTGATCAGTGAGTGTTTAAGCTTTCAGCAAAAGATTCCTTGTATATAGAATTTTGAAAGCATTGTTGGAAAAGGAGAAAATGCTGGATCACACAATGGTTTCTTCTCCCCATAGACCAGATTTCACAAATCTTAACTTTTGAGCCACATTTGAAAGATATTGTCTTCTATGAATTCTTTCAATGTGGGTAAATCTAAGATTTTGGCATACTACTAAAGAGTTTATAAGTACTCTACCTGGTTCTTTTTACAGCACCTTACAGACAGAGTATCATTATTTATTCATGCTCATACACTCTACAGTTCAGTACGTCCATTTGGTGTCAGCTGTTTACTGGGGTCCCATGACGCTGATGGACCACAGCTCTACTGTATTGACCCATCTGGAGTATCATTTGTAAGTATTTACTGCTTTCCATATTGATAGACCAATACGGGTAGATGATCCCCCACCAATTTATACTTTATTCTTAGTAACAAAATTTTTGATTGGCTAAACCACACCGTCAAGCCAATCAGATATTCTGTTACTTTGAAATATAGTGTGCATTTTTGACTTGTTGACATATACGGTCCTTTTAGTGTCATTTGTAAGTACCATTCTTTATGAGCTCGAAATAGATAGAGGGAGTCATCAGATGATGATCTGTGGCTTGGTGGTAAAGACTTTAGGCTTGTGATATGGAAATCCCTATACCAATTCCTTATAGGATCTCAAGTTTCATGGAATTGTCCCAGGGAAAGGCACTGCAGGGTCCCAGCTTAGTATTGGTATGACATGAATTTATGAGCTATGCATGTGACATGATGGAAAAAACTATTGAAAGTGACAAAACAACAATCAAACAAACCACCCATACTCATAGAATGATGACAGGTAATTTTACAATAGATGGCTGAGAGCTCTACAGATAAAAACAATGGTTGAAAGCGCAGGATTCATAAGGAATTCTGTGAGACTTTGAATACCAATTTTTATTTGGAAATAACAAGCAGGTCTTTCTGCAATCTGGAACTCTATTTCATTAAGATTAGATATGCATGTAACACTTATGATTGTCATACATATTTGAATATGATGGCCCATAATCAACACATGTTATTGATCATGTGGCAATTACACATATGTTTGCAAAATTCTGGTAGAAAATCTAGAATACCTTAAAGGTGTATTTACACATGTTTCTTTAACTCTTTACCAAACGGCAAAATTTTAGACCAATCCAAATTTAAACCTTTTGCAGACCACAAAGTAAATGTTACTCAAAAATTGAAATGTGTTTTGGGAAGAGTAGGAAACATTGTGGGAAAAGGAGAAAATGCTGGTTACATTACCCTCAATGTTTTCAAAAGGCTTTTTCCTCAGGGTTATGAAAAGTAGGGATTGTGTGGTAAAGGGTTAAGGAAATACAATTGATTTTTTCTATTGTTTCTTACATCTTTTTCATTAATATCAGGGTTGCAGACTTTCACTTTAACCAAACTCAGTGGTAAAATGTTCATAAGTTTAGTATGCTCTTAAAACTCTAAAAAGCCCCCTTTAAAAAGGACTTTGTTTTATCAAAATGCTGTCTGCAATTTACACTATATAATAGGGTTACCAGGGATGTGCAACAGGGAAAGCCAAGCAGGCAGCAAAAACAGAAATTGAAAAGATAAAAGTAAGTAATGCATTGTTCACATAAACGTGTCCAAGTCTTTTGTTAATCATGTACAGTACATGTTTTTTGAAAATCACTTTGTAATTACTAGAATGTTTGTTTCACAAATTATGTGCTTCACTTTTAAATAGAGTACGATTCTCAGATAAAAATGGCTAGACAAAAAAAATATATATATATATTTAGTCTGTAAAGGTAAAAACGATTTTGAGACTGTTTTTGTCAGAACGTCATTATTAAAGGCGGACAGTGAAGATTTGAGATAAAACAGCATTTTTGGCTCAGTCTGATCTTGTTGTAGGCTGTCTACAAAAATAACTAAACTTACACTATATGCTTAGGGTTTTAAGCTACAGAATGTTAAATAAATGACATGGGTAGAAAACGTATTATATGAATTTCAAAGTTAGCATATCTCACAGAATATAAGATAGTGCAGGTCTAACATCAGATTGTGCAGCCTGATCTTGATCTGCACTTTAAAAAACACACTTTGGGCGTTAAATTGATCATCTTTGTTTTATATGCATAAATCAAATAGGTTGTTAAAAAGAGCAAAGTTACATGTACGTGCTACCTTTCAAGATAATATATGTTAAAAATGATTTAATTACATAGGTATTAAGGAAGATTCGAAATAGTAATTTTTTGTTTTCCACTTGGATGATTGCTATTGATTAACTTCAGATACTTACTTTTTTGTAGATGAAAGACATGCCCTGTGTAGATTTAGTCAAAGAGGTTGCAAAAATGTAAGTTACGTAGGATTATCACTTAATGGTATCAATAGGTAGAATGAGACCTTTGTGCACATCAGTTTGTTACAAAATGTTTTACCTTTCTCCTTTCTGAATATGAAGAACCATGGGAATAAGCATTTGTTCAGTATTCTTTTACTTATATCAAATGGGAAGAGCTGAGCTTAAAACCTTACCAAGCAACAAAATTTTGGACTTGTACAAATCCAAATTCTTTGCAGACGTTCAATGTGTCAGAAATTTTGAGATTTGTCAGTGAAAGGGTAGAAAACATTTTGGGTAAACCCATGTTTTCTCCATTTCCCACAATGTTTTTAAGGTTTTCTTCTTCAAGTGCATTAAAACTTGGGATTTTTAGGCAAAGGGGCAAAAAACTAAGTAGGTTTCAAAGAGAGCTGATCTAGATCGAGTGTTTAGACAAGCAGGCATGTCTTGATGTGTTGCCTTTGCAAACGACATCAGATGTAACAAGATGCAGAGGGTCATGAGTTAACAGTACCAAACGCCAAGCTTTCAGACAGGTCAAAATTGAAAGCATTCACACACAACAGATTTAAGATGGCCCAAACAGATTTAAGATGGCCCAAATTTGTCTTTGATAGGGTAGAAAACATTGTAAGAAAAGGAGAAAATGCTGGTTACCAGCATTTTCTCCTTTTCCCACAATGTTTTCAAAAAGCTTTTTTCTCAGAGTCGTTAAAGTCAGGATTGTGTGGTAAAGGGTTAAAAGAAGGTTTATGTCATCACTGGCTACCCTAGATAAGGAATTTTAATTTAAAGTAACAGATTATGATGGAGAGCAAGAAGAAAGCAGTGTAAAAATTGTTTGATTGATTTTTTGGTGACAAAGGAATTACAGCATGTCTCCGAGTGATTCTGAAGGTTAGGCTTCAAGCATCGTAAATCATAAGAATAGTTCAAGTCGGAAGATAGAGCACATTCGTAAACAATCAGGACTATTTAAGGGAAATATCTCACTTACCATACAATGTTGTAGGTGCAAGATTAGACTTCATGCTTTCATAGTCTGATCTATACCTACACTTAATGAAAAACTTGTTTAAATTGTCTTTGGCATTAAGCTGCCAAAGAAATGAAATAGAATTTTTCAATCAGGAAACAAACACCCAAATAACAGTGTTTCCGCTAGAGCGCGTATCTTGCATTTTTGACGCAGTTATTTCTTTCAGGGTGCAATAGAATTGGCCTTGTGCATTTTTTCTGGCGCAACCAAAATATCAGTTCAACCAAAAGAACAGTTTCGTACAAAACAGTGACTTTTAGCAAAACCAAGGTGTAAAAGAATGTTTCGTAAGCGAAGGTTGAAATTTCGTCGGCCATGTTTATTTACATTAACAGTTTATGTTACAGCTCCCAGCGTCAATTGGTCGTCTCTTCCAAATATATCCGGATTTTAAACGTATTCGGTCTTAGTAGTCCAGACGGTCTTCTAATTGGATAGAAGATAAAATCTGTGCAATTTCTCCTTTTACCACACTGTTTTCTAAACCTTCCACTATAGAGTTAGTGAGAACATGGGATTGAATGATAATGGGTTATAACAGTGACCCATAATTTTCCTGTATGACCCTCAAAAATTAGGATGGGGGTCACAAATGACCCACAAAAATTTGAAGCTGGCAGAAACACTGAAATAACTATTAATTCAAGGCAGCAAGTATTTAGAATGTCTCAATATAGCGGAACATGTACATCAGTGACCAGCCTTTACATTTTGTGGAGTCTAATCACTGATCTGATCAAATCTGGCTGTAATTACAATTGCAGTGGTTGATTGTAAAAGCCCTCAAGTGTGCTTCCTGTTTTTTGCCTATCTATATTGTTAATGGTGGACAGTGGCATACATGCTTAACCTTGTTCTTATTTCAGCATCTATATTGTTCATGATGAGGTTAAGGATAAAAATTTTGAGCTGGAGTTAAGTTGGGTTGGAGAGAGTGAGTATTATCAATTTTGTTCATCCTTCATTATCGTGATTCAACCTGCAAAACATTATGCACTGATTAGGTTTTCAAATTGGGTGTGGTAATAAAATATATGAGCCATGCTCTGGCAAAAGGGTGCTTACAGCATCTCCATGATGCATTATACCAAGCAAGTTAACCCTTTCCCAAGCAAGCCCTGGTTTTCACGTGTCTGCAGTACAAGTCTTTTGAAAACACTGTGGGAAAAGGAGAAATTGCTCGTAACGAGCAATTTCTCCTTTTCCCACAGTGTTTTCTACCCTGTTTGATAACTTTCTGCCATTTTAATCAAATTTGAAATTGTCGTCTGCAGACTCTTTCAATTTGGACCAGTCCAAAATTTGTCGTTTGGGAAAGGGTTAACCAATAATTTATGGATTCATAAAATCCATTTTCTATTTGATGACCAACTGGAATCAAATGTAATGTGATCCTAGGACATGCAGGAAATTCACAAGTAGCGAAAAGTTTCGACCCATGTGAGCCTGTGCGGACTTTCACAGGCTGACATGGGAGGATACTTTTTGCAAATGCAATAAGCTTCCTTTTCAAAGAGATGGCTGATATTTAAATAGTTTGGTGATTTTTTCTTCATGACTTTTATCCAAGCAATTCTTTGTAAGGTCTTCTTTTGATTGTTTAATATAGATTGTATTAATATAGATTAATATAGATTGCAGATAAGCAATGACTTTGAAAAAGTTTGGCTGCAAGCCACTCATAGAAAAATGCTTGATTGTGTGCATGTATATTGACTTTCAAGTCAAAGGCTATTATATAGGGACACCTCTAACCGTTTACCACACAATCCGGAGTTTTAACGACCTTGAAAGAGAAAGCTTTTGAAAACATTGTTGAAAAAGGAGAAAATGCTGGTAACCAGCATTTTCACCTATTCCTGCAATGTTTTCTATCTTATTCAATATAAAAATCACCATTTGAGCTACATTTGTCATTGGCAAATGCTCTCAATTTGGTCCATTCCTTGATTTTGTCGTTTGTTAAAGAGTTGATTAATTTTAATCTTGTGGCTCAATAAAGGCACTTGTTTGGTATCTTTGAATAAGTAAAATTGTAGCCCATTTTGGAGCCTTATAGCTAGTTTTCAAAGTATACAACAAATGGCCATTGGCTTAGTTTGTGCTTCAATACAAACGACCCAGGAAAAACACGAGATTTAAAGTATCGTGTCACCTTCATATTGAGTTAAACTTGTTTGGGTTCTTTGCAGAGAGTATCACATATGTCAAAATCATACTTACCATACTACATAATCTTTCCTTCCACAGTGACAAACGGAAAGCATGAATTGGTGCCTAAAAATGTATTTACTGAAGCTGAAAAATATGCAAAGGTAAGTAATCCTGGTATTTTTACAACAGATGCAACCAAATTCTTACTTTTTGAATTTTAGCATTAAGCCTTTAGCTCTTTACGAAATGACAAAATTTAGACAGGTCCAAATTGAAAACATTTGCAGACGACAAAATAAATGTGACTGAAAAATGAAATTTGTTTTGGAAAGGGTAGAAAACATTGTGAGAAAAGAAGAAAAAATGTTGGTTACCAGCATTTTCTCCTTTTTCCACAATGTTTCCAAAAGGCTTCTTTCACAGGGTCGTTAAAAGTCGGGACTGTGTGGTAAAGGATTAATACCATGGAAAAACACAAGGCTCTGTTTGAAAGGGATCTGTCAAAAAGAAGATAGAAATCTGACCACAGAAAGAAAGCTGACTACGGAAACCTTTCATGTTCAAAAACGGTGGACTCATTGTGGCAGGTAGAGAAATTACTCATTTAGAGCAATTTCTCCCTTTGCCATAGTTTTCTTTTCCCCATGACTTTAATTCATAGGTGGCCTGAAAAAGTGCTTTTATGAAGGAAGGGGTTAGCAACTTAGCACATTGTTAAATGAACTAGAAACTGAAAAAGAAAAGAAGTAGGTATTGAGGTGAACAAAATCATACAAATGAAGAATGGATAAGTTCTAACGAGTGTTTTAACAATCGTTATCTTCAAGTTTTTAGCGTCAAGATCTGTCCCTAACTCTTTCACTGCCAATGTTGCCCTTGAAAGTTTTTGTGGATGGCGTAGATCAAGATCAGACTGCACAAAATGTGCAGTCTGATCTTGGATCTATGCCATTCGCTACCTAATACTGATTGCTGACAAAAACATCTTATGGTCTTAAAATGCAAACGAATAATGTACTTGTAAACCTCAAGAAATGTTGATTCCATTTATTCAGTGGCCAGTTAAAGCCTGTTTCTTACTAGATGTAGATGACTGACTGCAGAGACTCAAATGAGTTCATGATAAAGCAAATTATTTTTTGCTACCATGTTGAGGATCAATTAAACAGTACTCTATTCTCAGAGACTGGTCTAGAAGAACAAAAAAATATATAAGATGTGCGATTGGTTATTGATTTGAAGGGTCTACCTTTAGCTCCTTTAGTAACTATTAGAGGTATACTTGGTGGCAGGGCTGTTTTTGGACATTGCCAATGGTATAGCTTAAGGGCAAAATATTTTAGCAAACCTGTAGAATGGACCTGTCTAGAGTATAAAAAGACCGAAATATTGCATTTTTTGTACCTGTTAGAATATCTCGCAAAATAGCAGTAAGTGTGAATGCAAGATCAGACAGGAAAGGTCAATTGTACTGATCAGTTGTTTTGTTGATTGTTGTAAACCCTTTACTAAACAACAAAATGTTGTACATGCCCAAATTCAAAGGACTAGCAGACAACAAAATAAATTTGCCTAGAAATGTGAAAGGACGGAAAATATTGTGGGAAAAAGAGAAAATTTTGGTTACCAGCATTTTCACCTTTTTCCACAATATTTTCAAAAGCTTTCTTCTTCAGGGTTGATAGGTCAAGGGATCATGGAGTAAAAGGTAAATGTTATATCCCCTTTTTTTTTTTAGGAGTCTCTAGAAGAATCGGATGATAGTGATGATGATGAGTTATAGCTGGTTTGGTGGATATCTGAAACGGCATTATACACACTTCACATATAACATAATTCATTCAAGATCATTGCAGTAAGGACAAGAACAGAGGAACTAACAAGTGAACCTTAGTGTTGCCTTCCAGACCTTTTTAAATTAACTCTTAATAAATGACAAAATTTTAGACTGGTCCAAATTGAAAGGATTTGCAGACGACAAATTAAATGTAGCTCAAATAATGATTTCTGTTTTGGATAGGGTAGAAAACATTGTGGGAAAAGGAGAAAATACTGGTTACCAGCATTTTCTCCTTTTCCCACAATGTTTTCAAAAGGGTTCTTTCTCAGGGTCGTTAGAAGTTGGTATTGTGTGGTAAAGGGTTAAGAATGGTGTTACCGAAAATTGTGTATAAACCAAATGAACTAGCTAACCCTTTACCACACAATCCCGACTTTTAACGGCCCTGAGGAAGAAGTCTTTTGAAAACATTGTGGGAAATGGAGAAAATGCTGGTAACCAGCATTTTCTCCTTTTCCCGCAATGTTTTCTACTCTTACAATAACAAATTTCAAATTTTGAGTCACATTTATTTTGTCGTCTGCAAAAGATTTCAATTTGGAGCGGTCTAAAATTTTGTCGTTTGGTAAAGAGTTAAGTGTCACTTTGAATTTGAGTTAGTATTGCAAAAGTATGTGCGCTGTTGATGCACTTTGAAATTACACATTGTATCATAATGAAACATCCATAAATTTTCTTCCTTCTGAAAAGATGTAATGTATTTTTTGCAAGAGTTAATTTTTACAACACAATCCTGTGTTTTAACGACCTTAGAGGGGAAAAAAAGACCTTTTGAAATCTTGTGGGAAAATGAGGAAACGCTGGTACCCAGCATTTTGTCCTTTTCCGACAATGGTATCTGCTTATTTGTTGACAAATTCCATCCTGTTAGCTACATTTAACCTGTCACCTGCCTATCCTTTCAATAAGGAAGAGTCTAAAATTTTGTCTAATGGTGAAAAGTTAGGGACATAATTATTCTAAAATTTTCAAGGTATGCTAATGAAATTTCAAGGTCTACACAGATGGGCAGTTTTGAGGTATATTTCCTTTTTGCCATTATATCGAAACATTTCCTTATTGTAACCCTTAAAGCACCTTTTACAACTTAAGTTGCCATTGCGATCCGTGTAGATCAAGATCAGACTTCACAAAACTTGCAGTCTGAACTTTGATCTCCACTGTTCGCTTTGCAGAAACACAACAGATGGAAACAATCATTGAATTGCATTTATTGGGATCTTATTCTTAACACAAAAGCTGCTGAATAATTGAAACACAAATTTCTACTCAATGCTAAAAGCCCAAACATTGCGGTTTCAAAGTTGATTTCACCGGAAAGAAAATACCGCATCGGACAGTGTAGATCAAAGATCAGACTGCACGTTCTGTGCAGTCTGATCTTGATCTACACTGTCCGCAAAAGGTTAGTGGATCGCGATTAGCAGCTTAAGGGTTAAACTGAAAATGTGTGAAGGGTTCATCCCACGCTCTAACGGAGAAAAGGTTTATGACATCATGCAGTCATTGTACACATTTCATGTTGGAGTAGCAGCTGGTGTATGTTTCATGTATGAATTTGCGTCTGGAAGCATTATACTATCATCTGAAATAAAGTGTTGTGTAAAGGGTTTTAGTTTATCCCGTGTTTTAGGTCGGCTGTTTTCGAAAAAAATGTCGAGGTATTGCAGCGTCATCGTCGTCTGCGTTGTCGTCTAAAAACTTCGACATGTTTAATATCTCTGTCATTACTGAAGATATTTACTTCAAACTTGGACTGAACAAGTTGTTCACTACCAAAAGTGAATGCCATACAACGACAATATTTTAGATTCGACCAGATTGTTAGCAACCGCAGTCGACAAATTTCATATATCTTAAATGATGGGATTCGTCTGTGAAAGGGTAGAATACATTGTAGGAAAAGGAGAAAAAACTGGTGACCTTCATTTTCTCCTCTTCCAACAAAGTGTTCAAAAGCTTGCTTCAGTGTCGTTTCAATACAGGATTGTTTGGTAAAGGTTTAAAATTCACCTATAGAATATTTGCGCTCCTGTCGATTTAGAAACTAGTACAGGTATCTTTTCTTTGTTGATTTCTCTCCGACCACCCCATCAATATTTTTTATGCCCTTTACTAGTACAGAGCGCCAGATAGAGGGAGTGGTTTTGACTTCAAAATTGAAAATATTAATTACTTTCCACTAAACCCTATATTGTGGGTACTCATTAGAATCGTCTCATCCAATGATTATGGACCCTTAATATCCATGTTGTATAACAATCGACTGAATCGGGTAAACTGGTCCTTGGACATACAGAAAACTGACTTCGGACAGCGCAGGCTGATCTTGGTCGGTACTTTTTTGTTAAACCATTAACCCTTTACCACATAGTCCCGAGTTTTAACGACCCTGAGGAAAGAGGGATTTGAAAACATTGTGGGAAAAGGAGAAAATGCTGGTAACCAGCATTTTCTCCTTTTCCCACAATGTTTTCTACCCTACCAAGAATAGATTTCAGTTTTGGGGTACATTTATTTTTTCGTCTGCAAATGCTTTGAATTTGGACTTGTCCAAAATTCTGTCGTTTGGTAGAGTTAAACCTCCTTTTCACAGAGTATGGCTCATACATAAAAGCAGATTATTTAATTGTCTACTCGGATTCTCGTCGAGACACGATTCGAATCGGGAATCTAACAAACCTTGACTGTCATTTAACTCGATAAAATGTTCGAATTGTCCAAATTGAAAGCATTTGCAGACGACAACGATTAAATATTGCTAATATTGATAGTATTTGTCATATCTACGCACGATAGCATCTCCGAATTTTTCTATAGATCGCAAATAAAGAAATACAGTAAATATCGACACAATTCTTCGAGACGTACCTCTGTTTACTATATGTCTGTCGAGGTTGCTAGCTCGAGAGTTCCCGGATGTGTCGAGGGAACGAAATTCCATTGACTGTTTTCGGAGCTAGTTCCCCCAATTACTGGCCGTGAATTACCTGTAGGGAATTCAAGATACCAAGGATTTCTGGAACGTGACTGTTGAACGATTCACAGCGAGGTTACTAGATCGAGAGTTCCCGGATGTGTCGAGGGAACGAAATTCCATTGACTGTTTTCGGAGCTAGTTCCCCCAATTACTGGCTGTGAATTACCTGTAGGGAATTCAAGATACCAAAGGTTTTCTGGAGCGTGAATGTTGAACCATTCACAGCGACAACGTGACCCCGAGCAAAGGTAGCATTACCACTGCGGCGCGAACACGACCTGGAGTATTTTTTAAGAAAGCTATTTTATGTAACACTACTAAATGTCACAATTTTAGACTTGGCCAAATTTAAAGTGGCTCAAAAGATGGGTTATGTCAATAAAAGTGAAGCGAACATTGTGGAAAAAGGAGAAAATGCTGGTTACTAACATTTTCTCGTTTTCCCACAGTGTCTTCCACCCGTTCTATGACAATTCCCATCAATTCGAGCCATATTTTATATGTCGCCTGAAAATGCTTTCAAAGTCGAAATTTTTGTCGTTTGGTAACCCTTGGGCTGCTAAGCGCGACTCACTGACCTTCTGCGGACAGCGTAGATCAAGATCAGACTGCACAAAAGGTGCAGTCTGATCTTCGATCTACACTGTCCGATAGGGAGAAATATTTTCCCACAAAAATACCTGTGAAATTGGAAAATTTGGGTTTATACTATCGATTTGAAGGTTTCATTTCTTTTATTCAGCAGGAAAAGTATTGATTAGAGATCTAGTCTGTTAGAAGTAATCAGTGTAAAAGTGCAATTCGTTTTTGGAGTATTTTTGTGTCTTTTTGAATACGTAATGACAGCATTAATCAGAGAGGCGTGAAAACCAATTTGCACTTTTTTTCACTTTTCTGAATGCGACGTCGTGGAATTGTAGTAATTACTGAAAAGTTTGTTCCGAACGATGTATGTTTGTTATATATCTCAGCCACGTGCTTTTAAGTTTGAGTGAGGTTTTGATTGAACAGAACAGAACAGAACATTTTAAGTTTGAGTGAGGTTTTGATTGAACAGAACAGAACAGAACATTTTATTGTTGGAACTTGAACTACATAGCAGTTCATCGTTACATACAAAGTACAACATAACATACATGAAACAATGGCATAATAAACCAGAAAAAATACTATCGATTACTTTACGTACTTTGATTGCATTTATTTGCGTTTATTTATCGTCGCCACCGGTTGCCCATATGGGCGACGCCCCCTGAAGAATGTTTGTTTTGTTACGGGGGATAGTGCAAGATACAGGGACGAAACCCATCTTATGTTAAGGCTGGTTCTTTAACGTGCTCTGTGTATAACAGCGTCACATGGGACCTCGGTTTAATGTCTCATCCGAAAGACCATTAGTAATTTTAGAGAGCCAGCGGTGGCGCTCGAACCCACACCTCCAAGTGACCCAAGACTTGATGTTCACAAGTCCTACGCTCTACCACGTAAGCTATGCAGGCTGGTGAGGTTTAACACGACCTTCATTAGTACTTCAACAATATCACGGCAACAGATCAATTTATCGTGCTTTTCCTGTGTCTAGCAAGCACTTGACTGCGGCTTTGCGGTGCTTTGCCCAAGAATACTCCATTCTTACCAGTTTGTTCCGAACGGATGCCTGTTATATATCGTCGAATCATCTAAAAGAAAAGCGAAATATAGGAAATCGCGGCCATTTTGTTTTCTTTTAAGTCACGTGATACTTTATCGAAATCGAGGCTGATGATGCCATACCATTTGTTGATATTATTACCGTCTGCAAGAATTGCAGAAAAATGAGGTTGAAATGGGCAAATCGGCGAACTTTTAAAACTCATATTTAAAACACACGATTTCACTAACGCCAAAGCCCCACCCCATAAAAGCTACGTTATTTCATGACAAAACCCTGTTTGAACAAAAGAAAATCTTCCACCGGGATTTGCTGCTAAGGGCTGTCACATGACCGTGTCAGCGGGGAAGGTTTAAGGTCATTTTTTTTGTGAAATACTAGTTTACTATCACCCTCCGCGAATATATCTAACTTGCACCTGCAGTTCACTTGGCATCGTATGTTGGGTTGCTTCTTAGTTGTATATGTAGCGACCCACTTTCACAACCCTTATAGCAAGGCTCCGAGACCTACATTTCTTTTCATATTGTCTATGAAATATAGCAAAATATATTAACCAAATATTCTAATAAATGCGCAGAAACAGTTTGATGAAAGAATCCAGATTTTAGGCATTTTGGACAGCCCTTCGGTATGAAGCCTCTGCTTATTGATGATTCCCCCTCAAACCAGATAATTCATTTTCATTGTTTCATTTATGTCAAAATCTTATTTTCATGTGTCAACATAATACATGTAATAAATGCTATCAATTTTGTAAAGTTTGAAAGGTGGTCAGACAAAAAAATGTATAACTTTACTTCTTGCACACCAGTCTTTATAAATATCAACCAGCTACAACGACTTAACGATCAAAATTTCGTTTACCCTTAGTTTATCGGAGATATTGGCATAAACGCTGGTATTGAATTTGAAGGGTGGATGAACGAACGAATGGATGGACGGAAAGAGAGAAAGAGGAACATGAAATGCTAAATGTTTAATGAAAGCGACAAAGCGATCCCTTCGACGCCTAATTGGCGTTTATTTACATTTCTGAAAAGTGACCGCTGATCACGTGGAGAAGAACGAAATTTGTTGAAACACCTGTCATGTTACTGTTTACAGACTGATATGACGTCTTGTTTCCCGGCATCCTAAGCGTTTCCTGCTGATTTATCAGTGTCACGTCGTTCAGAAAGGTTACCAAGTCGTCAAACGCTTTAAGGATTCTAAAAAATAGTCAGAATTCAATAATGTAAATAAAACCTGCATTCATCTTATTTTGAAATGGAAAACTCGGGATAAAAATGTTTCCGCAAACGACGTTATTTAAAAAATCAAAGTGCTTGAAGTAATCTTACAAAGAGCCTGGATTAGCTTTAACACTTTACGAGTATTAGTCGCTGGCAGAAAAATAAACTTCAAGAGTAGGTCAAATGTTGCGAGGTCGCTCTATCTTTTATTTTTTTTTTACATGGTTTTGAATTATTAATTTTTCTTGCCAGCGGCCAAAACTTGGACCTACTGTACAATTTCAGATTGTCATTTTCGCGATAATTTCCATACTGTTAAAAGGCAGCATTGAAATTCAAATATATTTCAACACCCGCATTGTTTACTTTTGGCTGCTATTGTGGCTTTTAACCGTATGGTAAGTGTAGAAAGACAGTGAGATTGGTGTAGGGAGAGAGCGTCGGTTTCTCACGTAAGAGGTTCCGGGTTTGAATCACGTGAACGGCGGGGTCAACCTTTGGAACAACCCATACCGGTGCGAGTACTTGTAAAGGTTTCCGGGAATCAGCCATCCACAGTGAGAAGTTGTTAGAACATGTTCCACAATCGATTTTAACCCTAAGGTTGCTAAGCGCGACTCACTGACCTTTTGCGGACGGTGTAGATCAAGATCAGACTGCACAGAATGTGCAGTCTGATCTTGATTTACACTGTCCGATACGGATATATTTCTCTCCTAAAATTAAGTTTGAAATAGTATTATTTGGGTTTTTACTGTCTGCATAAAAGTTTCATTTAACTTCTATAGTAGGATAAGGGTTAAATAAGGTTTAAAAATAAGGTTTAAACTAAGTATCTAAGTATGTAATAAACTGTAATTTTCTTGTACAAACTCGTAGTCATTTCTTAGCGTTACACTGGAAATAACATGGCTTCCTGTTTTGTTAACCCTTCACCAAACGATAAATTTTAGACTTTTCCAAATTGAAAGCATGTGAGTACAGACAATTTAAATGTGACTAGAATTATGTAATGTGACAGTAAAAAAGTAGAAAACATTGTGGGGGAAAAGGTAACCAGCATTTTCTCCTTTTCCCACAATGCTTTCAAAAGGATTCTTCCTCAGGGTCGTTAAAACTAGAGATTGTGTGGTAAAGAGTCAAAGACCATTTTCTATCTATCATTTTCACATAGCACAATATTTCTGATTTTAATTTTCAATTTCAATAGGCCTAAACACCATGTGACATGCCTTTCAAAGACGGTTTTTTTTTTTTTATCAGACATTGTTACAAATGGCGAAATCGCTCAGCCGAGAGTGCAACACAAGTTCTGATAACTTGTTAGGGTAATCAGAAATTCTGTCACTTCTTCCTTTCAAGAAATGCATGTTCAAGTTGTTTCGACTGAAACGCTAGGTCTATATATTCGGGTAGTTACATATTCGGATGATTAAAAGGGGGCGATTAATGCATCTCCGTTATGCATTATCCCTAGTAAGTCATAGATCTTTAAAATCCATTCAACCCTTTACCACACAATCCCGACTTTTAACGACCCCTGAGAAAGAAGGCTTTTGAAAACATAGTAGGAAAAGGAGAAAATGCTGGTAACCAGCATTTTCTCCTTTTCCCACAATGTTTTCTACCCTTTCCAAAACAAATCTCAAATCTTCAGTCAAATTTATTCTGTAGTCTGCAAATGCTTTCAATTTGGACTAGTCTGAACTTTTGTCGTTTGGTAATGAGTTAAGTCTAACAATCGACTCGATCTGGAGGTAGAATTGACCAGTAGCTAAACGTTTGGACACAGACTGCGCAGGCTGACATGGGTTGATACTTTTTGCAGGTGCATAAAGCTCTCTTTTCACAGAGCATGGCTTCAATATTGCTAGAAATAAAATGAGCCATGCTCTGGCAAAAGGGGGCTTAATGCACCTCCGTGATCTATGATACCAATCAAGCCGTCATATAATTATGGATCCATAAAACCCACTTTATTTCAACAACCGACTTAATCATGAGGTAGACTGGTCCTTTGACTTGTAGAAAATTGATTAATAGCGAAAAGTTTCGGCCCAGATCAGCCTGCGCGGACTGCGCAGGCTGACCTGGGTCGATACTTTTCGCAGATGCATTGAGCCCCCTTTTCACAGAGCATGTCTCAAGTGTAAAAGACTAAAGTCTCACCCGTGCGTGGTTTTTCTTGTCATTCATATTATTAACCCTTCGACTGCTAAATAAAAGAAATAAAACTTTCAAACCCATAGTAAAAACCCAAATTTTCCGATTTCAAGGGAATTTTTGGAGGAGAGGTATCTCCTTATCGGACAGTGTAGATTCAAGATCAGGCTGCACGTTCTGTGCAGTCGCGCTTAACAGCCGGAGGGTAAATTACGTTCAACGACCCTCCATACAGTCACTGACCACCTAGAAAAGGCATAAAAATAGATCCATTCATTAGAGCCATGCTCTGAGAAAATGGGGCTAAATGCAACTGCAAAAAGTGTCGACCCATATCAGCCTGCTCGGACTGCAAAGACGGACCTGGGTCGAAACTTTTTGCTATCGTCAAAGGACCATTTTACCTCATGATTCATTTGTTGTTATACAAAACGGATTTTATAGATCTATAATTGTGTGATGTCTTACTTAGTAACATGTTTCATGATGGATTAAACACCCTTTTTGTCAGAGCATTGCTCCTTTACTTTTTTAAACGTACGGTTTCTGAGCCCGACCGAACTGCGTTTTTTTAGACATTGTACATCAAGATTAGACACCCACAGATGCAGAAACCTTACCTTAAAGACTACTATTACATCCCCATCTACTATTTAAATGCAATTTTAACCTTTAGGCTGATAAGTACATGACCTTTTGCGGACGGTGTAGATCAAGATCAGCCTGCATAGAACCTACGGTCTGATATTGGATCTATCCTGTCCGATGAGGATATATTTTTGCTCCCCCATAACTACGAAATAGCAAGACTTGTCTTTTTTTCACTATTTAAGTTATCCAGCAAGTTAAGGTTAAATATATTTCAGGGATTGCATATCGAACTTAACCGCCTAATATTTGTCAGCAATGTCCCCAATGATTCCCATTGTTGTGCTAACAGCTTTGGTCCTGTTTCCTCCAGTAAGGCTAGTTCTACTTTATCAAGTATTTAGGTTTCCCTTTAAATATTTCAAATTTGTGTGGTGTCCGTGGTCGTAAGGTTGAGTGTCGGCCTCGTAATCATAAGATCCTGAGTTCGACAACCACGAGCAGGACTGTTCATTGGCCCACATATTCGGCGCCAGTACTGGTGTAGTTTCCAGGAAGCAGGATCGAGAGAGGTTAGTATTTATACATAAGTTGCAAGAACTTGTTTCTTAGTCGATGTGTTGTAAAATAAAAAAAATTTTTTTTTCACAGTGCTTTCAGAAAGAACTGGTCCACACATTGTTTAACCATTTATCACACAATCCCGAGTTTCAACGAATCTGAAAAGAAAAGCTTTTGACAGCTTTTGCGGGAAATGAAGAAAATGCTGATAAACAGCATTTTATCCTTTTCCGGAAATGTTTTCTACTCTTTCAAAGACAAATTCCATGTTTTTAGCAACATTTGATTTGTCGTCTGCAAACACTTTCGATCTGGATGAGTCTCTAAGTTTGTCGTGTTATAAAGAATTAAGGAACAACATTCTCAAAGTTCCCGGTTGCCGTACTTACATCTAAAGGTTTTTTCCTTAACTAGTAGCTACGACTTTTCGTATTTTACAGGAACCAATATCTGGATTCGGCTGTACGTAATTGACGACATTTTAAGTGGACTTGGTCCGCCAACAATTTGAATAACAACATCTTAAAGGTCTCTGGTTGCCGTGCATTGTTTCTTTACTTAAAGTTTCTTTTACCCCCAAAAGACATTTAGGTTTGAGGTCTTTGGCTCAGTGTCTAAGGATTTGTATTCCAGAGCTTCACTGTTCGACTCCCTTCATATCGGATTGTCGTCGGGCATGAGAGTGAAGAGCCCCTGTGTTGTAACAAAGAGGTAACCTCTCGCTACGATATAAGCCATGCGCTGGTAAAAGGGGGTTTATTGTATCTCTGTGATGCATGATACCAAGTATGTCATCATATAATGTAGTTATGGACACATAAAACCCATTTGGCTAACAAACGGCTGAATCATGTGGTAGAAAGGTCCTTGCACACGCTGAAAAAATTTACCCGGCAAAAGCAAAAAGTTTCGACACAGGTCAACCTGTGCGGACTGCACAGGCTGACCTGAATCTATACCTTTTACCGCAGACGCATTACACCTCCATTTCACAGAGCACGGCTCATATGTTTGAAATGCTGTTGAAAGTGGAGCAAGGCACCATTCTTTTTTGCTTTTTGTTGACCTCAGACTACAAGAAAAAGAATAAAGGTATAAAGATTATTGTTATTCCGGCACTGACTAGATTCCAGACCTTTTGAACTCAAGCAGGTGTTCAGAGAAAAATCGGGAAATGACAGACGAAGCCAATTAGCGTAGACTAATAAGGCTTGTATATTAGAGGGCTCATAAACAGATTGATGGGGTTATTCGCACTCATGGATATCTACAAAAAAATGATAAAAGGTACACACCCTTTTACCACACAATCCCGAGTTTTAACAACCCTGAAGAAGACAACGTTGTGAGAAAAGCAAAAAGAAGTTAGTAACCAGCATTTTCTCCTTTGCCCAAAAATGTTTTCTCCATTTCAAAGACAGAAATTATTATTTGAGCTACATTTTTTTTTTAATTTTTTCGTCTGCAAATGCTTTGAATTTCGTCTAGTCAAGAATTGTGTCGTTCGGTCAAGAGTTGACATACTGGCACAGGTAGACGGCCTTTTTTCGTTTTGGAGAAACCATTTTTTGATAAACATTTTGGTACGAGAGAAACTGATCGTTATGACTATATCGCAATGTTCTGCAAAGCGTGACTCAGTGATCTTTTGCGGACAGTGTAGATCAAGATCAGACTGCACTAAACGTACAGTCTGATCTTTGATCTACACTGTCCGATAAGGTATTTTCTTTTCGGTGAAATCAACTTTGAGTTCACAATATTTGGGGTTTTGCTATTGAGTGGAAATTTTCGTTTCATTTATTTAGTAGTTTCAGGATTAAAGTCTACGCTTGTGTCCACGTTTTTAATTTTTTTTTTCAAGTTGATAATCCGGGCTGCCTTTCACTGAAATGCATACGTACTAAATTTGCTTACGCAGTTTAGGTAAGTACGCATAACGTCTGAAAAAAAGTTTCTCTAAGCTGCATATCTTTACGATTTGATTAAACATTTGCATAACTTTACGCCAGCTCATATTTTTGAATAAAGAAGGGATCACATGTGTGTATATACGATTCCAAATAATTTGCGTAAGTGTACGCAGTTTATTGAAACCCCCGGATTATGATGTACATATACCCGTGTACTGAAATTTCCAAGAAGCCTATTCTCTTCTTTGACAGGTATATACCTCATGGTCAAAAAAATGGTTCCAAAGAAACTTGCATATAATGCCTTTAGCTGTATCAATACCAAGAGGTAGGTCAAAAGCCAACGTGGGCAGCTGCGCCGAAAAGAAATCGAGATTTCAGATTAAATAATACCTTCGCTGACTAGAATTTTGTGAAACCCAGATTTGGTAGTGCTTCCGTTGAAATGTGTTCGATCGTTACATTCTACCATACCAATTTCCTCTCCCTTGGGGGAAATTTGTCTGGCATCAATGTAAAGCCTGAAAGTTTAGCAATAAATATTGTCTAATGTTTATTTATCCTTCTCATTTATGTCCCTCTCTTTGCGTAACCCCTTAACCCTTTCAGTGCCTTAAGCGAACACGGAGCTTTTGCGGACGGTATAGATCAAGATCAGACTGCACAGAACGTGCAGTCTGATCTTGAATCTATACCGTTCGCTTAATTTAGACATGTCTATATGATAAATATCTTTCTGTGTATCAATTAATTGTATTTTCAGTCGACAAAGATCGAGTCTATTGAGCGATCAAAGCATTAAGTACAGATGTTCTCTGATTTGATATGGTATAGTTGGTAGTAGATAGATAAAAGGGAGTTCATCCCCTTTTCCCCTATTTTATCTAACGACCCCCCTTCACAAATCGCTTGCCCCAAAAATATTTTAACCATAACAAACCACAAACCAATCAACCCACACACAAATCAACCCACTTAACCAATCTAGCCTGGCTTATGGCTAACCAACAAGCTTATGCATAACAAACAAGCTTATATTTTCCCCCCACCCTTAACCAACAAACCAACGCTTAAGCATGTGGCTTGCCCCAATACAGGCAATGTAACAATATAACAATACAACAAGCATTATCAATTTCATGTAACATTAACATGCTCATAAAATTATTATGCTTATAAGCTTATCACCCTTATAAACTTACGCAAAACCACTTGACTAGCTTCATAAAACAAAATGTTATAACCTCAGTATTAATCATTTTACCTTAAATTCAATTTTTTTATAAAAATTTAAAAAAAATTTTAATTAAGAAAAACCAACGCATCATGCAACGGCTAGCCAGTTTATCGGTTAGTGATGCAACAACTAACCAACAAGCCCTTACATCAGTTAATCGCTTAACCTTTTCCCCACACCATCAACCAACGCGTCATGCAGTGACTAACCGGCTTATGAGTTAGTGGGTGGCTTAAGATATTGATGAAAAAAATTTAAAAAAATTTTAAAAAAATTAATTTTTATTTTTTATTTGTTTCAATACAACAAATAAAAATATTTTATTCCTCTTGCTTAATCCGATAATGACCCCATGCTAAAGTGTTTATTTTATCCTCTAATATATATCTTTTATCATCAGCATAGCCTAATGCTTTTTTGTTTATTACTTCAGTGTGTATTTCATGACCTCGACTTCTTAACACACCCATGGTTCTATAATGGTCTTTTTCTTTAAAACAAAAAATCTTTATAATTTTCTAAATTTAGTTCATTTTTAACAACTGACTTTTTTACTCCCTTACATCTTCGATCTTCACAATTACCTTCCCACATCAATTTTCCATTTTCATCTATTTTTATATCTATTTTTTCATAAGCATATTGTTTAGAGCCTAAACCAACAAGCTCAGTCATAACACCACCATTTAATTCATCTTTAAACATTTCCAATACCTTTTTGTTTTTTGGACTATACAAGTCATGCTCTTTAGGGTAACCACTCATATCGTACATTATATCAACATCACAAGCAATATCTTCATACAAATCATCAGTTTCTATTTCAAGAATAAAACTATCTGTATCAGTATAACACATCCGGACACGGTCTCCATACTTTTTTTTTAAAATGATTATAAAGAGTTTTATACATAAGAGTTTTACTAATATCTAATATAGTCATACCTAAATAAACAGGTTTGTTATATGTTATACTTGTTTTTTTCATATGAACAGCAACTAAATTTTCATCGAATATTGTGGTATGATGATAGTTTGGTTTAGCAACAAGTTTTTTATAACGATAGCTAACCGCATCATTAACCAATTGCACATCAACTCTATTTCTTAAGTTTTCCATGGTTTTACCAAAAACAGAATTCATCATTAACTTAAAAAAATCTTTTTCAAAATCATTTTTCGCATTTTTTCTTAACTCAATATTTAAATCAATATATTTTTTAATATCATCAGTTTCATTAAACTTAATTCCACGATGTATTTTTTTAATTTTTAAACTTAGATCTAAGTATGTTTTTAAAACGTTATGATGTATAACATAATTTTCTTTGTCATTTAAATTTGGCATCAATTTTTCTACTTTTTCTATTTTTAATTTTTCAGGTGCTAGTGGAAAATCATTGTGTAAATCATGTAACTCTTTAGGATACTCTAAATCAACCTCTAAAAAACAAGGTATCCGATTCCATTCTTCTAATTCTTTTTTATCCATCCATTCAAAACCACAAGTAGGCAATAATTGACTCATAGCCCAAGGATAAAGACTGTTTGCATCTATATAAATTAGATATATTGAAGGTTTATTTTTATCATAATTTTTACCCATATATTTGTTGTTAGCCTTAGAATACCTTTTACTGCACATAGATATACCACCTCTGATACCCTTTTCAACCATTAAAAGCATATCAGGGTCTGTTAAAAGTTCAAGTTTTACTTTTGATTTTTTAAGCATAGCATCTAACGCCAACCCTGGAATAGTATAATACCATGCAGGATCTAATTCATAATGCTTAAAGCAAACATCCCTAAAGTTTTCAAATACATCTGCTAAAAGCAAAACGTCTATTTTGTTGTAAAGTTCTAAATAATCTTTAAATGTTTTCATGTTAAAAGTTTTCCAAACATTTTTTGCATGTTCATAATCTTCATCACTAATATGTTCTTTGTTTAAACTTGAATAAAATTTTTCTTTAGGTGGTAAGCAGGTTTCTTTTAACCTTTCAAAAGAATCTAAATATTCATAAGGAAAAACTCCTTTTCTTCTTAGTAAAGGTAAATATTTTTTAGGGTAAAATTTTGATAAAATATTTAACTGATCTTCATTTAAATTTTTTGAAAGACTATCCAAACTTGAACTCATAAACTTAAAACTATCTAAAAACCTAATTTTATGAGTTATGTTTTTTCCTACCTTAACATATTTACTAAAGCTAATATATTTTTCCTCATTGTTAGGGATACAATCAATGTTTCCTTCAGTTTTACCAAGATTTTTAATAAAAAGATGACTATCAAAACCACTTAAATTATGAAAATAAACAGGTGTAAAGTTAGGAATTTTTGCTTTAAGATTACATTCAGTATGAGCTGCACCACGATACTTACCTGTAAAATGACAATGGTCTCTTACTCTATAATTTTTATGAGTAAATTTTTCATCACAAATCCAACAACGAGTTTGTCTTTTATATTTTTTTTCTTCCTCTTCAGTTATCTTAAGTGGTACTGGTTTTTGATAATATTTTTGATGAATTTCTATGATATCCTCGGTTATTATATCTACAAAAACTTTTTCACCATTTTCTCCGGTATATTTTCTTTCTATAGGTTGAAACACCTCATCATCAAAAAATTTTATAATATAGTAAAAACTACAGGGGATATGCTTTTGAGTTTTTACAGTATAACTTTCTTTTTCATTTTTTTCAGTTGTTTGTTGTTCTTTTATAGGTTCTAATATACTTTCAAAATCAGCAAACACGGCAACCGGAATCTTAATTTTTCTATCATGATTTATAAATTGTAATACGCTACCTTTTTTAGGCATATTTAAATTAACAGGGTCATGCCCAGCACAATTTTTTTTATGATTTTCTAAAAGGTCCTCACTTCCAGATGCATTTATACATCTTTTACAAAAATACTTTTTACCATGATGTTTTGATATTTGGCTAGACACTAAGCGGCTAAAAGTTTTTATTAACACATAGTGACAATTTTCTTCATTTGTTAAGTAAAGTAAATCAACATGATTACTTTTTTCTTCATCAGTAATTCTTAATGGATAAAAAAGGTTTTTTTCATAACTATAAACATTAACGCTAATTTCAGGATTTTGTTTTTCAAATTTACTAATATCATGCAATGAAACAGGATATTCAATACCATTCATATTTAAGCTATCTTTCTTTGCTCTTAAATCACCATCAACTCTTTCTGGATGGTTAGTTGTTGGATTTAATGCTCTTAAGATAGACCACTTAAAACATTGACTATCTTCATTTTTCATATTAATACATGCTTTTTTATCAGATATCCATTTTGGAAGAGGGATAAATGATGAAGCTCTTAATGGATCATAAATTACACTATGTAACTTTAAATGAACCACACTATGGAAAGCCCATCCGTTACCCCTTCTTAAAAAGGTGCGATAATTTTCTAAAATTCTTTCAGCCATAACATCATATAATTCATCTACATCAGTTCCTCTTAAATTAATTAAATTTACATCAGAAGAAAACTGAGCTGGTACTGGGTGGTCAAAATCATCAAATCTATACATTAAACATTTAAGAACCATTTTTACTTTAACTTTACGTTTATTTCTTAAAATATTTGTCATAGATTGCATTGTTAGCTCTAAAAACTCCTCAGGAGAATCAACGGGAAACCCCTCTATTTTATATTGTCTTGCCCAATTTTGTAATGAAGAACGACTTTCTGTTACATCAATAACTTCAGGTCTCCTTGGTAAGCGTTCTTCTACATTTCTAATAACTTCATTTAAAACTTGTGGAATCTGCTCTTCTTCAACATTACCAGTTAGCCAATTAGTAAAGTTGGTTACCCTTCTTCTAACACTTTGTGGAATTACAGCACTAACAAGCCTTTGCACACCACTATATAAATTAGATGCAATTGATTGACTAGCATCTGTTAATCTATTGATAAATCTTCGTGAAAAAGAATTCATTGCTATAATTTTTAAAATAAATAAAATTTCCTTAAGTCAAATTTTATTATTTTTTTAAAAATAATAAAATTAAAGAATGTTAATTCTATATTTATCATTCCATACTCTACCATTCCAATTTTCAATTGTTTGGGGGCAACGGTCTATATACTTACTTGCCTTGTAAATTGATGGAAATTCAATCACCTCTTCAGTCTTAACATCCTTTAAGGTAACCCTCTTAGGGTTTTTAGCAATATCCTTTAATCTTTCATAATTAGGAATTTTTTTAAAATATTTTTTTTCTTCCTCTTCAGGATATAGTCCATGCTCTTTTAACACATCAATATACTTTTTCTTGTTCCAATAGGAATACCACTTAATATTGTTATCTGTTAATATCTTTTTAAAATCAGCAACCTTTTTCATATTTCATTTAAGTAAACTTTTACTTAATATACTACACTCATCTTGTTTCCATCACTCTGAAAGTTAATTAACCTATCACTAAGTAAAACTGCATATGCTTCAGTATTTGCAGGGGGGTTATTAGTAAATGTTGTTTTAATATGAATATCAGTTACAGAATACTTTAACCTTTCACTTTGCTTTGATACATCAAACACAAACAAAGGAAAAAGATTTTTATAATCTGAAGGAGTAATATTAGGGTTTGATACCAATTCATCCATGTTAAAAAACTTTTTTCTAAACAAGGCTGCTTCACTATATATTCTACTAATTTGATTAGCAGTAAAATTTATATCATAATCATATGCTGGATATTTTTTTGAACCTAACATTACATAAATATTTTTAACATTTAAGTTGTCAAATATAGCTGGGTTTTGTTCTTGGTCACCACTTTTATCAGTTTGAAAACCAACAATTAAAAAACGTGGCACCTCAGGAGATGATTTAGCTGATAGCCTCCAAGTAAAACCTGTTGCTGCCTGTGGAACCGCAATACTATCACTTTGTATCATTCTATAACCAACTGGAAATTTTTCTTTCTTCTCAATAAATTTATAAAGTTCCATCCTATTACCATCTTCTGGCTCTACATGAGGCATAAACCAAGATACCTTCAGTAAATTAACTCTACCAGCATCGGTACCACCAGCTCTAAAAATTGCGTCGTTGTCATCATTTCTTGTTAAGGTTAAAGTTTGTTTCATACCATATAAAACTTTGTTGTAATCTTCACAAAAACCAAATATATGTTTTAAAGGTATCCTAAAACTAAATGTTCCAACTGGATTTGAACTAAAAATATACTGTCTTCTTACTGAAAAACCAGCATTAGTAGCACTAGCTGCATTAACACCTGTATCCTTATACCACAGTTGGTTTAGCCCTTGTGATTTAGCAAAGTCATCTGGGTATTTTAAAAGTCCAAGCATTGTTGTAGCATGACCAAGATAATTAATGCTTTCTATCTCTTGCCCACTTAGTTGATATCTGATATTTTTAAACAGATATAACAGACCATTATTTGTTAAGGTTGCCTCATTAGCTGCACCATAAACTGTACCATCATTTTTTACTAATTCACCTATAATTTGTAAATAAGACTCAGAAGGATGATAAAAAATATCTTGAGTTTCGATATTAATCCTAATATCCCCTCCAGAGTTGTTAAGATTGGTTCCTGTGATAGGGTCATACTCATGGTATTCATATTCATCAATACTATCATCTTTTAAAATCGGTGCTTTAATGTTTAAAATATCCATTTTATTATATACAATTATAATTTTTAAGTCAAAATTATAATTGTGTTTTGTTTTTAATTTTCTAACCATAGTTGAGGGAATGATTTGTTTTCATCATTTACAAACACACCCTTAAGTTTAATATTTTTAAGTTTTTCTATTGAATGGTATTTTTTCATTTTAGGATATACTCTATTACCATAAAGAATGGTTACCTTAGGTATATTATGTTTTTCTAGATATTGATTTACATCTTCTTCAAATTCCTTAATGATATCAACTTTTTCAGGTGACAATTTTAAAACTGCTTTATTATAGTCATATTCTGTATTACTACTATCTAATACTTCACAATCATCATTAAGTTTTAGATTTCCATAAAGGATATTAACCCTTTTTGTGTTGTATTTTTCATAATGTGTTAAATTAAATTTTAGCTTTGACATTCTTTTTATTTAATGTATATATTTTACTTAACTTAAATTTATTATTTTTTCATAATACTTTAACTCCGCCACCCTTACTATTTAATTTTTTAACTAAATCTTGAATAGCAATGGCACTACCATCTATTAAGGTATTAAGATTTTGTGTTACAGGTTGAGTTGTTGTAGTAGGCTTTTGAGTATATTTTTCTGAAATCTTTTTAGATTTTGGTGTTAAAGCCTTTTGAACTAACTTTTTACCTGCATCAACCGCGGCACTCTTTCCAACCTCTAATGCTTTCTTTGCTCCTTCCTTAGCTACACTCTTACCAACATCAACTGCTGTAGATGCAATTTGTTTAGCTGCACTGCTTGTAAATAGTCTTGTAAGAAAATTAGTTAAAGTATCAAATATTCCTGCTCCACCATAAGCATAATTTCTTTTAAATCCTATCTTTTGTGATGTAATCATTTTTATAGTATAGCCATTAATTTTTTATAAGTTTTTGTATTTAATACATGCTGCCTTTTTAATTCATCACAAATACTTACCAACTCATTTCTTACACCTGTATTACCAGCTTTTTTACTTGCCATTAAGAGGTCTAATCTTTCTAATAGTGAGTTAGGGTTAGATGGGATAATTGTAATTCCATATCCAGTTTTTCCTGCCCTAATATCTCCCCAAATAGGTCTAAGTATGCTAAACCACTTACTTGAAGAAGAACTTTTGGGTCGAGGGTTATTAGGGTCATTTTCACGATGAAGAGCATTTGTTTTTATCATTATTTCTCTGTAATCAATAAGATCCTCAGCTTTATAAATGTTTTGATTTGGGTTTTTGGCAACAATTAACTCCCATAGACCGGGTGTTCCTTGATATTCCTTACCACCAACTATAATATCATCATCATCAATTATTGCTAATTTGTTACCAATATAGAATTTACCATCTTTATCATATAATCCATATGTTCTATCAACATCAGTTTTACCAACAAATTTTGTTAAATACTCACTTGCAATTGGTCCAATATGATGTGTATCTTCAGTTTGTCAATAACTCTTGTTCTTTAGATGGATAAGCTTCTATTGTTGGATAATTTGGTAAGTTAATAGCCTGTGGTAATTGTTCAATCCCCTCTTTAATAGGTTTAAGCCCTTCTGTAATCTCCTTTGTTGCAGCTTTTTGTGTTTCTGTAATAGGTCTAAAAAACTTTGAAAGGTCTGTTTGTAATTCAATGTCTCCTGTTTTCTCTGCAATTTGACTATCACGAATTTTTTTCTTTGTTGCAAGATATTCTTTTACTGTTTGTTCCCTTTTCACAGGGTCTTTAATCTTTAAAAACGACATATTTTTTTAAGTAAAAAAATTTTTTAATTAGTATTATCTATCTCACATGCACAAGAACACTTAAACTTGGGTGGTTTTATTTTAAATCTTAATGGCTTTCATTGTGTTTTTCTACTAGTCTCCTGAATTCCTCTCGTGCTTCTATTCTCCCCTTCTCTATTAAACTCTCTTGTTCCTCTAGCTTGCTTTTTTTCTTTGTCTTACTTCTGATTTCTTCCTTCATTTGTTTATATTTTTCCAATTCATCCATAATTAAAGTAAATTCTGAATGGTCAATTTTGTTATCACTGATAGCTTTAGATATATGTGTAAGTAGTGTATTTAACTTTGAATCAGCAAGCATTTTAATTTGAAGATGTTTTTCAGATTTTGTTCTGGTTCTTCTAACCAAAAACTTACCTACTAATGCTGCAAATCCAACAACTAAAGCACAACCTTCTAGGGCTATCGTTGCAGGTATCGCTACCACAGTTGAGAGTAAAGCAATTCCACCTGCTCCTGCACCTAATGCTAAAGCAGTTAAACCAGCTTCAACATTATCCACCGTTTTACTAATCTTTAAATACTTTTTACTTAACTGTTCTCTAATCTTAACTTCATTTTCTAGAAATGTTTGAATTTCTGATATCTTTTGTAGTCTAAAAGATTAACCATTGTCTCCTACAGATAATATTGGTTCTAATTGAGGTGCATTTGGTATATTACGTGCTTCTGGTAAGCTTGGATATATCTTTTCATTTAGTTCCATTTTATTAATTAAAACTATTTTTTAAATAGAATAGTAAATACGACACAAAAATTCACCTTCATTAATTTTAATTAATTTATTAGAGTTATTTGTAATTGTGATAACCACGTCAGGGGTTTCCTCTAACACTATCTCATTTGCTATGCTTAATTGCTTAATTTTTAATTTAAGTGATAGAGAAATTAGTACGAATCCCTTACTCATCCTAAAACCAAAACCTAAGACAATGGTTTTAGTTTCACCACCATTTAAAACAACAGGTTGTGGAGTATAGACATCCCAAGTAACAGGATTAACTTTTTTAGCTGGATATTTAGTTTCTAAAGGTTTCCAAAAAATAGTTTTTGGTTGATATATTTTTGATTCATTTTCATTTCCAAATTTATGCACATTCATTTTTTAATTTATAATATTGCTCCTAATATAGGAATATTAGAAAATGGGCTATTAGGTCCTAAAAGAAGACCTTTTCCATCATAAATTTTTGACCCTTGTTTTAAATACAACCCATCACCAACGGAACTTAATCCTTTACCTTTAACTGGACTAAGAAATAAACCTTCACCATCAGTTTCTACTTGACATACACATCCGCCCTTTTTAAGGAAAAGACCTGACCCCATTGCCTTTTGAACACCTGAAGAAGCAAGACCAGATAAAGCACCAACACCTAAAGCTGGTAAAACGGTTCTTGCTAAAGCAGGTAATGCTGCTGATGCTAAACCGGCTAACATTCCAAGAAAGCCTCCTTCTATTTTCATATTATCCTTAAGTTGTTTTTTACTCATTCTAATTGTAATACCTTTTCCATTCTCATAGGCTTTAGCCATTTTCTTTGCTTGTGAATTATTAATTGCTAAAGCATCATTACCTTTTAAATCTTCATAACCTAAACGAATACTTACAGGACAACCGGCTTTAACTGCATATTGAAGTTTTTGCTTTTGTCCTTCTGAAATATTTACTTTTACAGTAGTATAACTTGTCATTTTATATATATATTTTATTTTTTATTTATCTTGCTTCTCTTATATGAAATCTGATTGTTAAATTCTCACCTCTAAGATTTAATAATGTTCCATCTTGGTCTGTAATTGATACATTAAGGTTATGTATTTCATTTAATGTTAGTGGAAGATATACTAAATTTACTGGATTTTCTATTATTTTATACCCCGGCGATACATTTGGAAAAAATGAATAAATAGTGTTTCTTTGTGAGCCATTAACATAACTTCCTGAGATTAAATCAATATTAACTAGTAAGCTATTAATACTTAAGATATTAACTACATTTTCCGATTCATGAAAACCTTGTGTATATTTAGCATGAGTGAATCCTAAAACTTTAGCAATAGAATTTAGCTGATTAAAATCTACTTGATAACCATTTTCAAGAGTAAGAACAGACTTTAAAGTATTAGTGTTTGCAGAGATATTAATAAAATATTCTTCATTAACTACATCATAATGACCTTTTTTCCTCATTTCTTGTTGAATAAAATCATTAATATCAACTAAATCATAACTTCCTTCAGGTATTTTTATTTTTTCCCATGTTGCACCATTGTCTGGTGAATAAACTAAAATGTTATTGCTTGCATCAATGTTAGGAAAAGAATAATATGTTTCAAGATTAACCAATGCTATCTCACATTCTTTATCCTTTTCTAATTGAAGTGGTGGGGTAAATCTTGTTTTAAAATCTGTCTTGTTATCACTTACTATAATTTGAAATGACGTTTTATGGTCAGTATTTTTTACTATTTTTTCTAACAATTCTTCCATATTTTATATTTAGTAAAAAAGGGTTTATATATGTAAAAATATATCTTTTTTCATAAGATATATTTTTTAAAAATTTAATCAATTCTTTTTTTTAATATAAACTGAGTGATTATCAGAAGATTTATTTAAGCTTAAATATAAAAAAATATAGGTTATTTTTCTTATTTTTTGTAGATATAGCATAAAATTTTTTCTATGCTTTCTATGTTTTCTGTTAAGTTTATCTTCCTCTTCAGTTTTAAAAATCCTTGACCATTGATTTAAATTAGAAAGTAATTCTGAAATATGGTTATTCATAAAACAAACACATATTTCTTTTTCATCAATACCAACAAGACTTTTTGCATAAGAAAGAAAATCCTTTTTCAAACCTAACAAATCAAAAGCTTTTTTAAAATATCTTAGTGTGCAAAGTTCAAATTCTTCTTGTAACTTAATTTCTTTTTCATTAACATAACTCATAAGGTCATTTACGCTATATTCATTTAAACTACATTTATTAATATATTTATCAATTGCTGATTTAGCCATTTTTTATAAAACATACTTAAAATCTCTTTAAATTTTTTCAAAAAATTTTTTTTTTTTTTTTAATTTTTTAAATTTTTTTTTAATAGTAGTTGTGGTAGTTTTGTGGTATGTAAAAGTTGTCAAATCCATTTCTATATTTACCATTGAATTTGTCATTGGTTAAGTCAATCACAACAAAACCATGAGGTTGCTCCCAACAATTTTTACAAAAATTAACAAACTCAGTTTTAGTCATATCATCTCCTACATGGTCGCTATAAATATGATTAAGATTTTTTAAGTCTTGTCTAAACAAACAAATAAAATTTGCATTCTCTCTAATAGTTTGACGTGGTAATCTAAAATAATTTTGTGATAGATAAAAACAATCAGCATTACTATGTCTCCCTCTTACATAGTAACTTTCACATTTGTTTTGTCTTTCTAAAAGTAAATCATCAAAAATCATTAAATTTTTGTTTTGACCATTTAAATCTCTTGGGTCAGGTACATCACTTGCACTTTCAAAAAACTCACAACAGATATCAGATTTTTCTTTAATTGTTTTACTCCACTCTTCAACTAACGCAGTAGGTGAAACATCATAGTTTTGAACTTCATTTTTAAGTGAAAACAATCTTAATATGTATTCTTTTGGTATTTTTTCTTCAAAAGCTTTTTTAAGTATGCGATATTCTGGTTGAAACAAACTTTTACCAAAAACGTATAAATTGTTGTAATCTAACCAATCAGCTCTTAATAGAAGATTAAGTAAAAGAGTTGTTTTACCACATCCTGATTTACCAACTATCAAGCCTCTGATACTTTTTGGTAAAAGGGGATGATTATGTCTTTTTGCTAACGCTTCATTCCATGATAAATTAACAATGTCCATTTTATATAAAAAATTTAATTTAATATAAAAAAATGTATTGTGTTAAATGTAAAAAACAAACTGATACTACCGATATAAAAAATACTATAAGTAAAAATGGTAGAAACATGAAACGGGGGAAATGTGTTGAATGTGGAACAACAAAAACACAATTTGTTAAAAGTCAAAAAGGTGGGTCATTGTTAAACAAAATGATTAATAACTTACCTGTTGAAATGCACTTACCTGGTCATAATTTTACTGGTCCGGGCACCAAGTTAAAGAAAAGATTAAATTCTGATTTAACGCCAAAAGAATGGTCAAAACCTGTAAATCGTGTTGATAAAGCAGCATATCATCATGATATCTGTTATCTTAAACATAATGATACAGCAACAAGAAATTCTGTTTGTGACAAAAATATGCTTAAAGAGTTAAAAGGTATCTATAATCCAAAAATTAAGGAAAGAATGGAAAGAGGATTAGTTTCTTCATTAATAGGAACAAAGGCAAAATTTGGAATGGGAGTTAAAAAAAAAAATTCAGAAAACATAATACTAGCAGAAGAATTACATAAACCTGTAAAAAGAAAATTTAAGAAAAGGAGAGTTAGAGTAAATGGTATAGATAGGATATGGGCTGCAGATTTAGTAGATATGCAAGCATTTTCTAAACTTAATCGTGGTGTGAAATATCTTCTTGCTGTCATTGACATCTTTTCAAAATATGGATGGTTGATACCATTAAAAGATAAAACTGGAAAATCTGTTTCTGTTGCATTGAAGAGTATTTTTAAGGAAAGAAAACCTGAGAAAATGTGGGTAGATAAAGGTAAAGAGTTTTATAACAAAGATGTTAAAGATTTAGTTGAATTGTATTCTACTGAAAACGAGGAAAAATCAAGCGTTGTTGAGAGATGGATTAGAACAATGAAAGAAAAATGTGGAAGTATTTCTCTGCTCACTCAACAAATGTTTATATTAACGTGTTACCAAATCTTGTTAAAGAATATAATAACACAAGGCATTCTTCTATTAAGATGACGCCAACTGAAGCAAGTAAGAAGAAGAATGAGAATAAAGTTTGGATAACATTGTATCCTGATTATAATCAAGTAAGGGAGGATATCAAACCAAAGTTTTCTGTTGGAGACAAAGTAAGGATAAGTAAAAAGACTTTTGAAAAAGGTTATACCACAAGATGGACTGAAGAGGTATTTACAGTTTCAGAAGTAAAACATACATTACCTATAACATACAAAATTGAAGATTTAAATGGTGAAGAAATAAAAGGTAGCTTTTATGAACCTGAACCACAAAAAACAAGGCAAGAGTTGTATAGAATAGAAAAGGTTATTAAAAAGGGAAAAAAGAAATCTCTTGTAAAGTGGAAAGGTTATTCTGATGAGTTTAATTCATGGGTTGATAATAGTGCTATTATAAATATTTAAATATATAAAAATGAATGGTATTACAGTTGATAAAAATAAACTTCAGGAAATAATGTGTCTTGATTATAAACCAGAGTTTTCTGTTGAAGACAAAGTAAGGATAGGTAAAGAGAAAAAGTCTTTTTTTACAGGTTATTATACTATGAGTTGGTCAAAAAAGGTTTTTATAGTTTCAGAAGTAAAACATACATCACCTAAAACATACAAAATTAAAGATTTAAATGGAAAAAAAAATAAAAGGTAGCTTTTATGAATCTGAACTACAAAAAACAAACCAAGAGTTGATAACGGTGCTTATTATAAATATTTAAATATATAGAAAATGAAAGATATTACAATTGATAATGTAACTTTAAAAAATAAACCTTTAAGTAATTTTGAACTTGAGGATGCAGCAAAAAAATTAAAAGTAAAAAAATTTAGAGGAATATTTTTACGTAACACTCTACCTAAAAAAGTAAAAAATAAAGAATTTGGTATATTAAACCTTGATGATAGCGGAGGACCTGGTACGCATTGGGTTGCCTGGTATAAAAATGGTAAAACTAAAATTTACTTTGACAGTTATGGCATACAACCACCTCTTGAAGTTAGAGATTATTTAAAAAGTCCATTACAATACAATACAGACCAATTACAACAAGCAGGGCAAGTATTTTGTGGTCATTTATGTTTGTACATTCTTAAAGAATTGTGTTTAGGTAATAAATTCCAAAATGTATTAAATAAACTTTTTTAGCAATATTAAAAAATGCCTGTTGATAAATTTGGAAGAATGGATGAGGTTAAAACAAGCGGTGATGGTGTGTCACTTGCTTACATAAGTAATAATTTTTTACGTAAAGATGGAACAACCACCGTTACCGGTTCTATAAATATGAATGGTAATACATTAACAAGGGTTAGTAATCCAGTAAATCCACAAGACGTTGCAACTAAGAGTTATGTTGATGACAACTCAGGGCTGTTGGGTGAAAACGGAGGATACCATATGGTAGGGTATTTAAACATGGGTTTTAATAAAATAAAAAACATAGCTGACCCTATGGAGCCAAGTGAAGCTGCTACTAAAAAATATGTGGATTTACTTATATCAAATATTATAACAAAAACGCAGTTAGATGAGAAAATAGAACTTATTCGTAATTTATTACCTTTTGTTAAATCTGGAAATATTTATGAATGGTTTGGTCAAATTAATATGGGTCAACAAAGAATTTTTAATTTACCTTTCCCTGTTAATGGATATGAAGCAGCAACAAAAGATTATGTAGATAGAAAATTTCAAAAACCAGCAACTACAATATATGCTGAATGTAAAGGAGGATTAGTACAAGGTGAAAAACCTTTTACTTTTGGATGTAATACTAATAACCCTATTGGTTATGTAATTCCTTCAAATGGCCAAATATTAAAATCATCTATTTACGTATCAGATCTTACAAATACTAGATTTGAAATAGAAATTTTAATTAATGATATTGGAACTGGGAAAAATATATATCATATTAGTTCTGAATATTCAAGCACTACTTGGTATCATAGAAGTAAATCTTTAATATTAGAAGAAGAAGATAGAATAAATTTTTTAGTAAAAACTAATAATCCTTATGTTCAATTTGTTAATATTTCTCTATTAATAGAATTAGACTTTTAAAAAAAAAAAATGCCTGTTGATAAATTTGGAAGAATGGATGATGTTAAGACAACTGGTGATGGTGTGTCACTTGCTTACATAAGTAATAATTTTTTACGTAAAGATGGAACAACCACCGTTACCGGTTCTATAAATATGAATGGTAATACATTAACAAGGGTTAGTAATCCAGTAAATTCTCAGGATGTTGCAACTAAGAATTATGTTGATTCAAACACTGGGTTGTTGGATGAAAATGGAGGATACAATGTACAAGGATATTTAAACATGAATTATAATGTTATAAAAAATGTTAAAGAACCAACAGAACCAAATGAAGCTGCTACCAAAAAATATGTAGATGATAGTAAAGCAATAGTTCAACAACAAGATGGTACTTTTTCTGCTGTTGCAGATATAAATATGCAGGGGTATTCTTTAACAAATCTTATAGAGCCTGCAGACCCACAAGACGTTGCAACTAAAAGATACGTAGATGTTGCAAATCGAGCCTTTGTTTATGGGCCTGGAGGGTATATAGCAGGTGGTGACGTTTCTATGGGTGGAAGGAGAATTAACAATGTTGGAACACCTATAGAAGATCAACAAGTTGCAAATAAGTTTTACGTAGATGCTGTTGTTGAGACGGCTACCGCAGGTGATAGGGCTTTAACATAAAACCAATATGGAACTTTTTTAGCGGTTGGTAAAATAGACATGAGCAGTCACCCAATCACCGGCCTACCAAATCCCATAGACCGTGATGCTGCTGCCAATAAAAATTACGTTGATAATGGGGGTGCTATTGTAAAAAATCCTGATGGAAGCTTTACAGCAATATCTGATATAGACCTTCAAGGTTTTTCTATAAAAAAAATGCTGCTACACCTGTAGAAGAAAGAGATTTAGCAACAAAATCCTACGTGGATAAAAAAGTATCACTTCCTTCTCTCGTAGGTCCTAAACCAATTATAAGCGTGTGTGCAGAGGAACAAGGTCCTTTATCAGATGGTAATTACGAGTTTTCCTTTGGTAATGGAAACACAGGAAGAAGTCACGGGATAGGAGGTTATTGTATGGCAGCCCCTGGTAGAATTATAAGAGGGTCTTTAATGGTTGTTAAAAATAGGGTTTTGCGTGAAGAAGCAAAAGTTAATATAGTTATAAACGGAGTTGAACAGATTGACTACTCCATAATAAAAGATGCTAAAGAAAAATGTAGTTGTACAGTTTTCCCTCAACCTTTAGAAGTAAATCAATGTGATGTTATAAACTTTATAACAAGGTCAAATAACCCTGAGGCAAAAAGCTCATATGTAACAATATTGATAGAGTTGGATTTATAAAAATATTTAACCTGGTAAAAAGGTTAAATATTTCAAAAAATTTAAATTTTTCTTGTGATATTACTAACTGTTTTGCAAATAGGGCACTCTTTACTATTGTAAACTTTTTTACAAGATTCACAAATACAAACATGACCACAACTACAAAACAAAACATTAGGTTTTGTGTTTTCATCTAAGCATAGCACACATGTATCTGATTTAAATGTTTCATGGTTGTTAATGTGATTTAACTCATTACCATTACTGATAGTGGTTGTTATAAAGGCTCCAAAATTATCCATCTCTGCGATTTGATGGAAAAAAGTTGGACTTACATTTGGATATAAACTGTTTCTATCTGTGTACATGATTTGTCTTTGTTGATTACTGTTGCCTATTATCATTCTTTCATTGTATCTTTCATAACCAACACCGTGATTAATTGTGAAATAATTAATTCTACTATAGAGATATTCATGTAAATCGCTACACCATCCACCATAATATTCAACAAAAGAAGTAAAATCACCAGAATGTTCAAGAGGTAAATAATTATGAATATTTTTAAATGTTAATAATGGAAATATGTAATAATGCTCAGGTTGTCTCTCTCTCTATAAATATTTTTAAGTAAATCATTTAATGCATTTTTATAAATACTAATAAAATTATTACTTTGGTCAAATGGTATTCTAATACCAGTATAAATAGGTCTACCAATATAACGATATGGATCGCCCGAAAACTCGCGTGTATCTGGAAATGCAACATAAACTATTGTTTCAAAATCAAATTCTTCTAACTTATGCTTACTATGTTCATAATAAACAAAAGGCATTAATTTCGAAAGCAAATAAAAAAAATCCTTTTCTTTTTCTGTAAAACTAAAATAAAAGTGAAATAGTTCTTTATTTGAATCGTACGTATGATGAAACATACATTTTTTATTTAATAAAGTCTGGTATAACTTTATTGCAAAATCATTTGAAATTCTATTCAACACATGCATTTTATAATATTAAAAAATTACTTAACAAAAAAATTCAATTTTTTTAAATTTTTTTTTAAATTTTAAATTTTTTTAAATTGTTTTTAAATTTTAATTTTTTTTAAATTTTAAATTTTTTAAATTTTTTTCATCAATATCTTAAGCCACCCACTAACTCATAAGCCGGTTAGTCACTGCATGACGCGTTGGTTGATGGTGTGGGGAAAAGGTTAAGCGATTAACTGATGTAAGGGCTGGTTGGTTAGTTGTTGCATCACTAACCGATAAACTGGCTAGCCGTTGCATGATGCGTTGGTTTTTCTTAATCAAAAATTTTTTTTAATTTTTATAAAAAAAATTGAATTTAAGGTAAAATGATTAATACTGAGGTTATAAAATTTTGTTTTATGAAGCTAGTCAAGTGGTTTTGCGTAAGTTTATAAGGGTGATAAGCTTATAAGCATGATAATTTTATGAGCATGTTAATGTTACATGAAATTGATAATGCTTGTTGTATTGTTATATTGTTACATTGCCTGTATTGGGGCAAGCCACATGCTTAAGCGTTGGTTTGTTGGTTAAGAGTGGGGGGAAAATATAAGCTTGTTTGTTATGCATAAGCTTGTTGGTTAGCCATAAGCCAGGCTAGATTGGTTAAGTGGGTTGATTTGTGTGTGGGTTGATTGGTTTGTGGTTTGTTATGGTTAAAATATTTTTGGGGCAAGCGATTTGTGAAGGGGGGTCGTTAGATAAAATAGGGGAAAAGGGGATGAACTCCCTTTTATCTATCTACTGTTGGTCCAGAATATCTGTGAACGCGGGAAAACAGGGTAGGATCAACAACAGGGAAGGTCATTATCTTCCGCCAGGTGGCATTTTTCAAATACATACCAATCTAATTTGGGCATTCTAGGTACAGAACCGAACTACTTTTCCAGGCGGAAATCGAAGTAGCGAATTTCAAAATAGATGCGGAGTCTGTCGCATATAGCATATTTCAAACGATACGACTACGGTCAACCTACTTGAAATTAAACTAAATGAAATATACGCTTACCCACTAAAATCTTTCTAGTACGATTCACCCAGCCATGATTAGCTAGCATATAACCCATATACCATTTATGGCCGCCCAGGTGGCTCAGTGGTTAGCGTATCTGACTCGTGACCTGGTGGTTGCGAGTTCGATACCCGGTTGAGGCAAACTTTCCTTCCTGCGAATTTCGCCTCTCACTTCTGATGCATGTGAGAAAAAGTAGTCAGTAACTTTGGAAATAAAGTTGTTTCAGTACTGGCGTGAGAAAGCCAGGAAACACATGGGTGCGTGACTGACCGCCATGATACGACCTGAGCTGTTAAAATGGCGTTAAACTCCAAACCAAACCAAACCAGCCATTTATAAACGCCGCCCCTAAAAGCTTGGGAAATAGCCGCGATATAAGCCCAGCAAGGTCGAGACGTTATTTTTATTGTCAGTCTGTTCCACAAATCACGGTTTTCCCCATGTCTATATTTAGAAAGATGTAGCAGCATTACCGATTGCCCCATAAGAAATTAGAGCTGCTGCAGTTACTACTACTACGACTACTACAACAACAACAACAACTAATTCTACAATGACAATAACAATAACTAATAGTACTGCTTCTACTTTTTCTGCCAGTGCTTATACGACTAGATCTACTGCTGCCTCTGACGATATAACTGGAATTTTGTTCTCAGAAATATTCAGATTATTATTATTTGCATAAAGAAAAAAAATTGTGGAATGCGTTTTTTTTTTTAAACCTAACATCTAACCTAATATCTAACCTTATTTTTGTCGTAGGATTATGAATGGGCTGCTTTTTCATGGGCATATCAGCGATCATTTTGGTCCACGTTGAACAGATCGCACCCTCGGAAAGACCATACGGTTTTTGCCTGTCGTGCGACATCTTCAGTGTAGCAGGCATACCTTTTGTCGTACGATGATCGCAGAATAAATCTACGGTAAGGGGTTTTTTTTTGTGTGATCATACAATCGGTGGTAAAACGCAGCACTCGGACAATATTCGTCAATCACTCTAGATCATACTTTGATCTAATTTTAGATTTCAACACTAGACATCTGATTGGACGAGACAGAACGTCTCGGCCAATCAGATAGCTAGTCTTGAAATCTAAATTTGGACTTATATTTCGAATCTTCATGAAAACGGCTTAGCCCTTTGTGGCTCAGTGGTAAGGATGATGGATTGACCAATCCAAAACCTGGGTTCGATCCTAATTCGAGGAATCAGGCTTTTCATTGGACCGTCCTTGGGAAAGACACTTCATAGCCCCAGCCTAGAACAGGTAAAACCCCCGAGAACGCATAAAAAAGTTAGTTGTTGAAGAACAAAATTTGCTTGGATGCCGCTTTTAGAGTTTAATATTAGACTCTCTCTCTATATATATATAATCATTGCATGCTGTGACATTTGTTGTTTTGACTATTATTTTTGCATGTTTATCATAAAATCTCTTCTGTTCTCTTATAAAGATCTCCGCGATCCGGTTCTTAAAGTATTAATTTCTTACTTTTAGAAAATTCTGGTTTGATCTTTTTTCTATGGCACTCTTCACGTGGGGTGTTATTTATCAAGGCAACGTCGAGCTCTATATGACTGATACGACTGAAACCCTTTTTGAAGCGTACGGGCCTAAATAACAAACTAACTGACTAACAAACAGGATCCGTATTCACCGACCATTCTTAATACCATTCTTAGTGTTAGTCTCCAGAATTTTCTAAATTTGGAAGTAACACAACTTCTGATTGGCTAAACCATTTGGTTTAGCCAATCAGAAGTTGTGTCACTTTCAGATTTAGAAAATCTTGAAGAATAAGACTAAGAACGTTCTTAAGAATAATTGGGAAATGGACCCTGAACTCCACTCTAATGCACTGAAGTTCACAAAGGAAATAAAACATCACCAGTTTTACTTAACCCTTTCCCAAACGACAAATTTTGGACTGGTCCAAATTGAAAGAGTTTGCAGACGACAATTTCAAATTTGATGAAAATGGCAGAAAGGTCTCAAAAAGGGTAGAAAACACTGTGGGAAAAGGAGAAATTGCTCGTTACGAGCAATTTCTCCTTTTACCACAGTGTTTTCAAAACACTTGTACTGCAGACACGTGAAAACCAGGGTTTGTTTGGGAAAGGGTTAATGCTTGTAATAATATACCTAAATCCTATACTTGAACACTCTATAGCGTGACCATGTGTCATCAACCACAAGAAATAAGAAAACACTTACAATATTTATGGCCAAAAAGGAAAAGATTTACCGGTAAGGAAATATCTGACGGGCTGAACTCCATCTGTAGCAGATGTATTGTCGATCAGTCGCGGATAAATCTCGTCCCATAGAAACAAAGGCGTCTAAAGATACTTTGTATGTCGAAATGAATTGCTGAATCCACTGTATGAAACAAATAGATATGTTTATGAACAGTTTAAGGCATTTCAATGAAATAATATTACTTTGTCTGCCCTTACAGTTGAAATGTTTGGAAAACGACATGGGAAAAAGGGTAATAGTTAGTGACAAGCTATTGCACCTTTTCTCACAATGTTTTCGCGAAAACCAAACTTTTGTTCTCCTTTAAATTTTTGTCTGAAATTGACAGGCATATTCATCACGCCAGTTGAACAATAAAGTGATACTATTACTTCTTAGTCTTTCTACAGCTGAAAGTTGAAGTCCTACCCTGGGATATCAGTAAACTCACTCTAACTTGGGGGAAACACCTCAACCTTTAAAATGCTAAATTGATAAAATGAAAGTAAGTAGCCAAATAATGGGATTTAAAATCTTTCGTCCGACAATTCTCACCTTACAAGACTGTGGAGTTCTTAGACCGCATTCACCAACCATTCTTAGTTATGTTTTCAGTTTTTTTCTAGATGTAGAAAGTAACGCAACTTTTGATTGGCTTAGCCACTCGGTTTAGCCGATCAGAAGTTGCGTTTCTTCAAATTTAGATAGTACTTGAGAATAAGACAAAGAATGTTCTTGAGAATGTTGGTGAATACGGACCCAGACTGCACGCTCTGAAAAGGAGGAGAAATTGCTCACCGTTTGCTACAGCGTTTTCAAAATTGCTCTGATACACAAGGAAAACAGGTGGCTAGTTTGGAGTGATAGGTTAGGAAAATACTTACAAATAAAGCCCAATCATTGCCACGACGAAGACACCGATGTAACCTCCCATCTTGAACTTGTCCAAAATATGCTTCCAGCATTTTGAAACTAGAGAGGATTTGTCCATGAACAGGTCAACGTGAGGTGAGAAAACTGGTTTCTTGGGAATGCGACATTCATCAGATGATCGATGTTTTTTTTTCCGACGATTCCTTTGTAAACATCACAGAAAAGAAAATCAGTTGATATAACCAAGCCACAATCTTCGACTTGATTTATTTTTTTTTTTTGGAAACTGAGAGAATGTTTTTCAGATCAACCGTTCAAGTAAATACATTAACTATTTATTGCTATAAAATAACCTCTACAACTACAACAACAAGGAATTATCTATGTATCTTGTTGTTGATTTTTCATTAAATTTTGCAAAAAAAAATGAGTTCTTTCGTCAAGAATGATATCGTCTCTGTGAAAGTGATATCATCACTGGTGATGATATTAAATATAGTATCAGAATTTAACCATACAGTCAGATTAAAAAGATAGGGCTTATAGTTCAAACAGGGAAAGGAGAAAAATGATGGAAACTAGCGTGTTCTCCCTTTCATAAGATCTTTTCTATCTTTTTCGAGACAAACCCCGATATTTGAGAGGCGTTGAATTCGTCGTTGAGAATGCTTTCAATACGAACAAATGCAGAATTTTAAATAACGCAAACACAAGTTTCATTTCCTCTATCTTTGAGCAGACCAGATTTATATGACCACAGACGGTCACCAATATATGGCGTGCAACACACGAAAAAGGGCCTTCGGACGTATGCGTAAAAGTGTGTCGTCCCAGATCAGCCTATGCAGTCTGTGACTAATCCAAGACGGCACTTCCCGTTTTTGTGCGATTTTCTGTTTCATGAAAGTCTACTGTATGAAAAAATCTTATGTAGTCGTAAAGCGTTGTCTCGGATTAGCCTGCGCGGACTGCGCAGGCTAATCCGAGACAACACTTTACGCAAATGTCCGAAGGCCCCTTTTCGTGTGTTGCACGCCATATAGGATAAATTGTCTGCTTAGTTTCAAGTGTCAAATGGATATCGGCCGACATCGATGGATATCAAGTTTCCTTAGCTCCTACTCAACGTGTCGATTTCATTTACTAAGATAATGTCGCCCTTAGGGGTTAATTTTTTTAAAAGTCGATTGCTGGAAACAGGAGGTCTGTCTGACAAGTTCAACTGTATTTGAGCCATGCTCTGGCAAAAAGGGGACTTAATGCATCTCCGTGATGCATGATACCAAGCAAGTGATCATATGATCATGGATCCATAAAATCAATTTTGTCAAACAACCGACTGAATCATGAAGTATACTTGTCCTTTGACATACAGAAAATTAATCAATCGCAGACTGCGCAGGCTGACCCAGGTCAATATTTTCGCAAATGCATTAAGCCCCTTTTCACAGAGCATGACCCATTTTTTGTCTGTCTCCTCCCCTCCAATCGCCTACGGTGTTTCAAATACGCTAGGCACCTAATTACTTGCGGCTCCCATTAACCCCAAAGCAATATTGGGAATAAAAACGCAACGGGACAAAAATTTACCGAGGGCGTATTGTCTGAACAGTTTGACGTACGGCTGCGTCTGGAAAATATCTATGATTAGAAATATTCACATTATAGTGATTTATTGCTCTCTCATGATTTATTTCATCTTGATCACGTGATACAATTTTGTAACACAAGAAACTGTTATGCGTAATACGATATTGTCTATTGTCTCATATATGATTGGATAACAGATATCATTACATACCTATAAATGATCTGGGTAAAATGCGGGCGTTATCTGAATCACTATACAACTGACCGAAATTTTATTTTTGTATCAGTCGTGTACCCTGTAAGGATAATAATTGTGTCCACGGACTACTTTTGTGTATCAACACTTATTCTGCTAAATAAGTTAAGTAAAACTTTCAAGACGATAGTAGAAACCCAAATTTTGCTATTTTTAAAGTTATTTTTTATGAAAAAAAATTCTCCTTATCGGACAGGGTAGATCCAAGATCAGACTGCACGTTCTGTTCTTGATCTGCACTGTCCGCAAAAGGTCAGAGAGTCGCGCTTAGCAGCTTAAGGGTTAACGTTCGGGTTTTGTGTATTAATGTCGGATCGTGTCTCGCTCATAATAACATCATTGCTTTGTATTTTCATTCGATGTTTCGATTCACAATCAAAAGAAAAAGTGCAGACCAAGTTCCCAGCAGCTGTCCTCCCACTCGTCACAACTCGGCCGATTTCGTACCTACATCTAACCTCGTCCGTATTAAGGCGGCTTCCATTTTGAACTACCCATCACATGATCTTAAACATGGCGGCTCCCCTGTAAATCGCTTAGCAACGACATGAGCAACCACGATGGAGTTATTCACATCTATCGATCTGTCGATGAAAGCTCCCAACGGGAACAGATAAACCAAGCTAAGAATTGAATGTACAAACTGTTTGTCGATTGAAATATTGTTAGAAAGATAATGATATGAAAACTGACTCATGTTTTCTATTTAAGAGGAGCCTTACAATTTCAATAACGGTAAAACGGTGTGCTTCCGGAAACGTGCGAAATGTACCGTGTAGGTGCATATCAAGCTACGTGATACAGCCGAGGGACTTGATCACCGAATCACCCGAGGTATGCCGAATGCTGTCCTCCTACAAAAGTTAGGGCAAACAGCCAAACGTCTGATATCAATGACCATTACGAAAACATGAGCGGTTTTAAAAAGGTACATGTATTTCAAAATGCTCCGATCTTAAACTTCAGCATCACATTTTAATAATCACAAACTTCACTCGTCTCCTACGATTAACTCTTTACCACACAATACTGACTTTTAACGACCCTGAGAAAGAAGTCTTTTGAAAACATTGTGGGAAAAGGAGAAAATGCTGGTAACCAGCATTTTCTCCTTTTCCCACAATGTTTTCTACCCTTCCCAAAACAAATTTCAATTTTTCAGTAACATTTAATTTGTCGTCTGCAACTGCTTTGAATTTGGGACCAGTCTAAAATTTTGTCGTTTGTTAAAGAGTTAAAACGAAAACGAATCCGTACTATTCTTGAGCGTTACAGTGAATAACAACCATTGACTACCATTTCAGCGTTTCAGAAATAGTTTCTAAGCCACGGTTCTTGCCTTTCGTAATATTCAAGGACAAGCAACTGCCACCTTTAAACACGCAGACTGATCTATAATTGCAGACTAACCGTTATTTACATATTCATAAATGTTGTATAATATATGTACAGTCCTAGCAAACCGCAGTTCTCTGATTTCTTTGTCATTCAAAATTAATTTTGTATTGTTTCTTAACAGTTATAATGGGAAGGTACATAATGAAAGGAACATTACATCAGTCTGTATTTCTGCGTGGTCGGATCATGTCTCGTTGCGTGTGTAAAGAGGATTCGACCTTCGGTACCATCCGATACGTACCTTTACACACGCAACTCGACATGATCCGACCACGCAGAAATGCAGACTGTTGTAATATTCCATATTTAACTCAAACAAAAGTGCCATTGAGACTAAATATCGGGCTATGCTTTTACGGTGTAATTTTCAATCTTGAATAATGATATCCAAATGGCATTAACCGGCCTATTTAAAGCATTTGAGCGCTCAATGACAATATATACTTTAGTCGATATGGCGTGCAACAGACGAAAAGGGACCTTCGGACATATGCGTGAAAGTGTGTCGTCCCAGATAAGCCTGTGCAGTCTGTGACTAATCAGAGACGACATTTCCCGTTTTTCTGCGATTTTTTGTTTCACTAAAGTCTACTGTATGAAAAAATCTTATGTAGTCGTAAAGTGCCGTCTCGGATTAGCCTGCGCGGACTGCGCAGGCTAATCCGAGACGACACTTTACGCAAATGTCCGAAGGTCCCATTTCGCATGTTGCGGGCCATATTGTTCACAAAATATTGAACGGTGTGGAGCTTTCATGTAGTCTAATCTTGATTTTCAGTGCGCTGAAATAAACAAAAAACGCCTTTGGGACAGAACAGTCTAGGTCTGAGAGCATATGGAGACAATACTTGAGCTATGCTTTGTGAAAAGGGGGTTTAATGTTCCTTAAAAAAAAAAGTACCAACCCAAGTCAGCCTGCGAATTCCGCTCAGGCTGACCTTGGTCTAAGCTCTTTTGCTATTCGGAAATTTTCTGCATGTCAAAGGACAATTATAATTCATGACTCTGCAAAGTATGGTGCTGTGATTTGCACATCAAAATGCATGAAGAAAAATCATTAAAAATCACTTTTCCTAGATATCCACTGAAATCTAATTTTTCTGTACTATTTGATGAAAAAAAAAGGCCTGTCTGAACTATTATTACTTTGATCTCAGGATCGTCGAGTATTATCATCCTTATCATACGGCAGGCCAACTTGCAGAAGTGAAGCAAAGGGGGGGGGGGGGGGGGAATATCCGTAGGGGAGAAAAATACATTCTTGAATAATACAAAAATAACTACATCATCAGCAACAACAACAAATAAAACCCCTTATTGGAAAAGAAGCCCACTTGCTTTTACAATTAATAATCATTTGCTTTTCTCCCTAAATGATCTTAAAGGTGTGTATGGGCGGGAGAAATATATAGTCACATTTGAAAAGTACTTAACCAATTAGGAAATTGTTAAAAATAGATTCTTCCAGAGCACCGCTTCCGCAATGAAACTGCACTATTACAAAAAAGGAAGACCACAAACCGTCCTATTTTACGTTGTAAAAAACAATGAAACGTGCCAAGAAGTTATCAAGGACAACAGAAGATTACTGTTTCTCTACGATTTGGAAATGTGATCCCTGAGTTATTATTCTAGTCACGAAAGTTATCGTAAGAACTGAAAGAACAAGTAAATATTTTTAAAGATGATTAATTAACCCTTTGGCTGTTAAGGGCGAACACAGCGCGCTTTTGCGGACAGTGTAGATCAAGATCAGACTGCACAGTACGTGCAGTCAGATCTTGGATCTACACTGTCCGATGTTGTGAGACTTTCGCTGGCGAAAAGACCCTTGATATTGTAATATTCAGTATTAGCTGAGAATTGTTATTTGATTATTCAGCAGTTTATGAGTTAACGTATTCTATCAACTTTGCCAGGGTTTTATCTCAACATTCCTTATAAGGCACTTATTTCAGAGAGATGATGTTTCTTATGACATTAAATCCTTCAACGTCTATTTCATTACTACCGTAAACAAATTGGCAGCCAACGAGGTTAAAAACAATCCTCCCACAGTAGGCATGGTTCATCAGTATGAATTAAGGTTTTTCACACAAAACTTCATCAAGCAATATATTAGATCCACTTAAATCCACTTATTTCTGATCATACAATAGTTTTTTTTTTTTTATCGCTCTTTCGGTCTCGATTCTGGTTGATTTGTGGCTAAGGGCGCTTGGACCGACGAAACTAGCCACTAGACATGCCGAATTTTGCTCTACTTCCCGATTTTGCGCGACAGTGGCGACCTTGTTGCTAAGATGTATACGCATGAAAAGTTTTGCGACCTTTATGTTTGACAACAACAAGAAATACGGTGAAAATTATTTCAAATCAACAGAAGTGTGGAAATGTTTCGAATCACTCCCCCAGGAAACTGTTTATTCTTCTTTGTATGCAAATGTCACAGAGCTATCTTGCTTCAGTACACAATTCAAATCGAACTACATCTGTAAACATGGACCCGTGAACGGTATATATTGGCTAATGTTAATGATGCAGGATACTTGTTTGTCTGTCATTCGTTTTATGTGATAAATAGAATCTCACATTTGTGTTTATAAATGAGCCATGCTCTGGCAAAGGGGGTCTTAATGCATCTCTGTGACACATGATACCTAGCAATTCATCACATGATCATGGATCCATAAAATGCATTTTGTCTTACAAGAGACTGAATCATGAGGTAGCATTGTCCTTAGACATACCAAAAATCGACCAATAGCGAAAAGTTTCGGCCCAGGTCAGCGTGCGTTTGGTAAAGAGTTCAAGTATAGTTGTGGATGCATTTACTCCTAAGATACATCTATACTCGTTTTCAGCCAGTTTTTAACCCATTTCATCTTTATTTTATGAAACTTATAATCATTCTTGTATCTTCATGCCAAATGTTGCCTCTGACGGCTGCAAGGTTGCACAGATTACGACATATAGAAAATGCATTTCACTTTCGGCAGCCTTCAAAGAAATCACTTTTGTGACGTTTCAGGTTTAAAATGGACATAAATCCCTTGAATTTTCCTGTCCCATACACCATATTTATCGTTAGTTTATCTATGTTTACACAGCTGACCAAATTCTGAGCCATTCTACACCCTTTCAAGTTTTAACAGCGTTTTTTTCCCCTGGCTGTAAGAATGTGTCTTTAAAATGCTTGAATCGATATAATTTGCACTAAAGGCAATGCTTGAAATACAGTTGGTAAGAGAGTAAACTAAACCCACGTTTGCCTGAAATAAATTGTAAGCTTTAATGACACTTTGATGAAACTTAAGCTGTCTTTTTTCTTATTTAACATTTTTTTCAAATTAAATCTCCAGAAGTGCTCCAACCTTCCTTTTTTTTCATTTTTTCCTCGACATTTTAAAAGAATCATCTTCTCCAGGGTCATAGGATAGTTTGGTATAGTGTCAACAGTTGGCGAAAATGACTGTCCTTAATCCTTACCCTGCTAAGTAAGTGATATGAAACTTTCAAGCCGATAGTAAAAAAAAACTCAAATTTTGCTATCTGAAAGGTTTTATTTTTTGACAGATATCTCCTTATCGGACATTGTAGATCCAAGATCAGACTGCACGTTTTGTGCAGTCTGATCTTGCTCTACAATGTCCGCAAAAGATCATTGAGTAGCGCTTAGCAACATAAGGGTTAATCTCCACTCAAGGACATAAACAGAAAACAGAAACTATTTATGGTCAAGATCTAATGAAACTGGCTACATTATAGGCGTGCTAATGGACGGAATAATAAAAAGACATTTTTGTTTGTTCCAAATCTACACATTCTGTCATGTCTAGTGACTTTAAGTGCATTGATTTCCTCGTAAAGGGATTTCGTGTTTATGTTTTACCCATTTGCTCAGGGCAACTGTTTTTGCTTCTTTCAGAGTAAGTATTTCTCAACAAAATTGACCTGTCACTCATTTACTTTCGTCAATACTCGCTTTATTTCGCGGGGTCATACTCAATTGTACAATTTCATTTTGGGTTTTACAAACAAATGACCCCGCGAAATTCACCGAGCAATGATGGAATTAAATGTGTGACAGGTCAATTTTATTGAGTAATATTAAAAGATATTTAAAGGAAGATAATAAAATAATAACCCAAGCTAGATTCGAACCTATGACCCGGAATCGAGAGCCAATCGCCTTACCGGAGTAGCTAATTATCTATATATACCGTTAAAAAGGCATGATTTTCGTAAATCATCATTTGAAAACCTATATCTATAACGCATTTGCTCAGGGCAACTGTTTTTGCTTCTTTCAGAGTAAGTATTTCTCAACAAAATTGACCTGTCACTCATTTACTTTCGTCAATACTCGCTTTATTTCGCGGTGTCATACTCATTTGTACAATTTCATTTTGGGTTTTACAAACAAATGACCCCGCGAAATTCACCGAGCAATGATGGAAGTAAATGTGTGACAGGTCAATTTTATTGAGTAATATTAAAAGATATTTAAAGGAAGATAATAAAATAATAACCCAAGCTAGATTCGAACCTATGACCCGGAATCGAGAGCCAATCGCCTTACCGGAGTAGCTAATTATCTATATATACCGTTAAAAAGGCATGATTTTCGTAAATCATCATTTGAAAACCTATATCTAGAAAGTTTGAACCTACTTCTAACGAGGGTCAAAGAAATATCATTGAGCGACAGGTAAATTAATAGCATCTTTGGTTTTCGCAGACAGTTTATACCGCAAAACAAAACAAAAACAATAAGAAATACCATGAGCTTGGATGTACGCTGTCTATTATCCTAAAAGTTCTCGAATTAAAGTAATATTCGATTACGACGCGTAGGCCCTGGGTGACAAAATTTCATACAGGAATTTATACAAGCCAGGGGCGTAGATGTCAGTACGCAGAAACGCATTTGCTTACGGCAGTATGAACTAAAAAACAAAGACTAATTTGCAAAAAAAAAACGTTACCAGTGGGCCACAAATAGCTTCTACAATTCAAAAATATTAAGGGAGAAGACCCTCCAGACCCTCGTTTAAAATTTCCCTCCCCTCTCTCGGCACTCGAACCTCGGTTAACTCTTTACCGCACGACAATATTTTAAACTGGTCTAAATCGAAAACATTTGGAGACAACAAACTAAATGTTTTAGAAATTCGGAAATTTTTCTTCGTAACGGCAAAAGAAATTATGGGAAAAGAAGAAAATACTGGTTCTCCTTTTCCCACAATGTTTTTAAAAGTCATTTTCCATGGAGTCGTTAAAATTTGCAGTTCTATGGTAAAGTGTTAATACCTTCGGTATTAATTTTACGTATATATTTTCGGCTAGCTACGCCCCTGCAGACTACCTAAACTTAGAACAGGTGAAGATATTGACACTTGCAGACGCCCTTTCGCGTCTTGAAGATGAATACTTCAACCCTTTATCCTACAATCCCGAGTGTTAACGACCCTGTAGATGAATGATTTCGAAGACATTGTCGGAAAAGGAGAAAATGCTGGCAATCAGCATTTTGTCCCTTTCCCACAATGTTTTATATACTATCAAAGACAATTTCTGCTATCTGAGCCACCTTTAATTTATTGTCTGCAACTGCTTTCAATTAGGACAAGTCTAAAATTTCGTCCTTTGGATTGATTAATTGTATGGTGTTTAACGCCGTTTTCAACATTATTGCAGTTATATCGCGGCGGCCAGTGCACCTATCCATGCTTTCCTGGAGTTTCTTTTACCAGTACTCTGCACTCTATTCTTTCCAAGCCACATAACCATCGTCGAAACAATGGTCAGCGTTGAGAGAAGAATGAATCCTGTCGCAATGACTATCATCAATCCTCGGAAAGAAATTGCCAAGCCGGGGATCGAACCAGCGACCTCCTGCTCTCAAGTCCTGTACGCAACCGACTGAGCTACGGGGCTCGGCTTCATCCTTTGGAATAGAGTAAAACATGGCACATATTCTCAGAATGGACGCCCATATTGGTGAAAGTGATGTCGGTGGCAACAATTTTAAGACAGAATGTAACTACGCCCATTTTTGTTTGTCCATTAAAGCCGATACCCATAATTTTCTCTAGAAATCGCATTATTTTCGGATGAGATTTGTTTGATTGACACTTTTAAGAGTTAAAAGTCCCCCGATATGTATTTCGCAAAACAGGGTTTGAACAGTCTTACAGTGAAAAAACATACTCTTGCTTTGTTTCAAGAGGATTATTAAGTCTTAGAAGTTTGGTTTGGTTTTTAATTACCTTAAGGAAAGACACACCAGACTGCAAAGTGTTTTCGGAAAATTAGACAGGTTGGAAATTTGTCGCAAATTTCAAGTAAGCTTCGTTACATGTCAGTTATGGATGTCTTATTTAAAAAATTTATACGCTAATTTCTGGAAATCATCAAATCTAAAGTCTTCAAAAGTATAGAAAAAGGTTTGAAAAAAAACTTGCCAGGCAAAACGAGAGAGTGCTCGTAAAAGACATTTGCACCGTTTCCCGCGACGTTCTTAGTGTAATCATGCATTAAAAACTTAATTGTTGTTGATGTTATTTTTGTAGCCATTTACTGCATGTTTGTTTCAACAGGTAATGAATGAACAGGCAAATGCTTTTATCCATGGAGAGTGATCCTCTCTCAGCGCTGAGCATTGTTTCCGACGATTGTAATGCAGGAAAGCAAGCAGCATGTGACTTGGGAAGAGTATTGAGGAAAGTACTGGTAAAAGAAACTCCAAGCCTTGGATAGGCGCACTGGCCGTAGTTATATCTCCAAAATGATGTTGAAAATGGCGTTAAACACCTAACACACACACACAAAAAAAATACAATCGTTTACTTTTATGCTAAGTTACTACGTTAGCATGTTGACATGAAGTAGTGTTTGGCTTGTATGAAAACCTAAATGCTTATATGTAAATTAATTTCAGTTTCCATATATACGTATGTTTTGTTACATAGGATTTTATTACCTCTGTATGATTCACGTTGTCGTTTGGTGTTAGAAAATTAATGTTGAGACGATGACCTATATAGGTTAAGTTAATAAAATGTTCTGTTCTGTTCTTGTAAAACCGCGAAGTAACTGCCTGTTCGGGTAAGAAATCTGTACCACAGTTTGTCAGTTACACTGGTTCCTTCTTCATTCTTAACCAGGGAAAAGAATTTTAAATTCTTCCATTAGAGAGCTTTTACAGGCGACAGACTATCTCTTTCTCAAATGATGGTTGCCATAAATAAAGAAGAGAGTATTGTGAGAAATGGTCTTATAGTTACTTTGGTACGTAATTCGGGGTTCATATCGTAATAATTCCTAGATATACCAACTAGCGAATGTCTGTTTTAAAATAGACCATAGCAAAATATGCAAACGGCTTTAAATTTTGGGGGAATACTTTAACTCGCATCCATATCAATGTCTGCATCGATCCATTAAAGAAATGAAGCCTTTAAAGGAGATTGGAAGGGCACGATAAGGTGACCTGGGTCCGTATTCACCAACCATTCTTAAGAATATTCTTGGTCTTGTTCTCCAAAATTTTCCAAATTTGAAAGTAACACACCATCTGATTGGCTAAACCATTTGGTTTAGCCAATCAGAAGTTGTGTTACTTTCAAACTTGGAAAATCTTGAAGAATAAGTCTAAGAACGTTCCTAAGAATGGTTGGTGAATACGGACCCTGAACTGCAGACAAAACTAACGATTTTTACATCGAATGCACTTAAAGACTGTAAACGAACCGACTCGGTAACGCGTTCTTTAAGTGAAAAAAAAAAAAAATCTAGACATGCTCTTATTGTTCTCCTTGTTTTTAAAAAGTTAAATCTATTTCGCAGATTGAAAAACAGAGACCGATTGTCCATTTTAGATATGTGAAGTTGGCTTGAAGCTTATCTTGTTTATAAATTACGACTATCTTTGTTGAAATTTGCCAAAATACATTGAGTGCCAATATTGTTTTCCGCGAACTTTAGAAAAGAAAAGACGCTATTATCAATTTACTATCACCTTGTAAAAACGCGACAAACAGATTTAAAACAAAACAGAACAGAACAGAACATCGTTTATTTGACAAAGACTTTACATAGTTTTTAGTTATAAATATTGTGTATATATTCTAAAACACGCATTAGTCACGCGATTACTTTCAGTATTATATTTGCAGCTCCAAACGGTCTATCTTCAAATGTTAAACAAGTGAATAGTGAATAATGTGAAACATTAGAATTAGCATTTAAATATCGAACTATCTATCAGAATATGATTTTAGGTCCTCCCATACTGAAAGTGAAGGATCTAATGTAGCTCTAATGATTCGGATTGTCTCAAAGGAAAATAGAACAAATTTTTCAAAAAGAGAAACAGACCTCCTATTTGAGATCGTAAAAAAAACCACGGGGATGTTTGCTAAAAGATAAGAATGGTTCTGTGTCGTCTGATTTTAATCTACGCGTTCTGCAAAGGCAACAAAAACTGTTCTTTGTGACGCAAAAGGTTTAAAACCTGCTTGAGCAGATTTTTACTTTGTAATGCCAAAATTTGTTTTTGTATCCCGGAAACACCCAGGCCTATGTTCACCAACCATTCTTAACCTTTAATCTGCTAAATGAGATAAACTTTCATACCAAAGGTAAAAAACCAAATGTTGCCATTCCAAATTTATTTGAGGAGAAAGATCAGGCTGCATGTCCTGTGCAATCCGATCTTTATGTACACTGTCTGCAAAAATTCCTTGAGTCGTGTTTAGCAGCCTAAGAGCTAATGACATTCTTAGTCTTAATTTCAAGCATTTCCTACATTTGAAAGTAACGCAATTTCTGATTGGCTAAACCAAATGGTTTAGCCAATCAGAAATTGTGTTACTTTCTAAATCTATATTTCTGCTAGGAAGATAATTTAGAATGGTTGGTAAATATGACCCCAAGTTTTATGTCCTAGAATTGATTTCAGCAAGAAATGACACGTGTCCAATTTAAAGGGGCCTTGGTATATACATTCCTTAAACAACACATTTCCAAAGCATCTGTAAACCATCGAATCAACTATGACAGGTTCTCTTTTTTTTCCGTCAAAGAGCGAGTTGCTAGATTGAGTTAAGGATTGTATGTTATGGTGAACCCATGATATATTATTTGAAATATGAAAACGGATGTCATTTTGGCAGTTCCTGTCAGTGGTTATCGTCTCTCGAGCCTGATTTCCCGCGACAATCATTTCATTTGATAACCATTTCTGCCTGACTGTCTGGAAACTGTCACAGAATTACGGAGACTAATGATTCATGAGCCTATAGACTAGCTTCTAACTGTTAACTCTTTACCAGACAATAAAGGTTTAGACTTGTCCATATTGAAAGCTATAGCAGACGAAAAGTTAAATGTCACTAAAATGATGGAACATACCATAGAATATTAAGAAAAGACAATTATGGGAAAAGGAGAACATGCTGGTTACAAACATTTTCTCCTTTCTCCACAATGTTTTCAAAAGTCCTCTCTCAGGCTCGTTAAAACTAGAAATTGTGTGGTAAAAGCACTCAAAAAGTTCTTGCTCAGTATAAGTCCGTACTTAGTATCGGTATGTTCAAGACATTTTGTCTTCTCGGTGAACCCCGTCATGCTTGCCTAAGTCCCTATCAAACGGCAAAAACTTGGAGTCGTCTAACTTCAACGCTGTTGCAGACGACAGGTTAAGTAAAGCTAAAATGATGAGGGTTGTATCTAAAAGGGGAAAGATCATTACTGAACAATGTTGGCCAACATTTTAAAGCATTCGCAAATATGACACAGATAATAAATAGGACGTATCTTTGAAAGAGTAGAAAGAGTTGATGGAAAAAGAGAAAATAGTGGTTATCAGCAATTCTCCTTTAACACACTGTATTTAAAACCTTCTTTCTAGGGGTCGCTAAACTCTGGGTTGCTTGGTTAAGGCTTAAATGAAAACAACTCTAAGATAATGTGAAATGGAATCTGAGGTTATTCTGTGTATGCATACTATCTGTGAAGAGAATCGCTACACCGCCGAAGGTTTTATACCAAGGTATGCCCAAACCATAATTTTTACGCCGGTCAATATGCGTGTGTCATTCAGCGTTTCGCTTAGATTCTTGCGTGATAGCCGGAGCCGTAGATCTCGATGATATTGTACCAGAGCTCCAGATAGAGGGAGTGATTTTGATTTCAAAACTGAAAATATTAATCATTCACCAATAAACCCTATGTTATGGGTACTCATTAGAATTATCTCATCGAGATGATTCTAATGAGTACCCACAACATAGGGTTTGGAAGAGGAATAATGGATTTAAAATACTATCACTCCCTCTTATCTGGAGCTCTGTTGTACCATTTTGCGGATAGGGCATGCCTTATGGAAAGTATACAGTACGGAGTCATGCCCAAAAAGACTGTGTTAGCCGATCAAAAGTTGTACCCTATTCTTAATTGCTGTGTCAACATGTCATTTGTTTTCGGCAGTATTCAATTATAGACAGCGAACGGTTGCTATATCATTCCAGTGCAGTCACCCATTTTCGTTATTTTATTTAAATGACCGATGAACTTGAGCTTCGATAACCATCGACTGCAGAACTGTCTGATATACTCGACTATAAACCGCTCTCACCTATAAGACGCACACCACCAACTCTCCGTGCAGAGATTCGCTCTTCCGCTGAAGGCTGAATATTAATCCATCCCCGCACAATTCAAGGGGGCTGCTTTTGTATAACCAGCATTTTCTTCGGCCGTTTCAAAGAAAAAAAAATTATCATTTGAGTCGGATTTAATCCGTTACCTGCAAATGCGTTCAAATTGGTCGTTCCAAGGTTTCTCGCCTGGTGACGGGTTAAACTCTACTTTAATCTAGATCTAAAAGTGTATTTCCACTTTGATTTTTAAGATGGTTTTGATCATAGCTTGTTATCAGGTGGCGGACGGCATAGAGCCAAGACCAGACTGCATGTTTTACGCAGTCTGATCTTAATATCTGCCGCCCGCGAACACTATTTAAGTCGCTATATATAGGGAGAGTTGTTTCGAATTCTAAAGACTGATTTCAACAAATTGAAAGCATTTGCAGATGACAAATATAGCTCAAATGTGAGAAAAGCATAAATTGCTTTTGCAAACAATGTGGGAAAAGAAGAAAATACGATAGTGGTAACCCAGGGTCGTTAAAACTGGATTTGTGCGGCAAGGGGTTAAGTGACCTTTGCTTTCAAAGCGCTTCCAAGCCTTATTCATTCTCGGCTCTATTTTGTCGAACGCAATAAAAGGCTTGTGACATTTTAGCCCGTCTTATATAAAAGTTCAATCGATAGACTCTTTATCACAGCATCCTAAAGGCATAAAATACATCTTCACCCTTTTGCAAAATGCCGCTTCGTTTTTACGAACCGTATCGAGAAGGCTTTCGGTAACAGGGAGTAGGGGAAAAAGGAGAAAAAGCTGGTGACCAGCATTTTTTCCCAAATGCCCCAGTATTTTTACAAACCTAAAGGAGAAAACTTTCGATAGGATGGGGGGGGGGGGGGGCGTGAAAGGCGAACCTAAAGGAGAAAACTTTCGATAGGAATGAGCAGGAGGGATGAAAGTCGAAAGAGCTGACGACCAGGATATTTTTCTTTTTTCCTAAATGCCCCTGTCTTTTTAAGAACCTAGGGGAGAAAACTTTCGATGGGTGAGGAGGAGGGGAAAGAAGAAAAAACTGGTGACCAGCATTTTTCCAAATATGTTTCATATCCTTTCAAGACAAAACCCATCATTTGAGCTACATTCAGTTTGTCGTCTGCAACTGCTTTCAATTTAAAGGGGCTTGATAATTTGTCTTCTGAAAAGACTGTGACCTTTACACTGCTGACTAAATAAAATGACAACTTTCAGTTAGCACTAGAAAGACCGAGATACTGCAACTCTAAGACTGTCTTGCCCCTTATGTCTGATAATACGTCGAACAGCGTATAATCAGTGATTCGATTGCATGTTCTGTTCAGTCTGATCTCTATCTATACAGTTCGAAAAGACACCAATCATTACGGCTTTTCATTTCTCCGACAATACCGAACTTTGACGATCTATGTGAAGAAGCTTAAACAAACACTTTGGGAAAAGGAGAAAATGCTGGTTACCAGCATTTTCTCCTTTTCTCACAGTGTTTGAGACTCTTTTGAAAATAAAATCTATCCTTTGAGACACAATGCATTTTTCGTCTGCCCATGCTTTCCCTATGGACTGTCGTGTTGTAAAGAGTAAAATCACCGACAGACTAGAAGTTCTTGTCGTTAATGAATCGTGAAATACTGTAATAATAAAAAGCCCCGAGATATATTTAGGATACTGAAAGACACTTTATAACTCTTACAACTATCTCGTGAGGAAATACTCTTTGATTTATTAATCTTGTATGGAGCTGAATTTTCACCATTGTACTTGAACTTCAAAGGTTCCTAACGTACGTTCTTAAGCCCTTATCTTTCTAACTTTACACCTTAACAAAAAAACAAAAACATAAATAAATTACCCATGCTCTGGGAAAGGGGGCTTAATGTATCTCCGTGTTGCAAGATGCCAAGCAAGTTGTCACATTACTATGGATCCATAAAATCCATTTTATCTAACAACTGACTGAAACATGAGATAGGTTTACGCTGGTCCTTTGACATGAATAAAATTGACCAAAAGCAAAAAGTTTCGATACAGGTCAGCCTGCGCAGACTGCGCAAGCTGACCTGGGGTCGATACCTTTTGCAGATGCATTGACCCCTAGGCCGCTAACCGCGACTCACGGACCTTTTGCGGATAGTGTAGATCCGAGATCAGACTGCACAGAACGTGCAGTCTGATCTTGGATCTACACTGTCCGATAAGGAGTATTTATCCAGCCCCAATAACTCTGAAATACATAAAATTGACCAAAAGCAAAAAGTTTCGACGCAGGTCAGCCTGCATAGACTGCGCATTGACCCTTAGGCTGCTAAACGCGACTCACGGACCTTTTGCGGACAGTGTAGATCCAAGATCAGACTGCACAGAACGTGCAGTCTGATCTTTGATCTACACTGTCCGATAAGGAGTATTTATCCAACCCCGATAACTCTGAAATACCAACATTGTGGTTTTACCACCGGCTTGAAAGTTCCATTTAAGTTATTTGGCAGGATAAGGGTTACGCCACCTTTTCACAGAGCATGGTTCAAATGTTAGGCTTATTGGGATTAAAAAGAGAATGTAGACTAAACCATTAAAAGAAAAAAAAAGTGGATTACACTTAGACAAAACGATTGCAAACGACCGTCCTGTTGTCTAAACGACGAGTATACTATCTGCACCTGTTTACTGTCGACATTTGCTCAGCCCGGGTTCCAGACTCTGTACTGTACCAACTGAGCTACAGTGCTCGGCCAAGCCGAAATAAATGCTTCGTAAAGAATGGGAACGTGTTGAAATTGAAATGATTTTTTGCTGTAAAAGGCATCAGAAGAAATACGTAAAGGATACATCTATACTCGTTTTCCTCCTTATTTTGTGAAACTATAATCATTATTGTATCTTCATGCCAAATGTTGACCCAGACAGTTGCAAGGTTGCACAGATTACGACGGATAGAAAATGCATTTCATTTTCTGGAGGCCTTCAAATAAAGAAAGCACTGTTGTCGTTTCCGGTTGTAAATAAAGACACATCCCTTGAGTTTCTCTATTCTTTACGCCATATAATTATATTGGTAATTTATCTATGTTTACACAGCTAACTAGAATATGAGCCATTCTACGTGCTACCAAGTTTTAACAGTTTTTTTTTTTTTTTCTGGTTGTAAGGATGTATCTTTAATATGCACAGCAGCGCAGTGAAATAGATGCAATAATTTTGTAAAGAGGCGCAAAATCCCAAGAGATGCAAGCAGAAGTATAGGGAACAGGGGAGTTGGGTCTGAAATAACTGCACTTCTGTAGATCTAGATCAGACTGCATAGAAAGTGCAGTTTGATCTTGGGTCTACACCATCCGCTTGCTGATGCTAACCTATTACCAGATCATCTTCATCTGCCTTGGGAATCGAATTTTAAAACCTCAAAAAGAGTCGAATGGGCTTAGTTGGCAGCGAAGGGGTTACAGCAGCTGAAGATAGGTGGCTTCTGCCAAAGCCAAAAATCGCTAAGTAAAGAAAAATTCTTGCGTACAAGCCAAAGCCAAACTAATGCGATTTTTTTTCCGAAAGAAAAAAATAAAAAGCTCACCGTTTTGGACAGTGTGGATCCAGCATCACACTGCACGTTCAGTACAATCTAGGTCCGTATTCACCGGGCATTCTTCGGAACATTCTTTGTCTTATTCTCTTAGATTTTTTTAACGTAAAAGTAACACAACTTCTGATTGGCTAAACCAAATGATATAGCCAATCAGACTTTGTGATATTTTAATTTTAGACAACTTTGGAGAATAGGACTAAGAACGTTCTTAAGAATGGTTGGTGAACACAGACCCTGATCTTGATCTACACTGTCTGCAAAGGCACCGTAAGTCACGCTTAGCAGCTTAGGGATTAATTGACTACATCTTTAAACATATTAGAAAGAAAACATATAGATCAGCCTCGTAAAATAGGGATATTAATCCGTTGATGAGTTTAGCTTTAACGACTACGTACGAAAATATTGTAACAAAGGATGAAATTGCTCAGCGCAATCCACTTCTTCTTTTGTCACAATGTTTCTATAAAAGTGACCTTCAGAGAATGGACACACAATAAATTAATATTGCATACTTCCGCCCACGGCTTGTATAACAGCTTGCAGTCTTCGACTCTTACCTCTCACAACAGGTTGAAACAGCACGATCGGTAGCCCCTGCCATGAGGTTAACCCTTTACCAGACGACAAAATTTTAGCCTTTTCCAAATTGAAAGCATTTGCAGTCGACAATTTCTTTGTGGCTCAAATGGTGCAATTTGTCTTTGATAGGGTAGAAAACATTGAGGGAAAAGGAGAAAATGCTGGTTACCAGCATTTTCTCTTTTTCCCACAATGTTTTCAAAAGGTTTCTTTCCCAGGGGCGTCAAAAGGCGGCATTGTGTGGTAAAGGGTTAAGGGATAGGCCTACCTCAGTTCAGTTCATTTCAGACGCAAAAGACTGGTTTGTTGGTGTAAGCAGCAGCTGGATTCTAATTTTCACCTCATTTCATATCATTCACACCAGAAAATTAAACCCAGTAAAAACACAGGGGGTGCAACACTATTTTTACTGTGTATATAATGAATATTTCCAGGCAGTATTAACACTCTATAGGCTGCTAAGCGCGACTTAAAGACCTATTACGGACAGTGTAGATCAATATCAGACTGCACAGAACGTGCTGTCTGATCTTGGATCTACACTGTCCGATAAGGATATATCTTTTCCCAAAAAATAACTTTGAAATAGCAAAATTTTGTTTTATACTATCGGCTTGAAAGTTTCATTTAGCTTATGCAGAAGGTTAAGGATTTAAAAAAAAAAAAAAACTCAATAAATCAAAATCGGGAAATCTTTCTACTAGAAATAAGCCTTGCATCATGAAAATTTCGAGAGTAAAATATGATAAATTTTCAATCTGATGTAGAGCGTTCCTATCTATACAAAGCGCATCTAATCTCGGTCTAAACGCACTATTGCTTTTTGTGTTTGAATCTTGTCAGCCTTTATATTACCACTAGAGATGTGTGCTTTTTATATTGTTCATTGTGTCACAGAAATTTTCTTGCCAAATATAACCTTGCTCGTAACGAGCAATTTCTCTTTTTCCCACAGTGTTTTCTACCCTTTTTGAGACCTTTCTGCCATTTTCATCAAATTTAAAACTGTCGTCTGCAAACTCTCTCAATTTGGACCAATCCAAAATTTGTCGTTTGGGAAAGGGTTAAGAGGCAATAATCAGAGAGGGCTTTCTTGCCTAGAGTTTTAACCCTTAGGCTGCAAAGCGCGACTCACTGACCTTTTGCGGACAGCGTAGATCAAGAGCAAACTGCACATTTCTGATATAACTTTCCATGTGAATGTATTTTGGTGATGGGCACAAAGATGCAATTCTTTTGCGCATCAAAAAATGAAATTGTTATATGAAAGCATCTTGGAACTATTTTGCGTCCGGGATGTTTACATGTTTCAAGGAAGCAAGTAAGTCTCATGTAAGTTTCAATACACCTGTTTACATATAGCCCTGTTTCAACATCTCATGGAGTAAACCTCTTGAGATACAGTTGTGTGACAAAAAGGGTCTGATTTTCGTCTACTTTATGGATAAGACTTTCCTAACTCTTCATAAAAATACCATTAAGCTCGCAGAAGACTCGCTTAACGCTTTACCTGACACTGCCGCCTTTTAACGACCCTGTGGAAAAAAAAAACTTTTGAAAACATTGTGGGAACAGGAGAAAATGCTGATAACCAGCATTTTCTCCTTTTCCCACAATGTTTTGTACCCTATTAAAGACAGAAATAATCACTTGAGCTACATTTTCTCAGTCGTCTTAAAATGCTTTCAGTTTGGTCCAGTCCATAATTTTGTCGTTTGGTAAAGATTTAAAAGCAACTGCTTTATACTCGTATAACTTTTTTATTATCTCAAATGCCAACTTATGGCAAATCCTATATATGAGACAAGATCTGTGAAAAGGGGACTTAATGCATCTGCGAAAAGTATCGACCCAGGTCAGCCTGTGCGGAATGCGCAGGCTGACCTGGGCCGAAACTTTTCGCTAATGGCCAATTTTCTGCATGCCAAAAGACCAGTGTACCTCACGATTCAGTCGGTTGTTACAAATAATGGATTATATGGATCCCTAATTATGTAATGTCTGGCTTGGTACTATGCATCACAGAGATGCATTAAACCCCCTTTTGCCAAAGCATGGCTCAGATGTGTGCTCTAATAATTCAAATTAGTATCCACAGGGGACGTTTTGATGACAAATATTTATAAATTGATTCTCGACCGTAAGTTATTACGGCACAGTCTATTTTTAGACCTATCAAAACTGTTACGAATTTCAGAAAGTTCAATTATTTGATAAAATGAAAAATTCGGTGTTGTAACGATAGCAAATATATTGGCATAAAGAATATTAATCATTTATCACAAGCAAATTCTCCTTTTCTTACAGTAAATTCATAGACATATGGGGCGTAGGCATATCTGTGCAGTATTTGATTATATCCTATGATATCCGCTCTTTATTCTGTAGCTTCGGTATTTTACATTTCACATGAAATTATGCAAAGCGAAAGAAAAGATCAAATGAAATATGAAACACAATAGCTATGAGCAAATAACTGTTATTGGTAAGCACTTGTGGCGAGAAACTAGGCTTTAAGCAGCGATCATATATAAATCCTTCCTCCTCTCGACAAACTAGAGACGAATTACAACAGTCTTTTGTGTATTTACACACTCCCCAGTACGCGGAGCAACACACGTAGTGTTCTCCGCAAAGTAGTACACCCTCACATTGATAGCTAAAGAAGCACGGATAATGGATTGGCGAGCTTTCGCACCGGAAGTCAGTTCCCTCGTGCAGTCGTGTGCAGCTCCCGCTACAGCAGTCCTGGTCGTTTTCGCAATCTTCATTGGACCATTTGCAGCGTTCGAAACCCGACACTGAAATAAACAACACAGACAAACTGTTATAATCTATTTAGACACATATTTATCACCTTTTTATGGCTACACATTATTTCCCAATAAACTACATTTAAATAATGCAGCTGCAAGAAGTATCGACCCAGGTCAGCCTGCGCAGTTCGCGCAAGCTGACCTGGTTCGAAACGTCTTGCTATTTTTATATTTTCTGCGTGTCAAAGAACCATTTTACCTCAGAATTCAGTCGGTTGTTGGGCAATATGGACTTTACGAATCCATAATTACATAATGACTTGCTTGGTATCATGCGTCACGAAGATGCATGAATCCCCCTTCTGCCAGAACATGGTTCTTATATATACCGTGTCTACTCATTGATGACCACCACTCTCATATTTTTGAATTCTTATCATCGCCAATATGATGGAGTTATCTCCCTTTGGCGAGGGAATACCGTGTCTAGCGCCGCCAGCTCCAGACTATGTGGACATTCATGCTATCGTGTAACACACACAAACCGTAAACAAACCAAGCCGAGAATAGTAAGTGTCAGTTAGTTACTGCATCATAAAGAAATGAACTTCCGTAAGTATTAATGTTTCCATTTTATTTTGGGATTTTATATGTGATGACATGTTTGCTTGTTTACACATTGTTTTAAGTCCGAGTGCGCTTTTAATTCGAAGAGTCCGACTCGTAGAAATACGACGCACTGAGTCTGTGGTGCTTTTACTCATCTTAAAATGAAGAAGTCATGAAGGAATCTTGCTTGGCATTATTTGACAAGAAGACTGAACTTTACCGTTGATAGACACGCAAGTATTGGACGTCAGAGGAAATTAGTGTGGTAATTTGATCGTCCATACAATGCAATCTCTTTAGATGTGGTATGCATTTACTTCATCACTTATAAATGTATTTTCTCCTTAATCTATTACCACTGTTACGATCCCTTGAAGACAGCCTTTGAAGTAAAGAGGAAAATGCTGGCATTTTGTCCTTTTCCAGTTATATTACATATATATCTAGCCCATAAAATTTGAATTTTTAGAAAAATCTCATAATTTTAGCCATTTACTTTACTTGTTGTCAGTATGGTCGAGTTCTAATACTTTGTCGTCCGCTAGCCGGCCAAATACTACATATACTTGTAGGATACTGATTCAGGGCGAAAACCAACATTTAGGACAATAAATGAAGCTGGCAGTACACATGTATGACAATGATTGAAGACGAAAACACACTTGTACGACAAGTAATACAGACGAAAATACAGTAGTAGGGCGATGGATGAAGACAGTACAGAATAAGGACAATGAATGAAAATGACAGTACACAAGTGGGACAATAAATGACCTCGACATCATTCTAGTAACAACAGCACACTAGTAGGATAATAAATCCAGATGGCAGTGCACCAGTAGCACAATGAAAAAAGATGACACAATACTATAAGGACAATAATTAAAGATGACTGTACACTTGTCGGCAATGAATAAAGACGACATATTAACAGTAGCGCCCTAGAAGAAGACAAGAGGTCCCATATGGCAGTACACTAGTAAGCCAATGAATGAAAATGACAGTACACTAGTAGGGCATTGAAAGAAGTCAACAGTAAACTGGTAGGACAGTTAATAAAGATGACAGTACACTATTAGGACATTAAATGAATACGACAGTCCAATAGTATGATGAATGAATACGACATAATACCAGTGACACACAACTAGAAGACAAGAGCTCGCTATTAGGATATTAAACGAAGATGACATTACACTGTAAGGACAATGAATGAAGACGACGGTATACGAATAGGGCACTGAATGAAGACGATATAATAATAATAAGATAAAGACGACGACATTACACGAGAATGACAATAAATGAACACTACATAGTACTAGTATAACAATGTATCGAAACGACAACTCTTGTAGGACACTGAGTAAAGACGACATTATTGTCGTTTGACTTAAATGAACACGACATAATACTCCTGTGAAAATAAATGAACCATGCTCTGGAAAAAGGGAGCTTAATGAATCTCTCTGATGCATTTTACCAAGCAAGTCATCATATCATAATTATTGACTTAGTTTAAACGTATTTTATTCAACAGTATAAGATACACGTTAACAGAATACAATACAATCATATGACAAATATAGTGAAGAAAATGATAGGAACGGACGCTTAGGCTTATAAAGTTCTTCTTCAAATTTCGGGTAACGGTTACTAGTATTACATGAATATACCATTACTAATTGCGAAAAAAGTAAGTTAATTTAGAAAAAAGATAAAAAAAAAACAGTGTGGAGTGTTTCTGATGAAGATTTCAATTGGAGACACCTATATAATGGCTGTTGAAACTTCCAGCTTGACCATCACAATTGATTAAACCGGTAATTGTTTACACTATTTAAAGATTAGCAATTAGGCATTACTTGTAAATCTTTTACTATCATGGATGTATGTGTGCACGGCAGCAAATATTCAGTGGTTATCAAGCAGACTAAGGTTTTCGTCGCCAAATAGAATGATTTGGAGTGTAAGTCTAATTATACTGGGCTTAGAGTAATTCTTTGGTTAGTATAAAAAGGAAATTCCAAAAAGTAGCGTTGGGTTGATTCCACTGTGCCGCATCCACAAAGTGGTGATTGCACCATTTTTTTTTTAAGTACAAATTCTCATTGAGACAGCTGCATTTGTTTCGTAATCTAGTATGTATGATCTGAATTTACCTATCGTCAAAAAAGTAAAGCCACTGTGGACATGGTTTATCTACGTTCAAACGGTATTTAAAGAATGGCAATGATTCCGAGTTTTTAATTTCATCTGGTAGGGAATTCCAATCATTAATCACAGCTAGCAAAAATGAAGTAATGTACAAGCTCGTTCTACTAGCAATGCTTCTCAAATTGTTAGGCCTTCGAAGGTTGTAAGAGCAAGAGTTGCCAACCGTAGGTAGAACAAGAGTATTAACCCTTACCATTTTTATAGTAAAGAATAATAGAAAAGATTTATAAAAACCATTTTGTCTAACAAACAACTGGGTCTATGGGTAGAATAGTCCTTTGGCATGCAGAAAATTTACAGATAGCTAGAGATTTCAACCCATATCAGCCTATATAGGCTGATATGGGTCGAAACTTTTGTGCAGATGCATCAAGCCCCAATTTATATGAATTCGACAACATGCTAGTAGGACACTGAATCAAGAGAGGGACTAGTATGATAATGCATGAAGACTACATTATTCTAATAAGGTACTCAATGAAGACGACAGCACGCTTGTAAGAAAACTGAATGACATAATAAAAGTATGAAACTGAATGAGGACGGAACAATACTAGTGAGGCACTGAATAGAGAGGACATAACAATAGTACGGCAATGAATGAACACAAGATAAAACAAAAACAATGAATGAAAGCTTCTTAAAACGTTATGGAAAAAGGAGAAAATGCTGGTCACTAACATTGATTTCCTTTTCCCCCAGTATAATTGTTCTAAAAGTCAAATCACACCGTTCGAGGCACGTTAGATTCGTCATTCTGCAAATTCCTTTAACCCTTAGGCTGCTAAGCGCGACTCACTGACCTTTTGCGGACAGAGTAGATCAAGATTAGATTGCACAGAACGTGCAGCCTTATCTTGATCTACACTGTCCGATAAGGAGATATCTTTCCTTCAAAAATACTTTTGAACAAGGAAAACTTGGGTTTTTACTATCGGCTTGAAAGTTCCATTTCATTTATCCAGCAGGATAAGGCTTCAGACGACAGCACACCTGTAGAAAACTGAATGAAGACGACATAATACTAGTAGACATTGAATGAGGACCAAACAATACTAGTGAGGCACTGAATGGAGGCGACACAATACTAGTATGACACTGAATGAGATCGAAACAATACTAGTGAGGCACTGAATGGAGACGACATAATACTAGTATGACATTGAATGGGGACAAAACAATACTAGTGAGGCACTGAAAGGAGAAGACACAATACTAGTATGACATTGAATGGGGACAAAATGATACTAGTGAGGCACTGAAAGGAGAAGACACAATACTAGTATGACATTGAATGGGGACAAAATGATACTAGTGAGGCACTGAATGGAGAAGACACAATACTAGTATGACATTGAATGGGGACAAAATGATACTAGTGAGGCACTGAATGGAGAAGACACAATACTAGTATGACATTGAATGAGGACGAAACAATACTAGTGAGGGATCTAATTGAGACGACATAATACTAGTATGGCATTGAATGAGATCAAAACAATACTAGTGAGACACTGAACGGAGACGACATAACAATGGTATGTCAATGAATGAACACCAGATGAAACAACGGCAATGAATGAAAGCTTTCTAAAATCATCATTGGAAAAGAAGGAAATGCTGGTCATCAGCATTTTTTCCTTTTTCCACAATATTTCTAAAAGAAACATCTAAGAATCGAATCTCACCGTTCGAGACACTTTTAATTTGTCATTCTGTAAATGCCTTTAACCCTCAGGCTGCTAAGCTCGACTATAGGTCTTTATGGCTACAGTTTAGATCCAAGATCAGACTACACAGAACGATCAGTCTGATCTTGGATCTACACTGTCCGATAAGGAGATATCTTTTCCCAAAAATTACCTTTGAAATAGCAAAATTTGAGTTTTACTGTCGGCTTGAAAATTTCACTTCGCTTATTTAGCAGGATAGGGGTTAATTTAAATAACGCTGAGATTTTGTCGTCCGAAAAAAAAGAGTTTTATATTTTAATCTCCGTCAGGCGAGTTTTTCGTCTTGCTGTTGACAAGTTCTGAAAAACATTGTGGCTAAAGGAGCAAAATCTCTTTTAGCTAAAAGGTTTTCCATGTATCCGTACATTAGACTTTAACTCATGTTGAATAGTCATACGTTGAAAGGATGTTTCCATGAAGTCTGCTGCGAATTTGTTTTTTTTTTTTATTTCAGGATGTATACTTTAACGTCGATATTCTGTCCTTCGTGTACACGCACAAAAATCCAAAAGAACACCACAGAAAGATTCATTGATTGATTGATTGATTGATTGACCGAATTGTGTTTTCCGCCGGTTTCAACATTTTTCAGTCAGCTCACAGCGACAGCTCACATGTTGATGTACATCCTAGGTTTCACCTGTACTAGGTTATGGTTCTGAAGAAAAACCCAGTCCTTCCAGAGATGCTCGAACTCAGGGCCTCCATGTCACGAGTCCTATACTTTCCCAATTAGACTGGTATCAGTCCGTTAAATAGAGCATTTTCATAAAATAAAACACAAAATAAGACTGCAAAGCAAATACACTCATAGAATGTTCTCATGGTCTGATAAAACCTGTATCTCAGATAAAGAGCAAGTAACAACACATATTCCTGAGGGTTTACAATAGTTGTGTACCTTGTTTATTAGAATGACTCAAATCAGGGCCTGAATGCCAGGCTATTTCCCAATGAGCCACGCAGAATCCCCTACAAAACGGGTGATATACATATCGAACTTATTTTATTGTATTGCATTTAGGCATGTTCTTTAAAAGATTTACCTTGGATTTAGTTCAAATATTTCTACCAAAAGGCTATTTTTTTTTTTCAACTCTTTCACTGACAATGTTGCCTTGGATAGCTTTTGTGGACGGCGTAGATCAAGATCAGACTGCAGAAATAAAGACCACGTGAAAAGTTCATTTAGTTGACAGCAAAAGAGTTAAACCTTAACAAGGGGCAGCCTATCGCCGTTATTCTATAGCGAGCTAATGCCAATGCTAAACATCTCACGAATCATGTTCAACAGTAATTAATTGTTCTGATTTCAAAGACATTAAATCGTTTGAAGAAAAGGAACTATTGATTTACGGTTCAATGGTAATCGTGGCTAATAGACGTGGAATCGATTGATTTCCTCTATGTGTGAGGGATGCAAATCGCACAATTTCGGACACAAGATCAACTCGACCATACAAATGTTGGTTTGTGTACCGGCAAGTGGCTTTGAAAGAGACCTTCATAGATCTTTTTTTTTGCGAATTACAAAAGAAATGTTAAACACTGATAAAACAGCAAAATATAATTTTCCCATTAAGCGTATAGAAACGTTAAAAGTAGTAAAAAGGTTCTAAATTGGCGTTCAAAGTACGGTTTCGTCTCTTTGCAATCGGTAATTCGGTCTACTCTTATGGGATCCAATGTGACATCGTATTTATCCTTAAAGGCTGCTAAGCGCGACTCACTGACCCTCTGCGGACAGCGTAGATCAAGATCAGACTGCACAAAACGTGCAGTCTGATCTTGGATCTACACTGTCCGATGAGGAGACATTATCTCCTCTAAAAATACCTTTGAAGTAGGAAAATTTGGGTTTATACCATCGGCTTAAAAGTTTCATTTCTTTTATTTAGCAGGATAAGGGTTAGGTTCAGAGGGCCGCGCGGCTATATCCACTGTTTGCAAAATTGCGGATTATTTGTCCGTTATTTAACGAACCATTACGAAATTTTGACAGAATGCCTGGGAATAAACTCTCTAAAAGGGGAATAAAAATCAATCTTACAGTGTATTTTGTTTCTTACAGTAAAATACAATTCTACGGCATTTTTGGAAATTGAGTACAATCCGAAATAACTAACGCGTTATTGATTATGTGACAATTCCACAAACCTTTGCGAAGTTCTGACACGAAAGCTAAAAATAAAACATTAAGGGCCTACATAGCCCGTTCAGGAAATGCATGTACTACTATGTTTAATAAATTATATGAGCCATGCTCTGGCAAAAGGGGGCTTAATGCGTGATGCATGATACAAATTAAGCCATTACATAATCATGGGTCCACAATAGCCACTTTTTTAAACAACTGACTGACTCATGAGGTAGACTGGTCCTTGGATATATAGAAAATTGACTAGTAGCGAAAAGTTTCGGCCCAGGTCAGCCTGCGCGGACTGCGCAGGCTGACCTGAGTCGATACTTTTCTCAGATGCATTAAGCCTCATTTTCACAGAGCATGGATCAGTTATGTTTGTCTGGTATTCGTCTTTCTTCTTCAGTATGGTTTGCTGGCTTTCACCTTATTAAATAAATTCAATGGTGAATCCTTGTTGGAGATATTATTAACATGTCTTTCCCGGGTTTAATAGTACAAGACTGGCACCCTGAAGCGTCTTGCCTATGGACACACCTTCGTTATCGACGTTAACACTGAGTATCGAACCTGGATTGCCTGGTTCAAAATCCAACACCTTAACCACCAAGCCACGGATGACCCATAAAAACGTACGTTATCTTTAACGTAATTGATTGATTGACTGAGTGGTAATTTACGCCACTTCCAACATCATTTCAGACATATCGCAGCGCCCGCTCGCTTATTCAGGTACATACTGGGTTTCGGCAGTTATAGGCTAGGGCACTATTTAAAGTGTCTTGCCCAGGGGCACCCCAAGAAAAGCCCAGTGGTTCCAGTGAGACTTTCTTGAAATCGGGGTCCCCAGGTGACGGTTTCTACACTTTACTACTGAGTCAGGCAGAACGACTAGAGGTAATTACGAGTACAAGAAAGCATCAACTCAAATTTAGTAATGTAAGTATTTGTCTTTTATAGGATACAAATCATTCATTGTTTGAAAAGGACAAAAGGAATGGGCATTTTCTTCTCTACCAAAATGTTTCTGTAGCGCCATTTTCCTAAAAAGCGTTAACCCATATCCCGCTGAATAAGTTAATAATAACTTCAAGTCGATAGTAAAAACCCAAAGCTGGCTATTTCAAAGTGTGTGTGTGTGTGTGTGTCTTTTTTTTTTTTTTTAAGGGGGGAGAGAAATATCTCCTTATCGGACAGTGTAGATCCAAGATCAGACTGCACGTTCTGTGCAGTCTGATCTTGATCTACACTGTCCGCAAAAGGTCCTGGAGTAGCGCTTAGCAGCGTAAGGGTAAAACACGGGCTTGTTTGGTTGGTATTTGGTCTTCTACCGTTTTGCCTTTATCCGCACAGTTTCCTAAATCTGTGCTATAATATTAAAACTTAGATGACTACCGAAACTTACCTAATACTGGAGATATAAGCATAATGGCTGTAAATAAAAAGATTGATTTCAATCGGCCTGTGTGGTTGAACATCCTGCTCGTCTCAGGCTCTCATGTGGCTTCCATGACAGCCGTGGTCATCACAAGACTCGAACCTGCAAAACATAAATCAGTCACTCTCCTTATGAACGAACCCTGGATTCGCTTGTGTCTTAGATGGAATTCATACCATATTAACACTTCAGCCGCTGAATAAATGAAACCCAAATTTCTACTCAATACTAAAAACCCAACCATTGCAGTTCAAAGTTGATTTTACCGGAAAGAAAATACTGTATCGGAGTGTGTAGATCAAAGATCAGACTGCACGTTCTGTGCAGTCTGATCTTGATCTACACTGTCCGCAAAAGGTCAGTGGGTCGCGATCAGCAGCTTAAGGGTTAACACTTTCAGGCGACCGACCCCCTTTTGATTGCTATCCAACAGACTGACTATACAAGCACAGTATAGATTCAAGATCAGACTGCACATTCTATGTAGTCTGACCTTGATCAATATCGTCCCAAAGACCACTGTTTTTTCCATTTTAACTCTTTCCCAAACAGTCACGTGCTCTACGACCCAAGGGACGAAGGCTTTCGAAAATATTGTGAGAAAATGAGAAAATGCTAGTTACCAGCATTTTCTCCTGTTCCCAGGATGTTGTCTATCCTTTGAAAGATAAGTCCCCATCTTTTGGGACATATTCAATTTATCATCTTCAAAAACTATTGCTTTGAATATGGACAGGTCGAAAAACTGTTGTCAGGTAAGAGATAAAGAACCGGTGAATCCAGTTTAAATTTTCTTTGTTTTTTATTTTGTTAAAGTATCTTACAAAATGTCAAATATCAGACTGCATGCCATCTTCATCTACATCGTTCGAAAAAGAAGCTAAAATCGCATTTTGCGGTGCAAAGGTTAAATACTTCACAATATTAGATAAAAAGCAGTTAATATGATAAACATTCATAAATAGGTAATGTTTTGTTTTTCATCTCAGTGGAATATATGACAGTTTTCAATTCTATGAAAGTCTGGGAAGAAATATTCTAAAAGTTTCCATGGAAACCAGAGCTATGCATTTCAATATGCGTTGTTCTAGGCATTGAATGCCTCTAAATTCATTTATCGATAAACGGTACGGTATTATTAAATCTGATATTTAATACGAGAGCAGAATCTATTTTGCTTTAATCAAATTCATGAATCGCTTCGAGCGATATCAGAAGTCTGTTTGCAAACGTTGTAGATCAAGATAAGACTGTACAGAAGGTGCAATCTAATCTTGGGTCTCTATCTGCCGCTACTCCAACCTGATGATCTCAAGGCTTTTGTAGTCGCGCTCGAATTTTAATCCTTAGGCTGCTAAGCCCGACTCACTGACCTTTTGCGGACATGTGTAGATCAAGATCAGACTGCACAGAATGTGCAGTCTGATATTGGATCTACACTGTCCGCTAAGGAGACACTTTATTCAAAAAGATAACTTTGAAGTAACATTATTCGAGTTTTTACTATCAGCTTGAAAGTTTTTTGTTTATGACTAATTTAACAGGATAATGGTTAAGCCATAAGAAGAAAACAAAGTTACATGATCTGTGAGAAGGGGGCTTAATGCATCTGCAAACGATATCGACCCAAATCAACCTGCGCAGTCAGACAGCTGTGTAAGCATAGATAAACTAAAGATATTTTATGTGTAAGGGATAAATAGATATGGGCCATGCTCTGGCAAAAGGGGGCTTAATGCAACTCCGTAATGCATGCCATCACAAAATTATGAATCCATAATAGCCACTTTTTTTTTTATAAGTACCGACTCAATTATTAGGTAGACAGGTCCTTAGACATACAGAAAATTGACTGATAGCAAAAAGTCTCGGCCAGGGTCAGCCTGCGCGGACTGGGCAGGCTGACCTGGATCGACACTTTTCGCAGATGCATTAACCCCCCTTTTCACGGAGCACGGCTCAAATGCTATATTGGAAATCTTGGATTTAAAACCGGAAACGTCACAACAAATATTTCCCTGATGGCCCCAAGAAAATGCAATGCATTTTCTATCCGTCGTAATCTGTGCAACCTTGCAACCGTCAGAGGCAACATTTTGCATAAAGGTACAAGAATGATTACAGTTTAATAAAATAAAGATGACATGGGTTAAAACTTGCTGAAAAGGAGTATAGATGTATCTGTAATGTAGTTAACTTAGTTTCCAACATTATTTCAGCTATATCGCGGAGCCAGTGCACCGATCCATACTTTTCAGGAGTTTCTTTTACCAATTCTTAGCACAATATTCTTCCATTACCGGTTTCCACATATTAACCATGGTCGAAGGAAAACTACAAAATAAAAAAAAATTGCTTTCTCAAAAGTCTTTTAACCCTTTCCTAAACAAGCCCTGGTTTTCACGTGTCTGCAGTACAAGTCTTTTGAAAACACTGTGGCAAAAGGAGAAATTGCTCGTAATGAGCAATTTCTCCTTTTCCCACAGTGTTTTCTACCCTTTTTAAGACCTTTCTGCCATTTTCATCAAATTTAAAATTGTCGTCTGTAAACTGTTTCAATTTAGGCCAGTCCAAAATTTGTCGTTTGGGAAAGGGTTAATCTTTATCCTGCTTTATAAGTGAAGCCGGTGACAAATTTATCGTTATCAGCGAGTCGTTAACCGGAAGTTGTACTTGTGAGGAAACGCAGAGGGGCCAGCATGAAAATTAAAAAAAAAAAAATCGACCTTTAGTTATTTTCTGATGCATCAATATTCAGGTTCTCTTTCGTTTCTAAGACTACGATAAATAGTTGAGCTTAGAAATAGAGTAATATATTTTTGTTTAGCCCTCAGGCTTCTAAGCGCGATTTAAAGACTTTTTGCGATGAATGGAAATCAAGACCGATCAGACTGCATAGAATGTGCATTCTGATCTTGGATCTACACGGTCCGATGAGGATTTTTTTTTTTTCTTTTCGTTTTGTTTTTCGGTTAAAAAAAAAAAAGCAAAATTCAGGTTTTAACTATTGGCATGAAAGTTTCATTTCACTTATTTGGCGGGTTAAGGGTTCATAGTTCAGATGACAAAAGGACGGAAGCCTTAAAATCCCTATATTAGAAATACTTTTACCAAACAATCCCGACTTTTAACGACCCTGAGAAACAAACATTATGAAAAAAATGTTTAAAAATGGAGAAAATGCTGGTTACCAGCATTTACTCTTTTTTCCACCGTGTTTTCCACCCTTCCAAAGACAATTTCCATCATTTGAGCTACTTCTAATTCGTCGACACGAAAAGTTTTCAGTATAGACGAGTCTAAAATGTTGTCTGGGAAAGAATTATATTGTTCACGAAAGGTTTAACTCTTTTCCAAACGACAAAATTTTAGACTTGTCCAAAATGAAAGCATTTGCAGACGTACAAAATAAATGTAACTAAAAACTTGAAACCTGTTTTTAGTAGGGTTACAAAAAATGTGCTAAAAGGAGAAAATGCTGGTTACCAGCATTTTCTCCTTTTCCCACATTTTTTCCCAAAGTCTTCTTGCTTATGGTCTTTAAAACTTGAGATTAAGTGGTTATGGGGTTAAAATGAATATAGTAGGGAAAATGAAGAGAGATCCATGGTAAAATCAATTCAAACGTCTAGCCCGAAGTAGTCTAAAGTAACATACAAGTAACTTATGCATATTCTTTCTACAAGAAACATTATGGAAATCCATTTTTCCAGGCTGAAAACGAACACGTCTAATTTGATTATAATAAAACTAAAAACTTCGCGTGCTCGTTCATTCTTCAGAGACACATTTTCTGAATTTACATAGTAGTGCAATGTAAGGTCATTAACCAATATATGACCTTTGACGTTCTTTCTGACGGAACTCCACCACGATCAGCCTGCAAATACTTACTGACAGATCTTGATACGCTCTTCTCGATTTAAAGGTAAATGTTGGTCTGCTTTATCTTTTGAAGGCTTTACCAACCAACAAGATTTTAGACTTTTTCCAATTTGAACGTCGTGATGATCATTTGCAGATGACAAATTCGCTTAAAATAATAGGATCGGTCTTTGAGACACTGTGGGAAAAGGACAAAATGCTGGATAACAGCATTTCCAACAAGGTTTTCAAAAGAATTCCTTCTCAGGGTCGTGAAAACTGGGCATTGCTTTTCGAAAGTTTATATATTACTTACAAAATTGTAGTTTTTTTTTTTAATTTCCCTTCTATAATGTGCGATGCAATCATTTACAGCAACAGTGGCGAAAGTATGGGCTGAATGAATCAGTGTTCGTCAACACAATATGTCCAGTGCACTCTAGGTAATATAAATATTATTTTCGATGTCTTTTAAAGAATCTTACGACGCCCCGTCTTCCCCACACAATATTAAACCATTTTATTAAACCAGCCCGAGGTTTTAATACCTGGAGGAGGAAGGCTTTTAAAGATATTGTGGGAAAATGAGACAACGCTGGTCACCAGGATTTTCTCATTTTCCTACAATACTTTCGACCCCTCAAAAGTTAAATCCTAGTACCATGACGGTCGAAAAATTTGCCGTTTAATAAAAGCCAAAATGTCCTCCATTTGAATTATCTTTTAACTAAGAAGAGAACATTTCATCGAGGCCTAACCATAGAAGACACGAAACAAAGTATATATTTTGTGATCCAGGTTTCGCTTCTATCAGCCAAAGGTCGTACGACTAAGAAAGCCGTGTTAGAAACACTTTTGTAATAAAACTGCTTTTTGTAATAAGAGTTGAAATTTTATTACAAAAAGCCGTTTTATTATAAAAGTGGTTCTGAAAAAGCCTTACCGTAATTTCATACGGCGAAAACCGTTCGAAAAAAAACTTACTCCTCTTTTACGAAAGGTCTTCCAAGTTTAAATCATCCAATCTTTATGGGGGTGCGATTATTACACATGTGCTATACGTAAATAGGTATGCTAAAGCTAGAAGGACAGTCAAACCTGTATGAAGTAAGCACCTCAGAGTGTGCTTGCTTGAGACAGGTTCCTACCGAGTACAGACTCATTTCAATATTATCTACCTTCTCTGGGAACTAAATATATACCTGCTAATACAGGTTGGTTGCTTAACAAAGGTGGCCACTGAGGCAGGTTTGTCCTGTAGTCTACTAATGGTAGAACAACAAAAATGAGCCCATGACGGTTCATAAAACAAACCCCGTCACATTAATCATAATATAAAGATATGTCAAGGCGTTTGAGAGCATGATAAATTGAATCTGTTAGAAGGCTGATTAGCTGTTAGATCGATCTGTTGACTCTCTGACCGATTATTTTACAATGTTGAGTTTATCATGTAGGCCGAGCCTCGATCGATCTGACTGTTGGATGGTTGTGTTGTTATGATAAATTTCAAATTAAACGTTTCAGCGCCATAGATGAAATCAGGATCTTTTGCGGATAGCATAGATCAAGATCAGACTGCACAGAACGTGGAGTCTGATCTTGGATCTATAACCGCCCGCCTGAGTAGACAATCCTATCAAACAAAAATCTTTCTGAGTTTCAGGAGGGTTGTATTTTCAGCCGTCGAAAGAGGTAAATCATATTTGGCGATGATAGAGTTAAACTTAATCTCATATCCAGTATTTATGCATAGCAAAATGGACATCTCTAGATATTTAAAATTATCGTACAAGCTTTTTAAGACTTACGAATAAAAAATTAAACCATGCTCTTTGAAATGGGGACTTAATGCATCTGCGAAAAGTATCGACCCAGGTCAGCCTGCGCAGTCCGCGCAGGCTGACCTGGGCCGAAACTTTTCGCTATTGGTCAATTTTCTGTATGTCCAAGGACCAGTCTACCTCATGAATCAGTTGCTATACAAAACGGTTTTATCGATCTATAGGTATGTAATGACATGCTTGGTATCACGTATTACGGAGATGCATTGAGCCCCAGTTTGCCAGAGATTGCTCAGTTTTAGATAAGAAAAGCATCGACCTAAATGTTATGGAAAAATAAGAAGAGCTGTAACTGATTGTAACGTGCGATTGCCCCTTTTTCCCCCCACAATGTTTTCCAAATTTTAAAACTAAAGGGCCGAGCCCCGGTTGCTCAGTCGGTAGCGTAGAGGACTTCAGAACAGAGGGTGGCTGGTTCGATCCCCGGCTCGGCTTTTTTTTTTTCCGAGGATTGATGATAGTCATTGCGACAGGATTCATTCTTCTCTCACCGCTGACCATTGTTTCGACGATGGTTATGTAGGAAAGCAGCCAGTTGCTTGGAAAGAATATCGTTTTTAATACTTGTAAAAAGAAACTCCAGGAAAGCATGGATAAGTGCACTGGCCGCCGCGATATAACTGAAATACTGTTGAAAACGGCGTTAAACACCATACAATCAACTGAAACTAAAGGGGTGTAAAAAGTAATCTTTGTACGGTAATGGGAAAAAAAACAACAACATCAGACTAAACTAGGTTACACCACTTTGATGACGAGATTTGTTTCACCACTGTTTGGTTTTCTGGCTCTTGCTTAAACTTAATACTTTCAGTGCGATAGGCGAAAACAGAGGCTTTTGTGGACGTCATAGATTAATATGAGACGGCACAGAACGTGTAGTCTGATCTTGGATCTATACCACGTGCTTATATGATCTAGCCTATAAGATAGCATTCTTTCTTTGGTTCAGTGAATTGTACTTTCACCCGTCAAAAATGGGTCGAGTTTAAACGACATTGAAGAAAAAAGCTTTTGAAAAAAAATGTGGGAAAAAGAAGAAAATGCTGGTAACCAGCGTTTTCTTCTTTTTTCCCACAATCTTTTCCTACCCTTTGAAAATTATCAAGCAATTGTCGTCAGTCAATACTTTCAATTTGGACAAATCGGGAGTTCCGTTTTTGGTAAAGAGTTGACCCAGACTAATTTAGAAACACGTTACTCATGTCTGTCAAATCTATTTTCGTACATATTCACATGTCCATATATTCCTAGTATCCGATTCTCCTACTGAGATCGATTCGGCAGTCTGCTGTTTATATTACCCAAAGCGTCGAGATCTTGAGCAAATATACTCCAAATTCGCCGTAATTAATTGATATACGCCGTAATAATATGCCCCTCGTCACCAAGGGTCAATGGTCTTTCTCTTCTCCATAGACAGAAATCTTTCCTCTTATTTAAGACGTTTTTCGGAGTACCAATATCACGGTATTTTTTGCGACAATGCAGAAAAAGATTTTCCCTTGACAATCTCGACAACCAGATTGTATTACCAGACCGAAATATATTTGAGCCACGCTCTTTCAAAAGGGGAGTTAATGCATCTCCGTGATGCATGATATCAAACAAGTCATCAAATGATTATAGATCCATTAAGTTAATTTTGTTTACCACGTAAAACCTCCTCCGGCAATGTATTAAACCCTTGACTTATTGTTGATAATACACTAGTGTATTATCGTTTTTTGGGTCCCGGTTTTGATCAGTTTTTAGTCATGAGGCCGGAGAAACCAGCCGCAGCACGTGTCGGAATTTGTACTACTACGCCTTTTCGAGTAAAAATGACGTCAGTGTTTCTAAGATGTTTACGCGTGGAAAGTTTTTTGTTTTTCATGTTTAATAAAAACCAAGAAATGCAGCCAAAGTGTTTTAAATCAACAAAATTGCGGATATAGGTGGACTTACCCCCTCTGGAAACTGTTTCATTCTACTTTCGGTGTAAATGTTATATAGCTACATGTATCTACTTGTGTTTGTACATATTTGAAACCGAACTACAACTATAAATATGAACCTGTGAATGCTGTAGTCTATAGGCGGAAGGTGATGATGCAGGGATTTTTTTTTTTGTCTGTCATTCGTTCTATGTGATAAATAGAATTTCATATTCGTGTTTATGTATTATCATTATTATCAAACTCGCTAACTAAAATGTATTTGACGCTCGCCAAGGCTCGCGTCCTACATATTTTGTCAACTCGTTTGATAAAATTGATAATACATAAATACTCATGTAAGATCCTCTATATAACAATAGACTCAATTATGAGGTAGACTGGTCCTTTGACATGCAGAAAGTTGACCAATTCATAAAAAAGTTTCGGCCAAGGTCGGCCTGTCCGGATTGCGCAGGCTGACCTGAGTCGATACTTTTTGCAGGTACATTAAGCCTCCTTTCATAGAGCATGGCTCATTTATTCGCGGTGCTTTTTCTTAATTATTTCAGCCTTAATTAAAACACATTGTCTTACTTGGGGGATTTCAGAATACAATTCAACACAGATCATATTTGGATTCTAAGTCAAAAATCAATGTCAGCTAGAAGGCAGTGTACATGTAGATTCAAGATCAGATTGCGCGCACTCTCCACGCAAACTACTGAATTAGCATATAGCGTTAAAAGGATTGATTCTGAACGATGCATGGAAAAGAAATTATAAAGACAGTTGTTTTGCAATATATAGGATCAAATATTGACTCTAGCATAGAACGTAGAATTCCCTTTATATAAAGGCCGGAACCTTAATAAAAGCGGCACAGTTATTATTAGTAGAATGAGTGATTGATTGAATGGTGTTTTATGCTGCTTTCAACATTATTTAAGTCATAATCACGGCGACAGCTCACATACTACTAGGCTAGGGTTCTGAAGTGTCTTGTCCGAGGACACTCCCACGAAAAACCCAGCGGATCTGGTGGGTCTCGAATCCGGGGCCTCCAGGTTACGAGTCCTACACTTTACCACTGAGCCACGCAGGATCCCTATTATTAGTAGAATAGCCTAACGCAAGATGGACTATAAATCATAGTCCTACTAGTGAATTTTTTTTTTCTCCAACAGCTCTAGATTTTTTATCCTCTTTTGCTTAAACACATTTATTTTACATCGATTGAGACACAAGTTTTTACAACTTATACTAATCTCTCTCGATTCTGCTTCCTGGAAACTACTCCAGTACTCGCGCCGAATGTGTGGGCCAATGAACAGTCCAAAAGTTGACATCCACTTCCGGGTATCGAACTCGGAACCTTTTGATTAAGAGGCAGACGCTCTACTTCACAACCACGGAAACCACGATGTTTATCCTCTTTCTCAATTCCAATCAGATCGCTTTGTTTTGGAATTCAGGATTACAATTGAATTTCAGGATGGTTTTTGAATGTTATCACTGACCTGCCGCAAACACATGTAACCAATTTCATAACTGTACTCTAACAGAAAACAATTATAGCATGTATCAGTCCATCTATTGATTTATGATATTACAATATCATCTCATATATTCTAGGCTTTGATGTTTCCAATAATAACTAGCGGTTGAGAAAACTGCGATTACAATTAACCCTTGGGCGGCTAATCGCGACCTTTAGCGGACAGTGTAGATCAAGATCAGACTGCACAGAACGTGCAGTCTGATCTTGGATCCACACTGTCCGACCAAGAGATATTTTTCTCCAAAAAAAATTGAAATAGCAACATCCGGGTTTTTACTATAGGCTTGAAAGTTTCGTATCATTTATATAGCAGGTTAAGGTTTCATTATTGCAATGTATTTTTTAAAAGAGACAATTGTTATAATGCTGCTACGGCAAACAAAATTTTATCTCCCTATAATAAATGCAAATAAAAAAGGCTACGCTAAGTGTTGCTGTACTTGTGTTCGTGTATAAAGTGAGGCTGAAAACAGGCAATTAAAATTTCAGATAATTATGTTCGTATGCAATAAATTTTTTTTTTAACAAATCCTTGCATTTGTTGCATTTGAACCATACTTATACTACTAGACTGCAATACTTTGAACATGGACGAGTCTTAAAGCCTGTTTTTCTTTCTTTTGTCTGCTTATAGGTTAATGATTCTCAGTTGCGATATTCTTAGGACTAAACACTTTTTTGAATGGTGAAACCTAGGACATTTTACATGGACGACGATCTATTTTATTAAAGCACATACTGATACCTAGCCGTCGTTCAAAAGTGTGAAGGATTTCTCCTTCGATTGCTAAAGTAATGGCCCGTTTAAATTCCTCAGTCTAAAGAAAGGTGACTACGCATTAAACATGAACCATATTTAAGTCACAGAGAGATTTAACCCTTTACCGCACAATGACGCCTTTTAAAGCCCCTGCGAAAGAAGCCTTTTGAAAACATTGTGGGAAAAGGAGAAAATGCTGGTAACCAGCATTTTCTCCTTTTCCCACAATGTTTTCTATCCTATCAAAGAAAAATTGCACCATTTGAGCCACACTGAAATGGTCGTCTGCAAATGCTTTCAGTTTGGACAAGGCTAAAATTTTGTCGTGTGGTAAAGAGTTAAATATCTTTCCTTCCCATTACGAAGACATTTGACACGCTTTTCTGTTTGTCACCTTTAACGTGACCTGCATTTTCTCCATCAATATGGACTACTTTTGTGAAAAATAAAGGACTTTTTTATGCTCTACTTAATTTGTAAGGCTGTTTTGACAAAAGGAGTCTTATTTAACACAAAAATACAGAGGAAAAAAAAAGAAGAAATTGGATATATGTGTGACCGATTCTACAAGATACATGTCCAACACACTATCTTATTTCTGTTGTAACAAGTTGGCTTCTTTAAAAGAGAAGCCAGGAGAGGTCAGCATCAATGTTTTCAAATAGCTTACTGCTTTTAATTTCAATATATTTTGGTACATGGATAGAAATAAGTTAGGCATTATATGATTGCTGCTGTGTACAAAGGAGAAACTTCTTACGCATTACATGACAGACACGTGACCTTCTTCCCACGTTTTCAAGTCTCGTGATCTTTTCCCGCGGTGTTCTCTTTTTTTAACGAAATTCTTTTTTGTATGTATAGCTTTATTTGAAAAATTACAACTACTGGAAAGGTCATTTGCAATCAAATCAATATAACAAATCCTTTTTGAAATCCGTCATATAAAAACAAAACACGTCTATTTCCTATTTCAGTTTTTTGATTTCGGTTTATTTATAAAACCATGACGAAACAGACTGTGTATCAGAACAATTTCGCAGAAAGGCATGAAGTTAGGCAGCAATGTTTGAGGCAGTCTCCCTTTTAAACTCACCACGGTTGGAGAGGTCTGATGACCTCTCCAATGAAAGCTGCTTCCTGTAGAAAATTTGGAATTATATATATAAGCCAAGCTCGGTAAAACTTGGGCTTAGTGCATCTACAAAAGGTTTCGATCCAGGTCATCCTAGGCATTCCGCGCAGGCTGACCTGGGCCAAACATTTTGCTTTTGGTAAATTTTCTGCTTGTCAAAGGACCGGTCTAACTACCTCATGATTCAGTCAGTTGTTATACAAGATGGAGTTTTTTATAGATCCATAATTATGTGATGACCTGCTTGGTATCATGGATCACGGTGATGCATCAAGCCCCCGTTTGCCAGAGCATGGCTCATATGTATGTCATAATTCTTCACACGCCCAATCCTTTACCTGTCCCGTTTTAAACAGGTCTCGAAGATAAGGGCCTTTGGTATCCAGCACTTTCTTCTTTTGTCACAATGATTTCATACATTGCAATTAAAAAAATATCCATCATTTAAGCTACGTTTAGTTTGACATCTGCAAGTTCTCTCGATTTAGACAGGTCTAAAATTTCATCGTCAGGTGAAGAGTTAAGGTCGCTTCCAAGACAATTTTCTGTCATATTACAATAACTTGTTTTATTTGGGGTATAACACCGTTTTAACTGTTTAGGTTATATCACGGCGTTCAGCGCACCTACGCACGTGTTTCCTGGCTTTCTCGCACCAGTACTACTAAGCCACTGACTACTTTTCTCACATGCATTGAGAGGCCAAAAACCGTCGGGTAAAAAAGTGTCCCTCAACCGGGTATCGAACCCGCAACCACCAGGTCACGAGTCAGATACGGTAACTATTGAGATACCCGGCCAGGCGTTAAGGTCGCTTTCAAAGAGTATTTTCTGTCATATTACGATGAAACAAAGTACTCCTAACCATGCTTACTGGCTAACGTACACATACTACAATGAAGGAAAAGTACTACTTTTTCACCAGAAAAAGACATGTCGATTATCACTGACTGGAATGGAGATCGAACTCCTTTACTGTTTCAGAGCCAGATAAGTAAACACGAACTCTTTCACCAGCTGAAAATAAATAAGCCATGCTCTAAACAAAGGGGGCTTAATTAACGCATCTCCGTAATGCATTATACATGGTTATGGATCCATAAAACACCCATTTTGTATCACATTTGACTGAATCATGAGGTAGATTGTCCTTGGACATACAGTAAATATACCGAATAGCTAAAAGTTTCTGCCCATGTCAGACTGCGCGGACCGCGCAGGCTGACATGAGTCGATACTTTTTGCAGATGCAAAACCACCTTTTCACAGAGAATGGCTCTAATTTAGAATCAACAGAAAACCCTCAAACGATCTTTCTTATCTTTAAGGCTATACTAAGCAAGCGGATGTCATAGATCCAAGATCAAACTGCACTTCCTGTCAAAAGCCCCTGTTTTGGCTCTTTCCGGTAAAGGGTTTAACACTTAGGCTGCTAAACGCGACCCAACGAGCTTTAGCGTACAGTGTACATCAAGATCAGACTGCACAGAACGTGCAATCTGATCTTGGATCTACACTGTCCGATTAGAAAATATCTCCCCCCCCCCCACAAAAAAAAAACTTTGAAATAGCAAAATTTGGGTTTCCATAATCGGCTTAACAGTTTCATATCACTTATTTAGCATTAATCCTTATCCTGCTGAATGAATCAATGATTGATTGATTGATTGATTGATTGTATGGTGTTTAACGCCGTTTTAAACATTATTTCAATTATATCGCGGCGGCCAGTGCACCTATCCATGCCTTCCTGGAGTTTCTTTCACCAGTACTCCGCACAATTTTCTTTCCAAGCCACTGGCTACTTTCCCACATAACCACCGTCGAAACAATGGTCAGCGGTGAGAGAGGAATGAATCCTGTCGCAATGACTATCGTCAGTCCTCGGAAAGAAATTGGCCAAGCCGAAGATCGAACCAGCGACCTCCTGTTCTCAAGTCCTGTAAGCTACCGACTGAGCTACGGGGCCTGACTGAATGAATCAAATAAAAACTTTCAATCCGATAGTAACAACCCGAATAACGAAATTTGAACTTATTTTTTTGGAAAAACAAACATCTCCTTATCGGACAGTGTAAATCTAAGATCAGACTGCACGTTCTGTGCTGTCTGATCTTGATCTACACTGTCCGCAAAAGGTCAGTGAGTCGAGTTTAGCACCTTAAGTGTTGATATCATTTGATTCTACGAATGGCGTAAGCGATCGCGGTGTACATTTTGTTTACACGAATATGCCTAGGAAAAGAAGCCGAAACAATAGTAAGCTGAGGCCGGTCTTTGCCCTTAACCTGCTTAATATGGGAAATGAAACTTAAATTCCGATAGTAAAAACCCAAGCCCGCCCGGGTAGCTCGGTGGTTAGTGTATCTGACTCGTGACCTGGTGGTTGCGAGTTCGATAGCCGGTTGAGGCAAACTTTCTTTCCGGCGATTTTTCGCCTTTCACCTCTGATGCATGTGAGAAAAGTAGTCAGTGGCTTTGGACAGAAAGTTGTGTCAGCACTGGTGTGAGAAAGCCAGGAAACACATGGGTGCGCCAAGATATGATCTGAGCTGTCAAAATGGCGTTAAACTCCAATACAAACTAAACTAAAAAGCCAAATTTTGCTATTTCAAAGTTTTTTTTTTTTTCGGGGGGGGGGGGGGGGGCGAATATCTACTTATCGGACCATGTAGATCCAACATCAGACTGCACGTTTGTGCAGTGTTATCTTGATCTACACTGTTCGCAAAAGGTTCTTGAGTCGGGCTTAGCGGCCTAAGGGTTAAGAAAATGAATCATTTTGCCGATAAGCCATTTTGTCACAATAGATGCGATAAAACGATAACATTCTTAATAACACAAAGTACGTATGTCCTTATGGCAACAGCTGGCCTCTCTGACGTAAGCTACGAATACTTCTTTGATTTGTTCGACTCGGCACGGGCGTCAATATGCAGAAATAAAAGACATCTCAACTCAGAAAACAGTGCAGCAGTTCTCACTTTTTCCATTAGTCTTGCATTCACTGTCATAGTCTTCTTACAATACGTCTCTCTCTCTCTCTCTCTCTCTCCCTCTCTAGGGAAACGGCGCAGCAGCACTGAAAGACAATAAGAAGTGCTGCTGGTACACTTATTTCCAAGGTGAAAAACTGTCATGTACAGTTCTACGTCTGTGGCAACAGCTGCCCCTCTGACGTAAATCACCTTGCAATATTTTCTTGTGCGTAGCTGAATGCGTTGGCTTTTGACCTACTTCTTGGTGCTGATAAAGAATGAATAGATGGCAATTTGTGATTGGTCAAAAATGTGTACATGTTCATTCGGCGGGTCCCTGCTGGCATATTTGGTCACACATTTATTTAACTATTATTAACAAGCGTTGCTACTGCTAATCGATATCCCGGGGCTTTGATTAATACCATAGCAAACTAATGTAGTAGAGAATGATTCTTTTCTTGTGATATTTGTAAATTTACTATTTTCATTAGCATTACCAAATAGCCCAATACTACTTTTCAACAAAACGGAAAACAGTGAGGAAAAGAGGCAATTGCTCGTAAGTTTACTTTTCATTATCTTACTTCATATTGAGCCACAAAAGAGTCTCAATATTCCAGTATCTCTTACGCCGTCCTTTTTTTAAAGATATTTCTTGTTTATTTTGTAATCACCGCCCAAGTTTTCATACATAGGTAAATTACTATTTTTCCTACCGCGGCACAACAAGCCGAGTCCCGACTGCTCAATCGGTAGCTTAAAGGACTAGAAAAAACAGGGGGTCACTGGTTCGATCCCCGGCTCGGCCAATTTCTTTCCGAGGATTGATGATAGTCACTACAGCAGGAATCATTCGTCTCTCACCGCTGACCATTGTTTCGACGATGGTTATGTGGGAAAGCAGCCAGTAGCGCAGAAAGAATATTGTGCGTAATTTGTAATCCGAAATTCTAGGTTCAATGCCCGCTTCCGGCACTTATTTCATAAGAGTAAAGTCGTTCATTAGCCATAGAATATTACCAGTAAAACATAGGAAAGTATATAAACCGTGATCTGGCAAAAGGGGACTTAATGCATCTCCATGATGCATTATACCAAGACAGTAATTATGTAAAATAAAATGTTCTGTTCTGTTCTGTATGTACTTATGGATCTATATAATTCATTTAGCCTAATAATCGACTGGATTTGGAGATAGAATGGTCCTTAAACATGCAGAAAATTGACAAATAGCTGAAAGTATTAACCTATGTCAGCTTGCGCGGACAATTTTTGCAGATGTATTCAGTCGCTTTTCACACAGTATTGCTCATAAATATTTGAACTTCTGCCGCGATATAACTTGAATACTGCTGCAGCCTGCGTGAAAAATATTCAACACAGAATTGTTAGAGCGATAAAAAAATTATGCTGCATCGCTGTCTCATGATATGCGCGATCGAACCATTGCTTCGATAGATCCCTTATACTAGTACTCGAATTATGAAATGCTCGAATAATCCATATAGATCTACGTCGTATTCTTTTAATTACAAAGGATTTTTAACTCTACTTACCGGTGTGAAACATATAAACCTATGTCGCAAACAACTGAATCCTAGACGATAATGTTATTTTCAAGTCTGAGTCCTGCGTGACTTTTGTACAACAATATTGACAAAAAGGTTTAACCCTTCGCGGGTCACGTAAATTGATTAATATTTTCAGTAAGAAGGACTCACCTTTTTCTTATAATGTTAAACGTAAACAATCAAACTTTTTTTTTTCCAATTTGCACTCCGCCCGGCCGGGTAGCTAAGAGATTACCGTATCTGACTTGTGACCTTGGTGATTGCGAGTTCGATACTCGGTTGAAGCAAACCTTTTTTTTTTTCCGGCGATATTTCGCCTCTCACTTCTGTTGCATGACAAAAAAGTAACCAGTGCCTTGGAAAGAAAGTTGTGTCAGTACTGGTGTGAGAAAGCCAGGAAACACATGCGTAGGTGCACCGACCGCCGTGATATGACCTAGGCTGTTAAACCGGTGTTGAAATTCAATACAAACAAACAAACAAATTTTCCAAGCCATTAGCTACTTTCACACATACATGTAACTATCGGCCAAACAATGTCTCGTGATGAGTGAATCCCGTTGCAATGACTATTATCAGTCCTCGGAAAGAATGTTGCCCAGCTGAGCGTCGAACCAGCGACCTCAGCGTTTCAAGCTACGTACGTTATCGGTTAAGAAACCGGGCTCAGCTGTTGAAAACTGACTCTTCATCGACACTGGTACATACTAACCTGCTTCTCTCAATAATTTGAAGTTCAACAAGTCATGATTTGTGTTATACACCACTTTTAGCAGTATTTCATTCGTATCACGTATGAATGTATTTCTTACTTCTCTACATTACTCAGTTATAGGATCTCTTATGCATTGCCAAAGGACACCCCGACGTGACCATGGCCCTCAGCGTGGATCGAACAAAGGTTTTCCGATTACAAGACTAACGACCTAAACACAGGGCTACGAGAGAACCCTCTCAGTAAAATAGTTTTAAATTACCGTCAACATAATATTTCGCCTCAAGGAAAAAAAAAAATATTTCTATTAATCTTTAGAGAAAAAACAAATGAGTCAAGCTCTGTGAAAAGGGTTTTTAATGAATCTGCAAAAACTATCGACATGGGTCAACCTGCACTCATTCCGTGCAGACTGACCTGGGTCGAAAGTGTTTGCTATTGGTCAATTTTCTACATGTCCAAGGATCAGTCTACATCGTGACCCTGTCGGTTGTTACACAAAATGGATTTTAACCCTTAAGCTGCTGAATAAATGAAACGCAAATTTCTATTCGATACTAAAAGCCCAAACATTGGGGTTTCAAAGTTGATTTCACCGAAAAGAAAATACCGTATCGGACAGTGTAGATCAAAGATCAGACTGCACGTTCTGTGCAGTCTGATCTTGATCTACACTGTCCGCAAAAGGTCAGTGGGTCGCGATAAGCAGCTTAAGGGTTAACACATAAGCTGCTGAATAAATGAAACGCAAGTTTCTATTCGATACTAAAAGCCCAAACATTGGGGTTTCAAAGTTGATTTCACCGAAAAGAAAATACCGTATCGGACAGTGTAGATCAAAGATCAGACTGCACGTTCTGTGCAGTCTGATCTTGATCTACACTGTCCGCAAAAGGTCAGTGGGTCGCGATCAGCAGCTTAAGGGTTAAGGATCCATAAAAACGATGAGATGACTTTCTTTGTATAAATGCATTTAGAGCGCCAGTCAGATGTAACAGATATGTGGGAAAGCAGCCAGTGGCTTGGAAAGAATATTGGGCGTAGTACTGGTAAAAGAAACTCTAGGAAAGCATGGATAGGTGCACTGGCTGCCGCGATATAACTGAAATAATGTTGAAAACGGCGTTAAACACCATACAATCAATCAATCAATCAGATGTAACGGACATGTTTACTCTGTTAGCCCTTTGCCAGACGACAAGTTTTTAGGCTGGTCTAACTTGAAAGCATTTCCAGACGTCAAAAAAATGGTATTCAGATGGTGGGGGTCTGTCGCTTTCATAAGGGATAGAAAACCACAGGTCAACAAAACATGGTATTATTTGTTGAAAGGTTAACCCTTTACCTAACTTTCCGAACTTTTTTTGTCCGGTCTTGCGGAAGAATTCTTGAACTCTTTACCAAACGACAGAATTTTAGACTGGTCCAAAGTGAAAGCATTTGCAGGCGACAAAATAAACGCGATTCAAAAATTAAGATTTGATTTGGGAAGGGGAGAAAACATTGTGGGAAAAGGAGAAAATGCTGGTTACCAGCATTTTCTCCTTTCTCAAATGTTTTCAAAAGGCTTCTTCCTCAGGGTCGTTAAAAGTCGGGATTATGTGGTAAAGAGTTAAGTTAAAAAAAATAATTCTTATGCGGAAACAAGAAATATTTTTTAAAAAGAAAGACGGCGTACATTTGCCAGCAAATAGACAGGAGCCCTTGAAATAAACATGTCTACATCTTTTACCAAAAACAAATTTCTACTTATTCATTTGTTATCAGGACCAAGCAGTAGGCCAAAAGCCAGCACATTCAGCTACTCCGAAAAAAAGAAATACTAGTAAGCAGCATTTTCCAATGGTGGCATATTTCTGCCGCGAGGTACGAGATAGCTATCGTGATAATGTTAGAAAACTTTCACGATAATTCGAAGTTTCCTGGAAATTTTATCTAGATAGTGAAAAGTTTTCTGAAAAAAATATCACGATAAACTTTGTTATCTAGAAAATTTTATGTTGATTATTTCTCATTCGTGCACGAAGCTGACATCGAGGTAAAATTATCGCCATAGTTCTACCCGTTTCTCGATATCTATAAATAGAAAAATCACCATTTGGATGAACTCGGAAGTTTTTCACTGTACAGGAGACAAAGATGATCCGAAACCGTATCTAATTATAGATACCGTGAATGTCAGTTGTGGGCACGAGCGTAAAAAAAATCGCGATAACAGTTCGAAATATCGCGATATTTTTATCGTGAAACTTTTTGTTATCTAGATAATATTTCCAGGAAAGTGTGTTTTATCGCGATAGTTCTCTAAAATTATCATGATACATGTAACTATCTCGTATCTCGTGGCAGAAAATGCCACCATATTTTCCTCTTTTTTTCCCCACAAAGCTTTCTACTGTTCCACACACAAGTCCTAGAATTCATACGTGACCAAATTTGATATGAACCAATTTCTGTAAAAATGGGGCTTAATGTATTTGTGAAAAGCATCGACCCAGGTCAGCCTGTGCATTCTGCACAGGCTGACTGGGGGCCGACACTTTTTGCTATCGGTCAATTTTCTGTATGTCAAAGGACCAGTGTACCTCTTGATTTAGTCGACTGTTAGACAAAACGGATTTTATAGATCCATAATTATGTAATGACTTGCTTGTAATCATGGACCAAGGGGATGCATTAAGCCCCCTTATGCCAGAGCATGGCTCAATATGCACGTGGTCTACAAATGTTTTCAATATGGACAAGTCGAACATTTGTCACTTGGCAAAGGCTCAACTCTTTACTAAACGACAAAGTTTTTTTTTTCTCCTCCAAATTGAAAGAAATTGCAGACAACAAATTAAATGTGACTCAAGTGATGAGACTGTCTTTCGAATACGAAAAACATCGTGGGAAAGGGAGGAAATGCTGGTTACCAGTATTTTCTCCTTTTCCCACAATGTCTTCAAAAGCTGTCTTTTTCTGGGTCGTCAAAACTTGTGACTGCGTGGTAAAGACCTAACAGTGACGCGTTTTACTGACCCTTATAAAAAGACAGATTTCATATTAACATTTAATTTGTCGTCTGCAAATGCTTTCAAGTTGGAAGAGGCTGAAATTTTGTGCGTCTGGTTGAAGAGTTAATACATGGCTACATATAAAACATTGTGGCTCAAACGAGCTAGTGCACGTTTGAAGCACGTTTTTTCCTTTCGCCACAATGTCTTCACATCTTGTCTGCTTCGAGATGAAAAGTTTCGCCTGCATTAGGTAATAAGGTAACCTTCTACCAGACGACAATTTTTTATTAGACTTACCCAATTTGAACGAATTCGCAGACAACAAATGAAATGCGGTTCAAATGATGGAATTTGTCTTTAAAAGGGCACATTGTGGAAAAGGAAGAAAATATTGGTTACCAGCATTTTCTCCTCTTTCCTTAATCATGTTTTCAAAAGCCTTCTTCCCCCGGGGTCGTTAAAACTCGGGACTATTTGGTAAAGGATTGAACAATTTGCAAAATACAAACAACTATGTTCAATTAGAGTTTTTTTTTTTCACACAGTTTCCTAGAATTTCCTTTCGCATTTATTGATTAAAATCGATACCACATAATGCAAACTGTCTTTCTATTAATAGTTTTTTTTTTTTCTGCTCTGAGTCTAAAAGTAGATAATATTATGTCAACTTGATTTTGCAGCCAGTATAGATCGATATCGGAATTTACTAGACATGCAGTCTGATTTTGGATATACAATGTATTAACACTTAAACAAGTATATAAGTTAAATGAAACTTGAAGCCGATAGTAAAAACCTGAATGTACGTATTTCAAACTATTTTTGGATAAGAATATCTCTTTACCGGACACTGTGGATCCAAGATCAGATCGCACATTCTGTGCAGTCTGATCTTGATCTACACTGTCCGCAAAAGGTTAATGAGTCGCGCTTAGCAGCCGAAGGGTTAATATGCTGGGATCTTGTGGTCAAAAGGAGCTTTGAGCTCGATTTTCAACTCAAAAGATGAATATTATGGGCTTTAGCGGACAGCTCGGGCCAATATCAGACTGCATAGAACGTGCAGTCTGATCTTGGATCCATACCGTCCGCTTGCTTATTCGATATTAATTTCCGATAAAAGTCTTTCTGGGTTTCTCTGGATTGTATTTTCAGCCGTCGAAAGAGGTCGAGTTTAAAATTTTAAGCTAGACTCTGTGTAAAGGGGGCTTAATGCATCTGTTAAAAGTATCGACCCGGGTCAGCCTGCGCAGTCCGCGCAGGCTGACCGGGGCCGAAACTTTTTGCTTTTGGTAAATTCTCAGCATGCCAAAGAACCAGTGTACCTCATGATTCAGTCGGTTGTTTGAGAAAATGGATTTTATGGATCCACAATAATGTTCCGACTTGCATGGTATCATGGATCACGGAGGTTCATTAAACCCTTTTTTCTCGAAGCGACGTGCATATGTAAATGGCAGTGTACTTATCATAAGCAACAGCTCCTTCTCCCACAATATTGTCTAAAGCTGTTCACTGCAGGGACGTGTGTGGTCGTTCTCTATAGGCAAGATTAATGTATTATGCACAACTAGCGTATTGTATGACAGCATCACAATATTAGATAGACAATATGGCTAGGATGCAGAGTCATTTTTCATCTTTGTGACAATGTGAATTTTACGTTCCGTTGTCAATCGATCTAGATGGAAATGCAGACTGCACGTTCTTATGGAACTTGTCTCTGAAAGGGTTGACAAACGTTGTCGGAACAGGAGGAAATACTGGTTTACAGCATTTTGTCATTTTCTTACAATGTTGAAAAAGCCTCGTTCCTCAGGCTCATGCGAACACAGGAGTGTATTGCAAACGGTTTACACAAAGTGGTGACTCTCAGTACTTTGATTAATCCTTTACCGCACAATGACGCCTTTTGACGCCCCTGGGAAAGAAGCCTTTTGAAAACATTGTGGGAAAAGGAGAAAATGCTGGTAACCAGCATTTTCTCCTTTTCCCACAATGTTTTCTACCCTATCAAAGAAAAGTTGCATCATTTAAGCCATATGGAAATTGTCGTCTGCAAATGCTTTCAATTTGGAGAAGGCTAAAATTTTGTCGTCTGGTAGAGGGTTAATAGGCCATGTACTGTGAAAAGGGGGCTTAATGCATTTGCAAAAAAGCATAGTCCCAGGTTAGCCTGCGCTGTCCGCACAGACTGACCTGGGCCGAAACTGTTTGCTTTTGGGAAATTTTCTGCATACCCGAGGACCAGTGTACCTCATGATTGATTCGGTTGTTATGCAAAACGGATCTTATGTATACATAGTAAAATTAGTGTTGCACCCCCTGTGTTTTTAACGTGTTTAATTTTCTGGCGTGAATGATATGAAATGGGTTGGAAATTAGAATCTGGCTGCTGTATACAAGAACAAACAAGTCTGTTGTCTCTGAAATGGAATGAACTGAGGTATCCCTTAACCTCATGGCAGCAGCTACTGATGGAGCTGTTTCAACCTCTCGTGAGAGGTGTGAGACAAAGACTGCAAGCTGTTTTGCATGCCCCGGGCGGAAGTACGCAATATTGCCTGATTTTGTGTGTCCATTCTCTGCAGGTCACTTTCAACCTGTCGTAAGTTTTGTTTCGACATTAAATTCCCTGTTTTAACCAAACTTAAACGCTTCTCGTTTTTCTTAAATTTGAAAGCAACATCTAGGCAAAAGATTCCCACTTACCATGAGGTCAAGGGATACCTCAGTTCAGTTCATTTTATGGGCAAAAGACGAGTCTGTTGGTGTATGCAGCAGCCGAAATCTAATTTCGACCCAATTTTATCTCATTCACGTCAAAAAATCAAACCTGGTAAAAAACACAGGGGGTGCAACATTAATTTTACTATGTATATTTATAACACTCTGATCACTTGCTTGGTGTCATGCATCACGGAATGCATTAAGTCCCCTTTTCAAAGAGCACGGCTCATTTATTTTAAGGGCTTTGTACATAGAGTTGTTAATAATCACGGATTTATTCTTCTTATTATTATACAATTTACTCCTTTGAATGGTGTTTCTGCGCCGTTTTCAACTTTTTTTAGCTGTAACTCAGAGCTAATTCACCAAAGTGGGTTTTTTTTTTTTTATTAACCTTTAGGCTGCTTATCGCGACCCACCGACCTTTTGCGGACAGCGTAGATCAAGATCAGACTGCACAGAACGTGCAGTCTGATCTTTGATCTACCTGTCCGATAAGGAGATATCTTTCCTCTAAAAATACCTTTGAAACAAGAAAGTTTTGGGCTTCTACTATCTACTATAAAGTTTCATTTCTTTTATTCAGCAGGATAAGGGTTAAGTACAAGACTTGGGCTCCTCAGTGCCATGCTTACTAGAACCATAGCCGTCTGTGTTTGGCAAACCCAGATCCTGTAGATTACCAATTCACGGTGAATCCCGAACTACAAGATTTGAAGATGACAATGTATTACTGTAGGGTCGGTCCAATTGTTAGAGGCTGGCAGGTAAATGAATTTTAAAATCAGGCAAAAAGGAAACAAAAGATAGGGCGACCTGGCAACTTTTAACCTAGTTTTGAAATTGATTTTTCTGCAAGCGACTTACAGTTGGACCGACTGTACAGAAACAGATTGTCATCACCACAATAATTTCCATTCTTTTAAATGGTATGATTTAAAATCTACATCTAAATGCATTTGTGCATTTAAACACCGGCATAATTTATCCTTGCCGCCACTGTGCCTTTAACCCATAACCTGCTAAATAAGTGATATGAAAATTTCAAGCCGATAGTTAGTAAAAACCCAAATTTTGCCATTTCATAGGTACTTTTTGTGGAAAGAAATCTAGTTATCGGACAGTATAGATCCAAAATCAGACTGCACGTTCTGTACAGTCTGATCTTCATCTACACTGTCCGCAAAAGGTCCTTGAGTCGCACTTAGCAGCCTAAGGGTTGATGTATTGCTAAGTTTTGTTTTATTAAGGTTGGGTGAAGAATCGATAAGGGTCGAAGATGAAATAAACACGTCGATGAATTACGTTGACGTAACATGTAATCAAAGCTCTAACCATCCTTAATGTAGAAGTTATTAAATCTTGCGGAAATGAGGAAGCTTCTCTGCGGAAATTTATTGCATTGACGGGGTTCGCGTAAAATCGCTTCTTTAGTGTCTTTTTGTTACACTCACGCGCAAATTTCAACAAACCAGTCTAATTTCAACCCTTAAGCTGCTGAGTAAGTGAAATAAAACTTTCAAACCGATGGTAAAAACCCAAATTTTGTTTTATCAAAGGTATTTTAGGGGGAAATATATCTCCTAATCGGACAGTGCAAATCCAAGATCAGACTGCAAAATCTGTGAAGTCTTATCTACAATGTCCACAAAAAGGTCGTGGAGTCGCGTTTACCAGCCGAAGGGTGAAAAAAGGACTGAATTGTCGACTTGCTCTTTCCTTTACTCAAGAATGACGTGTTTAACGACCCGTAGAAGATGTCTTTTGAAAACATTTCAGAAAAAAGAGAAAATGGTTTCCAGCATTTTCTCCATTTTCCAAAATGCTTTCTGCTCCAGAAGACAAAGACAAATCGCATTACACCCCACCACATTTGTCGTCTGCAAAATGCTTTAGAATTGGACAAGTCTAAAATTTTTATCGTCTGGTAAAGAGTTATTTCTGTTTCGTACTGCAGACTTTTTTCTTTTACTTACAGACCAATCTGTTGCGAATTGCTCTAAATCGGCAATTTCTCCTTCTACCATTATGTTTTATTTATATTCAGATTCGCGTACTTGATCTTACCCCCTTAACCCTTAAGCTGCTAATCGCGACCCACTGACCTTTAGCGGACAGTGTAGATCAAGATCAGACTGCACAGAACGTGCAGTCTGATCTTTGTTCTACACTATCCGATGCGGTATTTTTCTTTCCGGTGAAATCAAATTTGAAACAGCAATGTTTGGGCTTTTAGTATTGAGTAGAAATTTGCATTTCATTTATTCAGCAGCTTAAGTGTTAATATGCTAAATAAGCGAAAGAAACTTTCAATCACATACTTTAAAACGTAAATTTTGCTACTAAAAAAGCATTATTAGGGAAACAATATCTCCTTGTCGGATAGTGTAGCTCAAGATCATACTGCACTTTCTGTACAATCTGATCGTGATCTACACTGTCCGCAAGAGTGTCTAAAGTCGCCCTTAGTAGCCTAAAGGTTAATTCTTGTCGATTTCCTTTTCTTTTACAATGATTTTTTCAAAGCCATCTACATTTATTATGCGCACAACAGGTAAACGAAACTCAAGAAAAGTATGGATAGATGAAATGGCCCACGCGATATAACTGAAATAGCGTTGACAATGACGTTAAAAGCCAAACAAACAAGCAATCCTCTGCAAGCGAACTTTCTTAGGCAGTATAATGAGTTGATAAAACCATTACCAAATAATGATGTGTCTTAAAGATCATAAGGAAAAAGACAATACAAAATACTATGGGAAAAGGAGAAAATGCTTGTCACAAGCATTCTCTCCTTTTCCCACTGTGTTTTCTGTGGTACCTGTCAAAGGCAAATCCCATTTTTTGAGCCATACTCAATTTGTTGTCTGCAAGTATGTATTCAAAAATATGGATGCTTTATCCCTTTACCAAACAACAACTATACAGACTGGTCCAAATGTTATTAAAAGCATTTTCAGACGACAAATTAAATGTGGCTGAAATAATGGAATTTGTATTTGATAGGGTAGAACACATAGTGGGAAAATGAGAAAATGCTTGTTACCAGCATTGTTTCCTTTTCCAACATTTTTTTTAAAAAACTTTATTTCCCAAGGCGTTATGACATGTGATTGTGTGGTAAAGGGTAAATATGCATCAACTGTCCAAAAAAAAAAAAAAACACCAACCATTCTTAAGAACGTTCTTTGTCTTATTCTCCAATATTTTCCTAGTTTAAAGTAACACACCTTCTGATTGGCTAAACCATTTGGTTTAGCCAGTCAGAAGGTGCGTTACTTTCAAATTTGGAAAAATCTGAAGAATAAGACTACGAATGTTTTTAAGAATGGTTGGTGAATACAGACCCAGGATTTGAAACATGAAAATAGTGTCCAAGCTTTCACTATGCCAATTAAAAAGAGAGCGACAGGCCGATAGGATTTCACAGGGAATACAACTATGCTTGCAACCTCCATTTACTCTTCACTTCGATGTTGCTTAGTATTTCACAAAGAAATGTTTGTTGTCGAATTTTAACCCTTATCCTGCTAAACAACTCAAATAAAACTTTATTGTCGGTAATAATACCCCATATAATGTTGTTTCAAACTCATTTTTAGGAGAAAAATATCTCCTGATCGGACAGTGTGCAATGTGACCTTGATCTACACTGTCCGCAAAAGGTCAGTGAGTCTCTCTTAGCAACTTAAGGGTTAAGATAGTCCATATCAATCACTGATTAGAAGTTCTGCTCGCGATCATAAAGTTGTGGGTTCAAGTTTTGTTCGCATCATAACCGATATGACAAAGGGCATGGACCTCCGAGCTGCTTTTCACTAAACTGCGTACGCACGAACTTTGCGTACGCAGTTTAGGTACGCAAGCATCAAGTCTGAAAACAAGTTTCACTAAACTGAATAACTTCACGATTTGAGTTTGCCTAGCTTAACACAGCGCATACCTTTGGGTAAAGCAGGGGTTGTATGCGTGTACAAACAATCCCAAATAGTCTGCGTAAATCTAAGCAGTTTATTGAAATGAAGTTCTGGACGAGTTATTCCAAACGCCTTTAACCCTTTCTCAAACAACAAATTTTGGACTGGTCCAAATTGAAAGACTTTGCAGACGACAATTGTAAATTTGATGAAAATGGCAGAAAGTTATCAAAAAGGGTAGAAAATACTGTGGGAAAAGGAGAAATTGCTCGTTACGAGCAATTTCTCCTTTTCCCACAGTGTTTTCAAAGACTTGTACTGCAGACACGTGAAAACCAGGGCTTGTTTGGGAAAGGGTTAAAATAAAAACGAAATTACATAGTAGCTCCTCGTATGTTTGTTTTGTGTTTAACGCCCTTTATAATGTTGTTCAAATTAATAGCGGCGGCCAGTACACCTATACATGTGTTTCCGAAATTTGTTTTACCGGTATTTCGCATAATTAGGCTATCCAAGCCACTCGCTGCTTTCTCACACAGACATCTTCGAAGCAACAGTCGTCGGTGAGAGAAGAGCAAATGCTGTGGCAATAACTGTTGACTATCATCGGGAAGAATATGGACGAGCCGGGAATCGAACCAGCAACCCCTCGGTTTCAAACGTTGTGCGTTACCGACGGGGCTATTTGGAGTGGCCCTTGAATAATACTCCAAAACCTCTGCCTACAGCTTGTAAAGCTTCGGTGGAAACATGAATAACCGAGCTTTCGTAGCAACGTGACTCAAATACTATTGATTAAATATTAAAGGTGAAGTCTCATTTTGGATCTACACTGTCCGAGATCTTCAAACGCAAAAAAAAAATTTTTTTTTTACGGTTGGCTGGTTAGTCTCATTTAACTTATAAAGCAGTTTAAGGTTTAACCCTTAGGCTGCTAAACGCGATTCAATGACTTTTTGCGGACAGCGTAGATCAAGATCAGACTGCACAAAACGTGCAGTCTGATCTTGGATCTACCCTGTCCGATAAGCATATATTTTTCCCCAAAAAGTAATTTTGAAATAGCAATATTAGGATTTACTATCGGCTTGAAAAGTTTCATTTAATTTATTTAGCAGTTTAAGGTTTAACACCTGTAAGGCCGAAGAAAGCAAGAAAAAGTGACCTGTAGCTGTAATATGACTGAAAAAAAATCTGATAAACGGTCGAAACCTAATCCAAATTACATAAAAATAAGGTATGCAAACCAACGTACTTACTTTATATCGCATATCTGATTAATTATATTTCCCTATTTTATATTCATAGAAGTTGCCACTTACGTAAACCACTGCCTACCACAGTCTATAATGAGAAAATTTCTCCGCAAATAAATGCAACACCCACTCAAACAAATTAACTGACTCTATCCGAATTGTGCCTGCAGTCCGAATTATTGACTAGTGCCGTTACAATTTGTTCAATATGCTGTCCTATCACATAGAAAATTTAGATTTTTTTTCCCAATGCTTTCTTTCTCTTTCCTTTTTTCCGATACAACCACCGCTCCCAGCCGCTCTCGCATATTATTGTGGTCGAATCTCTCTAGGAAAATAAGTAATGATTGTATTATAGATTTTAAAGGTACATTAAATCGGATGCCGTTTCATAAGGGTTTTTCCTTTTTTACAAAACCTCAAACAAGACTGCTAATTTTCATTCACGTGGCTTTAACCCCTAGGCTGCTATGCTCAACCTAGGACGCTTTTGCAGACAGTTAAGATCCAGATCAGACTGCACAAAACGCACGGTCTGATCTTGGATTTACATTGTCCGATACGGTATTTTCTTTCCTGTGAAATCCAATTTTCAATAGCAAAATTTGGGCCAACGGTTTTACTATTGAGTGAAATTTTCTTTTCATTTATTTAACAGTTTAAAGGTTAAAGCAAGATAGAAACACATGTGGAAAACACAAGGAATTACCAAATTCTTTGTATTTTTACGCTAAAATTTCCTACAGCGTTAGTTCACGGTATAGCCATTATTGTATAACAAGGGATATAGAAGTTAATTGTTTGTTTCAGTGTATGATTGAAATCTCTTTCATCGAGTGAAAAGCGAAGGATATACTGGATTTTCACGAGTGGTGAAACCACGGGTGAAAATATGGCCTTTGCTTTCCACGGGATGAAAGAAATTTCGATTATATACTGAAACAAACAGTTATCTTATTTCTTTTATGCTCTTCACTTTAACCTTTCTTTTCACGTCTAATTTTGGCTCAGTCATGAAAATTATGGGCGTTTTTCAACCGAAATAGATATATTCAATCTAGTACAATATGGACCAACTATAATAATGACGTCATGAGTGATGTTGACTGTGTCATAAAACGTGACGTTCTCCCGCTAAAAATTCATTCATGTTCTATAAATATCGGTGGCATGTCAAAATAAAAGTTATAACATTAACCGGTAATTCACAACATTCAGCGGTGAATTATAAGGATTTATTTCATGCTTTTCGGTAGTTTATCGAGAAATACTGTTGGATTATGGTTTGGTATTTCATGATTACGACCAGTAAAAATACCGATTTAATATTGTGTAACTCTTCAGTTGAAGGCTGATACAGTAGTTCCCGGGTACTAGTTACCTAGGAAATCAGCGCGTGCCATTCAAATGGAGGGAAATATGACGTAATTTACGCTATATTTCTCGCGCTTTACGTAATATATGCGTTGATATGTGAGGGGGGTACGCCATGGGGAATTATCGAAAACAACTGCACTAGATTTCGATGAAGGTTCCAACAAAATAGGGGTTAGAAGCATGAAATAAATAGAATATTTGTTTTTTTTCGGTGAAAGATCGAAATTTATTCTATCTAGTGAACATCATCGGTAATAGTTTCACGAGTGGCACAGCCACAAGTGAAAATATTACTCATGATGTTCACTCAATGAAATAAATTTCGACCTTTCACCGAAAAAAAAAAAATATCATCTATTTCTTTCATCGAGCGAAAAGCGAAGGCTGTACTTGATTTTCACGAGTCGTGAAACCACGAGTGAAAATATAGCCTTTGCTTTTAACGAGATGAAAGAAATTTCGATCATACACTGAAATGCGTTGTTATGTGAGGGGGATCGCCTCGGTGAATTACCGAAAACAACTGTTCTGGATTTTGATAATAGTCCTAACAAAAAAGGGGTTAGAAGCGTGAAACAAATGAATTTTTTTCTTTAGTTCGGTGGGAGATAGAAATTTATTACATCTTGTGGACATCATCGGTAATTTTTTTTCACCCGTGGCTGCGCCACTCGTGAAAATATTACCAACGATGTTCACTAGGTGAAATAAAGTTCTATCTTTCACCGAAAAAAACAAATATCCTGTATATAATTCACTGTTAGATTTCTATAAACTACTGAAAAGCATAAAAGAAAAATACATCTTAACCCTTAAACTGCTAAATAAGGGAAATACAACTTTCGAGCCGACAGTATACAACCCAAATTTTGCTATTTTTAAGGTGTTTTTAAGGAAAAAATATCCCTTTATCGGACATTGTAGATCCTAGATCATACTGCACGCTCTGTATCATACTGCACGTTCTGTGCAGTTTGATCTTGATCTACGCTGTCTGCAAAAGATCCATGAGTCGCCCTAAGCAGCCTAAAGGTCAAGACTATAAAGTATTGGTTGGTTCCAGAGCTATGTTGGTACAGTTGCTAACTACGCTAACCACAAATCGAGACCCATAGGAGGCAATTTTGTTTTTTTCTAGCATTTTACACTCCAACTGAGGAAAATACTTTATTATGCTACAACATGAAGTATTTCAAATCATAGATTCATTTTAACCGCAATTTAGCAGTTCAGCGTTTTCGCAAATTTATGCTGATCAGTAGGTTGCCGAAATCAGGCCCCCTCCCCACCCCCCAACAAAAAATAAAGCTCTTTGTCTAATTTATGTTAAAAACTTCCGAAACGAAAGGCTCTGGTAAAATGCCTCTTAAATGGATTCGCGTATTCATTACTAGAACTATTTTTTTTTTATTTCTCAGCAAAAGGTAGAGATCAAAGATCAGCTTCTTGTCTGCAGTGTTGTCTTGATTTACACAGTCGCAAAAGTAATTTAAGTCGCATGTGGCAGATTTTTCGAAACAATGCAACAAAAAGCGCAGTATCTCTTTACCCTAATTGCTTGACAAATATATGAGCCATGCTCTTGCAAAAGGGGGTTTAATGCGTTTCCATGTTGCATTATACCCAGCAAGCCATCACATAGTTATAGGTCCATGAAATCCATGTTGTCTAACAGCCGGTGTAATGTAGAGAAATGACCCTCCCCTACAAAATGACCCATGGGTCATTTCACTACGTAGAGGAATGACCCGGGTCATTATTCTACGTAGAGAAATGACCCCAGACGGCGGTCTGGGGTCATTTCTCTACGTAGAATAATGACCCGGATCATTCCTCTACGTAGTGAAATGACCCATGGGTCATTTTGTAGGGGAGGGTCATTTCTCTGCATTACACCGGCTAAATCCTGAGGTAGAATGGTCCTCTAACACACAGAAAATTTACCAAAAGCAAAAACACACGGACTGTGCAGGCTGAACAGGTCGATACTTTTTGCAGATGCAACTAAACCTCTTTTTCACAGGGCATGGCCCATTTATGCATTAGCCTCGGTTCTCGTTGATTACTCATAATTTGCAAAGTTCAGGGTCGTCTGCGGTAACATAAGTTTCAGAGGGAAAGAGATGCTTTGTCGTGAAGTTATAAAACATTTAGATCGATATGAAATATGGAACAATGAGAATACGGTTATCATTATTGGTTTTGAGAAATTTTGTCGAGTCGGCTACACGGTAGAATTTGCTGTCAGTCAGCTACGTAGCATGGGTTTTAGTCTGATCTTCTGTTATTTTCGTTTAATAATTTTATGTTCTGGCGTTACTTTGTCAAATCAAAGGACTCAAGTCCTGGAGAGCGGATTTGTGGAGTAGCACAAAGCTGTAATATGTTGTAATGAAAAAATAACATCACATGCAACACATGTGCAATCATTTTAAAATGGAGTTAGCAAGGGCAGGGAAAGTCAACATTGTTCTGCTGAGTGGGTCGTGCAGTAACTGTTTTTCTATTACTGTTTAAGGAGTGGTAATTTGATCCGTCAATCTTACGCAATTTTTTTGCTGATATTTCGGAATAAAAATGTTTACACGTGTACGACTGTATACGGTAGTGACAAAAGGGAGGTTGAGATGTACCGGTATTGGCTAAAACTGAAAGTAGAATGGGAAGAGCGCAAGAGCGAATGTCAGTATACATGTATTTGGTTCAGGTCAAACTGATATCAAAGTACAGTGTGAACGCGCATGCGTCGTTACGCATGATGTATTTGGTTCAGAACGATCAAAGTAAGCGGATTTGCGATACAAATCCGCTAAAAATGACAATAATTAAAGAATAGATGAACAGTTTATTGCCACAGAAATGTTTAGACCGTGAAAGGAGACCGCCATAAGAAGTTATTTAAAAAATCATTAAGGCCTGGTCCCAGGCTATGTGCTACATATAGCGTATGCAATACAAAACAAAATGGATGCTTTCATGAAGCAATGAAAATTGTCTCAGCTCTAAATCGGATTTGAATGAGAGTCTCTCACAAAAGTATCAAACAGCTCCGTGCAGTCTGATATTACTTTACACTGTCTGCGACAGACGCATATGATCTTAATCTGCATTTTTTACGTTTAATCGAACCACACATTGTTCAAATTGTCCAAAATGAAAATATTTGCAGACGACAAATTGTGTGGCTCAAATGGTGGTATTTGTCTTTGAAAGCGTACGACTTTGTGAGGAAAGGAGAAAGTTCTAGTTACCAGCATTTTCTACTTTTCCCAAAAATGTTTTAAAAAGCCTTTTTTCCCAGGATCGTTAAAGCCCGAGATTGTATCGTAAACTTTTAAGCATTAGTAGGTCTGAATTTTAACGAATTATTGAATTATACCAATATTAAATCGACTGGGTGTACAGAGTGAATCCAGCTCTCTCAGGAGATTCGAAACGGAGACCCTTGCTAAATGACACTGAACTTAAGCTTTAGAAAAAACAAAAAACAAACAAACAAACAAACCAAAACCACATAAATACATTGGTTTCGTAGGTACCTTGCAAAACCCTTTTTTTTTTTTTTAACATGCAATATTCGAGTAAAACACTGACTTTGATCTATGCGCTGAAAGAGACAATGTTGTTGTAGAAGTTCTGTTACTCATTCGATTAGTGATAAGTAATGTCGCACTATCTGTGAAGACATAGAGGATAATTGTCTGTTTCGGTGCATCATCGAATTTTCTCTTATCGAGTGAAAAGCGAAGGATATATTTTCACGAGTGGCGAAACCACGAGTGAAAATATGGCCTTTGCTTTTCACGAGATGAAAGAAATTTCGATCATACACCGAAACAGGCAATTATACCTGTTTCTTTTATGCTCTTGACGTTAAAAACTTTTCTTTTCACGTCTATTTTTTGCTCATCGTTAAAAATATGTGCGTTTTCCAAGCAAAATAGATATTTTCAATTTACTCGGGTATGGACTACAATAATGACGTCATGACTAAAAATTACGTCATGAGTGACTACGTCATAAAACGTAGCGTTCACCCGCTAAAAATTCATTCATGTTCTATAAATAACCGTGGCATATCAAAAGCGAAAGTTATAACATTCACCGGTGAATTATAGCATTCACTGGTGAATTATAAGGATATAGTTCACTGTTAGATTTCTATAAACTACCGAAAAGCATAAAAGAAAAATTCATCCCAATCTGCACAAATATTGAATGAAAGCACACTGCCTCATATTACAGATAACTCCCCGAATGTGATTTAAGGTTTTTACTGGCCGAATGCGGGTACAGAGACGATCGCGAAAAAATGGTTGAAATCTCTGCACAGATTTTGTGCGCACGTCTAATCAGTAATAGAGGATTTGAACATTCCTGCTGCATGAGTATTCATTTATCCGTCGTATCAAATACAACTATTTTCTATTTAAGTGCTAAACATGAGAAATAACAGTTTAATTAATCTTTTACTCGAGATGTTTACGTTTGCCATAATAGACACAAAAATGGCTGCCTAACACAGTAAATTTCGTTTTTTTTTTTTATTTACATGTTATAAACGACTTCTAAAAACGCGTTAGGTATTGAGACATTTAATTTTTTGTTCTTGGTCATGTGTGCTGCAAAAAACTAATTTCATTTCGCTGCAATACAGGTTAAACCGACGAAAGAGAAATGCAATACAATGTTATAGCTTTTCTACTAGAAAATTCATCATAGACTTGAGACGGTTTGGTACACAATAAATGTCCAAATGTGAAAAGATGCACTTTAAACGTCTCATTATTAAGACTAACTACTTCATGTGTTTCCCTGGGTTTCACCAGGCTAGTACTAGTGAAGTCCCGGAAACACAAATAATTGAGCTATCGTCGTGTTTAATTGAAGTAAAAACAACATTTAAAGGGGAAAAAAAGAATTATCTTTTAGATAAGTCTGTTTATCGTAGAAATTACCTGGTATATACTGACAACTCAGATTAAGTTCTTGATTCGTCTTATAACAGTATGCGCTAGGTTTTACTACATTGAATCTTACTACATTGACGAATTGGCTGTCTCATTTATATAGGTCGACTATGTGACCTTCACACCCTCAATGAAGCGATGGTGAGGGAATTTGGAGTGTGGTAACATAATAAACCCAATGGCAGATTGATAGAAAAGACACGTGTAACGCAATCAGTGACAGGCCTCCATTAAGATTCGGCAGAGATTTATTAGATTTTACGTGACGAATTTTCGAGAAGAATCCTTAATGAGGATTTTTTGTATGGTCTTTTAGACAGAAATTTAAATGTGTTATTTCCACCCCAGTGCTATATAATAGACAAGTATTATCTTTGGCGTGTGCGATTTTTTTATTATTATGATACATACATACGAGACATACCTATAAATGATCTGAATAACATTAGGACAATATCTAAGTGATCTGTGTGGAACAATTAAGACATGTATTCAGGTCCGGTTCGTTCTGCCATATCCTGAAAATGTGCGGTTCTATGATTTTTTTAGAATTCATATCATGATGATTTTTTAGTTTTACAATCACAAAGGGGAGTTGTCTAAAACTCATTGAAACAGTTAGAGTAATCATTTCAACCTCGACTTGTTTCAAATACATGTCGCTATGTAAACACAGATCTATTCTGTTCCGAAAAAACGGTTTTTTTTTTTTGTACGCATTTTTTTTTTTTTTTTTATGTTTCTCAATTTCTACAAATGGCTAACATAAGAAAGATTTTTCTTTGCAACTGTGATTGCGTCAAACACCTCAAGCAAAACGTTGGACCTTGGGAAGGTCTTAAAAAAACCCTGCATTAGTTAGCACGTTAAGTGGAAACTCTTGAATACCAGTTAAGTAAACTACAACATCAAACTTGGAATATTGTATCGTAATATCCTGTAGAATATTTGCACCTGCCATATCGATATAGGACATCATGGAAAAGTCAATTATGACGTAATCGGGCTTGTAAAATTCTTCTGACTTTATTACGACAGTGCTGTTGTGCATTTCTCTCGATTCCTGTCCAACAACTTCGAATGCCTGATTGCTGTAGCCATTTGGTACTTGATTTACAACCTTTTGCAGGTTTTTCATTTTAATGTAGATCTCTGGATTAAAGGCGACACTGTAAAGCTGCTTTTTAAACTGTTCTGCGGTTGCAAAGTAAAGATTGATAGGAAATCTAAATACCTTGATTTGACCGCCTGTTTCATCGGTCGTTTGGTAGTCCAATCTATACAGAATATCCTCAGCCGAGGCCACATTTATTAAGTAACCGGATTCTACGCGATTTTGTACAATTACTAATACAAATGAACACAGTAGCCCAATTATCAGTCCATAATATAAGTCCAGGAGTGTTGCGGAGATGTTTGTAACAATCCAGATCGTAAAATCATACTTGTTAATTTTCCATATCTTTGGCAAGTTTCTGTACTGCAGAACCAGATCTTTAGTTGATACGATGATCATAGACGCAAGGACAGATGCAGGTAAATAAACAAACAATTTGCCTACGACCAGAACTATCAGCAGAAAAACTGATACTGTCGTTACTCCATTTAGTGTCGTCCTCGCTCCAAGAGAGCTTAATACGCCTGTCCTTGATAAAGCGTTAGCTGACGGAAAGCATCCAAAGAATCCCGATAAAACATTACTTGCTCCGTATGCAAAGAGCTCTTGGCTCTCGTCTATTTTTACACCGTGTTTCTTAGCAGTTAGTTTAGCAAGAGTAATGGTCATTGCAAGCGATACAATCGCAATAACAATGGCATCAGAAATAAAGTTGGTAGCATTGGCTAAATTTGGGAAAGTAGGAGCTATAAATCCGCTTGGTATTGGACCAACAGTCACAACATCAAAATTAGCCTCAAACTTTGCAAAGTATGATACCAGTGTTGCAACAACGGCTAATATGAAGTCAACTGGAATCGGAACTTTGAGTTTATTTTTATACCTCTCGTTAATACCAACTTTCACTGACAATAAAATTAATATGCATACCATGGAGATCACAAGTTCTGGTATTCTGGTTTCACCAAGCTTTCTAAACAAATCGAAGTATGTAAGTACAAGACCTCCAGCTCCAGGGTAGGATTTTGTTGTGATTCCAACCAACTTAGGGACTTGACTAGATGCCACAACACCGCTGCAGCCGTTGTAAATCCTCCTATGAAGAAAGTGGACAAGTATGACGTGAGAAATCCAAGCTTAAAGAACCCAAGTGCAGTCAGAAATAAACCGGATAGTACGGAACACGCTCCCGCAGCACCGACTTTGACCTGGAGAATCTGTTCATCACTAGGTCCATTATCTGTCACGTTGAACGAACCATTTCCAGAGTACTTGTGGTTAGCTATGAAAGAGCTTGCTTCTCTTTCTACAACTGTACGAGTTAAAATCGCCATATTTGCCGTTGGGCCATACGATATGTAAGGAGATGTACCGAATATCGTATAAAACAAAACTGGAAAAAACGTTGTATACAGACCATATATTGGCTGGAGTGAAGCAAGGAGACCAAACGCCAAACCTTGCGGGAGATGGATGAAGCTCACAGTCAGCCCTGCGAGTATATCACTAATAATGTATTCCTTTACTTTGTACTTTCTAATGGCTTTGAAGACTGGTAGGTATGAGAATACAAGTTTGCAGGCACTCTTTGAAGTTAATTTTTGTTTCAAAATGTCCGCGAATGTTCTCTTCTTTGTTCTAGAGGTACCATATTTCGTGTTATAATCGTCCAGCGTATATACAGAGCGATTTATTCTGACACATCCATTCATCTTTAAAGTTTTGTTTACTTGAGCATCGCACTGAAAAAAGAATACATTCTATTTTGAAATGATCTCATACGATATCGGTCTCCAACAATCATTTATTCCTGTCGGTTTCTTTTTTTGTACGTTGGAAAAAAGGCAAGACATTATCATATGATTTGAAATCTACACTCCTTTCATTAAGGTCTACGGCCCCTAACTCTCATATTTAAGGATCTGTACAAACTTAGTCTCACAGCAGTAGTGACTGGTAGAGACACTTTATGGTGGAGTTTGAAAACATTTCACTACACGTAACTTGTATTATGAAGAATTTTATCTCATGACCCACGGATGCCTAGGTTGGACAAAAATAATAGAGTACTACCTCCTTGAAATTCATTGTGTTTATCATATTTTTCAAAATACAATGACAAAAAAGGTATCAAACAATAAAGTAAGTACTACTTGATCATAATTAAATGCCAAATGGCAAAATCTTTCCAGAGGACAACACTATTTTGACAAAATCCGGATGCATGTCCTCCGGCCCGACTCATTTTCAATTGAATTTGGAGAGTCCGCACTAAATTTTAAAAATTCATAAAAAAAAAAAAAAAAAAAAAATTAAATAAGCTGCAAACCCGGTGGAACTTCCACAAAAAATTTAAATATCATTAACAAATGCTAGGAAGAAATTTGAGGGAAGTTTACCACACACTTTCAGAGAAAACCTCGCCTAAACATGGCAAGGTAAATTCAATAGTCACCAATCATTTAAAAAAATATATCCCATACAAGTGTTTAAATGAGTAAATTACAATCCAAAGAAGACATTTGTGCGTGTGTGTTCTTTTTCTACAAATGTCAGGTTTACTGTATAGATCTTTTCTAATGTGAAAACAAGTCCGTTTCAAACTAGAGCTGTCTGAGACCAGCACATTTTACTATTTGTAGCACTTTGTCACATACCAAGTTGCACAGTTAGCCAAAACTTTCAAAGTTGAAATGGGTAATAATTACCTTGTATATTCACCCACAGTAATGAAACTTGGCAAAGAAGTAGGTCTGTTTATACAACAGCCTTCTGTGAGGTTGCAATTTAATCCATGGTAAAATGATGGAGATACAAACTTACATGTAAAACTTCATTCAAAATTTCTATTTCGATAAACGCTAACAATTCAGTCAAAAATCTAAAAAGAGTACCGGTAACATTGACAAAAAAGTACAGTACTGAAACTGGGAAATTCTACGGAACCCCTAAAGTGACATGCTTGACTTTTTTTTTAATATGCAAATTTCTCACTTTATTTCGTTTTAACGAAATAATATTTCGTTTTAACGAAATAGTATTTCGTAAATACGAAATATTATTTCGTAAAAACGAAATATTATTTCGTAATTACGAAATAATTATTTCGTAATTACGAAATAATTATTTCGTAAAAACGAAATAATTATTTCGTAAATACGAAATAATTTGATAATTTGAAATACAGGCATCCTCGGTTCGACTCGTGGTGAGGGCTCTTGGACTTCCTTGCGATAGGGATGCATTGTAGGGTTGATTTGACAGCCTCTCACATCATAGGTTATAGATTTGAATTCCGAGTTGAGCTGTTTTATTCTTGAATTGCCTGCACCATGTTCGATTTTGGGTTCTGTTTCAAGGAAGCTATCATCTAGAGTCATTGACCTAAGTTGTGCTTTTCCAGAATCGATGTCAAATAAATAAGCTTGATATCGGTACATCAGACAAAAGGGGACAAGCATAAGTAATATGACTGATAGACTCGTGATTGAGAGTATGGTAAACTCAAATCTATTCATTCAGTCAGTCAGTCAGTCAGAGCGTCAGTCAGTCAGTCCCTCGCCTATCCGTCCGTCTGTTATTTCTTCTGTTTATGAATTGTGTAAGCACAATTGTCATTGATAATTAAAAGGTAGTTACAATATTCAGTTTGTTTTAAACACGGTCCAGTCGAAAACTGGAGGTTGAGGGTCCGATTCCCAGCTGAGTCATTTTTCAGATTTAAGAATTTATGACTCTCTTTCTTATCACTGGGGTGCAGAAATCACAACAGGCTCATAATTGTGATGGTGGGGGACTTGTAGAATACGGAACTGGTTGATTGATTGATACCGGGCTAAATAATTATCAATCATAATGACGAATAGCACTTATTCATGTATTCTTAGGTTTCACCAGTAGCCGGATGCGGCTCTGATGTGCCTTCTAACTAGCTGAAATGCGTTAAAGAATAATGTTTGAAGTTGTACGTAGTAGCAAATTTGAAATTGAGCCATGCTCTGACAAAAGGAGGCTAATTGAATCTCCGTGATCCATGACACCGAGCAAGCCATCACATACTGATGGATCCACTTTTTGTAACAGCCGACTGAATCATATGGTAGTTGTAGTCCTTTGGCATACAGAAAATTTACTGATAGCGAACAGTTTCGGCCCAGGTCAGCCTACGCAATCCGTGCAGGCTGGCCTGGGTCGATACTTTTCGCAAATGCATTAAGCCCCTTTTTCACAGAGCATGTCTCATATATAATGATCCATTCTGGACCCCCCTCTTGAAAAAAATCCTGGATTCCCCCTTGTTATGGATCCATAAAATCAATTTTGTCTTATCAGCGACCGAATAATGAGTTCGAATAGCCCTTTTACATGCAGACAGTGGGAACATATGGAAAAGTATCATCCCATGTCAGCCTGTACGGACTGCGCCGGCTGATATGGGTCGATTTTTTTTCTTAAATGCATTAAGCACCGTTTTCAATGAGCTCGGTTCATTATGTTTTCGCCTAGATATAGATAGAATAATGATGACAGCGGCGTTAACACCAGTCAGTAATGGAATTCAAGGCTACGTGGCCTTATTGAATGTACAAACTGGTAAAATTATTTCGTAATTACGAAATAATTATTTTGTAATTACGAAATAATTATTTCGTTTAAACGAAATAATTATTTCGTAATTACGAAATAATTATTTCGTAATTACGAAATAATTATTTCGTTTTTACGAAATAATTATTTCGTTTTTACGAAATACTATGGATCCATCAGTATGTGATGGCTTACTTGGTGTCATGGATCACGGAGATTCATTTTACGAAATAATTATTTCGTAATTACGAAATAATTATTTCGTCATTACGAAATAATTATTTCGTTAAACGAAATAATTATTTCGTTTTTACGAAATAATTATTTCGTCATTACGAAATAATTATTTCGTAATTACTAAATAATTTTACCATTCAAAAGGCCACGAAGCCTTGAATTCTATTATTGACTGGTGTTAATGCTGCTGTCATCATTATTCTATCTATATCTAGGCGAAATCATAATGAACCTTGCTCTGTGAAAAGGGTGCTTAATGCATTTGAGAAAAGAATCGACCCATGTCAGCCAGCGCATTCTGCGCAGGCTTACATGGGCCGAAACTTTTCAATATCTTCAAATTTTCTGCATGTCAAAGGGCTATTCGAACTCATCATTCGATCGCTCATAAGACAAAATGGATTTTATGGATCCATAACAAGGGCGGATTCAGGATTTTTTCGAAGGGGGAGTCCAGAATCGATCATTATATATGAGACATGCTCTTTGAAAAAGGGGCTTAATGCATTTGCGAAAAGCATCGACCCAGGCAATCCGCGCAGGCTGACCTGGGCCAAACTTTTCACTATCAGTAAATTTTCTGTATGTCAAAGGACTAGAACTACCATATGATAACGTCGACTGTTACAAAAAGTGGATAGATCTACTATGGATCCATCAGTGTGTGATGGCTTACTTGGTGTCATGGATCACGGAGATTCATTTAGCCTCCTTTTGTCAGAGCATGGCTCAATTTCAAATTTGCTACTGCGTACAACTTTAAACATTATTCTTTAACGCATTTCAACTTGTTAGAAGTTCTTTGTGGATTTGACTTATGCTTGGCATAGATGTAGAATTTGTATGAAACTTTCATACTTGGTCAAAATTTCAGGCAGGCAGCGGTTGTACTTTGAAAATTCTAGAGGAAGTGGAGGCGTGGAGGGGGGGCTCCGGGACTCCCTTGACCACCCCCCCCCCCCCACGCTGGTCCGCCGATGCATAGTAAGGTGATGTCTTGCTTGGTACCATGGATCACGCAGATGCATTAAGCCCCCTTTTCATAGAGCACGGCTCAATTATGTTTGATTGCTTCGTGTTTAACGTCGCATCAATCTTTTATTTCAGCATTTTCACGACAATAGTTCACACACAAAAAAAATTCCTGGGCTATCATCACCAGCTAGCACTTGAAAAGTCCCATAATCCTAACACTGGTAAGGCAGTCGTTGTGCTCTCCTGGAAACCCTGAGTACCAAGGAAGGAATTCCATTACTAGTATATTTGAATTTCTTTGTACGAGCACGAAAACACTAACGTTACCCTTCGCTGTTCTCCACCTCCGCGGCGGTTTCTAAAGAACCTGGTCTCCCTGTCTTAGCTTTGAAAAGAAAGTTCTGTCAGTACTTGTGTGAGAAAGCCAGGAAACACATGGTTGCATCACTAACCACCGTGATATTACCTTAACTCTCTGTCTGTCTTTCTGTCTGTCTACCTGCCTGCCTGCCTGCTTGCCTGTCTGTCTGTCTGTCTGTCTCTCTCTCTCTTAATCATCACTCTACAAATCCCTTGCCATGATACTTAAGGGACAGTCGTAATGTTATCCCGTATTTCCAAGTGCAAAGAAGGAAAGGAATAAGGAACGCGCTATTATTACCATTTCATTAGTCTGAGAAATGGATTTGCAAAGGATCGACCCCGCTACCTCGCATTTCAAGTAGGACAGCCTAACCACTCGGCTAAAGAAGCGGTTAAAGCTCTCGAGAGAGCAATGCTTTGATCTGCACTATATTAAAGATCTGTATTTTTATACAAAAGGAATGAAAGTCAACAAGCTGCATATCTACTCGAAAATACATCGACGCTGATTTGTCCATCTTGTAAGACGCATTTGTGGATGCCTGAACATTACGAATCCTCTTATATACGGAGGTTAAGGTTCCGGGTTAGAATCCCACTGGCGGGGCTGTTTGAGTGTCACTTCTTTGGCAAGGCACATCAGAGCCGCATCCGGCTACTGGTGAAACCTAAGAATACATGAATAAGTGCTATTCGTCATTAGGATTGATAATTATTTAGCCCGGCATCAATCAATCTGTCAACCAGTTCCGTACTCTACAAGTCCCTCACCATCACAATTATGAGCCTGTAGTGATTCCTGCACCCGAGTGATAAGAAAGAGAGCCATAAATTCTAATTCTGAAATCTGATGAATGACTCAGCTGGGAATCGGACCCTCAACCTCCAGTTTTCGACTCGACCGTGTTTGAAACAAACTGAATATTGTAACTACCTTTTTATTATCAAGGACAATTGTGCGTACACAATTCATAAACAGAAGAAATAACAGACGGACGGACAGACGCGAGACTGACTGACTGAATGAATGAATGAATGAATAGATTTGAGTTTACCATACTCTCAATCAGTCTATCAGTCATATTACTTATGCTTGTCCCCTTTTGTCTTATGTACCGATATTAAGCTTATTTATTTGACATCGATTATGGAAAAGCACAAATTAGATCAATGACTGTAGATGATAGCTTCTTTGAAACAGAACCCAAAATCGAACATGGTGTAGGCAATTCAAGAATAAAAAAGCTCAACTCGGTAGTCAAATCTATAACCTATGATGTGAGAGGCTGTCAATCAGCCCTACGTACTGCCCTATGCAGCCCTATCGCAAAACAATCCAAGTGCCTCGACCCCGAGTCGAACGAGGATGCCTGTATTTCAAATTATCAGATTATTTCGTTTTAACGAAATAATTATTTCGTTTTAACGAAATAATTATTTCGTTTTAACGAAATAATTATTTCGTTAAAACGAAATATTATTTCGTAAAAACGAAATACTATTTCGTAAATACGAAAATATTATTTCGTAAAAACGAAATACTATTTCGTAAATACGAAATATTATTTCGTAAAAACGAAATAAAATGAGAAATTTGCATATAAAAAAAAAGTCGAGCATGTCATTTTAGGGGTTCCGTAAAATTCAACACTTTTAAAAGCACTATTTAAATTTCTATGCATTCAGTTTCCAATGGAAAACAATGTAGTAAAAGAAACTATTTGCTTGGACGAGCAATTTCTGCCTTTTCCGCATTTTCTTAATAAAGCTTTAATTTGAATTAATTCACATTAATGGTGCACTCTATTGCCAATTCCATTCAGGTTAAATGTTGCATCCCCTAGTTTCAGGGCCTGGTATGTAGTTATCATTCAATCAAAGGAGTGGTAACAGTTATTGTGGATATAGAAGTTGCAACAGCAAAACTGATGCTATAGCCCTTATTATTTTTCGAAGAGTCAAACTAAAACGGACCAAACATAATATATTCCTCATTCTCCAAAAAAGACAAATCACAATGGCTCTGCCTTAATAATAAAGACGGCTAAGTCTGTGCATTCAGGCTCACCCAGGTCAATGCTTTAGGCCATCACGAAAATTCTTGATACAACTTGAGTATAAACTGTAAATTTCAAAGATGATGATATGCCTCTGTGGTCTCTACAGTTCATTGAGATCCTTTATGTACTGAATCATTCTAATTTTGAAGTGAGAAAGTATTATATTGTCAAGTATCAATCCTACAAGATGAACAGCACTAAAACTTGAGAGTGCAACATTTTCAGCTGTTCCATCCCAGTTCTGGTGCATTCAGTTTTCTCAAACTAGTGTGGAAAACATCATGGAAAGAAAAGGCAACTGCATGTGCAAGTAATGCATCTTTTTTCATACTGTTTTCCAAGCTTTATACCTTTAAATATCTTTTGAATTTCAGCTTGCTGCATTTTACACTAAACTGCATGAGGTTGCAGAGCATTCTGGTTGGTTGGTTGTATTGGGGTTTAACGCCACTTTAACAGCTAAGGTCATATCATGGCGGTCGATGACGCACATGTGTTTCCTGGCTTTCTCACACCAGTACTAACACAACTTTCTTTCCAAAGCCACCGACTACTTTTCTCACATGCTTCAGCAGAGGTGAGAGGCGAAAATACGCCGGAAAGAAAGTTCGCCTCAACCGGGTATCGAACTCACAACCACCAGGTCATGAGTCCGACACGCTCACCACTGAGCCACCCAGGCGGGCTGCAGAGCATTCTGGATGCAGTTCCATTCTGTTTCAAATTTAATTTGGGAAATACTTTCAACATGGACAAGTCTAGAATTCTGTGGTCTTGTAGAGTGATAATACAATTCTTCTACTGCTTCTTTATCCATGTGACTTTGATCCCTGGATATTTTAGAAATCACAATATGCATGGCCTGGTCTGGTTTCTGTACTGTAAATAGCTTGAGGACATTCATTTTTATTCAACACCTTTCGAGGCTTTCATGGTAAATATATTCAGAAGTGCGTTTTCAAAAGATGCTTTGGGACTTTCAAAATACACACTCTCTTCATAAAGTATTTGATAAAAATGGATGTTAGGCTGTCAAATCCCCTATTCTGCCAGGCTGTGTCAATTGCTCATTCCGCTGTGCTCGTTACAAGGAAACTTTATCAACAGCCTTCTCCTTGCCTTGAAACCTTCTAGTGTTCAACAGTCAATCTTGCACTTTCTTTTCTGAAACATGGGTAACACACAAAATGTCATGAAAGAAACATGATGAGTTACAAATTCAAGTGTGACAGTGTTTTAGGGTTATTGTGGTTTTCAACATTCATTCCCTAAACAGCTTCTGATGCATGTAAGCAAAGTAATACAAAGACTTGGAAAGAAAGTCGTGTCAGTACTGGTGTGAGAAAGCCAGGAAACACATGCGTAGGTGCACTGACCACCGTGATATGACCTAAGCTGTTAAAAGGGTGCTAAACTCAAATACAAACAAACATTTCCTAAACAGTATGAATACAACCTTTCCATACCAGCTGTATTTTTCAAATAGACACGATCTTTTGATATGCCAAACTCTCAGAACAATTGGGTTGCATTGGCTGTCATCAAATGCAGCAAATAGGAAGGATTTGCGGAAGATTGCCAAGTTTAGAAAATTTAGGTGGGAGCATCATACAGTAAGTTGACCAAGCTAAGGTTTGAATCATGGCCACAACAACATTCACAACTCAGTTCAAAATTGGGGTGTCTATTTACTAACTTAACAAAATACTGACATTTTCACCCAAGGAAAAATAATTCCCATGGTAAAACATGTAGATTAACCCTTTACCACACAACCGCCAGGTTTAACGACTCTGGGTAATTTGACTTTTGAAAACATTGTGGGAAAAGGAGAAAAAAAGTAACCAGCATTTCCTCATTTTCCCACAATATTTTCTACCCATCCCAAAATAAATTCTAATTTTTGAGTCACATTTATGTTGTCGTCTGCAAATGCTTTCAATTTAGGTAAGTGTCTACATTTTTTTCATTTGATAAAGAGTTAAAACCTACCTCTTACCTTCATCTTCATCTTCTGGTGTAGAAATTAACCCCCCATCTTCTTTACATGTCCATGTCCACAAGACTGTACTATTGTCTACATAACAGAAAAACTCATTAATCTGACAAATAAAAGTGAAGTAGAAAAATGCATTTCATTTCCTTAGACTTCTACAATAACCCTTTCTCTCATAGAAACAACTTTTCACACCTTTGATGAAAATGGTTTTTGAAAATATTGTGGGAAAAGGAGTAATTGCTAGAAATAAGCAATTTCTGCTTTTCCCACAATGTTTTCTACTCTATTAGATAATTTAACCATCATTTGACCCAGTATCTGACCCTTTTCTGCAGATGCTTTGGATATGGAAGATTCAAAATATTGCAAAACTGGGAACGGGTTAACACGTAACTTTCATGCTTGATAGCATCAAATTTTGATATACAAATTCAACACACCTGTACCATGTTTTGTATTGACAACAAAACACGGGGCATGAGTCTTTCCTTCGTGATGGGTTTTCACATAAGGTACAGTATTTATGTGTGTGTAGTCCGGCATTGAACATGAAGATAACCACCGAGTCCTTTCTTTGATTCACAGTTTAACTTTTTACCACACAGCAAAATTTTAGAACTGTCTAGAGTGAAGGCTTTTGTGGTCAACCAATTCAGTATGGCTCATGTGAGGAAAGTTGTGTGAGAAAGGGTAGAAAACAAATTGTGAGAAAAGAAGAAAATTCTGGTTACCACAGTTTTCTCCTTTTGTCACAATGTTTTCAAATACTTTCTTGGTCAGGGTCGTTAAAGTTCGGGATTGTGTGGTGCGTGGTTAAACTAAATAATGTCAACGGAACTGGTCTTAGTCTGCAAGCTTCAAAAACTGAAAAGCTTCAAACAACACAGAAAGTTCTACAATGCTTTCGGCCAACCATCACTCGAATTATGAAAAGGTATTTCAACCGGACAATCCTTATTTTCACATGTTTTCCCATCACAATTAGATCCGAAAACATAGAACTGTTGAACATAAACATTTTCAACTGACTTACTTGCACGATTCACTTTACTTTTCTTAAAACGGCCGCGATTGTCTCTCCGCTTCACAGCCGAAACAGTTGGGTCAGCCATTTTGGAATGCAAGGTCATGACGTCAGAAATGAGGAAAACTCCGTGTCACGTGTGAAAAATTACTGCAAATATGACACGACGGAAAATAGCGAGATGGATCGAACAGCCTTTCCGAGAACGTCGATATTACACGATATTTGCCGATGAGTTAGGGGTCGTAGACCTTAAATGAATTTCTCTTTAACCTAGGCGTTAACCAAGGGGATATATGTATGTGGACTTTTTTTAATTGTGGATCTTGCATCGTTTACTACAAAAAATATTATAACAGTCTAAAAGGTTTATTATCATTATCAATGTTATTGTTGTTTACTCGCTGCTAACCCATAGGCAGCTAAGCTCGACTCAAGGACCTTTTGCTGAAAGTGTAGATCAAGATCAGACAGCACAGAATGTGCAGTATGATCTTTGATCTACACTGTCCGATAATGAGATATTTCTACCCTTAAATTAAGTTTGAAATAGTAACCTTTGGGTTATTACTATTGACCTGAAGGTATCATTTAACTTATTCAACAGGATAAGGGTTAACGTCGAATACCTGATACTTCTATCGGGAACACCGTTCTGATATTTCTCGAAATCCTTGAAAACTCGCAACGTAATAATTTAATTTTCTTTAAATAAATTTTCACCATCCTATTCGGGGTAATGTGGTCGCAAGTCTAAAATCGTGCATATGACTGAAGTTTCGGTTAACGTTGCTCTGATGTTGACATGCGTGACTTACTGTACTTAACGTAAGTTACAGAATTTTAGGTAAACGAAAAGAACAGAACAAAAATCGGGACAGTTATCCATATAAGATAAGGCAAATATAGATTCCAAAGGAAAATAACTATGCTTGCAAATTCTGACAAGATTTCAACATGTACTAAGCAGTGCTTAAAATTTGAATTATCCAAGCGCGCCAGCATCAAATGAAGGTAAAGACTCTGCTTGCCGCCTCTAGGTTTTCGTTTAAAATTCGTTTGTGTTACAGCAGGCAAATGACTAATGGCGGACATAAGTCTGTGGTTCGGTAATATCAAAACTATTTAATTGGTGATAAATGCTGTAAATTGCAATCCCAAAACTCCCTTGAAACGGCACTTGGATCCTCTGCAATGTACTGGTGGAGCCAAGGTAAACATGAATACGTGAGATGTCACCAGAATAACCCTAGCAGTTTTTAAAAATGTTTTGATGTCAAAGCCCATCAATTAATGTGATAAGTAATAACTACCCCATATCTCAAGAGCGCTATTGGCATGACCCTGCAGGTCTTTAGCTCCGAAAAAAGTCATGAGTAAGGAGCTGTCGCCATGATACGACTAACATCGGCAGAAAAACCAAATCAAATCAATTAAAACAAAAAAGAAATGCAAACTGAGATTCTAACCTTACCGAATACGAATCTTTTATTCAAACCACCAATTTTACTGTTCACAAAGTATTACATATCATGAAACCATATAAACGAGAAAAGAATGTTGAAGCTTGAAAATTGTAGGCAAATATATCTTACAAGAACTAGAATAATCTTACTTTAAGTTGCAGCTGAAATGCGTAGGTTTCCGAATTAACAATGCCTTAAATCCAGGCTAAAATACTTGCCTTTAAAATAAGTTGATAAGTACAATAGGTCATGCTCTGCGAAAAGGGGTTCAATGCTTATGCAAAAATTATCGACCCAGGTCTGCCTGGCTGACCTGGATCGAAACTTTTTACTATTGGCCAATTTTCTGTATGTCAAAGGACCAGCCTACCTCATGATCCAGTCGGTTGTTGAACAAAATGGATTTTGTGGATCCATAATTGTATGATGAATTGCTTGTTATAAAGCTTCAGGGAGTTGCATTAAACCCTCTTGTCACAGATTGCCGCTCATTACATATTTCAAATGTACTGAAGCACAACGAACGAACAAACAAAATGTTTTAATGACAAACACTTACAGAGTTTATAGTCCATAAATATAAATAAATATACAGAATGCAATGTCACCGTGCTATGTACCGTGGAAGAGAAAAATACCTTACTCTTCACCAAACAACAGCATTTCTTACTTCTCCAGATTCAAGGCACAACAGACCCCATATATCTTAACTATGGTAATTAGATGTTATGCGGGCAATTTGAGACTATGACAGTAGTTTTAATAAAAGTGATATCACCACTGTAATCGGTCGACATTGAATAAGCAAACTGTTTTGAAAGTCACGCAACAAATAGTGAGTGTTTAAACTACATATAAGAAGAAAAAGAAGTACATATGAGTCATGCTCTCAGAAAAGGGGGCTTAATACATTTGCGAAAAGTTTCGGTCCAGGTCAGCCTGCGCAGTCCGTGCAGGCTGACCTGGGCCGAAACTTTTCGCTATTGGGTCAATTTTCTGCATGTCCAAGGACCAATCTACCGCATGATTCAGTTGGTTGTTCTACAAAATGGATTTTATGGATCCACAATTATGTGATGACTTGCTTGGTATAGCGCAACACGGAGAAGTATAAAGCCCCCTTTTGCCAGAACGTGGCTCATATTATATTGCCTTTTATCCTGCATGGGAACCTTGACAGTGGATTAAGAAATCAATTTGTATTCTTGCAAAAACAACTTTTTGGAAAAAAAAAGATTTTAATTTAATGATAATTTGATTGATTAACTGCACGGAGTTTCAAGCCGCTTTCAACATAATTTCACTCCTATCACGGCGAAATCTAGCTTAAACATATATGGCCCGCAACATGCGAAATGAGACCTTCGGACATTTGCGTAAAGTGTCACCCCGGATTAGCCTGCGCAGTCCGCGCAGGCTAATCCGAGACGGCACTTTACCACTACATAAGACTTTTTCATACAGTAGGCTTTCGTGAAACAGAAAATCGCACAAAAACGGGAATTGTCGTCTCAGATTAGTCACAGACTGCACAGGTTGATCTTGGACGACACACTTTTACGCATATGTCCAAAGGCCCCTTTTCGCGTGTTGTACCCCATATGACATTGGTTTCACCGTCACTAGGCTGGGGCTCTGATATGTCTTACCCATGAACACGTCCACGAAAAACCCAGTGTTTTGAGTCAGGATTGATCCATGGACAGGCGGGTTTCGAATCTTACGCCTAAAAACTGATCCACTTAGGAATCTCCATTTTTTTAAAATGTCTTTTGGTATTTTAATGAAATTGTAAAAAAATACGACTTGCCCGTTGTCAGCACTAGACCGTAAAGATATGGGAGGTTGTGATCAGCAATAAAAATGATTAATCTTTAGATATCACTCTTACATAAATTACAATTTGTACTGAACTTTTGTTTAAATAAAGAGCAGACATAAAAAAAAATCCAGAAATATTCATTTTTGTATCTCTATCAACTTTGGTAATTTTAACCCCTATCCTGCTTAATAAGTTGAATGAAACTTTCAAGCCGATAGTAAAATACCAAGCTTTGCTTCTTCAAAGGTATTTCTGTCAGAAAGATATCTCCTTATCAGACAGTGTAGATCCAAGATCTATGCTGTCCGCAAAAGGTCAGTGAGTCGCACTTAGCAGCTTGAGGGTTAATTCCAGTTTGAAGTCTCGTTTTTCTACCACTGACTAGAACTTTGAAAGACTTAGCTGTAATACATTGTTAGACTCAATACGTGATATCTATACTTCTAAATGGTATGAAGAAAATATGCCTGTACTTTGACTCCTGAATCGTTTACTGCCATTCATTGTCGCTACAAGACTACACTACACAAAACGTACTGTCTAATCTTGAATCTATACTGTTCGCCATCTTATGCTATTCTTCAACCAAAAACAGGTTAAATTTTACCGAAAAAGATACTTAGTGACTTCGAGAAAAGTCGGTTCCACTAGGTTGGCAGCCAATGAGTCAACAAGCCGTCCTACTTATCTGGCAAAAATGTCCTACCTAATGTCCTTGGCTTGCTAAACCGTCGTAGTCTGAAACATACTAGGTGAAACCGTCCGGGCCAAAATGTCCGCTGCCCAAATTGTCCTATCCTACTTTCAAAAAACGAAGATACCCAATTACTACTCAATCCTTAACTCTTTACCAAGCAACAATTAAAAAAAAGAGTCTTGTCCCAGTCGAAAATTTTGCAGACGACGAATGGAAAGTACCCCAAATAACGATTTTAATCTTTAAAAGGGTAGATAACATTGTCAAAAAAAAATGAAAAACAAAAACAAAAAAATGAAGAAAAAAAAAAAAATGGGGAAAAAAATGGGGGGGAAAAATGGGGGGAAAATGGGGGGGAAATTAAAAAAAAAAAAAAAAAATGAGTCATGCTCTGTAAAAAGGGGGGGATAATGCATCTGTGAAAAGTACTGACCCAGGTAATCCTGCGCAGTTCACGCAGGCTGACCTGGGCCGAAACTTTTCTGTATTTGTCCATTTTCTGTATGTCCAAAAACCAGTCTATGTCATTAAGTCGGTCGTTTAAAAAAAGTGGCTATTATGAATCTATGAGTATGTGATGGCTTGCATTGTATCATGCTTCAAGGAGATGCATTAAGCGCCCATTTTGCCAGAGCGCGGCTCAACAATGGTTACCAGCAACGTTGCCAACGGCATTCTTCTTCAGAATCGTTAAAACACGGACTCGTCTGGTAAAGTGTTAAAATGTTAAATTAACGTGGTGGTATTACAATTTCGTACACACACACACACACACACACACACACACACACACACACACATATATATATATATATATATATATATATATATATATATATATATATATATCCGTGACACATTATACCAATCAAGCCACATAGTTATGGATCCGTAATAGCCACTTTTTTTAACAACCGACCTAATCATGATGTAAAATGGTCCTTAAGCATGCAGAAATAGAGAACACGTTGATTACCAACAGTTTTCTCTTTTTCCCACAGTAGTTTCAAACCCCACAGTCCCCTAGAATTTGTTGTGGTCAAGGGTTAAGAGACTGATTCCAGTCTCAGCTAGTCAACAAGAATTATTTCAGTGACCTTGCAAAATGGTAGTGCTGTACCTGTAAGGAGAAGAGGGAGAAATGAATACAATACTTCCTAAGGTTGCTGAAAGACGAGTATAAAGGGTACTAATGGGATGCATATTTGGAGCTGATATGAAAAAAATACACCAGCTTGGTGAATGTACTTTTGAAATTTCTGTATCATATTACCTAAAGTTCGCAGTGTTGTCATTAAGGTCTGCTCTTTACCAACCGACAATATTTCACACCCATCCAATTTTGGGGGCATTTGCAGACGACAAATAAAATGTGACTCAAATGATGAGATGGTCTTTGGAAACGGAGAAAACCTGGTGGGAACAGGAGAAAATGTTGGTTGCCGGCATTTTCTCCTTTTCCCCACCATGTTTTCTTTTCAAAAGCGCTCTTCCTCGGGGTCGTTTAAACTCGGATTGTTTGGCAACGGGTTAATTTCATTGTCATAAAATGAACCACATTTAGAGCAGTGTTTTATATCTGTATAGCGACAAAGAGCACAAATCAATAGTACGATCTTAACATTGTTACCAAACAACAAAATGTTGAACTTGTCCAAATTGAAACTATTTACAGACTATAAATTAGTAGTTGTAAAATTGACGATTTATGTATTTGAAAAGGTAGAAAACATTGTGGAAAAAGGAGAAAATGCTGGTCACCAGCATTTTCACCTTTTCTCCACACTGTTTTCAAAAGGCGTCTTCCTCAAAATCGTAAAACCCGGGATCGTGTGGTAAAAGGTTAGAAATGCTTTATTTGCATGTGTACTTTTTGAAGAAATAATTTTTGTATTTTTTTTCTCTGGAACGCAGATTTTTTTTCTCTCTTTGTTCAAGATATCTGGAAAGAAAAAAAAAAGGACTTCGTACAAGTTTAAGCAAACCATATTAAACGAAAATACAATTCCTATCACATTTATTGCTTGAGTGAGAGAGTGAGTGAGTGAGTGAGTGAGCGGTCGGTCGGTCGGTCGGTCGGTCGATCGATCGATTGCTTGATTGACGCTTTTACACCATTTTAGTCATGATACGGCGACAGCTCGCGTATCCATATATGTCCTGGATTTCACCAGCACTAGGCCAGGGCTCTGAAAGTCTTGCCCAAGGACACTACTACGAAAAAGTCGAGTGCTTCCAGTAAGGCTCAAACCTGTGTCCTCCAGGTTACGAATCCTACACTTCACCATTGAGCCACGCAGGACCCCACAACACCTATTAACTTTTTACCACACAAAAAGAATTTCAGGCGGGTCCAAATTGAAAGCATTTGCAGACGACAAATTCAATGTGGCACAAATGATGGAATCTGTCTTTGAAAGAGTAGAAAACATTGTGGAAAAAGGAGAAAATAATGCTGATTACCAGGTTATTCTCCTTTTTCCACAATGTTTTCAAAAGGTATCTTTTCTAGGGTCGTTAACTTTCGGGATTGTGTAGTAAAAGGTTAAAGGAAAAGAACACGACTGACTGGAATTTGAAGGATAAAAGCTGTACAGTCATTTACGTGACGAAAGTATATATTTTGCAATATTTTCTGTGGTCATCAGAAAAGAAAAGCTGCTCAATGGACTGAGGCTAACGTTTATCAATGATAGACTCAGAATCGTATCATAAATTATTAACACAATGAGAACAATATTCTATCTAGTTCATTTATCTATGTCCTTGATCTTTTTCAGACGAAAAAATAGCAACTACGATTTGTGAAAAGGGGGCTTAATGCATCTACAAAAAAGTATCGACCCAGGCTAGCCTGCGCGGATTGCGCAGGCTAAGCTGGGTCGATACTTTTTGCTGTCGGTCAATGTTCTGCATGTCAAAAGACTAGTAAGTGTTTACCTCATGTTTCCGTTGGTTGTAAGACAAAGTGGATTTTTAAGGATCCATAACTACATGTATGTCATGACTTGCCTGGTATAATGGATCACGGAGATGCATTAAACCTCCTTTTGCCGGAGCCTGCTTAGCCTATTATGTTTCAAGCTGTAATACGTTTCCTTCTGTTACTCAAGGGTAAACAATAATTCACTTCTAAATAACCCCACACGGTAAAACAAAACTGTTGCAAATAAAATGACGTAATAAGGGCAAACTCAGGCTGTCTTTAAATACGATTTTCAGTTATAACCAAAACGGCTTTAATCTGCAACTGTAAAATTTGAACAAAACGTAAGATACAGATTCGTTATACATGTATACGTATGATCTATAAAAGCCACTTTCTTTAAATAATCGAATTGATCTTGAGGTAAACTGGTCCTTGGCCATGCAAAAAATTGATCTATAGCGAAGAGTTTCGACCCAGGTCGAGCCTGCGCAGACTGCGCAGGCTGACCTGAGTCGATACTCTTCGCAGATGCATTGAGCCTCCTTTTCACAGAGCATGGCTCATATTTTATCTTATCTTTCTTTTCTTTAATTTCTTAGCAGCCTTTTTTATATCTATAGTGTATGTATGAAGTTTACTACCGGAATGAAAGATGCACTCTATATAATTATAGAGTTATATATATTGCTATGCAGCTTAAAACTTTTGAAATATTGCAAGGATTAAGGCTGACACTAAAGTTTTAACAGACTTAACTGCATACAGTCCCAAAGGCGCGTTTAAATTCGAAGAGGACGACACTAAAAAAAATGCTCTTTTAGACAATCCATTTTCTTGTTACCTCCCTTCAATAACGATACAATACATGTACTTCTTATCGCCAGTGCGATAAAGTTATCTCTCTTTGAACTCTCTTATATGGAAAGAAAATAAACAAGATTCGTGAGAAAGCGCGACTTTATCGGGACCTACACAGTGCCCTTGACGTAGCAAAATCGCTAAATAATCCATAACGGGAAAAGAAAACGAGAAATGAAAACTTAATATATTTATTAGACACTGCATAAACTACACGGTGCCCTTTACGTAGCGAAATCGCTAACTAATGCATGACGTGAAAAGAAAACGAGAATTGAAAACTTACTTTACTTATTAGACACTGCATGGCAATGAAATGTACCTCCGATAGTAACGATACAGATGGTTGCATTTTTAATGCTTCATAAATGATGGAATTGATTTTTGTTTAACCCGCATCCTGCTAATTTAATTAAATAAATATTTCAAGCCGATAGTAAAAACCCAAATTATGTTTTTTCAGACTTATTTTTGGAAAACAATATCTCCTTATCGGACAGTGTAGATCTAAGATCAGACTGCACGTTCTGTGCAGTCTGATCTGAATCTACACTGTGCGCAAAAGGTCAGTGAGTCGCGCTTAGCAGCTTAAAATTCAAATTGCTTGCTTTTGAACTATTTCTCTTCATCTTTTACCAAAAAAATCCTGTTTTTAAGCAACCACTAGGAAAAGGGCTTTTGAAAACATTGTGGGAAAAGGAGAAAATGCTAATGACAAGAATTTTCTGCTTTTCTCTCTTTGCAAGACAAGTCCCATCATATGAGCCAAATTTAATTCATATATGCAAACTCAGCAGTTTTAGCTCACAGGCCGAAGGCCAGCAGATTTCGGTCATGACTCTGTGTCCGTCCTTGTGTCCGTCTGTCAGTGCGTGCATGTGTGCGTGCTTGAATTAACTTTTATTGCAAGCATGTTCTTCTCTGAAACTACCCATCCAGTTTTGATGAAACTTAACAGAATTCTGAATCTCCTAAAAGAATTTTGATTCCAATAAAAACTGAAAAATATTTGAAATCTTTAAAAATCTTCTTGTCTGAAACCATTGGGCTTAGGGTTACAAAATTTGATATTTAGCTTCATCTAATGGACTTTACCAGATCCCTTTAAGTTATAGCCCTGGGGTCAAAATTCGCCCAAAATGTGTGGTGGGGTGGGGAGGTCTGAAGTTTGCATAGGCATATAGTGAAAACTGCAAAAATCTTCCTGTTCCTATCCATAAGGCATAGAGCTACCAAATTTGGCACGTAGCTTTATCTATTGGACTCGGATTAAGGTTATTCATATTAAAACAATCAGGTTAATATTGACCTCACTCCAGGGGTCACAAGTTTTACATGGGTTTATAAAGTGAAAACTTAAGTCTTCTTGTTCTTAACCATAAGGCTACCGAATTTTGCATGCAGGTTCCTTGGTAGACCTCTACCAAGATTGTCCCAATCATAGCCCTGGGGTTAAAGTTAGCCCCACCACAGGGGTCAAAATTGTTTACATGGGCTTATACACTGAAAACTAAATAAATCTTCTACTTCCTAACCATAAGATCTAGGTTTGTCAAAATGCCAATCAAGCACATGATACATTTCTTTAAAAGCCATTGGGGCGATACAGGGCTATCATGGCCTTCTTGTTTGAAATGTGGTCACATGGTGGTCTGTGCAGGATGAGCTTGCTGAGGTTGCTCTTTTAACTGTACAGTAGAGCAGCCTTAGCAAGCTCATCACTCATTGTGTTTTGCTAGAAAAACCATGGAAAAGGTCATGATTTACAGTCATGCAAAACATAACTGTGTTGTGAGAGACAGAGAGATAGCCAGAGAGAGAGACAGAGAGGGGGGGAGGGAGGGGTTAATGAACTCGGCAATATTGATTTATAACTTCCAGGAACTGTTCACTAATCAAAAGAGTCTTTAGCACATACAAATAACGTGAAATTTGTTCTCACACATCTTTTATTTAAGAAAAGTTGTAAAATATTGTGCATTTTGTCATACAAACGATACAATGAATACATCTGGTTTACTTCTACAATGACTGTGTCATCGCAGAATCGGCAATTGAAAAAAACGCAAAAACTAATGACAATTAAAATGGATTCACGACTGTCTGCATGTGCTAGCAGACATGTGTTTATCACGATAGGCCTACAGGTTTTTTTTTGTGACATAATTTCACTCATCTAAGACATTTTGCCCCTAAAGGTGCGCTTTTGTTATTATCTTTAGTTAACCCTTCATATTAAATCCTCGGGAATCGGTAGATCAACTTCGTACTCAATGATTTTCATTAGGCGACAAATGTGTCGTCAGCGCCCTTTTTTATGCGGCATTTACATATTTTTAGCAGTATCTTCGGAAATATGTCGATACAGGAAAAATGAAACACGTAATCAAACTAATGCTGTTCAAGAAAACTTCTGAGGAAAGCAGACGTCTCATCTCGACATCATCGGTAATTAAAAATTCCGTTCTGTTACTGCAACGAAATTTGTATCTAAATCATTTTTTTTTCCGAGAATTACCAAGTAGTCTAAATCTAGATATAGATCTAACGAAATGCGGTACCGCACAGTGCGAGCTTCAGATATCTGCTTCTATTTTATTTACGCGAATAGATTTATTCCATTCAATAAAGTTCTGCAAGTTAAAGAGTCATCGGTGAAATGTTAAAATCAAGAAGAACCCCGACGCTTTCTATAATTACCCCAAATGTTAATTTTTTCGGCGATATACAAAAATCCGAGGTCTTGCGGCAAGATTGCTGTATGAGTAAACGGTTGACCTGTACAAATATTTTATCGTAAGAAAACGAGTTTTGTTTGATGAGAAATTGTTCTACTGCCAGAGGACCGTTTTCTCATTAAAAAGCTATTGAAGCGTAGTACATGTCCAAATAAGGGTTTGTTTACTATTGAGCAAGCGCTGCAAGTTCTCGTGAATGTAAAGAAGGCGGGAAGGTAGATCAGAGAAAGACAGTGTCTAAATTTAGCGTCGAATTTGATTTGATTGTAAAGTACATACGTGTACGTTCGTGATAAAAGTTACACGTACATCATGTTGTTAGTTAAATACGGTGTTTTACAAGTCATCAAACGCTTAATTTGTTTACGTGGGAAAGTAGAATGCTAGTGCAGCCATGCATGTGGAGCGAGATAGATCTAGATGGCATGATGTTGCAAGCGTTTCGCGTTACATCTTAAGAGAGGAAAATGTACCGCAGAATCGGTCTTCGTCTATCGAGGCATTCTGGGAGAAACAACAGGTACCCGTTTACGTCATACTTTTCCTGAATTCTTTAGGTCTTATGTTGACTCGAAATCGTATAAAAGCACGACAGTTAAAAAAAATCGAAATTCTAGACTTGTTAACCGTTTTCAAGATAGTGTGGAAACTGTTGGTGCTTGTAAAAAAGATGTTCATGTATACCTGTTCACCGTTATTCTCAATGAGTCGGAACGGTGACAGAAAATAAGAGTGAAAAAAAGTACTTTTATTTTTTTTTTCGGTTTCATGAAAAAATTGGGTCGGCGGATCGGTAAAATGAAAATTCAGAAAACTGTGGCCTAAGTAGGTATACCAGAACAGATGTTCTCATTTTTTTCAGAGCTGTATAGACTCATGAATGAAAAAAACGTGCCGACGAGTCGGTCTCTGAGCTTTTCAAGTAAAAATCTCTAAAATGCAGGGATCCTTTGATTAGTCATTTCTTCTTGATGTCGGGGAAAAAAAAGAATAATAATAAAAATAATAATGAAATTCTAATTTGGGTTTACCTTATTTATTTTATTTTACATAAATTGTGAACAAAGTTCTTACGATTTAAATAAATCACTATGGATGATCGCTTCCTGGAGATCTTAAACCTTAGGCAGCCAAGCGCGATTCAGTGACCTTTTGCGGACAGTGTAGATTCAAGATTAGACTGCACAGAACGTGCAGTCTGATCTTGGATCTGCACTGCAGATAAGGAGATATTTTTCCCAAAAAATAACTTTGGAATACCAATATTTGAGTGTTACTAACGAAAGCTTCATTTAACTTGTTGACCAGGATAAGGGTTAAAAAGTACTCACGCCGCAATGCGAGTAGTTCCAAAGGTTGACCATCGCTAATCAATGGAAAATAAAATTTCTTGACCCCTCTCTCTCTCTCTCGTACAATTTTAAGAAAGTATCTGACCCCCAGATAAGATTTTGTTTAAAAGTCGCATTGCTTCCTCTTACCATCTAAAGCTAAGTGATAATTTTCATTTTCCTCTGGTTTGTCTATATAACCTTTCTCGTTATTTGGCACGAATACGAAAGCAATTTATTTTGTTCCAAAATGGTTTCTGTACTTTGATGAAGGGCATGGTGATTATAAAATACTATGTATCGATTTGCCATGTATGTCAGTTATGAGTCCAGAGGTCTAACGAAAAAATATTGCAGACAAAAAAAAAAGCAATCACAGCAAAAGTATTAAACATCGAAAGTTTGATATAATTAAACTGATGAATATAATAGTGCTAGGTATGTACTACTTTTTCTCCATTTAAGTCTTACAAATGGCAAACATAAGACAAACGGTTCTTTGCAACTGTGACTGCGTCGAACACCTCTAGCAAAACGTTAGACCTTGGAAAGGTATTGAAAAACCCTGCACTGGTTAACACACTAAGAGGAAATTCTTGAACACCAGTTAAGTAAACTTCAATATCAAACTTGGAGTATTGTTGGGTAACCTCTTGAAGCATATTTGCACCTGCCATATCAATGTAGGATATTATGGAACAGTCAATTATGACGTAATCAGGCTTGTAAATGTCGTCCGATTTCATTTTGACTGTGCCGATGTTCATTTCTATCGATCTTTGTTCAACAAGTTCGAGTGCATAATTGATGGAACCATTTTGTACTTGATATTCAACTTTTTGTTGCTTTTTCCTTTTAATGTAGATCTCTGGATTAAAAGCGGCCTTATATAATTCCTTTTTAAACTGTTCTGCGGTTGCAAAATAAAGATTGATAGGAAATCTAAATATCTTGATTTGACCCCCTATTTCATTTGCCTTTTGGTAATCTAATATATATAGAATATCCTCAGACGGGGCCAAATTTATTAAGTAACCGGATTCTACTTGATTTTGTACAATTACTAACACAAATGAACACAGTAGCCCAATTATAAGGCCATAATATAAGTCAAGAAGTGTTGCAGAGATATTTGTAACAATCCAGATCGTAAAATCATACTTGTTAATTTTCCATATCTTTGGCAAGTTTCTGTACTGCAGAACCAGATCTTTAGTTGATACAATGATCATAGACGCAAGGACAGATGCAGGTAAATAAACAAACAGTTTGCCTACGACCAGAACTATCAGCAGAAAAACTGACACTGTTATTAATCCATTTAGTGTCGTCCTTGCTCCAAGAGAGCTCAATACACCCGTCCTTGGTGAAGCATTAGCAGACGGAAAGCATCCAAAGAATCCCGATAAAACATTACTTGCTCCGTATGCAAAGAGCTCTTGACTCTCGTCTATTTTTACACCGTGTTTCTTCGCAGTTAGTTTTGCAAATGTAATGGTCATTGCAAGCGATACAATTGCAATAACAATGGCGTCAGAGATAAAGTTGGTAGCATTGGCTAAATTTGGCAAAGTAGGAGCTATAAATCCGCTTGGTATTGGACCAACAGTCACAACATCAAAATTAGACTCAAACTTTGCAAGGTATGATACCAGTGTTGCAACAACGGCTAATATGAAGTCAATTGGAATCGGAACTTTAAGTTTATTTTTATACCTTTCGTTAATACCAACTTTTACTGACAATAAAATTGCTATGCACACTATGGAGATCACAAGTTCTGGTATTCTGGTTTCACCAAGCTTTCTAAACAAATCGATGTATGTAAGTACAAGACCTCCAGCTCCTGAGTAGGAATTTGTTGTGATTCCGAACAACTTAGGGACTTGACTAGATGCCACAAACACCGCTGCAGCTGTTGTAAATCCACCTATGAAGGAAGTGGACAAGTATGACGTGAGAAATCCAAGCTTGAATAACCCAAGAGCACCCAGAAATAAACCGGATAGTACGGAACACGCTCCCGCAGCACCGACTTTGACCTGGAGAATCTGTTCATCACTTGGTCCAGTGTCTGTCACGTTGAACGAACCATTTACAGAGTACTTGTAGTTAGCTATGAAAGAGCTTGCTTCTCTTTCTACAACTGTACGAGTTAAAATCGCCATATTTGCCGTTGGACCATACGATATATAAGGACAGGTTCCGAACATCACATAAAACAAAACCGGGAAAAAGGTGGTGTACAGCCCGTATATCGGTTGAAGTGAAGCAAGGAGACCAAACGCCAAACCTTGTGGGAGATGAATGAAGCTCACAGTCAGCCCTGCTAGTATATCACTTATAATGTATTCCTTTACTTTGTACTTTCTAATGGCTTTGAAGACTGGTAGGTATGAGATTACAAGTTTGTAGGCACGCTTTGAAGTACATTTCCGTGTCACAATGTCCGCGAATGTTCTCTTCTTTGTTCTAAGGAATCCATATTTCTTGTTGTAATCGTCCAGTGTATATACAGGGCGATTTATTCTGACACTTCCATCCATCATTACAGTTTTTTTTTCCTTTATTTCAGGAAGTCTACCAATTAGATTCCTTGTTTTAAACTGGGGCTGAAAAAAGAAAACTTTATTTGTAAAAACCAAATTACTGCATACATTCGCCATTCTAAATAATGCTCTTATTCTAACTTCTAAGACTATCGATTTGATTTGTTGAAACGGTCTGTCTCAATCATATTCCAGGGCCTAACCCATTCTTAGTTTCACTCCAAGTCCAATTCTCTATTTAGAAAGTAAAACAACCTTTGAGTGGTTAAACAGTTTGGTTTAGCACATAATAAATCATGTTACTTTCAAATTTTAGAAAATTTTTGCGAATATGACTAAGATTGTTCTCAAAAATGGTTGGTGAATAAGACCCCTAGTTTGGAATTAAGATTAAGAATTGAATTCAGAACGATACAGTTAACAAATTCGCACAAATGGATTGTGACCTAATCGAATACGAATTCTTTGAAATAAGCTAACTTTGATTTCATTGAGAAATAATTTAGCTTGATCACGCATCTGAAAAAAAGAGTAAATGCTATTGTTTTTGAAGTACTCAAAAATCGGCAAATTTGATTTATTCCCTGTCCATTTCAGAAATAATTCTTTTCTTTTTCTTAAAGTTGGGAATCGTTTTTCCCCAGAGAACAACATACTTGATTTCAACAGAAAGTTTACACGCCAATTTCAACAGACAGAAAGTTCACACGCCAAACCATGTTATAAGTTATCCGTGTCCTCATTCTGTTTCTTTCTTTATCAAAAGGTTTCATAAAACTTACCAGAGATTAAATGTATAGCCACATTTTATTTTGACCTGTTTATTCACAACCACGCTTGTTAGAATAATCAGGACATTTGAAAATTTATCGATTATTCAGTGACCTTTCACTCAAAAAAGAATATGAAAACTCGATTTGTGTATATAACCACTTTTCGGTATCTCTCGAAATCCGTGAAAATATGAGGTTGTAACATTGTCCGTTTTCTTTACACAAATGTTGACCACATATTGGGGTTCACGCGGTCAACCATTTCACATCGTGTACATGAATGTAGATTCGATCTTTTGAGTTCAGGGTCCGTATTCACCAACCATTCTTAAGAATATTCTTAGTCTTTTTCTCAAAGATTTCTTACATTTGAAAGTAACACAACTTCTGATTGGCTAAACCAAGGTTTAGCGAATCAGAAGTTGTGTTACTTTCAAATGTAGAAAATTTTGGAGAATAAGACTAAGAACGTTCTTAAGAGTGGTTGGTGAATACGGACCTTGATGTTGATACACGTGACTTACTGGTTCTTTGGGTGAATTCTGCCAGCGACAAATTTATAAAGCTGACCTTTTTCGACGGTTGAAATTACAACCCACTAAAACTCAGAAAAGTTTTTATCCGACATGCCTGACTTATCGGGCAGGTGGTGTAGATCCAAGATCAGACTACACCGAACGTGCAGTCTGACCTCAAAGGTCCCTGTCTTTGCCTATGGCACTTAAAGGGTTAAAACGAACGTTTTCTTTAACCCTTTACCACACAATCCAGGCTAAAAACGACCCTGGGGAGGAAGGCTTTTAAAAACATTGTGGGAAAAGGAGAAAATGCTGGTAACCAGGGTTAGTAACCAGCATTTTCTCCTTTTCCCACAATGTTTTCTATCCTATCAGGGACTAAGTGCATCATTTAGGCCACATTAATTTTATCGTCTGCAAGTGCTTTCAATTTGGACCAGTCTACAGTTTTGTCGTTTGGTAAAGAGTTAAAGAGTTTAAAAAAAAAAAGAAAAACACTGTTTAATCCTTTACCACACCATCCGGACTGTTAACGACCCTGAGAAAGACAAGTTTTGAAGACATTGTGGCAAAAGGAGAAAATGCTGGTAACCAGCATTTTCCACTTTTCCCACAATGTTTCCTACCCATCTCAAAACAAAATTTTTATCACATTTACTATCTGCAGATGCCTTGAGTTTGGACTTGTCTAAAATTTTGTTTGGTAACGAGTCAAGGGAAGAGCAGTGTCTTTATCTAACTATAACTTTAGCAAATTGTAACTTTATACTTTCTCGTAATTATCGTGATGTTATTTAGGTGGGGTGCGAAGCATCCCAGCTCAGATTTACCATGTGGGAAATTGAACCTAAAAATCTGATTCTGGGGTTCCTAACATTGCAAAATCATTACATGGAAAAATGGTACTTACTATTAAGAAAGCATTTTATTCTATTTGGCATCAAGGCATGGCTAAAACGTTAACAACAGGGGAACTTACATGACTTGGACGATAAATATGTAAAAACATATACCTTTATTATTACACAATGTAAAAAAAAGTGTTGGAATAGACTGCCATGAGGCATGCGCAGGTATACGCATAAAGATTTATGTATCAGTTCCACCAAATAGCGTCGAGAAGCGTCAACAAGTGCCATTGAAAGCTTAGAAGCATCATGAGACCTCTTGTGGTAATTTCTTTGAATAGGATTGCTTTATTTGTCCAGATATTGCTTAATAATACTTTTCACATATTTTTGACATTCTACTGAACACCCTCCCCTCACACACAAAAAAGGAGAAATTAGTTGTTTGCTCTGAGATTTATAGGAGAGATACCTATTAGCTCATTAAATGTCTGCTTGTTTTTATTCAATTCTTTCCAGTAGCACTACATGCTTATTATTTGGTACAACATTTAGATTTCAATTTGAGCAGAATTAAATGCACCCACCTCAGCAGTGCTTTCACCGCTTTGATATTATGACAGTGTTCAAGATTCGAACTCAGTTAAGACTTGCTGCGAAGAAGATGTCTCATACCGGGATGAGATGATAATAAATGAGCCATGCTGTGACAAAAGGGGGCTTAATGCATCTGCTAAAAGGATCAATCTAGGTCAGCCTGCGCAATCCGCGCAGGCTGACCAGGGCCGAAACTTTTCGCTATTGATCAATTTTCTGTATGTACAAGGACCAGTTTACCTCAAGATTAAGTTGCTTATTAAAAGAGTGGTATAACGGATCTATAATTATGTGATGGCTTGAGTGGAATCATGCATCGTGGAGATGTATTAAGCCCCCTTTTGCCCGAGCATGCTTGAAATGTATGCATTACTTTTATTTCTTTTTATTTGTAACTCGTGTTTTCTGTTTTCAGATTACATGTATGTCTTGTGGACAATGCGAGGGCATCATATATTAAATGAATATGACCCATGCTCTGTGAAAAGGGGGCTTAATGCACCTGTGAAAAGTATCGTCCGGGTCAGCCTGTGCAGTCCGCACAGGCTGACCTGGGCCGAATCTGTTCGCTATTGGTCAATGTTCCACATGTCAAAGGACCATTCTACGTCATGGTTCAGTTGGTAATCAAAAAAGTGTTTTTTATGGATTCATAGTTATGTGTTAGTTTGCTTGATATCATGGATCATGGAGATGCATTAAGCCCCCTTTTGCCAGAGCATGGCTCAGTTATAGTGTCTGTAAACGGCTTTCTGGCTGATATAACTCCTATATATTTTTTTTAGTTTACGCGTTTCTTGCCTGTATCTTTTGAATAGGGGAAGAATATTTATGAAACTGAGACGGACGGACGGATGGACAGGAAAAAAAAAAAGGACAGAGAGAGGGGTCGACAGATATTCAGACAATCAAGTGAGAAAGCCTCGCTTTCATTTACCCTTTTCCAGACAATAAAGTTTTAACCTTATCCAAATTCAAAGAATTTGCTGACGATAAATAATGTACTGCTCAAAGATTTCTCTTTGAAAGGGTGAAAACATAGTGGGGAAAAAGGGGGAAATGTTGGTTACCAGTATTTTCTCCTTTTTTCCACAATGTTTTCAAAAAGCGTTTTTTTTTTTCTCGAGGTCGTCAAAATACGGGATTGCTTGGTTAGGAGTTAGAGGTCATTCAAGATCAGTGTGTGTATTCTGTGCAGTCTAATCTTAATCTACACTATCCGCAAAAGTTCATTGAGTCGCACTTAGCAGCCAAAAGGGTAAGTCAATAATCTGGGCAAGTTTCTACCCATACATCGAACCATATTTACCAACCATCCTAAATTCAGGTCTTTTCGCAGATAAGAAAAAAAAATGTCACCGTGTCGGAGAGTGTAGATCCAAGATTAGTCTGCACGTTTTTTGCAATCTGATCTGTACATTCCTCAAAGCGAGTTGAAGTGCGCGTTCAGCCGGAGAGTAAACCCTTTACTATACTATCCCGACTTTTAACGATCCTGAGGAAGGAGCCTTTTAAAAACGTTGTGGGAAAAGGAGAAAATGCTGGTGACTACCATTTTCTCCTTTTTCCACAATGTTTTCTAGCGTATTAAAGACAGAAATCTCCATTCCAGCTACCTTGATAATGTCGTCTGCAAATGCTTTGAATTTGGACCAGTCTGAGATTTTGTCGTTTAAAAAGATAAAGGGTTAAGTCACTAATCCGGGCAAAATTCTACCAGTACCTTGAGCCACAGTCAACAACCATTGTGAATTTATTTGGTTTGGTTTGTATTGGAATTTAACATTTTAACAGCTCAGGTCATATCATTGCGGTCAGTGACGCACCTATGTGTTTCCTGACTTCCTCACACCAGTGCTGACACAACTTTCTTTCCATAGCCTCTGACTACTTTTCTCACATTCATTGATCAGAGGTGAGAGGCGAAATATCACCGAAAAGAAAGTTTGCCTCAACCGGGTATCGAACTCGCAACCATCAGGTCACGAGTCAGATACGCTAACCACTGAGCTACCCGAGCGCGCTCTTACTTCTTAGTTCTCAACGGAAATTACTACATACAAGACCAGCAATCTGAGTGGCTGAGACAGAACGCTTCAACCAATCAGACGGCTAGATTTAAAACTTAAAAAAAGTACTCATAATTAGAATGATTGGTGATTTTCAAACGGCCCAGTAGACCTTTGTAGAAAGAGTATTATGGGACTGAAGGGCAAAATTTAACCCTTAACCTGCTAAATAAATGAAGTGAAACTTTCAAGCCGGTAGCAAAAACCCAAATGTTGCTATTTTAAAAGTATATTTTGGAGAAAAATATCTTTGTATTGGACAGTGTAGATCAAGATCAGACTGCACGTTTTGTGCAGTCTGATCTTGATCTACACTGTCCACAAAAGGTTCCTGAGTCGCGCTCAGCAGCCTTAGAATTAACAATGCTTTCGTCCCCCATCAAATGATGTGCTGTAGGTCTTCGTTCCCTACGCCTGTCGGTATTCAGTACAACGTGCTAGTGAAAAAACGCTGTGATGTCAGATTTACATTTGTCCATTTATGGAAAGATGACGCAAACGCTTATTTCAAGAGTAGTTTGCAAGATTTTTGCACTTTGTGGATAGTGCAGGTCCAAAATCAGACTGCACTTTCTGTGCAGTTTGATACTGATCTACGCTATCCGCTGAAGGCAGTCTGATTTTGATCTATATTGTCCGCAAAGACATCGAAAATTGTGTTCAGCACTCCACCGGGTTTTAGTAACAAAAGCTGACAAAAGTCATTAAAGTGGATGTTAAAATGCATTTAAATCTAAATCATACCATTTAAAAGTATGGAAATTATTTTAAAGACTACAATCTGTTATCTTACGGTCGGTCCAAGTGATAGTAGCTGGCAGAGAAATCAAATTCAAAACTAGGCTAAAAGTTTCCGTGTCACTCTATGTATTTCAACACCTGCATTGATTTTTGGCCGCTATTCGGCCTTTAACCTGTGTATATAAAATTCTGCTTGGATACTATTTTCTCTTCGTGTGTTTTATCCTGCAAAAGAAAATAAAAAAACATGTAGCGAACCGTTGGCAGCCAGAAACTATTCCGGTAATAACTGAAATTTAAATCTTACACTAACAAAGCCCAGGGGTGTTATTCAAAGAGCAATAAATGTTTAAACTGATACTTAAAAGTTCGTTGAGATTGATTTACAAGACTTTTAATGTCTGTCTGCCTTATTGATGGTCTAATGGTTTATTGAGCGATCTGTAGGTCTATATAACGTTGCGATTTATACAGAATGAAGGAACTCGGCTTTATATGCCTCACAAAGTATCGTTTGAAAAAAAAAAAATGAGTTTTAAATATACGCGTATTCCTACTTTTGCTTCTTTTCTCTGATAATGTATGCTGTTCTCACTCTCGGTTTTAATTCTGTTGTGATAATAGTGTTATTTGTTTACGTGTCTATCGAGCAGTTCGTGTAAGTTTCCTAATTTTTGACGTTGTTTAAGTCTTGCATTGATTTCCTACTGAATGCATTATTTTCTAAATGGAACTATTTTGCCAGGTATCGATTTTGCGATGTTAGGTAGATCTACCCAGAATCAGATTTCTTGGGTTCAAAATTCATATGGTGTATCTGAATTGTGGTGCTTCGATACGCTTCGCATTCCACCTCAAAAATTCCCAGCATTGTTTTAAGAAATAGGATGCGTGTCATGACAATGTGCAGTCTGACATTGGATCTACAATGTCCACAACCTTGTAACATGATCTGGCCAAAGCAAAGTTTAAAATGTATTTCAGTGTGTGTGTGGTTTTTTTATGATAAAGTCCACTTCAGTCAGCATTCTCACGTTTCTTACAATGTTTCTATCCTCCGACAAGCAAATCCCATCACTAGGTACACGTTTGATATGCCGTCTTCTTTGGTCAGTTTTAAAACTTCGCTGTCTGATAAAGAATTAAAATCGTAATGAATATTAGCCGAGTCATGGGTTCCAACTCAAAAACCTTTGATTCGTCGCACGGCGGACATCAGAGCATCTAACTTCGAAGGGCATGTACTAAGGAACGATGAAAGTAACAAACAAGATGGCGGTCTGAAGGAAACCCACCCTCATCTTTTTTATGAAAACTTTACAGGTGTGAACCTTTGTCCGCTGAAAATCTTTGAAAAGAGACATCAAGCTAAAAAAATATGTACAGACAGACAGACAGACAGACGGACTGACCTATAAAAGCCAAAAACACTTGCCTTTTTTTGAAATTTCTTACAGAGTTTTTTTTTTCGAAGAAAATATAGAGCAGACACGAAATTGAAAGCAACTGTCTAACTGAGAAGAACATCTGTCTAAACTGAGATAACAAGAGCTCTAGGGAATCTAGCAATCTACGCCTGACAAAAAGCTATCAAGAAGATATCTTCTTTAAACAACCCCTCCCATTGTGAGCTTGACCCTAGAGCCTGCTAACCTAAGCTCTTTAAATGGCAGGGTAAAAATTTATGTACGAAATGTTGGAAAAAAAAAACAGACCAAGGGCTCATGAGACATGTAGCGGACACCATTTAGAAATAAGTGAGCTATTGTTCTTACTGTGACCTTGACCTTTGATATTGGCATGTGAAACCCGACTCTGCACATTGTCTCATGAAGATGCACAGATGTGTAAACAATTTTTAGGTTAAGATCAGGGCTTTAAGAGATATAGAGCGGACACAATTAAAGAGCATACAACTTTTGACGCGTCTGCAGTGACCTTGGCCTTCCAGTCTGGCATGTAAACCCCAGCTCTACTCATTCAAAGCGCTCAGATGTGTGTAATATTTTTTCCCGAAACAAACCAAAGGTTCAAGAGATATGCAGCTGACAAGATTAAAGAGCATGTGGCTTTTGGTCCCCTGCTGTGACCTTGGGTTCTGAGGCTTGCTTCTGAAATATCAGCTCTTCACATTGTCACATCAAGGTGAACACAGAGTGTGCATCAACGTAATACATAAGAGCCATGCTATGTGAAAAGGGGGCTTAATGCATCTGCGAAAAATATCGGCCCAGGTCAGCCTGCACAGTCCGTGCAGGCTGACCTGGGCCGAAACTTTTCGATATTGGTCAGTTTTCTGTATGTCGAAGGACCAGTGTACCTCATAATTCAGCCGGTGTCAGAAAAAACGTATTTTATGGATCAATTATAATTATGACGACTTGTTTGGTATAATACATTATAGAGATGCATTAAACCCCCTTTTGCAAGAGCGCAGCTCACATTCATTTGTTGTGAATTTGTGCAGCAGAAAGAATACAGTGTTGCCATTAAAAGTAAAAAGGTCCCACTAGCTGAGATGGATGTTGTTGGTCATATTCCAAGGACCAGTGTACGCCGTGATTTAGTCGGTTGTTAGACAAAATGGATTTTAAAGATAATTATGTAATGACTCACTTGGAATCATGGATGACGGGGATGTATTAGCACCCTTTTGCCAGAGCATGGCTCATCTATTATGCAGACTTAATACATTAGCATGTGCCCTTTGAACCCCTGGCCGGCCGGTTAGCTCAGGGTTAGCGAATCCTACTTTTGACATGGTGTTTGTGAGTTTTACTACCCGGTGAGGCAAACTTTCTTTCCGGCGATTCCCCCCCCCCCCCCCCGGCGCACGTGAAAAAAGCAGTCAGTGGTTTGGAAAGAAAATTGTGTCAGTACTGGTGTGAGAAAGCCAGGAAACACATGCGTAGGTGCATTGACCACCGTGATTTGAAAACGGTGTTTAACTCCACTACAAACAAACACAATTTAAACACTGTTGTGACTCTGACCTTTGGGCGTAGCGTCTGAAAGCGTGGTACTGCACTTCGTCTCATCAAGGTGCACAAATTTGTGAAATATTTCAAAAATCGGGCAAAGATTTCAATAGTTTCTAGCGGACAAGGTTATGAGCATGTAACCTTTGCCCCCAGCTCTAACCTGGGCCTTTGAGTCTTCCATTTGGAACTTCCCTTTGGCATATCTTCCCATCAAGTTGAATACTGGTGTGAAATTTCTTTAAGAAAAGACAGTATGTTTGATGGATATGGTGCGGAGAAAAAGTGCAACGAACAGACAGACAAACAGACGAACGGAAGGACAGGCGGACGGGCAGGAGAAAGCTATTTCTATAATCCTGCTCCGCTGGAGATAATAATTGTGAAATTTTTTGACAGATACCAAAATGCCACAATGATACCCCTAATGTTATTAATTTTACTGAAAATTTCATCTCCCTGATATCGATTTTGACAGTAAATTTCACTGAGAAATCTGGGTGAGCAATGTTATAGAAATGAGGCGTATGATTACAGATAAGACAATTCGTAATTTCTGTATCGGACTGAAAATAAGGGAAGTTATGTGATAAAATCAAATACTTCTAAACCAGAGTATTCAAATCTAATTTCCTTTATTGCTAAGTGTCGTTACAGTTTAAACGCAACGAATATTTTGCCCAAAGCTCAAACTCGCTTACAGGAACACTATATTTTATGATGATTGCATTTAGTGTAATGTGTTGGTAACTCGCTTTATGTTGCCCTGGTGATTTGGTTTGCCGTAAATCACGTGACTTGACAGATTTGGCAACAGGAACAATCTCTGTAGAAATCTTTTGGGGAAATAATATGGAACTGTGTAAAAATCGTTCCGTTTCATTTAAAATAAATCCAGCGGAAGTTAAAACCATAGCCTAATTACAAGCGTTGTGTGCTTAAAGTACCCTTAGAAGGAGGCTTTGAAAACATTGTACTAAAAGGAGGAAATGCTGGTAATCGTCATTCTCTCCTTTTCTAACAATATTTATATTATTATATGTATCTATATATTTCCAGGCGTTAACTTTTCAGAAATATTTGATTTTGTCATCTGCATGGGCGAGTTTAAAATTTTGTCGTCTGGTAAAGAGATTGGAGGGGGCTATTCAGATTCTTATAATTACATTAAACCTCAAAAATGATTCATCGCTCAATTAAATGAGTCGATAGTTGGAAAACCGTCAGTAAAAATGAGTGACAAATCTAAGGAATAAACATGGTATTTCTTTGATGGGCTAAGAATCCCCTACGATATATCAAGGTTTTGCGCCAGGATTTTCAGAAGGTTCGTGGGAATGTCACGTGATCAATAACACGCGTCGATTATTTGGGGTCGTAATAAGTACTGTCATGTTTGATCTCATAAAAAATGGACGGAGTGGCTACTGCAGTACGGACGAATCACGCTTTAAAAAGATAATGATGTGCACACCATAGAATGCAGATCCCTAGTTACGTCAGTAGGGACAGAAAACGCTCTAAATTATGTGCACACCATACAATGCAGGTCCCTTGAAAGTGCAGTGGGGGCAGGAAACGGCAAAAAACGGTGCACACCATAGAATGCAGGTCACTGGCTACTGCAGTAGGGACGGAATAGGCTCTACATAGATAATGATGCGCACACCATAGAATGCAAGTCCCTGGTTACGTCAGTATGGACAGAAAATGTTCTAAATTATGTGCACATCATACAATGCAGGTCTTCTGAAAGTGCATTAGGGACAGGATACGGCAAAAAACTGCACACCCTAGAATGCAGGTCACTGGCCACTGCAGTGAGGGGTGGAACAAGCTCTAAATAGATAATGATGTGCACACCATTGAATGCAGGTCTCTTTTAAGAACAGTATGGACAGAAAACGCTGTAAATAATGTTTAGGGGAGACCGGGGCTAGTCGGACCGTGGGGCAAGTTGGTCCTACCATGATTGCCGCCAAGTGATAGTATTTATGACGCCATTTCGTGACGTAATCGAGTCTAAAATGGCGCCATAATAACCCACGAAAATTTGATGAAGATCGGCGGCGATTTACAGAAATTATTTGAAAAATACTGAATTTGGACCACGTAAGTAAATTTCTTTCTCTCGCAAATTTTACTTTTTGATTTTCTTCTGTATAGAGAACTAGTCTTATGTTATACATTGTCCGAAAGCTTAACAACCCTTTTTTTCAATAAAGCATACGCAATGTATCTATTTTTAAGGACGTTTAGTCCATGAGTGAAGGTTTACACTAAGGTATGGTCGGGGCAAGTTGGTCCGTTTTTGATGGGGTACGTTGGTCCGTCGGACCAACTTGCCCCGCACTGAGTCAATCTGCCTTGAGACTATTTCGTTTTACAAATATCTTATTATTCATGGGTATTTAGTTTGAAAATGATAAAAATGATAATAAAAATGAAATTAGAATGAATATATATATAATATTACAGATCTGGATCGAACTTTGAAAGATAAAATTAACGTAATAGATCTAATAATATAACATTAATAACAATAAATCTTATACAACTTGATCTATTACTATTCTACTACTACTACTACTACCACAGCTACTACTATTAACTACTACTTCTACTATTACTATTGTTATTATTATTATTATTATTATTAGATCTATTAACTATGACTTAGACTATAATATATCTAATTACATTTTTATTATTCTTCTTGTAAATCTTCATCGACTTAAAATAATTATTATTAGACCTATCATTTACTTTGCAGAATGGTGCGGACATATAGAAGACAAAGCAAAAGATGCACATTATCTCGCCATCTTTTAGAAACTGCTATTCGTGAGGTTGTTGTATACAAAAAAAGCTTTTTGAAAAAAAAACTCTTTGACTTGTAACAGGGATTACCAAGGTGTCGAGTAATATGTGTTTAGCTGTTGTTCGAACGGCCATGAGACCCGAACACTTTTGTCTCATTTCAATCTATTCAACTCGATTTTTTTTTTCTAAATAGATGTACCAGATGCCATTTTCACACCCCATACAATTCGTCCGTTGCCAAAGGCTGGTGCAAGGAAATCAACCAAAGGAGGTCGCAGAAAGAGGAAGACTGCAATACTTACAGATACGCCGGAGAAAATAGCTCTAGAGAAAGAACAAAATGCTAGAAAGTCAAAAATCATCAATCAAGGAAAAGGCTGTAAAAAGCTTTTATACAAATCTAAAACCAAGAAGAAATGTAGAGAATATTTCTGCATAGTATGTGGGGAACCGTTTTCAAACAGCAAGAGCGGAGAACAGTGGATTCAGTGTGGCGGTTGTAAGGACTGGTCGCACGTTGAGTGTGTGCCGTCTGGTCTGTCATATCTCTGTCACAACTGTGACTTAGGTGACTCTGACTTTATTCGCTGATGAACGGGTTTTTCACTGGTGTGACTCGTTAAGCACTCAGTTTCGAAGTTGAAACTTTATTTCTTCAAAGTTTAAAAATTCTTCAAAATTTAAAAGTTTTGTTTTCTCCATTGAGTAAAAGGAAGCATTTTTGTCCAAACCTATCTCGTCGGTCCAACTTACCCCGCTGTCCGGACCAACTTGCCCCGACACCGGGGCAAGTTGGTCCGTTTGACCACGTCTCAAAAATTAGCTTTTTTGACAATTTCCTGTAATTTACTGTATGGAAAACTACAATTTTAGTTAGAGAAATGATTAAACTAAACATGAAAAGCAATAAATTTACCCACAAATGAATAATTTATTCAGAATTGGGAAAAAACTGATTTTCGGACCAACTAGCCCCGGTCTCCCCTATACCATACAATACAGGTCTCTTGAGGTGAAGTAGGGACAGGAAGCGCCCAAAAACTATACACATCATAGCATGCAGATCTCCTTCAAGAACAGAAGGGACAGAGAAAACGTTTAAAATAAGGCAGAGGCTATTTACAGTTAACTGTAAATAGCCAAAAACGTAGAATTGGCTTCTTACAGTTAACTGTAAATAGCCAAAACCGTTTAAATGGCTATCAGTCACCTGTCAATAGCCAGTTCTATGTTTTTTGGCTATTTACAGTTAACTGTAAATAGTAAATTTATGTCTTTTGGCTATTTACAGTTAAAATGGGTTTTAATTGAACAGAACAGAACAGAATATGCAATATGAGTTACAATTTCGACCATGTTTTTGAGAATTGGATCTACAAATCGACATTAATTTTTTCCCGGCTTAAAATGAGCAACGGGGTCTGATTCTCTGTATTGTTTTACTTTCAACACACATAGTTATGTTTAAAAAAATCGAGCAAATACATTTCATAACTAATATGAATACATTTTAAAAAGCTCGCTATGAATGTTCATATTATGCAGCAAACTTTATCCATGATGATTATTCTTACAATTTTTTTCCTACAATGTTTTTAAAAGCCTTCCTTTTCAGTTTTGTTAAAACTCGGGATTTTGTGGTATAGTGTTAAGAGTGAGTCAGTTGATGGATTTTTTTTTTCTCTTTTTCTGATAGGGTCGAAAACATTGTGGGGCAAAAAACATACGAATAAGGAAAGGGTCGTTCTGTTGTTAAAAAGCCCATTTCCAAAATTGAATCAGTTTTTCCTTTTAAGATGTAACTGCCCGATTTCTTTACGATTGCAGGCCTAAAGAGCAATTGTTTTCTCCTTTTCCCGCCTCTCAATTTCGGCAGGTATTAAATGGTGTTCTGCAGTAAAAAGTTTACCCCTAGATTGCAGTTATTTTGGTTTTGCAGACAATAAAGATATGATTGTACAGCTTTTGCAGACTGAACTTTGCTGTACACTGTTCGTTACTTTGTAACATATGTGACCGGGGTAAACCAAATGAAAGTCGGTTGTGGTCAATTAAGTACTTTTATTCAAAGAATAAAAGGTATTACAAACAGCCTGAAATATGAAAAAAAAAGCTGTCAGGCTAAAGAATACACAATGTATATATACATAAATACAACCACAAATATGATAAATACGGGACGAAGGGAGGATAAAACTTGCCAAGGAGGAAAGAAGAGGTCTATGAATCTTTTGCAGGATTACATATAGATTGTTCGCTTCCTACCACCGTCCCTGAAGGAAGACGACGCGGGAATGTGGAATAAAGAAAAGAATATACTCTTTCGCACGCATACAGTACTCACAAAACACACGAGCAAATTTAAACACCGGCAACTGTCGGTAATTTCCGTAAACGTCTCCGTACAAAGAAATACGGAGTGCGGCATACGAAAAGTAAACCTGCTTTACACGTATTCAGGTCAATGAAGAGGTCTTGATATTGTCATAAATAGGATGTTGTTTGTTCCGACAGAAAACGTCCATTTCATTACGAAATAGGGCTGGACGGGTTAACCCTTAATGCGCCAAATAAACCCAGTCAACATATTCAGTAAGGAAAAGCCCTAAATAATTGCTGTTTACATGTTGCTCTAAGTGAAAATGTCTTCTAGAAAGCGGCCAGTGTAGAAGGTAAAGATCAGACTGCGTGATCTCTGTGTCCCATCTTTATTTACGCTGAACAAAAACAAAAGTTCTATGTTTGTGAAAGGCACCTTAACTTTTTCTCGGGTATCGATCTGGGCTCCGGGCTTGTTCGTCCCAAAACCATTTCGTCCCTGGGCTTGTCTTCTAGAGAGCGGCCAGTGTAGAAGGTCAAGATCAGACTGCGTGATCTCTGTGTCCCATCTTTATTTACGCTGAACAAAAACAAAAGTTCTATGTTTGTGAAAGGCACCTTAACTTTATCTCAGGTATCGATCTGGGCTCCGGGCTTGTTCGTCCCAAAACCATTTCGTCCCTGGGCTTGTTCATTCCTGGGCTTATTCGCCCGGGCTTGTTCGTCCCTGGGCTTGTTCGCCCGGCCTTGTTCGTCCCACACTTCTTAATCGATCGTATTGAATGTACAGTGCCAATTGCCGTTTAAAAAGAGTAATTATTTTACACATATACTGATCAGATCATTGTCTTTTGCCTATTGTTGACAAAATATCATTTGCTACGGTTGTTTAAACATGTTACTTGTCTGGTAAAAGGTAATATGATGAGCAACGGAATCAGAGTGTGTTTGTTTTTGTTGTTGAAAGCATTTTTCAACGCCGATTTCAACATTATTTCAGCTCTATCGCTCAGAGGCCTTCATAAGATCGTTACACACTGGTGGATTGTTTAGTACAGTGGGGTAAATGCGCAGTGTTTGGGAGCAAAGCCCATATATCTACACTACATACATCTTACCAATTACGTCGAAATAGCCTCCCCCCCCCCCTCTCTCTCTCTCTCTCTCAATGAACTAACAATAACGTTGATTTAGCGTGATATAGCTCTCTCTCTCTCTACGAGTTAACATGAACTCGGATGAAATAGCGTGATACGTTTCTGTCTCCGTTGGTTTATTATGCCTTTTGATATTATTTCTATTTTTCATTGAAACGGTTTCCAAAAGTATACAAGAGATGACTATTTTCCCTCGACTTTTTCTTAAAATTATTTCAATTTATCAGTTCAGTACAGAACCGCTCCATACATTTTTTGGCGTCTTTGGAAGCAAGTCTACAGTGGAGATTGACCCTTGATAGTTTCAAGTACCTGTAAAATTATAAAAAAAAAAATGTTCTTTAATCTATACAGTTTAGAACTGAAGTATCCGGGCACTCGTCCGTACGTCGTTTCTTTCCGATGATTGATGATAGTTAGTGCGATAGGATACGTTCTTCTCTAACCGCTGACCATTGTGGTTTAGTTAAGTGGGAGAGTAGCCAGTGACTTGGAAAGAATATTGGGTAGTGCTGGTTAAAAAAAAGAAAACTCTGTGGAAGCACGGATAGGTGCACTGACCGCTGCGATATTATTGCAATAATGTTTAAACCGCGTTAAACACCACACAATCAATACGATCATTTAAAACAAATACAGATACAAATACAAAAGAATTGTGAGTACCTGAACATAGTCTTCTGTTCCTCTGTTCTCCAAGATCCACCGCAAAGTTTATTGACTTTTGCTAATTGGGGTTGCAATATCATTTGCCACGGGCTTGTTTAAACATGTGATTGTTTGGCAAAAGCTACTATAATAAGGAACACGGGGTTGGTTTTTGATGTTGAACGTCGTATTCATTGCCGTTTTTAGCATTATTTCAGTTATGTTGCGGCGGCAAGTACACCAATCCATGCTTTCCGAGAGGTTCTTTTACAAGTACTTTTACCAGTACTTTGTGCAATATTTTTCCTAAGCCACCGCCTGCTTTTTAAGATAACCATCGTCGAAACATTGATCAGGGGCGAGAGGGGAATTTTCAGCCATATCTGACCTAATTATATGGCGCTGTCTCGCGAAACGTGTTCATTTTCATACTAAATATGTAGATCATACATACATGGATCAAGATTAGACTGCACAGAACGTGAACTCGGGTCTTGGACCGTTCATTTTCTCACCGAATATGTAGAAGAGTGCTAAAAGCGGGCGGCATGGATCAAGTAACTATCTGCGTAGTGGATTTACTTACTCGTTGTACATTTCGCTGGTCACCTCATAATTTCTATCAGTCATATTAAAGGACCCGTTTAAAGAGTTACCACCGTATGTGCTCAAATTAAAAAAAAATGAGAAATTCGTTTGAGGATAACAGAATAATAAATGGAATAGTCCTATGAAATGAATGTGATACCGGAATATACATGTACATGTGATGTGTTGCCTTGATATGACTGACGTAATGTTTTTCGGAAGAGGGGTAAAGCAAGATTCGAAGAATCTAAACACTATCCATTCAAAAATACCATCAAAAAGAGGACATGTTAATTTTATCTGACTACTGGTATATGGCTGAATAATTCACAAGAGGGGAGATGTTGAAAATGAACGAAATACGTATATTGAAATATCTCTATACTGTCTTCAGAACTAAAAAAAAAAATAGATATTTGCGATAGATGTAAGAAGTATAAAATACTTCTATAATTTTATGAATTGGTTTAATGATTGAAAGGGTTGAGAGTAGCATACCGACACAGCAAATGTCCGACAGAATTCCGGTGGAGAGCTCACTCCTTACTGGAACAACTTTTGATCATGGCTTCGGGAAATTCCCATCCGTACGGAGTGGTCTCATCCGCTAGTCTCGTGCTCTCCCAATTGGACAGGACTGTAATCTCGGGTTGGTTACTCTATAAATAAAAAGAAAATTGATATACATGCACATGTATACATAAAGACCTCATTCCGTCGAAAATAGCATACGCCCGTGGTCGCTAGTGTATATTCGTTATATTACGGCAATCGTCTTCAGTCATTTTTATGTCATCAAAAAAATAAGGCGGTTTCACAGAAAAAACTTTAGTCTCCTATTTATTACATATACAGTTGTATATGTGTTCGCACTAACCTTCTGATGTATTACACACTTTCTGGTTTGTATTAATGCTATTTCTTTTGCAGCTTGACATGTACTACTAATGAAAATTTGGTCAGTTCTGCCGTATCTAAAAAAAAATATTTTTTTTTTTCACTAGTGATTTTCCCCAGAATTATTATTTGTGGCATACAGGAACTATAATTCATTAAAAAAAAAAAAAACACTTACGCTGATCTCCAGAACCGGAGGCTCCCCATACATGTATATGTGTATAATCTCTTTCACAGACACTTATTCCGGGAACAAGCCCGGACGAACAAGGCCGGACCGACGAGACGTGGTGCACGTGCCGAGTACAATAGACGCCATTGCTGAGGCGAGCAATAGAGTAACTTTGTGTAGTGTGCATAGGAGGTTTTGGTCAACTGTCTTGATTCATAGAGAGGTACATGTAGGTAAGATTCATTTAGCTTTTATTTGCAATGTTGACATAATCCCGAGAACTCCTCACCATGCATTTTGTTTTGCAATTTTGGGAGGATAACGCAAGAAATGTACGGAGTGAAAGTTGAAAGAGTGAAAACGGAAGTCCTGCGTATTCACCATTTTGAAAACATTCATTATGTATATTTCCTGCCTAATTCCCCCATAACTGCCAAGCGCAATCCATGTTGGGGAGTTCCCAGGATAATACCGCAATGTTTCCGTTTTTAGTAAGATTGGACTGGACAGAAAACTTAGAACAACTTCTTTTGCTTTCGATGTAGATCAAGGTCAGACAGGACGGGAAGTTCTTATGTTGGACCTTGACTACCCACCTTTCTTAAACTTTCGTTACCAGTGACGACTGAAGAAGCTATTGCGGACGGCGTAGATCAAGATCAGACAGTACAGAACACACAGTCTGATCTTAGATCTATGCCGTTTGCTGTGTAATACTTATCTATGATGATTACGTTGACTTAATAGCAGTGGAAATCTACTTTTAGACCTTTGTAAAATGTGGAATCTGTGGAGTTATACTAAAGAAAGTGTTTAACCCTTTACTACACAATCCCAAGTGTTAAAGACCCGGAAAAAGTAGCCTTTTGAAAAATAGTGGGAAAAGGACAAAATGCTGGTAACCAGCACTTTCTTCTTTTCCCACAATGTTTTGTAGTACCTTATCAAAGAGAAGAAATCATTTGTGCTATATTTATTTTGTTGTCTGCAAATGCTTTCAAGATTGAGAAGTCTACAATTTTGTTGTATGGGAAAGATTTGAGATACATGCACTTTGATCAAAACCACATAAACAATTGTTTTATCATGATATTTTCACTGGTGGCTATTTCTAGTATGTGTTGCGAAATAAGAAACAACTATTCGTACATGCCTCTGATAATGTTTTTTTTGAAAATGTTGGTGAAGGTCTTGTTCCAAGTTGATAGACCTCTCATTCCAATCCCATTTTATCAAGAAATGTAATAATGGGTTAACCCTTTACCACACAATCCCGAGTTTTGACAACCCTGAAGAAAAAGTGTTTTGAAGACATAGTGGGAAAAGGAGAAAATGCTGGTAACTAGCATTTTCTCATTTTCTTCTACCCTATCAAAGACAGAAATCATTATGAGCTGTATTTAATTTGTCATCTGCAAAATGTAATGTTTTCAATTTGTTTGAGTACAAAATTTTGTCGTTTGGTAAAGAGTTAACTTATTGGAATTCATTCGAATTCAATGGATCTTGTATGAGTGGCATTCTAGAAAAAGGTGGTTTATGCATTATCTCCGTCATGCATTCTCAACCAAACTATCACAACTCTTTACCACACAATCCCGACTTTTTTAACGACCCTGAAAAGGAAACCTTTGAAAACATTGTGGGAAAAGGAGAAAATGCTGGTGACCAGCATTTTCTCCTTTTCCCACAGTGTTTTCTACCCATCTCGTAACAAATTTCAATTTTGAAGTCACATTTGTGGTCTGCAGATGCTTTCAATTTGGACTAGTCTAAAATTTTGTTGTTTGGTAAAGCGTTAATTATAGATCCATGAAATCCATTAAGTCTTAGAATCATCTTGACTGGATCTGAAGGTAAAATGATCGTTGGAAAATTTATAAATAGAAAAAAGTACCGACCAATGTCAGCCTGTTTGGACTGCACAGGCTGACATGGGTTGCTACTTGTTGCAGAGCCAAGCCCCGGTAGCTCAGTCGGTGGCATACAGGACTTGAGAACAGGAGGTTGCTGGTTCGACCCCCGGCTAGGCCAATTTCTTTCTGAGTATTGATGATAGTCATTGCGACAGGATTCATTCCTCTCTCACCGCTGACCATTGTTTCGAGGATGGTTATGTGGGAAAGCAGCCAGTGGCTTGGAAATAATATTGTGTGGAGTACTGGTGAAAGAAACTCCAGGAAAGCATGGATAGGTGCACTGGCCGCCGTGATATAACTGAAATAATATTGAAAACGGCGTTAAACACCATACAATCAATCAAACTACTTGTTGCAGATGTATCAAACCCCCTTTTCACCGAGCATGGGTGACATGTAATTTTCAACATTGTTTACCTCCATCATTGACTGAAGTTGGGTCCGAAACAATGTCAGCCTAGTTTAAATATATGTAAAGAAACTTTGTAATGGAGAGTTTTTATTATCAAACTTTGTGAAAGAGTGCATGTTTCAAATATTTCATGTATGAAAAAGTTGAAAACATGTGGCAAAAAGAAAAAATGCGCCTCATGGGTAATTTGTCTTCTCGCCACACTGTTTACATGAGCGATATGCAACACAAAAGCAGGTACCAATGATGTTATACCTGATAATATTTATTGTGATAATTTTCAATGCAGCATATTGACTCCCCTGTTTTGATCATTATCTTCCGCTATGTGGCATTTTTCAAACATATAACCTATCTGATATGGGCATTCTGGATACAGAACTGGACAACTTTTGAAGGCGGCAATCAAGGCAGTGAATTACTCACTAAAACCTACCTTGTACAATTGGAGAATAAGCCCAGCAAGCTGGGGACATCATCTTTGTTTTCAGTCTGTTGCACAAATCCTGGTTTTCCCCATGTCTGTGTATTTAGAAACTATCTACAGAGATTTGTCGGCATCCTTGCTTTGATTTTCATGAAACTAAGACATCTTTATGTTATCAATAGCTTGAATCCTATTGATTTAAAAAACAATCTGACAAAAGTAGCCATATAAAGTTGAAAGTTTACTTTTCTTGTTTAAGTGATAAAGTCCGCATTTGTGCTTTTGTTTCCATTTAATTCATTGTCTAACAATGCTTCAGAGGGGACATTTAACCTGAATGTTTTCGAATTTGTTTTCGATTTTTTTTGGCTCTGCTGGCTTTCCATGTTTGGCCCTTCTGTTCGTCTCTGTTATCCATTAGTCTTTTTCTTGTTTTACCTTACAAAGTGTGCAGTTGTGGTTGGATTTTCGTGAAACTTGCACAGTTGCTTTATAATATCAATAGCTTTAGCCCTATTGATTTTGAAAAAAATCTGATGATTTGTAAGGGAAGAGTAGCCATTTAATGTTCAAAATTTACATTTCTTGTTTATAGGATAAATTCCACATTTTTGATCCAATTCTTGTGAAACTTGCACAGATTACTAAGTCTTGTTTCATAAAACCCTTTTAAAAGCAAAGAAAATGGAGTAATCAGTTAAGAAAAAGCAGCCTTATGATGGTTTAGTTTTGTTTACTCAACACAGTCCGCTTTAAATTGGTCATATTTCTTTGAAACTTCTAGAGATTGCTTAATGCAATTAGTACTGAAACCTAATCAAATTTGGCTGGATTCCCATACAATTTGTTTCGAGAATCATACTTAAGTTTTTTCACTCTTGTTCAATTGATTTGATTCTCATCATAGACTATTAATAATTTTCTGTATTTGACTAAAGATAGACAGCCATGTCCTTATGTTTTCTTTTTTTTCTTACAAAATATCAACTTTCTTCCTTGAAAGGAATTTTGGCCAAAATCTGATTGAATGCCTCTTTAGTATAGGCAGCCCCTAGATTGTGTAGGCTAGGTAACTGGTATATTCCTCTGTTTTTCCCCATTCTTTCAAAAACTGTGCTTATTGAAAAACAAAATGGTTATGCTTTTGAGGCTGAGGTTGAATGCCTGCCTTCCAAAAAAAACCAGACCTTTGAACCCTTTACCACACAATCCTGAGTTTAAATGACCCTAAGGAAGACGGCTATAGAAAACATTGTTGAAAAAGGAGAAATTGCTGATATCCAGCATTTTGTCCTTTTCTGACAATGTTTTCTGCCTGTATCAACCCTTTTTCAAACAACTTCAGTTTTTACACTCCTGAGGAGCAGGCCTTTTGAGAATGTGGGGGGGGGAGGACGATGCTAACAACCAACATTTTCTCTGTTTTCCCCTAAATGTTTAATAGCATATGAGACAATTTAACTTCATTTACCACTTCTGAGTAATTCGTCGTCTACAGATGTTTTGAATTTGGAAGAGGTTAAAATTTGTTGTTTGGGAAAGCTTAAGGGTTAAGAAATTCTCCTGAATTTGAGCCACATTTAATTTGTCAGCTGCAAATGTCTTGGATTTGGACAAGTCCAGAATTTTTTGTCTTTTGGTGAGGAGTTAAGGGAGGAAGAAAGTATTTGCGACAAGTGTTTGCGACAGAATCTCCACCACAGAGCATACCAATAGAGCTCTTTGATTTGTATAGTTTGTCAAGTAGCTAACGTGGGTCTTTGACAGAGTGTTATGTCCCAAGTGCTTGTTAAGGATCCAAGGTGCTTTGGATTGTGAGAAAATTCTCCTTTTGCCACAATGTTTTGCAGACTGGTGTACAACAAGACAAATAGATTTTTCTAGTTCAAATCTGAGTTTATCTTGTTGCAGAAAGTGAAGATGAAGATCAGACTTACAGAACATGCAGTCTGATCATAGGTCTACACTGTCTGATACTTTGAAAGTAACATTTTCTTGCCAGAACAATCTAGAAATCACAATATTTGGCTCTGTCTTAATATAGGACAAGGCACTCCTAGTTTTAACATACCTTTGGGAAGAGACCTTTTGAAAACATGGAGGGAAAAGGAGAAAATGCTGGAAACCACCATTTTCTCCTTTCGAAAGTTTCCCCACAATGTTTTCTTCCCTTCCAGAGGCAAATTTCAGTTTTTGAGTCATGTTTTTTGTCTGCAAATGCTTTGAATTTGGACAAGCCTAAAACTTTGTCATTTGGTAAAAAGTTAAGAAAGGTCCATTTCATTATTTCAGAACTCTTAAGACTGATTTGTTTGTTTGTTTATTTGATTAGTGGTTTATGCCATTTTTCAACATTATTTCAGTTATATATCAACTGCTAGTGCACCTACTCATGCTTTCCAGCATTTCTTTTACCAGTTCCCTGCACAGTATTCATTGCAAGCAGCTGGCTGCCTTTCTTATATAGAAACAATGTTCAGCATTGAGAAAGGAATAAATTCTATTGCAATAACAATCATCAAATCTTCAGAAAGAATTTGACCATGCTGGGAATTGAAGCGGCAACCTCTTATATTCAAGCCCCATGCGCGGATCCAGCCATTTTTCTTAGTGAGGTCCAACCTAACCCCAGTTATCAAAAACATACCTATCTAAACATTAGTGAGTACACCACAATAAGGCAGCCAGTAACGCATTGGCTTGTAATGCTTAGGTCTCGAGTTTGATTCCTGGTCCGTCTAACACCCTTTCCGACATATGAAAAAAAGTCATTGTTGCAAGCATTGTTTGTCTTTCATTAAAGGACGAATAATAAGCACTGCATTGTCTTCCGCTAGGTGGCATTTTTCAAATACATACCTGTCTGATTTGGGCATACTGGTTACAGAACCGGACAACTTTTCAAGGTGGCAATCGATGAAACAAATTTCAAAATAAAGTATACATACATGTATACTCAATGAAATCTCTGGTATGATACATCCCGTCATGGTTAGCTAGCATATAACCTATGCCTCTGTCATTTATATAAACACAGCCCCTATAAGCTTGGAAAATTGCCCTGGAATAAGCCCCGCATGGTGGGGACATTATTTTTGTTGTCAGTCTGTCACACAAAGCCAAGTTTTTCCAGTATCTGTATTTAGAAGCTGTTTACAGAGGATTGCAGTAAACAATGATATTTCATTTTTTTTTTTTTACGTTTGAAATTATTATTAATTCTTAGAAATTTATAGCAAAAAACTGGCTTGATTTTTCCACATAGGTACTGTTTATAACCACTTCTAGCTTGCTATTTTTTAGCTGCTTTACGCACCACATATTGATATTTATCCTGTACAGGATAGCGATGCCTCATAGCAGACAGGTCTCTATCTTCAAAGAATATGACATGTGCAGACAGGGATAAGCACTAGTGGGTCATCTGTGTTTGTAAAAACAGTCCTTTTTGTTAAAGTAAAGAATTCCTCACCATTTGTAGAATTTTCCAGGGGTAATCCAGTTGCCTGGACACCTGCTCTGGATCTGCCCTTGGCTGACATGAAGAACAAAATGATTGATTGATTAATTGTATGGTGTTTAACGCCGTTTTCAACATTATTTCAGTTATATCGCGGCAGCCAGTGCACCTATCCATGCTTTCCTGGAGTTTCTTTTCACCAGTACTCCACACAATATTCTTTCCAAGCCACTGGCTGCTTTCCCACATAACCATCGTCGAATCAACGGTCAGTGGTGAGGGAGGAATGAATCATGTCGCAATGAGTATCATCAATCCTCGGAAAGAAATTGGCCGAGCCGGGGATCAAACCAGCGACCTTCTGTTCTCAAGTCTCATACGCTACCGACTGAGCTATGGGGGCTCGGCATGCAGGACAAAAGAAATCTAGAATTCATAAGATCTGAATTCTTTGTCATAGAGATATCGATTCATGCTTTGTGTACAGACACAGTTTGAAAGTGTACTGTGACCTTTCCATACAAATGGTGCACATAAAGCAGCCGATAGTGACCTCACTGCACTATCAGCGGAAAACTTAAGTATAATGACATAATTTTATAACGTTGTATTTTTCGTAATGATTTTAAGACATAAGAAAATCAATTATCTGATCAGATAAAAATTGATTTGTTTTTAGAATATATATTGAAAAAGATTTTTTTTGTTTTGTTTTTTAAAGGACAAAATGGCAGCATTGACCAGTGTGAGATTATTTTATAAGTGCGTATTGTTGCATACATGAAACGTTGACACTTTGCTACGAGTCATATGACCATCGATTCTCATCAGTTATGATATTAAATGATACACTTAACGATGTAAAGGCAGTTTATTTACTGACACACACACTATTTCTCATTGTTGCATAGAGGGCTGTTTACACGCGCTAGGATTGAAACTAAATGGTTTAATTTCAGACCGCATCATATGCCACATTTAGTCGGGATTGTATTTACCGTCGGTAACAGCAACCAGAGTTGCACATTCAGACAAATCTGATAACTACATCTTTGCCAAAATTTCAGGGGTCCGGATCTCAAAATTACGCCAGCAAATTGCAGCAGCCAGTGCACCTTATAGGCTTACATTGAGTATCTTTAACCAGTGTTTTTGCACAACACTCTTTTCATGCCACTGGGTGCTTTTCCACAGAAACTAATTCCCAGCAATGTTCAGCGAGATATACCAAACATAGAGCTAGATTAGAAAATCAAAATACACATTCTGTATGGTCTTATTTTGAGACACATTGTCAACTGAAGAACATAAAATGTGTCAAGCAGGTTTGGTTTAAGGATCCTTCAACCAATTTGTCATCTTAAGATTAGTAGAATTTTGATTAGGTTTGTCTCTGCATACTTTAGAATTGCTATGTCTTGTGTAAGCGTTTCTTATTTTATGTTTTTCTTTTCTGCAAAAGTTTCCTGCGCAGTGCTGTCACCACATCTGTAGCCTAGGAATAGGTCAGTAGTAATATTCCGGATACGGTCAGGTGTATAGAAAAAGATAGAACCTTAGCTTTTTCTGTTGCATTTAGTTGTAGGTAATAGCAGTACTGTTACAGAGCGTATTTGCAGGCCAAGGCATGTCAGAAAGCATTGTGACTGTGACCACTGTTAAATCAAAATAACTATAATCATGCTGACTCCCCTAGCACATGGAAGATCCTTTCAAGAAATGCCAAGATAAAGTCATTCCATTGAGCGGCCACATTGAGCTAATTGGTCCGTCTTGTCTGGTTTAGTATATGGAGTGTATGTGCAACAATGCATGATATGTCAGTATTTGGTAAATGTGATTTTTTTTATACGCCCGTCGAAGACGGGACGTATTATGGGATCACCCGTGGCGGGCGGGCGGGCGGCGTCCAGTTCTTTGTCCGGAGCATATCTCCAAAACTATACTACCTACGGTTATGAAATTTCATGTGTGGATAGATCTCATCAAGGGGGAGTGCAGTGCACAGGAATCATAACTCTTGCTTCCTTAATTTTTGAGTTATTGCTCTTTGTTGTTTTTCATACTTGAATTTTGTCCGGTGAATATCTCCAATACTATACTACCTAGGGTTATGAAATTTCATGAGTGGATAGATCTCATCAAGGGGGAGTGCAGTGCACAGGAACCATAACTCTTGCTTCCTTAATTTTTGAGTTATTGCCCTTTGTTGTTTTTCATACTTGAATTTTGTCCGGTGAATATCTCCAATACTATACTACCTAGGGTTATGAAATTTCATGAGTGGATAGATCTCATCAAGGGGGAGTGCAGTGCACAGGAATCATAACTCTTGCTTCCTTAATTTTTGAGTTATTGCTCTTTGTTGTTTTTCATACTTGAATGTTGTCCGGTGAATATCTCCAATACTATACTACCTAGGGTTATGAAATTTCATGAGTGGATAGATCTCATCAAGGGGGAGTGCAGTGCACAGGAATCATAACTCTTGCTTCCTTAATTTTTGAGTTATTGCCCTTTGTTGTTTTTCATACTTGAATTTTGTCCGGTGAATATCTCCAATACTACACTACCTAGGGTTATGAAATTTCATGAGTGGATAGATCTCATCAAGGGGGAGTGCAGTGTACAGAAATCATAACTCTTGCTTCCTTAATTTTTGAGTTATTGCCCTTTGTTGTTTTTCATACTTGAATTTTGTCCGGTGGATATCTCCAATACTATACTACCTAGGGTTATGAAATTTCATGAGTGGATAGATCTCATCAAGGGGGAGTGCAGTGCACAGGAATCATAACTCTTGCTTCCTTAATTTTTGAGTTATTGCCCTTTGTTGTTTTTCATACTTGAATTTTGTCCGGTGAATATCTCCAATACTGTACTACCTAGGGTTATGAAATTTCATGAGTGGATAGATCTCATCAAGGGGGAGTGCAGTGCACAGGAATCATAACTCTTGCTTCCTTAATTTTTGAGTTATTGCCCTTTGTTGTTTTTCATACTTGAATTTTGTCCGGAGCATATCTCCAAAACTATACTACCTAGGGTTATGAAATTTCATGCATGGATAGATCTCATCAAGGGGGAGTGCAGTGCACAGGAATCATAACTCTTGCTTCCTTAATTTTTCAGTTATTGCCCTTTCTTGTTTTTCATACTTGAATTTTGTCCGGTGAATATCTCCAATACTATACTACCTACGGTTATGAAATTTCATGTCTGCATACATCTCATTAAGGGGGAGTGCAGTGCACAGGAATCATAACTCTTGCTTCCTCAATTTTTCAGTTACTGCCCTTTCTTCTTTTTCATACTTGCATTTTCTCCGGTGAATATCTCCAATACTATACTACCTACGGTTATGAAATTTCATGTCTGCATACATCTCATTAAGGGGGAGTGCAGTGCACAGGAATCATAACTCTTGCTTCCTCAATTTTTCAGTTACTGCCCTTTCTTCTTTTTCATACTTGCATTTTCTCCGGTGAATATCTCCAAAACTATACTACCTAGGGTTATGAAATTTCATGCCTGCATACATCTCATTAAGGGGGAGTGCAGTGCACAGGAATCATAACTCTTCCTTCCTTAATTTTTGACTTATTTTCATACTTGAATTTTGTCTTGAGCATATCTCCAAAACTATACTACCTATGGCTATGAAATTTCATGCGTAGATAGATCTCATCAACTGGGAGTGCAGTGCACATGAACCATAACTCTTGCTTAATTTTTGACTTATTGCTCTTTCTTTATTTTGAAACTTTAATTTTGTCCAGTGCATATCTTCAGAACTATACTAGCTAAGGATATGAAATTTCATGCGTGGATACATCCATCAACGGGAAGTGCTGTGCATATAAATTTCAACTCTTGCTTGCTTAATTTTTCAGTTATTGCCCTTTCTTGTTTTTTTTTCGAACTTGAATTTTGTATGATGCATATCTCTCAAACTATACTACCTCGGGTTATGAAATTTTAGGGCTGGATACATCTCATCAAGGGGTAGTGCAGTGCACATGAAATATAAATTGATTATTTTTTATGCACCAGCATTTTCTCCTTTTCCCACAATGTTTTCTACCCTTTCCAAACCAAATTTCAATTTTTGAGTTACATTTAGTTTGTAAACTGCAAATGATTTCAATTTGGACTAGTCCAAACTTTTGCTGTGTGGTAAAGAGTTAATAGTAATACAATAATAAACAAGAGTTCCGTCAACACAAATACACTGCCATTATCTTCAATCAACAGTAAAAAAAATATTCTGCAGTACTATTTTTCTATACCTCCCCTTTATCATTATTATGCCCCAACTTTACAACTTGGGGTAAGACGGGCGTATCTTGCGACAATTTGCCGCTCTTGTTTGTAATATATGTTGATTTAAAATCTGCAAGCAGCTGTTGATAAATTTGACCTACAGGGAGATGTGGTTTGTGCCTTACCTTCAGCCTTTTCTATTTTTAGATCAACCAGAATGGTGAAATTTGATAGCAGCCAGACAAACACGGAGCTTGCTGTTTGAACAGTAGCCGTTATTATGAAAATACCACTAAATTAAGGATTGAAGGCTGAACTTGCCAAAGGTATTAAGTCATTTATTGTTTAAAAAATTTGTACCAAGGTCAAAACTTCTTTCTTTCTGGTTATGTTTTGTTTTCATTTTGCTTGGCTATTTAATGCATTAGATAAGAAGAGAAATGAAAGAAAAAGATTTTAAAAAAGTATATGCTTGGTGTCGTAATTGCGTTGCATGTGATAAAACCTAGTTATTAGATCAAAGTACATATTTTATGCAGTCTTATGTTGATACACACTGTCATCTGGACAATTGCAAGATGTTTAATGTTCCAAGCAGGTTTAATTTCAGGGTCCTTATTTACTTGGCCGTTATCTCTGTACAAGACATCAAAAGTTCAGACAGGTCCATATTGAATGCATTTGTAGACGACAAAATAAATATGGCTCATTCTGAGGAATTTGGAAAATAGTAGAAAACATTGTGAGAGAAGTAGAAAATATTGGTTATCAGCATTTTGTAATTTTCCTACGATGATTTCAGAAGTATCTTCCCTCGAATTGATCCTTGTTTGCAGCAGTGATCCCTTGTCAGTATCATTGTGCTAAATACTGCAAAGCCTGGGGCTAAGCCCCCGTAGCTCAGTAGCGTACAGGACTTGAGAACAGGAGGTCGCTAGGTCGATCCCCGGCTTGGCCAATTTCTTTCCGAGGATTGATCACAGTCATCGCGACAGGATTCATTCCTCTCTCACTGCTGACCATTGTTTCGAGGATGGTTAAGTGGGAAAGCAGCCAGTGGCTTGGAAAGAATATTGTGCGGAGTACAGGTAAAAGAAACTCCAGGAAAGGATGGATAGGTGCACTGGGCGCTGTGATATAACTGCAATAATGTTGAAAATGGCGTAAAATACCATACAATCAATCAGTCGAGCAAAGCCTGGGCCAAATACTGATAAAACGTAGGAAAACAAGGATATAGTAACCTGTTTCTGAAATGACATTAACGCTATTGTAAGCGATGAAAACTCTGTTCAAAGAAAAAAATGTTGATCTGGTATTGAATTACATTCCAGCTGTCAATATGGAGGATGCTATGTAACAACAGCTTGAAAACAAAGGTGAGTTGAATTTATCGTTCCGTTTTTTCTCTGGTAGGATTAGAACATTCTTAACATAACTCTTTAGACCAGGAAAGAGTTCTGAGAAGAATGGTTTGAAGCTTTTCAATGTTAAACCATGCATTGAGGTTGTGTTTTCTCGTGTATGTATTTCACATCAAAATTGCAGTTGGCTTTTTCTTATATTTGTCTTACAATATTTTGAGATTAGTTTGTCTCATGTATTTACTAGTCATCAAGGTTGAGTAACGTTTTCTTTGAATTTGTCTATCTATGCTTCGAATTTTCTTTATATTATGTATGTAGTGGTCATCAAAAGGCTAGTAAGTTTTTGATGAAGCTTTTCTTTCTATGCTTTAAACTTGCTTTTGTCTCGTATATGTGTCAAGAAACGTTTGCAAAGTTTTCGGTTATAAATATATAACTACCTTTTATCATATTTATTTATTTGTCATCTTAATTTTAGTAGAATTTGGTTAGGTTTGTCTCTGCATACTTTGAAATTGCTATATCTTGTGTAAGCGTTTCTTACAGATTAATCTATGTTTTCGTTTATAATTTTCTTACCATGATTTAGATTTGCCTTACTTGTTAAATGTATTTTATGTGAAAAGTTTACTAGTTTTTTAATCTATTTGTTTCACCATGCTTTGAATTTGCCTAGCCTTAAGTGTGTGTGTGTGTTGTCATGAAAGAGGCCAATTAGTTTTAATCTGTAGTTGTTTAACTTGGCTTTGAATTTGTTTTGTCTGGTTAATGTAGTTCTTGTAAGTAGTTTAGTAAGTTTGTCATTATATTTCTTTACCCATGCTTTGAATTTGCATTACTATGTACATATAATTCTGATTAATAGTTAAGTATTACATACATATATATATCATTTTTTCTTTCTATGCTTTGAAGTAGCCTTGTTTTCTATAGAATTTTCTCCTCAAAAGGCCAAAAAGTTCTCGCTTCTATTTTCATTAAACAATTCTTTTAATTTGTGTTGTCTGTTATATGTTTTTCTCAAAATTATTAAGATTTTGATTATATATATCACTTACCATGCTTTGTGCTTTGAATTTGCATTGTGTCATACATTTGTATTTTTCATCGATAGTTTAGTAAGTTTGCTTTTATTTTTGTGTAAGTGTTCCCGTGCTCCATGCTTTCTCTCGTATATGTTTTCTTTGTGTTCTTGATTGTGTTTCTAATATAGATAGTAGTTAGTGTTTATATATATTCTTATCATGCCTTGTTGTTTGTATCTTTGTTTTATGTTTTTCTTTCCTGCAAAAGTTTCCTGCGCAGTGCTGTCACCACATCTGTAGCCTAGGAATAGGTCAGTAATAATATTCCCGATATGGTCAGGTGTATAGAAAAAGATATAGGGCCTTAAGCTTTTTCTGTTGCATTTAGTTGTAGGTAATAGCAGTACTGTTACAGAGCGTATTTGCAGGCCAAGGCATGTCAGAAAGCATTGTGACCGTGACCACTGTCAAATCAAAGTAACTATAAACATGCTGACTCCCCTAGCACATTGAAGATCCTTTCAAGAAATGCCAATGAAAATAAGCGGCCACATTGAGCTAATTGGTCTGTCTTGTCTGGTTTAATATATGGAGTGTATGTGCAACAATGCATGATATGTCAGTATTTGGTAAATGTGATTTTTTTTTTTTTTTTTTATTTTGTAATATATGTTGATTTAAAATCTGGAAGCAGCTGCTGATAAATTTGACCCACAGGGAGATGTTGTTTGTGCCTTACCTTCACCTTTTTCTATTTTTAGATCAACCAGAATGGTGAAATTTGATAGCAGCCAGACAAACGCGGAGCTTGCTCTTTGAACAGTAGCCGTTATTATGAAAATACTACTAAATTAAGGATTGAAGGCTGAACTTGCCAAAGGTATTAAGTCATTCATTGTTTAAAAAATTTGTACCAAGGTCAAAACTTCTTTCTTTCTGGTTATGTTTTGTTTTCATTTTGCTTGGCTATTTAATGCATTAGATAAGAAGAGAAATGAAAGAAAAAGATTTTAAAAAAAGTATATGCTTGGTGTCGTAATTGCGTTGCATGTGATAAAACCTAGTTATTAGATCAAAGTACATATTTTATGCAGTCTTATGTTGATACACACTGTCATCTGGACAATTGCAAGATGTTTAATGTTCCAAGCAGGTTTAATTTCAGGGTCCTTATTTACTTGGCCGTTATCTCTGTACAAGACATCAAAAGTTCAGACAGGTCCATATTGAATGCATTTGTAGACGACAAAATAAATATGGCTCATTCTGAGGAATTTGGAAAATAGTAGAAAACATTGTGAGAGAAGTAGAAAATATTGGTTATCAGCATTTTGTAATTTTCCTACGATGATTTCAGAAGTATCTTCCCTCGAATTGATCCTTGTTTGCAGCAGTGATCCCTTGTCAGTATCATTGTGCTAAATACTGCAAAGCCTGGGGCTAAGCCCCCGTAGCTCAGTAGCGTACAGGACTTGAGAACAGGAGGTCGCTAGGTCAATCCCCGGCTTGGCCAATTTCTTTCCGAGGATTGATCACAGTCATCGCGACAGGATTCATTCCTCTCTCACTGCTGACCATTGTTTCGAGGATGGTTAAGTGGGAAAGCAGCCAGTGGCTTGGAAAGAATATTGTGCGGAGTACAGGTAAAAGAAACTCCAGGAAAACATGGATAGGTGCACTGGGCGCTGTGATATAACTGCAATAATGTTGAAAATGGCGTAAAATACCATACAATCAATCAGTCGAGCAAAGCCTGGGCCAAATACTGATAAAACGTAGGAAAACAAGGATATAGTAACCTGTTTCTGAAATGACATTAACGCTATTGTAAGCGATGAAAACTCTGTTCAAAGAAAAAAATGTTGATCTGGTATTGAATTACATTCCAGCTGTCAATATGGAGGATGCTATGTAACAACAGCTTGAAAACAAAGGTGGGTTGAATTTATCGTTCAGTTTTTTCTCTGGTAGGATTAGAACATTCTTAACATAACTCTTTAGACCAGGAAAGAGTTCTGAGAAGAATGGTTTGAAGCTTTTCAATGTTAAACCATGCATTGAGGTTGTGTTTTCTCGTGTATGTATTTCACATCAAAATTGCAGTTGGCTTTTTCTTATATTTGTCTTACAATATTTTGAGATTAGTTTGTCTCATGTATTTACTAGTCATCAAGGTTGAGTAACGTTTTCTTTGAATTTATCTATCTATGCTTTGAATTTTCTTTATATTATGTATGTAGTGGTCATCAAAAGGCTAGTAAGTTTTTGATGAAGCTTTTCTTTCTATGCTTTAAACTTGCTTTTGTCTCGTATATGTGTCAAGAAACGTTTGCAAAGTTTTCGGTTATAAATATATAACTACCTTTTATCATATTTATTTATTTGTCATCTTAATTTTAGTAGAATTTGGTTAGGTTTGTCTCTGCATACTTTGAAATTGCTATATCTTGTGTAAGCGTTTCTTACAGATTAATCTATGTTTTCGTTTATAATTTTCTTACCATGATTTAGATTTGCCTTACTTGTTAAATGTATTTTATGTGAAAAGTTTACTAGTTTTTTAATCTATTTGTTTCACCATGCTTTGAATTTGCCTAGCCTTAAGTGTGTGTGTGTGTTGTCATGAAAGAGGCCAATTAGTTTTAATCTGTAGTTGTTTAACTTGGCTTTGAATTTGTTTTGTCTGGTTAATGTAGTTCTTGTAAGTAGTTTAGTAAGTTTGTCATTATATTTCTTTACCCATGCTTTGAATTTGCATTACTATGTACATATAATTCTGATTAATAGTTAAGTATTACATACATATATATATCATTTTTTCTTTCTATGCTTTGAAGTAGCCTTGTTTTCTATAGAATTTTCTCCTCAAAAGGCCAAAAAGTTCTCGCTTCTATTTTCATTAAACAATTCTTTTAATTTGTGTTGTCTGTTATATGTTTTTCTCAAAATTATTAAGATTTTGATTATATATATCACTTACCATGCTTTGTGCTTTGAATTTGCATTGTGTTATACATTTGTATTTCTCATCGATAGTTTAGTAAGTTTGCTTTTATTTTTGTGTAAGTGTTCCCGTGCTCCATGCTTTCTCTCGTATATGTTTTCTTTGTGTTCTTGATTGTGTTTCTAATATAGATAGTAGTTGGTGTTTATAATATAGATAGTAGTTAGTGTTTATATATATTCTTATCATGCCTTGTTGTTTGTATCTTTGCTTTATGTTTTTCTTTTCTGCAAAAGTTTCCTGCGCAGTGCTGTCACCACATCTGTAGCCTAGGAATAGGTCAGTAATAATATTCCCGATATGGTCAGGTGTATAGAAAAAGATATAGGGCCTTAAGCTTTTTCTGTTGCATTGAGTTGTAGGTAATAGCAGTACTGTTACAGAGCGTATTTGCAGGCCAAGGCATGTCAGAAAGCATTGTGCCCGTGACCACAGTTAAATCAAAATAACTATAAACATGCTGACTCCCCTAGCACATTGAAGATCCTTTCAAGAAATGCCAATGAAAATAAGCGGCCACATTGAGCTAATTGGTCCGTCTTGTCTGGTTTAGTATATGGAGTGTATGTGCAACAATGCATGATATGTCAGTATTTGGTAAATGTGATATTTTTTTGTAATATATGTTGATTTAAAATCTGCAAGCAGCTGCTGATAAATATGACCCACAGGGAGATGTGGTTTGTGCCTTACCTTCACCTTTTTCTATTTTTAGATCAACCAGAATGGTGAAATTTGATAGCAGCCAGACAAACACGGAGCTTGCTGTTTGAACAGTAGCCGTTATTATGAAAATACCACTGAATTAAGGATTGAAGGCTGAACTTGCCATAGGTATTAAGTCATTTATTGTTTAAAAAATTTGTACCAAGGTCAAAATTTCTTTCTTTCTGGTTATGTTTTGTTTTCATTTTGCTTGGCTATTTTATGTATTAGATAAGAAGATAAATGAAAGAAAAAGATTTTAAAAAAGTATATGCTTGGTGTCGTAGTTGCGTTGCATGTGATAAAACCTAGTTATTAGATCAAAGTACATATTTTATGCAGTCTTATGTTGATACACACTGTCATCTGGACAATTGCAAGATGTTTAATGTTCCAAGCAGGTTTAATTTCAGGGTCCTTATTTACTTGGCCGTTATCTCTGTACAAGACATCAAAAGTTCAGACAGGTCCATATTGAATGCATTTGTAGACGACAAAATAAATATGGCTTATTCTGAGGAATTTGGAAAATAGTAGAAAACATTGTGAGAGAAGTAGAAAATATTGGTTATCAGCATTTTGTAATTTTCCTACGATGATTTCAGAAGTATCTTCCCTCGAATTGATCCTTGTTTGCAGCAGTGATCCCTTGTCAGTATCATTGTGCTAAATACTGCAAAGCCTGGGGCTAAGCCCCCGTAGCTCAGTGGCGTACAGGACTTGAGAATAGGAGGTCGCTAGTTTGATCCCCGGCTTGGCCAATTTCTTTCCGAGGATTGATCATAGTCATCGCGACAGGATTCATTCCTCTCTCACTGCTGACCATTGTTTCGAGGATGGTTAAGTGGGAAAGCAGCCAGTGGCTTGGAAAGAATACTGTGCGGAGTACAAGTAAAAGAAACTCCAGGAAAGCATGGATAGGTGCACTGGGCGCTGTGATATAACTGAAATAATGTTGAAAATGGCGTTAAATACCATACAATCAATCTATCAAGGAAAGCCTGGGCCAAATACTGATAAAACGTAGGAAAACAAGGATATAGTAACCTGTTCCTGAAATGACATTAACGCTATTGCAAGCGATGAAAACGCTGTTCAAAGAAAAAAATGTTGATCTGGTATTGAATTACATTCCAGCTGTCAATATGGAGGATGCTATGTAACAACAGCTTGAAAACAAAGGTGGGTTGAATTTATCATTCAGTTTTTTCTCTTGTAGGATTAGAATATTCTTAACATAACTGTTTAGACCAGGAAAGAGTTCTGAGAAGAATGGTTTGAAGCTTTTCAATGTTAAACCATGCATTGAGGTTGTGTTTTCTCGTGTATGTATTTCACATCAAAATTGCAGTTGGCTTTTTCTTATATTTGTCTTACAATATTTTGAGATTAGTTTGTCTCATGTATTTACTAGTCATCAAGGTTGAGTAACGTTTTCTTTGAATTTGTCTATTTATGCTTTGAATTTTCTTTATCTTATGTATGTAGTGGTCATCAAAAGGCTAGTAAGTTTTTGATGAAGCTTTTCTTTCTATGCTTTAAACTTGCTTTGTCTCGTATATGTGTCAAGAAAAGTTTGCAAAGTTTTCGGTTATAAATATATAATTACCTTTTATCATATTTATTTATTTGTCGTCTTAATTTTAGTAGAATTTTGATTAGGTTTGTCTCTGCATACTTTGAAATTGCTATGTCTTGTGTAAGCGTTTCTTACAGATTAATCTATGTTTTCGTTTATAATTTTCTTACCCCGATTTAGATTTGCCTTATTTGTTAAATGTATTTTATGTGAAAAGTTTACTAGTTTTTTAATCTATTTGTTTCACCATGCTTTGAATTTGCCTAGCCTTAAGTGTGTGTGTGTGTTGTCATGAAAGAGGCCAATTAGTTTTAATCTGTAGTTGTTTAACTTGGCTTTGAATTTGTTTTGTCTGGTTAATGTAGTTCTTGTAAGTAGTTTAGTAAGTTTGTCATTATATTTCTTTACCCATGCTTTGAATTTGCGTTACTATGTACATATAATTCTGATTAATAGTTAAGTATTACATACATATATATATCAATTTTTCTTTCTATGCTTAGAAGTAGCCTTGTTTTCTATAGAATTTTCTCATCAAAAGGCCAACATGTTCTCACTTGTATTTTCATTAAAGAATTCTTTTAATTTGTGTTGTCTGTTATATGTTTTTCTCAAATTTATTAAGATTTTGATTATATATCTTTTACCATGCTTTGTGCTTTGAATTTGCATTGTGTCATACATTTGTATTTCTCATCGATAGTTTAGTAAGTTTGCTTTTATTTTTGTGTAAGTGCTCCCGTGCTCCATGCTTTTTTTTCTCTCGTATATGTTTTCTTTGTGTTCTTGATTGTGTTTCTAATATAGATAGTAGTTGGTGTGTATAATATAGATAGTAGTTAGTGTTTATATATATTCTTATCATGCCTTGTTGTTTGTATCTTTGTTTTATGTTTTTCTTTTCTGCAAAAATTTCCTGCGCAGTGCTGTCACCACATCTGTAGCCTAGGAATAGGTCAGTAATAATATTCCCGATATGGTCAGGTGTATAGAAAAAGATATAGGGCCTTAAACTTTTTCTGTTGCATTTAGTTGTAGGTAATAGCAGTACTGTTACAGAGCGTATTTGCAGGCCAAGGCATGTCAGAAAGCATTGTGACCGTGACCACTGTTAAATCAAAATAACTATAAACATGCTGACTCCCCTAGCACATTGAAGATCCTTTCAAGAAATGCCAATGAAAATAAGCGGCCACATTGAGCTAATTGGTCCGTCTTGTCTGGTTTAGTATATGGAGTGTATGTGCAACAATGCATGATATGTCAGTATTTGGTAAATGTGATTTTTTTTTTCGTAATATATGTTGATTTAAAATCTGCAAGCAGCTGCTGATAAATATGACCCACAGGGAGATGTGGTTTGTGCCTTACCTTCACCTTTTTCTATTTTTAGATCAACCAGAATGGTGAAATTTAATAGCAGCCAGACAAACACGGAGCTTGCTGTTTGAACAGTAGCCGTTATTATGAAAATACCACTGAATTAAGGATTGAAGACTGAACTTGCCAAAGGTATTAAGTCATTTATTGTTTAAAAAATTTGTACCAAGGTCAAAATTTCTTTCTTTCTGGTTATGTTTTGTTTTCATTTTGCTTGGCTATTTAATGCATTAGATAAGAAGAGAAATGGAAGAAAAAGATTTTAAAAAAGTATATGCTTGGTGTCGTAATTGCGTTGCATGTGATAAAACCTAGTTATTAGATCAAAGTACATATTTTATGCAGTCTTATGTTGATACACACTGTCATCTGGACAATTGCAAGATGTTTAATGTTCCAAGCAGGTTTAATTTCAGGGTCCTTATTTACTTGGCCGTTATCTCTGTACAAGACATCAAAAGTTCAGACAGGTCCATATTGAATGCATTTGTAGACGACAAAATAAATATGGCTCATTCTGAGGAATTTGGAAAATAGTAGAAAACATTGTGAGAGAAGTAGAAAATATTGGTTATCAGCATTTTGTAATTTTCCTACGATGATTTCAGAAGTATCTTCCCTCGAATTGATCCTTGTTTGCAGCAGTGATCCCTTGTCAGTATCACTGTGCTAAATACTGCAAAGCCTGGGGGCCAAGCCCCCGTAGCTCAGTAGCGTACAGGACTTGAGAACAGGAGGTCGCTAGGTCGATCCCCGGCTTGGCCAATTTCTTTCCGAGGATTGATCATAGTCATCGCGACAGGATTCATTCCTCTCTCACTGCTGACCATTGTTTCGAGGATGGTTAAGTGGGAAAGCAGCCAGTGGCTTGGAAAGAATATTGTGCAGAGTACAGGTAAAAGAAACTCCAGGAAAGCATGGATAGGTGCACTGGGCGCTGTGATATAACTGAAATAATGTTGAAAATGGCGTTAAATACCATACAATCAATCAAGCAAGCAAAGCCTGGGCCAAATACTGATAAAACGTAGGAAAACAAGGATATAGTAACCTGTTCCTGAAATGACATTAACGCTATTGCAAGCGATGAAAACGCTGTTCAAAGAAAAAAATGTTGATCTGGTATTGAATTACATTCCAGCTGTCAATATGGAGGATGCTATGTAACAACAGCTTGAAAACAAAGGTGGGTTGAATTTGTCATTCAGTTTTTTCTCTTGTAGGATTAGAACATTCTTAACATAACTCTTTAGACCAGGAAAGAGTTCTGAGAAGAATGGTTTGAAGCTTTTCAATGTTAAACCATGCATTGCTGTTGTGTTTTCTCGTGTATGTATTTCACATCAAAATTGCAGTTGGCTTTTTCTTATATTTGTCTTACAATATTTTGAGATTAGTTTGTCTCATGTATTTACTAGTCATCAAGGTTGAGTAACGTTTTCTTTGAATTTGTCTATCTATGCTTCGAATTTTCTTTATATTATGTATGTAGTGGTCATCAAAAGGCTAGTAAGTTTTTTATGAAGCTTTTCTTTCTATGCTTTAAACTTGCTTTGTCTCGTATATGTGTCAAGAAAAGTTTGCAAAGTTTTCGGTTATAAATATATAATTACCTTTTATCATATTTATTTATTTGTCATCTTAATTTTAGTAGAATTTTGATTAGGTTTGTCTCTGCATACTTCGAAATTGCTATGTCTTGTGTAAGCGTTTCTTACAGATTAATCTATAAGTTTTCGTTTATAATTTTCTTAGTTCTTACCATGATTTAGATTTGCCTTATTTGTTAAATGTATTTTATGTGAAAAGTTTACTAGTTTTTTAATCTATTTGTTTCACCATGCTTTGAATTTGCCTAGCCTTAAGTGTGTGTGTGTTGTCATGAAAAAAGGCCAATTAGTTTTAATCTGTAGTTGTTTAACTTGGCTTTGAATTTGTTTTGTCTGGTTAATGTAGTTCTTGTAAGTAGTTTAGTAAGTTTGTCATTATATTTCTTTACCCATGCTTTGAATTTGCATTACTATGTACATATAATTCTGATTAATAGTTAAGTATTACATACATATATATCAATTTGTCTTTCTATGCTTTGAAGTTGCCTTGTTTTCTATAGAATTTTCTCATCAAAAGGCCGACAAGTTCTCGCTTGTATTTTCATTAAACAATTCTTTTAATTTGTGTTGTCTCTTATATGTTTTTCTCAAAATTATTAAGATTTTGATTATATATCTTTTACCATGCTTTGTGCTTTGAATTTGCATTGTGTCATACATTTGTCTCATCGATAGTTTAGTAAGTTTGCTTTTACTTTTGTGTAAGTGCTCCCGTGCTGCATGCTTTTTTTCTCTCGTATGTGTTTTCTTTGCGTTCTTTATTGTGTTTCTAATATAGATAGCAGCTAGTGTTTATATATATTCTTATCATGCCTTGTTGTTTATTTCATCGATAGTTTAGTAAGTTTGCTTATATTTTTGTGTAAGTGCTCCCGTGCTCCATGCTTTTTTTTCTGTCGTATGTTTTCTTTGCGTTCTTGATTGTGTTTCTAATATAGATAGTAGCTAGTGTTTATATATATTCTTATCATGCCTTGTTGTTTGTATCTTTGTTTTATGTTTTTCTTTTCTGCAAAAGTTTCCTGCGCAGTGCTGTCACCACATCTGTAGCCTAGGAATAGGTCAGTAATAATATTCCCGATATGGTCAGGTGTATAGAAAAAGATATAGGGCTTCAAGCTTTTTCTGTTGCATTTAGTTGTAGGTAATAGCAGTACTGTTAGCGAGCGTATTTGCAGGCCAAGGCATGTCAGAAATCATTGTGACCGTGACCACTCTTAAATCAAAATCAAAATAATTATAAACATGCTGACTCCCCTAGCACATTGAGGATCCGTTCAAAAAATGCCAAGATAAAATCATTCCATTGAGCGGCCACATTGAGCTAATTGGTCCGTCTTGTCTGGTTTAGTATATGGAGTGTATGTGCAACAATGCATGGTTTGTCAGTATTTGGTATATGTGATTTTTTTTTTGTAATATATGTTGATTTAAAATCTGCAAGCAGCTGCTGATAAATTTGACCCACAGGGAGATGTGGTTTGTGCCTTACCTTCACCTTTTTCTATTTTTAGATCAACCAGAATGGTGAAATTTGATAGCAGCCAGGCAATCATGGAGCTTGCTGTTTGAACAGTAGCCGTTATTATGAAAATACCACTGAATTAAGGATTGAAGGCTGAACTTGCCAAAGGTACATGTATTAAGTCATTTGATATTTAAAAAAATTGTACTTAAGTCAAAACTTCTTTCTGCTTATGTTTTGTTTTCATTTTGCTTTGCTATTTAATGCATTAGATAAGAAGAGAAATGAAAGAAAAAAAAAATTAAAAAAGTATATGCTTGGTGTCTTCATTGTGTTGCATGTGATAAAACCTAGTTATTAGATCAAAGTACATATTTTGTGCAGTCTTATGTTGATACACACTGTCAACTAGACAAGTGCAAAGTTTTTGATGTTCCAAGCAGGTTTAATTTCAGGGTCCTTATTTACTTGGCCGTTATCTCTGTACAAGACATCAAAGTTTCAGACAGGTCCATATTGAATGCATTTGCAGACGACAAAATAAATATGGCTCATTCTGAGGAATTTGGAAAATAGTAGAAAACATTGTGGTAGAAGTAGAAAATATTGGTTATCAGCATTTTGTAATTTTCCTACGATGATTTCAGAAGTATCTTCCCTCTAATTGATCCTTGTTTGCAGCAGTGATCACTTGGTAACATCATTGTGCTAAATACTGCAAAGCCTGGGGCCAAGCCCGCGTAGCTCAGTAGCGTACAGGACTTGAGAACAGGAGGTCGCTAGTTCGATCCCCGGCTTGGCTAATTTCTTTCCGAGGATTGATGATAGTCATCGCTACAGGATTCATCCCTCTCTCAGTGCTGACCATTGTTTCGACGATGGTTACGTGGGAAAGCAGCCAGTGGCTTGGAAAGAATATTGTGCGGAGTACAGGTAAAAGAAACTCCAGGAAAGCATGGGAGCTGTGATATAACTGAAATAATGTTGCAAATGGCGTTAAATACCATACAATCAATCAAGCAAGCAAAGTCTGGGCCAAATACTGATAAAACGTAGGAAAACAAGGATATAGTAACCTGTTCCTGAAATGACATTAACGCTATTGCAAGCGATGAAAACGCTGTTCAAAGAAAAAAAATGTTGATCTGGTATTGAATTACATTCCAGCTGTCAATATGGAGGATGCTATGTAACAACAGCTTGAAAACAAAGGTGGGTTGAATTTATTATTCAGTTTTTTCTCTGGTAGGATTAGAACATTCTTAACATAACTCTTTAGACCAGGAAAGAGTTCTGAGAAGAATGGTTTCAAGCTTTTTTCAATGTTAAACCATGCATTGCTGTTGTGTTGTCTCGTGTATGTACAGTGTATATGTACATAACTGTCGTGATTATATATACATCGATGTAATAGTTACATACATCACTGTCCTAATTACATATACATGTCTTCTTTTCCCACAACGTTTCCATTCTGCTTGGCTCGGTTGTTAAGTGCATGATTCATTGACTCGTAAGCTGGAGGTTCTGGGTTCGAGCCTTATGGAAGCACTGGATTTTTTGTTAAGTGTCTTGGGTAAGACACTTTAGAGCCCAAGCCTAGTACATGTGCTGGTGAAACCCATGACATGAATGAGTATGTAAGCTGTGGCTGTGATATGACTGAAATAATGCTAAAAGCGACTTAAAACACCATTGAATAAATCAATCATCATCAATCAATCAACATTTGCTCCAATTTTGACTTTGTTGTCTGCAGTATTTTATTTTATCGATTTATTTATTTACTGGCATTTTGACATGTCTGAAATATTGTTGTTTTGAAGAGAGCTAATCCTTTACCAAACGATCCCATTATAATCCATTACTCTACTTCAAGCTGAGCCCAGTAGCTCCCCTTGTAGCGTAATGACTTAAGACCAGGGGGTTGCTGGTTGAATCCCCAGTTCTGCCAAATTTCTTTCTGAAGATTGATGATAGTCGTTGCAACAGGATTCATTCCTCTCTCCCTGCTGATCATGTTTCGATGGTGGTTATGTTGAAAAGCGGCCAGTGGCTTGGAAGAATATTGTGCGAAATACTGGTAATAGAAATATCCAGGAAAGGATAGATAGGTGCACTGGCCAGTGCTACATAACTTAAGTAATGCAGCTATGGGTGTAAAACACCATTAAAAACACTCATGCGTATTTTACTGTAACCCTTAGACTGCCCAATAAACCCTTTACCATACAGTCTTGAGTTTTAATAACCCCAATGAAAAGGTCTCTTGAAAACACTGTGGGATAAGGAGAAGATGCTGGTAACCAGCATTTTCTCCTCTTTCCACAATGTTTTATCCGTACAATGACTTATTTCATCATTTGTGCAACACTTAGTTTTCGTCAGAACAAGCTGACATTGGTGGGAAACTGCTCGCTATTTGTAAATATTCTGCATGTCAAAGGATCATTCTAACTCAAGATCAGGGTCCGTATTCACCAACCATTCTTAAGAACATTCTTGGTCTTGTTCTTCAAAATTTTCCAAATTTGAAAGTAACACACCTTCTGATTGGCTAAACCGTACGGTTTAGCCAATCAGAAGGTGTGTTACTTTCAAAATTGGAAAATCTTGAAGAATAAGTCTAAGAACGTTCTTAAGAATGGTTGGTGAATACGGACCCAGGTAGGTCGTTAGTCAAAATGGATTTTTTCTGGATCCATACTTGTGTGTCAGTGTGTGATGTCTTTTTGGTATAATGGATCAAGGACTTGCATTTAATCCCCTTTCATTATAGCATGTCTCATTTATAAAGTGTTTGGGGTAATCAGTACCTAATTTTAGACATACATTAACTTAAACTGACGATTAAGTCCTTCAAAAACTGGTATATGCAAGCCGGAAAAATGTATGAAAGAAATAAAGCATGTTCTATTGTTACATTCTGTAATCTTCACCATTATTCACAATTCGTTATTTTTTCCATTCAAAACCTACACCACACAATCCAAAGTTTTAACGATCCTGACAGTGAAAGGTTTTGAAGATATTATTGTGGGAATAGGAGAAAATGCCGGTAACTAGCATTTTCTCCATTTTCCACAATGTTTTCTACCCTATCAGAGACAGAAATCATCATAAAGCTACATTTAATTTCTTGTCTGCAAGTATTTTCAATTTGGTCGAGTCCAAAATTTTGTAGATTTGTAAAGAGTTAAATCAGAAAAAAAAAAAACATTTTTTGATTTTGTTGTTGTTTTTCTAAGAATAGCGATAAATTACTTTTTCATGCATTAATAATTAACACCTTTGGACCCGGCAAATGTTGCATGATAAAACCTTTCACATAATCAATCATTTTATGTGCAGTGCAGGGAGGTAACAAACTACATTAATATGTGATGAGTAAACATGGCTTATTTCCCATGATAAGTACATCAACACACATAAGCTTTTAACTATTTCAGGGCCATAGCTTAAGACGGGCTTTTGCGGATTGCATAGATCAAGATCAGGCTGCACAGAACGTGCAGCCTGATCAGTTATCTATACCATCCACTAGTTTAGTCAAGTCTATAAGATAAGGATCAGTGCGAGTGTCAGTTGTTTGTAGTTTTAGCTGTCCAAAGAGGTCGGGTTAGTATATGTAGCTCTACTTGTATGTAGGTCTGTCTATCTGTCTGTTCTTCCATTCATCCATCTGTCTGTCTATCTATCTATTCTCCCTTTCATCCATCTATCTGTCTGTCTATTCTTCCTTTCATCCATCTACCTGCTCAGATCTCCTTTTGTTTGATTTTCTTTCAATAGCTTGGAACTGGTACCAAACACCAGAGTCCGTATTCACCAACCATTCTTAAGAATATTCTTGGTTTTGTTCTCCAAAATTTTCCAAATTTGAAAGTAACACACCTTCTGATTGGCTAAACCAAATGGTTTCAAATTTGGAAAATCTTGAAGAATAAGTCTAAGAACGTTCTTAAGAATGGTTGATGAATACGGACCCAGGTCCATTTTTGAAAATCTTTCACACATATATCAACCTCTATGACCCAAAGTTCAGAGTCTAGGTATCAAGCATCAATCCCCAAGTTTAAGGTCACAGCAGAGGTTCAATGGTGCATGATTGACTGATTGAATGGTGTTTCCGTATTTTACGCCACTTTCAGCATTATTTCAGTCAGCTCACATATTCATGTATTTCCTGGGTTTCACCAGTACTAGGCTAGGGCTCTGAAGCGTCTTGCTTAAGGACACTCCCACGAAACACCCAGCGGATCAGGTGGGACTCGAAACCGGGACCTCCAGGTTACTAGTCCCACACTTTACCACCGACCCACGCAGGACCCCTCAATGGTGCTATGCAAGATTTTTTTTTTTTTTTTTTTTCCAGGTTTGAAAGCATTTTAGGAAAAGGGGAAAATGTTGGTTATCAGCATTTTCTCCTATTCCCGCAATGTTTTAAAAGGCCCCTTTCTCATGGTTGTTAAAACTCAGAATTGTGTGGTAAAAGGTTAAACAAGATTGCACGTGACAATATTTTGCCAAGAAAAAATCTGCCCATTATGCACCACTAGTTTCTCCTTTTGCCACAGTATTTTCATTTGCTGGTGGTGATGAGCACAGTAACCTTGACAGTGCTAAAATGAGTCAGAACAAAGGATGTAGATATTGCAGTTTCGAAGCTGATTTTGTCAGAATATCTGACAGTGTGGCGAACAGAGAGGATTAAGATCAGACTGCACAGATCTTGAATTACACGAACACAAGTATCTTAGCCCTTCTCCTGCTGATTAAAAGAAATGAAACTTTCAGGCCAATAGTATAAGCCTAAAATTTTCCTCTTTCAAGGGTATTTTTGGAGGAAAGATATTTCTTTATCGGACAGTGTAGATCAAAGATTAGACTGCACGTTTTGTGCAGTCTGATCTTGATCTACGCTGTCCGCAAAAGGTCCGTGGGTCGCGATAAGCAGCCTAAGGGTTAAGAGAGGTTCAGATCTTTAAAGGCCCAATAGAAACCAAAAGTAAACAAAGCAAATGTTAAAAATGCATATAAATGTAAACCATACCATTTAAAAGTATGGATATCATTGTGGAAATGACAATATATTATTGATCAATTCTTAATCCAAGTGTTAGCCTTTAACAGAAAAAAATGAACTTTAAAACCGTGTAAAAAGTAAACAAGAGATAGAGTTACCTGGCAACTTTTTATCTAGTTTTAAAACTCATTTTTCTGCAAGCAAAAAACACTTGGGTGGACCGTAGAATAAGAGATTGTCATCCAGATAATTTCCATACATTCGAATGGATTATTTAGTTTTAAATGTAATTTATTGCTCGCATCGTTACTTTAGATCGCCACTAGACCTTTAAGGGTTAGTTGGACTTAGTAAGATTTTACCCAGCTGTGGAAGGGCCGGAAAGCATGACAATCTTTACCGTCCGATTGTTTACTTAGACTGTAAGATAATAAGAAGGCTATGATTTTTCACTAGAATCAGGCTATTACTTCAACAGGAGAGAGAGAGAGACACACACACACACACAGAAAAAGAGAGAGAGAGATTGAGTGAGTGAGAGAGTTAGTTAGTTAGTTGAATTTATAAGCTGTGTAATTCTAAGAGAAAATGCTACTTGAATGAATTTTGATAATGCTTAAGTGTGTTAGTGTATATGAGTCTTAAGTTTCATTTGCCGTCTTTCGTAACCTATGCAACCCCGCAACCGCCAGAGGTAATATTTAGAATGAAGCCGCAAGAATTAGAAGACGAAATAGGTTATACTTGATTGAATAGTAACATTTTACAACACAATGACTACTTTTAACACTTAAGCTGCTGAATAAATGAAACGCAAATTTCTACTCAATACTAAAAGCCCAAACATTGCGGTTTCAAAATTGATTTCACCGGAAAGAAAATACCGTATCGGACAGCGTAGATCAAAGATCAGACTGCACGTTCTGTGCAGTCTGATCTTGATCTACACTGTCCGCAAAAGGTCAGTGGGTCGCGATTAGCAGCTTAAGGATTAAGGAAGAAGGCTTTTGAAAACATTGTTGAGAAAGGAGAAAATTCTGGTAACTAGCAGTTTCTCATTTTGTTACAATGTTTTCTATCCTATCGAGGATAGATTTTGTCATTTGAGCCACCCTTAAATTGTCGTCTGCAAATTCTTTCAACTTGGTTCAGTGTAAGATTTTGTCGTTTGGTTAAGTGTTAATACATCAGTCAATAAAAGTTCATTTAGAGGCCTTCAAAAAAAATCTCTGTAGTGACGGTTTTCGAGTTTAATTCGAAGATTTCCGATACATGTATTTATCATTCACACTACATATATCGGTAATTTTTCTATGTTTACACAGCTGACTAATTCTGAACCAGTCTATCAAATTTTAACAGCGTTTTTGTTTTTCTCTCTGGCTGTAGGGATGTAACTTTAAGCCACAAAGTGCCACTGTGTCTTAACCCTTAGGCTGCTAAGCACGACTCACAGACCTTTTGCGGACATTGTAGATTAAGATCAGACTGCACAGAACGTGAGTCTGGTCTTGAATCTACACTGCCCGTTATGGAGATATCTTTCCTCCAAAAGTAACTTTACAATAGGAAAACTTGGGTCTATACTATCGCTTTGAAAGTTTCATATATTTTATTCAGCAGGTTAAAGGTAAACATTTCACATAATCTTTCATAGCAAAGCAAACTTTATTACGTGTACCACCGACTGAGCAATATAGCAGCAGAACATGTGTTACGTCTATCTTAAACCCTTTACCAGACGACAAAATTTTAGCCTTGTCCAAAAAGAAAGCATTTGCAGACGACAATTTCAACGGGTGGAATTTTTCTTCGATAGGGTAGAAAACATTGTGGGAAAAGGAGAAAACGCTGGTTACCAGCATTTTCTTCTTTTCCCACAATGTTTTCAAAAGGCATCGTTAAAAGGCGGGATTGTGCGGTAAAGGGTTAACAGATCAAACAGTCGAGAATATTTGAAAGGCTTTATATTTGCGTAGCTTAAGTACAAAGTGGGAAATGACACAAGATAATTCATAAAAAAAACCGATGTTTTGTACTTAAAGCAAAAGGGTGAAATAAAACAAAAGTAATAATCGAGGAAAGGTTTAGATGCAATTTTCACCACTTTTTACCAGTTTGAGGATTTGAATATGTTTCGCAATGGCCAATCGCACTGTTAGAACCACTTTTGTGACAAAACGGCTTTTTGTAAAAAAAATTCAATCTTACCGTATTCCTTCAATATTCACCCGATATATTCATCGTATATCATGTAATTTACCCGTTTTTTTATGAGGTATATATAACCTAGTTTATGAATTATTCGCAACACTGCGTTACGATTCTTTAGCAGCTGCAGATTTATACGTTAACCCTAAACAGCAAATTTGAAAAAAAGAAAACATTTTAACCCAGAAGTAAGTACTGAAATATTATGAATTCAAATCCGTTTTTACTATCTTAAAACATTGCCATACCGGATGAGAAAGGCGGACAAGTTTCGTGTAGTCTGATCCTGATCTACACTGTCTGCAAAATGTGAAAAAAGTCGCGCCAAGCAGTCCAAAGGGTTAAGAATAGATGCAAGATGATCGGACTCGTAAAAACTGCACATTATACACCCCGAAGATTTGCTAGATAGATAGCTAAATGAATGTGTGTAAACCGTGTACCTGTTTAGAAATGTATATCTTTTCTTTCGGATAGGCGTACTTTGAGATTTCTTTTTGCAATATGTTGATTAATTTAGTGCTATTTGTTTTGGTTGTGTTTACCACAAGATTCGCGTGCAGTGCCGCTGCTACAATGGAACAAGTGAACCAGCTGACAGCCGAGCTCATTCGAGGATACAATAAAAACACTTTACCGATAAGAGATCAGGTGCAGTATTCACCAACCATTTTCAAGAACGTTCTTTATGTTGTTCTCCAGAATTTTCTACATTTGAAAGTAACACAACTCCTGATTGGCTAAACCATTTGGTTTAGCCAATCAGGAGTTGCGATACTTACAAATGTAGAAAATCTTGGAGAATAAGACTAAAAATATTCTTAAGAATGGTTGGTGAATACGGACCCAGGTGCCGCTTTCACTAATCATACTTAACTGAGCTCTAGTTTGTATTCTCGAGAAAATTTCTAATGATTGCAAAATAACGCAATTTCGGATACGGCTAAAGGAAATTGTGTATCGAATCCAATCTTGCGCTACTTTCTGAAATTCTAATTGGACTAAGAATACAATATGAATGGTTTAGATATATTATGCTGAAGCCAATGTGATAAGATTGCCATTTTATGAGCTCATATTGTAGAAGATGTGAGCCATGTTCTGGCAAAATGGGGCTTAGTGCATCTCCATGATACCAGGCAGGCCATCACATAGCTATGGACCCATACAATTCATTTTGTCTAACTACCGACAGAATCATGAGGTAGACTGGTCCTTTGACATGCAGAAAAATTGACAAATAACGAAAAGTTTTGGCCAAAGTCAGCCTGCGTATTCACCAAGCATCCTTAAGAACATTCTTAGTCTTATTCTCAAGAATATTCTAGATTTAAAAGTAACAAAATTTCTGATTGGCTAAGACCAAATGCTATAGTAAATCAGAAGTTTTGCTACTTTCTAAATCTAGAATTAGAAAAGAATTTTCTTGAAGAATGGTATGTGAAGACGAACGCTGAATAAGATTCTTAGCCTTACTCTAAATTTAGCAAGAAACATAGTTACTGATTGGATAAACCATTTGAGTATCTTTGAAATTTAGATTTGTGTGTGTGTGTGTGTGTGTGTGTGTGTGTGTGCAAGAAAAAGAAAAAAATGGAGTATGCAATTTAGAAAGGTTGATATCTACAAATTCAGGACTCACAGTTCAGGATCGATGCTGTGATCGAGCTGATTGTTATAAGTGACCTGGACGAGGTTCAAGAGCGTTTATCAACTGTTATGGTGCTGCATTTAATCTGGCAGGACGAGTCAATGGTGTGGAACGTGGCTGACAATTACAATATCACGTACGTTACCATGGAATCGACGGATGTGTGGAAGCCACACCTCGCAGTTACCAATGCGCACGCCAGTAAGAAAGCGTCTGTCGATAGTGATTGGGTACTTCACTTTTCTATTTGAAATGACCCAGCCCGGCATCTTGATAACGTTGACCAGCCCGAATAGCTCAGGTGGTACAGCGTAGGACTCGTAAACGTCATGTTTCGGGTCACATGAGGCTGTAGGTTCGATTCCCACGGCTGGACATCTAAAATTACGAACAATCTTTCGGACGAGACGTTAAACCGAGGTCACGTGTGACGGTGCTATACAAGGAGCACGTTAAAGAACCATGCGTAACTTAGGATGGATTTCGTCCTGTATCTTGCACTATCCCCCGTAACATAACTAACAGCCTTCAGGGGGCGTCGCAAATTCAATCAATCAATCTTGATCACGTATTGGGCTTGAAACCAAGGGGTTTTGGGTTTGATTTCCATCTCAGCTAAATTCTTTCCCGAGACGGATAATTGTCAGAGCGATAGGATTAACTTCTTGCTGTCCGGCGCATATTGTTTCGACAATATTTATTTGCAACGGCAGCCAGTGGCTTGGAAAAAAGTTGGGTAAAGTACTGGTAAAAGAAATTCTAGGAAAGCATGAATAGATCTATGCACTATTAATGTGATGTTGAAAACGGCGCTAAGCACTTGATAAACAAATCGTCTCAGAGGGAGATATTCCATTTTGTTTCTATTTTATTTCTTGTATCAAAACCTCATGATAAAAGCTGCATCCAAGTTAACTCTTTACCAAACGACAAAATTTTAGACTTGTCCAAATTCAAAGCATTTGCAGACGACGAAATAAATGTGACTCAGACATTGAAGTTTGTTTTTGGAAGGGTATAAAACATTGTGGTTACCAGCATGTTCTCCTTTTCCCACTGTTTTCAAATGGTTTCTATCTCAGGGTTGTTAAAAGTCGTGATTGTGTGGTAAAGGATTAAATCTTCTTGATAAGAGTTAAATGTTTTCAGTGTTGCGCGGTGTATGTAAAAGTTTAGAGTTAATGCCATATGTATTACATCATGACATGCTGCACACGTGTTACACACATAGTGCCGTCTGATCTTGGATCTTCATTGATATTTTCGTTAGCTGGGCTTGAAATTGTTGTATTGAAATTGTCATATTTTCCAGAGACTGATTATATCCATCTTATCGATACATATTTATTTATATTCGAGTATTCCATTCCGTGATGGCACGGAAATATTGTAATAAGATGAAGAGTATACAAAAGAATATAAACTGGAAAATACTTGCCTTCGTAAAAAATCCTTTCTGATAGCTATATATAGATGTATATAATTTCGGTAGGAGTTGTAACTACCACAGATAGTAGTAATAGGCTGCTATTTGTTTGGACAAAAAATACCATACAGAATTAAGAACAAGAGGGCCATTTGCCCCCAAGCGCTTACCTGAGTAAAGTCATCTACAGTTAGTTGATAAAGCTAAAGAGATCCCGGTTTTTATGAGGTAAAACACATGAATGTAAATGACCTGCTTTTGGACTTGACATGGCATAATTTCGAACTTGTCCAAGATATAATCAAGAGAAACATTCTGGCCAAGTTTCATTAGTATCAGGCTGAAAATGTGGCCTCTACGATGCACACAATATTTATCTAAGATTTGACCCAGTGACCTACATTTTGACCCAATCTAACCCGATTTCAAGCTTGTCCAAGATATCACCAAGACAAACATTCTGACCAAGTTTCATGAGTATCAAGATGAAATGTTGGCCTCTAGTGTACACGAGATTTTTCTTAGATTTGGTTCAGTGACCTACTTCTTGACCCGACATGACCCAATTTCAATCATGTCCAAGATATCTTCCAGACAAACATTCTAACCAAGTTTCATAAGGAACCGGCTGAAAATGTAGCCTCAAGAGTACACACAAGCTTTTTCTAAGAATTAGCTAAGTGACCTTTTTCTGACCCGACATGACGTAATTTCACCCTTATCTGAGAAATCATCAAGACAAATTATATGACCTAGTTCCATGAGCATCATGCTAAAAATGTGGCCTCTAGAGTGCACACAAGCTTTTTCTAAGATTGGCCCAGTGACCTACTTTTAAACCCAACATGACCCAACTCCAAACATGTCTGAGATATTATTAACACAAACATTCTGACCAAGTTTCATGAGCATTAGGCTGAAAATGTGACCTCTAGAATGCACACAAGGTTTTTCTAAGATTTAGCCCAGTGACCTACTTTTTGACCCAACATGACCCAATGTCGAACTTGTCCAAGATTTTATCAAGATAAACATTCTGACCAAGTTTCATGCCTATCCGACCGAAAATGTGGCCTCTAGAATGCACACAAGGTAAATGTTGACGACCCAGACGACGGACACAGCACAATCACAAAAGCTCACTTTGAGCACTTCGTGCTCAGGTGAGCTAAAAAGCGTAGCTTTTTATCTCAGTTTCGGCAACTGTCCATTTCTATACGCTTCAACGGTTGTATTATGTTATGCCTCTAGTCGGTCATATGTCAGTTAGTAATTTCGTGTCAGGACCATGCCTGTTGAACCACAGGGCTTATTTTGAAAATATATAAGCATTGCTCTGGCAAAAGGGGGCTTAATATATTCCCGTGATCCATGATTCCTATCAAGCCGTCACATAATTATTGATCCATAATAGCCACTTTTTTAACAATCGACTGAATCATGAGGCAGCCTGGTCCTGGGACAAACAGAAAATTGACCAATAGTAAAGTTTCAGCTCTGGTCAGCCTGCGCAGGCTGGGTCGATACTTTTCGCAGATGCATTAAGCCCCCTTTTCACAGAGCATGGCTCATATGCATCATGATGAGACGACTTGAAAAGAAAAAGTTTCAGACATAAGGCTCCGGGGCCAAGATCACAGCGGGGGCTGGGGTCACCGGTTACACCCTCTTTCATTTAGTTAGCTTCGTATCCCATGAACCGCAGGTCTTATTTTGAAAATAACTCGCACATCTCTGCATCTTGTGAATGGTTGGTTGGTTGTATGGTGTTTAACGCCGTGTTCAACATTGTTTCAATTATATCGCGGTGGCCAGTGTACCTATCCATGTTTTCCTGGAGTTTCCTTTGCCAGTACTCCGCACGATATTCTTTCCAAGCCACTGACTGCTTTCCCACATAACCATCCTCAAAACAATGGTCAGAAGTGAGAGAGGAATGAACCCTGTCGCAATGAAAAACATCAATCCTTAGAAAGAAATTGGCCAAGCCGGGAATCAAACCCGCGACCCCCTGTTCTCAAGTTCTGCACGACTGAGCTACCGGGACTGGCACACCTCGAGACATGTTAAGCAGTTGTTTGCAGACGCCAGGCTTCAAGATCAAGGTCACCAGAAGTGGGTCGAGGATGGCATGCTCGTTCATAGTTTCATTCGGCTGAATATTTGTACAATTTGCGGAGCTCTTACTAACATGTTTTGTCTTGCATTTGGCTTATATTCAGTCGGAACAAAATGTTGGAATTTTGATAAGGGTTGCAACCAAAATTACCGCGTGACTTCATCAACTTACATGTGATGCAAAACGTAAACAAAAATCTGCGGTTCATGAATACTAGCATTTTATTTATCATTTATAAGTTTACTTGTTTATTATTAATTCGTTTATTTTTTTCAATTTATTCATTGTTAATTTATTTATTTTTGTTATCTATCTTTACCTTGCACAATTCTATTGAGTACCGATGCGTACCAATAATAAAAGGTTAATAAGAAGTTCTTGCAAAAAAAGCCTTTGAAGTTTTTAAATATCCTCCTGTATTTGTAGGTATTTAACTGTACATCCCAAGACTAGGAATTAGACGTCAGACTGTGGAGTAAGAATGTTTATAAGTATGTTATTTGAATCATCTCAGTGATCTTTTTGCAGCATTTGATACACTATTTACATACGGGCTGCGCAGAATGGGTCTCCATGAAGACACTGCACACATCATGTGACATGGATACAACCTACTATCCCTTCGACAGTCAAGTTTGCACAGCTCAACTCTATGTCTACGGATACTACGGTAAAATGCAATTCAATCCACTCAACTTTAACGAAACTCATCTTTCCGTCTTCCAACCCCACAGCACTTGGACGATCACCGACTTCAGCGTTTTAAATCCTGACGGTGCCAATATCACAATAATTTATCACTTAGAGCGCAATCCACGGTACATGATAGTAAACTTTCTTGTTCCCTTAATTGTACTAGCCATGTTGAACCCGCTGGTTTTCTTATTGCAGGCTGATTCAGGGGAAAGATTTGGGTTTACAATAACCATCATGCTAGCTTTGTCCGTCTGCCTCACTGAACTGGGATCTTATCTACCACAAAACTCGGACCCTATACCCCTGATTACGTATATCATCATGATCTTGTATGTGCTCGGCGCCATTTCCGTGATTCTACTGTTCGTCAGTGCCAAAATCTTCAATACGCCTAGTACAACACCCATCCCCAGGGCGGTTCTAATATTGGTAAAATGTTCTCAAAAACTCGTTTGCCAGGACTCTGATGACAAAAACTGCGATAAAAAGGAAACGCCAAACGAGGAGGAGTCATTGCCTTTGAATGAGAGTGGCCAGCCTCCCTTGAGGAAAGTACGTGTCGGTAACAAGGCTTTCAAAGCTAAAAGTGTGAAAGAGACGTGTGGAGAAAGCGAAGTAAGTTGGAAAGACTTCAGCCGGTGTTTTGACCTCTTTTTGCTTGCTTTGATGTATGTCTTGAAGTTCTCGTTTGTGCTGATATTTATGCTTTTGCCTTCAACTATGAAATAAACAAGTGCAAAATAAGTGTACTAACGCAATAAAAGAGGGTAGAGTTACATAGCTAAGTTCTGTGAAAAGTGGGCTTATTGCTTCTGTAAAAAAAAATCAGATCAGGGTCGAAACTTTTTGTTATTCGTCAATTTTCTGCAAGGACCAGTGTACTTCATGATGAATCGGTTGTTAGACAAAAAGAATTATATGAATCCATGATTTTGTGATAACTTGCATTGTATCATGCATCATGGAGATGCATTAAACCCGCTTTTTTCCAGAGTATGACGTTCATTTGTCTGTTCTAAAGATATCGATTTTTTCCCTTGAAAATGTTAAATATATTAAACAAAATTCCCAGCCATTAGACTGAAATCGCAACTATTGCGATTTCATTTTTCTTTTTGTTAAGAATGTCCTATTCAGTCTAATCTTGACCTACATTGTCCACAAACCCCACTGAGGCGAGATCGGCAACCTGAGAATAGAATCATCCAAACAGAGGGATGATATATACATGTATAGGAAAGGATTGATAGTAAATTTGAACAAGTATTCATTGTTCCTTCTTAAGGAAACTGGAAAGAAGAAACTCAAAGAAGTTGTAGAAAATTAAAAAAATATATAGTGTGTGTGTGTGCGTGTGTGTTTGTTAAAAGAAGGGCAACGTTATCTTTAAGGCAGATTAGCATTCGATCAACGGATATTCAATTTTTACTTTCCTTACTTTTCTTCCTAAAAGATTCCAGATATGTTCTATTGGGTTACAATTTGGGGAATGTTGATCAGCCCGAATAGCTAAGGCGGTAGATCATAGGACTTGTAAACGTCAAGCACTGGGTTGCTTGTGGGAGTGGGTTCGAGCTCCAGGGCTTGCCATCTTAAAATTAATAATAGTCATTCGGATGAGACGTTAAACCAATTTTCCGTGTGACTGTGCTTTACACCGAGCACGTTAAAGAACCAGGTGAGACTCGGGATGGGTTTCGCCCTGTATCTTGCACTATCCCCCCGTAACATACATGTAACTAACAACCCTCAGGGGGCGTCGCCCATACAGGCAACCGCTGGCGACAATAAATAAATGGAAAATCAATCGGTCAATCAATCAATCAGGGGAACTCGGAGGACGTTTGTCCTGCAAGAAATGCTCTTGTATGAGCATCAAAATGATGCCCGATATTGTCGTGATCTGAATACCATGATGCCGACAAAGACATGTAACAGCTACAGAACATTGTACTTTATTCACATAACGTTGAGCCCGAGTTTTACTGACCGTGACGGAGACAGCTTTTTTAAACATTATGGAAAAAATGTTGTTAACTCTTAGACTGCTCGGCCAGACTCAATGACCTTTTGCTGACAGTGTAGGTCAAGATCAGACTGCAAAGAAGACACAGTCTGATCTTGGTTCTTCTTTGCCCGATAAGGAGATCTTTTTATTTAAAAAAAGGTGGAGTTTCGAATAGCAACATTCAAGTTTTTACTATCGGGTTGAAAGTTTTGTTTAACTTCTTTTCAAATAGCAGTTTAAGGGTTAACCAGCATTTTCTCCTTTCCCACAAAATTCTCCGCTCTGTCAAAGACAAATCCCATCATTTATGCCACATCAAACTTGTCGTTTGCAAATTCTTTCAATAAAGACTGGTTTAAAATAATGTCTGGTAAACAGTTGAGCAGTTTCGCTCCCACAACCTGGGTCCATATTCACCAACCGTTCTCAAGAAAATTCTTAGTCTTATTCTCCAGATTTTTCCAAAGTTGAAAGCAACACACCTTCTGATTGGCTTAACCAAATGGTTTAGCCAATCAGAAGTTGTGTTGCTTTCAAATTTGGAAAGTCATGGAGAATAAGACCAAGAACGTTCTTAAGAATGGTTGGTGAATACAGACCCTGGAGCCGTATTTACCAACCATCCCTCAAGAATAGTCTTTATCTCATTTTAAACTTAGAAAGAAGCACAAGTTCTGATTTGCCAAACCATTTGGGTTAGCCAATCAAAACTTGTGTTGCTTTCATATTTAGAAAATTCTTGAGAATAAGACGAAAATTATTCTATAGAATGGCGAATACGGACCTGGTCCGTTTTCACCAACCATTCTTAAGAGTCTTTTTCTCCAATATTTTCTAAATTTGAAAGTAACACAACTTTTTATTGGCTAAACCATTTAGTTTAGCTAGTCAAAATTTGTGTTACTTTCAAATTTAGAAAATTCAGGAGATTAAGAACATTCTTAAGAATGGTTGGTGAGTACGCGCCCTGTTTTCCTACTTTTCCAAACATAGATACTCCTAACATAGAACTAGTAAAGACAAACTGGATTCTGATTCAGAGGCAATTGATACACACTGAGAAACTTAAATTGTTTGTATTGGACGTTTTAACAGCTTCGGTGAGTGCATGTTCGCATGTGTTTCCTGGCTTTCTCATACCAGTGCTGACACAACGGTCTTTCGTTCAAAGCCTCTTACTACTTTCCTCACATACATCACCGGCGAGAGGCAAAAAAAATCATCAAAAAAAAAGTTTGCCTTCAACGGGTATCGAACCCGCAAACAACAGGTCACGAGTCAAATATGCAAACCACTGAGCTATCCGGCCGGGGATAAACTTAAAAGAGTTCCGCATTTATCGAAATCTTGTGAACCTTTTATAGAACAAAGTCATGTTTTACCCTGCAAAAACGAATTTTGAAAGCAGTCTTGGAGGGAGAAACCTTTTAACTCTTAACCACACAACTCCGAGTTTTAGCGACCCTAAAAGAAACGCTTTTGAAAACATTGTAGGAAAAGGAGAAAACATGGGTAACCCTCATATCTTCTACCCTCTCAAAAACAGAAATCATCATTTGGGCCACATTCAATTTGTCATGTGCAAATGCTTTCAGTTTGGTTAAGTTGCTCTTCTGTTCGTTTGGTAAAGATTTAAATCGTTTTTTTTTTTTTAAATCCTTTTCAGCGACCCTGGGAAACTGGCCTCTAATAATGTTGGGAAAAGGAGTGACAATATTTTTCCCTTTCAGATACACATTCTTACAATTGAGCCACAATTAATTTGTCGTCTATTTAGGCCTTTACTTTGGGCAAGCTCAAATGATGATTTCTCTCTTCGAACAAGTAGATAACAATGTAGGAAAAGAAGCAAATGCTGGTTACCAGCATCTTCTCCTTTTCGCACCATGTTTTTAAAGCCTTCTTCCTCAGGGTCGTTGAAAGGATTGTGTGGTAAAGAATATATTAAAGTATCCATGAACCCTGTTTATACTAAAACTATTTGCTCTGTGAAAAGCGCGCTTAATACATCTGCGAAATGTATCGACCCAGGTCAGCCTGCGCAGTTCTCGCAAGCTGACCTGAGCAGAAACTTCGCTACGGGTGAATTTTCTGTGTGTAAAAGGACCAGTCTACGTAGTGATTCTGCCAGTTGTTAGACAAAACGGACTTTTTGGATCTATGATCATGTGGCGACTTGCATGGTATCACGCATCACGGGAATGCATTAAGCTCCCTTTTGCAAGAGCATGGCTCATTTAAAGATGACTTCACACCCTGTCAGAGTGTTTCTGTAGAAAAGAAACATGCATTATACCCGCTTTTTGAAGTTCAAGGGGAGATTACTTTTGATTATCTATGAAACATCAACCAAAATTGTGCCTTGCACATGCATAGTTCATGGTTTATAATTCTAAACAGTTACAAAACAATGACGGCAAAACTAGTGTAAGGTGAGACTGGAATTCAAGTGTTAAGTGCATTTGCAGAAAAAAATGTACGAGTTCAACAGGAGACAAATCTTTAACGCTTGAGGTAAGACATCTGAAAATTATTTCTTGCACATCTACTCGTTTAAACTCTTTTTAAAAAGCATGCAAACGTCTAGGTACGATAACAGACAAACTCGGGGAGGGCTTTGTGAGGAAAACATACTTTCAAACCAGTAACTTGTTTTTTGTATTGGAGTTTAGCGCCATTTGAATAGCTCAGGTCATATGGCGGTCAGTCACGTACCTTGCGTTTCCTTGCTTTCTCACACCAGTAGGATTACTGAAACAACTTTCTTTCGAAATCCACTGATTACTTTTCTCACATGCATCAGAGGTGGTAGGAGAAGACTCTCTTGATCACCAGGTTACGAGTCAGATACGCTAACCAGTGAGCTTCACAGGCGGGCCCAGTAACTTGCAACTTTATTCTCTACACTATTTGCCAAACGACAAAATTTTAGACTGGTCAAAACTGAAAGAATCTGCAGACGACAAATAATGCACGAATCATGAAATTTGTCGTTTAAGGGGGTTAGTTTTAACAACCCTGGGAAAGATTGCTTCAGAAAGCATCGTGGGAAATGGATAAAATGCTGGTTACCATCAATTCTCCTTTTCCAATAATGTTTTCTGAAGCTGTCTTTTCCCAGGGTTATTAAATCTCGGGATTCTGTGGTAAAGGGTTAAATTCCTGCCACCTGGTAAAGAGGTAAGCAAACTTTGAAAGACAAAATGAGATACTAGTCATACAGGGTATCTATTTTTAAGAAAAACAAGAACACCGCATGCGGATGCCAACGCTCGGCTGCGGATGCTTGGTTTTCAGTCAAAATTGTAAGTCGAAAAAGAGGCATAACTATGCCAAAAATACTTTGATGGTTGCCTGCGCTTTTTTGTATAGGCTCCCCTTTTGCTAATCAACAACATATCCAAGTTGGAAGCAAATATCTTCAGTGCTGAATTTACCGGGCGCCTAAGCGCCCAACAGAGAGCACCATCACATTTTCTTTCACTTCTCTTTTCCTATTCCACCAGTTCTCTTCCTCGTCTCTTTCACCGTGTTTTGTGTATACCGATTCCAAGTTGATAGAACTTGTGATCCAACCCCATTTCAACTTATGAAATAAAATATGTTTAAACTAAATATCTTCAATAATAACAGAGACACTTTAAAGTGTGAAAGTTTTCGCAGGACGACGCCCGGGCTACAAAAATACCTCGACGTATTCTTCGAAAACAGTCGAGCTAAAAATGGTGACACCAATAGATACTCTTCGATTTGTGATTTTAACACTTAAGCTGCTGAATAAATTGAACGCAAATTTCTACTCAATACTTAAAGCCCAAACATTGCGGTTTCAAAGTTAATTTCACCGGAAAGAAAATACCGTATCGGACAGTGTAGATCAAAGATCAGACTGCACGTTCTGTGCAGTCTGATCTTGATCTACACTGTCCGCAAAAGGTCAGCAGGTCGCGATCAGCAGCTTAAGGGTTAATTAAGAGAAACTTTACTTACAGGAACAAGGACCATGGATCATTGGGATAAACAGATTGCTTATTTGATCTTTGGTATAACCCTTTACCATTCAATCCAAAGTTTAACAACCCCAAAAGAAGGACGTTTTGAAAACATTGTGGGAAAAGAAGAAAATGCTGGTAACCAGCATTTTTCTTCTTTTTACAAAATGTCTTTTATCCTATGAAAGGCACAAATCATCATTTGAAGTACATTATTTTGTCATCTGCAAATGTTTTCAATTTAGTTGAGCCAAAAATTTGTTGTTTGGTAAAAAGTTAATGGGAAACTGAAGGGCATTTTTATATGGTGTAACGTATGGTAGAGGCCAAGTTAAAAAATAAAAGAAAATTTTTGAAAAAATTGTAATCATTTATTATGCATGTTTTATATTGATTGTAAACTCAGCTGGTATTCTTGTATACACAAATAATGTATGTATGTGTGTAAACAGGAATACCGCATGCAGGTGCTAAAGCTCGGCTGCGATTGCTTGATTTTAAGGAGCACCGCATGCAGGTGCCAAAGCTCGGCTGCAATTGCTTGATTTTAAGTGAAAATTCTAAATCGAAAAGGATGCACAACTGTGTCAAAATACATTTGTGGGTACCTGCCTTTGATGAATAGGTTCCCCTTTTGATAGTTAACAACTTGTCCAAGTTTGAAGTGAAGAAATATCTTCAGTAATAACAAATATATCATAAAATGTCAAAGTTTTTGCACGACGTAGATGATGCCAGGGCTATGGCAATCCCTGGAAGTTTTCTTTGAAAACAGCCAATGTAAAAAGAGAACAAGACCAATACCTGATGTAGGGCGCTTTGGCACCAAATCAGCACAAGTTTATAACATAATAAACTTGTGACTCCAACTTCTCTGACCCAAAACACTAGGGGTACCCTGTTAATCGTAAGCAACAGTTGTGTACATTTTTCATAGAACTATGTCCGTACCTTTTACAGGATGGAAACAATTGATAGACAAGGTTCTCCAGTGACCTTGAGCTTCAACCATGGACAAAGAAGATGTATAACTTCCAGAAAAGTCATAGGCTCGTATCATGTAGGCAATACTTTCCCCACCTTTACAGGAAAGCTTTCCAGAAGTTTTGTTGAATTACACCAAACGATTGCTGAGTAAAGGTTTTGAAATACACCATAGGAAAATTGAAAGGGCCGTAACCAAGAACATGCTGATAATATGGATGGCTTTTCTTGCTAGGCAAGCTTCCTATGGTGTTTAATGAATCTTCACAAGCGATTATGGCACATTACGTGTAATAAATAAGCAACCACTTTACAGCATATATAGGAAAGTTCAAAGGGCCATAGCTCCAAGAAAGCCATTGACGGGAACCATGCCATTATTATGAGCATCTTTGTTGCAAGGTGAGGTTCCCATGAAGTTTCGCTACTTCTCGCCGTATTGCCGAGAAATAGCTCGGAAACCAAACCGTGAACAATGGACTGTAACTCAAAGAAAGATCATACAACAAGAACATGCTGCCAACCATTAGTGCGACTCGATGACCCGTTGCGGACAGTGTAGATCAAGATCAGACTGCACAAAACGTGCAGTCTGATCTTGGATCTACACTGTCCGATAAGGAGATGTTTTTTCTCCAAAAGATAAATTTTAAATAGTAGCATTTGGTGTTTTACTATTACTATTTAACCATTTACCATACAACAGTAGTAGACTCTTCCACACTGAAAGCTGCTGCAGATGACAAATTTGTAAATTATATGTAAGTGAGCTTAAGTTCTCAGATATGCTAGAAAACATTGTGTGAAAAGGAGACAATACTTGTAACCAGCATTTTTTTCCTTTTCCCACAATGTTTTCAAGGATATTTTTTTCAGTGTTGTTAAATCTCGGCATTGTGTGGTAAAGTGTTACCTTATTTAGCAGATTAAGGGTTAAGATGCACAAATACGCTTGGTGAGTTAGAGGGGAGAACTTTTGTCGAATTTCACACATAGATTGCTGAGAAAAAGCTTTAATTTTTCATATAACATGATAGTTATTACAGGCATATAAATATTAAGCTTTAAAATTGTATTTTTTCAAGTGTTTCCCGTATGTTAATAATTATGCTTAAGCTGCTATAACATTATTTTTCACGCAAACGTCATTACCATTACAATTACGACGATTTTCCTTGCGCGTTATGGCCCTCTGGATTTCTCTAGAAACAGAATGAATTTTAAGCTATTTCTCAAAATAAATGAATAAAGGAGATCAAAGTACATACATACATACATACATACATACATACACACACGTGTGTGTGTGTGTGTGTGTGTGTGTGTGTATATATATATTTTTTTTTTTTGAGAAAAAGTGTAAAATTCATACTATTTCTAGAGAAATCCAAAGGGTCATAACGCGCAAGGAAAATTATCGACACACATCATGCTAATAATGACCAAATGATTGCCAATTAGAGAAGCGTGATATGATGCTATCTTGAATTCAATCTAGTAATCGCTGAGAAATAACGCCAGCCGTTCTCGCCTAGGAACAGACAACGCAGGCAACTGAATTTTGGTATACATACATGTAATGACGGATTTCGCCATTTTTTTTTTCCCCCCCGCTAATTTCTTTGCTGATTCTTAAACTGAATATTACTTTCAACCCAAATCATTCATATGGACAAAACTTCAATAAAATGCATCAGAAAATTACACCTGAGCAAATATAAATATCTAGTTCTAATGAGCAAATGTCATACTGATAAAATAATACAAAGTTCGATGTACAGATAGCTTCGGAGGATAGACTATTGAAAGCTTTTCTGTACAAATACCAATTTCTACTACACGCTCTCTTTAACGCTTAAGCAAGCAACCCCGAGTTTAAACAACCCTGAGGAGGAAGCCTTTTGAAAATATTGCGGTAAAAGGAGAAAATAATGGTAACCAGCATTTTCACCTTTTTCCACAGTGTTTTTTACCCAGTCAAAGACGATTTCCTTCAATTGAGTCACATATGAATTGTCGTATGCAAATGCCCTCTATTTGGAAAAGCCTACATTTTTGTCGCTTGGTAGAGTTAACACTCTGTGGGAACCAATTGATCATTACATTAACAACTCATTTGAAAAAAATATTTACATATCATAAAAAAATATCATGTTCTCTATATCGTTGTCCAACGTATTACTTAAAACGATTTTTTTAATGCTTTTAAAAAGCCTTTATAAATAACATAAAAAATATATATAGTGCTTTGTTTCATGATTGTAAACAAGCGCACCGCATTCAGGTGCAAACGCTTGGCTGTGGTTGCTTGTTTTTCGGTGAAAATTGTAAGTCGAAAAAGGGGCATAACTGTGTCAAAATACTTTGATGGTTTCCTGCCCCTGTTGAGTGCATTTCCCTTTTGATAGTTACCAAATTGTCAAAGTTTGAAGTACATATCTTCAGTAATAATAGAGATACTTTAACATGTCAAAGTTTTAGCACGGCAACACTGCCGACGCAGATGCTACAATACATCGACGTTTTCTTTAAAACATTCGAGCTAATAATTAAAATGGTAATATCAAAAATATACTCTATACAACAACAACAACTGGCAACACGGTTGCACAATGACACTATGAATTATTCAGAGAATGTATAACACACTATGGAAACATGTTCGATATTTCGCCTAGTGCCTTTGTCAAGAGTTCCAAACACTTTTTACTCTTGGAGAAAGCCCTTCATGCAAAACATTATGGTTGGAGTAATTCACGCTTAAAAACGTTCTATAGGAATGTGTTTTGAAATCTTAAAACGGCACTTGCCGAAATATCGAGCAATAGAGTTTTGTTTTTCAGAGTCTTTCTTGTTTCAGTAAATTTGTTTTTGGCCTTGGCCTGGGCTTGGCTTGCCAAGCCCTAGGCCATAGGAATCGTATACCAAATTTCAACCCCATCCAAGCATTTATGGATTAAACCGAGTAAAGGTGAAAAGTACCGCTTGCAGTCCATTTCACTACGCTGAAAGTAACGATCCCTAAAAATAATAAAAATATTTGAACACCATAGTAAGGTTTAATTTCACAGCAAACTTTGATAGATGTGCGATGTTAATCGTACGAAAGTGTTGACTAAGAATTTTGGGCCCTGGTGAGCTTATTCATAACTGCAAATTAGTACGCTGTAACAGTGAAAAAAACATTCGGCAAACCTTGGGTGATCGTTGATCATTGTTTAGATGTAGGTAGGCAATCGACTGAGTGCATTATTAAAGTTTGTAACATGACCCACTGAAAACCAGTTAATCTTTATAAAACGATGAAAATTTAGACTTATCAAAATTGACTTATTATTATATTATTGGCTGTAAGAGTGCAGAAAACCTGGAAGGAAAAAAGAGAGCATTTTCTTCTTTTACCAAAAGATTTATTATGAGGCTATATCCTTAGAGTCTTTAAAACTCGGGATTGTGTGGTAAAGAGTTAAGTAACTGGTGGGCGTTTTATACCGAAGACCAGACTTGACATGCAGTGCAATCTGATCTTGATCTCAATAGGTATTTCGATCTGATTGCTAACAAATTTTGACCGTAGTCTAGTATCAGGTGGTTGACGTTTTATATCAAAGATCAGGCTTCTTACTAAGTACAATCTGATCTTGATCTCCGCAGTCAATACAGAATATTTAAGTCCCAATAGGCAGTGAAAGCGTTAGATAAACACATTGCAGATGGATATTTTTTACTGCCAGTTTTTGTGGACACATTTTGTGTAATTCCATCAGTCAAGTTACTGCTTGCAGATATCCCCCAACCCCCACTTGACAGGACCCTGTTTCAAAGCTGATGATTTTTAGCAGGTGATGGAATGCAGGACAATTCAAGACCGTCAATATCAGAATTCACCAGTATAAATCCGCATTGTGACTAAGAATAATGTAAGAAAAATATTTCATTGTCCGATCATGTGTTTGGTTGCGGGCTTGTTTGTCCCAAAACTAGTTCGGTCCTGGGCTTGTTCGGCCCTGGACTTTTTCATCCACGTTTGTTTGTCCTACATTATTGGATGCTACTTTATTGACCGAAAAGAATGATAAGTAAAACATGAATTTGAAAATCAAGTAACATAATATATCTACTCTTAGGGTTATCTATTTGGGTTTTTCTTTTTAATTTACGCATGTTTGGGCGATCAAAACCACCCCTGCTCTGTGAAAAGAGGGCTAAATGCATCTGCAAAAAGTATCGACCGAGCCGAAACCTTTTGCTTTTGGCAAATTTTCTGCATGTCTACGGAACTGTGTACCTCATGATTCAGTCGGTTCTTGAACAAAGTGGATTTTATGGATCCATAAATATATGACAGCTCGCTTGGAATGATGGATCACGGAGATGCATTAAACCCCCTTATTCCAGAACATGGCTAATCACAACCAGGACCTCTTCAAATTTATTAATCCTAGATGACTTTACTCAGAGGAGGGCTTTAGGTCCCACGGCCCTCTTGTTTATGAAAATCGGCACTCCAACTTGGTTGATCATGGCAACTTGAGAGATTCCATAGACTTTTCATGGGGAAAATTGAAAAGTGGCATTTACAGCAGGTATTTTGACAAAACTTTTATAGAAATGTTCCTTGAGCTGGCTTGTATCATCTATGCGATTTTATTCGACTGGTAGTCTTTAGCTCAGCTCTTTACGAAGAAAATGTCAAGCTATTGCCAAAGTCTATGCGTCATTGTCGTCGTGCAAAAACTTCGACATTTTATAATATCTCTGTTATTCTTGAAGATATTTACTTCAAACTTGGACAATTTATTTACTGTCAAAAGGGGTACTCATATAACAGGGGCAGGTAATATTGTGACCTCTTTTTATTACATTTTATTTTCAAAACCTTTGACATTTTAATCATATCTGTCATTAGTGAAGATGCATGTACTTACTTCAAACTTGGACTTTTTGTTAACTATTAAAAGGGGAGCTTATATCGGTACAACAGAGGCAGGTAACCACCAAAATATTTTTGGCAAAGTAATTAGTTATGCTTCTATTTCGACAAAGAACTTTTAGCTCAGCTGTTGTTAGAGACATTGTATTTTCATAGCCCTAGTGTCATCATCTTCGTCGTGTGTGTTGTAGTCATGCAAAATCTTTGACATTTTACAATATCTTTGATATTACTGAAGATGTTTACTTCAAACTTGGACAAGTTGTCAAAAGGGAAACATAAACAATAAGGGTTAATAACTATCAAGTTATGCCCCTTTTTCAACTTTGTATTTTCAATGAAAATCAAACAAATGCAGCCGAGCGCTGGCACCCGCACATGGCGCTCTTGTTAACAAACGCGACTGTTGCCGAGCACTGGCGCCCGATTGCAGACGTCTTTTTATTTGTTGCCATAGAAACCAAAATGCAAAAATAGAAAGAAATACATAAAACAATGTCTACTCAGACACCAAATCATGCTCTGTGATATTAGCCTTTAAAGACTGTTTTTCTTTGTCATTGCTCCAAGGACATGGTCACTGTTTCAACTTGAAAGTTGCCATGGACTGAGTATGGTAAAATGAAAGAAAAATAGGATTCACTGCTTGGTCATTGTGGATTTTTTGCACTTTCCAGAAATGTTCCTGAGTTGTCCTCTAAAAGCAGCTTTTTTGCATTCTGCTCATTTTGGTTTATTGCCATTTTGATTTGTTTCCAAAGCAACGTAAGGGAAGAAAATAGGAATCAGAAAATCCTTTGAAAATTATCTCCTTTCAATCCATAAAGACCATGAGGCCAAGGCTGTACAAAAATAATTAATATATTGGCCTATACAAATTCGTTTCTCTACAGACTGTCAGTGTGGGACGATGCAGATATTTTTTATTAGTCTGTAAAACTTTGATAGCATAGTTTTTAAGCCTGTACAAATGTGATAGCAACTTTGAGCTTCTGGGCCTCATCTTCCTACCTCTTCACCCGTTCTGATGCCCAGGCCTTCAGCGCCTTCAGCGCTTTGATTAAGAGACATCATTCACTATTTATCCCTAACCCTACTCAGAAAACATAACAAACTAGATTTGATCAACCCTTTACCAAACGATCACAAATGCTTCAAATCCTGAAGGAATTAAAAAAAAAAAAAAAAAAAACAGGAAACGGGAGAAAAAGATAGGAAACCATTTTCTTCTTTTCTCATGATATTTTCTACTCTTTCAAAGATAAATATTATCATTGGAAGCATGTTTTAACCCTTAGACTGCTAAGCGCGACTCAAAGACCTTTCTCTGACAGTGTAGATCGAGATCAGACTGCACAGAACATGCAGTCTGATCTCAGATGTTACCTGTCCGATAAGGAGATATCATCTCTCCCAAAAATTACCTTTGAAAGAGCATCCGAATGCCAACGCTCGGCTGCGTGCGCTTGTTTTCCACTGAAAATTCTAAGTCAGAAATGTGGTATAACTGTGTCAGAAAATATTTATGGTTAACTGCCCTTATTACATTGGTTCCCCTTTAGATAGTTAACAACTTGTCCAAGTGATAACAGAGATAGGCCTATTGTAAAATATCAAAGTGTTTGCATGGCGACGATAACGCAGACGAAAAAAGAAACAGAATATAATTTACCCTGTACAAGCGATTAATATATTCCAAGTTGATTCTATAGCAATTTGATTGCTCATTTAACATGATGCCATCTTAACACAAAACTCCTGCAGACATCTTTTTCCATATTAGAACATAACAGTTTTGAAATATTGTAGCATTTTCAGTATCACTTTCTCCATTGGCATTACTTAATACACATCCAGGTTTTTCCTAGACGAAAATCTGAAGAGGGTCACAGCAGGAACTTTTTTTGTGAAGTTTCATCAAAATTACATGGCTAGTTTCAGAGAAGAAGAGGTCTGAAATAAAAGTTAACGGACGGGCGGACAGACGCACCGACGTACGCCAGACACAAGGCCATGACATAAGACCGCCGGCCTTCGGCCAGTGGAGCTAAAAATTATATGTTTTCAAGCAAAACAGACATAAATATTCACTCATTGAAAACGTAACTCTTTACACGACAGAAAATTCTTAAGGTCCTCGATATTGAAAGCAGTTGTTGACCAAACAGTAATTGGAAAAAAAAAAAAAAACGCTGAAATTATTGAATTTTGTACATTATAAACTCATACTATCATGTGATTTGGTCCATATCTGAAAGTATGGAGTAACCCTATACCAAGATGCAACATTAGGGGTACAGTTAAAATGAATATGAGGGTCATGATGACCGTGCATCGCCCCACTTGCTAATATGTACAAACCATACAATTTTAGGCAAGATGGTTTAGAACAAGAAGACTTCTAAAGTTATCTCTACAAAAGCCCATGTGAAAAGTTGTGCCCCCAGGGCGAAGCCACTTTTGAATACAGAGCTATAAATACTCGATTCCTGGTAAAGACCCACAAGGTAAAGCCACATGCCAAATAATACAGGTCTAGGCCATATGGTTATAAGCAAGAAGATTTTCAAAGTTACCTCAATATAAAGCCCCTGTAAAGCATGAGACCCCCGAGGCAGGGCTAATTTCAATCCGAGTGTAAAATTTTGAACAAATTCAGAAGTGCTCCAAATTTGATAGCCCTAGGATATGGTTATGAGCAAGTAGATATTTAAAATTTTCAATCCATAAGCACATGTTGAATTTATGACCCCATGACCCCGTGGAGGGGGATTTTGACACCAGGGCTTTATTTTGAACAATTTCAGAAGAGGCTTGCTAGATGATAACACCCACAAAATATTACAGCTGCATCTCAAGGTCAGGAACAGGAAGGTCCTTACACCCGAGGGCTATATTTTGAACAGTTCTGGTAGAGGTCTAGTAGATAAATATACATGCAAAAGTTGGTAGCACTAGGCCTTATAGTGAGGAACGAGAAGATTTTAAAGTTTTCCCTATATAAGCCCATGTAAGACTTGTGACTGCCAGGGCGGGGCCCATTGTGACCCCAGGGCTATACGTTGGAAGATCTTGGTTGAAGCCAACTAGATAAAGCTATATGCAAAATGTGGTAGTCCTTGGCCCAGCCTTATGGTTAGAAACCATACGAGTTTTAAAGTTTTTACTATATAAGCCGATGTGAAACTTGTAATCCCCGGAGCAGGGCCAATTTTGACCACAGGGCTAAATTTGAAGGCTCTTAGTAGAGGTCCATTAGATGAAGCTACATGCCAAAACTGGTAGCCCTAGCTTATGATTAAGAACAAGAAGATTTTCAAAGTTTTCACTATATAAGCTTATGTAAAACTTGTGATCGCCGGGACAGGGCCAATTTTGACCCCAGGGCTATAATTTGGAGACTCTTGGTAGAGTTCCATTGGATGAAGCCACGTGCTAAATTTGCTAACCCTAGGCCTTATGGTATTGAACAAGAAGAGTTTCAAAGATTTTCAGTAATTTTTCCGTCTTTTTTTTTTTTTTTGCCGTGGTAACTAGAGTTTTTAGAGGAATCCAACTTTCTCAGGAAATTCTATAGAGGACAATGGCAGAAGGATCATTTCTGTGAAGTTTGTTCAAAGTTGGATGGCTAGTTTCAGAAAAGAATTTGTTTAAAATAAAAGTTAACGGACGGAAGGTCTGACTGACGCACGCACAACGGACACAGGAATATGACATTTTCTCGCTGACCTTTGGCCACCGGAGCTAAAAACCTAAAAAAAAAAAATCATCATGTGTGCTTCTGCTTAAAGTTCTAATTTACGTCTCTAAAAATATTTATAAACCGTATATAATTATACATAATGAGTAAAATGAAAATTGTGACAAACAGGAAGGTTTTATTATACTGCATATTTAGCAGTGCACTAGGTTCGGCTGCTGTTGGTGGTTTGAATTTCCTCTGAAAAAGAAATAAAATCATCGTCATCTTCGTTTTCAAACCAATCGTGACGGTTGCTTGATGGAAAAAATGAAATGTCTGTTTCTAAATATAGAAAGGCATACAACTCCAAACAACGAACTACCTGAGTTCAGTGATTTTTTTTTTCATGTAAATTCCCTGAATCCAGGTAGTTCGTTGTTTGGAGTTGTATACCTTTCTTCATTTAGAAACACACAGTTCAATGTCTTTAATCACGTAACCGTCATCTTTGTTTCAAACGAGATTAAGTTTTTAACCTTTAGTTCTACTGTATTGGAGTTTAACGCTGTTCTAACTGCTTAGGTCACATCACGGGGGCCACTGACTACTTTCTCACATTCGTCAGTGGCGAGAGGAAAAAAATCACTAGAAACACAGTCTGCCTCAACCGGGTTTCCATATATATTGTAGAAGTTATGACACGGACAAGCTCTATCTATGGCAATTTTATCATTTGACCCTGACCAACCTAGACCAACTAGTATAAATGTTTCAAATGACATGTTACTTGCGAAAGAACAACCGCGCCAAATAATTTTCAAGCCAATCCATAAAAAAAGATGTTAATGCCTGGACAACCTCTGTTTGTGATGATTCACTCATTTGACATTAAAGTATGACCTAGACTTTTTTTGCATCTACCTGTTTAAATGATTTATATGGCATATTTACTTATAAAGGAGAACAAGTGTGACAAACTGTTTCAAAATCCATCCATAAATGTGAAGTTGTGGCTAGGACAAGCGCTATTCATGACAAGTTTTCATTTGGCATTTAATAATGACCTTGAACTTGAACCTATATGAACAAAGTATTAACCTGGCATTTCTACTTTTACAGGAGAACAATTTTTCCGCATCATTATGAAATTTATTCATACATGTGGAAATTATGGCTTTGACAATGAATGAATGAATGGTATTTTATGGCGCATCGATAGCTTTGGTCATTTAGCGCGCATATCTGTATGGGCAATATCTGCCTACTCAAAAGTTTAATGGAAATTTAAGACTGTGAGTGGTATCTTTAAGGAAATGATAGGTGAAAATTGAGAAAGTGTGGAGCCTCCATTGGGATCAAAACACTCCCACTTAAGAGGTCCGGTCTCCAATGAGACAGGATGTGGAAAGCCTTTTTGTCTCTAGCAAAAAGATTAATGCTAGTTAGAGTAATGTGACTAACAGGGGATAAGGGTTAAGCTGGGGGATTTACATGGGTAAGGGAAAGATACTAAATATAGGGTCAAGACATAAGCAGGGGTCGAATGCAAAAGAGGTATTACAACTTTGGGTAAATACCAATCTCCTTAATAAAGGAAATGATTGGTTAGTGATTAGATGCCAACAGTATCAAAAAGGTGATACATACTGTCTGCATTGAAATGCTTTGCTCGGATTGCTTGAAAATCAACAAAATCCAGAAGAACATGCTGTAAAGTGTAAGGCTGGTTGCATGGAATGCATTCAGGTGCATTTTCTTTGTTTAATAACCAGGAATGTGTCAACCGTGAATGTCCAATTCGAATACGGGCAATTACGACCTCTTCTCGCCGTACAGACCTGTAAGCAGGGTACCACTCCCCAAGTGAAGGCTTAATTGAGCGAAGCTTGTTGAAGCTATCTCTGTTCCACTGGCACTGCCATGATGATTGGATGTAGCTTGAAACAGAAGACTTACAATCAGTAGCGGGGACCTTATGATTAGAAACAGGCAGGTCAAGAGCAGTTTTTGCAGTATTATCGGCTTTCTAATCGCCACTGATGCCAATATGACTTGGAAGCCAGCAAAAGACCAGTCTGTTTAAAGGGGAAATTAAACTGATACGTTCCAGAACATGGCACACTAAAGAGTTCTCAAACTTATGCTTCAAGAGGGCCTGCAAGACTGACAGAGAGTCATCAAAAATGATAAAACGATCAGACTTGGAGTTTTCTACAAAGTCAAGGGCAAGATCAAAGCTAGTCGTTTCGGCAGAAAAGATAGAAGATTTGTCCGGAGGGCAACATTTTTTTGTCCTTTCTCCATAGACAGCTGCGGCTGCAACAGAGTTACCATCTTTAGAGCCATCTGTATAGATGGGTTTGATGGAAAAATAGTGTTCCTTTAGCTCACTGTACTTTGAATGAAAGACACTCCTGTCTGTTTCAGACTTTTTCAAAGAGGCAAGGTCAAGTCGAAATTCAACACAATTTTGTGTCCAAGAAGAAACACTAGGAATTTTGCAGTGCGCAATAGATTCAGTATCTATACAAAGATTATCTAGCAATAGGTCCATGCGCATACCAAATGGAGAAATGGCATTTGACTTTCGTTCAAAAAGAACTTTGTACTGAGCGTTAAAAACAACTTATGCGCAGGGTTAGAAGGATTGGACTTGAGTTTAAAAATGTACTGAAGAGAGAGTTTTTTTCCTCCTAAGTGAAAGTGAGGGTTCATTAGCCTCGACATTGAGGCTGTTGACAGGAGAATTTCTAAATGCTCCAAGTACCAGTCGTAGACCTTCATGATGAATAGAGTCAAAACTTTTGAAATAGGACTTGCGAGCTGATCCGTATACAATGGATCCATAATCCAGTTTGGAGCGAACAAAGGAACGATAGAGTCATAAGAAGACCTTTCTATCTGCTCCCCAATCTGAATGGGTAATTACTTTAAGAAGACTGAGTGCCTTTTTGCACTTTTTCTTCAGAACATTAATATGGGGAACAAAGTAAAGCTTTTTGTCAAAAACAACACCAAGAAACTTAAATTCAGACACAACCTCAACTGGCGGTTTGTCTAAGAATAATTTAGGATCATGGTGAAAGCATCGTAAATTGCAAAAGTGCATACATTTTGTTTTTGACATGGAAAATTTAAACCCATTTTCAGTAGACCAAATCTGTAGTTTATTCACACATTGTTGGAGTTGTCTTTCAGTAGTGTTCATGTTGCGTGATCGGAAACAGTTCACAAAATCATCTACAAACAGAGAACATTCTATACCTGGATTAATAGCTTTCACAATACTATTAATCTTAACAATGAAGAGAGTAACAGATTGGATACATCCCTGTGGTATCCCTAATTCTTGCTCACGAGCTCCAGACAGAGTGTTACCAACACGCACTCTGAAGAGTCGTTTATCAAGAAAGGCTGAAATGAAAAAAGGGAGCAGCTCTATGACAATCTTATCATTTTACCTTCAAGTGCGACCTTTATTTTCGACCGACCCGAGCAAATATTTCAAATAACACCTCTCTACATGTGAATGAGAATAACTATGCCACTAACAACTACATATTTTCCAATAAATCCAGAATGCAGAAGTCGTGGCTCCGACAAAACTAGACACACAAACACTCATGCATTTACAAAAACCAAGCTGATGTTGTAGAGACTATTTCTTGCTGATGGCAAGACTGCTTACCAAATACATTTGAAAACTTAGCAAACTAAATTAAATAACACGCTCATTTGGGGTTTGAATAGCCCCACTGGCTGCAACTGAAGAAAACTAAATGAAATTATTTATCGGATGATAAAACTAGAAATAAAAAGGTCACAGTCATGGTAAAATTCCAAACTCAAACAATGACCTATATCCATACTTATTGACAAAAAAAATTCATACAATGCGTATGCAGAAGTTTTCGCAAAACTTTGCCACTTTTTGGCAGAGACATAATAAGGGCAGTTGCCTGAAAAAGATAATAACTCTCGAAGTCTGAGAAACAAAATTTTGTATTTGCTAGCAAGTAATTTTCAACAAAGAATCCAAAAGTCATGAGAAAAATATGGGGACTGCTGCATGCACTGCCGATAATCTGCGTCCAAAGTATAAGGAAGATAACTCTTACACTCAGATCAGAGTTATGCTTATGTATCATGACACCCTTATTTTATGTTCTTAGCAGCTCGACTAACTATCATTAAAATGACTCCACTGGTTAAAGAGCTATGGCCTACAAAATATTTTACCACCAAGAGAGATCACTGAAAATAGATGGAGTAAGCCAGATTTAAAATTCTTTAATGCACCTCTCTTTCTTTATGTCCTAAGTATCCCTATCCATTATCACCAAAATATCTCCATTGGTAGAGGAGTTTTGGCCTTCAGAAAATTAAACAACCATGTGAGATAACTCAAAAGTGGAGACAGAGTTGTCAACACACCTGCTTATAACGTGTACTACTTGATGAAGTATCATGAAAATTTGTGGGTTATGGCCTTCAGATAATTTAGCAATTATGGGAGATAACTCATAGAGTCAAAAAAGAACTTTGACCTTGACTTTTAACCTGGTGACACGGTTCTTGCATGCGACACACCATCTGTCCATGGCGATCCTTTGTGCCAAATAATTTCGAAATGCAACCAAGTGGGCTGGACACGAGCAACAATCATTACGATAAATGTAGCAATAATTGACAAAGTTCAACTGAGCACTGTGACCATGACCCTCCAGATAGCGAAATGGTTTCGGTGCGGAACACATTGTCTATCCATGGTGATCACTTGTACTATATTATTCAGAAATCCAAGCATGCATGTCACACTTATGGGCCTAACAATAACAACTGTCATTACTATAATTGTAGCAATTACTGATAAAGTTCAACCAAACACTTTGACCTTAACTTTTGAGCTGGCGACATGGTTTTGCACACGACACATTGTTTATCTATAGTGATCATTTGTGCTAAATTATCTCAGAATCTGACTATGTACCAATGGCCGGACAGGAACACCTGACATCACGATCAATCAAGCACGGTGCCTCACCTTAAGCTGGCGACACATTTCTTGCCTGCGACATGTCACCTGTCCATGGTGATCGTTGATTGATTTATTGAATGGTGTTGTACGCCGCTTTCAACATTATTTCTGTCATCGATGGTGATCAATTGTGCCAAATTATTTGAGAATACTAAATGCTCTAAAGCTTCACAAAATAAAAGTGAGATAAACTTGATTTGAATTTTGTTGTTTTTAATATGGCTATAAACTGTGGTTCGAAGCAATGGGAAAAGGAGACCAGCATTTTCTCCATTTTCAACCATGCTTTTTATCCTACCAGGAAAAATCTTCGAATTTGAGCGACAATTAATATGTCATCTGCAAATGCTTTCAATTTAGACCAGTCGAAAATTTTGTTTGGCCTTCAAAACAGATGCATGTACAGTTCTATCGTCTGATAAAGGGTTAACACATGTAATAGTATTTGTAATATTTTAAGGCGTTCACAATTGTGACTATATATCCGATTTTTCTTTTTAATTCACCTTTCTTTTCTTTATAGAAACAAGATCAAGAACAAGAAACTCCTCTAAATCTTTGCTTCCAGATACTCGCTCTAAAATAATGTTCAGAATAGCTACCATTTCATGATCCCCCGTCGCGTAAAGATTAAATATAACTGAAGGACAACTTAATCTGATTTTCGAACTGAATGCTAATTTGTTTTAACCAGATGTAACCATTAAGACCGGTCCATGTTGAAAGTATTAACAATTGACAGATTTAAAAGTAGTGCAAATGATTGCATTTGTCTAGGAAGGAGAGAAAAAAATATGGTTAACAAGACTTTTTCTCTCTTCTCAAACTGTTTTCAAAGGCCTACACTCAGGTGCCAAAAATTAGTCCACTTTTTCAAAATGACTCAAGTATGTAAAGGGTGGGTATAACTTACAACAGCAGATAAACAGTAAACGTTGACTTTTCCTATAAGAGTTGGAAGTTTGCTTATTAGGTCATTACTCACTGACGTCATTTTAACATTATGATGTCACTTTAAGAAGAAACTACATCATTCATCAGGTAAAAAAATTTGGTTTAAGAGTGACAAGGTCAATATAATTTTGTACAGACTTTTTAGGCATCGGTTCTTCAGTAAATAATACAATGGCACTGGGTGAACGTGGAAGACTACCAGTTGCATATCATTGTAACGTAAAACAAGATGTCTGTTTGTAAAACAGTCATACCCCGCTACTGCCACATTGATACAGGAAGTGGCACAGTTCATAAACTGATATCAATCGCCGAAAAACATCCACATAATTCGATCCTTTAATTCGATAATTTGTTGACAAGTCCATCTTTAATTGGAGATGGGTCAAAGTACCGACATGTGTCGGCAATAATCGCTAATCAAATAATTAACATGATAATCTTTCAACAGTTCGCATAATTATACACACCGCCGTGTGTATACATACAAGACTGTAAACAGTCGCCGATACACAGACTGGGTTATCGATTTTCTTCTCGGCACGCGCGTTCGACTTCCGCTTTTTCCCAGTCAACTTCGATGCTTACTACGTCCCTGATAATACGCGAATAAAATGTTGGGGCAACAAGTTGAGCCATATATGATGATTTTTGAGACACTTTAAGTTTTTTTTAGCAAATCGCTCAAGTGGCGAACGACAGCGCGGGCCCTGAATCATCTGGTTGCCACTGTGACCTTGACCTTTCACGGATTAACCTTAAAATCGATAGGGATCATTTACACTCCAAGATGAATATCTGTACAGAATTTGAAGGACCTAGGTCAATTCTGTGTGTAGTTATCATCTGGACAAGGCTTGGTCTATATATCATTAAGTTGAAGGCCACTGTGACCTTGACCTTTGATGGATTAATCTCAAAATCGATACGGATCATTTACACTCCGAGATGAATATCTGTACAGAATTTGAAGAACCTATGTCAATTCTGTGTCTAGTTATAACCTGGACAAGGTTTGGTCTATATATCATTAAGGTGAAGGCCACTGTGACCTTGACCTTTGATGGATTAATCTCAAAATCGATAGGGATCATCTACACTCCGATACATATGTCTGTGCCAAATTTGACGAACTTGGGTCAATTCTGTGTCTAGTTATCATCCGGACAAGGTTTGGTCTATATATCAACGTGTTGACAGTCACTGTGACCTTGACATTTGACCGATTGACCTTAAAATCAATAGGGATCATTTACACTCCAAGACAAATGTCTGTGCCACATTTGACGAACTTAGGTCAATTCTCTGTCTAGTTATCATCCGGACAAAGTTTGGTCTATATATCGACATGTTGACGGTCACTGTGACCTTGACATTTGTCCGATTGACCTCAAAATCAATAGGGATCATCTACACTCCGAGACGCATGTCTGTGCCAAATTTGACGAACCTAGGTCAATTCTGTGTCTAGTTATTATCCGGACAAGGTAAGGTCTACCGACCGACGTACCGACGGACCGACCGACATGTGCAAGGCAAGATACTCCCACTTCGTTGAAGGGGGCATAATTAATAAGCTACGGGTTAAGACTCATTTATATGGACCAAAGAAGATACCCCAAAAACTGTTATAACATGCTGAAACGATATAGTGATACTGGTAGAACAAATTGGGTTTCTAAAGTAAGAGTATTTCTGTTTACTTATGGTTTTGGAATTGTTTAGATTTCACAGGAAGTATGCAACACCACTCAGTTTATCAGCATTTTTAAGCAACGACTGAAGGGTTGCGCTTTTCAAGCCTGGTATAGTGATATCAATGGCTCTCCTAGGTGTGATTTTTATAAAAAATTTAAGAGTCTATTGAATGTTGAAAAATATCTTACGACTGATATCTTACCATATCATAAACGCTCATTATCTCGTTTCAGATGCTCAAATCATAAACTTAATATAAAATATGGTCCTTATTTCAATACCAATACAGAATATATAGTATATGCTTATTGTTTATTACATAAAAATGACTAAATTTTGGAGGATCAATATTATGCCTTTTTTAATTGTGATAGATTTAAAGAGACAAGAGAGATATATTTGTATGCCTGGTTTACAGGACAACCTAGTAGGGAAAATCTGCATGCCATTTTTTAAGCCAAAACACCTCAACAATAAAAAAAATTAGCCTTATAGATATGACAAAATTGATAAAACTAATTTAAATTGCACATTACACACACACACACACACACACACACACACACACACACACACACACATATATATATATATATATATATATATATATATTGTAGGCCAGAGGCCTAATTACGCAAATAAAATATTGTATTGTATTGTATAGCTTCCAGAGGTAAGGCTTCGAGCAATGACGTTAAACAAAATGTTTTTTTTTTTTTTATAAAGAATGGAATTAAATTATGGTAACTTTTTACAATACTTGGATTAAATAAATCTACAATTTGTTTAAACGATATTGTGTGCGTGGCAATGTTGCAAACAAGAAGCAAAGTGGAAGACCAACTAAAACGACTGAACGGGCACAAAGCTCTTTTATCAGTGATTGTTAAGAAAGGCAGACGGAAGACTTTAGATGATGCTATCAGCGATTTAAACTGTGCTGTGCAAGAGAAAGTTTCCAAAAGGACTGTGCAGAGGGATATGCACCAATTGGAACTTTTTAGGAGGTTTGTTTCAAAAAAGCTTACGGTCAAAGATGTAAACAGGAAGAAAAGACTACAATATTGTAGAGACAAATTGCATTGGACAGTTCATCACTTTTGGAAAGATCTAATATTTAGTGATGAAATGGCAATAGCTTTAAAACCAGATGGGAAGGTAAAGGTTTGGAGAAAATCATCAGAAAAAGGAAAAACTAGTGCCTTGGATATGTTACGGAAGGACCATCAAGGAGCCTAAAGTTAATGGTCTGGGGGACTATAACACTTAACGGTGTTGGTTTTCGAGCTTTTGTAGATGGAAATATGAACAGTGCAGACTACATTTCTACACCTGAAATTTATTTGTGGCCTGTAATATCTAAGCATTTTTCCAATAAACCGTGGTGCTGAACCGAGTTCAGCCATTTTCCTGGCCTGCATAAAGTCCAGATTTAAAAAGAATTGAATATGTATGGCTCTGTCTTAAAAATTATGTAAAACGTCGCATTTCAAACATTACTTTAAGACTGTAAATTACCTAAAGCAAACTCTCTTTTTTACCTACATTTAGAACCTTTATAAGCCGCTACCGGAAAGATGTAGAAATGTCATAACATCAAAAAGGTTCTATTACAAAATATTGATGAGAAAAACTATTTTGCAAGGTGAGAATTTTGCTTCATTACGCAGTTGTCATTTTCCAAACACTGTCGGCCATTTCGAGAAAGTGGACTAATTTTTGGCACCTGAGTGTACTTCCTCGAGGTCATTAAAAAGGAGGTAGTTTGATCAAGTGTCTATTAAGAAAGATAACAACTGTACCTGTGCAAACCTTTAACTAACAACGGTACTATATGATCTTCACCCCTTCTTGTATCCCCGTCACTGTTGACCCAGAGAATGTGTAGGTCCTTGTTACTATAACTTTCAGAAAAAATGGGATCTATCGGGTCCTTATCTTGAGTAGGGATCCCGGATATAGCCGGGGCAAGGTCCTTGTTCTGATAGAACTGTACAACTCTTCTCCTAATGGCATCACTGAGATACAGAACATGTCTCCGGTCTATAAAAGGATAAAAATCATCAGGACTCCATGCAGCCGAAAAGTTGATATAGAAAACAGCTTTTGAAGTTTCTTCACTTCAAAATGAATCAAGTTACTGCATTTAACTCTTTTACACATGACAAAAATATAGACCTAGCCAAATTGAAAGCTCTTGCAGACAACAATTTAAGTAAGGCTAGAATGATGGAATTGTATTTGATAGGGTAGAAAAGACTGTGAGAAAAGAATAAAATGCTGATTCTCAGCATTGTCTCCTTTTCCCACAATGTTTTCAAACATTGTCTACTTCAGGGTTGTTAAAACTCAGGATTGTGTAGTAAAGAGCTAACTGATCTCCAACGGCCAAGCTGGGCAATTTTCGTTCTAAAAATCAGATGTAAGAATAAACAATCGAAAAGAAGGCTTTCACATGGATATTAGAACTCAGTATATTGCTTACTACATATGCTTCAAATATGAGTTTTTGCACAATTGCCTGTAGTCGCTCTCATAAAGATTGAACAGAACTGACATGTCTGCAAGAATGGTTGCTAGGAAAATTCAACGATCCAACATGAAAAACTTGCATAACGGACTATCCTTTCATTCAAAATAGCAAGACTCTAGGCATTCTGGTTTCAAAAGAGAATATTTTACATATTATGTACTTCTACAGCTCTATGTAAAATATTTGACCCTCTAGACCGGGGCCATATTTTATCCAAGCAACGAAGTTTGAAATCTTTGTTAAGGGCTTAAGCTATAACGAGACAAAGAATATCAAAATTCTAAGATTACTTTCTAAGCTTTCCTTACACATATTTAACTTGGTGTTCGAACTCTTAACACAGAGGATGGGCTATCAGTGACCTAAGAGGAACATGTTTGTCGAATTTCAAGCAATGACTACCGAACCTAAAAATTCATTAAACAATTTTGCAAAGAGTGTGAAATATTATGAAACAATTATGGTATCATTCAATCCGTACATAAGTTCCCTGAAATATGATGCATATATCAATCAATGGAATCGAGCACAAAAAATAAAAAAGACATATTTACCTAAGCCTTCTGTTCATTTCTAACATTAATCTGTACATATATCAAAACAAAAACCATGTGAATCCCAAGGTTAACCTACAGAATTTGCAAAAAAGTACTTTCATTTGATCCAGTAGTTTCCAAAGTAAGTTGTTATAGTAATTGTAGACTGGCGGAAAGGCAGTCACACAGACGGACAATGGACAGCAGACGATCACAAAAGTTGCCCATACAGGCTCAATAGCGGCTAAAAAATCAATGCAGGTGTTGAAGTGCATTTAAATGATACAATTTAGAAATATGGAAAATATCGTGAAAATGACAATCTGTTACTGTGTGTTGGTCCAACGGTAGTCGCTGGCAGGAAAATGATTTTTGATATCAGGCAAGAAGTAAAGAAAAGATAGAATGGTCTGGAACGTTTTAACATAGTTTTGAAATTAATTTCTCTGCTATCGAATTACACTCTGACCAAAAGTACAGGAACAGTTTGTCATCTTCACAACAATTTACACACTTTTTAATGGTATGATTAAAATCAATTGCATTTCAACAGCCGCTTTGTTTACTTTTGACAGCTATTATTACTTTAAGCAATCGATACTCGGTTGAGCAAAAACACTTATGTACAAAACAATTTTACCCATAAATTCTTTATTTAAAGCTGTGGACATTAAAAGTTCATGCTCCCTGTTGATTGTCTCAGCCTCACTTTCTTCAGAGGGAGCATTAGCTAATGCCTGAAAATAGAAGACTGTTTATAAGCTACATATAGAAGCCTTCTCTGAGAAAAATATATTAATGCCAATGGATTTGAATTTCATCGATTGGGTATCATGTTTCAGCTCTCACAACGTAGTAAACATAATGCCTTACTTTTCACCTGTGTGGCCTAGACACTAGAGGTCAGCTTTCGGCCATGATGTATTAGGGAGAATGAAAGCAAAACATGTCAAACACCACTTTTATCTTTGAATTTTTTTTTCTATGAGTTGCGCATATCCACAATATAAGCTCATCACACACACATATTCTATTTGCCCAATCAAGATTTGTACCCATTTATCTAAAAGTAAGAAAGTTACCAAGCAATAGAGCAATCGTATGTGTATGCAGATGCACATGCAAACAGTGACACGTGCGTATACACTCAAAAGTCATGCATTAACTCTTTCTTGCTTACCACCAAGATGCCTTTGCAAACCACAAAAGTAAAATAATGGAAGCTTTTTAACGTTTCTTTGTCGGCTATGCCCATTTAGCGTGCTTTATGAATTTGAGCACAAAACCAAATCTATTATTTGAACGAGAAGGCCAAAACGGACCTAGACTTCCCACCTAAGTCAGTGATCTCCCTTTGACCTGAATCGATCCCTATTTGGGCCAGTTCAAGTTACGATCAATGAATATATTTGACTAAATTTTATGATTACTTGCCAGAACACGTAGCCTGTAGAGTCTACAAAGGGTTTTCCTGTAATCCGACCTCGGCAAAAATCACCCGTATCCACACTTTTCTGTAATTTTATCATGACGAGCGTTCAGACTGACTAGATTCATGAGCGCTTCATAGGAAACACGACTTCTAAAGCAGACAAAATGATTCTCTTAGATCTGACAAAAGTGCTCTACCATTCATCTGCGGTGACCAATATTCAAGCTAATATGAAATATAGACAAAAATTTTCTGACGTTTCATGGTCACGTAACAGACATTAGGGCCTTAAGGGCATATACCACAGTTTTATCTGCACATCTGTTTGCACAATGTCTCTTTTCCGTTAATTTTAGTAACTCTATTATATTTGATTGGGATCTGTAATACGTCTGTTTTCTTTGAAAATGTGGAAATCACATGCGTGGAAGAAAATGGGAGATAAACAAATGCTGGGGACGCCAAATTACGCCAAAATAGACGTTTGTTATAAAGATAGGTAATTCATTTTGTCAGTATCTCTTAAAATTCATTTTGTCAGTATCTCTTAAAAAGGCACCGCTTGATACGCTTTTTTATAATTATTTTTACAAGACATTGGAAAATTCTAATTCTAGGCAAACTTTTGAAAAAACGTGTCTGCTGAAAACTTTTCTATTGCAGAAAAATTATCAAAGAATAAGTTTTTGATGACAGTTAGGGATATTACTAATTGCTACAGTGATTTTTCTTATGCCGTATTTCTTTCGATTAACTCCTTTTTACTATTGGCAAACATCACATTTCTATGATTAATTATTTATTTCAGAAGTATTCATTATTTTAAGAACCTTTTTTAGGTTTGAAATTAGAGCGTATTTTCTAAATTTTCGAGACAGTTGTCTCCTTTGAAGAAATGTATTTTTGTATATTGCACAGCAACATATGATTTTCGCTTCTTTTGTGTACTCTGCATACATTATATTATCATCTTGGTAAAAAAAAAAAAAAAAAAAAAACACACACACACACACACGCACAAATGCTATCTATAAGCTTGGTAACAGCTTAACCACTAAATACCTTATATCTTGGAAGCAGCTACAGGTATTTTGAATTGGATGTAAGAACCGATATGACTTTGAAAAGAATACTAATAATAAAGGACACGGAACTAACTGAAAACTTCGCTTCACGTGCCGACAGGAAAAAGACTGTCCAGATATACAATAAAAATGATTTAAAGATTTGTCAACTCTATGAAACAAAATTACCAAGGTTTGGTAGCAACCGGTTGCTAAATGGCTTGGCAACAGTTAACTGTAGGCTTGGAAACAGCCATTAACAGGTTTAGTAACAACCTCCACTGGCATGGGTGAGGCCCGAATTTAGTGGGGCAGGCTTTGAACTTTCATAAAACTAAAGAAATCGGAAAAGCTTGAGAAAAGTAACAGAATGAATGAATGAATGTTGTTTTATGGCGCATCGTCATTTAGCGCGCATATCTGTGTTAAAAGATAATAAAGGTGGAATTGTTTAAACTGAAAAAGTTTGAATATATTAATAATGATAAAAAGAGTTGAATTAAGAAGTATTATGTGTGACTTTAAATGATAAAAGGTTATGTGTAACTTTTAATTTGCATAAAATATAATATTTAAATAATATTGAGTGACTGGGCATTCCCTGCCTACTCAAAGTTTTAAATGAAAAGGTTAAGACTGTGAATAGTAGCTTAAAGGAAATGATAACTTAACATTGAGAAAAGTGTGTAAAGAATGTAAAAACATGGGTAAGAAACTAAAGAGGAAATATCACAGTTTATTGTAAATGCCAATCTCCTTTATGAAAGCGATAATAGATTCAACGCTGACAGAATCAAAAAGATTTTTTAAACTATCGACGCTGAAATATTTTGTACGAACTGGCTGAAAGTCAATGCAGTCTAGTAGAATGTGTTTTATAGAGAAGGATGCATTGCATGGAATACATTCAGGGGCATCATCTCTGGTCAAGAGCCAGGAATGTGTAATGCGTGAATGGCCAATTCGAAGTCGTGCAATTATCACTTCTTCTCGACGAACAGACCTGTAAACGGGGTACCATTCACCGAGGGAAGGTTTAACTGAATGCAGTTTATTGAAAACATCAGCATCCCACTGGGATTGCCAAGAAGATTGGATATGTGTTAAAACAGAGGATTTAAAATCAGTGTGTGGAACTTTAAAATCTGAAATGGGAAGGTTAAGTGCAGATTTGGCAGGCCTATCGGCATTTTCATTGCCTTTGATGCCTACATGACTTGGAAGCCAGCAAAACACCAATCTATTCATAGAAGAAATTTGTGAGATCCTTTCAAGTAAAGTAAAGATCAAGGGATTCTCAAGTCGTTGATTTGAAAGGGCCTGTAAGTAGTATAGGAGAGTAGACCTCGGACAAATGGGGCATTTTGTCCGAGGTCTACTCTCCCTGGAACCATTTTGTCCCTAGTTCCCTCTCCCTGGGAGAGGGAACTAGGGACAAAATGTCCAAATTGGTCCGAAAAATCGTCATTTACCCTTAACTTTCCCTTAACCCTTCTAAAACCCTTTTGTTTTGTTCTAAAACCCATATACTTTCTTCTAATGGACAAATTTCTTCTAAAACCCTTAACCCTTAACGGTTCCACTGTTGGACTTAGTCTTTTTTGTCCCTAGTTCCCTCTCCCTGGGAGAGGGAACTAGGGACAGCCCTTAACGTTTTGATACAACCCTTAACTCCACGATATGTTTATTTTACCACCTTACGCTGTTTTAGGCAACCACCTTATTCGACTTAGTCTTTTTCTTTTGTCCCTAGGCTCCTTTGCCCGAAATAGACTGCCCCAGGGCAGTCTATTTCGGGCATCTTTGGACTTAGTCTTTTCTCCGTCTTTGTTCGGCTTAGGCTTTCTCTGTCATCGTTGGACTTAGTCTTTTTCCATGATATGGGTTATTTTCCGTCTTTGTTCGGCTTAGGCTTTCTCTGCTTTCGTTGGCCTTAGTCTTTTTTCCCACGATATGGATTATATTCCTTCTCAGCTTGGTTCAGCCGAAGGCCACTGTTTGACTTAGTCTTTTCTCAACCGTCTTTGTTCGGCTTGAACGATCATCGTTCATCTCTGTAGGACTTAGTTTTTGGAGAGGTGTTCTTTCTCTCTATTGGGGCAAAGGTTGGGGGTTGGACTTAGTCTTTTCTCCACGATATGGGCTATTTCATCTCCTCAACCTGGTTATAGCATAACCTTACCATACAAATATTGTGTTGAACTTAGTCTTTTCTCCACGATATGGGTTATATGAGTTATATACCGTATTATGATTGCATTAGTCAGACAAGATTTACATCCCTTTGTGCACTACGTGACTTTCCCCGGAAATCAAACATGACGTCATTTTCCGAAAATGTAACGGTATGTAACGGAATCATGTTTACTGGGTTTTTCCCACCATTTCCCAGGAATTGGATCATCTAGACTTATCCGATCTTAGTCTTACCCGATCTTAGACTTATTCATCCCTAGTTTTAATCGACCCTAGTTTTTAATCTGCAAAACTTTTTATTTGTAAAAATTTTCATTCGAAATTTTTCTCTCTCTGTAAGAGTACAACTCTTAGAAGACATCTGCGAAATTGACAATTCTCAAAAGATAGACTTTTCTTGGGGAATGGTTAGTCCTGAAAAGGACTGTTTTTGAGTTTTGTTTTTCTCCTCTATTGAGAGCCTTCCTCTATCGACAGCTTTCCTTTGATTCTTTCTTGCTGTGGCCTTTTTCTCCTCTAATGACCGGATCCAAAATTTGTCTGACAGATAGGACACTCCACAACTCTTCTCCGATCTGCTATCAGCTTTCTTATTTTGTTTATTTTATGTATAGGCAAAGTGGAGTCATGCATCATGGCCAGTAGAAATGTTGTTAGATACCATTTTGTCATCGAGAGAAGTAGAAATTGTACACGATAGTCCATCACCATTTCTTTAACTGTCGTCTATTCGGGAACCGAATGGTTAATGTCCTGGAAACATCATCGTCTTTTATACGCTTGGAGTCAGTTTGCCTTACTTATTCACAATTGTTGAAGATAGCTTTTCTAGGGTTTTTGGTTAGTCCTGAAAAGGACTGTTTCTCTTCTATTGAGACGATTTTTTGGTGTCGCTCTTTCAAAGATTTCTTCTCCTTTATCGAGAGCCTTCCTCTGATGACAGCTTTTCTTCTGATGACACCTTTTCTTCTGACGATAGCTTTTCTTCTGATGCCAGCTTTTCTCCTTGTTCTTTCGAGATCATCGGAAAGTTGAATTCCTTGAAGTTGTCAATGTTTTTTCCATATTTTCCCAAGCCTGTTTTTGTTTCTACTCGTGGTGGTATTACAGAGTAGGGATCGAAGCGTTGTTTTTTGTGAAGTTGGTTATCGTCTTTCTCTATTGTCTCTGATTTTCGTTTTCTTCCTCTTCTTTTTGGTTTGGGTTCTTCTGTCTGAGTTGACTGATGAGTTGCCTGGTAAGTTGTCTGGGGAGTTGACTGGTGAGTTGTCTGACGGTCTACAGGTGTGACGGTAGAAGCTGTTAACTTTTGAAAACTGGTTTTATCAAAGTTAATCTGGGTTGAAATCGCTATAGCTGAATCTTGTCTTACAGACGAATCTTGTTGACTCTGGTAGTTCTGTCGATTTTGTTGATTTTGTTGGCATAATGTCTCAATGTTTCTATTCAACATCTTCACTTCGTCTAAAATCTGGGTTATTACAGAATTTTGGTTTGAAATCATTTGAGTTATTTCTTCTTCGATTTTGTTAGCTGGTGGTATCATCGGGTCGATGAATGTTGAATTCATAGCTATCGATAGAATATCTCTGTTGTTTTCAGGTTGTGGTGAGAAAATGTCTAGGTCGGGTTTTTCTTGCGATAAGGAGTCGTCGTCTAAGTTGGATTCCATGGGATCCATTCTTCCGTGATCATCTTGGTCTAAGTTGGAGTCCATTTTCTGTTAACAGTTTGTTTTATTCACACTAGTTAACAAAAACTTTTTTCTAGTTAATAGGTTTATTCGTACTATTCGAGAATCGAAAGTCGAATGATTCTAGTGAGAAAGTTCGCCAGCCTTTTATAGTTTTTGATCGAAGGGGATTTGTCTTGGGACGTAGACTTTTTCTGTAGGTATTGTAGATAGAACATAATGTACTATATGACCTCACATAGAATGTGAGGTCATATAGTACATTTTTCCATCTCTGTTCTTTTCCAAGTCTGAACTTTTCTCTCTTTGTGAGATTTTTCTCTTTGCTCAAGTCTCAAGTTTTTGGGAAGGAATCAAAAAAACATACGACTTTTGTTTTTCCAAGTTTTTTGGGAAGAAATCAAAACAGACGACTTTTTTAAAATTTATTTCTTTATTCAAAAGTTTTTAACTTTATTCAACTTACAATAACATGATAACATTATCATGAAAAAACAGGAACGTTTAAAGCAAACGTTTCAACCATTCTAACCTATTTACAAATACATAAGTCATTCAAAGTTTTTACAATATAGTTTTAACACAAAACAATTCTTTACAATGCGAATTCGCAGATCCCTCGATTTTTCCACTTGTCTTCATGTTCCACAATAACTTTATGCAATTGGTCATGACCTAAAGACAATGGAAATTTGCTATCCATTTCACTATATTCGCGTACACCACTAGATGGAAAAACATGTTTTGAAACATGTTTTGAAAGATCTTTTGTCGAGAGAGCTGAATATGCGGTTTCTTCTGTGACATCTCGATCAAATAGAATATAGCCTTCCATGGTTTCCACTGTTTCCTCACCGTCTTGAATAGATCCCTTTTTGTAGCGTAAGTAAAAGTCAAATAGAACGGATTTCATTTTTAGGACGTTCAGAAAACTTTCTTCTGTTCTTCCTACGATGATGAATACCCATCGACTTGTGGTTCGCATTTGTTTAGCAATATAGTTATCTTTCAACAGACAAATTGCTAAATAAGCTTGGAGAGCCAGATCGAAATTTGTATCATCACACATCATCACAATAAAACTGTGCATTCTATACAATTTACAGGATGTTTCTCCTTTTGCAACTCCCTTATGCAATTTGTTTATCCAAAGTTTCACACAGGCAAATTTAATGTCAAACTGTACTTGTTCATCGAGCGTGTGCTGATGGGTGAAATCTCTATCATCTTTTTCACGTAGTTCTATCGGTAAAGGTAGCATTTCACTTGACATGATTTCTCACTTTTGATTTTTTCCACTTTTGATAGTTTTCTCTCTTTTAGAGCTGTTTTTAAAAACTGTTTTTAAAACTGCTTTTAAAGCTGATTTTTAAAGAACGTCTTACTTTGATCGTTCACTTCAATGTAACACGATGTTGTTTTCTTACAGTCTATTTATATATCCTCAAACTTTTATAACCATAGGGGACAGTATCAGTATCATTTACAATGACTCTTTTGGTATAGACAGAGCGAAACGTTTTTGACTGTGGTTCGCTGGTCACTGTTCTGTCTCTATGTCTTTTGATTCTACAGTCATACTGAACTTTAATTTCTACGGTGCGATCCAAAGCACATTTTGAATAGGTGTCGAAATTCACCAGCTGATTTGTATTGTGATCCAAAGTAATTCCCTTGACTTTACATTTGCTTTTTTCTTTTCCATCTTTTGTTTTCATCTTATAAGCGTAATTCTTGGGACCTAAGCCTCTGAAATGGGTGATTCTACAATCAGGCTCTTCATCGGTCCATTTTCCTAGTCTGCTGTTAATAATGGGAGGGTTCCACAATTCAGGATCATGAATGTACATACAACTATCTGTATCGAAATACAGAACTCTATCCCCCAATCTTTCAAGAACGCTGTACAGTTCCAACCTTGCATAAGCTGTTACGTAGGATGCTACAATAACATTAGCTGTCGCATGCGTTTCGACAAAGTCCATCTTTTCTTCATAGTTGACCAAGATGCATTCGCACTCATTGTCAAAGATTTCCACATGTTTCACCGTATATTTCGGGTCGGTAATCAACTCGAAATATTTAGACGGTTCTCTGATGTATTTCGTCTTGCTCATATTTTCACGCTGTGCTAATTTTCCCCAAAGACAGTTCAGCATAATCTTAGCAAATGATCTTTTGCCAGGATTTTTTTGAATACGTTTGGGGTCGAGACGAATCCCTTCGGCTTCCTCATACTCACGAATGAATTGGGCCTTTTCCGAATCTGTCTGACACCAGCCGGGATAGCCACTAGCTTCTTGCTTGATTTTCAAGAAATTGTCCACATAGCCTTTAAAGAATTGGTCCGAAACAGAGTCGAAATGCCAGATTTCATACACTTGCATTAGTCGATAACCACAGTCGAGAGCTTTGAACAGTTCGAATGTAACCCAAGTTCCAACTAAGGCTCTCTCTTCTCTGTCATGATTACAAAATTTTGAACTTTCTTGTGCACATTTCATACAAAGTGGAAACATCATCTTGTTGTTACAGTGAACTGGAAGAACGGGATGAAACAAATCCATTGGGGGTAGAACTTTACATTTAATGAGGCCTTCATACTGACGAATATTATCCATGTCAATGTTCTCATAAGTCAAGATTGTGGGATGGCCTACAGGATAGAATTTATGTTTGCAGACGTAAGGATACAGAGAGCAAATGTCAATGTACTTGATTTCCTTCTCACTGTTTTCCTCAACATCGTAGGCAATTTTTATTGCATTGCATCTGCCTCCAGCCAACCCCTCTCTTGGTTCGATGGGGTCCTGGTTCGGGTATAGACTTTCAATGGTTTTTCTGTATTCTTTATCCTTCTTCATCTTGGCGTCGAATTCGTGCTCCCATATGGTCACGACGTTATATCCCATTCTTTTGAGGGTTTCTAACCGTTCGATAGTACTGTCGTACAATTCGGCCATTGATTTTCCATTGATGGGGTTGATATATTTTCGATCCTTGAAACATGTCTGACAGCCATGAAATAAATCCCCGAGGAATTCATAAACCGTGTTTGATTGGTGGTGAAATCCATCTACAGTGTATTTCCCTATTCGGTATTCACCACCATTTTTGGCGTGTTGAATACGAATCACTTTTTCTCTAGCGATGCTTTGAATCCAGCGTATTGCTTTCATAGAAAACTGACGTCTGATTGGGTCTTTGCATGAAATGATGGCTATCTGATCTTTTGGTAAATAATCTTTTCGCCAAATCTTGTTACAGGCTCCAGCGATGGTAAACGACTCTGTAAATGGACAAATCCCACTCTGTTCGATGAACAACTTTCTGAATTCACCACAACCTCGTCTTAGGATATCAACATCTGATCGACAGTACATCTCCATCTCTTTTTGAAAATTGAATTCCTCACCGTTTTGAACTTTGTCATTATACCAGACTATGAATTTCGATCGAGCCTCTTCAGACATTGAATTGGGTTTGTAATAAGACATATCCAAGTATGGCCCGACGTAATCCCAAAATTCGTCTGTGTTTGCCCAGTGAGGAAAGTAGCCTTTTTTCATTTCTTGAAGTCCAAATGTAGTCGGAAATTTTGCCAACCCAAAGTTCATGAAACTGAAGGAGTCGATCAAACGCACACCATTCAGTTCTAACTTCAAAATATTATTCCCATTCATGGTTACTTCTGGTTCTCTCATTCCTACGTTGATAATATGATTGAGAATAAATTGACCATCATAACCTTTGAGATTATGGGCAATAGCTATGATTCCTTTATGATGTTTTGTAAAGAGCCAGCTACAAAATTGACTCAAAGTTTCTTTTCCTTGAAAAATAACTTCTCTTCCTTCTTCAAATTCACTGCATGTGGAACAATGAAAATCAAGTGGTTTATCGATACATTCAGCACAGGCTCGATGTGCAATACAGTAATTCGGAATATGTACCCCAGTATCTTGCTGGCATTCGAAATCAAAGAAAATGAACAAAGGTTTTTTGACGACAGAAGAACTCGTCTCATCATCGTTGTTGTGATTCATCTTACTTTGGTAAGGCTGAATAAAACACTGATGAGTATAGTCAACGATCTTTTTGCAAAGAGGACACTTTTTCTTTCCCTTACAACGATGATTTTTCTTTCTGTCAAAAATTTGACCTCCACATTTTGAACAAAGTTTCACTAATTCACAAATGGTTTTCTTTTCTTTGCCTTGAAGTGTTTTGTGATTTTTCAAGCATGCTGCACTGAAAAATCGTCGATGACACTTGTCGCAGACATACTCTTTTGATTCCGATGGACATTTTCCAGTACGAAAGCAACCTTTACAGATCTTTGAGCAAGCATGGGTTTCCCGACTATTGTAACGTGCGTCGCAGAACTCACAATAACAAGCACAATCAAGAAAACCTGCGATGGATTTGATGTAATCATAATGGTTTTGATGAAAGTACAAATGTATGATTTTACTATCGTCTTTCACTTCTGGATGTTCAAATACTTTTTCCAATTTCGATAGCTGTTGATGAACTTTAATAACATAGCTTTTTTCATACAAGAACTCTTGAATTTTTTTGTATTCTTCAAGACCTACAGGCTGTGTCGGTGAAAGTCCAACTTCATTCATCAATTTCTCGGCTTCAATCTTTTGAAGTGGTCTGTTTGATCTTTTGATGAGATCCCATCTTCGATTCCATTCTTGGGTGTTTTCACGTTCATGGTAACAAATCCCCACAACAACCGCTCTTGCAAAACATAGATGGTCACTATTGTTAATTTCAATAAGCGATTGTTTCTTTTTTGCAAAAACCTTTGAATCCAATAGGTCTGTGGCTCTAACTCTTTTTCCACTTCCCCTTGGTGGTATCGTATGTGTAATATCAAATGTCATGCATCCATCGTTCAAGACGAATTCTTCATTCGATTGTAGAACTTTTTCAATTTCGTTCAACATCGTATGACTCTCCAACTCCCCCACATATAGAAAGGGAATATGAATCCCCATATCCAATGAAGGGTGGTTGACACTGATTCTAATCATATCCCTCGATTCAGCCTTTAACTTTTGAACGATTTGTTGGATAACATCGTCGAATAAACCGGTCAATTGTTGTGGCTGTAGCTCATTGAATTTCTTAAAAGACGCCTCCAGTAGATGAGATTCTGTTTTGAATTTTCTTGACTTCTTTTTTCCCACTTCTGTTAAGTCGTATAGGCTTCTCATATCCAAGGCGTTTTTGTCTGAAGAAGATTTTTTGTATTCTTCTTCTTTCAAAGATTTCTCGTCTTTCAAAGATTTTTCATCTTCATTGATTAGTCCTGAAAAGGACTGTTTCTCTTCTTTCAAAAATTTCTCATCGTCGCTGGTACAAGCCACATTCATTTGTACAGCTTTCTCCTTTGTCGAGTTTGACGGTGGACATTTCTCATCGTTTTCTTCTTTCAAAGATTTTTCATCGCTTAGTCCTGAAAAGGACTGTTTCTCCTCTTTCAAAGATTTCTCATCGTTTTCTTCCTTGGGGAAAAATGGTCCAGTAGGCTTTTCTTCTTTCAAAGATCTTTCACCGATTTCGCCGTCACTTTCTTCTTCTTTCAAATTTTTTCTCTTTTTGGGTGGACATATCTCATCGTCACTTTCATCATTGGTACTGCTGTCTGGGTAGACTAGGATTCTTTTTCTTTTCTTGGCCGGTAGTAATTTTTTTCTCTTTTTCGACATGTTCTGACTTGCCTCATCGTCGCTTGTGCTGTCCGAATACGGCACTAGTCTTTTAGGTGTTGTTTTATGTCTGTAGCTTTTAAACATGTCTGCAAGTCAAGTAATGATCCAGACATAGAATGACCCAAAACTCAAGAAACCTGGCTTTTTATATCTTTTTCAGATCGAATGGGCATAAAAAGATGTTACAATTGACAATTCCATCATTCTTCGGAAAGAGTTCGAACAGAGCAGTCGATAGAAAAATGAGCGAGTTCAAGCTAAAAAGTACAACACCAAAGAGAGTGTATTTGTATGTTAACCCATACACTCACGATTATGAGATCACCAATATACCACCACGATATCAAGTCTACCATACTGGGAACTACGTGGGATCATTTCTATCCCACCAACCTTTTGCAGAAAAAGGTGTCTATCGTATCACCAGAGTCCTGGATCAAGCGACATTCGACAAACGCCATAGAGTGGATGATGTGACAACGAATAGTTGCTTTACATGCGACAGATCAGGACATTGGGCCAACCGATGTCCAGAGAAAGAAAATCAGATGTGTAAATTCGTTTTTGTCTTCGTGAACCCCCACACCCACGATGTCAAAATTTCATCAATAGCGGAAACGAATGGTGAATCTCAACATATGAAATACGTTGGGTCTCTATTATCCTATAAAGTAGACGAGAATAAACGAAAGACAAAACCGTCACAGTCTACAACTTTATCGAGTGGAAAGGGACAGACCTCACAACAAAAACCCCAAAACAACAAACAGAGTTCTCAAAAATCTTCAGCGATTGGAAACAATCAAATCAACAAGGTTTCTTCAAGTCCTGAAGAAAAGAAAATCAACGATAAAACCAACGATAAAACCAACGAGTCATCGACTGAAAATCAGATCGAGAGGGAGATTGAAAATATGGAGTTTGATAACACAGAAATCAGCGATACAGAAATCTGTAGAATTCAAATAGATTACCCTGTGAAGAAGAAAACCTCTTCAGAAAAGAAAATCAACGATAAAATCAACGATAAAATCAACAAGCTTTCTTCAGAAAAGAAAGAGGACACGCTTATACTCGATCAGAAATCTGGAGAACCCCAAAACAATGAACAGAAGGTTCAGAAATCTTCAACGATTGGGGACAATCAGATCAACGAACAGAGGTTAGGGAAACTCAACAAGAACCTTTCTTCAGGGAAACCTTCTTCAGTAGCTGGAGAGGGGAAAGCCAAGATTTCTTCAGAAAAGAAAGTCCTACCAGTAAAACCTACTCGACGAGAAGGAAAAAAGATTTGTTCAGATATCGAGTTGAGACGTAAATGGAAATCCGATGTTGTGAAAAATAATGAAAAGAAACGCAAGAGTGATTGTGAACCTGACATTCCGAAGAAAAAAAGAAAATTGTGTCTGTAATTTTTAACAGAAAAAAGAAAGAACTATTTCAAAAGAACTGTTTCAAAACTATTTTAAAATCAAATTTTTTCAAAGACTGCGTTGCCTCATCGTCGCTTGTACTGTCCGAATACGAGAAGAATCTATCCAAATAAGGTACTATCCGAATACATTGTTTTAGGGCTGTAGCTTTTAAACATAATTGTTTGTAAGTCATAGCGTACTGTCCGAATAAGGGACTATCCGAATACATTGTTTTATGCCTGTAACTTTTAAACATGCCTGTAAGTCAAGTCTTTTAGACCTTGTTTTAGGGTTGATGATAAGTCAACCTTTTAGGCATGGTTTTAGAAGCTGTAACTTTTAAACATGACTGCAAGTCAAGTAATGACCCAAATAATGATTATTGTATATAAAGTTTAAATAAAAAGTTTTTAAATGTTTTAAATATATCATTGTAATGATTATTGTACAGAATGTTTTTAACTTTATTCAACTTACAATAACATATTTACAAATACATGATTCATTCATTGTTTCTAACCGTTCATTGTAATGATTATTGTACATAAATAAAAAGTTTTAACAGTTCATTGTTTCTAACCGTTCATTGTAATGATTATCTAACAACAAATAAAAGATATGAAAAGCATATAGGACTTGACTTTGTTTGTTTTGACAATTTGAAGCAGACTTTCTGGGTCTTGGTTAGTCGATTCATAATCTTCTGAAAAGGACAATTTGAAGAAAGTAAAAAACTTTCTTGGTATTGGATAGGTCTGAATGACTAGGTCTGAAAAGGACAATTTGAAGAAGCAGACTTTCATAGAACTTTCTTGGTATTGGATAGGTCTGAATGACTAGGTCTGAAAAAGACTACAACTTCCTTCAAGTTTTCCTTCACTTCTCTCCCGAACTTCCATCAGATAACCCACAATAGCTTGGTATTAGCAGTATTTGGACAAGTATTACTAAGTACTTCCAAAGAAACTCAACATGGGAGAAAAAGACTCACCATGGAGAACAGTGCTCGGACAACTCCATCGTGGGAATGAGAGAAATCGGCCGGTTTTTATAGCCCGGCAGGAGGATTGACCTACTTTGATACAGAATTAACAGAATTAAGAGCGCGACCATGGGCGAAAGCATATAAAGACTAAGTCCTACAATATCTATGCGAATATATCTATATGAATATATCCATGCGAGTGCAGAAGCAACGAGGCCTACGATTGGCTAACGTTAATTCCAATAAAAGAGCGCGAACGTGAGCGGAAGCATGTAGATAGAGCATCACGTTCATATAGAATATGATATTCTATCTATAATATCTATTATAGAAAAAAGACTAAGTCTATGATCTACAACACCTAATCGAAGATAGAGAAAAAAAGCCTAAGTCCAACCTTTGCCCCAATAGAGAGAAAGAACACCTCTCCAAAAACTAAGTCCTACAGAGATGAACGATGATCGTTCAAGCCGAACAAAGACGGTTGAGAAAAGACTAAGTCAAACAGTGGCCTTCGGCTGAACCAAGCTGAGAAGGAATATAATCCATATCGTGGGAAAAAAAGACTAAGGCCAACGAAAGCAGAGAAAGCCTAAGCCGAACAAAGACGGAAAATAACCCATATCATGGAAAAAGACTAAGTCCAACGATGACAGAGAAAGCCTAAGCCGAACAAAGACGGAGAAAAGACTAAGTCCAAAGATGCCCGAAATAGACTGCCCTGGGGCAGTCTATTTCGGGCAAAGGAGCCTAGGGACAAAAGAAAAAGACTAAGTCGAATAAGGTGGTTGCCTAAAACAGCGTAAGGTGGTAAAATAAACATATCGTGGAGTTAAGGGTTGTATCAAAACGTTAAGGGCTGTCCCTAGTTCCCTCTCCCAGGGAGAGGGAACTAGGGACAAAAAAGACTAAGTCCAACAGTGGAACCGTTAAGGGTTAAGGGTTTTAGAAGAAATTTGTCCATTAGAAGAAAGTATATGGGTTTTAGAACAAAACAAAAGGGTTTTAGAAGGGTTAAGGGAAAGTTAAGGGTAAATGACGATTTTTCGGACCAATTTGGACATTTTGTCCCTAGTTCCCTCTCCCAGGGAGAGGGAACTAGGGACAAAATGGTTCCAGGGAGAGTAGACCTCGGACAAAATGCCCCATTTGTCCGAGGTCTACTCTCCTATACTACTCCTGTAATGTTGACAAAGAGTCCGAAAAGATAATGAAACGGTTGGAATTAGAATGTTCAGCTAGATTAAGGGCAAGATCAATAACTTTAATTTCTGCAGAGAAGATAGAGGAATTGTTTGGAAGGCGGCACTTTAAGCTCCTTTCTCCATAAATAGCGGCAGCTGCTACAGAATTTCCCTCTTTAGATCCATCTGTATAGATTGGTTTGAAGGAAAAATAATGCTCCTTTATCTCGTTGTATCTAGCATGAAACACAGTTCTATCCGTGACAGACTTTTTGTCGGATGCAAGGTCAAATCTGAATTCTGCACTGTTTAGTGTCCATGGAGGGATTTCAGAGATTTTATAGTCGGCAATAGACTCAATGTCTATGCCAAGGTTATCTACAATGGGCTCCATGCGGATACCAAATGGAGGAATAACATTTGGTTTCCTTTCAAAAAGACGTTTATACTGGGGTTTAAAAACAACTTTATGAGTTGGGTTAAAAACGATTCGACTTCAATTTTAAAAGATATTGAAGCGATAGTTTTTCCCTCCTGTAAGAAAGAGAAGGTTCATTAGCCTCAACATAGAGACTATTGACGGGAGAAGTTCTGAAAGCGCCAAGTACAAGACGCAGGCCTTCGTGGTGTATAGGATCGAGAATTTTAAGGCAAGATTTACGGGCTGATCCGTATACGATAGATCCATAGTCTAATTTGGAGCGAACTAAAGACCGATAAAGCCGCAAGAGGACTTTACGGTCTGCTCCCCATTCAGAATGGGCCACAACCTTTAGAAGATTAAGAGCCTTCTTGCATTTCTTTTTAAGTGCAGTGATGTGAGGAAGGAAGGAAAGCTTTCTGTCAAAGATGACTCCGAGAAATTTAAATTCAGAAACGACTTCAATTTTGGTTTTGTCCAAATACAGTTCAGGGTCTGGATGAACACCACGTAGATTACAAAGGTGCATGCATTTTGTTTTGGACTTTGAAAATTTGAAGCCATTTTCATCAGACCACGTTTGGAGTTTGTTGAGACACTGTTGAAGTTGTCTCTCAATAATATTTATATTTCGAGATCTGAAGCATATAACAAAGTCATCAACATAAAGAGAACAGTCTACACCAGGACAGATAGCTTTAACTATACTGTTTATTTTTACACTAAAAAGTGTAACAGAGAGAATACATCCTTGGGGCACACCCATCTCCTGTTCACGGGCTCCCGAGACAGTATTACCAACTCGGACACGGAAAAGACGTTCATCCAAGAAGGCTGAGATAAAAAGAGGAAGACGGCCTCGAAGACCAAAGTCATGCAAGTCTTTAAGAATTCCGTATTTCCAAGTCGTATCATAAGCGCTTTCAAGGTCGAAAAAGACAGATACTACATGTTGTCTATTAATAAAGGCTTCTCTGACAAAGGTTTCAAAGCGGAAAAGATGATCGATAGTGCCACGTTGACGACGAAATCCACTCTGTACATCAACGATGAAGTTGTTTTTTTCTAGAAACCAGACAAGCCTGTCATTGACCATACGTTCTAGAGTCTTGCAGAGACAACTAGTAAGAGCTATTGGACGATAGTTGGCGGGGTCACTAGCATCCTTGCCAGGTTTTGGGATTGGAATGACTAGTGCCTCTCGCCAGGATGAAGGAAAATCATCGGACTGCCAGATATCATTAAAAATATCAAGTAAAACAGAGAGAGAAGTAAAAGGTAAGTGTTTTAAAAACTGGTAATGAACTTTATCTTGGCCAGGAGAAGAATCGTGAGCTTTATTCAGAGCAGATTTTAATTCTTTAAAGGTGAAGAGTTTATTATAGTGCTCTGAATTAGAAGAATTGAAATTAAGTTTTTTCTTTTCTTCTCTGGCTTTATTCCTCTGAAACTTTTCAGAATAGTTTGCAGAGGAAGACTTTTTGCAAAAGGTGTCGGCAAGAGCATCAGCTATATCCTGGGGTGTTTCCAACGAAGTATTGTTAACTTCAAGGTGACTGAGAGGGGATTGGCCTTTGCCATTGATCTTTCTGATCATGTCCCAGGTTTTTTTTGTAGTAGTTCTACTATTTAATTTAGAGACATATTGTCTCCAAGCCTTGCGCTTACTTTCTCTAATGGTACGACGAGGCTTTGCCCTGGAAATACGGAATAAGTTATGATTTTCTTTGGTAGGTCTGAGGTTAAACTTTCTAAGGGCTTGTTTTCTGTCTCTGACAGCCTGTTTACAATCATCATTGTACCAAGGCTTGTCAGGACGTTTTGGATTTGTCGAGGTCTGAGGGACGGACTGTTTAGCTGCATCAATTAATAGGGAAGTGAAAAGTTTTGCGGGATCATCGCAATTTCCAAATTTGTCATGTGTAATGGTCTGTTCACAGAGGGTTTCAAATCTATTCCAATTGGCTTTGGAGAGCTTCCATTTCTGCGGTTTTATGCTGCTGGATGGTTGTGTAGATGAAAAGATAATAGGGAAGTGATCACTTCCACACAAATCCTCTTTCACTTTCCAACTGAAATTGGGAAGTAAGACTGGGCTGCATAAGGTTAAATCTATAGATGAGTAAGATCCAGTTGCTGGATGTAGGTAGGTTTTGGACTTGTTATCATTCATGAAAGACAAAGAGTTGTTCGAAATGAAGTTCTCCAACTGTAAACCTCTCTGGTTAGTGTCATCACAACCCCACATAACATTGTGACCATTAAAGTCCCCAGCAAGAATATAGGGGGATGGCAATTGGGAAATGAGATCATTCAGATTTGTCTCATTAACAGGTGTACTTGGGGGGAGATATAAAGAACATAGTGTAACGGCACTGTGTAAAGATAATCTGATGGCAACAGCTTGCAAGTTTGTGTTAAGAGAGATAACTTTATGAGGTATGTTGTTATTAACAATAACAGAAACACCACCTCTAGCTTTCTCGCCTTCGGTAAAGACTTTATTGTAAATGGAATGGTATTTGATTGAGATATCATCCTCCCGTTTAAGGAAGGTTTCTTGAAGACAAACAGCAACTGGTTTGTGATCACTAATTAAAAGGGAAAGTTCGTCAAAGTTTGACTTCAGACCTCGACAATTCCACTGGATTATGGTATCCATTGTGCATGAAGAAAGTATAAAAGCTAAAGTAAAAAAAGAGGTTGTAAACCAATGCATTTTAAAATAGGTTGATTAAGACTTCATTACAGTTGTCTCGGGTTTGGACGTGTGCCAAGTATCAGTGTCCTTGTTCCAAGTATCTTTAGAAATGGACCAGATAGAGGCTTCTGAATCTGAAGCCTCACCTTCCAGATTTTCAGCATCTGCATCCATGTCCTCTAGCTCCGAAAATCTGTTGGAGGTAGGGACAGGATCATTTACTCTGACTGTGATTTCACAAGATTCATGGGAATCTCTAGATTGTGATTTAGGTTTGGAAGAAGACCTTTTAGGAGATCGAGGTGTATGATTAGGTTTGTTATCTTTAGATGAAACATTAGATTTTATTGTAGACTGTGAAGATGGAGGTTGGGGTTTCTTTGGAGGCTGTTGTGAAGGGGGAGATGGCTTTGAAGGTTTTTTTGAAGAGATATTTTGCGAAGAGGTAGACGGCTTTGAAGTTTTTTGTGAAGAAATACTTTGAGAGTTTGTGGGTTTTGAGGTTGCAGAAGGGGTTTTGTTTGTTGTAGACGCATATGGAGAGTCAGGAATTAGTTTGGACAAGGTGGATGGAGGGAGAAGTTCTTTCAGCTCAGTAGCTACATCAGGAAATTTTTGAAGGAGAACTTTCGCTAGAATCTTACAAGTGCTGCAGTCATCCTTTTCAGTTGACGAGCCAACAACACCTGCATAGCTAGGACTAGAAGAGGTTTTCTTTCTTTGTTCAAATATTTTCCTTGCTTCTGGAAAGCTAACATTATTGTTGTATTTAATGGACAGCACTTCTTTTTCTTCTCTCCATACAGGACACTCTCTAGAAAAAGTAGAGTGTGGAGACTTGCAATTAATGCAGAGAGGGGGATTTGAACATGTAGTACTGTCATGGTCAGGTCCTTGATGAGCACATTTAGAGCATGTTTCTTGATTTTGACATTTACTGATGTGATGGCCGTATCGCTGGCATTTAAAACATCGCAAGGGATTTGGCACATACACATCTACTTTTACAATTTGGAAGCCTATCTTGATAGATGTTGGAAGAACAGGTGAAGAAAATGTTAAAATGTATGTGTTTGTGAGTCTCTGTTCTCCATCTCTGCGTACAGAAATTCGCTGAACATCGGATATACCTTGTTGTTTCAAGTTGTCTTTAATTTCTTGCAAGGAGTTGCAGTAGGAAAGCTCCTTGCATCTAATTACTCCTTTACAAGAATTGAGTGTAGGATGTGGGAAAATTTTAACATCCGTGTCGAAGAATTTTGTGTGTTTTAAAAGATTCAGTGTTTGTTGATTAGTGAGACATTCAACTAGAAGGGTCTGGTCTTTAAGTTTTTTGACAGATTTGGGAGTTCCAAGGATGCTAGTTATTTGTTTTTCTATTACGAACGGTGAGAGTTTTGTTATAGGTTTTGAAGGATCTTTGGACTGTATAATTATGAAACGTGGAGAATGAAAAGAAGAAGTAGGAAGTGAAGGTTCTGTTTCAGATTCACTATCTGAAAGAGGACGTTTGCTTTCATTCAGCTTGGCCTTTTTTTGGGACGCCATGTTTCTGTTTAAAGTTTCACCACCGATGCTCCCCACCCGCCATGGAGCCCAACAAGGGGACATGGTCTGGGGAAAGCCCATTCGCAGACCATGACAGGGATACATCAGTGGTATACTCGGTATGAAAGGGCTAGACTGGACAGATGTATTCTCACAGAAAGTTCTACCAAGCTTAGACAATCATAGAGAGGTTACAAATGTCAGCCAAACACCAAAGAACTTTCACCCGATTGACCCATGAGCGTCCGCCTTCTAGGGCAGAACAAGAAATATGAAATCTGGAAAGAGTGTGGGTTAGATATGGAGAGGACAGTAAATTTAATGGAGAGAAGGGTATAAGAGAAAGAACATATTAGATGCCCTAGGGCAAGGCGTGACCAGCCGATTGATAGAAAAGTAACAGAATGAAGTCAGATGTGTAAAATGAGTTAACAGAAAGCGTAAGAGAAGCTGAAGAATATCTCTCTATTTCCTAATACGTTACGATCTCACTCATTACCGAAGATAAAAATGCAAAGATAGTAAACTATTCTCTTACATAAATTTGGATAAAGAGACTGAAAAACGGATGAAAAAGAAACTAAACAGGATTTGTCTCCCTTGATGTCACCGTTTACGTTCGGAACGCATCAATAAACATGAATGTACATAGTGTTTAAACTGCGGAACTGTCATCGGATTGAGCTCTACTGTATGGAAAAATACTTCAGGTAAGGTCTACTGGTTTAATTTCGATCCCCAAACGCTGCCACCATTTGTAACAGCCCACCCCTCTCGATACTACGTATTCAAGTTACTGGGAATGCGTTTTTTTTTTTCAGTGACAAATGTTCCAGCGACAGAAGGAGAAATACTACTCGGGACCTAGAATCGGTCCCGAGACTTCCTGGGAACGGAAGTTATAAATTGTATCCAAGGGTATAAGAGCTCTCTGATGGGAAGCTAACTCAATATTTATAGTAAACATTCCGACGGAACAAATAGATCTCTAAAGAGACAAATCTGTAAAATAATAATATTAAAAGAGCCAGTCCTTACAGTTTAAACACCAATTTAATATAATAGATCTACGCCTAAGCCCTTTTACACAGGACAGCCTGAGAAATATGTCGAGTCCATAAAGTCGGAAATATTACCAACAATTCATAATGTAGAGAAATATTAATACTTTAATCTTAGTACCTTAGAATGATACTTTGTCACGTAAATTGTAAGAATCAGTGTTAGAAGTGGAGTGAGGTGAAGAAACGCTGTGCACACGGCTTTTATACTGCCCAGTCCGGGAGGAGAAGGTTTCCTCACGAACCTCGGCCACGTCCGTACAAATGAACATTAAAGGAATCGGAACGTTGCCATAACGACGTCGACCACGTCCGTCAATCTCCGTGAGTATTTCTGTTACTTAAGAAATACTTCATGAGTATTTCTTGGGAAGAATTACGAACGGAGGGGACAGTTTTCTCACAAAAAATAAGAAAATAACTTGTGTTTACAACATGACGGTTCCGAAAAGCCTCTGAAAAAACAATACAGATATTCAAATTTACTGCGAACAGTATCTCGTTCAAAGTCGCATATTCAAACTCCACACAACTATGCATTTTATGCTGGGTCATAAATGTCAATACAGACAATATGAAACTCTGACACATAAAGTTTTAAAGAATAAATAGTCGACAAAAGCACTGAAAATGGGTGCAGCTAGAAAGGGATCGGTTAAATAGGTACTTATACATTGATCCTTTGTGTATTTTGTGCATGACATCGTGACAAACGAAAAAGATTAACAAATAAACATTGGCCGGTAAAACTATATTAGTCAAAAAGTGGTTTCTCTTAGACAGAAATGCATATGATCTCTTTCAAATAGATAGAATGTATTCGATCTCTTTCTAAAGATAAATATCGTCATATAATTGACATTTGACACAATAAATGAGGAATTCACAGCGATGATTTAGGTTCTTCAGACGATCCTTCATGCCTGAAATTTCAATCAGTGAAACTTAAAGTCACTTTCAACAACTTGAGCATTTCTACATATTGGTCGAAAACCTGAAAGAGGATCATTCCTTACAATATGTTAATAAGATCTCGGAGTATTTTCACTATATTGAAATTAGTGAAAAAAAAAACATCTACCTCTTCTCAAGTGTTGGGCAATTTTTTCACGCCAGCGCTATAGTTAAAAAAAAAAAAAAAAAAAACTTGGTAGAGTTCAGATGATTCTAGATACAAATATCATAGGTCTCAGCAGTTCACTTCGGAAAAGTTTCCATGGTAAATTGTTTTCCTAGAAAAATTCGCCTTAACAAGTCAAAGTAAAAAAAAAAAGTTTGCATGCAAAACGTTCGTTCGTTCGTTTACACCTTTATCTGAATTCTATAGTAAAACCCATTCCCTCTTTTGATTTTGGCTTGGACTCTTCTTTTTCTACATCTTTTACAGTCACTTTGACTTTAACCTTAGCTATACATTGATGACACAGTGTGCATGATCTGCAAATCGGGATCGATGACAATTCAAAGTATCTGAATTTTAGCTCAAAGATTGTTAAAGTGCACCTCCAGCCTAGATTTTTTTTTTTTTTTTTTTTCATTTCCTGATTACTAATGATATTTTGATGACACTCTCACTAATCCGGTTATTTATATAAATTATTTTAATGCATTTGTAAGCACAGGTATGTAACTTAAAAATCCAATTAGCGAGCTCCTAAATCGACCAGGTAAAAATACTTGGTGACGTCATCGCATGAACGCCTAAACAACTTCCGGTTACAAGAAAACGTCGTGTTAGGCTAAACATCTTCGTTTTCTACGCTCATTGAAACTTTAATTTGTAAATATGCCACGAGGAGATCACGGTGGAACATCCAAATATACCGATGTTAGCTGCGTCGCCGCTAATTGTGGCAATACTAATGCAGATGGCGTTTCCTTGCATTATTTTCCGAGAGACCTAAAGAGAAGTAAAACGATAGACAGATTTCGTACACTTCAAAAGAGTTTGGATTGGACCAACGCATTATTCTGCTTTATGCTCAACACATTTCGCTAAAGGATGCATCCCTTTTACACGCAGATTTCAAATGGAATATATGTGTACAAAACCTAAGAGATAACCGGCGATGCCGTCCTGTATTTTCGGTGATCATTTTAGGGGATCGTAATCAAATGGATCTACATCAAACTGTCCTCAGTGACCTTTGTAAAATTCTAAATCCTATCCATAAATAATCAACATAAGGGTGACTTAAGAACAAGAACAGATAAGTAGTGACTGCTTATTGTGACAGGTGTGCGTTTGATCGATTGAATTATAGTTTTATAACGTCCCTCTGTGCTTTAGGCATATTTTGTACGGACCGCCACACGTCTGCGTCAATTTGTACCAATCAATTGACTACATTACAGCTCTTGGATCGCCCATCCGGCAGTGCGTTACCGATATCAAAGGAGCACCGAGATAACCTTTCATCCATTTTTTATGAAAAATGATACGACACATGTTTCTTTTAAATCTGAAAAATAGAGACGGAATATAAATATCTTGGAATAGGAGGTTTAAAATATCAACTTAAGCTACTTTTCTTATGTTCATGATCTAGACTCTATTACAGTTATTCGTCTGTTGGAACATGACTGAAATTGTAACGAAGAAGGTTCGTTTTTTTTTTCTTTTAGAGATCGGGATTTTCTCAATAATTCAAAGTGCGCATATAGTGCTACAAGTTTAGTTGAAAAGCTTATAAACCCTTTACTAAACAATCCCGAGTTTTAACGACCCTGAGAAAGAAGGCGTCTTAAAAATTGTTGGAAAAGGAGAAAATGTTTGTAAGCAGCGTTTTCACCTTTTCCTAAAATACTTTCTACTTTTTCAAAGCCAATTTCCTCCGTTTCGACCAAATTTAATTTGTCGGATTCACATTCTTTGGATTTGGACGAGTTCTAATTTGGCCATTTGGTAAAAGGTTTTAACCGAATAACCTTTCACTTTTACTGTTTTTAAAAGCCTTTCCAGAACGTCATATTGTAGACTTTTTCAAATTCAAACATCTGCAGACAACAAATTCAACATTGGTACAAATGAGCTTAAGCTCGCTGATGGGTCAGAAAACATTGTTGGAAAAGGAGAAACTGCTGGTAACCAGCATTTTCTCCTTTTCCTACAATGTTTTCAAGTCTCCTTTATCAGGGTTGTGAAAAAGGGTTAACTTAAGAAGAGCCAATGTGAAAAAAGGGGGAAAACGGGGGAAAGAAGACGAAAAGAATAGTTGAAGTACCATACCAGTGTCTGCAAAAAACAGGAACAGTTTATTTACCAAAAAAAAAATACCATATCGTTTAAACTACCTTAAATATTACTCTCGTAACAACGAAGGACAGCTCAGCTCGAAATTCAAATCTTCCTTTCATCCCCTAAAAAGGTAATTCGAGCTTCATTTTGAGTCACGAAATGTGTGCTATAATTGTTTTCGTTGAAAAGCTGATAAAGGGTTAGACATGTGTTCCTTTGATTCCAGTATTTCACTGTCAAAGTTGATGACATGTAGAAGCGCTGTGATGTACTTGCTAGGCGCAGATTAACACGCACGTGTCATGATAAAGTTTTTATCCTATTCAATCTTATTTTGATCATTTATAAATGTAGGATCTTGAATTATTAAAATCTGTTACAGAGGGTGCGTCCATTTTAATTTCTGACCCCAAATTTGTCTAAACACTTTTTGCTTTCAAATGCAATGGTATAGATAACCGCGTACTGGACTTCATAGTGTTTTTTTTTTTTATCTAGTCCTCTAAAACCAAGGCATTTTGCGGAACATGTATTATCTCAATCTTGATGCTTCGTTTTGATTACTTGTTAATGTAGTCTGCATATGGAAACTTTTATCATGACGCCCGACAAGAGACAGGGCTTGTCTTAAACTTGCATGACTCCTTCCGTAGGATATAGTGAAACTGATATTATGACATTTCTTTTTTGTCTCTTCGAAAGTGATAAAAAGTGACAAGTACTTAATGACAACCGATATAAATAACTGGGTTGAATTCGATATTTCACAATAGAAGAAATTACCTGTCGTTATTCAGTAATCTATCTTTACCATCCAAATCATTTTCGTCTGAAAAGGTGGTTTCTTCCTCAGAATCGTATGGTTTGAACTGATTTGGTATTGGGTATTCATTTGCTGATTATCTTCGGTAATCTCTAGTAAATCCAAATTTTCCTCGTAAGAACCGAAAGAGGAAGAGCAACAAAAAAGTAACGAATCATAGCTGCTCTCAGAGTCGTCTAAACGTCATCGGAGTCCATTTTACCCCTGTTTCAAAGTCCAAGTGTTATGTAGAGGTATCAGTAAAATAATGTGCGGCGTTCATGCTATGAAGTCATGTGTAATCTCTCGTCGTTCAATCGATAAGGTGGTGAAGTCGGGGTTATACAGGTGCAAATCCGATATTCAAACTGCGATTTCTGACAAATTACATACATTTTTTGAAAGCGAGTAACACAATTGCGATCTCATTTGTATTATCTATAATATAGAAAGATATTCTTTTCTTTATTTTTGGGATGGAGGTCCTCTTTAAAGTTCATGCTGATTTCCATTCTTTCCATCTTTTGGTACCAGTGACTACAATGCAAAGTTACCTAAACAATTGTTGAAGTTACGACAGATTCCATTTTTTCATACCTGTATACAGAAACAATGACCTAAATTTTACTAAAGCTGAAACTGATTGATTGTATGGTGTTTAACGCCGTTTCAACAATATTTCAGTTATATCGTGGCGGCCAGTACACCTATCCATGTTTTCCTGGAGTTTTCTTTTCACCAGTACTCCGCACAATATTCTTTCCAAGCCACTGGCCGCTTTCCCACATAACCATCGTCGAAACAATGGTCAGCGGTGAGAGAGGAATGAATCCTGTCGCAATGACTATCATCAATCCTCGGAAAGAAATTGGCCAAGCCGGGGATCGAACCAGCTACTTCCTGTTCTCAAGTCCTGTGCGCTACAGACTGAGCTACGGGGCTTGGCACACAAACATTCTGACCAAGTTTCATGAGTATCAGGCTTAACATGTGGCCTCTAGAGTGCACACAAGCGTTTCCTATGATTTGACCCTGTGATCTTCTTTTTCACCCAATAAGACCTATTTTCCAACTCGTCCGAGATATCATCAAGATAAATATTCTGATTAAGTTTCATAAGTTTCGACCTGAAAATATGGCCTCTAGAGCTCACATAAGGTAAAAGCTGACAACGGACGACGGATGACACACGAGGACACAGCATGATCACAAATGCTCACCTCGAGCACTTTGGGCGCAGGTGAGCTAAAAAAAATAGCCCCGGGTGGAGCTTTGCTTGACCTTCGGGATTTAAACTGATAAACTTTTTAAAAAAAAAAGGATACCTCTTATGATACTGCATACACAAAATATCACGACACCTAAACCTTTCAGACGGGAAGATCTTTGAAGTTTTCTTAACAGAAATCAAAAGGACATGTAGCAGCTTTAAGTTTTACCAATCCAAATATGAGGCAAAGATTAATCATTTTAAGACAATATGAAGTACTCTTAATAATATTTGAGCCAAACCTGCAAAAAGACAGTTTAATGCATATGCAAAAATTATTGACTTAGGTCAGCCTACACAGTCCGCGCAGGCTGACCTGGGTGGAAACATTTTGCTTTGGTCAATGTCTTGCCTGTAAAAAGACAAGTCTACCTCATAATTCAGTCAGTTGTTATACAAAATGGATTTTATGGATCCAGAATTATGTGATGACTTGCTTGGTTTCATGCATCTAGGAAATGCATTAAACTGCCTTATGCCAGAGGTTGGCTCATTTATATATGCTAAGTTTTAAAACCATCTGACTAAAGGTCTTGATGAAGACAGTTTCTTAATATTGTTTATTACTGTTTATCGAATGGTGTTCTACGCCGCTTTCAACATTCCGATTTCTTAAGGATTTGGATGAATATAGTAAAGTTGGCCATCTTTGTCTTATGGCCATATTCTATTCTTGTAAATTATTATTCGCATTACCTAAGACCCGTGTGTCTGTAAATTGTGACTGAAATCAGTGGTTTAGTCACACGATGGATGACGCACGATGGACAAAGGACAGTCTCTGAAGCATTCCAACTATTTATACCATAGAAACTATGACTTCAATGTATTGAAACTAGTGTGCAAACTTGAAGATCTAAAAAGAAACTAGAGCTATCACTAAAGGTGATCATACCCCCCCACCAGCTCCTTGTCACAAAACAGCTCTTTGTCTCAGAATGCAGAATGGTTTCGTAAAAAAATAAGAGTTGAAAAAAAAAGTGGGAAAAGAGTTATGGTACTTGTAAACTGCGCTTCTCATTAATGTGGTCTATCTGTATATGAAGTTTGATGTCACTAGCTTAAATGATTCAGAAGTTATGCCCCGGACAAATATCCAAAGTTAAAACTTACAAAGGGCAATAACTCGAAAACTAAATGGAATAGAGTTATGGTTCTTGTACACTGCACTTCGCCTTATAGTGATCTATCTGTGTGTGAAGTTTGAAGTCATAACCTTCTATACTTTGGAAGTTATGCCCTGGACAAAAATCCGAAGTTAAAATTTACAAAGAGCAATAACTCGACAATAAATGAAATAGAGTTACTGTTCTTGTACAATGCACTTCTCCTTAATGTGATCTAACTTTGTGTGAATTTTGATGTTCCTAGCTTCTATACTTTGGAAGTTATGCCCCGGACAAAAATCCATAGTTAAAATTTACAAAGGGCAACAAGCTTAAGGGGAGATAATTCGGCAACCAATGGCAGCAAGGTCATGAAAATTGCACATGCACAATTTCATATGTACCCAAACATTATGTGTAAATTTCAGTGCAATACTTGAAAAACTGTAGTAAAAAAGCTCCGGACAAAACTGTGTCTACAGACGGACAGCCATGGCGATTCCAGTATACCCCCCCTCCACTTCGTTGTGGGGGGTATAACTAGCTTCTATAGTTTGGAAGTTATGCCCAGGACAAAAATTCAAATTTAAAATCTACAAAGGGTAATAACTCGAAAAATGGACGGTATAGAGTTATAGTTCTTGTACAATGCACTTCTCCTCAATGTGATCTATCTGCCTGTGAAGTTTGAAGTTACTAGCTTTTATACTTTGGAAGTTATGCCCCGGACAAAAATCCAAAGTTAAAATCTACAAAGGGCAATAACTCAAAAATAGTTGGAATATAGTTATTGTTCTTGTACACTGCACTTTTCCTAAATGTGATCTATCTGCCTGTGAAGTTTGAATTTACTAGCTTCTATACTTTTGAAGTTATGCCCCGGAAAAAAATCCATAGTAAAAATTTACGAAGGAAAATAACTCCAAAAAAGAATGGAATAGAGTTATGGTTCTTGCACAGTGCACTTCTCCTCAATGTGATCTATCTGTGTGTGAAGTTTGAAGCTACTAGCTTCTATACTTTGGAAGTTATGCCCCGGACAAAAATCCAAAGTAAAAATTTACAAAGGGCAACAAGCTTAAGGGGAGATAATTCGGCAACAAATGGCAGTAAGGTCGTGAAAATTGCACATGCACAATTTCATATGTACCCAAACATTATGTGTAAATTTCAGTGCAGTACTTGAAAAACTGTAGGAAAAAAGCTCCGGACAAAATTGTGTCTACAGACAGACAGACGGACGGACGGACAGACGGACGGACAGCCATGGCGATTCCAGTATACCCCCCTCCACTTCGCTGTGGAGGGTATAAACACACACACACACACACATATATATATGTATATATACAGTACTGCACTTTGCATACTATTATAGAGGACAGATTTAAAAGCACTGCAGAAGGACAACTGCTTGATTAAACAAGAGGGACCTGGATCGCTCACCTGAGTCAATAGGCGAAATTTCACTCCAGGATCATAATGACCCAATTTAAGACTCATCTGAGATATTATTAAGACAAACATACTGACCAACTGTCAGGTCAATTGAGCTGAAAATGTGGCTGAAAATGCACTTCTTCAATATGACCTAGTGACCTAGTTTATGACCCTATGTGACCAGATTTCAAACTCATCCGAGATATCGAAACAAACTTGTTGACCAAGGTTCAGGTGAATTTGGGCAATAATTGCCGCCTTTAGGGTGCCCACAATGTATTTCTGTAATTTGACCTAGTGACCTAGATTATTACCCTATGTGACCAAATTTCAAACCCATTCAAGATATCATCAAGTCAAACATGCTGACAAATTTCTAGGTCAATTGAACAAAAACTGTGACCTCTGCAGCGCCCACAGTACATTTCTTTATTTTGATCAAGTGACCTAGTTTATGACCCTATGAGACCCAATTTCTAACTGATCCGAGGTATCATCAAGTCAAATATGTAGAACAATTTTCAGGTCAATTCAGCTAGAATTGTGGTCTCTAAAGTGCCCACAAGGTATTTCTTCAATGTGACCCAGTGACCTTGTTTATGACTCTATGTGACCCATTTTGAACTCATCCGAGATATCACAAAGACAAACACGCTAACCAATTTTCAGGTCAATTGAGCAAGAATTGTAGCCACTAGAGCGCCCACAAGATATTTCTTTAAATTTGACCAAGTGACCTAGTTTATGACCATATGTGACCCAATTTTGAACTCTTCCAAGATTTCATCAAGACAAACATGCTGATCAATTTTCAGGTCTATTGAGTAAGAATTGTAGCCTGTAGAGCACCCACAACTGTAAGTTGACCTAGTGACCTAGTTTATGACCCCAGGTGACCCAAAATCAAACTCATCGTAAATTTCACACACACACGAAAAAAAAAAAAAAAAAAATCTGACCAATTTTCAAGTCCATTGAGCAATAAATGTGGCCTCTAAAGTGTCCACAATGTATTTCTTTAATTTGATCTAGTAAACTAGTTTATGACCAGGGTATCCCAAATTTGAACTCATCTGAGATTTAATTAAGACAAACATTCTGAACAATTTTCAAGACGACTGGGCAATAAATGTGGCCTCTAGAGTGCCCGCAAGGTATTTCTTTAATTTGACCTAGTGACCTAGTTTATGACCCTAGGTAACCCAAATTCGAACTCGTCCGAGATTTCATCAAGACCAATTTTCAGGTCAATTGAGTAAGAAATGTGGCCTCTAGAGTGTCCACAATCTAAATGTTGACGACGGACGACGCACAACGGACATCGGACAACCACAAAAGTTCACCTTGAGCTCGTTGTGCTCAGGTGAGCTAAAAAACACATCTTTCTTTACTATGCTTTCCATACAAACAGGAAAAAGAATTCATCAGATCTTTGTTATTCCAGTAACTTACCTCTTCTTGGTATTCTTAGATCGAATATTTTTGAAATTGTTATCTTTCAAGATCTGAGATCCTACACAAATCCTGAATCCATTTACAGCAAAGAGGGTATGATACACAAAAGAATGAATGAATGTTTTTCTTTCATTTAAGATCAATTGCTAGAGTCACTAAGGGACATGACACATAGTGCACCGGTAAAAGAAACCTCTTCTGCCTTCTTCCTCCAAGTTGACTTTACAAAACAACATGCAACAAGTATGAGTAAAATTTGCACGTTATCAGTGATTTTCGGTGTATAGGATAAAATTTTATCAAAAAGTAAAAAGTCTTAAAGTATACTTACATCTTTAATGAAGAACTCCGCTTTCTGGGCAGCAACCATAGATGCAATCAATCGAAGAAAAGGGGCAAAGTACTCATCCCCAAATAATAAGATACTAATGGAATTGAACAAACAATTCCCATCACCAGTTGATGACAGTCTTTGGAAACCCTCTGGACAGTACCTGTTCAAAAAATGTGAAAGAAATTGTAATTTTAACATCCACGCTTTGGTAGCACATTGAATGATTGGTTGAAGGTGTTTTACTCCACTTTAGAAGTTACTACAGCCATATCATGGCAAAGACTCGGTCAACTCTTCACCACACAATCCAGAATTATAAAAACTTTGAGGAAAAAGCCTTTTAAAAAACATTGTAGGAAAAATGCTGATTACCAGGTAAAATGCTGGTTACCAGCATTTTCTCCTTTTCCAACAATGTTTTCTCCCCTTCTGTACACAAAATTCGGTTTTTAAATCACATTAATTTTATATTCATTCGGACCGGCCCAAAATTTTGTCGTTTGGTAAAGAGTTAATCATGTGTTTCCTGAGCTTCACCAGTACGACGCTTGGCTTCTAAAATCTCTCAGCAAAAGAAAATCACATGAAAGACCCATTGCCTTAGTTAAGGAATTAATAAAAGACATTACTAAAACTTACAACTAAACCAATGCCCCTGGAAGGGCCCCCTTTCAGGCTGCCAAGTGGTAATCAACAGAACTTATAACTCCGTCATTGCTCTTTGAATCTTACACAAAATGTCCTTTAAGTGGTTAACTCTTTTTCCAGAGCACCAAATTTTAGACTTTTCCAACGCGAGAGCACTTGCAAGTAACAAGTATAGACCTGTCCCAAATAATAGGATGTGTCTTTGAAAAGAAGGAACACAATGCTTTTTCCACAATATTTGTTCTTTCGTTAATGTTTTCAAAACCCTTCCTCATTATGTTTATTAATACTGTACTTTGGTAATGAGTTAATAAAACTTCTTCCAATGTGATGCTTTTCTTCGCTCAGACCTCAACATCTTTTTACCCCTTACAAAGTTAGAAAGTATCCAATGGCTTGGAGGTACACCATATAGCACATAGCAGTTGAAAAGTGACATGCAAACATGCAAAGTGAAATCAATAGCGTCAGTGGCTATATAGATGTCACATATTATTAACCCTTTACCAAACAATAATTCAGAATGCTTCTGAAAATTTTATGGCAAACACTTATTTCAAATATTTCAAAGTCGAATCATTCAAACCATGTTTAGTTTATTGTCTGCAAATACTTTCAATACGACCAGTCTTAAGTAATACCGTTTGGTAAAAAGTTTAACTAGTATCTAGGTCAGTCTCAAGTGTCACAGGCCACACTGACGAAATAGAATACTACAACAACCAAATTAATCAATTCTATCTGCACAAATGACACTTTGCAGTGCCCACAATGCACAAGTACAATATCGTTCTTACGCTTTATACCTTACATCCTCATAGTTCCATTACTGTTTGCTGAAAGCCTTTGAAATAGATATCGTGAAGTGTTTTATACTGATCTTTGCATTTTACAAATATTTTTTTCTTGTAGGCACATGTATCACTTGCATTCTCTATCTGTTTTCAGGCGTCAGTTTCTTAACCAAATCAAATTTGAAAAGCTTTAATTTTCATCGCCATGGTGTATAACGCCGTTTCAACATTATCTCGGTTATAACGAAGCGGCCTGTACACCCATCAATGCTTTCCTTGATTCTTTTACTAGTACTTCGACTAATATTCTTCCCATGCCATTGTCTCCTGTCCCACATAGCCATTACCGAAACAATGATCAGCGCGGAGAGGAATGAAATCTATTGCAATGACTATCATTAACAATTGAAAAGAAATGGGCAGAGCTGGGAATACGAACCAGCGACACCCTGGTTTCAAGCTATGTAAATTACTGACTGGGCAACCGGTCTCGCTACCCGCTGTATCAACAATTCCTGCAAGTTTCAAAGGAATGGGACCTATGTTGTGGATTTTGATGTGTACACAAGGATAAATCATAAAATGCCTCTATATGCTAAAATGATGATTACATTTTCTTTTTCAACTGGCTTCTAACCCTTGACGATACAAATAATTTTTTGAGGGTTAAAAATAAATAAAAAAGTGCGGACTATATCATGTAAACAAGGAATGTAAAATTTTCATCTTTAAATGGCTACTTTTCCCTAAACAATAATTGGGTTTATTTTAACATTTTTCCTAAAAATATTCTGTCAGAATCAGGTAAAAATTAGTTATTGTAATAAACATCCTCTACAATAATCAAAGGGATGGACCAATACTGCGGACTTTGTTGTGTAAACCATTACAAGTCATCAGATGATATTATATTCTAATATTATGATTGGATATTCTTCATTTTCAAAAGGATTTAAGTCCTTGAAGACACAAATCATCTGTGCTAAAAGGCAAAAAGAGTTGAACTTTAGTAAAAATTTGAACTTTATTTGAACAAATTACGCAGTGTTCGATTTTAAATGTCACTTTTCCCAACTGATGGTCAGATTATCTTCAAATACAGGCTATGTAATCAGACTGTGCAAGTTTCACGAAACTTTGATAACAAACACGGTTCCTGACAACAAACATGGACCCTATCGCTTAAGAAAGCAAGAGGGCCATGATGGCCCTGTATCGCTCCACTGGCTTATAAATATAAACCATAAATACTAAACATTTCAATTCTGAGCCAAATGGTTTCAAAATGAAGACTTACAAAGTTTTCTCTGTAAAAGCCCATGTGAAAGTTGAGACCCGCAAGGCAAAGCCGTTTTTGATCCCAGAGCTATAATTACTTGAACCCTGGTAGAGTCGTAGAGGTCCACAAGATAAAGCCACATGCCAAAATAATACAAGTCTATGCTCCATGGTTATAAATAAGGTGATTTTCAAGTTTTGTCTATATGAAGCCTCTGTAAAACATAAGACCCCTGATACAAGGCTAATTTCAAAAAAAAAAAAAAAAAAAAAAAAAAAAAAAAAAAACAGGAAGATTTCTTAAGTTGTCACTATGTAAGCCTATGTAAAACTTGTGACCCCTGCGGCGGGGCCAATTTTAACCCCAGGGCTAAAATTTTGGCCCGCTTGGTAGAGGCCCACTAGATATAGCAACATGCAAAATTTGGTAGCTCTAAGCCTTATGGCTAGGTACAGGAAGATTTTTAAAGTTTTCTCAATATAAGCCTATGTAAAACTTGTGACCCCTGGGTCAGAGCCAATTTTGACCCCAGGGCTATAATTTGAAGAAACTTGATAGAGGTCTACTACATAAAGCTACATGCCAAATTTGGTAGCCCTATGCCTTATAGTTTCAGACAAGAAGATTTCCAATATTTTTCAGTTTTGTTGCCATGGCAACCAGAGTTTTTGAAGGAAGATTCTTTCAAGAAATTCTGAAGAGGACCATGGCAGGATCATTTCTGTGAAGTTTCATGAAAATTGGAAGGGTAGTTTCAGAGAAGATGTTTGAAATAAAAGTTAACGCACGGACGGACGGACGGACGGACGCACGGACGGACGGACGCACGACGGACACCGGGCCATGACATAAGCCCACTGGCCTTCGGCCAGTGGAGCTAAAAACTAGAGGACCGACATACGACAGACCCACCATGGTATAAGCTTATACCTTAATGTATCGAACAATCAATTATGAGAAGTAATTTAAAGCTCAAAATTTACATTTCTGGTCCGTAATTTTATCAAATTCTTTTGAAATGTGCAGCGTATTTCTTCTAATCAAGGGTTTGAAGCTTTTGAAGCTGTTGGTGATTAAACAAACTTGGCAAGTTTCACAAAAAATTGCGACAGAAATGTAGACTCGATCATGTTAACATTGCTAATGGACGGATGGAAAACGAACTCTGTGCTAAAATTGACAAAGCCTCATCAATGCAGCATTAATTATATTAATTTTTAAACGGCTTGCTATACATAGAAATATAATAAATTTTCATTATCATTATTTACTAATCATAGCGTCTCTCCTGCTTTTCAGGAGAGCACTGCACTGCGAAAAGTAGGAATCCTGTAACCCATAACAAAGTTTGAATTGTTATATAGCAAATAATTCCTTTGGATCTGCACCTTTTCTTACATAATAGAAAACATGTATACTCACTTATTTTGGTCCGATTCATAAACCTCTGGAGGTATATTAGGATCGGTGTTTATCTCTTGAAATAACAGCCGTGATCTTTGATAAAGTTCTTTCCTGTCTAACAAATTTACCTCCTTTAAAAATTCTTCAAAGTTAGACTTGGATGATAATGTGTTTAATAAAGACACAGGCTGAAATAAAATATATAATATCAGATGAGAAATTAATCTATTAAATATCCATCAATCCTGATTTTAACTAAGTGATGATTAGAATAAATCTGTGTCTAACGTATGCTACATCAGAAACAAGAGGGCCATGATGGCCCTGTATCGCTCCACTGAACCCGTGGGGCAGGGTCAATTTTGACCTCAGGGCAATAGTATGAAGAGTTCTTGTAAAGGTTCATTACATAAAGCTACATGCCAAATTTAGTAGTCCTAGGCCATATGGTTTAGGACTAGAAGACTTAAAGTTTCCACCATAGAAAACTAAGATAACCTTGTGGCCCCAGAGGTGGGGCCAATTTTGACCCTACGGCTATAAGTTGATGAGTTATTTGTAAAAGTCCATTAGATGAAGCTACATGCCAAATTTGGTAGCCCTAGGCCATATGGTTTAGGACGAGAAGATATAAAAAGTTTTCATTATATAAACCTAAATACAACTTGTGACCCTCAGGGCGGGGCCGAATTTGACCTCAGGGCTGTAATTTGATGAGTTTTTGTAGATGTCTATTAGATGAAGCTACATGCTAAATTTGATAACCCTAGGCCATATGGTTTAGGACATTTAAGATACTTAAAGTTTTCACTATATACATGTATACCGATGTAAAACTTAAGACCCCTTGGGCGGGACCAATTTTAACCCCAGGGCTATATTATGAAAATATTTTGTAGAGGTAATTTAGATGAAGCTACATGCCTAATTTTGTAGCCCTAGGCCATATGGTTTAGGACATTTAAGATATTTAAAGTTTTCACTATATAAATCTATGTTAAAGTTTTCACTATATAAATCTATGTAAAACTTGTGACTCCCTGAGACGGGGCCATTTTTGACCGCAGGGCTATAATTTGAAGAGTTTTTGAAGAAGTCTATTAGATGAAGCTACACACCAAATTTGGTAACCCTAGGCCTTATGGTTTCGGATTAGAAGATTTGTAAAGATTTTTAATATTTTTCGGTTTTGTTGCCATGGCAACCAGAGTTTTCATATGAATCATATTCTTTGAAAAGTTTCTGAAGAGAGCAACGGAAGGATAATTTCTGTAAAGTTCCGTTAAAATCCGATGGGCAGTTTCAGGTAAGATGTTTGAAATAAAAGTGAACGCACGCACACACGCACGGACGGACGGACGGACGCACGACGTACACAGGGCCATGACATCAGCCCGCTGGCCAGTGGAGCTAAAAATGTTGTAAATGAAGAAGATGATTATTTTGAATGATGTCTCCTTTAGTAACAAATTTTCAGAAGTTGTCTGCTGTTAGACGACTGAGGTCGTCTACAAGGTGCAACGACAGAAATTGACCGGACCTTCAGACGATCACAGACATGCCTTCTTAAGCATATCATGACATTATCTTTACATAATATTTGATAAAAAGAATGCCGTCTTTAACACATCGTCTTAAAACATAGTGCATCTGTTCTTATTTGTCCACAAGTAGATATTGCTGTATATCAATGAAGATTTTCCGTCTGTAAATTACAGCTCTGTAAAATTTGGGTTTGTTTATTTATCTATGATGTATTCCTCAGGGCCAAAACTTTATCAAATACAATGATCACCATAAAACTGAAAAAGTTCAGTTCTGATACAAATCCCGAGAAAAAATAGGATGATAGGGTTGAACTTTCAAAACAAAGAGTTCTTTTTTCTGATGAATTTTAACCCTTAGGCTGCTAAAGGTGACTGAATGGTCTATTGCGGACAATGCAGATCAAAATCAGACTGCATAGAACGTGCAGTCTAATCTTAGATCGTCACTGCCCGACAAGGAGATATTTTTTTCTCCAAAAAGGTTAGTTTGAAATAGCAACATTCGGGCTTTAACTAATGGCTTTAAGGTTTCATTTAACTTATTTACAGGGTTGAGGGCTAAAATATTTGAGCCATGCTCTGTAGAAATGGAGCTTAATGTATCGACCCAGGTTAGTCTGCGCAGATTGACCATGGGCCAAAACTATTTGCTATTGGTCAATTTCCTGCAGCATAAAGAACCAATCTACCTTTTAACCCTTTACCAGACGACAAAATTTTAGCCTTATCCAATTTGAAAGCATTTGCAGACGACAATTTCAAAGTGGCTCAAATGGTGCATTTTTTCTTTGATAGGGTAGAAAATATTGTGGGAAAAGTTACCAGCATTTTCTCCTTTTCCCACAATGTTTTCAAAAGGCTTCTGTCCCTGGGGTGTTAAAAGGCGGCATTGTGCGGTAAAGGGTTAATACGATCGATTGTTATACAAAATGGATTTTATTCATCCATATCACTGTGATGACTTGCTTGGTATCATGCGCTAGGAGATGCATTAAGCCCCGTTTCTGTCAGAGCATGGTTCATTTCCACTGTGTTTATATGCGATTCCTTTCGAACAGTGCTAATGTTGACCCAAGGGGCAAACTGTCAATGGCTGGACTCTGATTACCTCTGTCAAGTGCTTTAATCAAAAAGACAGATCGTACTTAAATCCAACCTTCATTTCAAAACGCAATGTAATTTTGGCCTATTCAATTTCTTTCAATAAATTAAACTCGAACAAGAGGAACAGGGGTTCTGTGTGGCTCAGTGGTAAAATGTACGACTGTTCACCTGGTAGCCCCGGATTCGACCCTCAGTCGAAGGAATGGGTTCTTCATCGCGGTATCCTTGAGTAAGAGACATCAAATCCCCAGCTGAAACCTAGGACATACCTGAATATGTAACCTGTTGTTATGACTGAAATATTGTTGAAAGCAGCGTAAAACACCATTCAGTCAATCAATAAACAAGGGCACAACACACGGTTGCAAACGCTTGGTTACAGTAATTCCCCCCTTTTTTTTTCTTAGTGAAAATTCTTTTTTCTAAAAGGTTTTCTTAGGGTTCTTTCCTCTTAAGGTCGTTAAAACTCGGGATTTTGTGGTAAAGAGTTCAGGGTCCGTATTCACCAACCATTCTTAAGAATGTTCTTTGTCTTGTTTTTCAGAATTTTCTACATTTGAAAGTAACACAACTCCTGATTGGCTAAACTATTTGGTTTAGACAATCAGGAGTTGTGTTACTTTCAAATGTAGAAAATCTTGGAGAATAAGACTAAGAATATTCTTAAGAATGGTTGGTGAATACGGACCCAGGACTGTAGTTTTTGCCTTGGATTTTAAGACGGCTTGTGCGAATGTCAAGTGGTCAAATGATACTGAGCAATGATAACATGTCGATTATGTGGCATTCTATTCAGATAAATACAATTAAGGCATAATTATGTGATCATATTTAACTAATGCTAGGAGACCACTACATTTTTGAAATGTCGATAAAATCTTTATTACTAGACGTAATTGTCCGGTGTCTTTATGCTTGCCGAGAAAACACAGACATTCTAATATTGTGTTTTACAACAAAAGTAAATCTGAATAAGCGCCTTCAGAAACTGACACCCAGAAAAATGTGTGTTGAAAATCAACAATTTCTAGATAAATGTTGTACAAATACAGCAAAACAAAGTAAGGAGCGTAGAATACTGATTTACCTTTGTATACAACAAATTTACAGGCAGACAGGCCGGTCATACTCCCAAAATCTTTGCCGTCAGACAACAAACTGATGCTGTATTTATAGTATATCAAATACGTAGAAAGTACAGCCAGAGACAAGAATCACATAATATAAAGGATCTGATATAAGTTGGCGTTTCAGATAAAATTTGAGCCATGCTCAGACAAAAAGGGGCATTTCCGTAATGCACTTTTCCACGCAACTCATCTCCTAATTTGGGATCTATAAAATCCACACTGCCTTAACCAATGACTAGATTTGAAGGTAGAATGTGCTTTGACATGCAGAAAATTGACTAACAGCGAAAAGTTTTGTCCCAGGCCATCCTGCGCGGACTGCACAGGCTAACCTGGATTGATACTTTTTGCAGATGCATTAAGCCGCCCCCCCCTCCCCCCCCACTTTTGCCAGAGCTTGGCAGCTCATTTTGTTAAAAAGGTCTAGGAAACATGTTTTTCAAGGCTTGCTTCATAACATTTTTTTGACGAGTTTAATAAAATATTATCTCAAAAGCCAACAAACATCAGATTCTTTTTATCAAATAACTGTATTTTAAGAATTACTTGAAAAATAGTTAGATCTCCACGATAACCCTACATATTCACGAATAAAAATAATTTACTGCTTTGAGAAAAGTGTATCTTCCGGGCTTGAAATAGTTCCAAAGAGGCTGACCTATAATTACTAGATCTTAAATATGAAAATAGTACAAACCTCAGCTTTACCAAAATCTCCGTTGAATTGGCCAGACGCATGTGGAATTCACGGACAAGAATGTAAGTTTTAACCCAAGATGTCACATAACACTCTTATATGACGTCACAAAATCTTATCTCAAAAGTGTGTAATAACAATATAAGCAATGGCTATATTACACTGAAAGCAACGCAGGTTACCGTTATGTGATAAAATTATATATCTTGAGAAATTTGTGACATCTTACGTTGAGATCATTAACCGCATTTCTGAAATCTTCAAAGGTGGCAATATCTCTTATGGCAGTGCTAGACTCTTTTCTCTCTCCTTCCATAATTCCGATAGATTTCATGCCATCACATTCAGGGTTAGATTGATCTGCTAGATTGTCATATGGAGCCTGATCTGTTTGGCGTGAATCTGGTCCACTTCCGTCGGTAAGCAACTTGCTTGATTCTTCTGTCAAACTTTCATCGGAGTTTTCTTCATTCTCCTTCGCCGTCTCTGCTTTATCTATAATGTAATTAACCTTTTACCACACAATCCTGAATTTTAACGACCTTGAGGAAGAAGGCTTTAGAAAACATCATGGGAAAAGGAGAAAATCCTGGTTACCAGCATTTTCTTCTTTTCTCGCATGTTTTCTGCTGTTTCAAAAACAATTCTATCATTGGCATCACATTTAATTTGTCGGACGCAGGTGCTTTCAAATGGACCGGTCTAAAATTTAATTGGTCGTTTGGTAAAGAGTTAATATTATCATGCCTTCATTATAAAAACAAGTGACCAACTTAAATGTACCTTATACTTTTTTTTTGTTTGCGTTCCTCCAGTCGAAAACTTCTGCAACATCAAACCAGCATTTCTTTTCAAAACACAAAACGATATAGTTAATTTAAGCAAGATGTTCCACAAACTGCTTGTAAATTAATCCGTCTGGTGGCAAGGTTGCAAAACTTGTCGATGGTTCCTTTTTTAAAATAAACTATGCTTAAATAATATCGTATATGGTGAGAGTATTGCAGTATAACTGTTACCATATAATTCGTTCCTTCGTATCCGCTGTTACACACGTCTAAAAATGAATGATTGTAAATGGCTTGCCGACCAAAAAAAAAAAGAGAGTAGCTCTCCCTATATAGTTATAATACGGCAGCACAATAACTGATTGACTGACTGATTGATTGATTGATTGATTGATTTGTACTTTACGCCGATTTCAACATTATTTCAGTCATACCACGGTGACAGTTCACATATTCAGGTATGTCCTGGGTTTCACCAGTACTAGGCCAGGGCTCTAGAGTGTCTTGCCTATGTTACCTCCCCCCCCCACACAAACACAAAACCCAAGTGCCTCTAGACAGGTTCAAACCCAGGGCTTTTCCAGGTTATGACTCCTACACTTTACCACTGAGCCATGTACTTCATTTCGGATAAGGGTTTCACCTGTATTGTGGGTAACAGTCTAAACATCAGGCTAAGAAATAAACTTTACATGTTAATAAGCTCCCTTACACTGTGCTGTCCAGAATTTCAGAATACCGATAGATATTACAGAAAATTTGATTAAAACAATAAAGAATCTATATTTACCTTTCACAGTTTTAATATTGTCTGTCTCACAGTTTTTCAGATATTCAAACAGTTCGGGGTTAGTTATTTTAATAATACTCTTAAAAACTTTGTAGCCTTTGTATCTCTTTCTCCGTACAATGTCCAAGATCTTTCTGCTTCCGTCCGTGGGAAGCATTTCCTAAAATGAATAATAACCGTTACTGTAATAAAAAGACACTGTAAATTCAGTATCTTATACTATTTTCTTGGAAAACTACCTTAGTTGCTGAGACATTCTTTCCACCAGTAAGGTGGCTAGCCATGGGATTTGAACAAGTCTTAGAATCTAGGAGCTAGACTTGGTTTAATATAATACATGTATAGAAGTATCCTACAGCGTTATGATATTGTAATTTCAGTTATAGTAACAAGGGCCTTACTTCTTAAAGAATCTTTTATAGTTAACCAATAATCACTCATCCCTAAATGAAGTTTTGTGGTATAAGCTTTACTATTAGGTGAATTTCTATTAGGGACATAGTGGTCTTCATCTTAGCCCTCAAAATTGAAAAACGTTCTTAGTCCGTCAAGCAAACCCGGTCAAGACTCTAGATCGGGAAAACCTATCTTCAAACTTATGAAGCATTATGAAAGAAAAATTAAAGATCAAAGCGAGACAATTCTTGGTGGCTTGAAGACAGACAGGCTTCTGTTTAATACTTGCAAACGTTTCAATCAAATGAGAGAAATCTGAAAGTGTGTATGCAAAATAATATACGAATATGCATGTACACAGGCTGACAGACTGATTACGGTATACTCCTGCAAACATTTGTTTATTATCAAGATTAAATTCCTGATGAATAAGACTAGTGACCAATTAATCTTGAGCAAAACCACCCCCTGATTTCACAACCATGAGGTAAATCACATACAAAACACTATGGGAAAAGAACACAAGAGGGCCATGATGGCCCTGGATCGCTCACCTGAGTCAATAGGCCAAACATTCTGACCAAATTTCACAAGTATCTGACTGAAAATGTGCCCTCAATAGCTTGCTCAAGGTTTTTCGATTATTTGACCTAGTGACCTAGTTTTTGACCCCACATGACCCAATTTTGAACTCGTGTGAGATTTTATCAAGCAAAACATTCGGACCAAGTTTCATAAGTATTTGACTGAAAATGTGGCCTCTAGAGCGTACACAAGGTTTTTCTAAAATTTGACCTAGTGACCTAGTTTTTGACCCCACATGACCCAATTTCGGATTCGTCCTAGATTGTACCAAGACAAACATTCTGACCAAGTTTCATGAGGATTGGACTGAAAATGTGGCCTCTAGAGCGTACACAAGGTTTTTCGAAGATTTGACCTTGTGACCTAGTTTTTGGCCCAACATGACCCAATTTCGAACTCGTCCGAGATTTTATCAGGACAAACATTCTGACCAAGTTTCATGAGGATCGGACTGAAAATGTGGCCTCTAGAGCGTACACAAGGTAAAAAGTTGACGACGCACGACGGACGACGAACGACGCACGACGGACGACGGACGACACAGCACGATCACAATAGCTCACCATGAGCACTGTGCTCAGGTGAGCTAAAAATGTGGTAAACAGCATTATCGTTTATTTCTCAAAATATGTTCTACCATTTCATAGTATTTCAACTCATTATATGAGCCGTGCGCTGGTAAAAGTCGGCTTAGTGCATGTTTCTGGTGCATTATACCAACCAAGTCATCACATAATTATGGATCCATAAAGTCCATTTAGCCAAACGATTCACTGAATCTGGGGGAAGAGTGGTCTTTGAACATGCAGAAAATTTACAAACAGCAAAAAGTTTCGATCCACTTAGCCTGTGCGGACTCCGCAGGGTGACATGGGTCGATACTTTTTGCAAATGCATTAAGCTACCCTTTTCTCATGGCTCATATTTTGGAGAAATTTACTTGCACGACATTTATTACATTTGGTAAAACTTACATAATCAAAAATTAAATATGATTTTATACAAACAAAATTACCAAAATTAAGATGCAACACCATTCCAACAACAGGCCAAATTACTATATAGTTCCAAGCAGCGAGTTCTTCAGCCACAAAAAAAGTGATAGTCTATGGACTGTAAAATGTGTCCCTATTTCAAAATGTTTAAGAGACAAAAAGGGTAAAATACGAAAGAAAAATACTGAAATATCTTTATTAGTCCCTGGTGAAATAACATCAAAATGATAAAGATAGTCTCCAGTTTTCTTGGCATCGAGATCTTCTACAAGTCTAGGATGGCATTTGCGTAAGACTACAACAGCAAGATCTGAAGAGTAAAATATCAAAACAAAGTCTACAATATTTTGAGCTTCTACAAGAGCTTAAGTTGTTATTCTTAATCATTGGTAAAGATATAGCCCAACTGGCACTGTAACTCAACTCCGTTGGTTACATACAGGGTTAGAAACTAGCCAGAGATTGCTGGTTCGATTCCTATCATAACTATTTTTTTTCTGAGGATTGATGGTGGTATTTGCTGTGGAAACAATTCCTCTTTCACAGATGATATTCTTTTGATGATGTTTATGTACGAAAGCAGCTGACTGCTTGAAAAGAACTCCCGCAAAGTAAGGTGAAAACTAGAGGCCCTTGAGGGCCTGAATCGCTCTGCTGGCAGTGATTTTGCTTTTTTTTCTAACATACAATATGAATTCATGACGCAAAAAGCAAAAGGACATACACACAAAAAAATGGTGTTAACAGGGTTCAATCACTTCATAACACAAATAATCTTGTAAAGTTTCAAAAGAATTGGATACTTTTCCCATACTGATTGTCAGACTTTTTTACAAAATCAATAGGGTTCAAGCTATTGATGATATAAAACAACTATGCAAGTTTCAAGAAAAATTGACAACAAATGCTGAAATATCAAGTACACAAGAAATGTAAATTTTCAACTTAAAAAGGCTACTTTTCCCATTTTGACTGTCAGACTTTTTTTCAAAATCAATACGGTTCTAGCTGTTGATAATATAAAGCACCTGTGCAAGTTTCATGAAGATGCGATAACAAATGCCAACTTTATCACGTAAACAAGAAATGCAAATTTTCAACTTCAAATGGCTACTTTTCCCAAACTGAATGTCAGATATTTTTTTCAATATCGATAGGGTTCAAGCTATTGATGAGATTAAAAAAACGGCAAGTTTCACAAAAATGCGACCACAATGCAGACTTTATCGCGTAAACGAGAAACAGGCGAACGGACGGACGGACGACGGAAACCACACCATGACATAAGCTGTGCTGGCTTTCAGCCAGGAGAGCTAAAATATTCAAGAAAAACATTGAATGGTGCATTTGCAGCTGTGATACAAAAGAAAAGATGTTGAATGCCGTTTAACACCAAACAAAAGATACAGCGCTGATAACAGAAAAGAAGTGAAGAGTGTTTGGCATTTGAACCCTTAACGTGATCTTAACCCTAGGGCAGTGTCTGAAACCTACCCTCTGAACATCAACTCATTGAGTTTTACATATGTGCGAAATATTTTCAAAAACTGGGAAAGTCTTACGCTGCCAGAGCTGTTTAAAGAAATTCTGATAGAAGGACATGTGGATGGACAACGCTGCTCTGCACACTGTCTAATTATGGCACACACACATATAAATTATTTTCACAGAATTAGAGAGCGTTTGACTTTTGAACCCATGCTTTGAACGTGTCCTTGACCTTGGGGCCTGGTGCCTCAAATATACGCTTTGAGCATCAGCCTACTGAGGTTAATAGCCATGTGTGTGTGTGCGTGTATGTGTGTGTATGTGTTTCAATGTCTGACTAGGGGTTTAGCAGCAGAAGCTGTTATAAAAAAAAATGAACAAAAGGACATCTGGACAGAGACGCATGGATGGACAATGCCAAAATAATATTCTCATTATACACAATAATATTTACACTCATTTAGGTTGTCTTATGTTTGATTTTTTTTTCTAATTGGACAAGGTGTTTAGCAGCAGGAGCCGTTTCGAAAAATTCGGACGGAAAGACAGTACGGATTGACTGGCAGATGGGTAAAAGTTAATCTTTGAGCAACTTACGCCCAGGTGAGCTAAGTGACATCCAATTACATTATACCTAATTTAACTATTCCTAGGCTTTATAGCTCTACCAGTGCTAAATGTCATTTAAAGAAAATGAAAGAAATTTACAAACAAGACTACTGTTCTCAAGAACCTCTTGCTGCACAAACTACAGAATGGCTTAGCTTAAAATACTTGAATTCATTTTTTAATTGAATTTTTTTTTTATTTCAATGTAAATTTGTACACATGCAACAAAACATGTACATATTAAAATAAGCTTCAAATCAGCATAAAAACTAATTTACACAAATGTTAAACAATCAGTAGTTCCTCCACTATATACCATATAACGTTTTTTTTTTTTTAAGCGCTGCGAATTTTTATTGTTTTTTACGTATTTTGTCTTTTCGGAACAATGTACGTCACTCTAATTCATTGTTTCCGCTAGGCTTCGCATTTGGTGCCATGTGAAAAGAAATTGTAGTTTAGTGCAGGTAAAATACGAGATGAAAAAGGCGGGTGTCGACGGTCCTACCATATAGGGACGCCAGACATTTTTATGCTGGGATCCAGTTTTGCTTCTCAGGATTAATGACTTATGACTTCAACTATAACTGGTAACCAGTGTCTTAGTTGACATCCATAATTAAGACTTCAATTGTATGATACGCGTATATCTGATAATTACCTTGTTAATTAAAGAAGTTCCAACACATAGGTTGTTACACATTTTACTGGCATGTGATTTTTCTTCGCGACATGGTGTTATCCGTTTTCTGGTTGACATACATAGAAGTCCGTCCCGTGTTTTATTTTTCCGAACTACCATCGGTAGTGAGCAAATATAGATCCATTTGTCCAAAAATGAAATTTTGATTTTAAAAACTAGTTTTATCCGATTGAAAACAAAGTGATTATTCTTAAAATGGACGAGTTGTCAGAAATGACTAAATTTGTCAAATGGCAATGTCTTTTTAATGCTCTGAACAGTAGTTTCCCCAACCACTTGTGGAAGAACCCTTCAAATGAAACACCATGTTCGTAGATTTTTCTGCTCAGAAATTTTCATGAGCTAACTTTTTACTGACACTTTGAATATGTAAAGATAAAGCTAAAAAAACGAATTGAAATCGTAAGTAAATTTCCCGAAGTTCGTAAAATGTCACAGCAATGAAAATAACCCGTTATATGGTATAACCATGTAACATGAAATTGCTTTCAAGTTGTTCTACACTGATTCAAAAGAGAGCATCAGTAAAATGTTTTACCATCGAGTAGGGCTTTTTCAAGCTTTGTTTCAACATCAGAAACTTTATTAATCTCGTTCTGAACTTCTCTTAGCAGATTTTCTTGTGTTCTTCGTACATTTTGGTACACATCTTTGGTCTTTTCTTGATTTTCATTCATACCCTGAAAGATTCGAATTGCAATGAAAAACTGTAAATCTTATAGAACAAAATCAAAGCATCGTTGTATATTACCATGTGTCTGTCTGTCTGTCACACAACATGTGTGACATTTAACCCTTAAATCACTAGAGCTACTGTACTAAAACTTCACAGGAAAACTACTGTTTTGTCACCAATAAAAAATCCCATCCGGTGGAGGTGAAAATCGTTTTTTTTTTTTTTTGTAAATCGCCCATAAATACAACCAGATATGACCCATGCTCTGTTAAATGCATCTCCGTGGTGCATTATACCAAGCAAGACATCACATAATTTATGGACCCCTTAGGTTCATTTTGTTAAACAGCCGACTGAATCATGAGATAGACTGTCCTTTGATATGAAGAAAACTTAAAGATAGCAACAAGTTTCGACCAATGTCAGCATGCGCGGACTGCGCAGGCTGACATGAGTCGATACTTTTTGCGAAGCCCTCTTTTTCTCAGAGCATGGCTCAATCATATGTTTCTGCAATAATACAGAAACCTTGCAGTAACATTCAGTAAAATGTGCAATTCTGGGCGTTTAAATAAAGGGATGTTTGTTTTCCAAAAAAAAATCCCACAAACTTTCTATTGTGCATTGTTTTTAAATATTGGAGTCAGAGTCTTGTTAATCGACACAAGTTGTTTTACACGTTAGTTTTTTAAACTATCTCCAGCTGCTAACTTTGGAGTTACTGTCTCTGACATCATTTAATGACATAAACCTTGTATGGGCATATCCTATTTAACCACTTGGGCAGAGTAATCAAACTTCACAGGGAATTCGATCAGTGTGAAATTATTACACACTACACACTTAGAATTTCTTCACTCTCCCCTTTCTTACTAATCAGTAATTGCCTCTTTAACTTACATCTGTTTGTGTTGTGAATAATAACTAATCACTTTGGCTTGAATCACTTTACTTCAGGGGGATGTTGATCAACATGAGTTGTTGTTCATCATGTATAGATAAAATGATCCCTCTAAAACTTCAGTTATTTTCCCTAATAACTTTGATTGCACAAATAATATGCCAAGAATGTTTCATGCATTAGTCTCAAAACTCTTGAGCTCGAGGCGTGAAAGCTGTTGTGAAACTTGGGAGTTTAAAGTTGTATCCCTGACAAGAGAACAGCCAGAGGAAATTAGAGGTTAATTTCCCCTAAAGCTGAACTGTAGCTTGTTATCACAAAAAAAAAAGCCAAACTAAAAGCAGCCTTGTTCTTTGCTAGATCAAAATTATTTCAAGAAATCTGAAAGATGTGAAAAAAAGCACCACTCTGACCAGATTGATTTTTACTATAATAACTTTAAGCTCTTGCAATATCTCTGTTCTTCCTTTAATGAGGTCTGTAAGCCATGTTTTAGAGAAAAACGAGTACTGTGTACACTTTTGGTAGCAAATTATCCAACAAATATTTCTGAGAAATTATTTCAAAACCAGATCGGGTGTTCCGAGATGTTTTAAGCAAAAGTTGATGACGGACACATACAACACATATAGCGAAGCAGCCAACAGTTTCCGCCTTGAAAACGTAAATCAAATGTAAACTTCCGGTTATTAATTTGCCGGTCAGTATAGAACTTCAAAGACTTCCCATGCAAAATTTCAATGCCAACTCATAAACCAACTTCTGGTTTAGGAGAAAAAGCTTTTTTTTTAACAGACTTAGTAATGATGGCAATATTAATAACATAACCAAGATAATTGATGCAATTGTGCCAACTGTGCCATAGCTTAGGAATACTGCATTTTTAGTTCCCGTAAACATTTAACTTTTTTTTTTTTCATTCGGACCATCCAATGGTAACACGTATCACTCTGATTTAATTTGGAAACATGATTTAGGATAACATGTTTAAAGAAATGGTTCTTGACCGAACCCCGCAACCACCACTGGGCCATAACCTCAAAGCTTCTAATGAGTACTTCAAGCTAACGAGAGATAGCTCAAAGCATGTAACTTGTAAATTACAATTATTATTCTCATTTTTTTTTTTTTTTTAAAGGGAGGCATTAAGATTTGTTTTCACAATATACAGTTCTGTTTTAAAATGCCCTGTTAGATTTTGCTCAAACTGCCAAGCAGTATTAAAACTCAGTATGTCGTTACTACACTCAAATGAGCATTTCAAAAGTCCCTGTTTTAGTAATATTGAAATTCAGATGCTACAGCTTTGGCTCCCCCCATAGGCAACATTTGGGCTCATATTTAACATGGCACCATGTCCTGGTCTATTTTTTTTTTTTACTCTCGTCTTATAAATATGCATAACTTTTTTTAAAATAATCATACACCCTTGCCAGTTACTTTGACAAAATATTTCACAAAAAAGAACTCAGAATGTTGTATCCAACTTCTTAAGAAGACGGTCTTTTCTGATAATTACGAACTATGAATTATGAACCGTTCGAATTCTTCCTGTAATGACTGGAATTATGTCCTGAGTTTGCTGCTCTACCAAGAGCTTAAGTCTATTCAATAACTATACTGTTAGCTATCATTTAACAGAAACTGACCTTTAGAACAGTATTTTATTTTTAACATATGTATTATGTGCCTTAGAATAAACAACAGTACCAAGCTTCATTACATCCCCACAAACAAAAGTATACTGTAGTCACCTTCTCAGTCCGTCCGCGCTTCTGCTGAAATCTTGTCCGAAGCATAACTTCCAGAGTACAGAAGCTATAGACTTCAAACTTCATATGCACACTGAGGACAAGTGCAGTGCAAACAAACTATAACTCTGGGCGTATTCCTTTCGCTACTCCGAACACTCCGAACATTGTAGATCAATGGAATATTTCAGAACACGGTGCTGTGTTCTTCAGAACATGTTCTGGCTGTTCTAAATAATTCGAGGTGCAGCGCACCTGCTGAACGTGTCCTCACGTGGTACAAGATGGTTGACAGACGAGCAATTTTTCATTGCGAAAACAGGATGGATCCTGAACAGGTCTCACAGATGTGCAGGGTGCTCTAGATCCATGCTGAACGCCAAGCTATTTTCAATTGTCTTCTCATTTCCTCGTTGCTTGGCACAAATGTACTTTGAAAAAAGCTCAGAATACTCCAGTCCATATGACCAGAGTATAAATCAAAGTGCTGTTAACATCAGCACTGTAAAACAGTCGACACCCAATTAGTTGCATTAAAAAAAAAAAACTTGCAACTAATGCGAGTTTGTCATCATCGAAATATAGGTGAAAAAGAATACTTTTTGAAAACATGGTGTGAAAAAAGGAGAAACTGCTGGCAAGCAACAGTTTCTACATTACCCCGATTGTTTTCTACCCATCCCAGAACAAATTTAAATTCTGGAGTCACATTTTCCGACAGATTTGAAGTTTAATCATAACATAACTTAGGTTACAATAGCATTCTAATCGCCAACAATAGATTGAAAAGGGGATAAGATACATCCGATATCGACCAGCAATATTGTTATCAGGTTTAGAATAAATGAAAGAACATTTTTGCCATTGATAAGAACAATGTTCCAAAAATGCTCCATTCAGAACATCATTCCAGAACACTGCACATTTGCTGAAATATTCCTTTCGCCCATTCCAGAAGAGTATTCCGGAACACGGTGCAATGTGCCAGAACAGGTGAATGGAATACACCTTTTCTCTTCGTTATTTTTGGAAATATTGCCCTTCGCTATTTTACAACTTGGAATTTTGTGCAGAGCATAACGTCCATAGTATAAAAGCTATTGACTTCAAACTTCGTGTGCAGACAGATAACATCAAGGACATGTACAGTGCATAAAAATTATGTTCCGTAACTCTGTCTTCATCAGGAAGTATGCCCTTTGTTATTTTACAAATTGGATTCTAGTCCGGAGTATAACTTCACAGTATATAAGCTATCAAATTCAAACTTCGTATACAAATAGATCATGTTGATTACAAGTGCAGTGCTTAAGATTAATAACTCTAACATAGTAGATTTTAGTCCGGAGCAAAAATTTTTAAGTGTAAAAGCTATTGAACTTAAACTTCATGTATAGAGATAGCACATTGAGGAAAAGTGCAGTGCAAAAGATCAATAACTCTGTCTACATTATTTTGGAGTTATTGTCCTTTGATATATCACATATTGGGTATTTTCTCCGGAGCATAACTTCAAAAGTTCAAAAACTTTTGACATCTTACTTCAGATACAGATAGATCACATTGAGCACATGTGCAGTTCACGAGATCCATGATTCTATCTTCATTATTGTTGGAGTAATAGCCTCTTTTATTGGTCCTGATTATAGCTTTCAACGCTTTAAAACTGTTGACTTTATTCTTCAGATGCAGATAGATCACACGCAGGAAAAGTGCACTGAACAAGATCCGTTACTCTGTCTTCGTTAATTTTTTAGTTGTTTCCCTATTTTTGGAATTATTGCCCTTACGTATTTTTTCCTAAGCATATTTTCCTAACAATAAATGCCATTTACTCTACAATGCAATTACAGATAGATGACATTGAGGACAAGTGCAGTGCACAAGATTTGTAACTGTGTTCCATGTATTTTTGGAGTTATTGCCCTTTTCTCTTTTACATTTTGGGTTTAGAAATGGGCAGTCATTCAGTGTCAAGGCACCAGGTGGAGTATTTGTCTGCCTGCAACAGTTCTAGTTTAGTTTAAACATAATTTTGAGATTGATATGAGTTGAAACAATCCAGTATGCTAAAACTTAATTGTTACTAGAATAAGTACAGTTTGATACAAATAGTGCCATATACTTGAGAACATACTCCAGTTTTTTTTTCCTGCATGTTTTTTCTGTGGTCTTTGGGCCTACTTTAGGCCTATTAATGACACTAATATACAAGGACTTCTGGAGTTAATCAATACACTGCAGTATGTTGCGTAAAATATGGGTGCTAGTTATTATAAAACAAGAGTATCAGGATTGTAAAGCTCACCTGAGCAAATAAGACCTAGACTTTTGCTGGAAAAAAAAAATACCCTTTCTGATTTCCAGCTTGGAGTTTCTGACCCAGTTTGTTGATACAGTGACTGTACTTGCACCATATTAATACATTGACTCTCAATGTATTTGCATAATCTCTAGCTCAAGATCTATTAGCATGCAAAGTTTCAGAAACTTATCTCAAAGATCGTTAAATGTCCATGCACATTCCCTTTCTTTCCAGTAACAGTGACATTGACTTTCACATATAAGAGAATCAGCTTCGAGCTATGTGCAGCATGTGCAAATTAAGATCTAGTGCAGGGCAAAAATTTATTACCTAAATCCAAAGATTATTTAAGTAACTGCACATTCCATTTTTTCTATATTTTATGAAAATGAAGGTATGTGTTTCATCTGGCCACACAATACACCATCTTGTAAAGCTTTAACAACCTACCTTAGAGATAAGTGAAGTTTTGCATTTTTTCTACATGTATTTTCAGTAACAGTGGTTTCACTTTCACTTCATTCTAAATTTTATTTTTATATCAAGTTATAACATTGTGCAAAGATTAACAAGTCCAGTTTCGTATTTTTTGAAGTAACTGCATAATTCTGTAAGACTAAAAGTAAAGCATGTGATCACTGACATATAGCTCTCTGTGACCCAAGGAACACAATTTGAACCATTTGATATCAAAGCATGGTTTGCCAAGTATTTTCTCTCTATGTTTTTCAAACAAGAAAGATTTTAAATATTTCAGTCTGTATAACTTATGTGAAACAAGTGACATATAACTAATGTAAGATAAGTGATTTCTAGGGCCAGGCAATATTTGGTCCATTTCAGATAATTTGAATAACTTTAATAAAGGACCAAGAGACGATGCTACATAATTATATTAATAAAACATTCTAGGCCCTGTAGTTTCAGACAAAAAGATTGTTAAAATCCCCCATAATGTACTGTATGTTAGACTGAGCATACAGTTGTTATGATCCAGACAAAAAATAATCAAAATATAAAATGAGCAAATGACAGGTTGAGGGATAGCTATATCCCCCGCTGTCACTTTTTTGAGGGGTGAACAGTAACCACATGTTAATGATAATCGTTGAAGAAGCTAGGGCGAAATGCAGCCAAAGAAAGTGTTATGGGATAGAGAGTCAGCTGCAAACCACTCTTGTAATCCCCAAACATTCAACTTAAGTTAAATGAAAACCCTTTCATGATGCGTGGGTGGACAGGAAATGACAGGTTATACACTGGCCTCAAATGGTGACCTTGATCTTGAAACAGCATGCAGATTATAGGTATTACATATCATCTTACTGAGCTATAGAATTGACATTTTGTCATGATGTTTAGGAGCTTATGATTTAAACCTTACTGCTGCAACCTAGAACCTGAGCCTGGCACCTCAAACCTTAACCCTTCACGTTTGAAGTGCACATGTGTAAAATGTTTTATTCTTATTTTTTATTATTATTTTTATTTAAAAAAATGACCAGAGTTTCAAGAGATATGTAGCGGACAATATACATAACAAGCTATCCCCCTTGTGCAGTGACCTTGATGTTTGAGTCTGGCATCTAAAAAATCAGCCATGCTCGTAGTCTCATAATGAACTTATATGTGAAATACTTTTCGACAAAGACCTGGGCCCCGCCCTATCAAGAACGTCAGTCGCACATTAGATTGTTACTCAAGATTGATTAAATTTGCGTTTATTTATCGTCGCTCATTTGGGCGACGACCCCTAAAGACTGTTAGTTTTATTACGGGGGATCGTGCAAGATACAGGACGAAACCCATCCTAAGTTACGTCTGGTTCTTTAACGTGCTCGGTATATAGCACCGTCACATGGGACCTCGGTTTAACGTCTCATCCAAAAGACTCTCAGTAATTTTAGAGAGCCAGCCGTGGGGCTCGACAGATATCTGATACCAAATGTACGCCCGATGTAAATCCCTTTCATTAACACTATCGCAAGTCTGCGTTCGTAGCTAAGATCGTCCTCGGTCGTAAAATGCTAAAAAATATATTAACCATATCTGTTAATATGGAACAGTTAGGATCTGGACGAGACCGCACAGTACAAAAGTAGAGATAGATGAATGTCAAAGCCGAAAAGCTAATGATAGTTCATGGAAAGAACTGAAAAGAAAGGTACGATACTGAACTTTTTCTGACTAGGGCTCAAGTATCGATTTTCTCTCCCTTTTTATGGGGAGAGGGTTTAGAGTTCCTTTTCATCATGATTGCACGAGAAAATGTCTGTTCATCATGAAATGATGAAGCTGCCCTAAAGTTTCCGTTAAGACTTAATTATGGCATTTGTCGAAAATAATGCCCCTATGAGTTCCATACGGCATTTTGAAAATCATGTATCGTAGTTTGTGCAGAACCAAAGGAAGTATACCCAATTAAACTCATTTTTTCTCAGACAAGTAAGTGTTTCGATTGCACTCACACATAAAGTTGAAAATGGCATATTAGAATAAATTAGATTATGCCACTCTTTCTTAATTTTTATTTTGATTTTAGTGAGGAAAAATTTGTTTGAAGTATAAAACGTTTATACATTTCCCATGTTTCTCTTTTCCTTCTCTTAACCTCAGAACTCTGTTTTATAACCAACAACATTAACATCGATAATAATAATAATAATAATGAAATATAGCCTAAATCTTTTTCCTGGATTAACATAGTTGGTGGATGTGGCAGAGGTGTGGCATAAGAAGTAAAAGAATCTTAAGATATCCCTCAAAATTCATCGCATTCACTTACGCATGTATTTATATTTTCTATTTAGGGTAGGTGTCATCCTTTTGATATGAAATAAATTTTGCAAGTTAATTCTTAAGCAGTTTCAGTAAATGGTTTAGAGTGTTGTGATTTCCTATCCTTTATGTGCCATTAGCGAAGTTACATGTAACTCAAGTGAACAGTCTAGTAAAGTCACACTGCACAGAGACGGCAACCTTATTTGGACCAATACCATCTACAAATCAATTCCAAATTGCGACTTGTCTCGTTACTTGAAATGTCTTGTGATTTGCAGGAGAGTTGAAATGACCAATACATTCTATACTGATCATGATTTAAAACGAAGAGACTATTTGTCAGGTAGAAAGCTTAAAACATGAGGGCAATGATGTCCCCGAAATGGCTAACCTAAGCCTTTGGACAAAACATGATCCATTTCCTATCTCTTCCAACATAAATTATTATGATAGCATTCTAACAAACTTTCATGAGTATTGGGCTGGAAATTTAGCCTCCAGAGTGTAAACAACCTTTTTCAAAGACATGTCTCAGTGACCCACTTTTGATCCCAACATGGCGCATTTACAAGCTTGTAGATATCATATAGACATTCTGACCACTTTCCTGAGTACTGGACAGAAAATGTGGCCTCTGGAATGTGCAATTGGTTTTTCTAAGATGTGACCTGGTGACATAGTTGTTGACTCACACTGACCCATTTTGTAAGTATTGGACAGAAAATGAAACCGCTAGAGCGTTTTCTGACGAATTAACTCGGGGAGCCAGTTTATGAAAATAGGCGACCCATTTCAAGACGAACATTCTAACTTTCATGAACATTGGACTGAAAATGTGGCTTCTTCTAGAGACTACATGATGTTTTTCGAAGATTTGACCTAGTGGCCAAGTTTTTGTTACAACATGACTGATTTTCTAACTTTTCCAAAAACAATCAAGGCAAACAATCTGACCAATTTTCATGAGTACTGGACCGACACCGAGGCCTCTAGAGTATAAAAAAAGGCTTTTTAAAGATTTGACCTCGTGACCTTCTTTGTGACCCAACTTACCCATTCTCAAATTTATCTTAAATATCATCAAGACAAACATTCTGACACACTTCCATGAGTATGTGGCCTCTAAATCTTACACAAGTTTTTCCATAGATTTGACCTTGAAACCTAGATTTTGAACATATGTGACCCATTTCTTACTCATCTGAGATATCATCAAGAGTCTGACCAAGTTTCATAAGTATTGACTGAAAAGACTGAAGATGTGACCTCTAGATTGTACACACCCTTTTTCAAAGTTTTGACCCATGACTTAGTTTATGCCAACTGTGACCCATCTGTTTTCTTATCAAAGCTATCATCAAGACAAACATTCTTACCAAATTTCATGAGTATTCGACTAGAAATGTGGCCTCAAGGGTGTACACAACGTTTTCTACAATTTGACCTTGTGACCTTGTTTTTGATCCCACATAACCCATTTTCAAACCTGTCCAAGACAAATATTCTTATCAACTTTTATGAGAATTGCACTGAAAATATGACCTCTGCAGCGTACAAAGTGTTTTTCCTGCTGTGTTTTTCCTGCCTTTACTACCACCATACATTTATGGTGGTCGCACCCAGTTACGACAGCTTTGCCAGATAAAGATGTCAAAGATGCCAACTTTGTTGATTTAACGCTGTGCGGTGGCAAATCCTGACATGTGTCCGATCTCAGCTAACAGACCCTAGTTTTTATTTAGTGGAAGCACATGCCAACCCAGCTATGACCTTGACCTTTGAGCTTCGGGTATCAAACCCGGACTCTGCACATTGTATAATCAAGGTGAAACCCGCGTGAAATAATTTGTCCGGTTGGTTAGCTCAGTGGTTAAGGTATCTGACTCTTGACCTGGTGGTTGTGGGTTCAATACCCGGCTGAATAAACTTCCTTTCCGGTGATTTTTCAGTGATTTTTACCCCTCACCTCTGTTGCATGTGAGGAAACCAATCAGTGGCTTTGAAAGACAGTTGTCTCGGTGCTGGTGTGAAAAAGCCATAAAACACATGCGTATGTGCAATGACTGCCATAGTATAACCTAAGCTGTAAAGATGTCGTTAAATTCTAATACAAACAAACAAAGTGAGGTAATTATCGAAAAAAGCCTGGCGTTCACCAGATACTGGGCGAACAACATTTTTGAGAATGTGAACTTTGATCCCTGTTGTGCTGAGCTCTGCACATCATCTCATCAAGTTGGAAAAAAGATATGAAATATTTTCAAAATCGCATAAGGTGTTTAGAAGATTAAGTTGAAGGTGTTTAGAAGATTAAATTGCACAAAAATGTATTATGGATGGGTGGACAAACGGACATACGAATTAACAATGGACAATTACTCTAAAATAGAGAAGACATAGTTACGGATCTTGTGGTTTGCATTTGTTCTCAGCGTGATCTACATGTATTTGTACATGAAGGTAGAAGTCAAAAGCTTTTATACTACAAAGTTACGGTCCAAGCAAGATGGATACACGCATGCAGATTTGTGGACGTATAATTATCACAAATTTGAAAATACATGTATCATGTCAAAGTAGATCGAGCAAGGCAGGGATACTGCTGTTGCTCCTGTTCCACGAACGTTTTTGAAATGTTGAAGTATAGCATTATTAGAGAAACAAGGAAGATTTCAATGTGTTTCTAAACGTCAGATGTTGAACAGATGTGTCAAATGAGAGGCATAGGAGAAATACAGTTGTACTTACATATACGATATTAACATTTTTTATTCCTGTCATGTCAAAGACGGGTCCCTGAATCACGGTTTGACCTTCAACGAAGACAAAAAAAATCATTAAAACAAACGATATTAGGTATTCATATATGGTTTAGTCAATAAATGACTGAGACTAAAATTCAAACAACTAATTATGACGGCTCAACGGTGAAAATGAAGGATTAGGTATCAGGTTTGTTTCTTAATCGCAGCACTTGGTGTTTGTGAGCGTGTCCCTGGACAATACACTTAAGAGCCCTAGCTGAAACTGATGAAACTCAGAACATAAAGTACACGAACATCACTGTTTACCGAACATACATACATACATACATACATACATCGACAAGTGAAACACTGTATGCCCCCCCCCACCCCCATTTTTGCGGGAGTATATAAATTGTTGTGACATTGCCGATACAATTTAGAAAGCTACATAAAACCTCATTCAATTAATCAACCAATCAGCCAACTGATCCATCAAAACCCAGCACTTTGATGAGAGGCACAGGGAAAACACAGTTGTACTTAGAATGTTTTTTCTCGCAATACAATGTACATGGATCTGTGAGAATCGCTATCTGACAAATCAACACTCCAGCCCTTTTCTAAGAAAGCTGGAAGCAGCTGCTGCTAACGTTCCAGTTTTTGCTCGGTGTGTGTTTGTTTCGCCCTTGGGGCCCCATGATAATTTACTATTTTGGCAGTTAACTTAAGGTTAGAGAGGCACTATTGCTTTTAATCATGTAATGTATAAAAACGTTCATAATACAGAATATGCTTGAATAACATCGTCAGATATCCACAGAGGTTAAATAATGCATTATAGTCAAGATTTACAATGGGACACACGAAAAGAATTTCAGCAGTTAACAAATACACAATTACAATTTAGATATACAAAATGAATTCATTTGAATTTTATACAGATACTGACATATATGTTTTATAACCCCACACAAAAGTTAAACAAGAGGGCCATGATGGCCCTGTATCCCTCCACTGGCTTATAAATATAAACCATAAAGAGAAGTCTTCACTATATAAGCCCTTATAAATATTTGACCCCAGGGCTACAGTCGGACTAAATGGGGAATATGTGTATTAGAAGAATAATATGCCAAATTTGGGAGTTCTTGGCCTTATGGCTAGTAACAAGACGGTTTCTGAAGTTTTCACTCCATAAACCCATGTAAAACTTGTGACCCCTGGTGCAGGGCCAAACTTGATCCTAGGGCTGCAACTTGAGCCCTCTTTGTAGTTATTCACTAGATAATGCTATAATTATGCAAAATGTGGTAGCCCTAAGCCTTATGGCTATGTACACCAACATCTGAAAGTTTTCCCCTATATAAGCCCATGTAAATCTTGTGAACCCCCCCCACGCCCCGCCCCAAACATGGGGCCAAATTGACCCCTGGACTGTAATTTGAGCACTTTTCGAAGACCCCCACTAGATCAAGCTAAATGCAAAATTTGGTAGCTCTAGGCCTTGTGGCTAGGTATAGGAAGATTTTTAAAAGTTTTCTCTATATAAGCCTATGTAAAACTTGTGACCCCTGGGGCAGAGCCAATTTTGACCCCAGGGCTATAATTTCATGAAACATGATAGAGGTCTACTACATAAAACTACATGCCAAATTTGGTAGCCCTATGCCTTATGGTTTCAGACAAGAAGATTTTTAAAGATTTCCAATATTTTTCAGTTTTGTTGCCATGGCAACCAGAGTTTTTGAAGGAATCAAATTCTTTCAGGAAATTCTAAAGAGGACCATGGCAGGCTCATTTCTGTGAAGTTTCATGAAAATTGGATGGGTAGTTTCAGAGAAGAAGATGTTTGAAATAAAAGTTACCGCACGGACGGACGGACGGACTGACGGACGGACGCACGCACTGACGCATGACGGACACCGGGCCATGACATAAGCCCGCTGGCCTTCGGCCAGTGGAGCTAAAAATGTATGAAAAGGGTAAAAACATGTCAATTCAGTTAAATATCTTCAGCCTAACATATTAAAACAAAAAGAAATGTTCATCTCGGTTTCATTTAGCCCTTAGTGCACAAAGCATTTGTTGTGTAGAAAATTACCAGACTGCAAAGGAAATGCAGTTTGATCTTAGATCTGCTATTTATGTTAAAATTGTGACAAATGAAGTCTTGAGTGGCACATTTAGGACTACTTGCATTCCTTACTATGTCAATTAGAAAAACTGTTAGTGTTAGGGTTAGTTCCCTAAATTTTGCAGAATGATAGCTTCGGGACGCCCAGGCTCAAATGACAGCCAAAAGTAAGCAACACATATTTTAGTTATAAGCTTTATTTCCCTGCCAGGGACAGGATCTTTAACTGACTGTCTTGTAACACATTGTCATTCATTATAATATCTGTATATTAGATGGTATGAATATAATTTGCCTGCATTTGGATAAGGGAATTGTTTACTTTTTTGGCCGCTAGAGGCCTTTAAGAATGTTTGGGCAATGGGAAGCAGTTTTTGTTATTTTCAAAGTCCAAGAAACAGCTCTAACAGAAAACACTTCAATGTTAATAATTACCTCTTTGACCCCTTTCATGTTCAAGTGATTCTGATACCTCTTCCTGGCACTGACCATCCCCCAATTCTGACAACTGTGGTTCTACTGACGGGGCTTCTTGTATTTCATCTAGGCGATGGCAGGGTTGGCAGTGTCTGTCTATTAAAGCACGGTTATCGAACATTTTCATCGGTGTTGATTGTATATGTTAACTAGAGGCCCTTGAGGGCCTGAATCGCTCTACTAGCAGTGTTTTTGTTTTTTTCCTAGCATACGTCATGAATTCATGATGCAAAAAGGAAAAAGACAAACACACAAAAATGGGTGGGGGTTGAAAAAATGTTGCAACTCACTAACACAGCATAAGGAGGCATGGCGTATTGAACAAATAGTGAAAATAAATCTAGTACAATTTCTCAAAACCATGTGTTTGAAATCCAGCAGCCAAATTTGACTGGGTTTTAGTACTCATTGTATCAAACAATCCCTCCAAGTTTCTAAGGAATATGACTAATACTATGCACTGTGTTAAGTAAATAATACTAAGTCATCAAACGGCTGCCCTTCCTAAACTGATTGCTAGATTCTTTTTCATTTTTAATAGGGTCTAATCCCTTGATGATACAAATAATCTATGCAGGTTTCAAAAGAAGTGGATCGAAAATGAGGACTTAATTGCGTTAACAAGAAATGCAAATTTTCAACTTTAAATGACTACGTTCCCCACACTAATTGTCGATTTTTTCTCAAATCACTACGGCTCAAGCTATTGATGATATTAAACAACTATGCAAGGTTCTTGAAAATTCGATCAAAAGTGCCGACTTTATTGCGTAAACAAGAAAAGGACATTTTCAGATTTAAATGGCTAGTTTTCCCTTACTGAGTGTCGGATTTCATTTTTTTTTTTTTTTTTTTCCAAACTCTATGAGGCTAAAGCTGTTCATGAGACAAACAAACTGTGCAAGTTTCACGTAAGTCTGACCGAAGAAAGAATTGGAAATTTTCAACTTTAAAGGGCTACTTTTCCTGTACTTAAATTTAAATGGCTACTTTTCCAATAGGAATTGTCGGATTTCTTTTCAAAATCAATAGGATTCAAGCTGTTCATGATACAAAGCAACTGTGCAAATTTCATGAAAATTCGATTACAAATGCCAAACCTTGTCGCGTAAACAAGAAATTTATGGGAATTTTCAAAAAAAGAAATTGAAAACATAAAATTTAAATGACTATTTTTTTCATACTGATTGTCGGTTTTTTTTTTTTTTTTTTTTCAAAATCACTTTGGCTCAACCTGTTATGATACAAAGCAACTGTAAACATGAAAATCTGATTACAAATGCAGACTTTATCGCGTAAAGAAGAAATGGGATTTTTAAATTGAGATGGCTACTTTTCCTGTACTAAGCGTCGGATTTTTTATTTTAAATTGTCCATTTTTTTTAAAATCACTAGGTCTCAAGCTATTGATGGTATTAAGCAACTGTGCAAGATTCATGAAAATTCGATCACAAATGCCGACTTTCTAAATTTAACTGGCTACTTTTTCAATAAAAATTGTCGGACTTTTTTTCAAAATCATTAGGATTCAAGCTGTTCATAATACAAAAGCAACTGTGCAAATTTCATGAAAATCCGATTGCAAATGCCGACCTTATCGCGTAAACAAGAAATGGAAATTTTCAAAACAAGAAAAGGAAAATTTAAATTTAAAAGGGCTACTTTTCCCATATTGAATGTCGGATAATTTGTTTTCTTCCTTCAAAATCAGTACGGTTCAACCTGTAGATGATACAAGCAACTGCGAACAGAAAATTTAAGATTTAAATGACTACTTTCCCGTACTTATCGTCGGATTTTTTCTCCAAATCACTAGGTGCAAGTTTCGTAACAACCTAATAACACATGCAGACTTTATCGCGTAAACAAGAAATGGAAATTTTCATATTTAAATGGCTAGTTTTCCCTTACTGAATATCGGAATTCTTTTTTTCTTTTTTTTTTTTCCAAAATCTATGAGGCTATAGCTGTTCATGAGACAAACAAACTGTGCAAGTTTCACGAAAGTCCGACCAAAGAAAGAAATGGAAATTTTCAACTTTAAATGGCTACTTTTCCTGTACTTATTGTCAGATTTTTTTTTAAATCAATAGAGTTCAAACTATTGATGAGATAAACAAACTGTGCAAGTTCCACGAATATTCCGACCACAAATGCAGACTTTATCGAAAAGACTAACAGACAGACGGATGGACAGACGGAAGGCGACCCCATGACATAAGCTCTGCTGGCTTACAACCAGTAGACCTGAAAATACTCAGAGACTTTAGGTTTCTAAAAAAAAACTATTAACAACTTAAATTCAAACATTAATATTCCACTAAAACCTTAAAAAAAGTTTTGAAACAAAATTAAGAAAATGATGCTGACACATTTAAAATTAACGGAATTAATCCTTAATTGTATGTGTAAATAAAAATTGTGTCATTACGCATAATTTATTTGAGCCATGCTATGGTAAGATGGGGTTTAATGCATCTCCGTGATGCATTATACCAAGGGAGTCAGCACATGATTATGGATCCATAAAATCCATTTTGTCTAACAACCAACTGTACCATGATGTAGACTAGTCATTGGCACGCACAAAAATAGGCCAAAAGCGAAAAATTTCAACCAGGTGTAGAGTTCTATAAGATAAAGCGACATGCTAAGTTTGGTAGCCATATGCCTCATGGTTTTGAACAAATAGACTTTTTATATATTGATCATTCAAGTGAGCTCCAGAATGGGACAATTTTTAATCTCAAAACTATTATTTTAATAACCTTGGTAGAAGTCCATTAGATTAAGCTACATGCCAAACTAAGTAACCGTAGGCCTCACAATTTTTGGCCAAAAGATTTTGAAGTATTTTCAATATCTTTCAGTTTCGTTGTAACGGCAAGCAGAGTTTTTATGGATATCAAGTCCTTTGGAAAATATTCTAAAGTTGGTCATCGCTGGGGCACGACTGTGCAGTTCGGTCAAATCGGATGCGTACTTCAGAGAAGAACCTATTAGTTTAAAAGCTAACACACTGATGCAGGGAAGGACGCAAGACAGACGCAGCGCCTTGAAATGAGCTATTTGGTTTTCGGCAAGTGCGATTTATAATTAGTCGTTGTAAAATGGAAAGGAGAGAAAGATTACAGATCTGTAGTCCACATTTTACAATAAAGTGACGAAGCAATTAATATCCATACTGGTTTGACAGAACGTCATTATGATGCTTAAACTCTTACTTTCATGAGTTTATTTAAAATGTCTGTGTTAAATTTGCAGACTTTTTTTTTTTTCTTGATTTTAGGGCAAAGTGTTACAGGAAGGGACAAGGCGCCAAAATTTCAGGACAGGGCACCCTCTCGTAAAAACCACCTAGCCAGAGCAAAGTTTGTAATCGGAAATTTAATACAAACTTTCCGAGCTTTCTACGCTTGTTCGTATACAGCGGCCATATTGCCTCTCACAGATGACGTCAAGTAGACTTATAATAGCAGCTGGAAGACAAGATTTTTCACTAGATCGATTTACATACAGGTAAAAATCCAGGTTGAACTGTCTATTAGTTTCGATATACGTTTTGCAGAATACTGTAGATGTATTTTTCAACTAACACTTGCATAGTGCATTCAAATTTTGTCAAAACAAAATTGTACTTTAGCTGACCTTTATGTCAGTTGTTCGATCTGTTTTTTTTTTTTTTTTTTTAACAAAGGGTAAACTTGGCAGTGTACTGAAACCCCAAAGAAACCAAGGTATTGAAAGGACCCTGAAATTTAGCTATTACGAGGTGTTCCAAATTTTGCTGAACGATGGCTTTTGGACACCCACTTTTAAGCTTCGTGTGTTTGGGAAATGGGCAGAAGCTTTCATCATTTTTTTCAAATCCTGAATATAGCTGAAGTAGAAAACAGACCAAAAATAATAATTACCACTCTGATCCATATCATGTTCAATGGATTCTGATACCTCGCTCTGGCGAGGACCTGCCTCCATTTGTGACAAAGGTTGTAGTTCTATTGCTTGTATATAGTTTGTGTCATTTCGGATATGGCGGCGTGGTTGGCGTCGACCTATTAAAACATGAAAATCAAACATTTCCATCACCAGTGACTGTATAAATTAAAACAAGAGGGCCATTGGCCCTGAAAAGCTCACCTGAGTAAAGTCATCTAGGATTGATAAAACTGGAGAGGTCCTGATTGTGATGATCAAAAACACAGGAGTGTAGGTGAACTACTTTTTGAGCAACTTAACCTATTTTTGAACTTGTAAGATACCAGTGAGACAAACATTCCTACAAAATTCTATGCATATCAGACAGACTGTGGCCAGTAGACTGCACACAAGGTTTTTCTAAGAATTTATCAAAGTGATCTACCTTTTGACCCGACATGACCCAATTTTGAACTTGTCTGATATACCATCAAGACAAAGTTTCTGATTAATTTACACAAGTTTCAGGCTGAAAATGTGGCTTCTAGCATGCAAACAAGGTTTTTCAAAGATCTGTCCAAATGACCTAGTTTTCAAACTGAAATGACCCAATTTTGGTTACTAGATTTCATTAAGACAAATATTCCGACCAAGTTTCTAGAATATTGGGCTGATAATGTGGCCTCTAGATTGCACACAAGGCTTTTCTAAGATTTGTCTCAGATACGTGCTTTTTGACACAATTTGACACAATCTTCAAATTGAATTACATGTCATTAAGACAAACCTTTCTGACCAACTTTCATGAGTATCAGACTGAAAATATGGCCTCTACAAATCACACAAGGATGTTCATGCATTTGTCCCAGTGACCTCTTTTTGATCTGTTGTGACCCAGTTTCAAACTTGTCCCAGAAATCATGAAGGCATCCTCTCTGACCAAGTTTCATGAGTATCAGACTGAAAATGTGGCCTCTAGAGTGCACAAAGGCATTTTTAGATTTGTCATAGTGAGCTACTTTTTGACGCCGCAAGATCAATTTAAAACATGTCAGAGATATTATCAGGACAAACATTCTAGCTGATATCTAGCTGATGTGTACACAAAGGTGTTTTTATCATTTGACCCAGTGACCTGCTTTTTGACCAGACTTGACCAAATTTCGAAGTTGTCCGAGATATCATCAAAACAATCATTCTAGGTTTCATGAGTATCAGACGAAAAATGTGCTCTCTAGAGTGCAGCCAAGGTTTTCTAGGATTTGTCCCACTGACCTTCTTTTTGACCAGTCGTGATTCAATATCAAACTTGTCCAAGATATCAAAACAAACATTCTGACCGAGTATCTGGTTGAAAATGTTGCCTCTAGAGAGCACACAATGCTTTTCATAGGTATGGCCCAGTGACTTCCTTTTTTATCCGACAAATCCGTTTTCGAACTTGTCCGATATCATCAAGGCAAACATTCTAAGTTTCAGAAGTATCAGATTGAAACTGTGGCCTCTACAGTGCACACATGTTTTTCATATGTCCCAGTGACCTACTTTTTGACCTGACATGACCAAATTTGGAACGTGCCTGAAATTTTGTCAAGAAAAATATTCTGACCAATTTTCATGTGTATCTGACTGAAAATGTGGTATCTAGAATGCACACTAGGTAATTGTTTGCGACCGTTCAACACACGACGGAAGACAGGAGCAGGACACAGCACAATCACAAAAGCTCACCTTGAGCACTTGGTGCTCACTTGAGCTAAAATATACAAGGGCTCTTATGTTTTGAAAACCACTTGTAACATTTCTCAATTCAAAGATGAATATTCCTAAAAAAACTAATTTAAGAACACTTTTTAAACTAGTGTAAGGGACATGAAGCAGACATATTTCAAATTAACAGAACAGAAAATGTTCCAATTTTATGTGTAAAATAAAAATTGCTTCATTTATACATGATTAATTTATTTTTGACCACAGTATCGTTTCACTGTACATTTTTATTTAAGAAGCAAGAGGGCAATCGGCCCTTAAGCGCTCACAGGAATCTTGGGTTGATTGATGAACAATTAAATGGCGTTGTACGCTGCTTCAAACATTATTTAAGTCATATCACGGCAAAGGCTCACATATTTTTGTATTTCCTGAGTTTCACCAGTGCAGGACTAAGGCTCTGAAGTGTCTTGCCCAAGGACAACTCCTACGAAAAACTCAGTGATTCCTTTGAGGCTCAAACTTCGGGTCTCAAGGTTACAAATCATACATTTTATCACTGAGCAATACAGGACCTCAAAATCTAGGATTGAAAAAGCTGAGGAGATCCTGGTTGTGATGTTGTACGGAGGCTGATCCAAACGTTTGTGGACAGTATGTGTAAAATAAAACTTATTGGATATATCCATCTATTATTTTGCAGTATGCTTTAAGTCAATATTTGTCTATATTTTCGACACATTTCATTCTTATTGACTGGATATTGATATATTATTAACTATAATCTTTTGAACACAAACAGTTTATGATGCACGGCGCAGCTCAAAACCTTGTATATGACGTAATGTCATACAGGACAGTTTAATGCCAATATCTCAGTCTCCTATACTTTTCCGAAGTGCTCGCCCTTGTACTGGATACATTTCTCTTGTCGATCAACCCAGTCGGTAAATGTCCTATCATACTAATCCCTGCTGAAAGATGCCAAACTCGCTTGCATAGCAATTTGCAAACTCTCTAAACTGTCGAACCGTTGTCCTATTTATGCTATCTTCAATCGGTGACTTTGACTGGTCTGCCGGACCGCTGGTCATCCTCCGCGCTTTCCCGTCTCTCAGAACATGCAATACCACTTGTAAACAAGTTACCGTCAAACGGAAGGCTTGTTTGCAACCTTTCTAACATAACTTTCGTTTTACTATGCGTTTTCCCGAGATTTACACAAACTTGTATGATCGTCCAAAGTTTTCACGGATCAGTGACGTCCTTCCTGGAGTTTCTTTCACTAATACTTGGCACAATTATCTTCTCAAGTCACTGGCTACTTTCTAAGTTTTTCTTAAATAAACGCCGTCGAAACATTGTTCAACTGTTTAAAAGATTTTAACCCTGTAGCAATGACTATCATCAATCCCCGGAAAGAAATGGCCAAGTGACCTTCTGGTTTAAAGATCTGTACATTACCCACTGGGCCAATGGGACAAGTCCCCTAACTATAAGCCAAGCAAGAAGTAGCCATGCTGTTAACAGAATTGCTATTCAATAAAAAATAACAACCCGTCCTTGAAATATTATGCTAAGTATGAAATAATTTCGGCACAGATCTTCAAAAGCTAATTACCAAAATCTGCCTGATATAACGACCCCGTGGAAGTCTGCTTTCGAAAATCTTGCGGAAAAAGGAGAAATTTAATACTAGAAACCACTTTTTTTTTCATTCCCCACAATGCTTTCTATCCTTTAGAAAACAAATCCGATTGTTACAACCACATTAACAAGTAATGTGGACCTTTTCTAAAAATGTGTCATTTGGTAAAGTGTTGATGACAGCAACATTTCTAATCAAAGTACTGACAGTACTGAAAAAAAGAGCGAGCTGGCAATTAATTACTTGGTGGCAATGACTGGTTCGGGAAGAATTTCTTGAAACCATACATGAAACAAATATGTAAATGTGTTGGGATGATGTTTCACACGTGTCAAAGAGAAAGAAAGTCAACATTTTTTTTTTTTTTTTTTCCATTTCAATTCATTACTAAAACTGTTAAACACAGTATTTCTCGCACACATTCATGACAGGAGCTTGCTGGCCGTTGGCCAGTGGAGCTGAAAAGAAAACTGGAATTGCTCTACTTGCAGTGATTTTGCTTATTTTCTTGCAGACACCGTTAATTCAAGATACAAAAAGGAACAAAACAAAAACACAAAAATGGGAGGCGGGGTTGTTGCAACTGGGCTTGAACCCCGTGCGACAGCATAATTAGTCATGATGAATTGAACGAATTTGCCTAGGGGTTACAGAAACGAAAATCTGTATGATTTTTTTTTTTTTTTTTTTTTCCCTCAATTTTTGTGTCAATGAAAAATGTACACACCAGGAAGAAGTATTACTAAACCCAGCACACATTTTCAACAAACGTGATTAAGTACTACTATGTTACGCTATGTACAAAATATCGAAACTCTACACCATGTACTTCCAGACAATATGATGTTTAAGCCAAATGACTTAATTTTAGACTTGTTGAAATAGAAATCATTTGCAGACGACAAAATTAATGCACTTCAATAATTGAAATTTATATTGGGAAGGGTAAAAACATTGTGGGAAAAGGAGAAAATGCTGGTTACCAGCATTTTTTACCTTTCCCACAATGGTTTCAAAAGACTTCTTTCTCATGGTCGTTGAAACTCAGGATTGTATTGTAAAGGTTTAAAGTATGGACAAGAGGATCACTGGCCCCAAAAAGCTCACCGTCAAAAAAATAATGATCTATCATTCATGAAGTTGAAGAGATCCTTGTAGTGATAATCCAACATATGCATAACAGATTGGGAGTTTATAGTGAAAATTAAATTGTTTAATTTTCCTAGTTTTCAAAGTCCTGTTTCCCCAAGCCATAAAAATCATGACTGTGTGGTGGAATACAACCATATAAGTACAAAATATCTGAATTCATATTGCACTCTGGAAAGTCCTGATAATGGATTTTCAGGACGCGGTTTCAGTACAACAATGAACTGAATCTGATTTTTACACACACACAAACACACACACACACACACACATTATAGATGAGACTGGCTGGGTCAGTATTCAACAAACAGAAATTGCTATAGTAAACAATTTTCCCATATTCATCAAAGAGAAATTGCTATTGTACCCGAGTACTCTGAAATTATGTCAAAAAAATAATAGCCAAACGTGTACAATATGGGTGTTAAAATGAATTTAGATTTATATCACGATTTATATCATTTAGTTCGTTTTCCTCCAACATTAAAATCGTTCTTTCCTTCTATGAAGTTTACCCGGTCTTTACCAATAAAATATATATTTTTACCTTTTTTACGCAAGCCCGTACTTTTATCGACTTTGGATTTCGGATTATCGTATCTTTTTAAGTAATATGTCGCCGTTTCACCGAGATCTAATAACGGATCCTTTATACTAGGCAAAGAGGGAACAGACCGTCAGGTAAAACCTGAGGCGTTTCTTGAAGCAGCGCCTGTATAGCTTCTTTTATAGGTATTAGTTCTTCTTTTATCTTTTCCGCCGCTTGTTTCTGGGACTCGGTAATGGGTTTAAAAAACCTTGCCGAGGTCTTCTTGTAGTACTCTTTCTCCGTTTTTTTCCTCTATAGATTTATTCCACAAATTTTTTCCTCATCTCAGAAAGCTCTTTTAAGAGTTTAATCTTATCGTCCAAGCTAGTAACCTTTACAAAAGACATATTTTAAACAAGAGGGCCATGATGGCCCTATATCGCTCACCTGAGTCAATAGGCGAAATTCACTAAACGTGCATAATTCAATTTCTGACCAATTGTCAGGTAAATTGAGCTTAAAATGTGGCCTCTAGAGCGTCCACAAGGAATTTCCGTAAGTTGACCTGGTGACCTAATTTATCACCACACGTGACCCAATTTAGAACTCATCAAAAAATTTATCAAGACAAACATTCTGAACAGTTTTCAGGTTAATTGAGCAATAAATGTGGCCTCTAGAGTGCCCACACAGTGTTTCTTAAATTTGACCCAGTAGCCTAGTTTATGACCCCAGCTGACCCAATTTCAAACTCACCCAATTTTTCATAAAGACAAACATTCTGACCAACTTTCAAGTCAATTGAGCAAGAAATGTGACCTCTAGAGTGCCCTAAAGGTATTTTTTTAATTAGACCTAGTGATCTAGATTACGAGCCCAGGGGACCCAATTTTGAACTCATCCTAGATTTCATCAAGACAAATATTTTGACCAATTCTCAAATCAATTGAACTATAAATGTGGCCTTTAGAGAGCCCACAAGGTATTTCTTTAATTTGACCTAGTGACCTAGTTTATGACTCCACATGACCCAATTCAAAACAGTTTTAACTGATCTGAAAATTTATCAAAACAAACATTCTGAACAATTTTCAAGTCACTTGAGCACAAAATGTGGCCTCTAGAGTGCCCAAAAGGTATTTCTTTAATTTGACCTAGTGACCTAATTTATGATCCCAGTTGACCAAAATTCAGACTCATGTGAGATTTCATTAAGACTAACATTCTGACTAATTTTCAAGTCAGTTGAGCAAAGAATGTGGCCTCTAGAGTGCCTAAAAGGTATTTCTTTAATTTGACCTAGTGACCTAGATTATGACCCCAGTTGACCCAATTTAGAACTAATCTAAAAGACAAACATTCTGTATAATTTTCAAGTCATTTGAACAACAAATGTGACCTCTAGAGTGCCCACAAGGTATTTCTTTAATTTGACCAAGAGTCGTAGTTTATGACCCCAGGTGACCCAATTTCAAACTCATGCGATTTTTCATCAAGACAAACATTCTGACTAATTTTCAAGTCAATTGAGCAAGAAATGTGACCTCTAGAGTGTCCTAAAGGTATTTCTTTAATTTGACCTAGTGACCTAGATTATGACCCCAGGTGACCCAATTTTGAACTCATTCTAGATTTTATCGAGACAAACATTCTGACCAATTTTCAACTCAATTGAACGATAAATGTGGCTTCTAGAGTGCCCACAAGGTATTTCTTTAATTTGACCTAGTAACCTAATTCAAGACCCCACATGACCCAAATTCAGACTCATGTAGGGTTTAATCAAGACAAACACTCTGACCAATTTTCAAGTCATTTGTGCAATAAATGTGGCCTCTAGAGTGCCCACAAGGTATTTCTTTATTTTGACCAAGTGACCTAGTTTATGACCCCAGGTGACCCAATTTCAAACTCATCCGATATTTCATCAAGACAAAGATTCTGACCAATTTTCAAGTCAGTTGAGCAAGATATGTGGCCTCAAGACTGACCACAAGGTATTTCTTTATTTTGACCAAGTGACCTAGTTTATGACCCCAGGTGACCCAATTTTAAACTCACCCTTGATTTTTTAAGAGATTTTATCAGTACAAGCATTCTGAAGAATTTTCAAGTCAATTGAGCTAAAGATTGTGGCATCTAGGGTGCCCACAAGCTATTTCTTTAATTTGACCTAGTGGCCTAGTTTATGATCCCAGTTGACCCAAATTCGGACTCATATGAGATTATATCAAGACAAACATTCTGACAAATTTTCAAGTCAATTGAGCAAAAAATTTGGCCTCTAGAGTGCCCGAAAGGTATTTCTTTAATTTTACCTAGTGACCTAGTTTATGATCCCAGGTGACCCAAATCCAAACCCATTTGAGATTTTATCAAGACAAACATTCTGACCAATTTTCAGGTCATTTGAGCAATAAATGTGGCCTCTAGAGTGCCCACACGGAATTTTTTTAAATTGACCAAGTGACCTAGTTTATGACCCCAGGTGACCCAATATCAAACTCATCCAATACCGTATATCGGGTTTTTTTCGCGGGAAGGAAATTTTCGCTATTTTCGCCAGTGGGTCATTCTCGCGAAAATTATATTCGCTAAATATTCCATACAATCTAAAATCCTTCCTTTCATACGAAACACAAAGAGAAAAAAATTCTTCGCTTACACACACTTGTTTATTGTTAACGGAACAGACGAGCAATAATGTTCCTCTTAAATAAACCAACTAGGAAATTCCTTAGTCTAAGATTTGAATAAATCTTTTTTTCTTATTTATGTACATAATATACCATGGGTATCAAGGGAAAAGGAGTAATTCTGAAATTTTGAAATGCACGGCTATTAAGGTAAATCTTGTGATTCTATATAGTTTTTTCCCCATTTGGCAGTGCACTAATACGTGCGGTATGTAATACCAGACATACTGGTAAGTACTTTTGTCGGGTGTGATGCTATCATATACTTACGATTTCGCGAAAAATAGAAATATACCAATAAATTCGTGAAAATTTGAAACGTGAAAAATTGATTTTGACCGAACTCCAGGTGACCCAATTTCAAACTGACTGAACATGTTGTGCTCAGGGGGGCTAACAAACTTAGAACAAGTTCACTACATACCAAATAACGAAGCTCTATGCCTTCAAGGTTTAGAAAGAAGAATTTTAAAGTTTTCCTTCTTTGTTCCTATGTTCGAACTTGTGACCCCCAGGGCAGGGCCAGTTTTGACCCCAGGGGGATCATATGAACAAATTTGGTAGAGGTCTACTAAGAGATGCTAGATGCTAAATATCAAAGCTCTACGCCTTCCAGTTTTAGAGAAGAAGAATTTTAAAGTTTTCCTTCTTTGTTCCTGTGTTCGAAACTTGTGACCCCCGGGGTAGGGCCAGTTTTTACCCCAGGGGCATCATATGAACAAACTTGGTAGAGGTCCACTAGGAGATGCTACATACCAAATATCAAAGCTCTACGCCTTCTAGAATCAGAGAAGAAGATTTTCAAAGATTTTGCTATTTTTTTCCTTTCTGTCCCAGGGGCATCGTATGAACAAACTTGGTAGAGGTCCACTAGGAGATGCTACATACCAAATATCAAAGCTCTACGCCTTCCAGTTTCAGAGAAGAAGAATTTTAAAATTTTCCTTCTTTGTTCCTATGTTCGAACTTGTGACCCCCGGGGCAGGGCCTGTTTTGACCTCAGGGGGATCATATGAACATGTTTGTTAGAGGTCTACTCGGAGATGCTAGGTGCCAAATATCAAAGCTCTACGCCTTCCAGTTTCAGAGAAGAAGAATTTTAAAGTTTTCCTTCTTTGTTCCTATGTTCGAAACTTGTGATCCCCCGGGCGGGGCCAGTTTTGACCCCAGGGGCATTGTATGAACAAACTTGGTAGAGGTCCACTAGGACATGCTACATACCAAATATCAAAGCTCCACGCCTTCCAATTTCAGAGAAGAAGAATTTTAAAGTTTTCCTTCTTTGTTCTTATGTTCGAAACTTGTGATCCCCGGGGCGGGGCCAGTTTTGACCCCAGGGGCATCATATGAACAAATTTGGTAGAGGTCTACTAGGAGATGCTAGATGCCAAATATCAAAGCTCCACGCCTTCCAGTTTCTGAGAAGAAGAATTTTAAAGTTTTCCTTCTTTGTCCCTATTTTCCAACTTGTGATCCCCGGGGCGGGGCCAGTTTTGACCCCAGGGGCATCATATGAACAAACTTGGTAGAGGTCCACTAGGAGATGCTACATACCAAATATCAAAGCTCTACGCCTTCTAGAATCAGAGAAGAATATTTTCAAAGATTTTGCTATTTTTTTCCTTTCTGTTGCCATGGCAACCAGAGTTATTGGTGGAATTCAATCTCTTGAACAACTTTGGTAGAGCTTCACCCAAGGAACATCCCTGCCAAGTTTCATCAAGATTGGCCCAGCGGTTTAGGAGGAGAAGATGTTTAAAGGAATTGTGGACAGACGGACAGATGGACGCCGGACAATGACCTATCACAATACCTCACCTAAGCACTTCGTGCTCAGGTGAGCTAAAAACGCAACATTTTTGAAACCCCGTTTTAAACTCCATTTTAAAACCTAATTTAAAGCTTATTTTAAGCTTAATTTTTATCCTAGTTTTGACGTTTTTCCACCAACTTCCGAAAGGAATTTCGGGCTTCCCCGCTCCCCATCTCGATTAAGCTTTCTCGTTGATTATCGCTCAAAGCGATATTTTTACGTCTGATTTCTTCTTTCATGGTATTATATTTTTCCAACATTTCCGTAATTAGTCGGAATTCTTGGTCGCTAAAGTCTTAATTTTTTCGTGCTTTTCGGCTTTTACGGAGCACTTTTTAGTCGCGTAATGCCCAATAATGCTTAGGGCTCCCGTAACAATCGCGGTTCCTTCCATGACTAAAACGACGGGCGTCGCTACGACGGTCGATAAAAGGGCAACTCCCCCAACCGCGAGAGCCGTCGTAGCGGTGGTAAGAGAAATGTCTGCCGAGTCTACGATTTTTACGGCTCTATGGTACTTTTTGCTTAAAGCCTCGCGTTTTTCCTTTCACGTTCGAGAATGGATTGGATCTCGCTAATTTTTTGGAGTCGGTAATTATGTCCCGAGTCTTCCGGCGGAGCCGTTGGTAACGTTGGATAAATACTTTCAGCGTCCATTTTATAAGAGTAGGATTTTTTAAGACAAGTAATAAAGTAAGCATAAAGGCTCTTTTTCGTTTAGAACCGCGACTTCCTTCTCTACATTGGTCAAAGTAACCAAAATATATTCGGAATCTTCCATAACGTTCTCCTCTCGCAAGCAAAGTCCTTTTTCTTTCACGCCTCGGGGGAGAGAAATTAAAAAGAGACATTTAACGAGGCCCATGCCAAATCTTAAGGCAATAACGCGATTTTCTCCCGGTTTTTCTCCGAGGTTTTTTTGGACAAAAATTTCCTACGCTTGAGGATTTAACTTTTTTGGAGGATATGGAACTTTTAACGGTTTCCAAAAAACCGTTTTTGGCTGTTTAGGTCGAAGTTTATAAATATTGCTTAGCGCTCATTTTAAGCGTGGTTCCCACGCCATTTTGTAGAGCTTTAGCTATCCGATTTATCTGCGTTTTCGTTAGAGCGAGAACGTGTTCTCCGGTTAGATCTTCGTGGCCGAGCCGAATACTGGTAGCCCTCATAGCTCTAATAGCGGCCCGTAGCTTGTCTTTTTGCCCTTCGGAAATGTTAACTTTAACTTTGTGGTAGTTGTCCATTTTATATAGGAAAAGTTAATCCGTATTACCCCTCCCTAATATGGAAACGTATCGTAATATTTTCACCCCTTAAATTTAACGGGTTTCCATCTTGGTCCGTAATAGATACAAAGAGGTCGTTCAAAGTATAAGTATTTAAATGAAGATAAACGAGATTAACCGGAGTTTCTACTATTTTATACCCGGGGCTTACGTTGGGGAAAAAGCTGTAGATAGTGTTTTTCTTGCTACCGTTAACGTAACTTCCGTTAATATGGTTAATATTTACCAAAATACTGTTAATATTTATGATATTAACGATATTTTCGGACTCGTGAAAACCTTCCTCGTACTTGGCGCGATTAAATCCAAACACTTTGGAAAGAGAGTTTGGGTGGTTAAAATCGACCCAGAAATTATTCCTTAAACTAAGAACCGCTTTTAAAGTGTTCGTATTTACGGACAAGGTGATCGAGTATTCCTCGTTAACGGAATCCCAGAGCCCGTTTTTTATAAGTTCTCGTTTAAATCTCTCAGTTCAAAGCTTCCCTCCGGTATAATAATTTTTACCCAAGAATTTTCGGCATCCGGAGAGTAAATAAACGCGTTATTATTATTAGTAATATTTGGAAAAGAGTAGTGAGTCTCGAGGTTAACCAAAGCAATTTCGTGAGGCTTAGTTCCGTCCAGTTGTATTACCGAACTAAAAACCGTAGTAAACTCCGCCTCGTTAGAACTTACTATGATTTGGTTCGATGACTTGGAACTCGTGTTTATAGCCGTTTTTTCCGTGTTTGCGGCTATTTTTTCTAAGGCTCCTTCCATTTATTTAATAAGGTATATAAAAATTGTCTAATCCCTTTCTGTACTTTCCCATATACTTATCCCTAGAAAGGTCTACAATGAGAAAGCCGAACGGATCTTCCCAGACTTTTTTACAAAGAGATCTAAATTCTTCTTTAGTCATGTCCTGGATCGCGTGATCGTAGTAAATGTGGTTGACATTTTTTTAAGTCTTGTTTAAAAAGAAGAATAAAATTTGCGTTTTCTCTAATCGTTTGGCGAGGAAGTTTAAAATAATTTTGAGAAAGGTAAAAACAGTCCACGTTACTATGCCTTCCTCTAACGTAGTAATTTTCGCATTTATTTTGCCTCTCTAGCAAAAGATCGTCAAAGATCATTAGGTTTTTCTCGGAAGGTTGTAATTCTCCCGGATCGGGGACGTTTTCGGAAGACTCGCAAAAATTACATTCTATATCCGACTTTTCCGAAATGCTTTTTGCCCATTCCTCAACCACGTCTATCGGAGAAGCCTCGTTAGAAATAATTTCGTCGCGCATTCCGAACAAGTGAAGAATAAGCTCTGTAGGAATTTTTTCCTCAAAAGCTTTTTTAATGATGCGGTACCCGGGCTGAAAAAGACTTTTTCCAAAAACGAATAGATTGTGATAATCTAACCACCTCGGTCTTAACAAAAGGTTTAACAAAAGCGTAGTTTTTCCGCAGCCAGATTTTCCCATGATAACTCCTCGAATACTTTTTGGTAAAAGCTCGTGATTGTTTCTTTTAGCGTAGTTTTCCTTCCAAGAAAGATCCGCAATGTCCATTTTAATATTCGTAGAATATTAAAATGCTTTATTGCGTAAAGTGTAGGAAAAAAACCTAGACCTTAAACCAAACGCCTGAAGTTTCCAAAACGGACGCAACATGGTTCAAGGCCAATGCGCAGTTTGCGGAATTAGGAAAACCCAGTTCGTAAAAGGTAAAGCCGGAGGCGGCGTACTTAACAGGATTATTAATGATCTGACCGAAGAACATTATTTACCAGGACATAATTTTACGGGTCCCGGCACGAAACTTAAAAATCGGTTAAACCCCGATTTAACGCCTAAAGATTAGAGTAAGCCCATAAACAGAGTAGATAATGCCGCTTATCATCACGACGTTTTCTACTTAAAACATAGCGATACAAAGACCAGAAACGACGTTTGCGATAAAAACATGTTGGCCGAACTCCGAGATATTTATAACCCCACTTTCAGGGAAAAAATGGAAAGCGGCCTCGTTTCCAGCATAATCGGAACTAAAAAAGGTTTCGGAATGGATTTTAAAAAAGCACTTTAGCGAACGAGTTGCACAAACCCGTACAACGAAAATTCCGGAAAAGGAAAGTTCGAGTCGGCGGTATAGATAGAATATGGGCGGCGGACTTGGTGGATATGCAAGCTTTTTCCAAGTTTAATCGAGGTGTAAAATACCTTCTCGCAGTTATAGACGTTTTTTCCAAATACTGTTGGTTGATGCCCTTAAAAAACAAGACGGGAAAAGCAGTCGCCGATGCTTTATCGGAGATTTTTAAGGAAAGAAAGCCGGAAAAGATGTGGGTTTGTTTGTTTGAATGTTGTTTTACGGCGCATCGACAGCTTTGATCATTTAGCGCGCATGTCTGTATTAAATGAATGGTTATAGTGGATTTTTACGTATAAAATGATTAGAACAAAAGGACTACAGTAAAAAGGTTGAATTGAGAATGATCACATACGATCATGACATGTATAAAGAACACTTCTAAATAACGAGGCAATCCTCATCAATCGAAAGGTCCCGAACCAATATCAAAACAAGAGGGCCATGAAGGCCCTGTATCGCTCCACTGGCTTATAAATATAAACCATAAATACTAAACATTTCAATTCTGAGCCAAATGGTTTCAAAATGAAGACTTACAAAGTTTTCTCTGTAAAAGCCATGTGAACGTTGAGACCCGCAGGGAAAAGCCATTTTTGATCCCAGAGCTATAATTACTTGAACCCTGGTAAATCTTGTGAACCTCGCCCCCCCCCCCCCCCCCCAGCATGAGGCCAAAATGACCCCAGGACTGTAATTTGGGCACTTTTGGTAGACCCCCCACAAGATCGAGCTAAATGCAAAATTTGGTAGCTCTAGGCCTTATGGCTAGGTGCAGGAAGATTTCTTAAGTTGTCACTATGTAAGCCCATGTAAAACTTGTGACCCCTGCGGCGGGGCCAATTTTGACACCAGGGCTAAAATTTTGGCCCGCGTGGTAGAGGCCCACTAAATATAGCTACATGCAAAATTTGGTAGCTCTAGGCCTTATGGCTAGGTACAGGAAGATTTTTAAAGTTTTCTCTATATAAGCCTATGTAAAACTTATGACCCCTGGGGCAGAGCCAATTTTGACTCCAGGATTATAATTTGAAGAAACATTATAGAGGTCTACTACATAAAGCTACATACCAAATTTGGTAGCCCTATGCCTTATGGTTTCAGACAAGAAGATTTTTAAAGATTTCCAATATTTTTCAGTTTTGTTGCTGTGGCAACCATAGTTTTTGAAGGAATCAAATTCTTTCAAAAAATTCTGAAGAGGACCATGGCAGGATCATTTCTGTGAAGTTTCATGAAAATCGGATGGGTAGTTTCAGAGAAGAAGATGTTTGAAATAAAAGTTAACGCACGGACGGACGGACGGACGCACGCACGCACGGACGGACGGACGCACGACGGACACTGGGCCATGACATAAGCCCGCTGGCCTTCGGCCAGTGGAGCTAATCAATGTGAGAAAGTAGATCTGTAGGTTAAAAAGTTTTGATTGAATTAATAATAGTACGCACGGACGGACGGACGGACGCACGACGGACACCGGGCCATGACATAAGCCCGCTGGCCTTCGGCCAGTGGAGCTAATCAATGTGAGAAAGTAGATCTGTAGGTTAAAAAGTTTTGATTGAATTAATAATAGTAATGATGAAAACTGCTAAATGAAGGTGAAATAGTAAAAAGTAACAAATGATACACGAAGTAGGACAGATTTTGTATAACCGGGGTATGAATAAAAGACATTATTGAGAAACAGGGCTTCCCTATTTACTCAAAGAAATTGCAGTAAAAGGAACTTACTTAGAACGTGACAATAAAACAACAAAGCAAAAGCTAAGCCAAAAGTCTAAAACTGAAATATGTAACAAACTTTAGTCTATCAACAGAAAAATTCTAAAAAGTCTTTCAGATTTTCGTGAAAATTCTGATTTCTTTAAGAAATTTAAAAATTGTTTCTGGCAGAACAGACTGAAAGAAATCTTTAGTGCTCAAAACATTGAAATATCGGTCACGTATTGGCGCTACATCAACACAGAATGAATGAATTAATTAATGAATGTTGTTTTATGGCGCATCGACAGCTTTGGTCATTTAGCACGCGTATCTGTGTTAAAAGATAATAAAAGTGAAATTGTTTCAACTGAAAAAAGTTTGAATACATTAATAATGATAAAAGAGTTGGATTAAGAAGTGTTATGTGTGACCTTCATATGTATAATGGAAATAATTGAGTGACATGGCAATCCCTATCTACTCAAAAAGGTTTAAATGATAAAGTTAGGAATGTGATAAAAGGATCTGATCAAAAAGTTGAATTGATAGAAGAAGTGTTAAATTAACCCTTAGGCTGCTTATCGCGACCCACTGACTTTTTGCGGACAGCGTAGATCAAGATCAGACTGCACAGAACGTGCAGTCTGATCTTTGATCTACACTGTCCGATAAGGAGATATCTTTCCTTCAAAAATACCTTTGAAAGAAGAAAGTTTTCGGCTTCTACTATCTACTATAAAGTTTCATTTCATTTATTCAGCAGGACAAGGGTTAAGAAGAGTGTTATTTTTTTAATGTGTATAAAATATGATATTGAGTGACATCAACACAGTCTATAAATATATGATGTACTATAAGAGGTGCAAAACATGGCACACATAGAGGAACCTCCTCTCCCTTCAGTAAGTGTGAATGAATGAATGAATGAATGAATGTTGTTTTATGGCGCATCGACAGCTTTGGTCATTTAGCGCGCATATCTGTGTTAAAAGATAATAAAAGTGAAATTGTTTCAACTGAAAAAAGTTTGAATACATTAATAATGATAAAAGAGTTGAAGTAAGAAGTATTATGTGCGATCTTCATATGCATAATGGAAATAACTGAGTGACAGGGCAATCCCTATCTACTCAAAAGTTTTAAATGATAAAGTTAGGAATGTGATAAAAAGATTTGAACAAAAAGTTGGATTGATAGTAGGAAGTGTTAAATTAAGAAGAGTGTCATTTTTTTAATGTGCATAAATATATGATATTGAGTGGCAGGATAATCAAGTGTGAATGAGTGAAATATGTATGTCCAATACGTAAGCGAGTGAGCACAATTTCTTCGCGACGGGACAATCTAGATCCTGGTACCCAATTACCGAGTACTGGTTTTATAGAACGTAATTTATTATTTGAATTACTAGGATCATCCCAAGTGTTCTGCCAAACATTATAAATAAAAGAGTTAATAAGTGGTTTAAAATCCGATTGGGGTATATCAAAAGGTAATATTTCTTGACTTAAAGCAGACCTTGCAGTGTCATCAGCATTTTCATTTCCGCGAATTCCCATATGACTCGGGAGCCAGCAGAAAACAACCTCGGTGTTTGCACAGATTCGATCAAGTTTATTGAGCAGTCTGTTAACCACTGGGTGTTCTACTTTTTCATTGTTGAGTGCTTGCATCGCAGACAGTGAGTCAGTAAAGATAATGTACCGAAAATAATTCTCCGACTCAATGTGATCTAAGGCTAGATCAATAGCCTTTAGCTCAGCAGTAAATATTGATGCATTGTTAGGTAGACGAAATGTAATGTCACCTTCGTACGATACGAATTCACCATCGGGAATAGCTGCAGCTGCAGCCCTGTTACCATCCTTAGATCCATCCGTGTAGATCGTAAAAAAAAAAAAGAAATATCGATCCTTTATTTCATTGAATTTATTTCTAAATATGGTTGGATCTGTTGTTGCCTTTTTGTCCGCTAACAAATCAAACAGATAGACAGGTCTCTTCAAAGTCCATGGCGGGATATCAGAAACTTCTCGAGTTGCCACAGAATCGAGATCAATATCAAGGTTTGCAACATCAGGGCCAAATCGCAGGCTGAAAGGTGGTATAACCCGGACTCTCTGGTGGAATAATTCCTTGTACATATGATTAAAAACTACATCATCCGTCGGGTTATCAGGATTTGACTTTAATTTGAGATAGTATTGCATACCTAGTTTCTGCCTCCGCAAGGACAAAGAAGGTACGTTAGCTTCCGCATAAAAACTGCTTATGGGAGATGTTCTGAAAGCTCCCAGAGATAATCGTAATCCCGCATGGTGAATTGTGTCAAGTTTCTGCAAGTATGACTTACGCGTGGATCCATAAACAATGCTTCCATAATCTAATTTAGATCGGATAAGAGACCGATACAGACGAAGGAGAACTTTTCGGTCTGCTCCCCAGTCCATATGGGACACAGCACGTAACAAATTAAGACCTTTTTGACATTTGTCTTTAAGATAATTTATGTGAGGAATGAAGGTCAGTTTAGAATCAAATAGCAATCCTAAAAATTACGGCTCTATGGTACTTTTTGCTTAAAGCCTCGCGTTTTTCCTTTCACGTTCGAGAATGGATTGGATCTCGCTAATTTTTTGGAGTCGGTAATTATGTCCCGAGTCTTCCGGCGGAGCCGTTGGTAACGTTGGATAAATACTTTCAGCGTCCATTTTATAAGAGTAGGATTTTTTAAGACAAGTAATAAAGTAAGCATAAAGGCTCTTTTTCGTTTAGAACCGCGACTTCCTTCTCTACATTGGTCAAAGTAACCAAAATATATTCGGAATCTTCCATAACGTTCTCCTCTCGCAAGCAAAGTCCTTTTTCTTTCACGCCTCGGGGGAGAGAAATTAAAAAGAGACATTTAACGAGGCAATAACGCGATTTTCTCCCGGTTTTTCTCCGAGGTTTTTTTGGACAAAAATTTCCTACGCTTGAGGATTTAACTTTTTTGGAGGATATGGAACTTTTAACGGTTTCCAAAAAACCGTTTTTGGCCGTTTAGGTCGGAGTTTATAAATATTGCCTAGCGCTCATTTTAAGCGTGGTTCCCACGCCATTTTGTAGAGCTTAGCTATCCGATTTATCTGCGTTTTCGTTAAAGCGAGAACGTGTTCTCCGGTTAGATCTTCGTGGCCGAGCCGAATACTGGTAGCCCTCATAGCTCTAATAGCGGCCCGTAGCTTGTCTTTTTGCCCTTCGGAAATGTTAACTTTAACTTTGTGGTAGTTGTCCATTTTATATAGGAAAAGTTAATCCGTATTACCCCTCCCTAATATGGAAACGTATCGTAATATTTTCACCCCTTAAATTTAACGGGTTTCCATCTTGGTCCGTAATAGATACAAAGAGGTCGTTCAAAGTATAAGTATTTAAATGAAGATAAACGAGATTAACCGGAGTTTCTACTATTTTATACCCGGGGCTTACGTTGGGGAAAAAGCTGTAGATAGTGTTTTTCTTGCTACCGTTAACGTAACTTCCGTTAATATGGTTAATATTTACCAAAATACTGTTAATATTTATGATATTAACGATATTTTCGGACTCGTGAAAACCTTCCTCGTACTTGGCGCGATTAAATCCAAACACTTTGGAAAGAGAGTTTTGGGTGGTTAAAATCGACCCAGAAATTATTCCTTAAACTAAGAACCGCTTTTAAAGTGTTCGTATTTACGGACAAGGTGATCGAGTATTCCTCGTTAACGGAATCCCAGAGCCCGTTTTTTATAAGTTCTCGTTTAAATCTCTCAGTTCAAAGCTTCCCTCCGGTATAATAATTTTTACCCAAGAATTTTCGACATCCGGAGAGTAAATAAATGCGTTATTATTATTAGTAATATTTGGAAAAGAGTAGTGAGTCTCGAGGTTAACCAAAGCAATTTCGTGAGGCTTAGTTCCGTCCAGTTGTATTACCGAACTAAAAACCGTAGTAAACTCCGCCTCGTTAGAACTTACTATGATTTGGTTCGATGACTTGGAACTCGTGTTTATAGCCGTTTTTTCCGTGTTTGCGGCTATTTTTTCTAAGGCTCCTTCCATTTATTTAATAAGGTATATAAAAATTGTCTAATCCCTTTCTGTACTTTCCCATATACTTATCCCTAGAAAGGTCTACAATGAGAAAGCCGAACGGATCTTCCCAGACTTTTTTACAAAGAGATCTAAATTCTTCTTTAGTCATGTCCTGGATCGCGTGATCGTAGTAAATGTGGTTGACATTTTTTTAAGTCTTGTTTAAAAAGAAGAATAAAATTTGCGTTTTCTCTAATCGTTTGGCGAGGAAGTTTAAAATAATTTTGAGAAAGGTAAAAACAGTCCACGTTACTATGCCTTCCTCTAACGTAGTAATTTTCGCATTTATTTTGCCTCTCTAGCAAAAGATCGTCAAAGATCATTAGGTTTTTCTCGGAAGGTTGTAATTCTCCCGGATCGGGGACGTTTTCGGAAGACTCGCAAAAATTACATTCTATATCCGACTTTTCCGAAATGCTTTTTGCCCATTCCTCAACCACGTCTATCGGAGAAGCCTCGTTAGAAATAATTTCGTCGCGCATTCCGAACAAGTGAAGAATAAGCTCTGTAGGAATTTTTTCCTCAAAAGCTTTTTTAATGATGCGGTACCCGGGCTGAAAAAGACTTTTTCCAAAAACGAATAGATTGTGATAGTCTAACCACCTCGGTCTTAACAAAAGGTTTAACAAAAGCGTAGTTTTTCCGCAGCCAGATTTTCCCATGATAACTCCTCGAATACTTTTTGGTAAAAGCTCGTGATTGTTTCTTTTAGCGTAGTTTTCCTTCCAAGAAAGATCCGCAATGTCCATTTTAATATTCGTAGAATATTAAAATGCTTTATTGCGTAAAGTGTAGGAAAAAAACCTAGACCTTAAACCAAACGTCTGAAGTTTCCAAAACGGACGCAACATGGTTCAAGGCCAATGCGCAGTTTGCGGAATTAGGAAAACCCAGTTCGTAAAAGGTAAAGCCGGAGGCGGCGTACTTAACAGGATTATTAATAATCTGACCGAAGAACATTATTTACCAGGACATAATTTTACGGGTCCCGGCAAGAAACTTAAAAATCGGTTAAACCCCGATTTAACGCCTAAAGATTAGAGTAAGCCCATAAACAGAGTAGATAATGCCGCTTATCATCACGACGTTTTCTACTTAAAACATAGCGATACAAAGACCAGAAACGACGTTCGCGATAAAAACATGTTGGCCGAACTCCGAGATATTTATAACCCCACTTTCAGGGAAAAAATGGAAAGCGGCCTCGTTTCCAGCATAATCGGAACTAAAAAAAGTTTCGGAATGGATTTTAAAAAAGCACTTTAGCGAACGAGTTGCACAAACCCGTACGACGAAAATTCCGGAAAAGGAAAGTTCGAGTCGGCGGTATAGATAGAATATGGGCGGCGGACTTGGTGGATATGCAAGCTTTTTCCAAGTTTAATCGAGGTGTAAAATACCTTCTCGCGGTTATAGACGTTTTTTCCAAATACTGTTGGTTGATGCCCTTAAAAAACAAGACGGGAAAAGCAGTCGCCGATGCTTTATCGGAGATTTTTAAGGAAAGAAAGCCGGAAAAGATGTGGGTTTGTTTGTTTGAATGTTGTTTTACGGCGCATCGACAGCTTTGATCATTTAGCGCGCATGTCTGTATTAAATGAATGGTTATAGTGGATTTTTACGTATAAAATGATTAGAACAAAAGGACTACAGTAAAAAGGTTGAATTGAGAATGATCACATACGATCATGACATGTATAAAGAACACTTCTAAATAACGAGGCAATCCTCATCAATCGAAAGGTCCCGAACCAATATCAAAACAAGAGGGCCATGAAGGCCCTGTATCGCTCCACTGGCTTATAAATATAAACCATAAATACTAAACATTTCAATTCTGAGCCAAATGGTTTCAAAATGAAGACTTACAAAGTTTTCTCTGTAAAAGCCATGTGAACGTTGAGACCCGCAGGGAAAAGCCATTTTTGATCCCAGAGCTATAATTACTTGAACCCTGGTAAATCTTGTGAACCTCGCCCCCCTCCCCCCCAGCATGAGGCCAAAATGACCCCAGGACTGTAATTTGGGCACTTTTGGTAGACCCCCGACAAGATCGAGCTAAATGCAAACTTTGGTAGCTCTAGACCTTATGGCTAGGTATAGGAAGATTTCTTAAGTTGTCACTATGTAAGCCCATGTAAAACTTGTGACCCCTGCGGCGGGGCCAATTTTGACACCAGGGCTAAAATTTTGGCCCGCGTGGTAGAGGCCCACTAAATATAGCTACATGCAAAATTTGGTAGCTCTAGGCCTTATGGCTAGGTACAGGAAGATTTTTAAAGTTTTCTCTATATAAGCCTATGTAAAACTTATGACCCCTGGGGCAGAGCCAATTTTGACCCCAGGGCTATAATTTGAAGAAACATGATAGAGGTCTACTACATAAAGCTACATACCAAATTTGGTAGCCCTATGCCTTATGGTTTCAGACAAGAAGATTTTTAAAGATTTCCAATATTTTTCAGTTTTGTTGCTGTGGCAACCATAGTTTTTGAAGGAATCAAATTCTTTCAAAAAATTCTAAAGAGGACCATGGCAGGATCATCTCTGTGAAGTTTCATGAAAATCGGATGGGTAGTTTCAGAGAAGAAGATGTTTGAAATAAAAGTTAACGCACGGACGGACGCACGCACGCACGGACGGACGGACGGACGCACGACGGACACCGGGCCATGACATAAGCCCGCTGGCCTTCGGCCAGTGGAGCTAATCAATGTGAGAAAGTAGATCTGTAGGTTAAAAAGTTTTGATTGAATTAATAATAGTAATGATGAAAACTGCTAAATGAAGGTGAAATAGTAAAAAGTAACAAATGATACACGAAGTAGGACAGATTTTGTATAACCGGGGTATGAATAAAAGACATTATTGAGAAACAGGGCTTCCCTATTTACTCAAAGAAATTGCAGTAAAAGGAACTTACTTAGAACGTGACAATAAAACAACAAAGCAAAAGCTAAGCCAAAAGTCTAAAACTGAAATATGTAACAAACTTTAGTCTATCAACAGAAAAATTCTAAAAAGTCTTTCAGATTTTCGTGAAAATTCTGATTTCTTTAAGAAATTTAAAAATTGTTTCTGGCAGAACAGACTGAAAGAAATCTTTAGTGCTCAAAACATTGAAATATCGGTCACGTATTGGCGCTACATCAACACAGAATGAATGAATGAATTAATGAATGAATGAATGTTGTTTTATGGCGCATCGACAGCTTTGGTCATTTAGCACGCATATCTGTGTTAAAAGATAATAAAAGTGAAATTGTTTCAACTGAAAAAAGTTTGAATACATCAATAATGATAAAAGAGTTGGATTAAGAAGTGTTATGTGTGACCTTCATATGTATAATGGAAATAATTGAGTGACATGGCAATCCCTATCTACTCAAAAAGTTTTAAATGATAAAGTTAGGAATGTGATAAAAGGATCTGATCAAAAAGTTGAATTGATAGAAGAAGTGTTAAATTAACCCTTAGGCTGCTTATCGCGACCCACTGACTTTTTGCGGACAGCGTAGATCAAGATCAGACTGCACAGAACGTGCAGTCTGATCTTTGATCTACACTGTCCGATAAGGAGATATCTTTCCTTCAAAAATACCTTTGAAAGAAGAAAGTTTTCGGCTTCTACTATCTACTATAAAGTTTCATTTCATTTATTCAGCAGGACAAGGGTTAAGAAGAGTGTCATTTTTTTACTGTGTATAAAATATGATATTGAGTGACATCAACACAGTCTATAAATATATGATGTACTATAAGAGGTGCAAAACATGGCACACATAGAGGAACCTCCTCTCCCTTCAGTAAGTGTGAATGAATGAATGAATGAATGAATGTTGTTTTATGGCGCATCGACAGCTTTGGTCATTTAGCGCGCATATCTGTGTTAAAAGATAATAAAAGTGAAATTGTTTCAACTGAAAAAAGTTTGAATACATTAATAATGATAAAAGAGTTGAAGTAAGAAGTATTATGTGCGATCTTCATATGCATAATGGAAATAACTGAGTGACAGGGCAATCCCTATCTACTCAAAAGTTTTAAATGATAAAGTTAGGAATGTGATAAAAAGATTTGAACAAAAAGTTGGATTGATAGTAGGAAGTGTTAAATTAAGAAGAGTGTCATTTTTTTAATGTGCATAAATATATGATATTGAGTGGCAGGATAATCAAGTGTGAATGAGTGAAATATGTATGTCCAATACGTAAGCGAGTGAGCACAATTTCTTCGCGACGGGACAATCTAGATCCTGGTACCCAATTACCGAGTACTGGTTTTATAGAACGTAATTTATTATTTGAATTACTAGGATCATCCCAAGTGTTCTGCCAAACATTATAAATAAAAGAGTTAATAAGTGGTTTAAAATCCGATTGGGGTATATCAAAAGGTAATATTTCTTGACTTAAAGCAGACCTTGCAGTGTCATCAGCATTTTCATTTCCGCGAATTCCCATATGACTCGGGAGCCAGCAGAAAACAACCTCGGTGTTTGCACAGATTCGATCAAGTTTATTGAGCAGTCTGTTAACCACTGGGTGTTCTACTTTTTCATTGTTGAGTGCTTGCATCGCAGACAGTGAGTCAGTAAAGATAATGTACCGAAAATAATTCTCCGACTCAATGTGATCTAAGGCTAGATCAATAGCCTTTAGCTCAGCAGTAAATATTGATGCATTGTTAGGTAGACGAAATGTAATGTCACCTTCGTACGATACGAATTCACCATCGGGAATAGCTGCAGCTGCAGCCCTGTTACCATCCTTAGATCCATCCGTGTAGATCGTAAAAAAAAAGAAATATCGATCCTTTATTTCATTGAATTTATTTCTAAATATGGTTGGATCTGTTGTTGCCTTTTTGTCCGCTAACAAATCAAACAGATAGACTGGTCTCTTCAAAGTCCATGGCGGGATATCAGAAACTTCTCGAGTTGCCACAGAATCGAGATCAATATCAAGGTTTGCAACATCAGGGCCAAATCGCAGGCTGAAAGGTGGTATAACCCGGACTCTCTGGTGGAATAATTCCTTGTACATATGATTAAAAACTACATCATGCGTCGGGTTATCAGGATTTGACTTTAATTTGAGATAGTATTGCATACCTAGTTTCTGCCTCCGCAAGGACAAAGAAGGTACGTTAGCTTCCGCATACAAACTGCTTATGGGAGATGTTCTGAAAGCTCCCAGAGATAATCGTAATCCCGCATGGTGAATTGTGTCAAGTTTCTGCAAGTATGACTTACGCGTGGATCCATAAACAATGCTTCCATAATCTAATTTAGATCGGATAAGAGACCGATACAGACGAAGGAGAACTTTTCGGTCTGCTCCCCAGTCCATATGGGACACAGCACGTAACAAATTAAGACCTTTTTGACATTTGTCTTTAAGATAATTTATGTGAGGAATGAAGGTCAGTTTAGAATCAAATAGCAATCCTAAAAATTTGAAATGAGGCACAACCTCGAGGCGCGCGTCGTTTAATGTTAATTCAGGGTCTGGGTGATGTTTTCCAAGTTGACAAAAATGCATACATTTGGTCTTGCTCCTAGAAAATTTAAAGCCATTTTCTTCTGACCATTTTTGAAGATTATTAAGAACTTGTTGCAATTTACGTTCTATTGTATGCATACGTTTGGATCTATAGAAAATACAGAAATCATCTACGTACAGAAAACATTCAACTCCAGGACAAACAGCTTTGATGATGTCATTAATTTTGATACTGAAAAGTGTCACAGAAAGGATGCAGCCTAGAGGGACCTCCATCTCTTGTTCGTGAGGGGTAGAGTAAGTATCACCTACACGAACCTTGAACTGACGATCATTTAAGAATGCGGACATAAAATGAGCAAGACGACCCCTTATGCCAAATTTATAGAGATCATTCATAATACCATACTTCCATGTAGTGTCATAAGCACTCTCTAAGTCGAAGAAAACGGAAACGGCATATTCTTTTTTGATAAAAGCTTCCCGGACAAAAGTTTCAAAACGAATAAGATGATCGATCGTGCCCCTATGTTTACGGAAGCCAGATTGAAAAGGTGTAATGAGTTTGTTCTTTTCAAGAAACCAAACAAGTCTGTCATTGACCATTCTCTCCATAGTTTTACATATACAGCTGGTTAATGCTATGGGTCTGTAATCATCTGGATTAGTAGAATCCTTACCAGGTTTCGGAATGGGAATGACTATTGCCTCTTTCCACGAGCTTGGGAGAGTTCCCGTCTCCCAAACATTGTTATAAACATCAAGTTAACAAGACAGGGACCGGTAAGGTAAGTGCTTTATAAATTGATAGTGTACGTCGTCTGAACCTACAGCGGAATCATGACATTTTTTTAAGAGCCGCTTTTAATTCTTTTAAAGTAAAAGGTTTATTGTAAGTCTCTTCATTGTTGGATTTAAAATTATTTTTTCTTTTCTCCTTTTGCTGTTTAAACTTTCGGAATGAAGGAGAATAATTTGTAGAAGAAGACTTTTTTGAAATGGAGTCAGCTAATGCATTTGCAATATCTTCTTTTGAAGTAGCTTTACCGTGTGGTGTGTTCAGATGACCAACACCTAAAGAAGCTTGTTTACCTTGAATTTTCCGTACCATATCCCAGGTCTTCTTGACGGTAGATCTCGCATTTAGAAGAGATACATATCGTCGCCAAGACAATCGTTTACTTTCTTTAATAGTTCTGCGAGCTTTAGCTCGAACAATTTTGAATTCGACATGGTTTTCGTTTGTCGGTCTCAAATTGAAAGCCCTGAGAGCCGACTTACGATTTTTAACAGCCGTTTCACATCTTTCATCAAACCAAGGTTTGTTTGGATGCTTTGGATTTGTCGCAGTCTGGGTAATTGTCTCTTTGGCAGCCTGATAAATCAAGGAAGTAAGAAGTTTAGTAGAATCATCACAATCTATGAGAGCTTCCGGCAGGATAGTTTGTTCACAGCGTGTCTGAAACAAGTTCCAGTTGGCCTTGTGAAGTTTCCATCGTCTTGGACGCTCCTGGACAGAGGGTCCAGTTTCAGTGATAGTGATTGGAAAGTGATCACTACTATGAAGATCATCACATACCTTCCATGTAAAATCAAGAAATAGGTCAGGACTGCAAAAAGCAAGATCTAAAGCTGAATAAGAACCAGTAGCGGGATGCAAGTAAGTATTCGATTTGTCATTTAGAATGCACAAATCATGTTCAGAAATAAATTCTTCCAACTGCCGACCCTTCCGGTCAGTGTCTCTACATCCCCACAAAGTATTGTGAGAATTGAAATCCCCAACCAACAAGAAAGGTTGTGGAAGCTGTAAGACTAGCTCATTGAACTGGCCAATCTCAAGTGGTATACTGGGTGGTAAATAGACAGAGCAAATTGTGATTATTTTGTTTAAAGATAATCTTACCGCAGTGGCTTGTAATGGAGTAAGAATCTGTATAGATTCATGAGGTACGGAGTTGTTTACAAGAATGGCAACTCCATCACTTGTACGGTGATCTGTAGATGAGGCCGTGCGATAACATGAATGATACCTAAATGTAAAGTCATCAGTTTTTCTGAGAAACGTTTCTTGTAAGCATACCGCTACTGGATTATTATCTTTTATTAAAAGGGATAACTCTTCAAAGTTAGCGCTGAGACCGCGACAATTCCATTGCATAATACAATTACTCATACTGATGGAATGTAAGATTAGAGAGATCAGTAAAATAGGAAGTATGTTTCTCTCCATATTTGGTATTATTACATGTGTGTTTTTTCAACACATTTTGTTCAGGGGTCGAGTTCTGCCAAGAATCAAGGTTCTTATTCCAATCGGATCTATGGTGAGCCCAAGGAGCTTCACAATCCGATCCATCGGACTGTTCCTCCTCCATCTGCTCTTCCATTTCGTCCTCCTCTGGACAGGTTTCGTTGGTATTGTTCTCAAGCTTTTTGAATTTATTTGAAAGCGAGATGGACGGTTGACCTACTTTGACAGTGATTTTTCGTTCACGTGTCTTGCGGTTTTTCTTTTTACCCTGTAACGACTTTTCGGAATCGACAAGTTGCGAGACCTCACAGTCAGATACACGGGCTTCAAAGATTTCCTCATCATCAGATTTTGTCGATTTTATGTTATATGTAGAAGCCGATGGTAAGCCTTCTTTTGCTAGCTGAACTCGAGTCTTTGGTTGAGTCGGAGTTTTAGGAGTATCCTGGTTAGGCTTACCAGGCCTAGACATACTAGATTTTGAAGTATTAGCTGGAGAAGGTTTAGATACTGACGGGGGTAATGTGGTAGGAGATTTTGGTTTAGCAGAGGTGGAAGCTTTTTCGGACGGAGCAGATGGTTTTTCAGGTGTGAGTGCAGAAAGGGTTCATTTTGGTAAGATGTCTTTCAAGTCGTTTACCATCTCCGGAAACTTTTTGAGAATGAGTTTTGCGAGAATCACGCAAGTATGACATTCTTCTTTAGCAGGGGCTGCAACACCAGCGTAAGTCGCAGAGAAAGAAAATTTCGCTTGATCAGATCTTCTTTGTTTGACAAGTTGTCGAGCCTCAGGAAAACTAAAGTTTTTCGTATATTTTATATTTACAATTTCTTTCTCTTCTTTCCAGATTGGGCAATCTCTAGAAAATGCTGCATGATCACCATTACAGTTATTGCACTTAAGAGGACATTTACATTTCTCGAAATCATGGTTCTCTTCCGCCGATCCGCATTTCGCGCAAATATGGTTGCCAGGACATTTACTTACGTGATGCTCGTATTGTTGGCATTTAAAACAGCGTAACGGGTTTGGAATATACATGTCGACCTTGACCGAGATGTATCCAATTTTTACCGACTGGGGAAGAACTGGCGATGAAAATGTTAAAATGTATGTATTGGTTGTCCTCATTTCTCCATTTCTTTTCACAGAAATGCGAGAAACACCTGTAACACCCTGTGATTTTAATTCCTTTTCAATTTCCGAGATGGAACACAAAGAAAGTTCCTTACATCTCACGTTTCCCTTGCTAGAATTAAGTGTCTTGTGAGGGTAAATTTTAACATCTAATTGAAAGAACTTCTTGTGTTTCCAAGAGATTTTCAGACTGTTTTCTGGTGAAACATTCCACTAAGATTGTGTTGTTTTTCAGCTTTTTCACAGATCTGGGAGTACCCAAAATGCTATGAAGCTGTTTTTCAACAACAAAAGGTGATAGTTTAGTGACAGGGTGTGAGGTGTCCTTGGACTCAATCACAATAAAGATAGGGAAATGAAGGGATGAAGGCGTTGAATAAAGACGAGGGCTCCGTTTCAGAATCAGATTCTGAAAGGGGTCTCTTTCCTTCTTGAAGGTTTTGTCTTGTAGCTTGGCCTTTTTTTTCAGTTGCCATAGTGTTTTCTTTAACTTCAGCATCAATGCTCCCCACCCGCCTCGGAGCCCAACAAGGGGACTTGTCCTGAGGAAATCTTACACAGGACAAGTCAGGGATACATTGATGGTATACTCAAGTGAAGCGGCCAAAACGGACAAAAGCATTCCTATCAAACGCTATACCAAGCTTAACACAACATTATCAAGGGTATTGCATCCGCCAGTCAAATACCTGTGCATTCACTTGTTTGACCCTTGAGCCACCACCTTCAAAGGCAAATGGATAAAAGCAAGGGGAAACAATTTGTTTTAAGAGAAATATAGAGTTATAAAGTGATAGAGAGTGTCAAAAGAGGTGCCCTAGGGCTTGGCATGACCAGCCGATTGATCAGGTCGGGCCCACCTGACCTCCTGTGTAACTCAACTCCAGGCCAAAGTGGTGTGTTTCAACCACCAGGGTCCCTTCATCAAGCGACACAGGTCGCAGCTCACGGCAAACAAGCAGGTCCATTGGTGGGGTTTTATCACTCTGCAGGACAGGCAGCCAGCGAATTCTACACCCCGTCCGGTTGGGGGGGGGGGGAGATGTGGGTTGACAAAGGTAAAGAATTTTATAACGAGAAAGTCCAAGGCTTGATCGAGCTTTATTCTACGGAAAACGAAGAAAAGTCTTGCGTCGTTGAGAGATGGATTAGGAACATGAAAGAAAAAATGTGGAAGTACTTTTCCGCTCATTCTACGAACGTTTACATAGACGTGCTCCCCGATCTAGTTAAAGAATATAATAATACACGGCATTCTTCTATTAGGATGACTCCCGTTAACGCTAGTAAACAAGAGGGCCATGATGGCCCTGGAGTCGCTTACCTGAGCCTTTTGACCAAGCACAACCAATTTCCAACATCTTGTGAGATATATGTATTACCAAACAATAAAAGTTTAAACTCATCAGTCTGCACCTTCTGCATAAAACAAATAATATGTGGATCAAGCTGTGGGACTGGTCTCTCAAAGGGGTAGAAAACATTGTGAAAAAGGGAAAAAAATGCTGGATACCAGCATTTTCTCATTTTCAAACAGTGTTTTCAAAAGGCTACTTTCTGAGTCATTCGTACACTAGATTTTTCTAAGATTTGACCTAGTGACCTAGTTTTTCAGCCAACATGACACATATTCAAACTGGTCCAAGATATCATCAGGACAAACATTCTGACCAAATTTCAAGAGTATTGGACTGAAAATGTGGCCTCTACAGCGTACACAAGGTTTTTCTAAGATCTGACCTAGTGATCTAGTTTTTGACCAAACATGACCCATTTTCAAACTCATTCAAGGTATTACCAAGGCAAACATTCTGAGCAACATTAAAAGAGTATTGGACTAAAAATGTGGCCACAACAGTGTACACATGGTTTTTCTAAGATTTGACCAGGTGACCTAGTTTTTAACCCGACATGACCCATTTTCAAATTCTATTGAGATATCATCGAAACAAAAATTCTGACTAATTTTCAAGAGTATTAGACAGAAAATGTGGCTTCTGGAGCTTACACAAGGTTTTTCTAAGATTTGACTTAGTGGCCTACTTTTTCACCCGACATGACCCATTTTCAAACTAGTCAGAGATATCATCAAGGCAAACATTCTGACCAACTTTCAAGAGTACTGGACACTCTCACCGCTGAACATTGTTTCGACGATGGTTATGTGGGAAAGCAGCTAGTGGCTTGGAAAGGACCTTGTGCTGAGTACTGGTTAAAGAATCACCAGGAAGGCATAGAAAGGTGCACTGGCCGCCGCAATATAAATGAAATAATGTTGAAAGGGGGTCAAAAACCATAGAATCCTACAAGTACATGTATTTACATAAATTTGCCAAAAAGGGTAGTAGGTAACTTCACAACCGGTCATTTTACACCATATAAGCGGATTAACATCATTGTCACGTTTTTTAGTGATAACAGCCAGGTCGTTTAGTTGTGATAACAGTGACGCGTGCGTCCTTCACACTTATTTCATAGTGTTTTAAGTCGGAATTTAAATCTTTGAGGAATGCTTAAAGGAAACGTGCGATTTCTTTGGCTTTCCTTAACTTTTTGTGGACTCGATGCTATATAAAAAAGAGTCTCTAATATTTTTTGACACGATGATCAATGTTTACTCCATCCGCAGTTGCTACGCGATCACATGATTTTTTTTTTTTTTTTTTCAGACACATTCCATTCAATCGAGTGGAGCCGAGAAGCACTTTACATTTCTCCTAAATTCCCGGAAAAAATAGTCAATAAATTCTCAATGTGATATTAACGCCAATTAGGACTAGGGATCGTAAATTGTTATATATATGATCCCTGTTAGGACCAAAACGATAACTTTATTTGTATTCAAATTTACAACTTATGTTATTGCATAACTGACCTTCGGTAATTAGCATTCGCATGTTTTTATCCCCCGAGTGTTTGAAAATTCAGCTCACGTTTTTCAATTTTGACACGCATTTTGCAAGTTATATGGGAATTTCAAGCCCTGTACGAAGTCCATGGTCGGCTACCAAGAAGAATCAATTTTCTGATCAGTTGCTGATGTCGATACAAGGTCTCACGGAAACAATGGAGGTTGCACTCCACTAATAAATTTATCAAACTGGGAGCAACAAACACCGAAAACTGCGGGACTCTTGTGAAGTGTGCGGTACATAGGGTGCAGAGGCATGATTTTGTGCGCCCAGTAGTTCATTTTCGCGGGTTTCCCGCAATCCTGCATCCTAGAAGCAACTCTAATGTCATCTAGGCGATTGTGGTCTTGGCACCATCCGTCTATTAAAACATTATAATCAAACATCTGCATTGACTGCATAAGTTAAAAATACTCAGGGACATGAAGCTGACACGTTTGAAATGCACAGAAATTACCCTAATTGTGTGTGTAAAATAAAAAACAAAAATGTCGCATTTAAGCATAATTTATCTGAGCCATGCTATGGCAAAAAGGATTTTAATGCAACTCCGTGATGCAGTATACCAAGGAAGATCACATAATTATTGACCCATAAAATCCATTTTCTTGAGCAACCGACTGAATCATGAGGTATAGAGCAAAAGCAAAAAGTTCAACCGGGAGTAGACATAATAGGTTCGGTAGCCCTATGTCTCATGGTTTTGAACAAGAAGTTTTTTTTCCAAGTATTGCTCATGCAAGTTTTTTTTCCAAGTATTGCTCATGCAAATTACTTCTGCAATGGGATCAATTTTTGACCCCAGGGCTATTATATTGATAATCTTGGTTGAAGTTCATTAGATTAAGCTACATGCAGAATTAAGTAGTCATATGCCTCATAGTTTCGGGCTAAAAGATATTCAAATATTTTCATGCATGACTAATACGTTTTGTTGTGATGGCGACCTGAGTTTTAACGGGAATCAAATCTTTTGGAAAACATTCTAAAAAGGGCCAGGGCCACACTAACGCAGGGACGGACACACGACAGACACAGGGCCACAGGGCTTTCGGTCACAAGCCCTGTAATTAATTGCTGTAAGTTGAAAAGGACACAGAGTTTACAAATTTGCATTCTACATTGGACAGTAACGTGACGAAGCAATTAATATCCATACTGGCTCGATAGATCGCCATTGAGATGCCAGATGCTTGAACCCTTACTTTCATCAGTTTATTCAAAATGTCTTTGTTTAATTTTACAGACTTTTTTTTCAAAATATCTTAAGGACAAAGGGTTGCAGAAAAGGATAAGGCGCAAAAACTTGAAGACAGGGCAATCTCTTCTTAAACACAAATTTCCCGAGTTTTTCTTGCTTGGTCGTATACACCGGCCATACTGTCTCTCACAGATAATGTCACTGTAGACTAATAGTACTCACTGGAAATCAGGAGTTCTTCTCAGACAAGCGAAGATCTAAAGTTAAAAAAAAATTGGTCATGTCTCTGAAAATTATGGCACATATGCTCGGACAAATCTTGGGGGGGGGGGGGAGGGGGGAAACTTGTCCTGATCATATTTTTTGTAAGTCTGAAAATCATTTACGTTGACGAAAAAAAAAAAACTGAAACGAATCTTAAAAAAAACGTTGTGTACACTCAATAGATCACACTTTTTATCCAGTACTCAACATAGGTGGTCAGAGTATGTGCACAGGTGATATCTCGGACGTGTAGGCAAATGAGTTATGTTAATTAAGATTTTGAGCAAAATTCTTATAAGAGTTGGTCAGAATGTTTGTTTTGGCGATATCTTGAACGACGTCGCAAATAGGACATGCTATGTCAAAAAGGAATGTAATTAATGTAGTTGCTCGGTGGCCTTGCGAACCCCATGACAGTCGTATATTCTTAAAAATAGTCCGCCTTGCACTGTGCTAGAGATCAGACTTCATTCCGGATACCTGCTCGGAGAAAATGGATATGGATGCTGTAACCATTAACTAACAGCAATTTCATGTCCAGAAACTGCAGCTCACAAGAGATATAACACTGCACATAAGACTACCAGTGGTGTCATAGAAAGTTTTTTTCTTGTGTGTGATTTTAAAAGTCGCTTTTTACTCAGTGCTTACGAACTAGGCTAGGTACATCTTTTGGTATCATAACAGTAGTTTTTATCTTTCACAACATAACTATGAGGAGAAATGAAATGAACATGGCTGATGACAGTTACAAATTGCCGTCTTCTTTTTTTCTATTATCCAATGAAAAGTATTTAAATACAATTTGGTCAGACAAATATGTGAACAATTATTAAATACTTTTCCCTTTACCCATTCACCACACAATTCCGAGTTTTAACGGCCATGAGAAAGAAAGTTTTCGAGAAATCCTGTATTTTAACAACATTTAATTCCTAATCTAAAAATACTTTCAGTACAAAGAAGTCTGAATATTCTTGTCTGGTATTTATTCTTAAGAAAATTATTCATGGATAATCTTACGAATGGATACCATACAGCAGAATTTAACCCTGCACTTAAACGCATTACAGGTCTTGGACAGATGTATAAGAAAGCCTATTGAACATATTTGTTTTTAACCTGAAATAACCAAATTTCGAACTAGTCTGAGATATCAAGACAAACATTCTAACCAACTTTCGAAAGTATTGGACTTAAATTGTGGGCTCTAGAGCTTAAACAAGGTTTTTCAAAGATTTGACCTAGTGACCTAGTTTTTTTACACGACCTGACCCATTTTAAAACTCATCCGAGATATCACCAAGATAAACATACTGACAAAATTTCATGAGTATCGGACTAAAAATAAGGCCTCTAGAGCGTACACAAGGTTTTTGTAAATGTTGACCTAGTGAAATGTTTTTTACCCGACATAACCCATTTTCAAACTCATTCGAGACATCATCAAGACAAACATTCCGACTCAGTTTCATAAGTATCAAACAGAAAATTTGGCCTCTAGAGCGTACACAAGGTAACATTTGATGCCGCACGGGACGGAAACAGCACGATCACAAAAGCTCGACTTCGTGCTCGGGTGAGCTATGAATAACCCGGTGGTTAAAATACAGGTGAAATCTATTCATAACGTTTTAAAGTATGGACTTATTATGAGTCTGACAATCTGTAGCAGTACTATGTGTCAAAGTTCCAGTCACCGGCAGAAAAATGGTTAGTTGCTTGAATGGTGTTTTACACCGATTTCAACATCATATCACGGCGACAGGTAACATATTCATATATGTCTTGGGTTTCACAAGTATTAGGCTTTGGCTCTGAAGTTTCTTGCCAAAGACCTTTACTAAGAAAAACCCGGTGTTTCTAGTGAGGCGAGAACACAGGATAGGGGTGGCCAGGTTACGAATCCTTCATTTGCCATACAGGACCATGCATAAAAAATAATTGTTAAACTAGAATTAGAGTTGCCCTTGACTCCAAAATTTACTTTTGGCTACTAGTGGGCCCCTAAGTCATTTCTTTTAATTCTATTTGGTATCCCACATATACATAGACTTAGAACAATGGAAGCTGATGATGCCAATCGATTCCACTTTGGCGATTTCATTTTGATATTTCTATTCAGTCAGCTCAAGTTTTTCCTTTTTCTTTTCACACAAATTTATGTTCTTCTTCAGCATAGATTTTCACAACTTCTTCCAGACTACTTTCAGAGGACTTCCTTTTCCCCTGGGATCGATTGCCACTTGTGACCGGAAAACAATTAGATGGTTCTGCCGAACTGCCTGTCTCTCACTGAGGTAGACACTATTTCCTTTAATTCCAATGGTATTTGGTATCCAGTTTCCTCTTGCTTTTTTTATGACTTAAATGGTAACAGTTTTTCTAGATACAGAAAGATTGTGCAAAACGTCATTTGCAAGGACGATGACATATTCATGTTTGTGTCAAAATACGAAATAAAAACATTTCTGTAATATGATGCAAGACTGATACTCAAAGAAAAATAACTTATCAATTATTATCCTTGTTCTTGTGACAGTTTTGATTTGCACGAAGGGTATTTTGTGACTCAGATCTTAAGGCATAGGGATGATAATCCATAGGTCCAGAGTTCAATTTTTCTTGCATCGCTTATGGTATGAAACTATCCTTAGGCAACTTATGGCAGATGACCTTCTACAGACGGCTCGCAATAAACAAACAACTAGATGGACTCATCTAATTGATGTAAATTAACATTTAGTGACAACGTTGCACAAGATCACCCTGCAAGGAAAATTTGATATAGATATAAACTTTTTGGCCAACCTTAATCATATCTTGAAGATGAATAAAAATCCGCTTTGGTGTTAAGATTTCACAAGACATACATATCTTTTCAGAGGTGTTAATAATCCACCATTATCATTGTCGCATGCGGTATTGTTTTTCTCAAGGTCTTGCGGTATAAGCTGGTATATGCGCTTGCAAAATCTATCTGGATTCTGTGGTTTTTCACCTCCTCTAGTAGCATATACTTTCTTTTATGCCTCTATCTCCGATCACTTGTACAAGTCCTTTAGAACGGCAACTGATCTATGAACCCTCACTGCCGTATAATTGTTATCAGTAGCAGCAATATTCTCCCATACCTTTCCTCTAGCTTGGACGGGTTTTTATTTCATTTTTCTTTGATTTAATCAAATGTATTTGTCCTCTATCAAAGTAGTAAATATCTCTTATCATACTTAGTGCAGTTCTTCCTTTTTTCACAACATTTTAGTTTATGAATGAATGTACAATACAAAGCCACGTCTGTTCTTTGTACAGGAGTGTATTGTTGCCCCGGACGACAGCACTGTGCTAAACAAAATCTAGCAATCGATCAGACCTACCACCAGGATAGTTATACTAGCTTTATACACATGGATAAGTTAACCCTAGTTTGGACAGATGGGGCCTTGAAGACTGGTGCTAAACTGAGCTTTATGCAAACTGGCTTTAAACCAGTCTACCCAGACCTGGGTCACTTTGGCCTTGTTCCAGTCTTGAATAAACCTTTGTTATGCAACCGGCCCATAGTGTTTAATACTAAATGTAATCTAAAGTTACTAAAAATATTTGCTATGTAAAAGTAAACTTACCTCCACACTTAAATTTTCCTTTACATTTCGAACGAAGCCATTTCCATCTCCGTATCAAAAGAATTGCTGAAAAGCAGAACCTAAATCCATTAACTAAAGCTAATCAAGTGTATGACTTGCATTTTATATTATCTCAAATTCATTTATGTATCTTGATCCTTACATTAAGCACGTTTTTACAACACTTTAACAACGGACATCGTTTTCTGAATCAGCTGACGTTCCGATGCACGCTGCCATCATTTACAGCTTTTTCCACATTCCATAAAACAGGCATATAACTGCATTGTTTGTTCAGCTGACTTTCTCATCAGAGGTAGTGTATGAATTAAGTCATATAAAATGTCTACATAAGGTGGTTGCATGCAAGTCATTTCTACTTTTGCTCTCTATATTCATCTCACAGTGTTCTTGTTTTCATGTTCTCATACATTTTTGGTATCTTTTCTTATTTACATATGGCAGCAAGTATTATACTTTTAATATATATTTCATGTAAAATTTCACTTTATAAGTTATGCTTTGATATTTTAATCTTAAGTAACTTTCTCAAAACTATAATCTACCTACAATTACATTGTATTAGACTGATACTCATTACTGTCAAAATTCAATTACTGACAGAATCTTTTTTAGATCGTATTGTTTTGAAACCATGGTTCCGAGGAGGAAGAGGCTTTAAGGCATTGTGACACAAATTGAATTTGCTCATCTGGTAAAATTTCACCTATTGCCAAAATGTGAACGTATATGTACATATGCAGGCAACCACAGAAAGTGCATTCTAACAACAACTTAAATTGTGAAAAAAGTGTGTTGCACTAATAAGATTCAATTGTTTTTTTTTTGTAATTTCTGATTACTGTCAACTCTGATAATGTTTTGTCATGGGCCAATGGTCTGATATCCTGAATTGTGTCTATATCTATGTATTATTCATTTTTCTCTCTCAATGATGAACATCATCAAAGATTTAATGCTTATCAAATTAAATTTTGGGTCAAGAAAACACCTAAAGCTTACAACAAAACTTTATCAAATAAACTTAATTTACTTTTATGCAATGTTTTTGTGAGACCTTCATGTACCTCCATTACATCTTACATAGTTGGTAAAAAAAAATTAACAGAGTACTCTAATCAAATTAAGCGTGCACTATAATATTAGGTTTTGCTGTGGTTTAGTGGATAAAGCATTGGGTTTCTTTTCAGAAAAAAATCTAGTTTGTTACCTGTTTGCAACACAAGTCACAATAAAACTCCCTTAGACAAGGCAAAATAGGGCCCCAGCCTACAACTAAAGAAACCCATGAGGGACACAAAAACTGAGCTTTAACTAGTTTTGATGCAACTGAAATTCCGTTGACAGCTTTCTGAAAGCCCCATTCGTCTACACAAGTTGTATATGGAATGAGGCCTGTGGATGCTATACTTAAAAAGAGAATATATGGTTGGTGCCGAGATGGATAAAGTTTATCCGGTGAGGCTTAGAAAACTGAAAGGGCGAGCTTTAGCGAGCCCTCTTCGGTTTTCAAACCGAGCCGGTTAAACTTTATCCATCTCGGCACCAACCATATATTCGATTTATCCCGTTTGCCAAAGGAAAAAAGCCCCTTACTACTCCTCATTTTTTAAATTATTTGATTTGTTTACAATAGCTCTCCTACGTCCCCGGTGTTCAAGCAGCCTAAGTACGCACTTATTCCAGTGATTCAAGGAAAGTAGTAGTCCTATTATATCCGACTGTAATACCCATATATAATAAAAATGAGTCATTTTTCACAATTTCCAGCGTAATATCAATGTTTTTATTTCTTAATATGTTGTGATTTGCTATGTATGCTGACTTTCAACGCAACGTTATACAGTCTTGTGCCATAAGTAGTGTACTGTATAGGTGAAAGTCCAAACGGCTCCAGTTATGGCGACATTAGTAAGGGCAGCAAATAAATACCGTCCGATTAGAAGGGAAATTTAGGGTTATATCCCTTTTGTATTAATGTTTTTTGGAAATGTATGGTGACGTCATATGACGTACATTTCTCTGAATACTACGTCATCACTCGCAGAAATGTTATTGTACAGTAAACAGACACGGGTAGGGAGAAGAAAAGAACTTAACTCTGGTCAACACGAAAATGGGTATTATTTCATTATATTACTCGTGTATTCGACAATCGGAAATATCTCGTAGATCGGACATACCATAGACAACAATTAATGGGATTATCAACAGATATCGTATACGAAATAGTGTTGAGCATTTACGAAGAAGTAGCGCCCCGGCAAAAATATGTGAACGTGATAGTCGGACATTGAACATTACGAATTGTAAAACAAAACCGGAAACAAACATTATCGGACATAACGGGAATTTCTAATCAGACAAGAAACTTTACAGATTCTAAACGAACTGGGACTGTTCAAAAGACATTGTATATCGAAGGATATATTGGAACAGACAAGGTTTTTATTTGGGGAAAGTAAGGCGAAGATTGGTTACCGTGTTGCATCGCTACTCCACCCACCCCGAAGTTCAGCTTCATGATCTGGCTGGCTAGAAGTCCGGACTTGAATATTATTGACAATTTATTGCATAGGCTTAAAAGACAATTGAAAAATCGGCCTGAAATCATTAACACGCGAGGTGAGCTTGAAAAAGCCATTCCTGACATCTGCAGAAGTTTCCCTATCGATTGTGCATCAGGAATTATTCTTCCAGCCTACCAAGGAGGATACAGAATGCAATAAAAGCAAAAGAATATTACAAAAGACTAAGGTACGAAAAGTTGGTTTTGAATAACTTAAACAGTTTTGTTTTTTGTTTGTTAACGTCAGCTATTTTGTTTTTAGACGATTGAATTTATGGCACAAGTCTGTATCATTAACCTCATAGCACGTGCGAATACACAATTGCCGGATAAAGCTAAGTTTATTAGGTTTATCCCTTTATTAGGTTAGTGTAAATAACGAAAACGGGATAAAATCAAATACTCACCAATCAGTAGTATTGCTATGAAAATAAGTGTCAGAACTGCAACCATCACACCACTAGCTGTCAATATAAGACAGAGACAAAACGTACAAGAAAATAATAAAAAAAGATATAATTGAAGTTTGATCGCAAACTCACAAGAACATAATTTTGATGGTCTTGTGTTTTCTTTTCAGTTTCATGAACCATGTGAACAAACATGACAGAGCTATTCCTTTATTTGACTCAGTGACTTTTGTGACCTTTTTCACCCCTAGGTGATCAAAGGTGACATTCAGTCAGACTCATTCAGATGTTATTAATAGATATATTTTATGTTTCATAAACTTAAATGTGGTTTATAGGACACACACACAAGCTTTTCCAATTATTTGATTTTGTGACAAAGTTTTTGTGACAAAGTTTATTTCATCAGAGGTGTCCGATGCTGGAATTGCCTGGACATGATATCATGAAAAAGATTCTGTCAAAGTTTCATCACATGTGAAAAATAACTAGGTCTAGAGAGCACACACGTTCTAAATTCTAATCTGAACACCTACGTTCGATCTAAAATGAGTAATTCTCAAACAGTTTTGAGACAATGTGAAGTGGAACTTGATATTCTGAACAAATTTCACTCAACATTTCGTTGACATTTTGGTCCTAGGAGCAAGCACACACATTTTTTTTTTTTTTTTTTTTTCTTTTTTGCAGAATTTACCTAGTTAACTACTTCTTTGCCCTAGCCAACTCTTTTTATCTCCTTCGTGAGAAAAATTTTAGGACAAACATGCTGACTGAATTCTATGAATATCGGTCTTGAAAATAAAATGTTGCATCTAGAGATCATGCAAGGTTCTTTTCAATATTTAAATTTTTGACATACCTTTTATCTCAGACAAATGATTTTTCAACTCATCGAAGATACAAAAAATACAATGTTACAAGTTTCATGAACTTTTGGCCGTTAGTTAGCCCCCTCTATCAAACACAATGTTTCAAAGGACCTACTTTGTGAGCCAAGGTAATTGTTTTCTGACCGTTTTCAAAGTCATACCAAAACACACGTTCTTAGATTAATGAATACTGAAAAACTATACTGCATACAAGGTTTATCTAAGATACAGTCACCTACTTTTAGACTGTAAGTGACTTACAAATTCCATGATATCTCAAAAGCCACTAGAACCGTTGCAGGGATAAATAATGTTCCTGTTTACCATCAGATGTAAACCATGAATTGAGGTGAAGTAGACTTTGGAGTAGACTTAAAAGGTTAAGTAGACTTAGAAGCGCCCCATTCCCCTTTTAGCAAAAACTTTGAAAAAAGGACTAAAACGTAATTTTTTTTCAAACAAAATTTGCTTATCTCCTGGCATATATGAATTCACGATGAGAAAAAAAAAAAAAATGCACACAAAAACATGGAGGAACGGGAATGTTGCAACCGGGCTTGAACCCATTAAGACAGCATATTAAGTAGCCATGGTGAATCGAACAAATCGCGAAAAAAATCGAAATTCAATTTCTTAAAAACAGTTGCTTTGATTCCCGCCAAATTTTAAAGGCTTTAAGTACCCATTGCATTAAACAACCCCTGCAAGTTTCAAAGAAATGAAACTAATAATGTCAACTTTGTTGAGTAAACTAGGTTGTATTATCAAATGGTTGCTTTCCCTTAACTATTTGCTAGATTTTCTTCATTTTTAAATAGTCCAATCCTTTAATGATACAAATAATTTGTGCAAGTGTCAAAGAATTGCATAAAAAATGTGGACTTCATCATGGAACAAGAATTATAAGTTTCAACTTTTGATAGTTACTTTTCCCTTACTTGTTGGATTTTTTTCCAAAAACCCATAGGGTTCAAGCTATTGATGACATAAAGGAACTGGGAAAGTTTCACGAAAATCCGACCACAATTACAGACCTATCATGTAAACAAGTAAAACCTAACAGATGGACAGACAGACGGACGGACGACAGAAACAAAGTCATGACATAAATTCTGTTGGCCTTTGGCCAGAAGAGTTAAAAAATCAATGTATGAAAATACGGAGATACTTATAAGTGTCAGTGTAATCTAGTACATCGTCTTCGAGTTTCAACGAATATTTGTTCCGAGGACTACCCATATTATATGTAATCTCCATTTGTGGCAACAATCGTTGATAAAATCTAGTCATCTAGTCTTTTTTTGTTTGCATTTAATCTTCGGACTCTGACAGTACAATTAAGTCATCTGCATGTAAATGTTGGCTAAACTTATTGCCTCTTATTTGATTCCCTTTCTCAAATTCTTAATGTAGAGAGCAAATACTGTTGAAGAGATCATGTTCCTCGTTGTACTCCGTAAATAGTCCGGAACCAGTCTAAATACAAGTCATTTAATTTAAAGCAGGATGCGCCTTTGTAACTAATGCTTGCTATGAAAATGTAAAATTTACCATTGATACTATTCAAAATCAGTGTACAATAAAATGTCTGTATCGCCATAATCAAATTTAATGCCTTTTGTAAATCTATGCAATATCAAAAGTATCAAAAGATTTCTGTTTCTGATTAATGCGTTAGTTGAAAGATATGGTCTTAACGCATTCGTTGGGGTTAAGAACTATTTTCTTCTTCCGTAATCTTTTTTCGCATTCTCAAGTGGTCAACTGGTCGTTTATTGAACACACTCGAATACAGTTTACTGACTACAGCTATAAAACTTATTCCGCAATAATTGAAAGGCAATCATCTACTTTTAGATTCATCTTAGGGATAGGCGATATAGAATTCCTTGTTTTCTAAGCAGATGGACCTAAAGCTGTGTCAAGGTATAACATAAACAGAGAATTTAATAAGCTAACAACTACGGGAAACTTTAATACTTTGCAGGGTTATATTGCCAATACCAACAGATATTCCCAGTTTTTCAACCGTAACGACTGATTCTAGTTCCTCCAAGGAAAGAACTAGTAATGCATTTTAAGTAATACATTGTGGTGCTTCCTCTCCTTTTAGAAGGTAATACATTGTGGTGCTTCCTCTCCTTTAAGAAGGTAAGAGTGTGTCATATATGTATGACCGATTCCAAGACGTGCCAAGGTAACTTCCTCGTGGCGACGTGTCCGCAACCCCGGAAGCCACTCCCCATAAGTTGGCTTTACTGTAAACAACTTGTTATTTTGATTCACTGGGTCATTCCAGGATTGCTGCAATACATTTTTTAATAAATTCATGAATCAATGGTTTAGAATCGTTGAAAGAAACTTTAAAAGGTAAAGCATCAAGTGACAATGCCTCCTTAGCAGCTCTACCTGCCTCTTCATTGCCACTCATACCAATATGGCTAGGGAGCCAACAAAATATAAGATCAGCATCAGTAAGATTCCAGAAATCTTCTCAAGCAATTTAACTATCAGTGGATTGTCCGTTCTCTCTTTTTTGAGTGCTTCAGTTCCGCAGAAAAATCAAAGTACTGATAGTACTGAAGGCCAGGAAATCTGGTGATTTTTAATCTCTTAAGAACGAAGGATACGAACTCACACGAGACCTCAGAAGCCAGATTCTATAATTAAACCGAAGCAAAGTAGTGGATACCAACGCTCGGCTATAGGGTGCATGATAATGGCTTTAAAAATTTCTAAGTCGAAAAGGGGCTTAAATCAAGCAAATTCATTTTTGAGTTATTTGCCTTATTGGTTAAGGTTGATCTTTATGATAACGCACATATATTCCAAGTTTCAAATAAATACCGTCAATGATAAAAAAGATAAGACACAATTTAAAATTGGACACAACGCTAATACCAACGCTTAATATCGCGAACGCAGGGCAGGTTGATGTAAAATACATCGCAGTTTTGTTCTCAAACAGTCGATCTAAATCTATTCTTTTGACTATATCATACAAAGACGTCCGCTAGCCCTTCTCGTCCCATGAGAGAGAGAGAGAGATTCCAACAACGGCTTCTGGCACTTAAAATGAATTTGCACATTCGGGATGTATTTCAAAATAGATATTCTTAAACTTTCATTTCTCCTTTTCAAACAATGTTTTGGAAACTACCAGTTATGTGAATGAAACTCTAGGTATGTAAATGTGATGAATAACTGATAAAGTAAAGCCTAATTTTTTAAACACACCTTTTATTTTCAAATTATTTTATTTGAAAGTTAAAAAATGTCCAAGGATCGCACAACACTTTCATGATTTGTAATCAATCAACAGTCGTCACAAAAAAAAAAGAACATAAGCACATAACATGGTTGATTATCGGGAAATGTAGATAGAACAAAAAATTCTTATTTTTCCATAATGTTTGTTTATTCTTCTGACAAAAAGAGGAATCTTTTAAATCGATTCACACAGAAAAAAGAGGGTATACTTTCTTTTAATTTCTGCATATTTCTTAATTTTATCGATTTTTTTTTTTTTTTTTTTTTTTTTTTTTTTCTAAACATATAGAGAAAATCAAGTTCAGTTCTAAATGATTCAAAGAAACTGATAATAAATGCAGTTAATACACCAATAATCTCATTCGACTATCGACATTTCCATGGAAAATCGTATATCTCAATTTTTCACCAGGCACTCAAAGGAGACGCGGCGCGCGGTTCCCTTTGATCTTTATTTGAAACTCGGACAGTAACCAGCAAATGACAATGGAAACTAAAAAAAGAAAACTGGTTCTCGGGTTTTTCCCTCGCGCTAGTACACTAGAAATTGATGTCAGGGGCAGTAATCATGTCTATAATACGAGAGGATTTCAGTATCCAACCACAGTGATGGAAAAGTTATTGACCGTCTGTTGTGTATTCAACAGGGACACAATCCTTAAAACACACACTCGTTAGTTATTAAAGGGCTGTAATACCCTTGCAATTCCATAGCACTATGCAGATGTCGGAAAGCTTTGAGGAAAGGAAAACATTCATGCCGTGTGATAAGCAATCGCTGTACTTAGGAAACTAGTTGTTTTGGCGGACTCAGCGATATAGAGTGGACACACCGTACAACATTTTGTCTGAAAGTAGTCCGGAAAAGTCAGCTTACGATCGCTATAGGCAAAAGAATCCCTTGAAAGGGATTCCCTGGCCTAAAAAATGGAAGAATTATTTGGTAGGCGAAACTGGTATAATTCACCATCGAGTACGGCTCCCGCAGCAAATTTTTCTCCATCTTTTGAACCATCAGTATAAATTTGTTCATAGTTGTAATACTGTTCTTTTATCTCAAGAAACTGATTTTTAAAAATCAATGGATCGGTTATCGCTTTCTGGTTTACAGCTAGATTATATAAGAAGGTTGTAGATTTTTGAAGTCCATAGAGGAACATCTGAAATTTCATGTTTTGCACACATCCTCTAGGTCGAAGTCAAGACAATCTACGTGTACATCGGCATCGCAGTGCATAGTGAATGGTAGAACCTTTTTTTTTTTTTTTTTTCTTCTTCTTGAAATCACTTTTGTACAGAGGCTCAAACAAAACCGTATGCGTTAATTTTTCATGGTTGGATTTTAACTTTAGGTAATACTTCATGAAAAGTATTTTTCCTGCGTAAAGTGAAAGATGGTTCATTTGGCTCTGCATACAAACTACTAACAGGGGATGTTCTAAAAGCGCCAAATGCTACGCGTAAACCATGATTACGGATAAAATCCAGTTCACGAAGGTACGATTGTCGCGCTGAGCCATATACATCGCAGCCGTAAACTAGCTTGGAACAGACAAGTAATCAATATAGCTTTTGCAAGACTTTTCTGTCGCCCCCCCCCCCCCAGTCCATACTGAAGACAACACGTAAAAAAGATAAAGAACTTTTTGGCAACTATTGATGAGATAATTGATATGAGGAATAAAACGACAGCTTAGAGTCAAATAAAAGACCTAAATATTTGAATTCAGGGATGCAATAGCCGTTCAGTCGTATGCATATGCCTAGATCTATAGCAAATGCAAAAGTCGTCAACATACAAACAAGAGGACCATGATGGTCCTATATCGCTCACCTGAGTACCAAGCAGTCAAGGTCTACAATGAAGATAAATACCAAATATCGAAGTGCAAGGCCAAAGCTCTAGGTCTTCTTGGTTTAGACAAGAAGATAATCTTTCTTAACCAAACCCGGTTATATAAATATTTGTGAGAAGTTTGAATGATATTTGTCCAATAGTTGTTGAAAAATCGGGAGAACAAGAAATTTCATCAAAGGAAAATAACTTTGTAAAAATTCAATGACCTGTCACCAAAATATAATATGCCCATTCTTGCTTGGCACCGAGTCTCTCTAAAGTTTGAATGAAATCTGTCCTGTAGTTGTTGAAAACTACTTCTGACAAGAAAATGCTACAGAAAGACTGATGGATGGATGGATGGATGGATGGATGGACCGACAAGCTGACTCCTATAAACCTCCAGAACAGAGTTTTGAAGGAATAATAACAAAGCCCTAGGCCTTTTGGTGTGTGGCAAAAAGTTGCCTGATTTGAACAAACTTAGTAGAGAATGTTTGCCGATTTAAGACTTTCTATACAAGTTAGTATTATAATGTTGTTAAATACACTAACAACTACAGTGGTTGTCCAGGGACATGTTCATGGGTAATTGCTATTGTAAACACATGAACAATGTATGTATTTACACTTGCAATAGTCTTGCACCAACCTTTCAATGCGTCCAGCTTACAAAAATTTGACCTTGAAGTGTGACATTGACCTTGGCCCTACCTGAACAGATCTTTCAAAAGGTACTTCAATTCATGATGGAGTATATGCCCAAAATCTATCGGGGGGGGGGGGGGTTAAACTTATTTATAAATTAAGACAAACGCCATAAAGTAAAGAACAAAAATTATAATGACTTCTAAGATTTACAAGATAAAATCTGTACTACAGAGTTAAATGAATGAACAAAATTGAACTCAAAATACAATGAACACAATGTTCAAAGATACATCCCAACAGCCAGAGAGAAAAATGCGGTCAAAGCCTTTAACCCTTTACCACACGGCAGAATTTTAGATCTGTCCAAATTGAAAGCATTTGCAGACAACATTTTCATATTGGCTCAAGTGACACAATATTTCTTTGATAGGGTAGAAAACTTTGTGGGAAAAGGAGAAAATGCTGGTTACCAGCATTTTCTCCTTTTCCCACAATGTTTTCAAAAGTTTTCACAGAATGTTTCTCATCATGTGACTTAGCACATATTGTCAAGGTTCTGCAAATTTATAGATGCATCATGGAAAAAGAGGTCTTCATGTTATATTTCATTTTTCACCAATATCTCTTTAATTACTGGACATATCTCAACAGATTTAGATGAAATTTTCACACATCAAGTGACCTAGCGCATATTGTCAGGGTTTCGGAATTTATTGCTGTGTCATGGAAAAGGGGGGCTTCATGTCAAATTTAAACAGCATCCGTCCGTCCTGAATAGATAAAAGGAAAAAATGATCAGGTGGGAACCAAGGCTAGGGGTACGCAAGACAGGATGTTTTATCAAACAGTGTAGATAAAGGTCAGACTGCAGTTGGATCTTGGATATATATGCCTTATATTCTGCAAGATAGTATTGCCTACAACACAGTCTTGAAATGCATATTACTTGGTCTATCTTTATCTCTTTACCAAACAAAAATTTTAGACTGGTCTATAATTCAAAGCATTTGCAGACAACAAAATAAAATTGTCTCAAAAAATGAACTTAGATTTGGGATGGGTAGAGAACATTGTGGAAAAAGTAAAAAAAAATGCTAGTTACCTGAGTGCTTGGCCCAACTGAGATTTAAACTTGACATCCCTGCATAGCTAGCCCTGTAGGTAATGAGCTTACAGGCTTGGCTCAAATCATTAACAAACAACAGAATTTAATCCTTACACCCGAAGGCCATTTTCATTCCAGAATGAGTCCAAGATGATAACAACTGAGTGGGTGCCTTTTGTCTGAAGTGTTTCAACAAAGCAGACAGTATAGATCAGTGATCCGACTGCACATTTTGTGCATTCTGATCTTGATCTACACTAGACACAAAGGCAACTATAGTAGTGAAAGGCGCTTAAAGGGTTAAGACTTGTCCAAATTCAAAACATCTGCTGACAACAAAATAAATGTGACTTAAAAATTTAAATTTGATTTTGGTTGGGAAAACATACTGGTTACAAGTATTTCCTCTTTTTCCCACAATATTTTCAAGAGCCTTATTTCTCACAGGCGTTAAAACTTGGGGTTGTGTGGTAAAGGGTTAAATAGAACAAGATTTTTAAAGTTCATTCTGTATACCTTTATATCCTGTTTTGACCCAGGGGCATCATTTAAACAAAACTGGTAGAAGTCCACAAGGAAATGCCACATACCAAGTATCAAAGCTCTAGGCCTTCTAGTTTCAGACAAAAACATTTTTAAAGTTTGCTCTATATGCAATTTTGCCCACAATTGTGACCCCTAGAGTTAAAGGGTTAATTCAATTCTTTTAACAACTTTAGTAGAACTTCACCCAAGGAATATGCCTGTCAAGTTTCAACATGATTGGTTTAGGAGGAGAAGATGTTTAAAGGAATTGTGGAAAGACGGACGCCTGACAAGGACGAATCACAATACCTCACCCAGCACTTCGTGCTCAGGTAAGCTAACAAATAGGCCTAACCATTGTCTGTGGCTTGTGATGAACAACATAAAGATGAAGTTTCATAACATTTTGTCCTGTAGTTAAAGAGATATTAATCCATAATGAAAATATATGTGAAGCCCCCTTTTTCCATGACACGACATTTAATCAAAAAAAAGCTAAACTAATGATATTGGCGGACTATCAAAAGGAACACACGTATGAAGTTTCACAAATTTTTGTCCAGAATTTTGAGTTGAAGATACATGTATATTGATACTAAACAGAAATAAACATGAAGCCCCTTTTGCCTATGAGACAGTATTTGATATCAAAAAGGCAAAAAAAAACAAATAAATATCAGCAGACATCATTAGGAACACCTGTATGAATTTCTATTAGTTTTTGTCAAGGATTTTAGAAGATATCTGTCCTGAAAGATCGACAAACAGATGGTCATTGGTCCATGACGAAATTAAACATTTAGCCCCCTTTTTTCATGACATGGCATTTCACGAAATAAAAACAAATAACTATTGTCTGTGGCTTGTAATAAACAATATAAAGATGAAGTTTCATGACATTTTGTCCTGTAGTTAAAGAGATATTGGTCCACAATGAAAATATACGTCAAGCCCCCCTTTTCCATGACAAAGCAATAACTAGTCCTATTAGACCTATAATCAAACACAATCGAGATCTTACGGTCATATATATTTTGACCAAGTTTGGTGCTGATTGGTTTATATTTGTAGATGCTAGAGTGTAAACAAAGTCATATGTAGAAATTTTTTTAATTCAAGGGCAGATAACTCCAGTTGTTCTGATCCGGTTACATCCATAATCGAACACATCCGAGATCTTATAGTCATATATAATTAGACCAAGTTTAGTGTTGATTGGTTAATATTTGTAGATGCTAGAGTGTAAACAAAGTCAAATAAAGCATTTTTTCTAATTCAAGGGCAGGTAACTCCAGTCGTTCTAATCCGATTAGACCCATAATCGAATTCACTCGAGACCTTATGGTCATATGCATTTTGACCAAGTTTGGTGCTGATTGGTTAATATTTGTAGATGATAGAGTGTACACAAAAAATGTGAACGGACGGACGGACGACGGACGACGGACGACGACGGACGGTGAGTGATCACAATAGCTCATCCTGAGCACTTTGTGTCAGGTGAGCTAAAAACATTCCACTCGAGAACAACAGACGTTACAGTATTGTTAATCTTGACATTGAAAAGTGTAACGGAAAGAAAGCCCATTTCATGTTCATGTGTGTTAGAGAACGTATTTCCTACTCTGACTCTAAACTGATGTTCATTCAGAAATGCCGAAATGAAGTAATCAAGGCGACCTCTAATACCAAAATCATGGAGGTCGTTCATGATTTTATACTTCCATGTGGTATCATATGCACTTTCGAGATCAAAAAATAAAGAAACAACATGTTCCTTTTTAATAAAAGCTTCGCGAATAAACGCCTCGAAGCGAACTAAATTGTCGAGAGTGCCTCTTTGTTTACGAAATCCGCATTGGGCGGTTTGCTTGATAGTTCGTCGTGCTTTAGCATGTGTAAGTTTGAATTTGAAAGATTTTCCCGAGTCGTTCTGAGATTAAACTGCCTGACAACCGACTTTCGTTCAGCTATAGCTTTTTAGCAATCATCGTTAAACCATAGCTTGATTGGTGTTTCGTATTTGTCGATGTCCAAGGAAATGATTTTTCAGCGGCCAAATAAAGTCAAGAAGTGAAAAGTTCTGTGGATTTTCACAGTTGTGAAAAACACTGGGATAAACTGATTGTTCGCAGAGGACTTTGAACTGTTCCCAATTTGATTCATGGAGTTTCCATCGTTCAGGACGTTGTTGTATTGAAGGTTTTAATTCCGATACCTGGTTCTGGAACTGATCACTTCAATGAAGGTCATCACAAACCTTCGAGCTAAGGTCTGGAAAGATTCCAGGGCTGCATATAGTAAGGTCTAAAGATGAGTACGATCCAGTAGCAGGATGAAGATAGGTTGAAGACTTGTCATAAAGCAGAACAAGGTCGTGTTTCGTAACGAATTCTTCAATGGTTCGACCTTTCACATTCGTGTCTGTACATACCCACAATGTATGGTGGGAATTAAAATCTCCCATTAAAATGAATGGTTTCGGCAATTGATCTATAAGATGACCAAGTTTCTTAACATCGAATGGAGCGCTAGGAGGAGGATTAATAGAACACAATGTAATGGTCATATTGAAAGAAACATTTACCGCAACAGCTTGAAGCGTAGTATCAAGCTGAACAGAATGGTGTGGAACACTGTTGCTAACAATCACAGCAACATCTCCGGAGGCTTTATCATTACCACGATAGTGTGTAACATGCGTGATATTTTAAAGTAAACTTGTCGGAGTCTTTAAGAAAAGTCTCCTGTAAACAAACTGCCACCGGTTTTGTTCATTAATTAGAAGGTTTAAATCCTCCAAACTGTCTTTAATGCTACGACAATTCCATTGCAGAATGTTACTACTCATTGTTGAAGTTAGAAGAATGTTGATACCATAGAGCAATGGAAGTATAGATCGATTCGTTTCTTATTTAATTTGATGATACGACCTTGCTTGTTTGTATTAGACTCCGCAAGGGTGTCTTCCGCCTCCATGTCTTCATCAAGACATTGGAAGCGGTTATGTTATTGAACTTAGTCATCAGATCCCTTTGGAAGGCGATCCGAGAGGACCGTAGTTTGAGCTTTAACTGGACTTTATATGTTGTCTTCTCTGGCTTCCTATTTACTACTGGTTTCTGTGACGTTTTAGCAGAGGTGAAATCCTTTTCTGTGGCGGTACTGTTTGTACCGAGGCTTCGGTTGTCTGTGTTTGGGCATCTTGCATATTGATAGTTTTTATGAACTAGACTTTGCCACGCTAGAGTAGGATGCACCTAATGCATGTCGTGCATCTACAATTTTTCGTGCTCCTGCAAAGGACAGGAATTCCCGATGTTTAATTGTAATAATTTCCTTCTCCCTTTTCCAGACCTTACGTGATCGTGATGTGGAATAATGTTCTTCTCCACAATTCAAGCATTTTAATAGTTTACTGCAAGGATCAAGACGAAAGGTCTCGACTTTGTTTGTTCCGCAAGTAAAATGACATCGAAAACAACGGATCAATTTTAGAGCTTCAAAAATGTAAAAGGAAAGGCTGGTGCGTACCTTGCATTCTGGTGAATGGAAAGTATGCGAGTTAAAAACAATGTGGGAAATGGAGAAATTGCTCGTTATGAGCAATTTCTCCATTTCTCAAAATAATTTTTCCAAGTCGTCGACTGCAGACACGTCAAAAGTCTTTTTTATATGAGGGAGAAGCTTAAAAGTGTGTCGAGGAATGGGTTTTATTTTCAGTATTATAGAAGAAAGACGTATGGCCATTACCAAAAGAGAGAAATCAGATCTATGACAGTGTACAAAATGGTAAACCAAGCTTACCCTGATCGGTCAGTTCTTACAGGAGCTGTCTGATTTGGGTCTGCTCTGTTTCTTTATAAAATATTATAGAGCTGATGCTGTTGGTTATGATAGTAATTTTATACATAATCATCGATTGTTGGTTATAGAAATATTGAAAAGCAAACAAAATTACTAGCCGAGTGAAAAGGATTGCTTGTTAATTTAAATGTCAATAAAAGAGATTTATACACTTACGATTGCTAGAGACACGCTTATCAGTTTTACTGCTTTGAGTAACTGAAGGCAAACTTGTTGATATCACAGTTTGAGATGGTGAAATAGACGGTGAGGTGTGTGGAATTTTAGCCGTAGAATGTGTAGACTGTGAAGTTTTACTACTGGTAATGGTGCCTGGGTCTTCACTAAAACAAAAGAAGATAAAGCATGTTACAAATACATCAATCCACAATGACAAAAACATAAATTTAAAGAAAAATACACCAATAATTATTGTGCACTGCTTTCTATAAACACTTTCTTCCTTTGCACCACTGTTTCTAATTCGTTCATATCTGAAACCTATATTCAACTTGTTTGGACCTAATCTTAAAAGAATGTTTTTAAAACTACCTCCTACATATTTTTCTAGCCGTACAGTAATGATTAAAATAACCTTTCATATGTAAAATCGACCCTTGTCTTGCTTGGCAAACAATGGTAACTACCACTAATCTTCGTCTACAACATTTTTGCTATAAGGCTTATCAGTCCTAGATCGTAACAATTTTGTCTACTTACTTGTTAACAGGCGGACATACCAACAATATATAACAAACATATCTAGCTTCTGAATTTCATTTGCCGGGATAAGCTAAAGGTAATTACAATCTCTCTTATACAGAAGACTGATGTTCAAACCTAGCATGCATTACTTACACAAATCAAGAGGGCCGTGAAAGCCCTGTATCGCTCCTCTTTCTTTTTTAAATAAATGTGTCATGCACTTACTTGGCACTGACAGAAACATATATATTCTTCCGTAATAGATTTTAAAAGAGAAAATAGCCTTGCCCCCTCCAGAAAGGTCATATTTTTTTCAAATGCAACGATGATGTCTGTGAATTCAAACAGGTCTTATCAAGTTTTATCATACCATATATCAATGAACTCTAACAACGAGTGCTTTGACTAGAAGATTTCCAAACTCAGCAGCAAAAAAATAATTTTTCAAGGGCATGTAACAGTATGATAAAGTTTTGGAATAGAAAACTAAATGACAGAAACCTTACTTTATATCAAATATTGACCTCAACTATCAACAACAAAATAATTCACTCTCTTTGAAAACTAAACATTTTCTATCCAAACAAAAACTAGAATAATGAAGATTAATGATGTGATACTGCATTTTGATCATCAAAAGATGTAAATGGTAACAATATCTTATGAGTGAACAGAAGATATTTCCCTTGATCAATGTAAAAGCATAAGTCACATAGACTTCATGTATTACAAAAAGACTTTCCACTATATGAGCCTTTTGTAAGACCCCAGGAAGGTCCACTAGATAAAGCTACATGCAATATTCATTAAAACTAGACCTTGCACATCTTCGCAAGCCAAGGATACTAAGGTAGTACCCTTGGCCGCTCGCCTCTTTAAAAATCGAAACTCCTGCTGCGCCATTTCATTGGATGCGATCAAAACCCATCGCGTCCAATCAAACCATCCGTAACAAGAAATCTTCCGCGAAACAGAAAACGATAATGGCGGTGCCCGTCAAAAAAGAAAGTTGTCGTGTTTGTGACGAAAATTTGCCAAAAAAGAGTAGACGATCGATATTTAATGAGTTTTTTATAGTTCATGATCAATTATGTGAAATATTAGGACGGGTTCCACAGCCAAAAGATTGCGAATCATCGTATGTCTGATTAATTTCAGAAAATTGTGATGAATCCGAAAGCGCAGCCATATTTGATGCATAGCCTAACAAATTTTATTACGAGCATTTTGATTGGTCAGAAAATAACATCAGCAAAGGTTACGCAACTCGTGATATTCGATAGGTGGCGCAGCGGGAGTTTCGATTTTTAAAGAGGCGAGCGGCCAAGGGTACGTAACGAGTTAGTATCCTTGGCTTGCGAAGATGGACCTTGCAGTATGGGACAAAATTATTTTCTTTTTCAATTTATAAGCCTATGTCAAACCTGTGACCCCCAGGACGAAGTCACTTTTGACCCCATGGCTATACTTGTGACAATCTTGTTAATGGTCTACTATATGAAGCTGCAAGCCAAATTTGGAAGCCATAGGCCTTATGGTTAGGATCAAGAAGATTTTTGAGTTTTCACTAAATAAAGTCATGTAAAATTTGTGACACCTCGGGCAGGGCCAGTTTTCAGCCCTGGGCTTAAATTTGAAGAGGCTTGGTAGAGGTCCATTAAATAAAGCTACATGCCAAATTTGATGGACCTATACTTCATGGTTAGGAACAAGAAGATTTTGAAAGTTTTCACCTTATATGCCCATGTAAAAAAATTGTAACCCCCGGAGAGCGTCAATTTTGATCCTAGGGCTGTAATTTGAAACTTGGTAGAGATCTATAAGATGAAGCTACATGCCCAATTTAGTAGTCCTAGGCCTTATGTTATTTTTTTTAACAAGAAGATCTTTATAAATATTTAATATTTTCAGTTTGTAGCCATGGCAACCAGCGTTCATTATGGAAGTATTTTCTATTAAAGAAATTATGATGAGAACCATGGCAGAATTTTTTGTTCGAAGATCCACCAAAATTGGATCAGTAGAAGCAGAATGTTTGAAAAAATAGTTAACACGTGCACGAGGGCATGCATAAATGCACGGACGGACAGGGGGACGCACTACGGACACAGGACCATGACATAAGTTCGCTGGCATTTGACTATTGGAGCTAAAACGCACACATTTATGCTAATTTCAATAAATGACCACAAGCATAGCTGGACTTGTATGGGCAGCTTTTATTTAAAAAAAAAAACAAACTGTCTTTTGCCTCTTTCAAGCTGCACAATCTTCTCCAGATAACATCAACTCTACCACTCTACGGTAATACTGACCAAGTCTTAGTTTCGAATAGGACATTTGTTAATTTTGAGATAAACTGCAGAAAAGGGTAGGCGTTTTTTTTTTTTTTTTTCCAGATAAATGAAGCCGAGACAAATAGATGAAGAAGGGTACAGAAGCAGTACGATACTCACATACACTCATCAGAATCTTTGGTTCTGTGTCCGATTACACATTTTGGAACACAAGTTCCATCTGTAAGTTTACAAATACACATGTATACGAAAACATAGATGAAAAAACAGGGATAATAACACAAAATTTGGTTTCATAATGGACTAGAAATATGTCACTGACACGGATGCCTTCGCCACATGACAAAGGTCACAGTCATGGTATAATTCCAAACTCAAACAAGGACCTATAACCATACTTATTGACAAACACATTTTACACACTGTGTATGCAAAAATTTTCAAAAAGCATTGCGACTTGGCCTTTGAGCTGCAACACTGTTTTGATTGCAACATGTTGTCTGTTCACGACAAACATTTGAGCCAAATTATTTTGAAATCAAACTATGCACATGAAAGTTAAGGGCCTGGCATGAGCACCAAGTTCTTCAAGAACACACACACACGCACACACACACAGAGGGATATCGCTATATGCCCATTCGCCATTTTATGGCAGAGGCACAATAACGGCAGTTGCCTGCAAAATAATAACTCTCCAAGCGTAAGTCTTGAGAAACTTAATTTTATGCATTTTCAGCAAAAAAATCCAAAAATCATGAGAAAAATACCGACTGCTGCATGCAATGCTGATAATCTGGATTTAACGTATAAGTAAGAGAGATAACTCCAATACTCCTGATATACATGTATCACACTTTCATTTCATATTCTTTGCAGCTCCACAAACTACCAGTCAAATAACTCGACTGGTGAATGTGTTATGGCCTACACAAGATTTTAACACCAGGGGAGATCAAAGAAAATAGATGGAGTAAGCCAGAGTAAAAATTATTTAATGCATCTCTTCTTCTTAATATCCCCAGCATCCCTATACATTATCACCAAAATATATCCATTGGTACAGGACATTTGACCTAAAGAAAATTCAACAACCACGGAGGGTAACTCAAAAATAGAGTTGGACTTTTCATTTTTGTATAAAATAAACCTACTTATGACCTTTACAGCTTGTTGAAGTATCATGAAATTATATCAACGGATTAAAGAATTTTGGCCTTAACAGAATTAAGCAACTATTGGAGATAACTTGGGGTCAACAAAGCCCTGTGACCGTGACCTTCGAGCATTCGAAACGAATATTGCACACGACATGTCGTCTATCCATGGTGATCATTTGTGCCAAATTATTTTAAAATCGCACAATACACCTGAAAATTATTAGCCGGACATGACCACCACTATTAACCATAATTGTAGCAAATATTGACAACGCAGCGCTGTGACCTTGACCTTTGAGCTGGCCACAGGAATATTCCACACGACATACTGGCTATCCTTGGTGATCATTTGTTAAAAACATTTTTTTGAATCGGACCATACATCTGGAAGTTACTGGCTGGACAGGAACACATGTCATCACTATGACTGTGAACAAGAGGGCCATTGGCCTTAAAGCGCTCACCTGAGTAAAGTCATCTACAGTTGATAAAACTGAAGAGATCCTGGTTTTAATGATGAAAAACACAGTAAGTGTGACCTACTTTTTGAACCAATGTGACTAAATACCAAACTTGTCCAAAATATCATTAAAAAACCATTATGACCAAGTTTCATGAGTATGAGACTGAAAATGTGGCCTCTAAGGTGCACACAAGGTTTTTCTAAGATTTGGTCCAGTGACCTACTTTTCCACCAGATGTGACCCACTTTGAAACTTGTCCAAGATATTATCACGGCAAACTTTCTGACCAAGTTTCATGAGAATCAGGCTGAAGATGTGGCCTCTAGAGTGCACACAAGGTTTATCTAAGATTTGGCCCAGTGACCTACTTTTTGACCCGACATGACCCACTTTCAAATTTGTCTGAGATATCAACAAGATAAACATTCTGACCAATCTCTATCAGTATACGACTGGTGAAAATGTGGCCTCTATGGAGCACCGAAGGTTTTCCTAGGATCTGGCCAAGTGACCTACTTTTTCACCTGACATAACCCAAATTCAAACCAGTCTGAGATACATGCATCATCAAGAAAGACAATGTGACCTAGTTTAATGAGTATCACAATACAAATGTGGCCTCTAGAATGCACGTAAGGTTTTTCTAAGATTTGGCCCAAAGACCTAGTTTTTGATCCGACATGACCCAGTTTCAAAAATGACCAAGATATCATCAACGCAAACATCTGACAAAGTTTCGTAAGTTTCAGGCTGAAAATGTGGCCCCTAGAGTGCACACAAGGTTTTTCTACGATTTGGCCACGTGACCTACTTTTCGACCTGACATGACCCAATTTCGAACTTGTCAAAAATATTAACAAAACAAACATTCTGACCAAGTTTCATAAGTTTCGGGCTGAAAATGTGGCTTCTAGAGTGCACACAAAGTTTTTTTTAAGATTTGGCCCTGTGACCTACCTTTTGACCCGACATGACCAATTTTCGAATTTGTCTGAGATATCACCATGATACCCAACTTTCATGTGTTTCAGGCTGAAAATGTGGCCCCTAGAGTGCACACAATGTTTTTCTAAGATTTGGCCCCATGATCTACTTTTTGACCCGACATGGCCCTATTTCAAACTTGTCCAAGATATTATCAAGACAAAGATTCTTACCAAGTTTCATAAGGTTTAGGCTGAAAATGTGGCCTCTACAGTGCACACAGGTTTTTCCTAAGATTTGGCCCAGTGACCTACTTTTTGACCCGACATGACCCAATTTCGAAAGAGTCCGAGATATTATCAAGACGACTATTCTGACCAAGTTTCATGAGTATATGACTGAAAATGTGGCCTCTAAAGTGCACACAAGGTAGTTGTTGATGCCTGGACGACGGACGACGCACGACGGGCGACGCACGACGAACGCCGGACACAGCACGATCACAAAAGCTCACCTTGAGCACTTCGTGCTCAGGTGAGCTAAAAATATTGACAAAGTTCAACCGAGCGCCGTGACCTTGACCTTTGAGCTGGCGAAACCAATGTTGCATGTGATACATTCTCTATCCGTGTCGATCAGTTATCAAACTATTATAGAATCGGACTATACATCTAGAAGTTTATTGGCTGGACAGGAACATCTGCCATCACTATAATTGAAACAATTATTGACAAAGTTCAAATAAGCGCTGTGACCTCGAACTGTGACCTGGCGACATGAATTTTGCATGCGACACATTGTCTATTAATGGTGATAGTTTTTGCCAAAGTATTACTATAACTGATTCAAATACTGACGAAATTCAACCACAAGCTATGACCTTGACCTTTTCGCAGGCAAAACGAATATTGTACGCGACATAAGGTCTACTTATGATTAGCATTTGTGCAAAGCAATTTTAGAATCGGACCATATATTTGAAAGTCACTAGCCGGACAGTTTGCTACAATACATGGCAGAATACACACAACGGACACAGCACAATCAAAAAAGGTCATCATGAATACTTTGTGCTCAGGTGATCTTAAAACAAGTGCACTGCATGCGGATACCAACACTCGACTGAAGTTGCTTTTAGTGAAATTTCTAATTTTCAAACCGACACTAATTGAGAAATGTATAAATTCTTATCTCACATAGCTTCTATTTCCTTATGGACAATTTCTCCACATACCACAATACCTTTCACGATGACGCATATATACAAAATTACAACAATCCATGTTAAAACTTCATGATATGTACTTACTCTGTAAACGCTCCATACTCTTCTTACACGGTTGAACTTTGCGACATGAACTTGCCAAGTCGCGTTCACTTGTGCAGATTTCGCCATCGGTACTTTGACTGAACATATAGTTTTCAAAAGTGTTGCAACGACACTCTCTGTTTCTTCTATAAATATCTTGACTCTTTTCATCGACTGGATTGCATTCAATACCATACAGCGGATGACATGTCGTCTTCCGTTTACATTCTGAGTATGTTGATGAATTCCTGTTCATGTCATTGTAATGTTCCTTGTCATGGCACTTGTCACATGAAACATGAAGATCACTCGTAGGTCGTCCATGTTTTGTATAGTCTAAGTATGGAGCCTCACCTTTACAAAGGGAAAATATAGTTTAATCGGTTTTAAATTTTGAACCCCTACATTTTAGCAGCAAATATGGCAGAAAAAAAAAATATGGTAAAAAAAAACGTTTAGATCTAGATGCCCAATATCTGTGGTACAGTAACCTCAGTTTTGTCAATACCAAATTGTTAAACTCTCGGGATGCCCATCTGAAGCAGACAACTAAGTTCAAGATCACTGCAAACTGGATATGAAGTCTTATACCAGATTTCCAAGTACAAAATATTTTGTGTGAATGTTGCGCTAAACCAGCTATGAAATTCAGTATTGACGTTTTCCTTCTGACTTATATTGTACTGATTTTCTACATGTCAGAGTAAACAGTCACAACCTAGTGTTATTGCTTTACCAAATAAATTCATATAACAATCTCTTGGAAAAATTTATACGCTAGTTTTGGACTGCTTAAACTCTGTTGCTCAAATGATGCGGTTTGCCATTTCAAGGTCCAAAAACATTGTGATTAAATGACAACATGCTAGTTATTTGCATTTTCTCTGTTACAATCCGTTTTTTTCAAAAGCTTCCTCTCTTAGGGTCCTTGAATGAATGTATGGTGTTTTATGGCGCATCGACATCTAGGGTCATTTAGTGCGCAAATAGAAAAGGTAATGAAAGGAAAAATAGTATGTTAAAATGTAAGTAATGTGTATATGATGAAAGATGTGTAATGAAATGATTCTGTAATGGAAATAAAATAGATATAGAGTGATAACGATAAAGTCTGAATAGGAATAAAAGGTTTTAAAACAATATCACAGTTTTGTATGTGTTCTAATCTTCCTGAGAAAAGCAATGTCCCTGATTAGATCGACAACTTTTCTGGTATGCCTTGATCCGTCACTGGCGACAGTTTTGCTGGAATTTATCTTTATTTGATGAAATTGATCCATTTGAATGTTCGATTAATAATCATTATTTACTGTATCCAGACCAGATTTTCAAACAGACGGATCTTGTATTAGTAAATACCAGCACGTCTCATTATCTTCATGTATATCTAAGATCATTCATCATGCAAGATAAAAAAAAAATAATGAATAGATAACATGACATAAATAGAACTTAAAAAATATGAGTAATTAATATATGATGAAAGATGTGTCATGAAATGATTCTGTAATGGAAATAAAATAAGCTAGATATACAGTGATAAGAATAAAATAGTCTGAATAGGTATAAAAACTTTTAAAACAATATCACAGTTTTGTGTAGAGTCCAATCTCCTTAAGGAAGGCAATAATTGTCTCAATGTTGACAGTATTAAAGAGAGCTTTCATACTGTTAACACTGAAGTGTTTGGAACGAATTGGATGAGGATCCACACAGTCAAGAAAAATGTGTTCAACTGAAAAGGGCGCATTGCAGGGAATGCACTCTGGTGCCTCGTCACATGTTAACAGCCAAGAATGCGCTAAACGTGTGTAGCAAATTCTGCAGTGGGCAACTATTACCTCTTCTCGGCGAATGGACCTGTAAGCGGGGTACCATTCATCTATGACCTGTTTAACTGAACGTAACTTATTAAAAATATCAGGATCCCATTGTTATTGCCAAGAAGACTGGATATAGGTTAAACCAGAAGGTATAAAATCTGTGTATGAAACTTTAAAGTTAGATTGGGGAAGGGACAATGCCGACTTGGCAGTTATGTCGACCTTTTCATTGCCCCTTATGCCCATGTGACTAGGGAGCCAGCAGAATACTATTCTTTTAGACTCAACAAAAAGTGAAATGTGTTCAAGGACATCGCAGACAGACGGATTCTCAAGTTTCTGCTTGTGCAAAGCTTGAAGTGATTATAATGAATCAGAAAAGATGATGAAGCGAGTAGACTCAGACTGCTCAACAAGATCAAGGACAAGGCCAAATTGCTTTCACTTCTGCTGAAAAGATAGAAGATGTATTAGGAAGGCGACATTTTTTTTAAATTTTAGTTCCGTTTTCAGCAACTGTATCACCATCTTTAGACCCATCCGTGTAAACAGGCTTGAAAGAGAATTACTGTTCCTTGATCTCGTTGTATCGGACTCTAAACATACTTTGGTCTGTTTCTGATTTCTTATCAGAAAAAAGGTCAAAACGAAACTCTGCTGTTCCCATTGTCCATGGTGGAATGTCTGGAATTTAATATTCAGCAATGGTATCCAGATCCACATTAAGATTACTTATATGAGCTTCCAAGCGAATACCAAAATGCGGTATTGCATTGGGTTTCCTCTCAAACAGAGGTTTATACTGAGGGTTAAAAACAACCTTATGTGTAGGATTAAAAGGGTTAGATTTAAGTTTTAAAGGGTATTGAAGGGCTAACTTTTGCCTTCTGGCGTAAAGAGATTGTTAATCAGCCTCGACATAGAGGCTATTAACCGGAGACGTTCTAAATGCTTCAAGGGCAGGATGCAAGCCTTCATTATGAAGAGAATCAAGAACTTTAAGGTATGACTTTCGAGCTGATCCGTAGACAATGGATCCATCGTCCAATTTGAAACAGATAAGAGAACGATAAAGGCGAAGAAGAACTTTTCGATCAGCCCCCCCCCCCCCCCACCCCTCTTTTTAGAATGGGCGACGACTTTGAGAACATTAAGGGCCTTTGTACATTTCTTTTTCAGTACACTGAAGTGTGGAATAAATGTATGCTTTGAGTCAAACGTTACCCCAAGAAATTTACATTCTGGGACATCAATGCGTGTTTTATTCAGGTAGAGATCAGGGTTTGGATGGTAATGCCGAAGGTTGCAAAAGTGCATACACTTTGTTTTAGATTTAGAAAAATTGAAACCGTTTTCATCGGACCAAGACTGGAGTTTTTTTAGACATTGCTGCAGTTGTCTTTCAATAGTATTCATATTTCTAGCCCTGAAACATATGACAAATTCGTCTACATAATAGGAAACAGTCAACTCCTAGGTTTATACAAGTAGGATATAATACCTTCCCTGTAGGACATCCTACCTCCTTCAACCACAAAATTCCTTTTTTTTGCCAACCATCTTTAACCACGTAAAAGCCAATTTTTTTTCTACCAGCACTTAACCGTGAAAATTTTTTTACAAAACCAAAAATTTTTTTTTTTTTTTTTTTTTTTTTTTTAATCTTTATTTTTACTCACTCGCGATCTTTTTTACCCCGCTCGCAATAAAAAAAATCTTTACCTCGCGAGTATCATTCTCATGGTTCGCATAACCACAAAAAAAATCTTTATTTTTACTCACTCGCGATCTTTTTTACCCAGCTCTTTATTTTTCCTATTCTACCTCCTTCAACCACAAAACTCCTTTTTTTTGCCAACTATCTTTAACCACGTAAAAATTTCTAAGCCAAATTTTTTTCTACCAGCATTTAACCGTGAAAAATTTTTTACAAAACCCAAAATTTTTTTTTTAAAAAAATTTTTCTTTTTACTCATTCGCGATCTTTTTTACCCCGCTCGCGATAAAAAAATATTTATTTTTATTCACTCGCGATCTTTTTTTTCTCTTTTAACTTTGCGAGTATCATTCTCACAGTTCGCATAACCACGAGAAAATCTTTATTTTTCCTAACTTGCGATTTAGAAAAAAATCTTCCCCCACCATTTCGCGTAACCATATTTTTTTTTATCACTCGCAATGATAAAAAAAAATTTTGAAATGTAAAAAATTTCTCGTATCTAAAGAATCGTAAAAAGATGATTAAAATATCCGAAGGATTTAAAATGAAACTTTCTAATATTTACTGGAATAAACTAGTTATAACTAGTAACAAAGAATATTGTACGCAATCGGTTAATTTCCCTCCGATAGATGCGCCTACTATAGCTCTAGCTATAGAAAGATTGAAACCCGCGTTGTATTACGAATATTCTCTGCAAGGAGGTAGGGGTTGTCCGAGGTTTTTTATGTATAGTCCAACGGGAGGCGTTATTTTGAATGATACAGTTGAAATACCTTATGAGGATGAAGATTCTGAGGATGAAGATTTTTTTGAGAATGAAGATTCTGAGGATGAAGATTTTTTAGAGAATGTAGGACCCGTTTATGTAACCTACAGTGGCTTAAATCGTAAAAGAATCGTTTCTGCAACAAATTTTTTTTAAATATTTAAACTGGCTGCAGAAAGAGTTTCCAAATTGTTTAAACAAAGATATCATTTATTTAAATACGCAGTTCCATTACTATATACCTCCTTTTTTTGAGAATACATTTGGCAGCGATACTATCTTTTTTGTGCCCGGTTTTCGATGGTTCAATACTATATGGGGGTAAGATCCTGATACTCGCGATTTCTTAAATGCTCCATATACTTATCCGCCTTATCTCGGTATGGAAGAATATAGAACCACACTGATAGGTTATAATAGAACCACACCGATAGGTTATAATAGAACCACACCGATAGGTTATACTAGAAAATCGATCGAAGTAATACGTCCTAAAATTGAAAACGGTAACAAAGTTTTCAAAATCAATACTTGCGTGAGTTGCATGGAAAATGAACCTACTATACTTTTTTGTAATTGCGGACATGTTCCCTTATGCGAGGAATGTCTTTCGTTAGAGGACTTTGATGAGTGTCCGGTATGTAGGGTAAAGTGCGATATTAAGAGAGAAATTTTAAAAAATAATATTTTTTTTTAATCTTTTTAGGTTAAAAAATAATTTGAAAAAAACAATCGTATTCCTCGTTAAATGGTTGTGGAGTAATGGAAGATTTAGAAGTAAAATTAAATAAAATAGAAGAAATAACAGATAATCTTAAAACAGAAGAAGAAAAAATTACAAAAGAAGAAGAAAATGCGGAAAGTTTATACTATTCCATAGATAACGTTTTTAGCGAGTTGGAAGATTTTATCGGACTACCTAAAACGAAAATATTAAATAAGGTGGGAGCCTATTTAGAAAGTATTCGGAAAAAACTAGATAAAAAAGAAGAAGAAATTAAAAAAGCTGAGAAAGAAGAAGAAGAAATAGAAAGATCTATCGAACTACTAGAACGAGAGGATGGAGTTTTACGAAGAAGTAAACTAAAAAAATTATTAGGTTAAAAATTTATAACTTTAAAAGTTATAAATTTTTCTCGTTACTCGCAACCTATTTTATAATGCCCCCAAGCTAAGGTGTGTATTTTATCATCTAATATATATCTTCTATCGTCGCTATAGCTTAATGCTATTTTGTTTATCTTTTCTGTGTACATTTCCTGATCACGGCTTCTTAGTACACACATTTTTCTATACTGATCTTTTTTCGTAAATAAACAATCTTTATAATTCGTAAAATTTATTTCGTTTTTGGCGACCGTCTTTTTAATACCCTTGCATCTTTTATCCTCCTCATTATCTAAAGATTTATAAGCGTACATTTTCGCTTTTAATCCCACAAATTCCGTCATAATTTTACCTCCCAATTCGTCTTTAAACTTTCCTATCACTTTCTTATTTTCGCTATAATAACACGGATGATCAGTCGGATAGTTACTCGTATCGAATATTTCGGGTATGTCTGGACGAATATCTTCATAAAGGTCCTCCGTTTCTATTTCTAATATAAAACTATCTGTATCCTTATAACACAACTTAACTTTATCGGCATACTTCTTTTTAAAATAGTTGTAATAAACGTTTTGCATACGCGTTTTACTAATATCTAAAATGCTCATGCCCAAGTAAACGGGTTTATCATATTTTATTACGGTTTTCTTCATGTGCAGAGCCACTAAATTTTCGTCAAATATAGTCGTATGATCGTAGTTTGGTTTTGCCGCCTGCTTTTTATAAAAATTAGATCGATCGTCAGAAAGTAATTTTATATCCGCTCTGTTTCTTACATTTTCCATCGTCTTACCAAAAACGGAATTATTCATTAACTTAAAAAAATCTTTTTCGAAGTCATTTTTCGCCTTAGTTCTTAACTCGTTGTTAAGATCAATGTAAGATTTTAACCAAGTACTTTCCTTAAATTTAAATCCACGAATAACCCTTTTTAACTTAAGACCTGAGTCAAGACACTTTTTTAAAGCCCGGTAATGTAAAACGTATTTTTCTTTATTACGCAAGTTAGGAATTAATTTTTTTACTTTTTCTACCTTTAAATGTTCCGGCGCTAAAGGAAAGTCGTTATGAAAATCGGGCAATTTTTTTGGATAATCTAATTCTACCTCCAAAATACAACCATTTTCGTTTTTGCCGCAATATTTTTTCCAAATTTTTAGTTCGTTTTCCGTCATCCATTCAAAACCGTGCGTAGGCAAAGGCTCGCTCATTGCGCCGGAGTAAAGACTATTCGCATCTACGTATATTAAATATTTAGAAGGCTCACTCGTATCGTATGATTCCCCCATATATTTATTATTCGCTCTCGAATATCTTGCCGCGCACGTACTAACTCCGCCTCTTAGCCCCTCTTCTACCATTAAAAGCGTGTCAGGATCTGATAAAAGTTCTAACTTTACCTCGGTTACCTTTAATGCGGCGTCCCAAGCTAAACCCGGAGCAGTATAATACCAACTAGGGTCTAAGTCATAGTTTTTACAACAAACGCTTCTAAAGTTTTCGTAAACATCGGCTAAAAGTAATACGTCCGTTTTGTTGTATAATTCTAAATAATCTTTTAACTTGGCCATATTAAAAGTTTCCCAAACATTTCTCGCTGAGCGTACTCCTCATCAGTAATATGTTCTTTTCTTAAATTAGAGTAAAATGAATCCTTAGGCGGCAATTTTCTTTCTATAAGCCTTTCGAGAGAGTCTAAGTACTCGTAGGGAAAAACACCTTTTTTTCTAACTAATGGTATCTGTTCTTCCGTAAAAAATTGCGATAAATTTTTTAACTGGTCTTTATTTAAATTACTCGAAAGATTATCTAAGCTCGTACTCATAAACTTAAAGGTGTCAATAAACCTAAGTGTATGCCATATCGTTTTTTTCTTACCCTCAGTAATTTCCTCACCAACGGCAATGTCCTTACTAAAGCTAATGTACCTTTCCTCATTATTCGGGATGCAATTAATTCTATCGTAATGTTTACCGAGACTTTTAATAAAAAGATGAGCATCATAACCACTAAGATTATGAAAGTACACGGGCGTAAAGCTAGGCGTTTTAGCTTTTAAGTTACACGAATTATGCGCGGCACCGCAATATTTACCAGTAAAATGACAATGATCTCTTACTTTATCGTTATTAAATTCCCCGCCACAAAACCAGCAATGCGTTCGATTTTTGTAATCCGCTTCTTCTTTCTTAGTGATGTTAATAGGCTCGTTATTTCGATAGTACTCTCGGTGAATTTCTTCCGTGTCAGATTTTAGCCGCTCTATAAAAACTTCTCCCGCATTTTCTCCGACATAACTTCTCGTAATAGGTGGGCAAACATTATCGTCAAAACATTTTATAAGATAGTAAAAACTGCAAGGCTTATGATGATGTTGTTGTATGGTAAAACTATCTTCCGGGTTTAATTCGCAAGTGTGAATAGGTTCCAAAATACTCTCAAAATCGGCGTATACAACGAAGGGAACCGGTAGTTTCCTATAATGGTTTTTAAAACTTAGCACGGTACCTTTTTCTGGCATCTCTAATCTAATACTCTCATGATTTTTACAATATTGCTCGTGTTTTTTTTAAAAGATCTTCGTTTCCAAAATGGTTTAAACACCGTTTACAAAATTTAATATTTCCGTTATGATCTTTCGTCACCTGGCTCCTTATTAACCAATTAAAATTTTTTATGAGAGCATAGTGCGTTTTTTCTCCGTCTTTAATATAAAGCAAGTCCACATGATCGCTTCTTTCATCGTCCGAGATCCTATGAGGATAAAATTTTTTGCCTTCGTAACCATAAACGTTTACGCTAATTTCGGGATTTTGTTTCTCAAACTTATTTATGTCTTTAAACGAGACAGGATACTCTATCCCATCCATGTTTAAACTGCTTTCCCTCGATCGTAAATCTCCATCAATTCTTTCCGCGTGATCGTCTTTAGGATAAAGATACCTTAAAACACACCATAAAAAACATTTATTATCGTTATTTTTCGCGTTAATAACTGCCTTTTTCTTTTTAATCCAATCCGGCAAATCTAACCTCCCATTAGCCGCCAAAGGTTCATAAACGACTGTGTGCAGTTCTAACTCCGTTATATGCGAAAAAGTAAGACCGCTACCTTCTCTTTGAATCTTATCTAATTTTTCTAGAATTTCGTCTATCATATCTAGTAACATTTCATCTACTTCTTCCTCGTTGAAGTTTAAATGTTGTCTCGAGTGAAAAGCGTATTCTGCCGATGTATTCTCAGGGTCTGAGGGCTCGTACATTACGCACTTAAGAACTAGTTTTACCTTTTTTTGTAGGTTACTTCTAAGAAAACCTCGAATAATCTCTCGCGTCGCGTCAAAAAATTCTTCGGGTAAATAACCCCTTTTTCCATCTATTCTATGTACTCTACTATATTCCCGAAATGCGGATCTTTTTAACCTAATATTAAACCGTTCCCTAATAGGAGGTGATCTTGGTACTAAAGGCACCTGAGCAGAAGGCCTGACACGCAACCTCCTAGTACTCGACTGAGTTGGGGTTCTAACATCCGGCGTAGGAGGCACTATGGATCTTCTTACGTGTAATCTAAAGTCATCCAGTACTTGCGGGATATCCGAAGTATCTACGGTATTAACTAGCCAATTATTGAAATTATTTATTCTTCTTTGTATAGGTCTAGGTACAATCACGGAGTAAACGTTAGATGCGGCGCGTCTCGCCGCGGAGAATAAATTCGGAATAGACATTTTTTTTTTTATATACGATAAAAAGAATTAATATATTAATCAATTTTATTACGATTTTTAATCGTAATAAAATTACATCCGATGCATTTATTCACGCAATAATATTTTTTTAGTACACTACACTCATTTTATTTCCATCAGACTGAAAGTTTATTACCCTGTCGCTAATAATAACGGCATATGCGTGCGTGTTTGGCTCTATATTAGCGCCAAAATTTGCCTTAACATGAATATCGGTTACGGAATATTTTAACTTTTCACTTTGTTTGCTAACATCGAACAAAAACATTGGATAAAGATCTTTGTACTCTAAAGGGGTAAAGTTAGGATTAGAAGCTAAATCATCCATGAGAAAAAACTTAGATCTAAACGGGGCAACATCGCCATACGCCCTGCTAAATTGTTGTTTTCTGAAAGAAAGATTGTAGTCTATTCTAGGATATTTATGAGAATTTAACGTAACGTGAATATCCGTAACTTGAACATGGTCAAATATGGCTGGATTTAGTTCTTGATTATTTTGTTTGTTCGTCTGAAAACCGATAATGATGTAACGCGGAAACTCTGGTGACGTTTTAACGGCGAGTCTCCAGGTAAAACGCATTGTTTAAGGAACTGTAGCAGTATCGCATTGTATCATTCTATAATTAACCGGAAAGGTTTCTTTGTTTTCGATATGTTTATAAAGTTGCAATTTGTACTTATCTGCGGGCAACACGTGCGGCATATACCACGCTATTTTTTCCAGCGTAACTTTGCCCTCAGAATGTCGTTCTGGGTTGCCACCACCAGCAGCTACAGTAGCGGGTCTAAAAATAGCGTCTTCATTACGGGTTCTTGTCAAGTAAAGAGTTTGTTTCATTCCGTAAAAGACTTTATCGTAATCTTCGCAAAAAACAAAAATATGTTTTAATGGTACTTTAAATTCAAATGTGCCCTTTTGGTTCGTGTTTCATAGTAATGAGTTCGTACCTTACTTTAAAACCCGAATTAAGATTTTCTCCTTCTATTGAAGCAACGGTGGATGTATCCTTATACCACAATTGGTTTAACCCCCGCGATTTAGAAAAATCGTCGGAATATTTTAACAATCCGAGCATAGTGGTGGCCCACCCCGGATGCGCTATTCTTTCAATCTCTTTACCCAAAAGATACATTAAACCGTTGTTCGTTAAAGTAACAAGATCTTCATTTACATAAGGTGTGAGAGCATTGTTGCCCCTCGTTAATTTACCTTCTATAAGCAAATAGCTTTCGCTAGGAAGCATAAAAATATCTTGAGTTTCGATGTTAATCGCAACATCTCCTCCGACATTGTTAAGATTATTAACGGCACCTACAATCGGTAAATACTCGAAGTATTCGTACTCTTCGATACTATCGTCATTAAAGGCCCTTTCAGTAATGTCTAAAATGCTCATTTTTATTACGTTATAATATTTTTTAAGTTATTATAATATTTTTTACGTCGTTTTAATGCCGGCGCCGCTAAAACTAATTCTTGTATAACAATTGGATCGTTACCACTTCCATCTATTAAAGCGTTTATGTTTCGCGAAACAGGCGTTGTTGCGGGTATATTATCGTACTTTTGTAAAATTTTCTTAGATTTAGGCGTTAAAGCCTTTTCAATTAACCTTTATCCGGCATCTACGGCGGCACTTTTTCCGGCCTCTAAAGCTTTTTTCGCTTTTTCCTTAGTGACACTCTTTCCCACATCTAGGGCAGAGGACGCAATCTGTTTAGCCGCGCTACTACTTAAAAGTCTCGCGAAAAAGTTGGCTAAGCTGTCAAAAATTCCAGCTCTGCCATATCTGTTTCTTCTCGTAAATCCTCGTTTCTTATAGACGTACATATTTTATAATAGGGACATTTATTTTTTTATACCTTTTATTATCGAAAACGCCTTGCCTTTTTAATTCGTCGCATACGCTCACCAACTCATTTCTCACACCCGTGTTACCCACCGCTTTACTAGCCATAAGTAAGTCGAGTTTTTCTAGTAACGCGTTAGGGTCACCGGGGATAACAACTTTTTTAAGGCCAGAACCTTTTTTCCCCGCGCGTTTTTTCTTTCCTTGCAACCTACTCCATGTAGGTTCAATAATAAGATTAAATTTTTCCGTTTTTCTAACTTTGGGGCTTACGAATTTTAATTTATTACTTTCTGGGGAATTATTAACGTACATAGTGTTAGTATTACTAAAATTCTGCTATACGTTGAAATATCATTAGCAGAAATATTATCTAAGTTGGGATTTTCAAATGCAAGAAGTTTATACAACCCTGGTGTATACTTATATTCATCTCCACCAATATTATTTTTTTCTAGGTCTTTAAATAAATAAACTAATTTATCGCCGATAAAAAACTCACCGCTTTTTTCATAAAAACCAAAATTGGTATCTGGCTCGGATCCTTCCAGACCCTCCGTAGATTGTAATAAGGCATAAGGAGGAGGAGGAAGTTCTTCTCTTTCTATAGTTGGAGGAGGTCGAAAAATTACTGTTCTTTGTGGCAATTGTTGCGGTAACTTTTGAGGCAATTACTCGATGCCCTCTTTAATAGGTCTAAGACCCTCCGTAATCTCCCTCGCAGCAGTTTTTTGCGTTTCTGTAATAGGTTTAAAAAACTTTGAAAGGTCCGTTTGTAGTTCTATTTGCCCCGTTTTTTCCGCTAATTTGTTAGCGCGAATATTTTTTTTTGTCGCGAGAAATTCTTTTACTGTTTGTTCCCTTTTTGCTGGATCAACGATTTTTAAAAAAGACAGTTTTTATTAGGATTATTTTTTTTAACAGTTTTTAACGCCGTTTTTAACGCAGTTTTTAATGCAGTTTTTTAACCCGTTTCGTAACTAAAACTACACGAAAACTTAATTTTAGGCTTCTTAATATTCCAACGGCCCACCATCATGTTTTTCAACCAGCCTCCGAAAGGACTCGCGCTGTTCTCTTCTCCCTCTCTCTATTAACGAATTTTCCGTTTCGCTCGCAATCTTTTTCTTAGATTTAGACCTAATTTCTTCCTTCATCTTCTTATATTTCTCTAATTCCTCCATGATCAGTTGGAACTCTTCGTCCGAAACTTTGTTGTCTGATAAAGCTTTTGAGATGTGGGAAGATATAGTATTTAATTTTGCGTCGGCGATGATTTTAATCTTCTTGTGTTTTTCCGCTTTAGTCGTCCATTGTCTAACGGCATATTTTCCAGCTATACTTAAACAACCAGTAAAAATTGCGACACCTTCTATCGCCATAACTGCCGGCACTGCAACTATCGTTGATAACAAAGCCATTCCTCCACCCCCTGCGCCTATGGTAACCGTAATTAAAACGGTATCTAAGTTGTCTACTATTCTCGCGGCTCTAAAATATTTCTTACTTAAAGCTTCTCTTTTAGTTGCCTCGCCTTCTAAAAAGTTTTGTATCTCGTTAATTTTCTGAAGACGATAACCCTGTCCCTCATCAACCGGAGGAGCCGTGGGTAATATGGGATATTTATTCTCTTTCATCTCCATTTTTTATAAGCGAAATATTTTTTAAAGATGATAATAAACGTCGCATAAAAGTTTGTTTTCTTTAATTTTTACCGAATCCTTCGAATTGTTAGTAATAGTAACTAAAATATTCTCAACATCTCCGATGCTAATCTCATTTTGTAAACTGCACTTCTTAAATCTGAAAGAATACGCTAATGAGGTTAAAATTACGCCTTTGGTCGACATAAAGCCTAAGCCTAATTGCGCCGGGGGTACTTGCCCCGCAGTTAATGTAATTTCTTTTTGACTAAAGATTTTCCAAGTTACCGGATTTACTTTTATCGGAGGATGTTTTAAATTAGGAGCGGGTCTCCAATGGATCGTTTTCGCTCGAGAAATTCTCGATTTTACGTTAAACTCGCGAACATTCATCTTTTTTTTATATTATAATATTAATTTATAATATAGCTCCTAAAATGGGTATATTAGCGAAAGGACTATTAGGACCTAGAATAAGACCTTTACCATCATAAAGTTTTCCACCCTGTTTTAAATATAAACCATTACCAACGGGTCCTAATCCTTTGCCTTTATAAGGGCTTAAATAAAGACCTTTACCATCAGTTTCTACCTGGCAAACGCAACCTCCTTTTTTAAGGTAAAGACCCGATCCCATAGCTTTTTGTACTCCCGATGACGCTAATCCCGAAAGGGCTCCAACGCCTAATGCGGGTAAAACAGTCCTTGCTATGGCCGGTAAAGCACTAGCGGCTAAACCGGCCAACATTCCGAGAAAACCTCCCTCTATTTTCATGTTGTGTTTAAGTTGTTTAGCGGACATTCTAATTGTTACGCCTCTACCATTTTCGAAGGCTTTGGCTATTTTTCTCGCTTGCGACTGGGTAACGGCTAAAACATCATTACCTCGTAAATCTTCGCGACCTAAACGAATACTCGTTTCACAACCCCCTTTTTTAATAGCGGATTGAAGTTTTTGCTTTTGTCCCTTCGTTATATTAACTTTAATATTCACGTAACTTGCCATTTTATATACGTTTTATTTTTTTTATGCCTCTTTTATATGAAACCTAATCGTTATATTTTCGCCTCTAAGATTTAGTAAAGTTCCATTTTGATCCGTAATTTTTACCTCCATATTGTGTATATCGCACGGCGTTATCAATAAATATACTAAATTAAGCAGCGACTCGATTGTCTTATATCCGGGGGCAACATTGGGGAAAAAAAAGAGTAAATTTTGTTTTGCATTGTTCCATTAACGTAGCTTCCCGAGATAATATTTATGCTAACAAATACGGAATTTATACTGAGAATGTTTACTACATTCTCAGACTCGTGAAATCCAGCTTCGTATTTCGCGCGAGTAAAACCTAATACTTTGGAAGTGGAGTTTGGATGATTAAAATCTACTTGATAACCGTGTTCGAGGGTAAGAATAGATTTTAGCGTATTTGTGTTCATGGAAATGTTAATAGGATATTCATCATTTACTAAATCAACGTGACCTTTTTTTCTCATTTCCTGATGAATGGTATCATTAATGTCTATAAGGTCGTAACTTCCTTCCGGTATTTCTATTTTAGACCAAGAAACGCCATTGTCCGGAGAATAAATAAACGCGTTATTCGTCGCATCAATATTTGGAAAAGAGTAATATGTTTCGAGGTTTACTAAAGCTGTTTCATATTTTCTATCATATTCCAGTCGGATCGGGGGATCAAACCTCGTTGTAAAGCGCGTCTCGTTGTCGCTTACTATAATTTGAGAAGACATTTTGTGTCGTGTATTTTTAGCTATTTGCTTTAAAAGATCTTCCATTTTTTATAATAAAAATTTTTTTTAAAAAAAATATATCTTTCGTTAAAAGATATATTTTCGGATAACACTATTTAATTTTACTATATTTTTCCGAGCAAGGCGTTTTAAATTAACTTTTTGGGTTTGTTTAACTTCACCAAATAAAAAATATATTTTATCTATTTCGAGCGTATTTTCCAAAAATCTGTTTATATCCTCTATGTGCTTCTTATTCGTTCTATCCTCCTTTTCAGTTTCAAAAATCTTCACGTAATTACGCGCATTACTTAATAATTCGCTAAGATGGCTTTTTTATAAAAAGAACACGTAATTCTTTTTCATCCGTGTTACATCCTCTAGCAAAAGAAAGAAACTTACTTTTTTTTCTGAGCACATGTTGAATTACTTTATCTAAATTTTTTACTGTGTAAGATTCGAGTCTTTCCGGTATAACATTTTCCACTAAATATTTATAATTATCTATATGTTCACTCGGAGTTTCTCCACTTGATAGATAAAAATATTTATGTTTTATAATATCAAATTTAATATAACGTTGCATTTTACATTTATTACGTATTTTTAAAATTCTGATTTTCATTTTTTTTCTATCTGTTTTGGAATATAAAAGTTGTCAAAACCGTCTCTATATTTTCCTTCGTCTTTTTTACTAGATAAATCGATAACGACAAAACCATGAGGCTTTTCCCATACTTTTTGACAAAATTTTCTAAACTCTTCTTTGGGCATATCTTCGCTTACATGGTCGTTGTAAATATGATTAATGTTTTTTAGGTCTTGACGAAAAAGACAAATAAAATTTGTGTTTTCTCTAATAGTTTGTCTCGATAACCTAAAATAGTTTTGCGAAAGGTAAAAACAGTCAACATTACTATGTCTTCCGCGAATATAGTAACACTCACACTTATTTAGCTTTTCTAAAAGTAAATCATCGAAGATCATTACATTTTTGTTTTCCGATTTTAACTCTCTCAGGTCAGGCACATCCTCGGCAGTTTCGAAAAAACTACACTGTATATCCGTTCTATTCGTTATGGTTTTAATCCATTCCTCGATCAAAACTGAGGGAGTAACGTTTTTATCCCAAACTTCATCGCGCATGTTAAACAACATTAAAATTGCTTCTTTTGGTAATTTCTCTTCGAAGGCTTTTTTAAGTATACGATATTCGGGTTCAAAAAGGCTTTTCCCAAAAACGATTAAATTATCGTAGTCGAGCCAATCCGGTCTTAGCAAAAGGTTTAGTAAAAGCGTAGTCTTACCACATCCCGATTTACCCACGATTAGTCCCCTAATGCTTTTAGGTAAAAAAGAGTTATTAAATCTCTTTGATACTACTTCGTTCCACGATAAATCTATAACATCCATTTTGTATATATATTGAAAAAAATTAAACGTATTAAAAAAGATGTATTGCGTTAAATGTAAAAAAGTTACTGATACCAGCAACATAGAATATGTTGTTACAAAAAATGGAAGGAATATGGCACGCGGAAAATGCGTCATGTGCGGAAGAACTAAAACAAACTTCGTTAAAAAAAAAAAAAAAGGCGGTTCGATACTAAATAAGTTTATAAATAACTTACCCGTCGAAATGCATCTTCCCGGTCATAACTTTACCGGTCCCGGTACTAAGTTAAATAAAAGACTCAACCCCGATTTAACGCCTAAGGAATGGAGTAAGCCGATAAACCGGGTTGATAAAGCGGCGTACCATCACGATATTTGTTATCTTAAACATAATGACACGGCTACCAGAAACGCTATTTGCGATAAAAATATGCTTAAAGAGTTAAAAGGAATCTACAATCCTTCTATTAAGGAAAGAATGGAACGGGGGTTAGTTTCGTCGTTAATACGGGCCAAGGCTAAATTTGGGATGGGAGTTAATAAAAAAAAAAAAAAATGACGGATTTATCGGAAGAGCTGCATAAGCCCATAAGAAGAAAATTTAAGAAAAGGAGAGTTAGGGTAAACGGTATTGATAGAATATGGGCGGCAGATTTAGTAGACATGCAAGCATTTTCTAAATTTAATCGGGGTATAAAATATCTTCTCGCTGTCATCGATATCTTTTCCAAATACGGTTGGCTAATTCCGTTAAAAGATAAAACGGGAAAATCCATCGCCGTGGCATTAAAGAGCATTTTTAAGGAGAGAAAGCCGGAAAAAATGTGGGTGGATAAGGGTAAAGAGTTTTATAACGCGGATGTTAAAAACTTGATAGAGTTGTATTCTACCGAAAATGAGGAAAAATCTAGCGTCATTGAGAGATGGATTAGAACGATGAAAGAAAAAATGTGGAAATATTTTTCCGCTAATTCCACTAACGTTTACATTAACGCGTTGCCGGATCTCGTTAAAGAATATAATAACGCGAAACATTCTTCTATTAAAATGATGCTGGTAAATGCTAGTAAAAAGGTAAACGAAACCAAAGTTTGGAAAACTCTTTATCCCGATCGTTACGAAGTAAGGGGTATAGATCCTAAGTTTTCCGTCGGCGATAAAGTAAGGATATCTAAAAAGAAAAAGACCTTCGAAAAGGGATATACCACAAGATGGACTGAAGAGGTTTTTACGGTTTCCGAGGTAAAACCTACATCGCCCGTAACGTATAAAATTAAGGATCTTAACGGAGAAGAAATACGAGGTACCTTTTACGAACCGGAACTACAAAAAACTACTCAGGAGTTGTACAGGATAGAAAAGGTTATTAAAAAGGGTAAAAATAAATCGTTAGTAAAATGGAAAGGTTATTCCGACAAGTTTAATTCGTGGGTTGATAATAAAGACATTAAAAATATATAAAAAAATGATCACGATTAAAAACGTAGTTTTACCGTACAAACCGTTAAGCAACTTCGAACTGGAAGATGCCGCGAAAAGATTAAAGATACCTTTTTTTAGGGGCGTATTTTTACGAAACGATTTACCGAAAAAGCGTAGAAAAAAGGAATGCGGTATATTTATTATATTTTATTATCCATTTACTCAAATATGCGTAGCTTAGTACGAGTTAATCAAACATTTACTGAACCATTTCCTTGTAACATCGGCACTAAACAAGGGGACGTAACCAGTACGATACTCTTTACACTTTACATCAACGAGTTACTTACCTTCTTAAGAAATAAAAATCATAGAGGAATTTTCGTGACAGAAGATATTGAAGATGTAATTTGTATTCTCTTCGCGGATGATATTGCAAACTGTGCTGATACAGCAATAAACTTACAGTTACAACTTAATTCTATCTCCGAATTTTGTAGTCAGACGGGTTTGGCTGTAAATCAATCAAAAACGGAAGTTATAGTCTTCAGAAATTCTGGGCCTCTTCGCAACTATGAACATTGGACTTACAATGGAGAAACAGTAAATGTTGTTACAGTGTATAAATACTTAGGACTGATTTTCACCCCAACTCTTTCATGGGGTAAAGCTAAACAGAAACTAGTAGCGCAAGCTAATAAATCGATTTTTGCAATAAAATCTTATCAAAAGAAATTTGGATACTTTACTCTCTCTGATCATTTCAAATTGTTCGACTCTATGGTAAAACCTATACTTCTATACGGGGGAGACATTTGGGGCTTCGAATATACAAGTGAAATTGAAAAAGTCCAAATAAGATTTTGTAAAGATTTTTTAGGTGTAGGACCTTCAACGAACGATTCTGTTGCATTGGGAGAATGCGGTAGACTGCCACTATGTGTAGACTATTTTTTTAAATGTATAAAATACTGGTTAAAATTATTATATATGCCTCAATACAGATTACCAAGAAATTGTTATAAGATGCTAAAAGGTCTAGATGATACCGGTAGAAATAATTGGGCTTCGTCCATCAAACATTTATTATACTTACACGGGTTTGGAAATGTATGGTTAGCACAAGAAGTGGGAAACATTGAAGTGTTTTTATCTATTTTTAAGCAGAGGGTCATAGATTGCAGGGAACAAAATTGGGAGGAGGCTATAAATAGTTCGTCGCGATGTAGCACATACAAGTGTTTTAAAACTATGTTAAACCCCGAAAGATATTTAAGTTTAAATATTTCATATTCATTGAGAAGAAATTTGGCAAAATTCTAATCATAAATTCAAAATAGAAGTTGGAAGACATTTAGGGATCGAAAGAGAAAGAAGAATTTGTTCCTTTTGCTATAATAATCAGAACCTATCTCATGTTGAAGACGTATACCATGCTTTCAATACAACAGTGAAAGAAAACGTTATCTCTATAATTGGTATAAAGGTAGAAGCACCCTCAACAACTTCTACAGGTTAATGAAAACAACGGAAGAGTCCACAATTAGAAAAATCGCAATTTTTGTCAGTGCCATAATGAAAGTGAAAGAGTCTCAAATTTAAAGAATATATAATGCTAAAATGGGCTAGTCTATAAGCTTAACTCTCTACCAAACGACAAAATATTAGACAGGTCCAAATTAAAAAAACACCCGCAGATGACAAAATAGACGTATTTCATAAGTAATATTTGTTTCCAACAAGGTAGAAGGCATTGTGGATAAAGGAGGAAATGCTTGTTACCGGCGTTTTCTCCTTTTCCCACAATGTTTTCAAAAGACTTCTATCTTAGGGTCGTAAAAACCAGGGATTGTTTGGTAGTGGGTTAAATGGAAAGTCATTGTATGTATCTAACTTTATTCAATCATTTGAGATGAGTTTAAAGGACAATCCGAATTGCTTAAGTGTGAGTCTAAAAAAAAAAAACATATCTCTCTTTATATAACATGTATGTTAGCTAAATATATAGATATTTTGCAATTATGTTTTTCGTATTTGTATACTAATCTACACCTAAACTGGTAGTCTTTATATAACATGTATGTTAGCTAAATATTATTATTATTATTATGTACATGGTGGATATTTTATGGATTCAAATGAATTTCATTATATCTCTGGGCCAGGACCTTCATCTACTTCAAATGGATAGATAGATCCTGGTATAATTAGCTATCAAACAGGGATTGTTTTGGTTAAGGATTTTACGAATTTCACCGATAAAATGACAACTCTAACAGTTAACTTTTGTAATGTTGTATTTTGTATGTTAGGCCGGTGGCCTCTATGTACATTGAGATTAAATTGAAATTGAATATTAAACCTAGATGACAGGAGTGGACCCGGCACACATTGGGTCGCTTGGTATAAAGACGGTAAACTAAAAATTTATTTTGATAGTTACGGCGTGCGACTGCCTATCGAACTTCAAGATTATCTGGTAGATCCGATAGATTACAATTCGGATCAATTGCAACGAGCCGGACAAGTATTTTGCGGTCATTTATGCTTGCACGTTCTTAAAGAATTAAGCTCGGGAAATAAATTTCACCGAGTTTTAAATAAACTTTTTTAGTTATAAAAAAAAGATGCCCGTCGATAAATTTGGAGGAATGGACGATGTTAAATCGAGCAGTGATGGCGCGTCACTTACTTACGTAAATAATAATTTTTTACGTAAAGATGGAACGACTGAAGTTACCGGTTCAATAAATATGAACGGTAATACATTAACGAGGGTTAGTAATCCCACGAATTTGCAAGACGTCGCGACTAAAGATTATGTAGATAACGTTGCTGATACTCCTCTATTAAAAGAAAATGGAAGATACATTTCAACGGCACCAATCAATATGATCTTCAAATCAATACACAACCTCCCTACACCTGAAGAGAGAAATGATGCGGCAACTAAAAATTATGTAGATACACTTATATCGGATATTAAAACTTTACCGAATAAACCCATAACAAAAGCGCAGTTACATGAGAAAATAGAACTTATTCGTAACTTGTTGCCTTACGTTAAATCCGAAAATATTTATGAATGGTTCGGCGAAATTAATATGAACAATCAAAGAATTTTTAATTTACCTTCACCCATAAATGGAGATGAAGTAGCAACTAAAGAATACGTAGATACAACGATTCCAAAATCATTAATTACGATATCTGCCCAAACAAAAGGTGGATTGGTAAAAGGTTCAAGGCCATTTACTTTTGGCAGCAATAGTGACAACCCAATTGGTTATGTTATACCTTCAACGGGAAGAATGTTAAGAGGGAGTTTAGGTATATCAAACCTAACAGATTCGATGTTTGAAATAGAAATTTTAAAAAATGGTGTTGGAATTGGGTTACACTTGTACCATGTCGGATCACAATATTCAAGCACCACTATGTTTAAAAGCAAAACAGTATTTGAGGAAGAAGATGCAATAGGATTCGAAGTAAAAACTAACAATCCTAATGTTCGCTTTACAAATATTTCATTGTTGATAGAATTAGACTTTTAAAAAAAAAAATATTTATATAAAAAAGATGCCCGTTGATAAATTCGGAGGAATGGACGATGTTAAATCGAGCGGTGATGGAGCGTCACTAACTTATATAAATAATAATTTTTTGCATAAAGATGGAACGACGGAAGTTACCGGTTCTATAAATATGAACGGTAATACATTAACGAGGGTAAGTAATCCCGCGAATCCGCAAGACGTCGCAACTAAAGATTATGTAGACTCTAATGCGGGATTATTGGACGAAAATGGGGGTTATCACGTGAAACGATATTTAAACATGGGATTTAATAAAATAACTAGAAGGCCCTGAAGGGCCTGAATATGCTCTACTGGCAGGGAATTAAATCTTGCTTTTATGCTAGCATACATTATGAATTCATGATGCAAAAAGACAAATTTTCAACAAAAAAAAATGGCTACTTTTCCCACATTGTTTCTTGGATTTTTTTTCAAAATCAATAGGATTCAAGCTGTTGATGAGACAAAACAATTGGGTGAATTTCACAAAAATCTGATTACAAATGCAGACTTTATCATGTAAACAAGAATTGGACATTTTCAACATGAAATGGCTACTTTTCCCACATTGTTTCTTCGATTTTTTTTTCAAAATCAATAGGGTTGAAGCTACTGATGAGATAAACAAACTGTGTGATTTTCATGAAAATCTGACCAGAAATACAGACTTTATTGCGTAAACAAGAACAGAAAATTTAAATTTTCAACTTTAAATGGCTACTTTTCCCATACTATTTGTTGGATTTTTTTCAAAGTCGATAGGGTTGAAGCTATTGATGAAATAAACAAACTGTGCAAGTTTCACGAAAATCTGAAGTTATTTGCAGACTTTATCACGTAAACAAGAACTGGAAATTTTCAACTTGAAATGGCTACTTTTCCCATACTGTTTGTTGGATTTTTTTCAAATTCAATAGGGTTGAAGCTATTGGTGAGATAAACAAACTGTGCAAGTTTCATGAAAATCCGGCAACAAATGCAGACTTTATCGCGTAAACAAGAAAAAGACTAACGGACGGACAGACGGACGGACGGACAGACGGACAGACAGACGGACGGACGGACGACGGAAACCCCGCCATGACATAAGCTCTGCTGGCTTTCAGCCAGTAGAGCTAAAAAACTTATTTGACCCTAGGGAACCGAATGATGCCGCTAATAAAAAATATGTGGATGAAAGTGGTAGAGCAATTGTACAACGGCATGATGGTACTTTTTACGCTATCGCAAATATAAATATGGAGGGGTATCAGTTAACTAACGTTTTGGAACCCGTGGAACCGCAAGATGTTGCGACTAAAAATTATGTGGATGGTGCTAATCGAGCTTTCATTTTTGGACCTGGGGGGTATATAGCCAGTAATGACGTCTCCATGGGTGGTCAAAGAATTAACAACCTCGGAACACCTTTAGATAATCAACAGGCCGCAAATAAGTTTTACGTAGATACCGTCATTGCGGTGGCTACCGCGGGAGAAAAAGCTTTAACGAAAAACCCTGATGGCTCTTTTTCCGCGAATGGAGAAATAGACATGAAAGGAAATAGAATTACAAACTTGCCCGAACCTGCCGCTTGGGATGATCCTGTAACGAGGTCTTTTCTTTCCACGCAGTTGTTAACTCTAGCCGACAGAAAGTTAATTAAACCTATAATAAGCATTCATGCGGAGGAACAAGGAAGTTTATTAAACGGAAATTACGAGTTTTCTTTCGGTAATGGTAGTAGCGGGAGATCACACGGGTTAGGAGGTTATTGCATGTCGGAACCGGGTAGAATTATAAGAGGTTCTTTAATGGTTTTAAAAGGAAATAGGTTTTTAGATGAGGAGGTAAAAATTAACATAGTCGTAAACGGTGACAAAAAACTAACTACTCCTTAATAAAGGAAAAAGGAAAAGGTTGTAGTTGCATAGTTTTTCCTCAACCTTTAGAAGTAAATCAATGCGACGTCTTAAATTTTTTAACTAGGTCCGAGAATCCCAACGCAAAAAATGCTTATTTGACGATACTCGTAGAACTCGATTTATGAAAAAATATATTAATTTAAATAATTAATTTAATATATTAAAATGGAAGAGAGATTAAAAGAAATTATTGGAAACGATAATTTTTATAAAGATCCTTTAGAAGTTATATTGAGGAGTATAAATGCGCGCTGCGTGGAACTTATTATTAAATACAAGACTTTGTTTACGGAAGGATTTCCTCGCGAAAATTACGAAGGTAAAATTCGTTGGATACAAGACATTTTAATAAAGAGGTGTAGAGATTTTTTTAGGGAATATTACACGGATAAGCTTAGTAATGTTGATTCTAAAGCGGAAGAATTTTTGTTAAAGACCGAGGAGACTGTGAAGACTGTGAAGACCGTGGAGACTGAGGAGGAGGAAACGGATGAAGAGTCTTAAAAATTTGTAACTTTTTTTAGAAAGTTATAAATTCACATTAAAAATCTATGGATTCTTTGGCTCGTTGTAACGACTGTAGATTTTTCCTTTTCTAAACGTTCGTTTTTCCTCTTTAATTTTGATATCATATTATTGTTTGAAACTCTTTTTCTAGCTGCGGTTATGAAATCTCTACGAGCTTTATTCTTCCTTATAATATCATACGCATCAATGTTTACTCGCAAATTTTTGTTTTCCTCTTTAAGCTTCTTAATACATTTCTCGTTTTCCGAGATTTCTTTGTCGATAACCCCTTTTCTTGCCAGTAAATCATCGTACGCTATATTTCCCACCATTTTTCCTACTTTTAAGACATAAAAAAATTATTTTTCATTTTTTTTTAATTTTTCTCCGAATATCGCACTTTACTTTACATACCGGACACTCATCAAAGTCCTCTAACGAAAGACATTCCTCGCATAAAGGGACATGTCCGCAATTACAAAAAAGTATAGTAGGTTCATTTTCCATGCAAATCACGCAACTAACTGATCTGAACGTTTTGCCTTCGTTTACATTTACCGGATAAATTACTTCGTGCCATTTTCTAGTATAACCTATCGGTGTGGATCTATCCTCTTCTTCATAGAGTTCATCGTGCGGATGACCCCATAAAGTACTAAACCAACGAAATTCGGGCTTCCAGAAGATTGTATCAGATAATTTAACTCCATCATAAAAGCTGGTTGCAGCGTCAGAAAAGTCTGTATTTAAATAAACGATATCCTCGTTTAAACGACGTGGGAAAAGTTTTTGCAACCAGTTTAAATATTTAAAAAAACCTGTTGCAAAAACGCTTCTGTTACTACCTAAATCACCGTATCCTACATAAACGGGTCTTTCATCCTCTGAATCATCATCCTCTGAATCATCATCCTTATAATTCATTAGAACTTCATCATCCACATAATTGATTAGAACTTTATTATCCTTATAAAAGATTTCAACTTTATCATTCAAAATAACGCCTCTTGTCGGGCTATACATAAAAACCCTCATTGCACGATAGTCACCTCCGTGCAGAGAATATTCGTAATACAACGCGGGTTTCAACCTTTCTATAGCTAGAGCTATAGTAGGCACGTCTATCGGAGGGAAATTAATCGATTGCACGCAATATTCTTTTTTGCTAGTTATAACTAGTTTGTTCCAGTAAATATTAGAAAGTTTAAGTTTAAATCCTTCGGATATTTTAATCATCTTTTTTTTTACGATTCTTTAGATACGAAAAATTTTTTACATTTCAAATTTTTTAATCTTATAAAAAGGTTAAAAAAAATTTTTTTTTTTTTAATTTTTCTCTTAATTTCGCAACTTAACCTACATAATGTGCACTCATCAAATTTACGTAACGAAAGACATTCTTCGCATAAACAAATACGCCCGCAATTACAAAAAAGTATAGTAGGTTCATTGGTCATGCAAACTACGCATTAAGGCTCTCTAAAAGTAAAAATTCCGTTCGTAACCATTTCCTGCTCCCTTTCCAGCTCCGTTATCGGTTCATCCTCCCTTACCAGCTCTGTTATCGGTTCATCCTCCCACATGATAAAAATGTCAAAGATGCCAGGTTCCTCGGTAACGTATTCGACCTCCCAGGGGACTATTATCGATATATACGTGGGGTTTACTACATCGTAAAGTTCGTCAGGATCGCAATGACATCTTATATGACGCGCGACATCCTTCGCGTTATTACAAACCTCGGTATAAAGATCGTCAGTATCGTTAAAAACTAGACCAGAACCGGTAATTCCTAGACAACTATATTCGTAGCATATAGCGGGTACGATTCTACGATAATCGTTTCTTCCGACGGGAGGAAACGCTATTATTCTTTCTCTATATTTCCATTTTCCGAAATAAGATTTATATTCTAGTACTTTACTTAGTTTCTTTTTAAATTCGTCATTCATCTTTTCACGATTATTTTAAGTAAGAAATTTTCTTACATTTCAAAATTTTTTAACTTTTATAAAAGTTAAAAAAAATATTATTTTTTTTTATCTTTTTATATTATTAAAAGTTTTACAACCCGGACAAAACTCCGAACAAATCTTCCTATTACATTCTTCGCATAAACAAATATGACCGCAATCGACAAAATGTATATTAGGAATATTTTCTAAACACGCTACGCACGTTTCGGAAATAAACATAGTTTTACCATTAATTTCTTTAGGCCTGTCTTCTTCGAAATTTCTGTTTTTAAAATATAATACTAAACAAAACGTTCTATCTTTTATAAGTAACGAAAATAATTTTAAATTTATTTCGTCTAATTGACGGTTAGAACCATAATCTTCTATTATGGGTATTCTTTCTAACATAAACAGATCTTCTATTCCGAAAATACTCGTCGTAAACGCGTTATCGACGTTTCTAACTGTTTCTCTAGTTATAAAATAGTGCAAGGTAGTTTTTAACCTTTTTAACATTCTATTTATATTCGTAGAGTTAACTCTTTCAAACGGTAATACTATCGTTTTTTCTCTAGGAAAAGGCATACTAACGCATAAATCGAATGGTTTGTTTTCCAAACATTCGATAATTTTTTCTTTCGATTCTTTATCGATTCTATTTAAAACGCTCATCTTTTTCACGATTTTTTAGATATGAGAAAAATTTTTTACGTTTCAAAAATTTTTTTATCATCGCGAGTGAGGAAAAATAAAGATTTTTTTGCAGTTATGCGAACCGTGAGAATAATATTCGTGAGGTTAAAAGAGAAAAAAAGATCGCGAATGAGTAAAAATAAAGATTTTTTTATCGCGAGCGGGGTAAAAAAGATCGTGAATGAGTAAAAAAAAAGATTTTTTTAAAATAAAAATTTTTGGTTTTGTAAAAAATATTTCACGGTTAAATGCTGGTAGAAAAAAAAATTGGCTTAGAATTTTTTACGTGGTTAAAGATGGTTGGCAAAAAAAGGAGTTTTGTGGTTGAAGGGGGGAGAATAGGAAAAATAAAGAGCAGGGTAAAAATGATCGCGAGTGAGTAAAAATAAAGATTTTTTTGCCGTTATGCGTACCATGATAATGATACTCGCGAGGTAAAGATTTTTTTTATCGCGAGCAGGGTAAAAAAGATCGCGAGTGAGTAAAAATAAAGATTTATTTTTTTAAAAAATTTTTGGTTTTGTAAAAAAATTTTCACGGTTAAGTGCTGGTAGAAAAAAAATTTGGCTTAGAATTTTTTACGTGGTTAAAGATGGTTGGCAAAAAAAAGGAATTTTGTGGTTGAAGGAGTTAGGATGTCCTACAGGGAAGGTATTATACCCTACTTATGCATGTAGCTTTTACAGTGCTATTGATTTTAATGCTAAAAAGAGTTACAGATAAAATACAACCCTGTGGTAGGCCCATTTCCTGCTCTCGAGCACCTGACAGTGTGTTTTCAACAAGGACTCGAAAGAGCCGTATTTAAGAAAGCCGCAATGAAAAGAGGAAGACGGCCTCTAATACCAAAGTTGTGTAAGTCCCTTAAAATCCCGTATTTCCAGGTGGTGTCATAAGCACTTTCAAGGTCAAAGAATACAGACACTACATGTTGTTTTTTAATAAATGCTTCTCGAATGAAAGTTTCGAAGCGGACAAGGTGATCAACTGTACTTCGTTGGCGGCGAAATCCACTCTGAATATCAACAATAAGACTGTGACGTTCCAACAACCAGACAAGTCGAGTGTTTACCATCTGTGCAAGGGTTTTACAAAGACAGCTAGTAAGGGCTATTTCCTGGTTTGGGGATAGGAATAATCAATGCCTCTCTCCAGGAAGAGGGGAAATCTCTAGACTGCCAGACATCATTAAAAATATCTAATAAAACGGTAAGAGATGTGAATGGCAAGTGTTTTAGAAGTTGATAGTGAACCTTGTCTGACCCCGGACAAGAATCATGGGCTTTGCTAAGAGCAGACTTAAGCTCTTTCAGTGTAAATAATTTGTTGTAGTGCTCTGTGTTATCTGATTTGAAATTCTGATTCTTCCTTTCCTCTTGGGCCTTTTTCCTCTGGAACTCTTCCGAATAGTTCTCTGAGGAAGATTTCTTTGCAAAAGTATTGGCTAATGCATTTGTAATATCAAGACGTGTGTCAACTTCTTGGTTGTTAATGTTAAAGTGGTTGATAGGTGAAGAACCTTTGCCACTTTTTTACGGATCATGTCCCAGACCTTTTTAGATGAAGTCCTGCTATTCAGTTTGGAGAGACTCTGTCTCCAGGACTTCCACTTACTGTTCTTCATGGCAAGACGTGCCTTTGCCCTTGAAATACGAAAATGTGAAAGATTTTCTGAGGTGAGTCTCACGTTGAACTTCCTGAAAGCCTCTTTTCTTGCATTAATTGCCTGTTTACATTCATCAGTAAACCATGGTTTGGGTGGCCTTTATGGTTTTGTCGAAGCCTGAGGGACTGACTGCTTAGCAGCATCAATGAGTAAAGATGTGAAGAGGTTTGCTGGGTCTTCACAATCCTTGAATTTATCTCGAGTAATTGTTTGCTCACACAAAACTTGGAACTTTTCCCAATTAGCTTTGAAAAGTCTCAATTTCTTTGATCGTTCAAATGATCATGGTTGTGTAGATGAAATGAAGATTGGAAAGTGGTCACTACCACATACATCATCCCCGACTTTTGATTCAAAATCAGGAAGTATGACTGGACTACATAAAGAAAGATCAAGAGAAGAATATGTGCCAGTGCCAGGGTGTAAATATGTTTTTGATTTGGTGTTATTCAAAAGTGAAAGAGAGCTGTTAGAGATGAAGTTTTCCAGTTGAAGACCCCTACGGTTGGTATCCACACAAACACATTCCCAGATACATACTAATTAAGATTGAACGACTTTGGTGTCAGGGTGAGAAGTAGACCGAACTTCAATGTCCTTGTTTGACTCATGATCAGGGTGAGATTCCTCCGAATCGGAGGCATCGCCCCCTGGATCTTGGTAAGCCTCCATAGCCTCTAGATCCTGTAACCTATTAGTGGCTGGGATCTGGGGTAGAGGTACATCCTCTACAGAAGGTTTGGGTTTTGGCTGTCCTCCGAAGAGCAGCAGATGGCTTTTTAGAATTAGAGTTGGACCTCTGTGGATTTGAAGAAGCCACAGAGGCCGAAGAAGTAGTAGGAGTTTTCAACTTCTGCTGCTGACAAGCAACAGCATCAGTTAAGACAGGACAAGCTTTCTGAATGTGTGATGATTGTGATGATGAAGAAAGTTTAGTAGTTCTGGATGAGGCAGAGGATTTGGGTACATCTGAGGAAGGCGATTTAGACTGAGAAGAAGAGGTGGTTTTCTGTGAGGAAGACGGGGGAAGGAAAATAAAGTTTTGGAAGGGACAAGGCCTTTGAGTTCATCAGTCATCTCTGGGAACTTCTCAGGTAGTTTCTTCGCAAGAAGTTTGCAGGTAGGACAACTGTCCTTTGCAGGAGCTGGGGAGACAACGTCTGAATAACTTTGTCTGCCACTCGACTGCAACAGGTCCTTCTTGCGATTTTCAACTTTGCGAGCCTCAATGAAACTAAGGTTTTGCTTGTACTTGAGGGTAAGAATTTCCTTCTCATCCTTCCAAGTAGGACAATCCTTGGAGGAAGATGGATGAGACAATTTGCAGTTACGACAAAGAGGAGGATTATTGCAGGCTCAATATTGTGGTCATGTCCTTCAAAAGAGCATGTTCGAAAAACAGGAAGATTTGGCCATTTGGTTTCGTGATGGCCATAACGCTGACACTTGAAACAGCGTGGGGGTTTGCACATAAACATCAACCATAACATTCAGAAAACCAATTTTAATGCTAGAGGGAAGATTTGGAGAAGCAAAGAATGTAAGAATGTAGGTGTTGGTGCCTCTTCTAGTACCATTTCTGGAGACACTAATCCTCTTTACCTCACTTAGACCTTAAGGCTTGAGATTTGCCAGAATTTCATCAGAGTCACAATAAGAAAGCTCCCTGCATCGGACAACTCCTCTGCAGGTATTAAAAGTTTTATAGGGATAGATTTTGACAGGTTTGTTGAAGAAAGTTTCACTAGAAAGAAGATTTGTAGCCTGCTGCTAAGTAAAACACTCAACAAGCAGGGTTCCATTTTTCAGAAGTTTAACAGATTTAGCATTCCCAAAAATACTAGAGATCTGCTTTTCAATAATGAAAGGAGAGGGCCAAGTGATAGGATTAGAGGAATCCTCTGCCTCAATGATGAGAAAACGAGGAAACTGAGCTGAAGAAGAGTGAGGTGTTTGACATTCAGATTCAGAATCAGAATCAGAGGAAGGTGCACGCTTGGCTTTCTCTTAGGATGCCATGATGTTGTTTGCCATTCGTCACCGATGCTACCTACCCACCGCGGAGCCCAACAAACCAACTCAAACTATGACAGGGCTACATCTGTGATATACTCAAAGTGAAAGGGCTAGACTGGACAAGTGCATTCCTGCAATAGAATGTACCAAGCTTATATCATCGTTGGGAGGTTACACTTGTCAATCAAACACCAAAACTTTCACCTGATTGACCCATGAGCCACCGCTTTCCTGAGCAAAAGGGACATAAAAGGAAAAGGCTGAGAAAAAAGGATTAATTTTGAGACAGTCAATAACTGTAATGGAAAACAATTATAAGAAAAAGATGCTCAAGAGCTTGACATGGCCGGCCGATTGATCAGGACGAGCCTTCCTGACCTCCCGTTTAGCCTAACTAAGGGCCAAAGTAGTGTGTTGCAAAAACAAAGTACAAAATTGCCAGATTCCGAGTCCACTCAACCACCAGCATCCCGTCATCAGCCGACACGGGTCGCAGCCCACGCCAAACAGGCAGGTCCCATTCGGTGGGGTTGTACCCCTCTGCAGACCTGCAACTGGGATTTTTTCTATGCCCCTACCCGGCTGGGGGACCTCAGGGTCCTTAAGACTTGGGATTGCATCGTAAAGGGTTAAAAAACATGCAATCAGATGAAATTTTATCCTGTTACTTGCAATCATTAAGATCCTCTAACAGGGTGCCGTATAGTTTTCATGTTGTCCGTCAGTCGGTCATGTAACCATACAAGTAGGCACCTGCCAACTGGATCTATTTTTGAATTAGCATATCAGTAAGTGAATCAAAGTGTAATCAGTGAAATATGTTGTTAAATATTAAATATTTGTAAATAGTTTCAACATATGAACACGATGTTTTCTGTTTTCCGTTATGTTAAAGGCCCTGTAGCTGGCAGTAGTAAACAGTGGGGGAGTGGGGGATGCATTTAATTAACAAGAGGGCCATGATGGCCCTGGATCGCTCACCTGAGTCAAAGGAGCGCACACAAGATTTTTCTAAAATTTGACCTAGTGACCTAGTTTTGACCCCCACATGACCCAATTTTGAACTTGTCCAAGATTTTATCAAGACAAACATTCTGACCAAGTTTCACAAGTATCTGACTGAAAATGTGGCTTCTGGAGCGTACACCAGGTTTTTCTAAGATTTGATCTAGTGGCCTAGTTTTTGAACCCACATGACCCGATTTCGTATTCGTCCGAAATTTTACGAAGACAAACATTCTGACCAAGTTTCACCAGTATCTGACTGAAAATGTGGCCTCTAGAGCGTGCACAAGGTTTTTCTAAGATTTGACCTTGTGACCTTGTTTTTGACTCCACATGACCCGATTTCGAACTCGTGTGAGATTTTATCACAAAAAACATTCTGAGCACGTTTCACAAGTATCTGACTGAAAATATGGCCTTTAAAGCTTACACAAAGTTTTTCTAAGATTTGACCTGGTGACCTAGTTTTTGACCCCACATGACCCATTTTCAAACTTGTCCAAGATTTTATCAAGACAAACATTCTGACCAAGTTTCACAAGTATCTGACTGAAAATATGGCCTCTAGAGCGCACACAAGGTTTTTCTAAGATTTGACCTAGTGACCTAGTTTTAGACCCCATATGACCCAATTTCAAAGTCGTCCGAGATTTTATCAAGACAAACATTCTGACCAAATTTCACAAGTATCTGACTGAAAATGTGGCCTCTAGAGCGCACACAAGGTTTTTCTAAGATTTGACCTGGTGACCTAGTTTTAGACCCCAATTTCAAACTCGTCCGAGATTTTATCAAGACAAACATTCTGATCCAATTTCACAAGTATCTGACTGAAAATGTGGCCTCTAGAGCGCACACAAGGTTTTTCTAAGATTTGACCTAGTGACCTAGTTTTTGACCCCACATGACCCAATTTCAAACTCGTCCGAGATTTTATCATGACAAACATTCTGACCAAATTTCACAAGTATTTGGCTGAAAATGTGGCCTCTAGAGCATACACAAGGTTTTTCTAAGATTTGACCTAGTGACCTAGTTTTTGACCCCACATGACCCAATTTCGACCTCGTCCGAGATTTTATCAAGACAAACATTCTGACTAAGTTTTATGAGGATAGGACTGAAAATGTGGCCTCTAGAGCGTACACAAGGCAAGAGTTGACGAAGGACGACGCACGACGGATGACGGACACAGCACGATCACAATAGCTCACCATGGGCACTTTGTGCTCGGGGGAGCTAAAAATCATACCATCTAAAAGTACATGTATGTAAATTATTATGAAGACGACAACCTGTTATTGTACTGTCACACCAAGTGGTAGTCACTGGCAAAAAAATCAATTTTCAAGTCAGGGAAAAAGTAAATAAAATATGGTGCTACCTGGCAACTTTCAGCCTGGCCCCATGCTTATAAAGCAATATCGAGAACGATTTCATGCTCAGCACAAAACCGTACTCAACGGCTTGAGTTTTGCTCACGGGAGTTTTGAACTCAGACGTTGCTTATAAACGTCGCTTGAGAACGTTCTCAGCTGAGCACAGTACGCACTTTAAACTTAGTGAGCGTAAGCGACCAAACTTCTAAAAATAGCCAATACCAGCAGATTCGGCCCCAAGAAGATTCGACCCATGGCCCATGACCGACCACGTTTTTAGAGAATATCCGGCCCAGATATTCTGAAAATTCGGCCCGGAAATGAGAAGATTCGTTGCATTTACGTTGCCCAAGTGTGATCGTATGACGATAAAATTAAGGCCGCCGAAGTGATTTAGTCCGTACCGAATATATCACTTCCTGCATGAAAACAGCGATGACCTCATTTAGATACGATGACATAAACATCAGTTTTAAAGGTAAGTATGGTGACTACATACAAGAATGTGCCTTTGTGTATTTTTACATTTTCCGATAAGAATTTCTATCTCAATATTTCTTGGCGAAAATAAAAATTTTCGACATTTTCAATGACCTGGAAGTTGTGTCATCGGTAACTAACTAGTACAAGTTTTGTTTGTAGCAACGGTTTTGTTGTACATTGTCCGCCAAAATTTTAAAAGTAACTGAACAAACAAGTCCGTAAACTTACTCTCCCACTGTACGTAAGTAGTGTATATAATGTATGTTGTGAGACTTTTCGTGGTTCCCTCATCCACGAAAATCCACATTTTCCAACCCCAAATTCGTGGTCCCCCTCAAGCACCCAAATTTTTTGGACGAAAAATTTTACAAAAAAATCTTTTTTTTTTTTTGACAAAAAAAAATTTCCCAATCTCCCCCAAAAAAATCCGCGTATGTCCCAGAAAAATTATGCTTCTTCTCCCCCCCCAAATATCTGTCCCAGAAAAATTCTCGATTTCCAAATTTCCTATCCTACTAATTCGTAATCACCCCGGGAAAATTCCCGGTTTCCAAATTTCCCATCCTACTAATTCGTAATCACCGAAGAAATTTATAACTCCCGGTTTCCAAATTTCTATCCTACTAATTCGTAATCACCCCATAAATTTATAACTTGCGAGTTTCCAAATTTCTATCCTACTAATTCGTAATCACCCCGGGAAAATTCTCGATTTCCAAATTTCCTATCCTACTAATTCGTAATCACCGAAGAAATTTATAACTGGCGAGTTTCCAAATTTCCTATCCTACTAATTCGTAATCACCGCGGGAATTTATAAGTTTCCAAATTTCCCATCCTACTAATTCATAATCGCGCGCGCGGTTTAGGAGACCGCGAAAGAAATTTATAACTCGCGAGAAAAGAAAGTTATAAATTTTTTTAAAAAAATAAATTTGATTTTAAGAAAAAAAAAATTTGTATATGAGCGTAAAAATGAATAGTTTAAGTAACACTTTTATTTTACATTTAAATAGAGTACTAGAATCCAAAATTTATTTTGGGCGACGGAAATATCGTTCTCCGGATCTAATATCATTTCCTCCATTCGAATGTAAAAACTATTACCTAGCATTGTTGCGATTAAAACCGGCTATCTACTATGAATATAGTAAAATAGCCAATTGGCTCTCATTAGATGCAATAATATTAATCTTAAATACCCCCGAATATACGGCTACAGAATTTATAATTGAAGGAGAGGGGTACGATGATATGGCGCGAAAATATTTAAAGCCAAAAATTATAGAAGGCGGTGCATTATCTTTCAATATTAAGTTTCGCGGCATTGTATTTTCTCCCGAGGATTTCCCGCATTCGTGGCAAGATGGTAACTTTGATATTTTTAGTAAATGGGATGATCTTCCTATAGAAGAACAAGAAGAATGGGAAGATATATGGGGTTTTTACGAAGAAGTTGTGCTTCCTAATAGGGAAACCAAACAAGATATTTGCAAATTGCTAACAGGGAAAAAATATTTCCTACTACAAATTGTATCGTATGTGTATCAGAAAAACCCAATACTTTATTTTGTAATTGCAGCCACGTCCCCGTATGCGATAAATGTGTGTTGCTCACTAATTTTAGCAGATGCCCTATGTGTAATATGGTGTGTAATATCAAAAGAAATCTATCCCTTTTACTGGGTTAAAATATTTTTTAAGAATCTTTCACGCGCGAAAAATTTATAACGAGCAAACATATATTTTTCTTAAAAATATATATTTATAATTATCTTAAAAATTTAACTGACGTTTTTTGTCTTCTTCTAAACGTTTTTTTTTTTTTTTTTTTTTCCTTTAGTAATTTTTTTATTAAAAAATAGTTTAAATATCTTTTTTCACGATTGGTTACGACGATTTCTTTATAAAGTTGTGTATATCGTCCAATTTTTTCTTCATTAATCTTATGCTCTGCCCATTGTTTGTTTTCCTCTCCAAGCATCTCAACATATTTTTTGATTTCCGCGATTTTCTCGTCATAAGTTTTTTCAACAAATTTATAGTGTGAAATATTCATTTTTAAAAAACAAAATTATTTTCATCGTTTAAAATTCCTTATTTTCAAAGTAATTTGTTTTTAAGAAAAATTTTTTATATAAAAAATGGTTATTTTAAATAGCAACTTTATTTTGCATTTAGGTAAAGTACTAGAAGACAAAGTTTACTTTGGCAAGCAAAAATATCGGAGAGATAATATAATAGCATTACCACCATGCAATAACGAAACCTGTTGCTTACCGTTGTTAAGATTGAAACCGGTTATCTACTACGAATATAGTAAGCTAGCTTATAAATACGAGAATGTGTTAACCGAAATGAAGTTAGTCTTGAGAGTATCTGACGATTTGAGAGGCATAGAAAATTTGCCTAATCTTCACAACAACAATATTTTATGTATTTATAACAATATAGCTAATATGTATAAATGTGATATAGGAGAAACGTTATTCGTAAATCTTATTATGAAATATATCACATTTGATCCAGCAGATTTTCTGTATTCGTGGCAGGAGGGCGATCATAATATTTTTAGGGTTTGGTATGATGGCCACGCACCGCCGGAAGTAGAACTGGATGATGATCCCACATCTTCGGAAGAAGAACTAGACGATGACGATTCCCTCTTAGAAGTTACAACAACGGAAGTAGATTTCATGAAAATGTTGAGGTAGGTGAAGTACAAAATGCTGAAGAAATTATGGTAGAAGGAACAACAACCGAAATAATTTATTCTGGTGGAGTTTTTAAAGAAGAAGATTGCGTAATTTGTGGAGAAGCAGAAGCAAACGTACTATTTTTTAATTGCGGTCACATGGTAATATGCTCAAGTTGTTTTGACGAAAGCGCTAAGAAAAAAAGGACTTTGTTTAATTGTCCCGCGTGCAGATCTAAATGTAGGTTGGCAAGAATATTTTAATAAATTTATAACTTTTTTTTTAAAGTTATAAATTTTCTTCCAATTTATAATGCCCCAAAGCTAATGTGTTTATACTATCCTTTAATATATATCTTTTATCATCATCATAGCTTAATGCTATTTTGTTTATCTTTTCCGTGTACATTTCATGTCCACGAGTTCTTAGTATGCACATTTGCCTATACTCATCTTTTTTCGTAAATAAACAATCTTTATAATTTGCGAGATGTAATTCGTTTTTGACGACCGATTTTTTAATTCCCTTGCATCTTTTATCCTCCTTATTATCTGAAGTTTTATAAGCGTACATTTTTGCTTTTAATCCCGCAAATTCCGTCATAATTTTACCTCCCAACTCATCTTTAAACTTTCCTATTACTTTTTTGTTCCCGCTATAATAACACGGGTGATCAGTTGGATATGTCAAATATTTTAGGTATGTCGAGACGAATATCTTCGTAAAGGTCATACGTTTCTATCTCGAGTATAAAACTATCGGTATCCGTATAACACAATTTAACTTTATCGTCATACTTTTTTTTAAAATAATTATAATAAGTATCGTACATATGCGTTTTACTAATATCTAAAATGCTCATACCCAAGTAAACGGGCTTGTCATATTTTATTACGGTTCTCTTCATATGCAAAGCCACAAAATTTTCGTCGAATATAGTCATATGATCGTAGTTCGGTTTTGCCACCTGCTTTTTATAAAAATAAGATTGATCGGCAGAAAGTAATTTTATATCTACTCTGTTTCTTACATTTTCCATCGTCTTACCAAAACCGGAATTATTCATCAACTTTAAAAAAATCTTTTTCAAACTCATTTTCGGCTTTAGTTCTTAAACCATTGTTAAGATCAATGTAAGATTTTACCCAATTACTTTCTTTAAATTTAAATCCGCGGGTAACATTTTTTAATTTAAGACCCAAGTCAATATATGTTTTTAAAGCCCAATGATGCAAAACATATTTTTCTTTATTGTATAAGTTGGGAATTAATTTTTCTACCTTTTCTACCTTTAAATGTTCCGGCGCTAAAGGAAAGTCATTGTGAAAATCGTGCAATCTTTTAGAGTAATGCAATTCTACCTCTAAAATACAACCCTCTCCTTTTTTACCGCAATATTTTTTCCAGTTTTTTAATTCGTTTTCTGTCATCCATTTAAAATCGTGCGTGGGCAAAAACTCCTCCATTGCGCCGGCGTAAAGACCATTTGCATCTACGTACATTAAATACATTGGAGGTTCACTCGTCACATATTGCTCCCCCATGTATTTATTATTCGCTTTCGAGTATCTCGTTGTGCACATACTAACTCCACCTCTTAGACCATCTTCTACCATTAAAAGCATGTCAGTTTCTGATAAAAGTTCTAACTTTACCTCGGTTACCTTTAACGCAGCATCCCAAGCTAAACCCGGAGCAGTATAATACCAACTAGGGTCTAAGTCATAGTTTTTGCGGCAAACATTTCTAAAGTTTTCGTAAACATCAGCTAAAAGTAATACGTCCGTTTTGTTGTATAATTTTAAGTAATCTTCTAGCGTGCTCGTGTTAAAAGTTTCCCAAACATTTCTCGCGTGAGCATAGTCCTCATCAGTAATGTTTTTTGTTTAAACCGGAGTAAAATGCTTCCTTAGGCGGTAACTGCGTTTCTTTAAGCCTTCTAAAAGAGTATAAGTACTCGTAGGGAAAAACTCCTTTTTTTCTAACTAATGGCAACTCTTCTTCCATAAAAAATCGTGATAAAATTTTTATCTGGTCTTCATTTAAATTACTCGAAACATTATCTAAGCTCGTACTCATAAACTTAAAGGTGTCAATAAATCTAAGTGTATGCCATATCGTTTTTTTCTTAGTAATTTCCGTATTTTTTTTTTTTTACTCGAATAACTTCCTCACCAACAACAATATCCTTACTAAAGCTAATGTATCTTTCCTCGTTATTCAGGATGCAATTAATTCTACCGTAATGTTTACCGAGACTTTTAATAAAAAGGTGAGCGTCATAACCACTAAGATTATGAAAGTACACAGGCGTAAAGTTTGGTGTTTTAGCTTCTAAGTTGCACAAATTATGCGCGGCACCCCGATATTTACCCGTAAAATGGCAATGATCTCTGACTTTATCGTTCTCAAATTCTTTACCGCAAAACCAACATCTCGTTTGATTTTCATAATCTGCCTTTTCTTCCTTAGTCATGATAATGGGCTTTTTATCTCGGTAATACTTTAGGTAAATTTCTCGCGTGTCAGACATTAGGCGCTCTATAAACTTTTCCCCCGCATCTTTTCCGACATAACTTCTCATAATAGGTGGGCAAACATTATCATCGAAGCATTTTATGAGATAGTAAAAACTGCAAGGCTTATGATGATGTTGTATAGTAAAACTATTTTTCGGGTTTAATTCGCATGTGTGTATAGGTTCCAAAATACTCTCAAAATCTGCGTACACAACAAAAGGAACCGACAGTTTCCTATAATGGTTTTTAAAACTTACCATGGTACCTTTTTCTGGCATCTCTAATCTAATACTATCATGGTCTTTACAATATTGTTTGTGTTTTTTTGAAAGATCTTCGTTTCCAAAATGGTTTAAACACCCCTTACAAAATTTAATATTTCCGCTACAATGTCTTGTTACCTGGCTACTTACTAACCGATTAAAATTTTTTGAGAGCATAGTGCGTTTTTTCTCCCTCTTTAATATATAGCAGGTCCACATGATTGCTTTTTTCGATGCCCGCATTCCTAACAGAATAAATTTTTTTATTTTCATAACCAAAAACATTTACGCTAATTTCGGATTTTGTTTCTCAAACTTATTTATGTCTTTAATCGAGACAGGGTATCCGATCCCATTCATGTTTAAACTGCGTTCCCTCGATCGTAAATCCTCATTAATTCTTTCCGCATGATCATCTTTAGGATAAAGATGTCTTAAAACGCACCATAAAAAACATTTATTATCGTTATTTTTTATATTAATAACGGCCTTTTTATTTTTAATCCAATCCGGCAAATCTAACCACCCATTAGCCCCCAAAGGTTCATAAACGACTGTGTGCAGTTCTAACACCGTTATACGTACAAAAACCCAACCACTGCCTTCTCTTTCAAACTTATCCATTTTTGCCGTAATTTCGTCCCACATATCTTGTAATATATCATTTATTTCTTCCCTATTTAAGTTTAAATGATGTTTCGAGTGAAAAGCAAATTTTTTTTCTTCCTTATCGGGGTCCGTTATATAATAATATCTACACCTAAGAACTAGTTTTACCTTTTTTTGTAGGTTACTTCTAAGAACACCTTGAATAAGCTCTTCCGTTTCATAAAAAAAATCATCGGGCAAATAACCCCGTTTTCCATCTATTTTATATACTCTAGTATAATCTCGAAATGCGGATCATTTCAAACTAATATTAAACCGTTCCCTAATAGGAGGAGGTTGCGGTACTAAAGGTACCTGGGCAGAAGGCCTAACACGCAGCCTAATTCTTGACTGAGTTGGGGCTCTAACACCCGGCGTAGGTGGTACTAATGATCTACTCAAATGCAATCTAAAGTTATCCAACACTTGCGGTATGTCCGTGGAATCTACATTATTAACCAACCAATTATTGAAATTAGTTATTCTTCTCTGTATAGGTTCAGGGACAAACGCGGAGTAGGCACTAGATGCAGTTCGTCTCGCTGCCGAGAATAATTTTTTTTTTGGAATATAGCGCGACATTCTTTACATATTAATAAAAAAGTAGTTATGTTATTAATCAATTTTATTATGATTTTTTTAATCATAATAAAATTACGTAACAGTTATTTTATATTTATCTCCCCAAACACTTCCATTCCAATTACAAACTGTTTGAGGGCAACACCGAATAAATTTACTCGCTTTATAAATCGAGGGAAAATCACATATTTCTCCCGTTTTAACATCCTCTACACACACTTTCCTCGGATTTTTCCTAATATCTTTTAATCTATCAAACCTAGGATCCATCGTTTTTTCCGGCTTAGGCGGCTCCTCTGGACACACTCCGTGCTCTCTCGCTAAATCGAGCAATTGCTTTTTATCAAAATAAGAAAAAAATTTTATATTATTTTCTTTAAGAATATCCTTTAAACCCGATTTGCTTATCATTTTTATATTAAAGAAAAAAATCTTAATACACTACACTCATTTTATTACCGTCAGACTGGAAGTTTACTTGCCTATCGCTAATAATAACGCCATATGCATGCGTGTTTGCGGGTACATTAGCACCAAAATTTGCCTTAACATGAATATCGGTTACAGAATATTTTATCCTTTCACTCTGTTTGCTAACATCGAACAAAAACAAAGGATAAAGATCTTTGTACTCTAACGGGGTAAAGTTAGGATTTGACGCTAAATCATCTATGAGAAAAACTTAGATCTAAACATAGCGGTATTGCCATACGCTCTACTAAATCGTTGATGGGGAAACGAAAGATTGTAGTCAGTTCTAGGATATTTAAAAGAATTTAACGTAACATGAATTTCTGTAACTTCAACGTGGTCAAATATGGCAGGATTTCTATCTTGGTTGTTTTGCCTAGCCGTCTGAAAACCGATAATAATGCAACGCAGAAACTCTGGCGATGTTTTAACGGCAAGCCTCCAGGTAAATGATGTTGTTTGAGGAACTGTGCTAGTGTCACATTGTAGCATTCTATAATTAACCGGAAAACTTTCTTTATTCTGAATATGCTTATAAAGTTCCATTTTATATTTATCCATTGGTAACACGTGCGGCATATACCACGCTATTTTACGCAGCGTAACTTTACCGGGTTCATGCCGGTTATTACCACCAACAACTGCCGCAACAGCTTTAAAAATAGCATCATTATTGCCAGTTCTTGTCAAGTAAAGAGTTTGTTTCATTCCGTATAAGACTTTATCGTAATCTTCGCAAAAACCGAAAATATTTTTTAACGGAACTCTAAAGCTAAATGTGCCCCTAGGTCTTGGAGCGGTAATAATGAGATTTTTTCTCACACTCCAACCCACATTATTACCTTCTGCCATGTTTGTTGTATCCTTATACCACAATTGGTTTAACCCCTGCGATTTAGAAAAATCATCGGAATATTTTAGCAATCCAAGCATCGTGGTAGCCTGCCCAGGGTTCGATATTCTTTCAATCTCTTTACCCGAAAGGTCATATCTAATAGTATTAAAAAGGTACATTAAACCATTGTTCGTTAAAGTAACTTTATCATCATTTATATAATCGGTGTCATCAACCTTCGTTAATTGACCTTCTATAAGTAAATAGCTTTCGCTAGGATGCGTAAAAATATCTTGAGTTTCGATGTTAATCGTAATATCTCCTCCGGAATTGTTAAGATTGTTAATGGCACCCACAATTGGTAGATACTCAAAGTATTCGTACTCTTCGATACTATCATCGATAAAACCAGTTTCAGTAATGTCCAAAATACTCATTTTTTATTATATTAATCTTAAATTATTATGATATTTTTTACGTCGTTTTAATGCCCTCCCCGCTATTTAATTTTTTAACTAATTCTTGTATAGCAACTGGATCGTTACCACTTCCATCTATTAAAGCGTTCACGTTTGGCGAAACGGGCGTTGTTGCAGGCATGTTATTGTACTTTTGCAAAATTTTCTTAGATTTTGGCGTTAAAGCCTTTTCAATTAACCTTTTTCCCGCATCTACGGCGGCGCTCTTTCCAGTCTCTAAAGCTTTTTTCGCTCCTTCCTTAGCGACACTCTTTCCCACATCGACGGCAGAGGATGCAATTTGTTTAGCCGCGCTACTACTAAAAAGTCTCGCAAGAAAGTTAGCTAAGCTGTCAAAAATTCTGGCTCCGCCGTATCTATTCCTTCTCGTAAATCCTCATTTCTTATAGATGATCATATTTTATAATACCGACATTATTTTTTTATAGCTTTTATTATCGAAAATGCCTTGCCTTTTTAATTCGTCGCACACGCTCACCAACTCGTTTCTCACACCCGTGTTACCCGCCACTTTACTAGCCATAAGTAAGTCGAGTCTTTCTAGTAACGCGTTAGGGTCACTGGGGATAACGACCTTTTTAACGCCAGAACCAGTTTATACTTTTCCCAAACAGGTTTAACAAAATCTCTCCATTTTGGCACCCTAGATGATTTAGGATAGGGGTTGTTAGCATTATTGCCTCGATGCACAGTATTAGTATAAACTAAGATATTAGAATAATTTAGAAGATCGTCGTTGGTAATCAAACTTTCTCTGGGGTCTTTACTTACAAGAAGTTCCGTCAAGCCCGGTGTTTTGCTATATTTTTGGGAGCCAATAACGATAATATTTTTACCTATGAAAGCTAATTTATCACCAATAAAAGAATCACTACCTTTTTTATAAATACCAAAGGTAGTATCAGGATCATCACAGTAAGCACCCATTTTCTCTTCTTCCTCTTCTACCTCTTCTTCAGATGCTGTTGGTTCTGACATTAATTCTGGGCTTAATGGCTCAACATAAGGCAAACTATGAAGATAGCCTATTTGTCGCGGTAACCTTTGGGGCAATTGTTGAATGCCCTCTTTAATAGGTCTAAGACCCTCCGTAATCTCCCTCGAGGTAGTTTTTTGCATTTCTGTAATAGGTTTAAAAAACTCTGAAAGATCCGTTTGTAATTCTATTTTACCCGTTTTTTCCGCTAATTCGTTAGCGCGAATATTTTTTTTTATCGCGAGAAATTCTTTTACTGTTTGTTCCCTTTTTGCTGGATCAACGATTTTTAAAAAAGACATTTTTTATTAGGATTATTTTTTTTTAAAGCAGTTTTTAACGCAGTTTTTTAGCCCGTTTCGTAACTAAAACTACAAGAAAACTTAATTTTAGGCTTTTTAATATTCCAACAACCCAGCACGATGTTTTTCAACCAACCTCCGAAAGGACTCGCACTGTTCTCTTCTCCCTCTCTCTATTAACGATTCTTCCGCTTCTCTCGTGATCTTTTTCTTGGATTTAGACCCAATTTCTTCCTTCACCTTCTTATACTTCTCTAATTCCTCCATAATCAGTTGGAACTCTTCATCCGTGACTTTATTATCCGATAAAGCTTTCGAGACGTGGGAAGATATAGTATTTAATTTAGTATCAGCGATGATTTTAATCTTCTCGTGTTTTTCCGCTTTAGCCGTCGAATTTCTAACAGCATATTTTCCGACTAAACAAACCAGTAACAGCCGCAATACCTTCTATCGCTATTACCGCGGGTAACGCAACTACCATTGATAACAAACCAATACCCCCAGCCCCCGCAGCTATGGTAACCATAATTAAAACGGTATCAATGTTGTCTACTATTCTCGCGGCTCTAAAATATTTTTTACTTAAAGCTTCTCTTTTCGCCACCTCACCTTCTAAAAAGTTTTGTATCTTGTTAATTTTCTGTAAACGATAACCCTGCCCCTCATCAACTGGGGGAGCCGTGGGTAATACGGGATATTTATTCTCTTTCATCTCCATTTTTTATTAGCGTAATATTTTTTTAATGATGATAATAAACGCGGCATAAAAGCTCGTTTTCTTTTATTTTTACCGTATCCTTCGAATTGTTAGTAATAGTAATTAAAATATTCTCAACATCCTCAATGCTAATCTCATTTTGTAAACTGCAGTTTTTAAATCTTAAAGAATACGCTAATGAGGTTAAAATTACGCCTTTTAGTTAACATAACACCTAAACCTAATTGCGCCGGAAATACTTGTCCCGGAGTTAATGTAATTTCTTCTTGACTAAAGACTCGCCAAGTTACCGGATTTTCTTTTATCGGAGGATGATTTAAATTAGGAACGGGTCTCCAATGGATCGTTTTTGGTTGAGAAATTCTCGATTTTACGCTAAATTTGTGAACATTCATCTTTTTTTTATATTATAATATTAATTTATAATATAGCTCCTAAAATGGGAATATTATTAAAAGGGCTATTGGGCCCGAGAATAAGGCCTTTTCCATCGTAAAGCTTTCCACCCTGTTTTAAATATACACCATTACCGGCAGACTGCAATCCTTTGCCTTTATAAGGGCTTAAATAAAGACCTTTTCCGTCAGTTTCTACCTGGCAAACGCAGCCTCCTTTTTTAAGGTAAAGACCCAAACCCATTGCTTTTTGTACACCCGATGACGCTAATCCCGAAAGAGCACCAACGCCTAATGCCGGCAAAACGGTTCTGGCTATCGCTGGCAAAGCACTAAACCGGCTAACATTCCGAGAAAACCTCCCTCTATTTTTGTGTTATGTTTAAGTTGTTTAGCAGACATTCTAATTGTTACGCCTTTACCTTTTTCGAAGGCTTTGGCTATTTTTTTCAATTGCGACTGGGTAACTGCTAAAACATCATTACCTTGTAAATCTTCGCGGCCTAAACGAATACTCGTTTCGCAACCCCCTTTTTTGATAGCAGATTGAAGTTTTTGTTTTTGCCCCTTCGTTATATTAACTTTGATATTCACGTAACTCGCCATTTTTTATACATTTTATTTTTTTTATGCCTCTCTAATATGAAACCTAATCGTTATGTTTTCGCCTCTTAGATTTAGTAAAGTTCCATTTTGGTCCGAAATTTTTACCTCTAAATCGTGTATGTCGTACCTCGTTATCGGTAAATATACTAAATTAACTGGCGACTCTATTATCTTATATCCCGGAGCAACGTTAGGAAAAAAAGGGTAAATTGTGTTTTGCATTGAACCATTAACGTAGCTTCCCGAGATAATATTGATGTTAACAAACACAGAATTGATACTGAGAATGTTTACTACATTTTCCGACTCTTGAAAACCCACTTCGTATTTCGCACGAGTAAAACCTAGTACTTTAGAAATGGAGTTTGGATGATTAAAATCTACTTGATAACCGTCTTCAAGAGTAAGAATAGATTTTAGCGTATTTGTGTTTGCCGAAATGTAAATAGGATATTCATCGTTAATTAAATCGAGGTGGCCTTTTTTTCTCATTTCCTGGTGAATGGTATCATTAATATCTATAACGTCATAACTTCCTTCCGGTATTTCTATTTTAACCCAAGAAACGCCATTGTCCGGAGAATAAATAAACATGTTGTTTGTTGCGTCAATGTTTGGGAAAGAATAGTATGTTTCGAGGTTTACCAAAGCAATTTCGTATTTTCTATCATATTCCAGTTGAATTGGCGGATTAAACCTCGTCGTAAAGCGTGTCTCGTTGTTACTTACTATAATTTGTGATGACATTTTGTGTTACGTATTTTTAGCTATCTGTTTTAAAAGATCTTCCATTTTTTATAGTAAAAAATTTTTTAAAATATATCTTTCGTTAAAAGATATATTTTTTCAAATAGGACTAAATACTTACAATTCTTTGATTAAAATTTTTGTTAAGATCTGCCTTTAAACTATCCAAATTAATTTTAGCAAAAGTTCTTTTTTTATCTTGCTCGAAAAATATACATATTTTTGTTATTCCACTGAAATATGGCAACATTTCTTTTACATGTCTTCTATGCTTTTGGTTCGTTCTATCTTCCTTTTCAATTTCGAAAATCTTTGCCCACCTATTCACATTATGCAATAATTCAGAAACACGTTTTTTTATAAAAGGAATGTGCAATTTTTCTTCACTAATATCATGTTCTTTAACAAAGAAGAAAACTCTTTTCTTAGGTTGTGGACTTGAATGACTTTATTAAAAACGCTCACTGAACAACATTCGAGCCTTTCTGGTAATTTATTTTCCACAAAATTTTTAATACGGCACACAGCGTCATTTACTGTATAACCGCATAATCTATAATCATACATAATAAGTGAACTATCATTCATATGTAATGTAAGACCTGCCATTTTTTACAATAATCATTTATTTTTTATTTTCTTAGTTTCATTTTTTTCTACTGACTCGGAATATAAAAGTTGTCAAAACCGTCTCTATACTTTCCTTCATCTTTTTTGCTCGATAAATCGATAACGACAAACCATGAGGCTTTTCCCATACTTTTTTGCAAAATTTTCTAAACTCTTCTTTGGGCATATCTTCGCTTACATGGTCGCTGTAAATATGATTAATGTTTTTTAGGTCTTGACGAAAAAGACAAATAAAATTTGCATTTTCTCTAATAGTTTGTCTCGGTAACCTAAAATAGTTTTGCAAAAGGTAAAAACAATCAACATTACTATGCCTTCCGTGAATATAGTAACACTCGCACTTACTTTGTCTTTCTAAAAGTAAATCATCGAAGATCATTAAATGTTTGTTTTCCGATTTTAACTCTCTCGGGTCAGGCACATCCTCGGCAGTATCGAAGAAACTACACCGTATATTCGATTTCTTTGCTATGGTTTTAATATATTCTTCGATCAAAACTGAGGGAGTAACGTTTTTTTCCCGAACTTCATCACACATGTTAAACAACTTTAAAAATTTTATTTTCGGTATTTTTTCTTCGAAGGCTTTTTTAAGTATGAGATATTCGGGTTGAAAAAGACTTTTCCCAAAAATGGCTAAATTATTGTAGTCGAGCCAACCCGGTCTTAGCAAAAGGTTTAGTAAAAGTGTCGTTTTACCGCATCCCGATTTACCCATGACTAGCCCTCTAATGCTTTTAGGTAAAAAAGGGTTATTAAATCTCTCTGTTACTACTCCTTTCCACGATAAATCTATGACATCCATTTTTTATATATATCTAAAAAATTTAAATTATATATAAAAAGATGTATTGCGTTATATGTAGGAAAGCTACTAAGACAAGCAACATAAATTATGTTGTTAGTAAAAATGGTAGAAATATGGCACGCGGAAAATGCGTTGTGTGCGGAACAACTAAAACGCAGTTTGTTAAAAAAAAAGGCAGTTCATTACTAAATAAGTTTATAAATAACTTGCCCATCGAAATGCATCTTCCCGGCCATAACTTTACTGGGCCCGGTACTAAGCTAAATAAAAGACTCAACCCCGATTTAATGCCAAAGAAAGGAAGCGAGCCGATAAACCGGGTTGATAAAGCAGCCTACCATCACGATATTTGCTATCTTAAGCATAATGATACAGCTACCAGAAATGCTATTTGCGATAAAAATATGCTTAAAGAGTTAAAAGGAATCTACAATCCTTCTATCAAGGAAAGAATGGAACGAGGATTAGTTTCATCGTTAATAGGGGCCAAGGCTAAATTTGGGATGGGAGTTAATAAAAAAAAAAATTCAGCATGACGGCTTTATCGGAAGAGCTGCATAAGCCCGTAAAAAGAAAATTTAAAAAAAGAAGAGTTAGAGTAAACGGTATTGATAGAATATGGGCAGCTGATTTAGTTGACATGCAGGCATTTTCTAAATTTAATCGGGGCATAAAATATCTTCTCGCCGTCATCGATATCTTTTCCAAATACGGTTGGCTGATACCGTTAAAAGATAAAACGGGAAAATCTGTCGCCGCAGCATTAAAGAATATTTTTAAGGAGAGAAAGCCGGAAAAAATGTGGGTGGATAAGGATAAAGAGTTTTATAACGAGGATGTTAAAAACTTGGTAGAGTTGTATTCCACCGAAAATGAGGAAAAATCTAGCGTCGTTGAGAGATGTATTAGAATGATGAAAGAAAAAATGTTGAAATATTTTTCCGCTAATTCCACTAACGTTTACATTAACGCGTTGCCGGATCTCGTTAAAGAATATAATAACGCGAAACATTCTTCCTTTAAGATGACTCCAGTAAATGCTAGTAAAAAAGTAAACGAAACCAAAGTTTGGAAAACTCTTTATCCCGATCGCCACGAAATAGGAGATATAGATCCTAAGTTTTCTGTCAGCGATAAAGTAAGGATATCTAAAAAGAAAAAGACCTTCGAAAAGGGATATACCACAAGATAGACAGAAGAGGTTTTTACAGTTTCCGAGATAAAACATACGTCGCCCGTAACATATAAAATTGTGGATCTTAACAGAGAAGAAATATGAGGTACCTTCTACAAACCCGAACTACAAAAAACTAGTCAGGAGTTGTACAGGATAGAAAAGGCTATTAAAAAGGGTAAAAATAAATCGTTAGTAAAATGGAAAGGTTATTCCGACAAATTTAATTCTTGGGTTGACAACAAAGACATTAAAAATATTTCAGTATAAAAAAATGTCAGATATCGCGATCAAAAACGTAATTTTACCGAACAAACCGTTGAGCAACTTCGAACTAAAAGATGCCGCAAAAAGATTAAAGATACCTTCTTTTAGGGGGGTATTTTTACGAAACACTCTACCGAGAAAGTGTAGAAAAAAGGAATGCGGTGTATTAAACCTCAATGACACGAGTGGGCCTGGCACACATTGAGTCGCGTGGTATAAAAATGGTAAACTAAAAATTTATTTTGACAGTTATGGTATACAACCGCCTCTTGAACTAAAAGAATATCTGTCGAATCCAATATTTTACAATACGGACCAATTACAATGAGCCGGACAAGTATTTTGCGGCCAATTATGTTTGTACGTTCTTAAAGACCTAACCTCGGGAAATAAATTTCAGCAAGTTTTAAATAAACTTTTTTAAATATAAAAAATGCCCGTTGATAAATTTGGAAGAATGGATGATGTTAAATCGAGCGGTGATGGAGCATCACTTACTTACATAAATAATAATTTTTTACGCAAGGATGGAATGACGGAAGTTACCGGTTCTATAAATATAAACGGTAATACATTAACGAGGGTTAGTAATCCCGTAAATCCTCAAGACGTCGTGACTAAAAATTATGTTGACTCCGGTGCAGGGTTATTGGACGAAAATGGGGGTTATCACATGAAGGGATATTTAAACATGGGATTTAATAAAATAAAAATCTTAGATGATCCTACGGAGCCGAGCGAAGCCGCTAATAAAAAATATGTGGATGAAAGTGGTAGAGCGATAGTAAAACAACACGACGGCAGTTTTTCGGCCATAGCGGATATAAATATGCGAGGGTATTCGTTAACAAACGTTATTGACCCTGCAGAGCCGCAAGATGTTGCAACTAAAAGATACGTAGATGTTGCCAATCAAGCCTTTATTCACGGTTCTACCGGTTATATTGCAGCTGGCGATGTTTCTATGGGTGGACGAAGGATTACCCATGTCGGAACACCTTTAGAAAGCCAGCAAGCCGCAAATAAATTTTACGTGGATACCACAGTTTTAGCGACAAAAGCTTTAACGAAAAACCTGGACGGTTCTTTTTCCGCTGATGGCGAAATAGATATGAAAGGAAAAAGAATTAAAAACTTGCCTGAGCCCGCTAATTGGGATGATCCTATAACAATGTCTTTTCTCTCCAGGTAGTTTTTAACTATGTTTGAGCGGGAGAAAAAATCAATCAAACCTATAATAAGCGTTCATGCGGAGGAACAAGGAAGTTTAGAAAATGGAAATTACGAGTTTTCTTTCGGTAATGGTAGCAGCGGAAGATCGCACGAATTAGGAGGTTATTATTGTATGTCGGCTCCGGGGAAAATTACAAGAGGCTCTTTAATGGTTTTAAAAGGACATAGGTTTTTAGATGAAGAGGTAAAAATTAACATAGTCGTAAACGGCGCCGAAAAAATCGACTACTCCTTAATAAAAAAAAAAGAGACGAACGTTGCAGTTGCATAGTTTTTCCTCAACCTTTGGAAATAAATCAATGGGATGTCATAAACTTTATAACGAGGTCTGACCATCCCGACGCAAAAAAACTCTTATTTAACGATACTTATAGAACTCGATTTATAAATAAACGTTAAATAAATTTTTTTTATTATAAAATGGAAAGGAGACTAAATGAGACTAATGGATCCGATATTTATGAAGATCCTTTAGAAGGTATGTTGAGAGGTATAACTGCACACTGTACAGAACTTATTAGATATAAACATTTGTTTACGGAAGGGCAATTTCGTAAAGGATAAAAAGATAAAATTAGTTGGATACATGACCTTTTAATAACGCAGTGTAGTGTATTTTTTAGGGAATATTATGTAGACAAGCTTAGTAATGTTGATTCTAAAGCGGATAGATTTTTTTTACCAGAGACAGATGAGGAGACTGTGGAGACTGTAACGACTGTAAAGACTGTGAAAACGACTGTGGAGACTGTGGAGACTGTGGGAACTGAGGAGACTGAGGAGGAAACGGATGAAGAGTCTTAAAAAATTTTTTCTCGTTTTAAAAACGATGAATTCCCATTTAGTAGTAAAAGAAACTTCAGAAGACAAACTAGCTTGCTCATATAGAAAAGCGAGTTCTAATGATGGAACATTATTGTATTTTATACAGGCTTCAGACGCAAACTATACCAGAGCTTTGTCTCGTATAAAAGCCGCGTTTTACTATAAATGGAGCAAAGTGAAAAAAGAACTCAGAGAGTTTTTTATGATGTATCTATCCGATATTCTATAGGAGGAGATGTTGAAGATATACTCGATATAGATCATAATGAAGACGAAGATCATCTTTTATCGACTTACGAGTATTGGACAGAATATGATCCAATGATGAATAAAAATGAACTCCGAGCACCACATAGAGACAAAAATGACCTCGCAATTCCTTTTCTGAGTATTGTTTATAACAATTTATAACTTTTAAAAAAGTTATAAATTTGCGCGTTTTACAGTTTTAAGTTCGATTACTCTGTTCCTCATCCATTTTATTAATGACTAGAACTATTTGCCGCTTCTCTTCTTTTAACAGAGATTCCTCTTGGAGTAAATCTTCTAGGGAATTTAAATAACGTTCTCTTTTATTCGTTAGTTCTAGTTTCCGATGAAGAAGATTCTTCACGCGTTTGCTGAAATAAATATTTATATCAGTTTCATCTTTTATTTCTTGTAAAGGTTTATCGACATTGGCATTATGGCGATTTATAAGTTCAAGCATTTCTTTTTTAAATTTTATCTGTTTTTTTTTTAAATCTTGTAATTGCCTGTCTATAAGCAGTAATCTTCGTATATAAGATTTTCTTTCCTCCATTTTTTCCCACTTTTTAGATACAAAAGAAGATTTCTACATTTCAAATTTATAACTTTTTTAAAAAAAGTTATAAATTTACTTTCTGACATTATAAGCTACTGCTTTTTTCGTCATTTTTGGTGTCACTTTCATCATCAGAATCTAACGTTACTTCCGAAGGAAAAGAGGAGTCTACAGACTTTCTGATAGGTTGAACACCCTTTTTAATTATGGCAACATCAGAAAGATTCATACATACTTTAAGTGTGGTTGAATTAATAAAAACATCCGCTATATCTATATAAGCAACTACTTTACATCTTGTTTTTTCGAGTAAATGAGGATTTTTTACTTTTTTAAGCTCGCCTGTTTCCGATTTTTCATAAAAATTAGTAGCTATAGCACAATTTACAAGAGTATCAGTGTCAACATAAGTTTTATCTTGTTTTATTTTTGGATAAAAAACATTATCTTTAAATATTTTTAATTCTTCGAAATCCTTATTACGCATATTTTTTTTTTTTTTTTTTTTAATATACTTTTTTGGCGCTTCAAAATCCAAAATGGTATCTAATACTTTTTTAAACTCAACTTCTTTTTCTGTTGGATTTTCTTCATCATAAAAAGATAGCATAGCCATATAAAAATCATTCGATGTTTGATAAGCTTGCAAACCATAAGTAAACAAAGCGGGTGAACGTAGCCGTAAACCTCTTATTTCCCCATCGGGATACTCATATTCAATTTTCATTATCTGGTAGTCGTACTTTTTATTTATTTCACTATAGTTAAGACTTAGCTTATTTATATTAAAGTTTTGGAATTTTATATAATTATTATCTGCCATTATACAGATTTTATATGAAAAATTTTTTCCTTAAATCAAATTTATTTTTTAACTTCTTAAGTAAAAATTTTTTGAAAATAAGGAATTTTAAACAATAAAATAATTTTTTTTGTTTTTATAAAAAAATTAAAAGAAAAATTTAGAACTCCGCGAGTTATAAATTTTTACAGGAAAAAAATCCTAGGAAAGTGCGTGTAGAGGATGCGAGATGCCGCGAAACAAAGAGATTGCGAGTTAGCGTATATTACCCCCTGCACTTTTTTTCGAATATATATTTTAGAAAAATATATATTTTTTAAATTTCTCTCTTAATGGGGCACCACATTCTACATACGGGACACTCGTTAAAAGTAGCTCTCGAAAAACAATCTCTACACAACGAGATATGCCCACAATTACAAAAAAGTATAGTAGGCATATTTTCTACGCAAACTACACAAGTATCCTGCCTAAACGTCCTGATACTGTTTTGTGTGTTTATGGAGTCTTGCTGTCTGTTTGCGGGTAATGCTTCAAGAGGACGGCTTCTGGTATAGCCAATTGGTGTTGATCTTAAATCATCCATCGCGAGATACCTCGGGTGAATAGTTAATGCATCTTGCGTATCGGGACTTTGCCCCCAAACAGTAGTAAACCACCGAAAACCGGGTTTAAAGAAGACAGTATTATAGCTTCTTGCAAATTGTGGAAAAAGTTCATCTTGAGAAGGAAATTGCACGTTTAAATAAATGATGTCTCTGTTTAAACGAAGTGGGAAACTTTTTGCACCGAATTTATATGCCTAAAAAAATGGGGGGGTGATATTCACTATTGATCCTCTAAGACGATTTTCTTCATCTTCAGTTAAAAGTGACTCGTAACACTGAACTGTATTGTCCAAAATAACGCCATAAGACGGACTATACATGAATAATCTCATAAAAAGGTCTCTTTCACAATGCAAACTGAATTCATAATACAACGCTGGTTTCAATCTTTCTAAAGCGAGAGCGAAAGAAGGTGCATCTATCGGGGGAAAATTAATTCCACTCGTCGTATATTCTTTGTTGGCTAAAACTAATTTATTCCAGTAAATATTAGAAAGTCTAATTTTAAAATCTTCCATCTTTTTTTTATTATCTAACTCTTCCATTTTTTACGCTCTTATACAAAATTTTTTTTTCTCAAAATCAAATTTATTTTTTTTTTTTAAATTTATAACTTTCTTTTCTCGCGAGTTATAAATTTCTTTCGCGGTCTCCTAAATCGCGCGCGCGATTACGAATTAGTAGGATGGGAAATTTGGAAACTTATAAATTCCCGCGGTGATTACGAATTAGTAGGATAGGAAATTTGGAAACTCACCAGTTATAAATTTCTTCGGTGATTACGAATTAGTAGGATAGGAAATTTGGAAATCGAGAATTTTCCCGGGGTGATTACGAATTAGTAGGATAGAAATTTGGAAACTCGCGAGTTATAAATTTATGGGGTGATTACGAATTAGTAGGATAGAAATTTGGAAACCGGGAGTTATAAATTTCTTCGGTGATTACGAATTAGTAGGATGGTAAATTTGGAAACCAGGAATTTTCCCGGGGTGATTACGAATTAGTAGGATAGGAAATTTGGAAATCGAGAATTTTTCCGGGACAGATATTTTTTGGGGGGAGAAGAAGCATAATTTTTCTGGGACATACGCGGATATTTTTGGGGGGAGATTGAGAAAATTTTTTTTGTCAAAAAAAAATTTTTTTTGTTAAATTTTTCGTCAAAAAAAATTGTGTGGTTGAGGGGGACCACGAATTTGGGGTTGGAAAATGTGGATTTTCGTGGATGAGGGAACCACGAAAAGTCTCACAACATACATTATATACACTACTTACATACGATTTTACATGAAATAATCATGTATCAGGACAACATTTTTGTTGAATAATTGAGAACAACATATCGATTGTCACGGTTGAAAAAGTACCCAACTTTTGAAAACAAACTTGATGAAGAATCCAGTCTTTTAAGTGTAGACATATGATCCACTGTGAATCCGATAATTATTCAGGCAATGCCAACAGTGTTATATTTGAAACCGAAAACTAGGAATCTTTATGTTTTTGTGTGTTGGCCTTTATTTATTACGTTTAAAGTTTATGGTTGGTTATTCAGTACAAAGGCAGACATTGAAGTGGAACTGTGTGTTTTGCATCTCATGTCAAGTTAACTAAAACTTGAATGGAAATGAAACATGATGAACTTGTTAGATTCTGAAACTTATCACCATTTACCTATGTATTATCCGACTTCAGTTTGGCTTGTATCTATACCATTTCATAACAAATAAACTGGGGGTGAGAGTTCGATGGCAAACAATCAGGCATATACAAACTTTAGAAAGTAACAATGATTCTTAAGCAATTTGACAGAGGTTCAGACCATTGGTTGATTTCAGATTACTGGATGGTGATTGGAATTCTAAAACCTGTATTGGAGATATTCTTTCTTTATTCCACTAAGTACCCACAACACAGGTTTCATGTCGTTTAAGTTATTTTCAGTATGTATATTAGTTTTATTCTTGTCAGTGCAAAACTTTCATTACTTTCATTCTCATCCCAGGTAAATAGACACATTTGACTAATGGTGAAGTGGTTAGTGAAGGAACAGATAGTGTAGTTAGCATGGTACAGCATCATTTCTGATCTTCAAGACCCGGAGGTCAGCATTCATAGAAAATGACAGGTATGTCTTGTTCAACAATCTAGCTTACAGAATGTTACTTTTAACTCTTTTGCTGCCAAAATAAATAAAGTCAGCTTATTTCAAAGTCTGAAAGCAGATTAAAAATAAACATCCAAAGGCAGCTTTTTCTCTCACATTCAACATGCAAAGATGACTTTATCTGTCACATTTGTGTTTTATTGTACCTAATAATGAGTATGATTGCAAGTGATAGACATACCAATGTTTTACAGACGTCAAGCAATTTTTCAGTTATACAAAATAAACTGCTACCTTACTGAAACTGACATATTTACATACATGAGCACCAAAAATACATGTACATAGCCTGTGAAGCAATTACCACTGATACATCAATGGTTATAGGAACATATTGTGAAATCTTTTTCAGATCCACTTTGGTAAACAGATCTACTATCAACAAGAAAATCTTGTAAATCTTCTTCATTGTGGAGAGTTTTAACGGGTTTGTGTATTTTCTTGTCAAAGATAGTTTCTTTGTAGAAATGAAAAGGTGAACATTTTCAGAAGAAAAGAGGTTGTTGTTGCTTTCATTTCCAGTAGGTATCAGACTTAGTAAACATTAAAAGTTATAGCATGGTCAACAAATATCTGTGATAGTCATAATACACTTTGAAAGGGAATTTCAGAACATTATCCTTAACCTCAACTGCCAAATGTGTAAAGTTTACTATATCATGTTCAATCAATCATTTTCAGTAGACTTTCTGTTGATAAATTTCTCAAAGAAGGAGTGAAAGGATGAGACTAAAATTTGACTGTTTGTAGCTAGATTGCATGAGCATATAGGTTGATTTTGGTGTACAAAGGCAAAATTTCACTCATGATATATAGCATCAAAGTTACAAAAGTGAGCTGGGTAGGTCTTTGCAACTGTCATTCAGGGATGACATCCATCACTTAACTCTAAACCAAATTGAAAAGTTAAGGACTGGTTTCATTTTCAGACAACAAATTAAAGTGCAGCTCAATTGATGAAACAGTCTTAAAAGATATAAAACATTATGGCTAACGGAGAAAATGTCAATTACCAGCATTTCCCCTTTTCTCACTATGTTAACAAAGTCCTTCCTATGGTTACTAAACCAGAATAACGGTTAACACAATTAATTCTCTCTCCTCAAAAGAATGCATTTCTACATTAAATAGGTAAAAACAAAGACATTCTGTACAGTATGATGGTGCCTGGACGATACCATACCATTTTTTCTCCAGACGGGTGCTTTGGTATTATGAGAGGCTCAAATGGAGAGCTATTGCATAATTTACATTAAATCAGTTGAACTCTAGTGTATAAGTGTCCACAGTGTGCCACAGTTGGTAAAGGATACTTGAATATGTTACTTGTGCAATCAACCTTTTTCTTTTAAAAACCAAAGCTATTTGAACCATGTAAGTTACAAATGTCCAGTCAGTTAGATATTCTTTTTCTTACTGACAATTAGCTCAAGATCAGAATTCTTTTACACTGTAGATCAAGATCAGACTGCAAAAAGTGTGCAGTCTGATCTTTGATCTGTATCTTTCGTGTCGACAATACTTATGGCAGACACCTGTGAAATTATATTACTATTGTCCTTTTTTCTTAGACTGAAAAAAGTCCATTTAACACCTTACCAAATGACAAAATTCTAGCCTGGACCAAACTGAAAGCATTTGCAAGGACAAGTAACTGTTGATAAAATGATGATGATGATTTCTCTTTTGGATGGGATAGAAAATGTATTAAGTGTCACGAGATGTAACTTAACATCGTGGGAATATGATAAATTGCTCGTTTATCGAATAACGTTTTTATTTAAGAGTTTAAAATTTATTTCTTGATCAAGTGATAAGATAAAAAAGATGAATATTCTCCTGTCTGCTATACACTATACATGTAATACACACTTGCATGCATTACCAATACCAATTAATGCGAGCGTGCTTTTTCACACCTCTTTCATTAGAAACTGACACATTTATCAAATAACTATCAAAACTATTAATTATCTAGATTTATAATAATTAAAGTTCACCAGTGTTTATTGCTTGTGGCAAAAAAAAAAGAAAAGATAATGAGGTGTTGAGAACATGTCGAAATTGAAAGTATACACATGTACTGCATGGAACATTTTGCAAGCATACTGTTGGTACTTCATTTCTCGGTCTGACATCAAGAAATATTCTGTTCTGTGCTCATGAATTCATCATTGCTTTTCATTTGCAAGTCATCATATAATTATGAATCGATGAAATTCATTTTGTATGACCAGCCCAAAACAGCTCATGGTATAGCGTGGGATTAGTAAGTCTCAAGTTAGTGGCCATTTTAGGGTGTGGGCTCGATTTTCACGGCTGACCATCTAAAATTACTAACAGACAGTGAGACTTTCGAATGAGATATTAAAACCGAGGTCCCATGTGATGGTGCTATACAGCGAGCACGTTAAAGAACCAGGCTTAATTTAAGCTGGGTTTCGTCCTGTATCTTACATTATCCCCGTTTCCCCCTCCCCCCCCAACAAAACTAACAGCCTCCAAGGGACGTCGCTCATATGGGCAACTGATGGCGACGATAAAATAACGCAAATTGAGTCAGTCAATCCAAATGTCTAACATAATGACCGAGTCCTGGGGTAGAATGTTCTTTGTACTTGCAGAAGAATGACCAAAAGCAAACACCTTCGACTCAGGTCAGCTTGCGCGTACTGTGCAGGCTGACCTCGCTCGAAATATTTTGATAGTGCACTAAACCCCATTTCACAGAGCATGACTTATATGTATTTTATAATGATGTGGCCAGATGGTTTAGTAATATGGCTTAAGTTTTCAGTTGTGATTAAAATTCTTGCGCTAGAGCCACTTTTGATGTTTTTGCTGCAAATACTTACAATTTCGAAATGTCCGTCAGCATTTTTATTGCCATTATATGACTTAATGAGTATTACTGTTTTGTATGGTGTTAAAAACGTACCTGACTCGTGACCTGGTGGTTTCGAGTTCGATACCCAATTGAGAATTTCTTTCCGGCGATTTTTCGCCACTCACATCTGATGCACGTGAGAAAAGTAGTCAGTGGCTTGGGAAGAAAGTTGTGTCAATACTGGTGTAAGAAAGCCTGGAAACACATGTGTAGGTGTATTGACTGCCGAGATAGGACCTAAGCTGTTAAAACGGCGTTACACTCCAATACAAACAACATTTTTTTTTCAGTTACGTAACGGCCACCAGTGCTCCTATTTATGTTTCCCAGGAGTTTCTTTCACAAGGACTTCGCACAGTTTTCTCCACAAGCCACCGGATGTTTCCCTAACATAACCGTAGACGAAATGATGATGAGCAATGAGAAACTTTTAGACTCTTAGATAATTAGAAGAAGAATATACGAAAAACGAGCTATTTATCATATTCCCAATGTTTCTATAAAAGGCTTAGAACTACCATATTTGGATGAATCTCATGACGCTGAACAAGCGTTGAATATGTGGTGTGATCTCGTGTACGCTGAATATGCCTTCATTAGGATCATGGATTGTGCATTATTTGATAAGGTATTTAAGTTCATACTTTATGTTTCTGATCTCTCATTTTCAGGGTGAAAATTCATTATTAATACTCATTTTTGTAATTGTTTGATTCCATCACACTCCTTCATTTATCCTCCACATTTCGTGACGCTAATTCTCTATGCAGTAATTGACTTCACACCTCTTGACGTTCCTACTGTTATCCGCCATATTTCGTGACGCTGAGTCGGCAGGTGGATTTATCCGTTATTTGGGTCAAAATACACTCTAATATAAGATATTTTGATAGAATATTTTACGTATTCCATCAATATGACAAAAACAACATGAAAAATGGGATATTTGGGCTTGTGACGCTTCCTGACATTTCCTGACACTTCCTGACATTTCCTGACGCTGATTAGGGAGACCCATATTGATTATATGACAGCCAATCAACTTACATTTAAAAATAGATTCCTACCGAACTTTTGTTTTCAAAATTCCAACTAAATTACCAGCATTAACTGGAAAAAATCCTGTTTTGTCTTTCAAGCTTCGATTTCGATGGGGAAAACGATGTTGGCAAAACATTTAAACCAACACCTCTTTTCTTTGTATAGATTGATCTGCCGTCGTTCTACCAAATAGGCCTATTCAAAGGCAAAGTGTATTCCCCGGCCCCATTCATAATAATAGGCTATAATTCCCGGCCCCAACGGCTCCCCATGGTAAATATTTTATTTATTGCTTGATTCTGCTGAAATTAGTATTTTATGAAAGCTTAGACATTAGCCTTTCATATGATATAAAATACAAAATGATCATTGAAACATTTTTTGAAATATTATCGATCAAAAATGGGCAAGTTTTTCATATTTTCTTCCAGGAATTTCATGAATTACACAAATCCGGCCCCTATGACAAATCCTTTATTTCATGGAAAACATCGCGGAAATTATTTCTAAATGAAAGTGTGCGTCTTTGATTTTCCAACAGTACAAAAATGAGTGAATTCCGATAGAAAATTATGGAATAATAGGTGTTTGAAATGATGTAAATCTGATGATTTTCCTCACAAATCCGACCCCCGTGATGAATTCTTTATTTCATGGAAAATATCGCGGAAATCATTCATGGATAAAATTTTACGTTTTATACTTTCCAGCGGTGTAAAAATGAGTAAATTCTGATTGAAAATAATGGAATAATAGATCTTTGAAATGATCGACGGTCTATGTAAATTTAATGAGTTTTCCCTCAAATCCGGCCCCGTCTATCAGTATTTTGTCTTTTAATTCTTATGAAATTAATTCCAAATGAAAGCTTATTTTTAAACCATTAATATGGCATAAAACACAATACTTTGATTAAAATATTTTTTGAGATATCGTGTAGATAGGTACAAAATTTGCCATTTCTTTTCGGCATTTACACAATTTACACTAATTAAAAATCGGTTAATTTTTTAATTTGGTGGTAACTATCAATGAATTTACTTTAAAAAAATGTTTTGTGTTTGTAGCTTTCAAAAGGTATAAAAGAAAAAAATCAGGTAAAAAGTAATGGAATATCAGCCAACTGAATTTTTTCGTTCATGACCCAAATTCAATATGTTATCCCCAAATCCGTCCGCAAGTTTTAACTCTTATCACAATACTAAAATCTAAAATAGTCAAAATAGAAAGCATTTGCAGACGTTAAAATTGTAAGATTTGCCTTTGAACGGGAGAGATATACAATGGGCTAAATACACATCGGGATCGGATGATTGGTTACATTATGATGATTAATATTTCATCAAATTCAAAATTCCCATTGACTTACATGTACTTAAGGGTACACGTATTCCAGCACGCGACTTTACAGAAGTTTGCCGTGATAGGAACACGAGTATTAACCATAAATACACAATCCAGACTTTATCTTTATGCTAATAAATTACTACATCTGAATGTTGGGATGTATCCGGATCAGACAGCACAGAAGTTGTACTCTCTCCCCTTTAAACAGTTAGGCGGGAAAAATCTCATCGTATTGGAGAGTGATGACAAATGGTCAGACTACGTGCTGTACAGTCTGATTTCGATCTACCTTTTCAACAAAGGTCCACTGCATATCGTTTCTAAGCCAAAGCATAGGCGTGACGAGTATTTGCTATGTTAAGAATTATGAGTAGACTCAGGTAATATATTGGATAAACTTCCAAACTGATCTATTTCCTCACTTTCTGCAACCGCACACAAACAAGCTCAGGGTCAACTTCACAACTTTTAGGTCTTTTATGTCTGATATCAATCCACCGTATTCCCAATGAACCTCAACGGTAGCCTATAAATAATTAAGATATTGAAATCTTATTACAAATTTGTATTTCTAGATATATTCAAACGCATCTATGGCTTTTGATAAAATTTGTTACATATTTCATGGTTTTGTAAAAAAAAGAAATAAACCTGTTAGGCCAAACTATCTTCAAAATATAATAACAAAAATCTGAAAGTAATGCAGAGCGCGAAAAGGGTTGGCGTAAGCAAGCACGCGACTTCACAGTAGCACAGTGGAAATGGCATAGACTGCGTAATACGTAATTAAAGCATTGATAAGCGTGTATAATTGGATTGTGACGGCACCTGTCCCAAAGTTATTTGATCAACAACACATTGGACTCTTTCAACCAGAGAAGATTTTTAAATAGCATAAAAGTTTTAAAGGATTAACTGGTAGGCGAAAGAGAAGTCAATACCATGATTAGATCAGCCTCATGTGCAGTATCATCTTAGTCTTCTAAATTTAACACCTGCATTAGTTTAAATAGGTCATAAAACATCATGGAAAAGGGATGAAATGATGGTGATCAGCATTGTGACCAAAGGAGATACAGCTCTATTTAAATGAGCGATTCGTTCTTTTTCCACATTTTTTTCTTCCTTTTGTGAATGATAATCTTAGGCTGCTAAGCGCAACTCAAAGACCTTTTGCGGACAGTGTAGATCAAGATCAGAATGTGCAGTCTAATCTAAAATCTACAATGTCCGATTAGGAGATATCTTTTCCCAGGACCACCATTGAAATAGCAAAATTGGGGTTTTTACTATCGGCGTAAAAAGTTTCATTTCTTATATTTAGCAGGATAAGGTTTAATTACGACCTGATTGGCTACATAAAAGAAGACTGAATGGACTAGATTTTTCTTTGGCACATTATAATGTTTCTATTAGATAACCACAAAATATTGTAGCATTGTATTTATTTATGCTGTTCAATTTTCACTTCTTGTCATGATTTCTTTTTGTACTTTTATAGCCAAAATACATTTTTTAGCTGATTTCGAATGCTTTTATCACAAATTTACAAAAATGAAATCTCTCATTTCTATATACCATTATAAAGGTTATAACATACGCTTTAATTTGACACTTCTTTCATCAAATTCGATACACAAATGAAAGATTTAGCAAGGGGGGCCGTTGGGGCCGGGTATTACAGCTTATATTTTCGAGTGGGGCCGGGAAATACACGTACCCCTATTCAAACTGTCCTCGACACGAATCATGAATTACATCGGTCGCGAAATTCCTCTGAGCAATCCAACTAGAAGGGTTGAACATGTTACGAGGGACATATTTTTCTTCATAAATCGCAGGTTTTGAGCAAGCCAATGATAAAACTATGCCGTCCCTACTCTAAACCGATATCGTTCAAGTTCTCTACCGTCACGACTCCAAAGGGCTAATTTCGATCTTCGTAATGTTCAGCGCGGTTTTCGCCTCCTTTCACACCGAATCTGTCTTATACAGAGGCGAAGGTATGCGGCGGCATTCATTATAACGGAATACAAGACAGAGCAAACTCTCTTGAGTCTGGTTCAGACCATACTCAGCAGAGTTTGAGTTTCACGCTCAGGTGAGTACGATCTCAAGCTCAGGATTCTTTATAAGCACAAAATTCTGAGTCGGACTTAGAGTTGAGCAAGAAACCGCTCCTTAAGCATGAGATTGTGCTCAAGAAAGTTTTATAAGCATGGGGCCTGGTTTTAGATTTAATTTTTCTGCAAGCAACTAACGCTTGGACCGTACAATAACAGATTGTCATCTCCACAATAATTTACAAACTTTTAAATGGTATGATTTAAACTTAAAGTTATGACAGCTTCAGGGCCTTTAAAACACGGAAGAGAACTATTGTTTTCTTTGCCAAAACGTGTTTCCACCAGCAAAAGATAGGTTTTAGATGTATAAATGAGAGACAAGAGAAATAGAATACATGGTTGATGTCTCAAATTGGAAAAGCTTACCGGGCAAAGCTCCAGAATTTTATTCGACTTTCCTTCAGCCCACCAGATAAAATTCCTATACCTTTCCCAATCTAAGACAGCAAACATCTATTCACTTTTTCCTATCTGGTGAACATCCGCAGATGACTTTAAATTTTGTCAATTCTTATGAGCACTTTTAAAATGTTTACACTTTTTCAATATTTCGGCTTACGCCGTTATCAAGAAATTCAACATGAAAATAATGCTCTCTAATTTTGTGACAGCTTTCACACCACAATTATTTACAAACTGAAATGACGTTGTCATTGACGACATGACGTCATTTAGTACTCTGATGGTTTTTGGCGCTTTGACGTCGTTTAGCGCCAAAAAGTCACTGTAATACAGGCGAAAAGGCCGCGAAGCGGCCTTCGAGCCCGTCTATAGGTAACACGTACGGGCGCCAGTCTACAAATCAGCCCAAGGCCATAAAGAAAAAAATAATAAAAAATACGTCCAAGATTTTGTGGAAACAATGTAATGTTAAACGATGATAACATTAACCGGAAGAAGCAAACCAAAGTCGTTTTTTTACCGGGGGGGGGGGGGAAGGTTTACATTTGTCACGTGACACGCCCTCTAAGGAAAAATGGCTTCCATGATATATCTGCTGGTCTCTCGGGGTCGTCCTTGACTTAAACCCAATACTGATGCATTTGTAAGGCATTGAAACGTATACATGAAGAGATCATTGTTTTTAGATGTCTTATTTCTACCGATAGTACATCTGATCCTATTTAGAGGTGAGTTTGGAGAAGTCATGCGTTCAATTGTAAACACAATGACGTCACGGCATTCTAAATCGAAAATTATTTATCTCGCTCTTATTGTTGATAATTGTTGGTTTCCTTTCGGCTCTATGGTAATCTTGCAACAGAGTATGTTCCCTGAACCCGGAAATTTACGTAAAGAATGCACAAAACCTTTTTCCATTTCAAATTAGAAGGCAACGGTCACATGACGCATCATGTGATTTTTGTTTACATCGTCTGCTATTCCTGCTGTCAAAACCCTGTTGTGACGGATGTCTAGCTAATATTCTTAGCGTCTTCATTGAATTTGGGGCTGAACCACTTTATTTACAATATTTCTGACATCTAACTCTTTCCTCATAGCTGGGTCGGTTAGTTTTGATCGATTTTAAAGCCAAATTTGGCATCATTGTGGACATTTTCCATTGCAGTTTAGCCTGTGATGCCATAGCTAGACAATCTCTTGATTTTGTTGCAGAAAGGGTCCAACCATGTATTTTTTTTTTTTTTTTTTTTTTTTTTTTTTATTTACACATTTAAATCTCCTTTTTTCTTAATTTTCAAATCTTGAAAACCAGTTTTCAGTGTGTGTTTTTAAAGAATAGCCAAGGCAAATTTTATCTTTTGCTGCCTAATTTGTTTTTCACAGGATTCATGCAAAATTAGAAATTTTTAATGTCTTAACATCGAAAGATTGGGGGCCTATTGTTTTACCTTTGTCCCTCTGTCCGTCCGTCCATCTGTCGGTCTGTCCTTCCATCCGTCTGTTCGAAAACTTAACATTTTCCTGTTACTGCTACAGTCTTTAAGTCACAAGGCTCATATCTGGTATGTAGGTACTCATCGATACGCATCTTTTGGTACCAAGGTCAAGGTCATCCATCAACGTCAAAGTCAAATATAAAGGTTGCGTTTTAAAAAACGCAGTGCAAATCTATAGTTTGATAACTCATATATATATGAGTTGTATTTAGGTATCATCTTTATTCATTATAAAACATTTTGTCAAATATTTTCATTTTTGCCATACATCAATATATACTGGCAATGGGAGGCACTGTTAAACCACAAACAGTCTTGTTGTAATTGCAAATCAATTTGAAGAGACAGGTAGCTTAAAATGTTGCCTTTGATATTCACTTTTATTTACACATGTATCTCTTGATTTTCCTATTCATAATGTGTTGATGCAAAGTATATCAACTCAACACCATTCTGACATTTTTGTTCATTAAGGAATTCTAATTAATTGTTGCCTAGCCCCAATATCTCACTTGGTGATGCCCTGGGCTATAAATCCAGGGTTGCCATTTCAAGCTAATTTGAAGCCTTGCTCAGTTAACATTATTTCGGACATTGACGAAAGTCAATAACTGCACTCATGAAAATTCAAGACATTTCATTGGTTCAAAATGCGTCACTTGATCAAATCAACTGCATTTTATACAAGTATAAACGCAATTGGAATTATTTTTGGAAAATTCCAGAGCTATCTTTTGTTCTAATTAAGAGGGAATGCAATTATAAGGGTTGAAATATATCATTGCCAGCGTTCATTGAAGTATAAACTGAAATAGCCTAGAACATGGCAAACATAATGCCCTACGGGCGTTATTTGCCATGCTTTAGGCTATTTCAGTTCGTACTTCAATGAATGCAGTAAAAGATACGTTCAACCCTGTTGACGCAAGATTCATTATCTCTCATCAATAGGTAAATGATAGTTTTTCATGTACACTGGATGAGCAGCTGGTAAATTACAGACACACACTGTTAGGTGGATCAGCTATCCCAATACAACTGAAAAAATATTGAAAGAGATGTTAATCTCTTCTATCCTAGCATCTACGTAAGAGTCCTGCCATATACATGTTTATCAGCTTAGTATTGTTCTGTGAAAAGGGGTGTAATGTATCAAAGAAAGCTGTCAATTATGAAAAAAATGAATCATGTAGGCTTACAGTTCACCTGTCTATTACAGGTGGCTAGGATTGTATGTAGTGTTTGTACTGTAAGGTTTTACAGAGAGAGATCTATATGTCCAATATAACTGAAAAAATGTTGAAGCAGTGTTATATCTTGTATAACCTTTAGCAATTAAATGAAACTAAAAATTAAACAAATTTGTATCAAACCCCCTTTTCACAGAGATCTGTCTATGACTTATTTTTAGATTTAGGATGCACCGTGTTTGTTTTTCATTTTCAGATGGAACAATACATTTTTGCAACTGACTCAATGGGGGGCAAACTTTGATAACTTTTTGAAAGATGTACCTTCATTTCATGGGTCAAATACCCACTTGATAATTGTTCCTGGTGCCAGTTGATAAAAAAATTTCTCTCTAAAACAATCTTTTCATGATAATCAAAGTTTCTATGTTACAATAGCAGCTAGAATTTGTGACCTCTCTAAAAGATGTATCACTCTGGAGGAAGTGAACTTGTATACACTCACAATGAAGATAACATCAATAATGTAAAATCTCTGCTTAAATATCATTATTCATTAAATTCAGCAAAATATAAGATAAAGCATGTGCATATTGCTCCTGTAAACATTTCCAAGTACAATGACTTTAACATGACAAGAGGTAGGCCCAACTATATGTGCCATTCATCAAATGTTCAAGACCAACAGCTGCTTCTTGAACAAGACATTTCTTTCTTAGATACATATATATCTTCTCTGAATGATGAGTATGATAAACATTCTGTGCCATCGGATAGGGATTTGTTGTTATGTAAAACTAAAAAAAAAGGTAGAAATGGATCAGGTAGAATAAAGACAAAAAGAATTTCTTATGGCTGTTTGTATGATGGAGTGCATCCATCACCAGAGTTATACAGAAAATGGTACAATTACCTTTGTAACTCAATCTTTAATGACAGAAAATGACAGAATAAATACAGAAAGAATTATAATTTTGATAATTCACGGGACTTTAAAACACATAATTTCAGCTATGAATAATTTACTCATCGCCAGACGACAAAATTTTACACTGGTTCAAACTGAAAGGAGTTGCAGACGACAAAATAATTTATATTACTTTTTTTCTTTAACCTATTAGTAAACGACTAAATTCTAGACAGGTTGAAATTGAAAGCTGTTGCAGACAGAAACTTAAATATGGCCCAGTCTGTGAAATTTGAGTCAGAGAGATTAGAGAATATTGTGGGAAAAGAAAAAAATTCTGATTACTAGCATTTGCTTCTTCTTCCACATTGTTTTCCAAAGCTGTCTTTTTTCATGGGTGTTAAAATTGGTGATAGTGTGGTAATGGGTTAATAGAGTAGAAAACATTAAAGGAAAAGGATAAAATGCTGGTTACCAGCATACGTTTTACACAGTATCTTATTTGTTGTCAAAAAGCATAAACATGATGAATGAATGCAATGTAAACCATTAAATTTTCTGTATAAATTATCAGTATAATACTTTTAATCAATATTTGTGGGTGACATGTAAGTCACTAACAATACCATGCTTTTGTGGTAACTTACTGTAAAGTTTAAATTATAATTACTATACACTGTATATAGTTTGTTTGATTTTCTGGTTGTTTTGTATCAATTATAAAACTAGAGGCGCTTGAGCGCCTGTATCGCTCCACAAGCCTGATATTTCTATAATGGCGAAAAGAAGTTTTTAACAATTACCATTCAATCCTGCATTTTAGCTCACTGAAGAAAAAAGGTATGGAAAAAACTTGTGAGAAAAGAAGAAAAAAAATGGTAACCAGCATTTTCTTAGTTTCCCACAATAATTTCTATCCTTTTTTATATATGTCTTACTAATTTGAAGATATGTTGTCTGCAACAGGTCCTTTCACAAACCATTTTGGGTGGGGAAACATCAAAATATAGAAAATATGTCTTTCTCAGGGTCGTTAAAAGTTGTGATTGTGTGGTAAAGGGGTAATCTAAAAGAACAGCTAGGAGGGCAAATGAATGAATGTTATAGCAATATAGATCAACTTACATCAATACACCAGATAGAATGAAATATGCTGGCATACAATGAACACCTAATCCCTAATAATCAACTTTTCACAGTCACAGTTAGAATGTCTTCTGTGGCAAACAACACAAAATGGTCTACAAATGCATTTACATAAATCAAATATCCTGCTCCAGGGCACAGATTAATTCTGGTGTACTGAAGTTGCGGGATCAGTTTGACTGGATAACATTAATGCCTTATCACAAATGTAAAGCCCTGTCCCACTTTGTACTAGGTCACCAGGATTTACACTCCTTCTGTCCACTCTGCATTTACTCATTAGTAGGTCAACAAACCTTTACCAGAACTAATAAAAGTGCAGAGGTTCTCTTGTTCTATATCAAAAGGACTATAAAGTACCTACAACATGGGGGTTTTGTTATTAAAATACTTTTTCTTTTTTATCTTGGCATGGTTACTCAGGCTTAGTAATAAGGCAAAATTGAAAAGCTCAAGTTGTGAAAGGTGCTCAAGCTTTTATCTTGTTTATGGCACAGTGATATTTTATTACTAGTACTAACTAATAGCATATCATTGGAGTAAATTGTGATCTTAATACCAAGGAAAATGTGTGGGCTTAAATAGGACAGCCCTGACTAGGTCAAGTCAATCCAATTTTCTTCCTTTTTCTTTGTTAGTCGATAAAACTAACACAATAAATAGTTTTGGAGAAGAACATTTTTTTGAAATATAAGCCTTGTCTATAAAAAAATGTGTTTTTAGGTGTATCATTTTTTTAAAAGGAATTTGGTATACAACCACCATAGAAACAATTTGGCAGACAACCACCATAGGAACTTACCTGCAAAACAACAATGAAATCCAATGAATAGTTTTAGAGAAGAAATTTTTCAAAGATTTTACTTTATACCATAAAAGGAAAATGAATCTCCCATAAAAGCCATGTTTTTTGACAGATCATTTTTTTTTTAAAGGAATTCTGTAAACCTGTATCTAAGGAACATTCCTGCAAAATAATAATGCTATCCAAATAGCGGTTTGGGAGGAGAAGACTTTTAAAGGTTTTTTACTTTGGTTGCCATGGCAACCAGAATTCTTCATGGAACATAATTATTTGAAGGAATTTGAAAGAGGACCACCAAAGGAACATTCCTGTGAAATTTGGTAAAAATCCAGTCAATAGTTTCTGAGGAGAAGTTTTTTAAAGAAAAAGTTTACGGACGCACGCACGGACGAACGGACGAACGGACGGACGGACGGACGCACGACGGACACAACGCCATGACAATAGCTCGCTGGCCTTCGGCCAGTGGAGCTAAAAAACTGTATAGTTGATTATAATATAAAGACAAATATGTAAGTAATCAGTTAACTGTGGGTGACATGTAAGTCACTGACAGAATACTGATCTAAACTTCATTCTGTCTTCACATATAGATTTATTGGGGGTTTGATTAATGCTACGAAATGGTATATTCATAATACAAAAGACTATAATGTAAAAGGCTATACATTTGCAAACAAGATTCTTGAGTAATACATGTAATCAGTTAACTGTGGGTGACATGTAAGTCACTTACAGAATTCTGATCTAAACTTCTTTCTGTCTTCACATGTAATTTTTTGGGATTTGTTTAATGCTACTAAATGGTATAATCATAAAAGGCTATACATTTGCTAACAAGATTCTTCAGTAATAATCAGTTGACTGTGGGTGACATGTAAGTCAACAACAGAATATCTGAATTTAAGTTTATAACTTTTTGTCTTCCAATGTAAAATTGTCACAAGTAATTCTTAACACTATTTAATGGAACCCTTACCTCTATTTAATAGCATTATTAATATATAATCGTGATTAAATAAAAAGATGATATGAAGAAGGTTCAGCCTCCCCCCCCCCCCCCCCCCAGTGAGAGAATGCTTTGCCTGTCAATAAGGTAATATTAAAGATGAAACATGTTTTCTTTATTTATCAGTAAAGGAGAAAGATCATTAATTGTCAATCTGATGGAGCCATTAAATCTTATCATTTTTAACTGATGGAATTCATTTATCTGTTAGCCCTAATAGTAACAACAATTTACATTGATAAAATTTTAAAAAAAATCTACATTTTTCTGAAAGTCCTCTTTTAGTTGGAGGAAAAGTACTTAATGTCATCATTATGTCTTAAGTCTTTACCCAACGACAAAATTTTAGACTGGTCCAAATAGGAAGCAATTGCAGACGACAAATTAAATGTGACTCAAAAATTAAAATTTGTTTTGGGAAAGATAGAAAACATTGTGGGAAAAGGAGAAAATGCTGGTTACCAGCATTTTCTCCTTTTCTCACAATGTTTTCAAAACGCTTCTTTCTCAAGGTCGTTAAAAGTCGGGATTATGTGGTAAAGGTTTAATCAAATCATATTTATTGGTTAAATCTCTTGCATCCTTTTACAGAAGTAAACAATCTGATGTATGCTATGCACCAATAGATCTGCTTTGTAAGTTATAGATGAAACTAGTTTGCTGTATTTGTTTGAAGTTATATAAGTTCATTTGTTATGTTTGTTATTATGTGCATGGTGTAAAACATTGAGTAACGTTGCTGTTTTGTACAAGATCATTAGTATGTAACCTATCTATAAAGGTCTTAAGAGGTACAAATGATGAATTTTGTCTTCGTTTGCCTTTTCGCCTGTATTTAGGCTTTGCCTATTTCCATATTACTGCTGATAGGGTCCTAAAACTGTTCTTCACATTGCAGCCATTGGCTTTGAATTTGCCTAGCCTTAAGTGTGTGTGTGTGTTGTCATGAAAAAGGCCAATTCCCTCTCTAAATGGCTTTTCTTTCCCAAGTGCAGATTGATTGGTTTGTCTTTCTTGAGTTTTATGTCTCGGAGATGCTCTGTCATTCTAGCCTGCAATTCCCGCTCAGTGTCACCCACATACGCAATTGACTTGCATAACATGCACGATATTCCATACACAATATTGCGTGTACGGCAGGTAACATCTATGACGGGCTTGTACACATTCTGCCTTTAGGTGTCATTAACTTTCTCCCTGTAGATCAGATTGCACATTCCACAATCTGGCTTACAATTTGTCTGGGTTATTTTCAAGGCTTTATTTGCTTTCCAATGAATCAGAGCATCACACAGGTTCTTGTCTCTTTTAAATGCCAGTGAGGGTGGATCTTTGAAAATGTCTTTCATTTTGTCTGACTGGAAAAATACTTTCATGTGTTTCCTAACTATGTTGTGAACATTCGGAAGGAGATTTGAATATGTCATCACTAAAGGGACTCTGTTGTCATTTCTTTCTCTTTTGTATTTATTTAATAATTTAGATCGGTCTAATCAATCCACCCTCTGTAGTTGAGACTCAATCAATTTACCACTATAGCCCCGCCTTCTCAGGTGTGCTTTCAGATTCCTTCTATGTCTGTAGTAGTCATCATCCTTTTCACAAATTTTTCGAATACTGAGGGAAAGACCGTATGCTAATCCTTTCTTTGTACTCGGGGGTGATTTGATGAGATGTTTAGATACAGTTGTTTGTTTGTGGGTTTTATGTACAGGTCTGTGTAGGTACGTCCATTCTCGAGCTTGACCCATGTATCTAGGAACTCAATCTGCCGTAAATCGTATCTAAGCTCTACTTTGAGTTTTTTGTGTATGTTGTTTGCAAAAGTTGCAAAGTCCTTTAGGTCTGCCTCGCTTCATGTCCACACGCCAAAACCATCATCAATCAAGCGTTTATAGAAGGCTGGTTGGATTGGTGCTGTTAATAGACTTCCATCCCACTTTCTCATGTAGGTGCAGGCAAAGTTCTTACCGAGCCTCGAACCTATAGCAACACCATCTTTTTTTAATGTACTTCTTATCTCCTAAAACAAAATTATTGTTACCTAGCACAGTTATTATCATCTCCATCACCCCTTCAGTGGCTATGAGTGGTTTAGATCTCATTGCTAGGGCTTCCTCACAGGCTTTCAGTCCTTCCTCACGCGGCACATGAATGAATGAATGTTGTTTTATGGCGCATCGACAGCTTTGGTCATTTAGCGCGCATGTCTGTGTTAAAAGATATTAAAAATGGGATTATCAACTGAAAAAGGTTTGAATATATTTATAATAGTAAAAGAGTTGAGTTAAGAAGGATTGTGTGTGATCTTAATATGTATAAAGGACATTATTGAGTGACAGGACAATCCCTATCATCTCGAAAGTAGCAAATATCACAGTTTATTGTAAATGCCAATCTCCTTTATAAAAGCGATAATAGATTCAACGCTGACAGAATCAAAAAGATTTTTTAAACTATCGACTCACGCGGCACAGATGGATATAGTTTAACCACATCAAAGCAAAACAACAAGCTATTATCTGGAAGTGTTTAATCGATTTCCTTTAGTTTCCGGATGGATTCAGGTGTATCCCGTATAAAAGTAGGTGATTTCTCAACATATTCACTTAATTCAGATTCTGCAACTTCTGCTAGTTTTTCTATAGGTGTACCTTTACCATCTACTATTGTACGCAAAGGGATATTGGCTTTATGTAGTTTAGGGCTTCCTTTAAGCTTCCCTGCCCGGACATATCTAGGCATCAGGTACTGTTTAAGGTCACTTGAAGTCATACCCTTCTTGTGCATCTGACACACCAGCCGTTTCCCCTTTTTTCTGTATATCTTCAGTCAGGTCAGAAACGGTCTCTTAATGTGAGCTGCTGCACCCCATTTCCTTTTGTAATGATTCTATATATCCCTATTCACTATGACAATGCCGGAACCCTTGTTTGCAGGCCTTATTATTATATCCTTATTATGTAGCAACTCATGATAAGCATCGTTTTCATCCTTGGAAATACTCAATTTGTCACTTCTTTTCAAATTCACCACAATATCATTTTTTACAAGTTACAAGAAGATGTTTGAAATAAAAGTTAACGCACGGACGGACGCACGCACGCACGGACGGACGGACGGACGGACGCACGACGGACATCAGGCCATGACATAAGCCCGCTGGCCTTCGGCCAGTGGAGCTAAAAAGTGAAACGCTGGTGTGTCAGATGCACAAGAAGGGTATGACTTCAAGTGACCTTGAACAGCACCTGATGCCTAGATATGTCCGGGCAGGGAAGCTTAAAGGAAGCCCTAAACTACATAAAGCCAATATCCCTTTGCGTACAATAGTAGATAGTAAAGGTACACCTACAGAAAAACTAGCAGAAGTTGCAGAATCTGAATTAAGTGAATATGTTGAGAAATCACCTACTTTTATACGGGATACACCAGATTTCATCTGAAAACTAAAGGAAATCGATAAACCACTTCCAGATAATAGCTTGTTGTCTTGTTTTGATGTGGTTAAACTATATCTATCTGTGCCGCATGAGGAAGGACTGAAAGCCTGTGAGGAAGCCCTAGCAATGAGATCTAAACCACTCATAGCCATTGAATGGGTGATGGAGATGATAATAACTGTGCTAGATAACAATAATTTTGTTTTAGGAATTAAGAAGTACATTCAAAGAGATGGTGTTGCTGTAGGTTCGAGGCTCGGTAAGAACTTTGTCTGCACCTACATGAGAAAGTGGGATGAAACGCTATTAACTGCACCAATCCAACCAGCCTTCTATAAACGCTTTATTTATGATGGTTTTGGCGTGTGGACATGAAGGGAGGCAGAGCTAAAGCACTTTCCAACTTTTGCAAACAACATACACAAAAAAATCAAAGTAGAGCTTAGATACGATAAACGGCAGATTGAGTTCCTAGATACATGGGTCAAGCTCGAGAATGGACGTATCTACACAGACCTGTAAATAAAACCCACAGACAAACATTTGTATCTAAACAGCTCATCAAATCCCCTCTGAGTACAAAGAAAGGATTAGCATACGGTCTTTGCCTCAGGATTCGTAAAATATGTGACAAGGGTGAAGACTAATACAAAGAAGGAATCTGAATGTTCACAACATAGTTAGGAAACACATGAAAGTACTTTACCAGTCAGACAAAATGAAAGACAATGAAAGATCCACCCTTACTGGCATTTAAAAGAGACAATACCCTGTGCGATACTCTGATTTATTGGAAAACAAATAAAGCCTTGAAAATAACCCAGACAAATTCTAAGCCAGATTGTGGAATGTGCAATCTGATCTACAGGGAGAAAGTTAATGACACCGAAAGGCAGAATGTGTACAAGCCCGTCACAGATATTACCTGCCGTACACGCAATATTGTGTAAGGAAAATTGTGCACGGTATGCAAGTCAATTGTGTATGTGGGTGAAACTGAGCGGGAATTGCAGGCTAGGATGACAGAGTATCTTCGAGACATAAAACTCAAGAAAGAAAAACCAATCAATCTGCACTTTGGAATGAAATGCCATTTAGAGAGGGACGCAGCAACAGCTGTTTTAGAGAAACTACATGGGGTAGAAAAGATAGAGCAGCAGTCAAAAGAAGGAATATGAATCCAGAAGTTAGCAACGGTTCGACCAAATGGCTGCAATGTGAAGAACAGTTTTAGGACCCTATCAGCAGTATTACAGTGACTTTTTGGCGCTAAACGACGTCAAAGCGCCAAAAACCATCAGAGTACTAAATGACCTCATGTCGTCAATTACAACGTCATTTCAGTTTGTAAATAATGGTGGTTTGAAAGCTGTCACAAAATGTAGACGGCATTATTTTCATGATGAATTTCTTGATAAAGGCGTAAGCCGAAATAGTGAAAAAGAGTAAACATTTTAAAAGTGTGTAAATGTTGGTGACCAGCATTTTCTCCTTTACAAACAATGTTTTCTACCTTTCCAATGAAGACTTTCAGTGTCTTAGTCATATTCAGTATGTCATCTGTAGGCGCTTTCCATTTGACCAGTCTAAAATTTGGTTATCTGGTAAAGAGTTAAATATCCAGTGTTCACCTCCTAAAAGAGTTGTTATCCCTAATTCCTGCATAGAAATTGATGCAGATATATGCTGAACCTTTCTCAAACAATTTCGTGTTTTAACAGCGCTAAGGGAGAAGGCTTTGGAATCACCGAGAGAAAAAGAAAAATGCTGCAACCAGCATTTTCTCCTTTGCCTATTATGTTTTCCACCCTTTCTAAGACAGATCTCCTCATTTGAATCACATCTAGTTATAATAGACACAAGTTTTAAAGTTTGCCATCGGGTAAACAATTAAAAGACCATGCTTTAACAGAGCTATAGCCATTAATGAACTTTGGAAATTATGCAGTTATAGGACAGCTACCAGCACTGTGCACATCCCCTTCTCTTCAGTGTGAGTTAAAAGGTAGCAGTGCAAAAGAAAAAAAAGAAATCCGTAAAAACAAAATACGTAGAGAATTGTCTTCCTTAAGATATTACATGTGCATTAAAATCTAAATGTTAAAATATTGAGGAATCAACTTTCTACAGATATTTGCTATATTAATGTCTATAGCATCTTATTAATTTGACCTAGCTAAATGCTGTTGATTCTTATATATACAGGGTATAAATAACAATACGGTTAGATCTATCTCAAAATACATGTGTGTGAACACAATCATTTTCACATTGCACCTTTCCATGATTATACTGCAAAGAAATTTCTTGAAATCTGATGGGATAATATGCTCCAAAAATATAAAATAAATAAACTGGAGGTTGTTTGAAGCACCTAATGGTCGTTTACTTTTTCCAACAAATCATACAATGAATATTTACTTTCCACGGAGTTGTTTAAATCCACTTTTGAATAAAAAATATGTCGAATGTCCATCGCAGTGACTTTGATGCACCAACCTGCATGTTTCACAAAGGTTTAGGTGACGTTATTTTTCAGTAATGTCAGATTTCATAAAATTGAGGCTCTCAGGAGGGAAATTCGATTTCGTAAGCATACTCGATTCTTGAGACCGTAAAACATGGCAATTTCACTTGAATACACGTTTGAGTGGTAAAACTTTGGAGTATAATAAATTTGTTGTCCGGTCATGTGGAAGGGCATTTGGAAACTTGTTCATGGCTGGGGCAAATCATGTCGCCCTAAGCGGAAGGGGAGATGGCGACCTGACGGGACAATTAATAATGTCAGCCGATAGTGGTATGGTTGAAACTTACAGCACGACAGTCATAGTTTACCCTACCTGCACAGATTTTCTCTAAACTGATACAATTTCAGAAGATAATATGGGTTTGAGCAATCAAATGTTACATTGTACCTAATAAGCCGAATACAGGCATAACAACATTAAGAACTTTCAGCTGGTCTACTAGGTCTTCTACACTATCACTTTATTAATAATTCATTTTTTACTGCATTTCCACATGTACCCCTGCTATTTTCATATTTTTTCCTCTTGATTGCAGCTTGCAGTGATTTATATCTCCTAGCAAAGAGCTATTCGCCTTTTATAATGCACTTTACAAGTAAACATCTTGAGGTTAAGAGAAAAAGATTTAAGGACAGATATTATACAACACCCTGTATGTCCCTTTATTAAGTCATCAATCAAATAATGTATTGATATCTATTATCACTGTCGATAAGCTTCCTATGACTCTATACAAGCATAAACCCAGTCACTTATTAGTGTTGGCATACCTATCTTACTTAAAAAACATTCAACGAACAATACCCAGTTTGATTTCTGCCCTTAAGTTTCACCCCATTTTGTTCCTGAAAAGAATGAAATTTATTTTACCAAAGACTACATTGTCTGATACCAACATGTAATGCAACCCGTTATGCAGACCAAATTCCTTTATCACAATGTGACATTAACACGACAAAACTTGGCCTCAAACAACAAAAAGTATAAGGCCATGCGTCCATTTGACACTTGCATTGACAAAATTTCAACTATACCACCTTGTCACAGAAATTTTACAACTTTTACAGGAATATACAAAGCTTGCAGCTTGCAACATACTATAAGCGCTAGCTTTATTTTAGTCTATTTGGGGCTGTTACAAAACAAAAGCACTTCCGACATCCGGTCCCTCGAAGTTTGAATTTTACTCGTACAACACCAAATAATTACTCCATTACATGTTACAATCATATGATCTGTTAAGATATTGTGGAATGATGTGGACGTATCAAATAACGCTAAAATATGAAAATTTATAAGGCAATACGACTCTTGTATAGGACAGAACATAGCGTGCTCCGACTCACTGAGAATCAGTAATACTCTTTTTATGAAAATAGCATCTTTCCCCAAAATATCAAGACTGAAATCTCCCACAGCAATGAGTGGTTTTGATGCATCTACGTGAGGAACAACCCAGCAAGCATGACAAACTGTGTCCCATATGGGCTAAACTGGGCTAAATATCTTCTTATTCAATATTGCTCTAGAATGTCATGTTTGGGGCTTTATATACAACAACAAGTTCAAACAATCTGTCCAACTTACATTCATGAATATCAAATTGAAAGTGTGGCCTCTAGGGTGCACGCAAGTTTTTTTCCCATATTTTGTCCAAAAGACCTAATTGTTAATGTAAGATGACCCAATAAAAAGTCTATCTGAGATATCATCGAGACATATTCTGACACATATTCATACACATTGGACTGAAACGGTAGGCTCTGGAGTACACATTAGCTTTTCTAAGATTTTACCCTCTTTTTAGGTCAGGTGACCCATTTTCGAAAGTAAGATAAAAAAAATCGTCAGACCGGACTTCTGGTGAAGGTTCACAATAATCAGACTGAAATGTGGCCTTGAGAATCTACAACAAGTCTTTCTGAGATTTTCCTCAGAGACCTACATCTTAATCCAACGTGACCCATTTTCGAACCTGTCCAAAGTATAATCCAGATTAACAAATTTGATCAACTAATATGAGTACATGACTAAAAATGTGGTTCTAAAGTGAACAAAAGGTAGCTGTTGACATCCGCATCATGAGCAACAGACAACAGACACAGTACAATTTAAGCTAACCTTGAGCTCTTCATTCTCAGGTGAGCTGAATAAATCATATAGAATCTCTTTTAAATTAAGTGATGAGAACAACAAAATCTGTAGACACGTTAAAATAGCTTTCACGAGAAATAATACGGTATTATGGTCTTTACACAGATATAAAGGGTATGCAGCAGGAATGTTTTATAATATTTATTCCAATATTCGTTGTGTAGTACATACCAGCTAAACATTCTTTGCTCTCGGCACAGCCATCAAGTATAGTGGATCTGTCATTATAATGTCTTGCACAGTGATACTGTTTACCATAAGCACATTCTGATTCTTCTCTTAAACAATCCCAATTTTCCTTTTCTCCATCTACATCTGGATTTGGACATCGATTAGGGGCATACCAGCGACAGTACTTTATTTTCTCTATATCAATATCGCAAGCACTATGGGACACAAAATTGCTTATCTGAAATAAACAATCACTATTATGCTCCTATTCTTTAGCCATTGTAATTTTAATCTATGCAAGTGTGTCAAAAAAGTGACTTTGCAAGAAACAAAAACAAGTCTAAGGAGAGTAACTACAGCATAATTCTCCATATTTTACGCATGCGTGTAAATTCCTTAGCAAAGTGTTTTTAATGATTAATTGCTTGAAAAGCGTTATATACAGCTATTTCATTTTGTATCATTGCAATGTTTAACTTACTCAGTCATGTGTGTACTTGGTTTCTTGCCAGGTGACACTCCCACTAAACAATAGGGCCATTGGCCCTGAAGCGCTCACCCGAGTAAAGCCTTCTACGGTTGATAAAGCTGAAGAGATCCTGGTTTAAATGATGTAACATCTACGCTTAATAAAGCTGAGGAGATCCTGGTTTAAATGATGTAAACAAATCAGTGGAAGTGACCTACTTTTTTACCCTACATTACCCACTTTCAAAAGTGTCTGAGATATTATCAAGACAAACATTCTGACAAAATTTCATAAGTACCAGGCTGAAAAAGTGGCCTCTGAGGTGCACACATGGTTTTTCAAAGATTTGGCCCTGTGACCTACTGTTTGACCAAATTTCAAACTTCTCCAAGATATCCAGACAAAAATTCCGACCAAGTTTTATGAGTATCAGGCTGAAATGGTGGCCTCTAAAGTGCTCACAAGTTTTCAAATATCTGGCCCTGCGACCTACAAGTACTTTTTACTAAAATTCAAACTCGCACAAGATATCATCAAAACAATCGTTCTGACCTAATTTCATAAGTATCTGGCTGAAAATGTGGCCTATAGAGGGCAGACAAGGTTTTCCTAAGATTTAACTTGACATGACCCCATTTCAAAGTTGTCCGATGTATCATCAAGACAAACATTCTAACCAATCTTCATGAGAACCAGGCTGAAAATGTGGCCTCTACGGTGCTCACAAGAACTTTTCTAGGATTTGGCCCGGTGGCCTATATTTTGACCCAACATAACCCATTTTCAAACTTGTCTCAGATATCCAGACAAACAATCTGGCAGTTTTATAAGTATCAGAGGTAAAAATCGATGTCGTTGTTTTCGAATGTAATTGACTAAAACTAGATACCAAAGTTCCAATAACCTCGTTGTGAATCGGAAATTTCACGAAGACGGCTGCTTGGAACAATGTTATGGAAGGCTGCTGTAAACTAACGTATTACAATAGATTAAACGACTTCTTTCTACTTCTTTTCATCGACGTGGAGCTTAATGTTCAGCATTTTTTCATATGTAGATGCCATACCATAATGAATAGTAAACACAAAAACCCAACAAAATCACTCAACTTCATTGTCGTTAACATTGTAATCTTTAAATCATATTATCAATCTATTTTACTCGAATGAATTTCCTTCAACTACACTTTTTTCCCTAAACTGAATGACATACGAATCAAATTTTCTTGACACAAAGAATCACTCTGTCATAGTTATTTGAAATCCATCGCACGTGTTCATAGTTTCTTTAAGGACACAGACTCAGGGCCTATATCCCGTTTGTGTGTGTGTGTGTGTAACTCTGAAAACTTTTAGTACACGATATACTGTTGTTGAACAAAGAGTATGGGGTATACCAATTAAACGACGGGTGGACAATCATTTTTCTTTCTTGTTAGCCGACAAGTGCTACATTAATTCCAGTTATGAGGGATTAATAAAACACAAGTGTGAATGTCAATGGACCCTTCGATCGCTACGTAGAACTTCTGTCGCTTTTGCAGACAATGAAGGCTATAATCAGACTGCACAGAATATGCAGTCTTAACTTAGATCTATAATGTGATCTTAAACAGTCCGGCCAAAACAGCTGCGGAATCGCAATAATTAAGCTTTTCATCCCGAACTAAAAAACGTCCATTTCGTTCAGCTAGTGCAGGTTAACAGGGTAAAACAATGGTATAGACACAGAAGATCCCTTCGGTCCCGCGTAGGACCAATGAGGTCAACCGTCAGTTCATTACCTTTTTCTAATATGATTTATTTAAGAGTCGGCATATTTTTTTTTTCCATTTTCATTTGATTTCTTTTTATTTTTGCTACGCGACATGAAAACGGTGATCACATCCACATTTAATAGAAATGCTTGCATTTTAAGAACGTTTTCTAGAGTTTTAATTCTTCCCTATAATTTCTACTTTTCATTATATAAAATTTTATGCAGAGCACAAAAATAAAAAGAAAATTATATGCTTCGCATTCGTTTTCTTGTTAAATGCCTGTTTCCATGGTAACAGTATATCCTTAAAGTCTAAAAATAGTGACTTTTGCTTGAAAATGATTATAACATTGATTATAACATTGTCAGACAAGTTTAATTTTATAGTTTATATAAAATCTTAGCTAAATATTTGTATATTCTTATCTAGCATTAAGAAAATTTGAATTCCATTCACATGTTTTCAGAAAGGGTCATTTTTTAGCAATTTCGTATTCACAAAAATGCCGAAAACAATAAGAGTTCTGCAGGTAAAATTGGGTTACAAAAATACCCTTCCATAGATTTTGTCCATTTTTCCTGTATAGAATCCTTGAAGTATCTTTTTAAATTTAACAAAAAAAAGAGAATAGTTTGTTGAGTTCAGATTTTCACAAAATTACAGTTTCCATGGCAAACATAAAACAGATGTATAAAAAATTCCAAGTTTTACTTAAAACTAAGCTTTTTTTTTTTTTTTTTTTGAAAACATACAAGCATAGTCATGTATTAGTACAATAAACCATTTGATATGTCAAATTTAAATGACAGATCATCTATTATCAAAGACCACCCAGAAGTGAAGATTGGTTAGGGTAAACATAGTAAATGTTCAAATTTATTTTGAATTCGGCTCCTAAAATCTTTGAAGTATGTAAGCTAGTTACAATATGCAGCACTTAACATTAGGTTAGTATGAGTATAATCCTGGATAAACACCCCACTTTACCCTTTCTGCCCCATAGGCGAAAACAAGAGGCTTTAGGGATAGATTGAGATCAGACTGCATGGAATGTGCAGTCGGATTTTGGACCTATACCAGCCGTTTGTTTGTTCAAGTCTGTAGGCTAGTAATTCGACGTAAGCTAGTATTTCAACGTCCACTTTTCCTTGGCTCGTTCGAAGATTCTGATGTCTCATCGCGAGAAAACGTTTCTGTGGACTTTTCATTAGAAGAAGTCTGTTGGGAACTGACAGTGACCCTCATTTCTTCTGCCTTGCTCATTGCATACAGTCGGCATGTCTTGTAGCATTATTTATTGGAATTGAAGACTGAAACCTCGAAATACGGTCTAACTTTCTTCGCTAAATGTCTTTTTAACCCTTTACCACATGAAAACATGTTAGACTCGTCCAAATTGAAAGCATTTGCAGGTGACAATATCAGTGTGGCTCAAATATGACAATTCTTTAATAGGGTAGAAAACATTGTGGGAAAAGGAAAAAATGCTGATAACTTTTTGCCACAATGTTCTCCAAAGGCTTCACCCTCAGGGTCGTGAAAACTCCGGATTGTGTTGTAAAGGGTTAAAGCGAAACATGTTTAGGCTACCAATGACTTCGCGCCGTATAGTGAAACTATCCGAGTACTTCTTTCTTCGTGAAGAGCCCAATACCGTCCTTACACTTATATGCCTTCTTAGTGCTCAAAATTTGATTTTGAAAGTAATGAGATCATTCAAAAGGACGAACACACCTGGACGAACGAGCCCTGACGAACAAGCCCGGGGACGTAACAGCTCGTTTCCATGCACACTAGATTGCGCAAAAAAATCTCGAAAATCTCCTTAAACATGCACATGGTTGGATATATGCTTGAATAACTTTACTTGCCTGTGTAAAATTTACCTTCATGTGTGGTACATTCACTAATATTTAAACCATTCATCTAGATCTACCACAAATTATTTTCAAAAATATATGAAGAAAAGGAAATTATCACTTTCAGCACAATGACAACATAGCAGATCCATGAAAAAGGACGAATGCCTGACGATTTTAAAAGCAGTTGCTCCGTTTCCTAGTATGATTTCCATGTCTTGTATTTGTGCAATAACTGATCATGATACTTGGTTTAATTTATGGTTTAATTTTTTTAAGTTAAACGTATTTCTAAGCTAAAGACTATTTACCCAAACGTTTACGGAAAGGACAAATTTCAAATATTTTATTCATTTCATCCCGAAACGATGAGATTGGTGGCCTATTTTACAATATCGGCTAATCGTTTGGATATTAGAAGATTACAAGATTCTGATTAATTTTCAAGAGTGTTAGGCTGAAAATTTGGCCTCTATAGTGCAAACATGTTTTTCTAAGATTTAGCCCAGTGACCTACTTTTTGGTCCGACATGGGCCAATTTCGGGCTTGTAAAAGTTTTTATCAAGACAAACATTCTGGTCAAGTTTCTTGAGTAAAATGTGGCCTCTAGAGTGCACACAAGGCAAATGTTGACAACCGCACGACGCACAGATGAACACCGGACACAGTACGATCACAAAAGCGCGCCTTGAGCACTTGGTGCTCAGGTGAGCTAAAAATCTAAAACAATGGTAGAGAATCGAAACTGTGCCCATCAGATAATAAGTGTTACACATTTACCGCTTAGCTTAAAAGGATCTTCAAAGTGTCATCAATCCTTCATTTCTTTTCGCCATCAAAAGTGAACCATTACTTAGCAGATACATACAAGTTATAGTGCAAAGTTTATAATGTTGACTTAGGGTTGAACCATGTTGGCTACCAAGACTAAACTTACTTCGTTTCTTAGAAATGGTTGTTCATAAATGTTTTATAACAGATGTGAACAATGTCACGATCCAGGCATAACTAGAACGACAGTAAATCAAAACCAGCAGCAAGCTCATGACAAATAACAAAATTTAACAACAAAAAACAAAATTTGACAATTAATGAAAGTTAATTTACCAACAAAATTCAAGTTACATCTTAGAAGACAAAGAAAAGTCCCTAAATAGTTGTCGGATATAGTTCTCAAAAGTTTTATCTGATCCACAAACTATTCTTTAAAACAAATATGAGCACCTCTTAAAACATGTATAAAGTTTAATTTGCAGTTCAACCCTAAACCTGATGGTAATTCACAAAGGTGATCATTCAAAAAGGGGGTACCCTTCAAAAAGGCACTTACAAAATGTTCTATCCAATATTTATTACACTGAGGAACTTTCTATACATTTTGAGATCAAGAAAATTCTGGGGCATGAATCAGACATTTGTTGTTGATAATATAATATTGATAATTTCTTGATCTTTCTATTTGTTTCTCAAAACTTATAATCTGGGAAATTGTTGCATAACATTTAAATTTCTTCTGTACCCCAAATCGTTCCACAAACTTCGACAACATTCCGATGGAAAGTTCTTCAGTAGTAGGGAAAATTCTGGAGTATTAAATTTCCTTCCAAACTGTTCCATGAGTGTACATAATATCATCAAGATTTTCCAGTCATTTTGTTGGAATCTAGCGAATAATATATGAATTTCAAGCAATAAAACATCTGAAAAGGCAAAGGGCGTTCAAAAAAGAGCACAACCATGCAACAAACTTTCCCGCACAACGATTGCCATTACCTGCACGCTTCGTAAAGCATTTCAAGAAAGTCCCGTAAATGTAAAATGTCAAGATAGCCATTCAGACATGAACAAGTTGCCTCTGTTGGAATATTCTGTCTGATATCTTCATTTTACTAGGTCTAAGAATGGGTATAACTAGATATCGAAAATAGCCTATTTTCGCAAAAATAGCTTTTCCTCTACGAAAATAGCTTCCATTAGTTGATATCTGGATACATGTTTAAATATATTGCTTTTACTTGCCATTTTTAGATATTTTCATAATATATATTGATAACGTGTTTAAAAGGGATGGATTGTAATCAATCGATCTTAATAAAGCTTTTATACGACCGAACCGTGCATGTATAGCCTACTTTCGCGAAAACAGCTTTCCCTGTACGAAAATAGCTTCCATTAATTAATACATATGCTATCTTTTATTATATACATGAAACGTGTTTAAAAGTCGTGATTTCTTTGTATTTGTTCGGTTGAACAACAATATAAACAAGAGGGCCATGATGGCCCTGGATGGCCCTGGATCGCTCACCTGAGTCAATGGGCGAAATTTCACTCCAGGGTCATAATGATCCAATTTAAACCTCATCTGAGATTATTATTAAAACAAGAGGGCCATGATGGCCCTGTATCGCTCCACTGGCTTATAAATATTAACCATAAAGAGAAGTCTTCACTATATAAGCCCTCATAAAACTTTGAACCCAGGGCTACAGTCGGACTAAATGGAGAATATGTGTATTAGAAGAATAACATGCCAAATTTGGGAGTTCTTGGCCTTATGGCTAGTAACATAACGGTTTCTGAAGTTTTCACTCCATAAACCCATGTAAAACTTGTGACCCCTGGTGCAGGGACAAACTTGATCCTAGGGCTGTAACTTGGACCCTCTTTGTAGTTGTCCACTAGACAATGCTATAATTATGCAAAATTTGGAAGCCTAAGCCTTATGGCTATGTACACCAAGATTTAAAAGTTTTCCTTATATAAGCCAATGTAAATCTTGTGAACCTGCCCCCCCCCCCCCCAGCATGAGGCCAAATTGACCCCAGGACTGTAATTTGGGCACTTTTGGTAGACCCCCACTAGATCAAGCTAAATGCAAAATTTGGTAGCTCTAGGCCTTATGGCTAGGTACAGGAAGATTTTTAAAGTTTTCTCTATATAAGCCTATGTAAAACTTGTGACCCCTGGGGCAGAGCCAATTTTGACCCCAGGGCTATAATTTGAAGAAACCTGATAGAGGTCTACTACATAAAGCTACATGCCAAGTTTGGTAGCCCTATGCCTTATGGTTTCAGACAAGAAGATTTTTAAAGATTTCCAATATTTTTCAGTTTTGTTGCCATGGCAACCAGAGTTTTTGAAGGAATCAAATTCTTTCAAGAAATTCTGAAGAGGACCATGGCAGGATCATTTCTGTGAAGTTTCATGAAAATTGGATGGGTAGTTTCAGAGAAGAAAATGTTTGAAATAAAAGTTAACGCACGGACGGACGGACTGACGGACGGACGGACGCATGGACGGACGCATGGACGCACGACGGACACCGGGCCATGACATAAGCCCGCTGGCCTTCGGCCAGTGGAGCTAATAAATCAAAGTACTGAACAAAGATTCTGACCGACTGTCAGGTCAATTGAGCTGAAAATGTGGCCTCCGGAGTGTCCAAAATGTATTTCTTCAATCTGACCTAGTGACCTAGTTTATGACCCTATGTGACCATATTTCAAACTCATCCGAGACATCAAAACAAACTTGTTGACCAAGGTTCAGATGAATTGTGCAAGAATTGCTGCCTCTAGAGTGCCCACAAGGTATTTCTTCAATGTGACCCGGTGACATTGTTTATGACCCTATGTGACCCAATTTTGAGCTCATCCGAGCTCAATTTTGAGCTCATCCGAGATATCATCAAGACAAACACGCTGACCAATTTTCCGGTAAATTGAGCAAGAATTGTGGCCACTAGAGCGCTCACAAGATATTTCTTTGAATCTGACCTAGTGACCTAGTTTATTATCCTATGTGACCCAATTTTGAACTCATCCAAGATTTTATCAGGACAAACATGCTGATCAATTTTCAGGTCAATGAGTAGGAATTGAAAGCCCCTTGCGCCTACAAGGAATTTCTGTAAGTTGACCTAGTGACCAAAAGGTTGACCAATGTGACTAAAATTCAAACTCATCTGAAATTTCATCAAGAAAAACATTCTGACCAATTTTTAAGTCAATTCAGCAATAAATGTGGCCTCTAAAGTGCCCACAATGTATTTCTTTATTTGACCTTGTGACCTAGTTTATGACCCAATATATCCTAAATATTCGAACTCATCCGAGATTTTATTAAGACAAAGATTCTGACCAATTTTCTAGACAACTGAGCAATAAATGTGGCCTCTGACTGCCCACAAGGTATTTCTTTAATTTGACCTACTGACTTAGATTACGTCCCCAGGTGACCCAGTTTTCAAGTTATCCTAAATTTCATCAAGACAAACATTCTGACTGATATTCAGGTCAATTGAGCAAAAAATGTGACCTCTAGAGTGCCCACAAGGTATTACTTTAATTTGACCTAGTGACCTAGTTTATGACCCCAACTCATCCTAGATTTAACCCTTTACTACACAATCCCGACTTTTAACGACCCCGAGATAGACCCCTTTTAAAAACATTGTGGGGAAAGTAGAAAATGCTGGTAACCAGCATTTTCTCCTTTTCCCACAATGTTTTCTGCACTTCACAAAATAAATTTCAATTTTTGAGCCACATTTACTTTGTCATCTGCAAATGCTTTGAATTTGGACAAGTCTAAAATTTTGTCATTAGGTTTAGAGTTAATTAAGACAAGCATTCTGACCAATTGTCAAGTTAATTGAGCGAAAAATGTGGCGTCTAGAGTGCCCACAAGGTATTTCTTTAATTTGACTTAGTGACATAGTTCATGACCTCAGATGACCAAAATTTCATCAAGATAAATATTCTGACCAATTTTCAGGTCAGTTGAGTGAAAAATGCAGCCTCTAGAGGGTCCACAAAGTATTTCTTTAATTTGACCTAGTGACCTACTTTATGACCCTATTTCAATCTCATCTGAGATTTGATTAAGGCAAACATTCTGATAAATTTTCAAGTCAATTGAGCAAAAAATGTGGCCTCAAGAGTGTCCACAAGGTATTTCTTTAATTTGACCTAGAGACCTAGTTTATGACCCTAGGTGACCCAAATTCGAACTATTCCAAGATTTTATCAAGACAAGCCATTTTTCAGGTCAAATGAGTAATAAATGTGGCCTCTTGAGTGTCCATAATGTATTTCTTTAACCCTTTACCAGACAAGCCCTGGTTTTCACGTGTCTGCAGTACAAGCCTTTTGAAAACACTGTGGGAAAAGGAGGAATTGCTCGTAACGAGCAATTTCTCCTTTTCCCATAGTGTTTTCTACCCTTTTTGAGAACTTTCTGCCACTTTCATCAAATCTGACGAATTTTCAAGTCAAGTGAAAAATGTGGCCTCTACAGTCCACACCAGGTATTTCTTTAATTTGACCTAGTGACCTAGTTTTTGATCTCACATGACCCAATTTCAAACACATCCGATTTTTATCAAGACAAACATTCTGACCAAGTTTCCTGAGTATCAGACTGAAAATGTATCCTCTAGAACGCACACACGGTTTTTCTAGGATTTGACCTGAAGACCTAGTTTTTGAACTGAGGTGACTCAGATTCACATCCTTTCAAGACATCATCAAGACAAAGATTCTGACCAAGTTTCACAAGTATCTGACTAAATATGTAGCTTTTAGAGTGCTAACACAGTTTTTCTAAGATTTGACCTCGAGACCTAGTTTTTGAGCCCACATGACCCAATTTCAAAGTCGTCCAAGATTTTCTCAAGACAAACATTCTGACCAAGTTTCACAAGTATCTGACTAAAAATGTGGCCTCTAGAGTGCACACAAGGTTTTTCTAAGATTTGATCTAGTGACCTAGTTTATGACCCCACATGACCCAATTTTGAACTCGTTCGAGATGTCATCAAGACAAACTTTCTGACCAAGTTTCACAAGTATCTGACAGAAAAATGTGGCCTCTAGAGCGCACAAAGGTTTTTCTAAGATTTGACCTAGTGACCTTGTTTTTGACCCCACATGATCCAATTTCGAACTCGTTCGAGATATTATCAAGACAAAGATTCTGACCAAGTTTCACAAGTATCTGACTGAAGATATTGTCTCTAGAGTGCTAACAAGGTTTTTCTAATATTTGACCTCGTGACCTAGTTTTTGAGCCCACATGACCCAATTTCGAACTCATACGAGATTTTATCAAGACAAACATGCTGACCAAGTTTCACAAGTATCTGACAAAAAAATGTGGTCTCTAGAGTGCACACAGGGTTTTTTCTAATATTTGACCTAGTACCTAGTTTTTGACCCCACATGACCCAATTTCGAACTCGTTCGAGATGTCATCAAGACAAACATTCTGACTAAGTTTCACAAGTATCTGACTGAAAATGTTGCCTCTAGAGCGCATACAAGGTTTTCCTAATATTTGACCCAGTGACCTAGTTTTTGACCCCACATGACCCAACTTCCAACTTGTCCGTGATTTTATCAAGACAAACGTTCTGATTAAGTTTCATGAGGATCGGACTGAAAATGTGGCCTATAGAGCGCACACAAGCTAAAATTTGACGACGGACACAGCACGATCACAAAAGCTCCCCTTGAGTACTTCGTACTCAGGTGAGCTAATAAACAGGAAAATGCTAATTACAAAGCATTACAAATGCAAAACATCTGCGATAAAAATAGCACATTACAATTACAAAAATAGCCCTATTGCAAGTCTCGTTTGATAAACAAATATTACTTCCATTTATTTATTTGCTTATTTTTCTATTCATATACACTGTATCAATATTTACATGATAATTGTTATTTACATAGTACAATGGTGGACAGAATTATAATCTATGGGACTGTACCAAAGCACCAAATAGAAGACCGAAAACGATTATCGCAATTGTAACATTGTATTATATTCTTGTCATCCCGTATTGTATTAGTTGTATTGTACGTTTGTAACCGATTTGTTTCTCTCTCTGTCTGACAGAACTATTTTCGTAGCGACTTAAACTGTTAACATAAGCTATTTACGTTAGGTTGCTATGTTTCTATCGAATGAGACAAGTTATTTTCGTAGTCGAAAAAAAAAATCTCAGAGAAAAGAAATGTGGAAAGAGGCAGCAATCACACGTATATTTTAGAGGGGCAATTCCGATATAAAGCATCGTGGGAAAAAGGAGAAAATGCCGGTAACCAGCATTTTCGCCTTTTCACACAATGGTTTGTACCCTTTCTTCCGAAACTTGCATAACTTTAGAACAGAGAGACACACAGAGGTGGATGGTTCATAGTGTATTTGATTGATATATGCAACTGTAATTAATTACTCGAGTATGTAATTATTCTATTATACAAGCAATTAATGGCTTGTGATTTGCTTGCGATGAGTAACACAGATCTATCTTTTCGATAAAAAGGGGTCCAAGCATAAACTATTGCATAATGTCTTTCGCTATTTTTGGTGACAATTACATTTCTAGATTAGAACAGTTCACTCATGCTAATCTTGGATTTAAACATCAATATATATTCTATGGAGTTCCAGGAATGACCTCTAGAAGAAAGTTTGAAGCGATGTTCGATCGCCTTTGTTCTGACCAACCTAGGAATGCATCTTAAATTAATCTATAGTTCTGCTAACGTATAACTTCATGTACATGCATTTGCAGACGTCGTCTCAGATATTTTACTCGTTAGGGAATCTTTAAACGGGTGCCGAAAACAACGTCAGACTTGCCCAGCTCCAAATCGATCTTAACACTTAAGCTGCTGAGCGAGACTCAATTACCTTAAGTGGACAGGGTGAATCAAGACCAGACTGCACAGAACGTGCAGTCAGATCTTGGATCTACACTGTCCGATATTATTTTATCCAAAAAATAAGTTTGAAATAGTAACATTTGTATTTTTACTACCGGCTGGAAAGGTTTATTTAATTTATTTAGCTGTAAAAGGGTGAATATATTTAACTGTAATTAATTATGATTGATGTAATTAGCTTATGGAACTCTTGAAAACATTGTGGGAAAATGAGAAGATGCTGGTTAGAAGAATGGTCTTCCTCTCCTATAAAGTTATTAAAAAGTAACTTTGTAATGGTCCTTGAAACCCGCAATTATGTCATATAGGAATAAATGGTTTAATTTTTTTTCCCAGCCTTTTCTCCTTATTGTAATGTTATCAGAAACTAAGTGGTCGGTAAAAAGTCAAGATGTGAGGTAAATGGACAATGTGGTGTTTTCTGCATTAGAAAATATAGTAGAAAATATAGTGCAAAAGTTTTCACTGTATTGAAGCATATTTACGTCTATTTTAGGTTTGTAACATAACTATGTACTTATATTGCTGTTTCAGGTATGTTTTCAAAGTACTTGGTGGGAATAACATACAAGCCGATTGCAACCCTTCAATTATTTTCCAGGTTTTGAAGATAATCGTAGAAGAACTCAAGGCGTGTGTTGTCAAACGGGTGCCAGTCATTGCATCAATTATTGGGAGAGGGAGATTTCCACCTTGGACTAACACATGATTACAAGACATGTATTCAACGTCGTAAGGAAATCTGTGAATTCAAAACCGAAAAAGTACCTAAAATCCGACTGTATAGATCTTGGTAAACGCCTGAAATGTCCAAGACATTACGACAGTGACCTTGTTCATTCCCATTCCAGTAGACTTTTAAAGTTAAGATGTGAAATTGTTCGTGCATTTGGTAAATGTGAAATTTAAATTGGTGTATCACATGTTTTACGAGAATTAAATAGTGCCTAGAATAAAATTTCCTATTTTCTTTGATATTCTAGCTAACCCATTATCGATAATGAATTAAAGAATTCTAGACTGGTGCCTGGTCAATCTCATCTTCGCAAGCTAAGGTATAGATCACTACACGTTTAGATCTTATTAATCTACGTAGTGATCGTCAGTCACCTTGGCTTGCGAATATGAGTCAATCTGCAAAGAAAATGCGAAAGGTGCAAACGCTTCATGTGCAGTCTGGCGCGGGTCAATATGCAGAGTTATTTACAGAAAACATTGTTTTCGCAAAAAGTATTGAACCGGTCGACCTGCATGGACTGTGCAGTCTGACCGAAGTATATACTTTGCGCAAGTGTATGGAGATCCCCTTTCCTTTCTCGGTTTAATTTGCAAAAATACATGGTTAAACATGGATAACACTTACATTCCCAAATACAAGAGAGCCATGATGGCCCTGTATCGCTCCACTGGCTTATAAATATAAACCATGAAGAGAAGTCTTCACTATATAAGCCCTTATAAAACTTTGACCCCAGGGCTACAGTCGGACTAAATGGGGAATATGTGTATTAGAAGAATAACATGCCAAATTTGGGAGTTCTTGGCCTTATGGCTAGTAACAAGACGGTTTCTGAACTTTTCACTCCATAAACCCATGTAAAACTTGTGACCCCTGGTGCAGGGCCAAACTTGATCCTAGGGTTGTAACTTGGGCCCTCTTTGTAGTTGTCCACTAGATAATGCTATAATTATGCAAAATTTGGTAGCCTAAGCCTTATGGCTACGTACACCAAGATTTTAAAGTTTTCCCTATGTTAGCCTATGTAAATCTTGTGAACCCCGCCCCCCCTCGTGCCCAGCGTGAGGCCAAATTGACCCCAGGACTATAATTTGGGCACTTTTGGTAGACCCCAACTAGATCAAGCTAAATGCAAAATTTGGTAGCTCTAGGCCTAATGGCTAGGTACAGGAAGATTTTTAAAGTTTTCTCTATATAAGACTATGTAAAACTTGTGACCCCTGGGGCAGAGCCAATTTTGACCCCAGGGCTATAATTTGAAGAAACTTGATAGAGGTCGACTACATAAAGCTACATGCCAAATTTGGTAGCCCTATGCCTTATGGTTTCAGACAAGAAGATTTTTAAAGTTTTCTCTATATAAGCCTATGTAAAACTTGTGACCCCTGGGGCAGAGCCAATTTTGACCCCAGGGCTATAATTTGAAGAAACTTGATAGAGGTCGACTACATGAAGCTACATGCCAAATTTGGTAGCCCTATGCCTTACGGTTTCAGACAAGAAGATTTTTAAAGTTTTCTCTATATAAGCCTATGTAAAACTTGTGACCCCTGGGGCAGAGCCAATTTTGACCCCAGGGCTATAATTTCAAGAGACATGATAGAGGTCTACTACATAAAGCTACATGCCAAATTTGGTAGCCCTATGCCTTATGGTTTCAGACAAGAAGATTTTTAAAGATTTCCAATATTTTTCAGGTTTGTTGCCATGGCAACCACAGTTTTTGAAGGAATCAAATTCTTTCAAGAAATTCTGAAGAGGACCATGGCAGGATCATTTCTGTGAAGTTTCATGAAAATTGGATGGGTAGTTTCAGAGAAGAAGATGTTTGAAATAAAAGTTAACGCACGGACGGACGCACGCATGCACGCACGCACAGACGCATGCACGACGGACACCGGGCCATGACATAAGCCCGCTGGCCTTCGGCCAGTGGAGCTAATAAATCAAAGTACTGAAAGTACTGACAGACTAGCGAATTTAATTGATTGATTGTTTGTATGGTGCTTAACCCTGTTTTCAACATTATTTCAGTTATGCAGCAGTGGACAGTGCACATATCTATGCTTTCCTGGAGTTTCTTTTACCAGTACTCTGCACAATATTCTTTCCAAGCCACTGGCTGTTTTCCAACATTTATATTATAACCATCGTCGAAACGTGAGAGAGAAATGAATACTGTCGCAATGACTATCATCAATCCTCGGAAAGAAATTTGCCGGGTCGGGGATCGAACCAGCGACCTCCTGTTCCCAAGTCCTGTACACTACCGACTGAGCTGCTGGGGCTATGCATGCTATTGGTCAACTGTAATCCAGTTTAAGTTTAGCCCTTAACCTGCTAAAAATGTTAAACAAAACTTTCAAGGCGATGGTAAACACCTGAATATTGCTATTTTAAAGTTACAATTTAGAGAAAATGATATATTCTCTTATCGAACAGTGTAGATCCAAGATCAGACTGCATGTTCTGCGCAGTCTGATCTTAATCCACACTCCGCAAAACGTAATTGAGTCGCGGTAGTGCTGGTAAAAGAAACTCCAGGAAAGCATGGATAGGTGATTTGGCCGCTGCAGTATCACTGAAATAATGTTGAAAACGACATTAAACACCATGCAATCAATTAGTCAATATCCAATAGCACAAGATATAGTTAACTATTTAACTCTCTTTACAAAACGAAAAATTTTACGCCAGTCCAAATTTAAAGCTGTTGCAAACCATAAATTAAAAGTGGCTGAACTGATGAAACCTGGTTCCAAAAGGGCAGAGAACAATGTTGGAAAAGGATCAAATGATGGTTACCAGCATTTTCTCCATTTCTTGCAATGTTTTCAAAGGGATTTTTCCCAGCATCGTTAAAACTTGGGACTGTTTGGTAAAAGGTTAATTCTCAAGACTAGACTAACAGTTTAACATAACAGTTAACTGTACACAATGATCTAAATAATGAATGACTGAAGAAATGACAAGGGTCCCTGTCCAGTGAGGGATTTGCTACAAGTTACCTAGGTGTATCTGTTAAAAGATTCATTCATAATGTTACAGTCGTGTAGGAAAAAGTGATTCTCTGCTTTGCATAGAACACTTAATTTACATATAAGCAAAGATCTTGTACCTTATAAATGATACATGTATCTTGTTCGGTTTATTATTTTCTAAGACGACATGTTCATATTGGAGTAGCAGAGATTTAGTGGTTTTTGTCAAACTTGTGATATATAACAGAATTAAGATTTATAACAGAAAGAAGTATTTTTCTGTGAGGCAGTATTTGGCAACTGTGGGGTTTTTCTGTTTACTTTGACTCTAGGTCAATCATGATGCCTATAGACTAGCTACGGTAGTCTAAAAACGCATAAGCGCACGGTAAATAACAAAACTGTCCAAGATAAGGCTGGACATTATGTACGGCCTAATCTCGATCCATGCTAACTTTAAATGCCCGTTTCCGCACTTGGCGATGAAAACATTAAATAATACCAGTCCCATTCTGTTTACTACAGAGAACATCACATTACACAGACGAAAATAGCACAATTACAGTTGCGAAAAAAGCCGTAGTACTTGTTTTCTTTTGATTAAAATGTGTCTGTTTTATTTTATTCTTTATTCTATTATTGAAATGTGAATATTAAAATGAAAATAGTTGATACACAGTGCACTGATGGTCAGAATTATATATCACCAAAGTACAAAATAGAAGACCAAAAATCGATTGTCGCAAATTTATAGAAAGTGTGGCAATAATAGATCATTATGTAGGTATTATAATCCGATCGGGTGTTTGTTTATGGAAGGGGACATCCGCCAATTCAATCATTATTCATGATGAGACTTTCATTATTCCTGATGAAATTTTCAACTATATTTTACAATTTTACCGTTGACTTGCAATTACGTTTTGCCTATTATATTGTCTATGTTGACATTTAAATTACTTTTTTTGTTACTTCATTTTACAACAAACTATTTTTGATCTAATTCTATCATTTTTAATTCTTCATTTAACCCTTCCTAATATATTTGAGACATTTAATTTCATGTCGACATTCTTAACACAACGAGAAAGATCGATGTTTAAATTATAAATTATCAACCAAAAGAGTTTTACTAAAAATCATTTCAAAAGTTTCAATTTCCAATTTATAATGACAACAAGGCCAAGTAAAAGACAAACAACGAAATTGAATTCTTCTTTGCGATGAAATCTGGCCCTTCTAAAATATGGGAGGTAACTCTTAAAACAAGAGGACCATGATGGTCCTAAATCGCTCACCTGAAATGCAACTCAGCTCAACACCATAATGCTACATTCCAAATATGAAAGCTCTAGCCCTTATGGTTTGGGACAAGAAGATTTTTAAAGATTTCCTTCTTTATCTCTATGTGAAATCCGAGAACCCACAACATAGGGTCAATTTTTAACACCAGGGCCATACTTTGAAGTATTTTGGTAGAGGGTCACTAGATGATGCTACATGCCATATATGAAAGCTCTAGCCCTTACAGTTTGGGACAAGAAGATTTTTAACGATTTCCTTCTTTATCTCTATGTGAAATCTGAGAACCCACAACATAGGGCCAATTTCCACACTCAGGCCATTTTTTGAAGTATTTTGGTAGGGGGCCACTAGATGATACTACATGCCATATATGAAAGGTCTAGCCCTTATGGTTTGGGACAAAAAGATTTTTAAAGATTTCCTTCTTTATCTCTATGTGAAATCCGAGAACCCACAACATAGGGCCATTTTCAACACTAGGGCCATAATTTGAAGTATTTTGGTAGAGGGCCACTAGATGATGCTACATGCCAAATATGAAAGCTCTAGCCCTTACGGTTTGGGACAAGAAGATTTTTACAGATTTCCTTCTTTATCTCTATGTGAAATCCGAGAACCCACAACATAGGGCTAATTTCCAGACCTGGGCCATTATTTGAAGTATTTTGGTAGAGGGCCACTAGATGATACTACATGCCATATATGAGAGCTCTAGCCCTTAAGGTTTGGGACAAGAAGATTTTTAAAGATTTCCTTCTTTATCTCTATGTGAAATCTGAGAACCCACAACATAGGGCCATTTTCAACACTAGGGCCATAATTTGAAGTATTTTGGTAGAGGGCCACTAGATGATGCTACATGCCAAATATGAAACCTCTAGCCCTTATGGTTTGGGACAAGAAGATTTTTACAGATTTCCTTCTTTATCTCTATGTGAAATCCGAGAACCCACAACATAGGGCTAATTTCCACACTAGGACCATTATTTGAAGTATTTTGGTAGAGGGCCACTAGATGATACTACATGCCATATATGAGAGCTCTAGCCCTTATGGTTTGGGACAAGAAGATTTTTAAAGATTTCCTTCTTTATCTCTATGTGAAATCCAAGAACCCACAACATAGGGCCATTTTCAAGACTAGGGCCATAATTTAAAGTATTTTGGTAGAGGGTCACTAGATGATGCTACATGCCAAATATGAAAGCTCTAGCCCTTAAGGTTTGGGACAAGAAGATTTTTACAGATTTCCTTCATTATCTCAATGTGAAATCCGAGAACCCACAACATAGGGCCATTTTCAACACTAGGGCCATTATTTGAAGTATTTTGGTAGAGGGCCACTAGATGATACTACATGCCATATATGAGAGCTCTAGCCCTTATGGTTAGGGACAAGAAGATTTTTAAAGATTTCCTTCTTTATCTCTATGTGAAATCCGAGAACCCACAACATAGGGCTAATTTCCACACTAGGGCCATTATTTCAAGTATTTTGGTAGAGGGCCACTAGATGATACTACATGCCATATATGAGAGCTCTAGCCCTTATGGTTTGGGACAAGAAGATTTTTAAAGATTTCCTTCTTTATCTCTATGTGAAATCTGAAAACCCACAACATAGGGCCATTTTCAAACTAGGGCCATAATTTGAAGCATTTTGGTAGAGGGCCACTAGATGATGCTACATGCCATATATGAAAGCTCTAGCCCTTATGGTTTGGGACAAAAAGATTTTTACAGATTTCCTTCTTTATCTCTATGTGAAATCCGAGAACCCACAACATAGGGCCAATTTCCACACTAGGGCCATTATTTTAAGTATTTTGGTAGAGGGCCACTAGATGATACTACATGCCATATATGAGAGCTCCAGCCCTTATGGTTTGGGACAAGAAGATTTTTAAAGATTTCCTTCTTTATCTCTATGTGAAATCCAAGAACCCACAACATAGGGCCATTTTCAAGACTAGGGCCATAATTTAAAGTATTTTGGTAGAGGGTCACTAGATGATGCTACATGCCAAATATGTAAGCTCTAGCCCTTAAGGTTTGGGACAAGAAGGTTTTTACAGATTTCCTTCATTATCTCAATGTGAAATCCGAGAACCCACAACATAGGGCCATTTTCAACACTAGGGCCATTATTTGAAGTATTTTGGTAGAGGGCCACTAGATGATACTACATGCCATATATGAGAGCTCTAGCCCTTATGGTTAGGGACAAGAAGATTTTTAAAGATTTCCTTCTTTATCTCTATGTGAAATCCGAGAACCCACAACATAGGGCCATTTTCCACACTAGGGCCATAATTGCAAGTATTTTGGTAGAGGGCCACTAGATGATGCTACATGCCAAATATGAAAGCTCTGGCCGTTACAGTTTGGGACAAGAAGATTTTTACAGATTTCCTTCTTTATGTCTATGTGAAATCCGAGAACCCACAACATAGGGCCATTTTCCACACTAGGGCCATTTTTTGAAGTATTTTGGTAGAGGGCCACTAGATGATACTACATGCCATATATAAGAGCTCTAGCCCTTATGGTTTGGGACAAGAAGATTTTTAAAGATTTCCTTCTTTATTTCTATGTGAAATCCGAGAACCCACAACATAGGGCCATTTTTAAGACTAGGGAAAAAATTTGAAGTATTTTGGTAGAGGGCCACTAGATGATGCTACATGCCAAATATGAGAGCTCTAGCCCTTACGGTTTGGGACAAGAAGATTTTTAAAAATTTTTCTCTCGGTTGCCATGGCAACCAGAGTTCTTCATGGAATTCAAATCTTTGAAGTATTCTGAAAGTGCATCACCTAAGGATCATTTCTGTGAAGTTTCACTGAAATCTGTTGTGCGGTTTCAAAGGAGAAGATTTTTTAAGTAATTGTTCACGGACGGACGGACGGACACCGGACAACGATCGATCACAATAGGTCACCCTGAGCACTATGTGCTCAGATGAGCTAAAAACGACTGCTCCCCTGAACGGTGCTACGCTTTATTTTTCACAAGGAAACAAGTCCGCCTGTAAGCAGATGTGTAGTATAAAGGTCCGTGGTGGTATGAATCACTTTGACAGAGAAGTAAAATACCGGCAGGCATGTAGGTTTTTCGGCCAGCAGGGTCGCAATTTTTTGTGACTTACGCCACTTTCAAATACTTAAATCTAAGACCATACTTAAGTTAGCCCACTTTCAATTAGTGGGTTATGATTAGTATAGCTGGAAGTTTGTGTGTGCCAAATTTGAAGCAATTAAATTTGACAGTTACCTCCCATTGACCGGGTCGCACCTCGGACGTTTGGGTTTGAAAACAGATTTTTTTTGGGGGGGGGAGTCGAAACCTATCAAATTGGGTATCAAAATGTTCGTCTTGATCCCCTGAGTCCACCTATGTCAAAGAGGAAGAGGTTGGTGCATATATGAGCAGTCTGCACTATCCAGAAGGATTATAAAAGAAAGAAAAATAATTAAAGACAGACTGTCTGTAAGTGCAGTCTGATCTTGGGCTGCACTTTCATTCAGTAAAGAGTGGAGTATAAGGTCCGACTGCATGTATGTGCAGTCTGATCTTAGGCTGCACTCTCCACAAACACCATAAGAAAAATGTTGAAAGATATTGAAGGTTCGAGTTTTAGAACAAGACTGCATGTATGTGCAGTCTGATCTTGGGCTGCACTTTCATTCAGTAAAGAGTGGAGTGTAAGGTCGGACTGCATGTACGTGCAGTCTGATCTTAGGCTGCACTCTCCACAAACACCATAAGAAAAATGTTAAAAAGATATTGAAGGTTGGAGCTTTAGAACAAGACTGCATGTATCTGCAGTCTGATCTTCGGCTGTATTTTCATACAGTAAGGAGAGGAGGTTAAAATCAGCCTGCCTGTTTGTGCAGTCTGATCTTAGGCTGCACTCTACCCAAACACCATTAGAAAAATGTTGGAGACATATCAATAAATAAAAAGACCAAAGACACAACTTTGTCTTTTTAAGCAATGACTTTACGCTCCAAACGGAAGATGAAATGTGTTGGCTATGGGTTTATATTGTCCTTTTAAAAAAGGTATCCGGTAGATTTAAGCTCCACCCAAAAGGAGGGATTTTGTTCGCTACCCTCTATTCTTCTAAGTATATTGCTGGAATGGTCTAAAATTTGTCGTTCGAGTCTGATCTTGGGCTGCACTGGCAGCATTCTCATTAAGTGAAGAGTGGAGGTTAAGATCAGCCTGCATGTTTGTGCAGTCTGATCTTAGACTTCAGTCTTCAATAACATTAAGAAAACCAGTATGTTGAAAAGATTTGTCCTTTGAAAGAAGATGGGTTAGGGTCAGGAGGGAGTGCAGATTAAGATCAGACTGCATATATGAGCAGTCTGATCTTGGGCAACACTATCTACCCTCTATTCTTCTGAGTATATTGCTGGAATGGTCTACAATTTGTTGTACCAGTTAGATCTTGGGCTGCACTATCAGCATTCTCATTCAGTTAAGAGTGGAGGTTAAGATCAGCCTGTGTGTTTGTGCAGTCTGATCTTACATTGCAAGAATAGAAAGAAAACAAGTGCTTGTCAAGCACCAGATCCCCCGCCGATTGGGCTTTTTCTAACACAGCACCGAAATAAGAGCTTGAGGTGAAGATAAAAAAACAAGAGGGCCATGATGGCCCTGGGTCGCTCACCTTAGTAGAGTGCCGTTAAGGTTTTTCTTTAATTTGACCATGTGACCTAGTTTTTGACCGCAGGTGACCCAATTTCAAACTCATATTTCATGAAGACAAACATTCTGACAAATTTTCAAGTCAATTGAGCAAAAAATGTGGCCTCGAGTGCCCTAAAGGTATTTCTTTAATTTGACCTAGTGACCTAGATTATGACCCCAGGTGACCCAAATTTGAACTGGTCTTTGACTATATCAAAAGGAACATTTTAACCAATTTTCAAATCATATGAATAATAAATGTGGCCTCTAGAGTGCCCACTAGCTATTTCTTTAATTTGACCAAGTGACCTAGTTTATGACCCCAGTTGACCCAAATTCAGACTCATGTGAGATTTTACAAAGACAAACATTCTGACCAATTTTCAAGGCAATTAAGCAAAGAATGTGGCCTCTAGAGTGCCCACAAGGTATTTCTTTATTTTGACCTAGTGACCTAGTTTATGGTTCCAGGTGACCCAAATCCAAACTCATCTGGTATTTCATCAAGACAAACATTCTGGCCAAATTTCAGGTCATTTGAGCAATAAATGTGGCCTCCAGAGTGCAAACAAGGTATTTCTTTAATTTGACCCAGTGAACTAGTTTATGACCCAAGTTGACCCAAATTAATCTTATGTGAGATTTTATAAAGACAAGCTTTCTAACAAATTTTCAAGGCAATTGAGCAAATAATGTGGCCTCGAGAGTGCCAACAAGGTATTTCTTTAATTTGACCTAGTGACCTAGTTTATGACCCAAGATGACCCAATTTTGAACTCAATGAACTTGTTGCGCTTAGATGGGCAAACAAACTTAGAAGAGAATCACTACATACCAACAAATATCAAAGCTCTACGCCTTCCAGTTTTAAAGAAGAATTTTAAAGTTTTCCTTCTTTGTTACTATGCTCAAACTTGTGACCCCCGGGGCTGGGCCAGTTTTGACCCAGGGACATCATATGAACAAACTTGGTAGAGGTCCACTAGGAAATGCAACATACCAAATATCAAAGCGCCACACCTTTCAGTTTCACCTTTCAGTTTCAGAAAAGAAGAATTTTAAAGTTTTCCTTCTTTGTTCCTATGTTCGAACTTGTGACCCCAGGGGCTGGGCCAGTTTTGACCCAAGCAGCATCCTTGGAACAAACTTGGTAGAAGTCCACTAGGAGATGCTACATACCAAATATCAAAGCTCTATGCCTTCCCATTTAAGAGAAAAAAAAAAATGAAAGTTTTCCTTCTTTGTTCCTATGTTCGAACTTGTGATCCCCGGGGCAGGGCCAGTTTTCACCCCAAGGGCATCATATGAACAAACTTGGTAGAGGTCCACTAGGAGATGCTTAATGCCAAATATCAAAGCTCTATGCCTTCTAGTTTTACAGAAGAAGATTTTTAAAATTTTCCTTCTTTGTTCCTATGTTGGAAATTGTGACCCCCGGGGTGGGGCAGTTTTGACCCCAGGGGCATCATATGAACAAACTTGGTAGAGGTCCACTAGGAGATGCTACATGCCAAATATCAAAGCTCTACGCCTTCAAGTTTCAGAGAAGAAGATTTTTAAAGTTTTTCTTATTTGTTACTATGCTCAAACTTGTGACCCCCGGGGTAGGGCCAGTTTTGACCCCAGGGGCATCATATGAACAAACTTTGTAGAGGTCCACTAGGCAATGCTACATACCAAATATCAAAGCTCTACGCCTTCCAGTTTCAGAGAAGATGATTTTTAAAGTTTCCCCTCTTTGTTCCTATGTTCGAACTTGTGACCCCCGGGGCAGGGCCAGTTTTGACCCCAAGGGCATCATATGAACAAACTTGGTAGAGGTCCACTAGGAGATGCTTCATGCCAAATATGAAAGCTGTATGCCTTCTAGTTTCAGAGAAGAAGATTTTTAAAGTTTTCCTTCTTTGTTTCTATGCTCAAACTTGTGACCCCTGGGGCGGGGCCAGTTTTGACCCCAGGGGTATCATATGAACAAACTTGGTAGAGGTCCACTAGGAGATGCTACATGCCAAAAATCAAAGCTCTATGCCTTCGAGTTTCAGAGAAGAAGATTTTTAAAGTTTTCCTTCTTTGTTACTATGCTCAAACTTGTGACCCCTGGGGCGGGGCCAGTTTTGACCCCAGGGGCATCAAATGAACAAACTTGGTAGAGGTCCACTAGGAGATGCTACATACCAAATATCAAAGCTCAGCGCCTTCTAGTTTCAGAGAAGAAGATTTTGCTTTTTTTCCCTTTTTGTTGCCATGGCAACCAGAGTTGTGGGTGGAATTTAATTCTTTGAACAATTTTGGTAGAGCTTCACCCAAGGAACATCCCTGCCAAGTTTCATCAAGATTGGCCCAGTGGTTTAGGAGAAGAAGATGTTTAAAGAAATTGTTGACGGACGACGGACGCCGGACATAGGGCGATCACAATAGCTCACCTTTAGCACGTTGTGCTAAGGTGAGCTAACAAGCAATATTTTCTTTTTTGAAATACAGGTCCAAGTTACGAAAGTTGGCATTAACATGATATAATAACTACAAAACATTAAAACTTAATCAATATTGAAGTTTCTGAAAAAGAAAAAAAGACACTTTTTCTTTTTAAAATTCATACAAGAGTTATAAAACTTTTTTGTGTTTATGCCATAAGTATGAAACTTGGCCAAGACTGGGAAATGTGCGAACAAAAATCCAAAGTAAAAATTTACAAAGGGCAATAACTCCAAAAATACTGAAGATAGAGTTATGGTTCTTGTGCACTGCACTTCTCCTCAATTAGTTCTATATGTGTGTGAAGTTTCAAGTTCCTAGCTTTTATAATTTTGGAGATATACGCCAGACAGAAATCCAAAGTAAAAATTAACAAAGGGCATTAACTCAAAAATTACTGAAGACAGAGTTTTGGTTTTTGTGAAATGCACTTCTCCTTAATGAATTCTATAAGTGTATACAGTTTGAAGTTCCTAGCCTTTGTACTTTTGGAGATATGCTCCGGACAAAATTCCAAAGTTAAAATTTACAAAGAGCAATAACTCAACAATTACTGAAGATAGAGTTATGATTCTTTAGCACTGCACTTCTCCTTAATTAGTTTTATATGCATGTGATGTTTCAAGTTCCTAGCTTTTATACTTTTGGAGATATGCTCCGGACAATAATCCAAAGTTAAAATTTACAAAGGGCAATAACTCCAAAAATACTGAAGACAGAGTTATGGTTGTTGTGCACTGCACTTCTCCTCAATGAGTTCTATATATGTGTGAAGTTTCAAGTTCCTAGCTTTTATACTTTTGGAGATATGCTCCGGACAAAAATTCAAAGTAAAAATGTACAAAGGGCAATAACTCCAAAAATACTGAAGATAGAGTTATGGTTCTTGTGCACTGCACTTCTCCTCAATTAGTTCTATATGTGTTTGGAGTTTCAAGTTCCTAGCTTTTATACTTTTGGAGATATACGCCAGACAGAAATCCAAAGTAAAAATTAACAAAGGGCAATAACTCAAAAATTACTGAAGACAGAGTTTTGGTTTTTGTGAAATGCACTTCTCCTTAATGAATTCTATAAGTGTATACAGTTTGAAGTTCCTAGCCTTTGTACTTTTGGAGATATGCTCCGGACAAAATTCCAAAGTTAAAATTTACAAAGAGCAATAACTCAACAATTACTGAAGATAGAGTTATGATTCTTTAGCAGTGCACTTCTCCTTAATTAGTTCTATATGCGTGTGATGTTTCAAGTTCCTAGCTTTTATACTTTTGGAGATATGCTCCGGACAAAAATTCAAAGTAAAAATGTACAAAGGGCAATAACTCCAAAAATACTGAAGACAGAGTAACGGATCTTGTGCACTGCAAGCCTCCTCAATGAGTTCTATATGTGTGTGAAGTTTCAAGTTCCTAGCTTTCATACTTTTGGAGATATGCTCCGGACAAAAATTCCAGAAAAAAAATGTACAAAGGGCAATAACTCCAAAAATACTGAAGATAGAGTAATGGTTCTTGTACACTGCACGCCTCCTTAATGAGATCTATCCACTTGTGAAGTTTGAAGTTGATATCTCAAATACTTTTGGAGATATGCTCCGGACAAAAATGTGGGACGGAAGGACGGACGGAGACTATTACCATATCCCCCGCCGCCTTTTCGGCGGGGGATAATAAAAACTATTATCCTGTCACCTCCTATAAATTCCGTCGTATAACAGGAGGTCATATAAACTTGGTGATATACGGTCACTTGACCACGTGACTAGGTTTATTATGTCAGTTGACCACGTGATCAAGGTTTATTAGGCTAGTTGGTCATGTGACCAGCCGGAACTCCTTTTTTAGGTAGCGCAATACGAAATCAATATTTTAAAGTAAAATTATCGCTTAAAATTCGATGCACATATTGATTTTTCTTATTATTTAAAATAAAACAGAATTCTTCGCCACAGCATTCTCCCGAGGTCTTACGTCACGTTTATGACGTAGTCAATATAATTTATGACGTCATTATTGCAGCTGCATACCCAAAGCGCTTTACACAGTTCGCCATTTGTGTGTTTATTTCATAGTGAGAAAGATGTCAATACGTACTTTAATTTCGAGCGAAATATTCTATCTAGTCGGATTTAGGATTGTTTACAAATGAGAAACAGGATAGACAGAATAGTGTCGTGGATTGTGGAATTATACAATAACATAGTGTCTTTGATTTCAAGAAAGTTTGTCATGCTCGGCTTCGGAATTTTATGGTATCAGTACCGTAAGATATTGAATAGGAGGTACGGTCCTTATATCAATGTTTGTTTTTTGTTTTGTTTTGTTCTTGCAGAGTGCATGACAGGATAAATAGAATAGATGGTTGGTGTCTTGGATGGGTTAAGTTTATCGGGCTCGGCTCCGAAATTTATCCGGTTCGCCTTCGGCTCACCAGATAAATTCCTCCGCCTTGCCCGATAAACTTAACCCATCCAAGACACCAACCATCTATTCTCTATTTAAACAGCTTTTATTTGCTGAAAATTAACATTCTCTTCATAACTTTTTACCTGATGAACTCTTTACCACACAGTCACGACTTTTAATGACCCTCAGAGAGAAGCCTTTTGAAAACATTGTGGGAAAAGGAGAAAATGCTAGTAATCAGCATTTCTCCTTTTCCCACAATGTTTTGTACCCTTCGTAAAACACATTTTAATTTTTCAGTCACATTTATTTCGTGGTCTACAAAATTCTTTAAATCTGGACCAGTCTAAAATTATGTCGTTTGGTAAAGAGTTAAACATTAACATTTGAAAATCAGACATTTTAGATTTTTTTTTCTTTAACATCAGACATATTAGACTTGTTTCTTTCTTTGAAAGCATTGTGGAAAAAGGAGAAAATGCTGTGGTCTACCCTTCTCAAACTTTTAACAACCCTGAGAGAGAAGCCTTTTGAAAACATTGAGGGAAAAGGACAAAATGCTGGTAACCAGCTGCTGGTAACCAGCATTTTTTCCTTTTACCACAATGTTTTCTACCCTTCTCACACTTTTAATTACCCTGAGAGAGAAGCCTTTTGAAAACATTGTGGGATAATGAGAAAATGTTGGTAACCAGCTGCCGGTAAACAGCATTTTCTCCTTTTCCCACAATATTTTGTACCCTTCTCTAAACACATTTGAAATTTTCAGTCAGTTGTGGTCTACAAATGCTTTGAATTTGGACCAGTCTAAAATTATGTTGTTTGGTAATGAGTTAAACATTAACATTTGAAAATCAGACAATTTAGATTTTTAACATCAGACATATTAGACATGTTTCTTTCTTTGAAAGCATTGTGGGAAAAGGAGAAAATGCTGGTGACCAGCATTTTCTCCTTTTGCCACAATGTGTTCTAACCTTCTCATACTTTTAATGACCCTGAGAGAGAAGCCTTTTGAAAACACTGTGGGAAAAGGAGAAAATGCAGATAACCTGCTGCAGGTAACCAGCATTTTCTCCTTTTCCCACAATGTTTTCTACCCTTCTCAAACTTTTAATCACCCTGAGAGAGAAGCCTTTTGAAAACATTGTTGGTAACCAGCATTTTCTCCTTTTCCCTAAATGTTTTGTACCCTTCTCAAAACACATTTTAAATTTTCAGTCTTTGACTATCAGACATATTTGACTTGTTAGGGTTTTTCTTTGACTATCTGACATTTTAGATTTTTTTTTTTAATAGACTATCAGAAATTTTAGTTTTTTTTCTCAAGCACACATTTTAGAGTCTTGTTTTGACTATCACACATTTTAGAGTCTTGTTTTGACTAGTAGTTTATCACACACTTTAGAGTCTTGTTTTGACTAGTAGTTTATCACACATTTTATAGTCTTGTTTTGACTAGAAGTTTCTTGTGTTTTTTTTTTTTTCTGTCATTCAGTCATAGGCCACTGTCTTGAGCATCAGTCTTTTAGTCTGTCTGTGTTGGTCTGTTTGAATATTTTATTAAGTTCTTAATTTTGTCCACAATCTGTTTTGTAGTCAGCTGTCCATAACACGTCGGTCGTTTAGTCATAAGGTTCTCCATTGTCGGTGGCTCTCCTGTCCTAATGTAAATGTCAAAGTCCTGTCTAATAATGTCAGTCATATCCTGGGTCATAAATTGTAGTTTTCTCTGCCTCATCTGCTCGAGCACCTCATCCTGCTGTGCCTGGACCCTAGCCTGTTCCTGCCTCCTGAACTCATACTCATCCATTTCCCTTCTAAACTGAGCTTGTTCCTCTGATGGTCTAGGGTCCAGGCTCTGCAGGAGGGGTGAGAGAGATGGGGTCGAGACCGTCAAACCATCACGTTCGTCCGTCGTCAGGGATGCGTCAAACTGGTTTGCAATCAGGTCTCGTCTGCCTGGGCCCATCTCAGTATCCGAGACTGGTCCAGGTCAGTCACAAAGGTCAAAACTGTCTTATAGAAGTCCGTCCTCTTCTCAGGTAATTCTAGTCTTGAGAGCAACCTTTGCGTCAGTCCGGAATTGTCACTAAAATTAGAACCGTCCATCACATTCATCTTCGTGGAAGTCTGATTTGGGCCTGGGGTCTCGTACGTCACAGTCCGGTTCAAGGAAGTGTCACTGTGAGACGGGCTCGTCGGGGTTGGGTCAGTCACAGTCAGGCTCCACGGGTTCTTGTCAGTGTCTGTTGCCGTCCTGGAGACCTTCTGTCCGCCCCCGTAGAAGTCCTGTATTTTCGTTACAGTCCGGATGGAGGTCCCAATCTTGTCTATTAGTCTGTAGTGTGCGTCAGCTGTTGTCCGTCTATGGCAGAGTAGTTCTGCCAGGTTGTTAGCGATCAGGGGGGTCGTGCTGTTGCATGTCGGTCGTCAGTCCTTTCCTGTTGATGGTACAGGAAAACCGTCCGTACTTAGAGCATCCGCTAGCAGTCCATGCTCGATTTAGACATCGGTTGACCGATGAACTGCTAGCAAATGCTCTCCCCCTGTTCGTAAACAGTCGGTCAGTGTCTGGGTGTAGCTGTGTCTGAAGGTCCTCAAGTCATTGGTACAAGGCCTCAGACACCGTGACCACCTCAAGAGCCCGCAGTAGCTGAGGTCTTGTGCATTGTAACCAGGATGCAGAAGAACGTCCTGTCATCTTTCGTCTCTTCCATCGCGTCTTCTAAGGCTCTCAGCGTCATGTTGGTAACGACGGACGGCCTGCATCCGTTGGTCATATTGACCTCCATCACCAGCCAGTCTGTCAGACGGTCAAGGTGGTCATGTCTGTCCTCGTCCGTCATCGTCGTCTAGTCAGCCAAGGTAACGTCATCGTAGTTGTCCGAAGTCCAGTATGTCCGTCTGGCTTCGGGCAACGGAAGTGACGCCAAATCCCTTGCCGCCACTTCTGCCTTCCATTCCGCTGCCCTTTTCCTGAGGGACAGGCTGAAGACCTGGATGGTGAGGCAGGTCCAGTTCCACCAACCCTGAATGCCTACTACCTCTAAGAAATCCAGAAACTTTAGGAGGGATGTGAGGTGGGACTTCAAAGTTCCCACAACCATCACATCCCTGTGTCTCCCCATCCAGGCCGAGACCGGTCCTTGCAGGAACGCGTACGGTCCGTCCATGCCCGTTTCTGTCTCGTCTGTCGTATGTGGTCAGCTGCATTTGCAGCTGTAATGGCTAACCCCATGTTAGAGGTTAGCCAGTGTCTGAATCTTCATGTATTCTCCTGAAAGGGAAAGAAATAGTGGTTAGCCGATAAAGTCAATGCAACAGGACGCAATCCTAGCTCATGTTAGAAAGCCACCAGCGGCTTGGAATGAACATTGTGTAGAGCACTGGTAAAAAGAAAATCCAGGACAGCATGGATAGTTGCACTGGTCGCCAGGGCCTAACTGAAATATTGTTGAAAATGGCGGGTAGGGAAGCCACCAGCGGCTTGGAAAGAAGAATGTGCTGAGTACTGGTAAAAGAAAATCCCGGAGAGGATGGATTGGTGCAATGGTCGCCAGGACATAACTGAAATAGTGTTGAAAATAGCAGGTGTGCAACCCGGCAGCAGCTTGGAAAGAATATTGTGCGGAGTACTGCTGAAAAGAAAATCCAGGAGAGCATGGATAGTTGCACTGGTCGCTGGGGCATAACTGAAATAGTGTTGAAAACGGCGGGTAGGGAAGCCACCAGCGTCTTGGAAAGAATAGTGTGCGGAGTACTGCTAAAAGGAAATCCAGGAGAGCATGGATAGGTGCACTGGTGGTCAAAAAGGGAAAAATTAGAGGAGTAGGGGACAGGTTTTCAGGTTGTCAGACTAATAATAACCGCTATATATCTTAATACTTTTTGTACTGGCATTCAATCAGTTCTCGCCGAGTATCAGTTCTCGCCAATTTATGTCTTACACGGCTTTACAAAGGTCCATTTTCTGTAGTCTAAGGTGCAAATCCCTATTTTTGCTTCTCTGAGTATGTGCAGGCTTTGCCCCATTCCTACATGCAATAAACTAGGTGTCACTACGCCGTGTTTTCTAAGTCTATTCCGGTCTTTTCCGGTCCATTCATGTCTATTCCGGTAATACACCGGTCTATGCTTGATCCAGTGAATTTTATGTACCGGTAAAAAAATGCATTTTTTCCAACGGGTTAATTCTGTGTACATGTAACGAAATTGTAGAAAATGGAATTCAGCTGAAATTTCTTTTTTCCCCTTTTCTCTTCACACATAAAAAAATAAACAGATGAGCAACTTTCATGTGATAAATGCGGTCGCCTATGGCGGTAGCTCAGTCAGTGGTACATCGCTCACTCCGTAATACCCGTGTTCGAATCACAAACCTGTCCCACCTCTCCCAAGTTGATTCAACACTAAATGAATGAGAGATAATGTTATTTATACATACCTGTCCAATGCTTGGTAGGTATGGATAGTTATCATCAGGGCCTGCCACATCTAAGGTTCCACAAGTCTGAGTAAAGTAGCGCAGCACCGTTAGCCTTGAGGGAGAATTTAGTTTCTCAGTGGCGACCCCTGTCGTAATAATGAGATGTGGTTCCCTGCTTCATATTATCCTTATTTGCATTATGCTTATTTAGATTGTGCTTATTTGTATTACACTTGTTATCTTGTATTGTTGAAGTAACTGTTGTTAAAATAATTACAATGTTGATATGAAATTAAATGTCTCAAATATTATTAGGAAGGTTGAATGAATAATTAAATATGATGTAATTAGATAGAATAGTTGGTTGTAAATTGAAGTAACAAAAAAAGTAATTCAAATGTCAACATAAACAATTAAATAGGCAAGACGTAATTGTAAGTCAACATTAAAATTGTAAAACATAGTTGAAAATTTCATCAGGAATAATGAAAGTCTCATCATGAATAATGATTGAACTGGTGGATATCCCCTTCCATACATAAAGACCAATAGAATTTTGGCGGATATTCCCCTCCATATTTGTTTACCTTCACTAGCTATTTTTGTATATTTCTATGTATATTTTCAATGTAATCCGTATGAAGAGAATGATTTCCCTGTACGATTTACATGTGATAATACCCTAAACCAGTCTGGTAACAGATTACTGGATTTATGTGCTGCTAGCGATTTATGCATTGTTAATGGTTGCATTGGGGATGACGCAGGTATTGGGGCTTGTACTTTTTTGTCTTACTTGGGCACAAGTTTGATAGATTATGTTATTTGTTCTGTAGATATGTTTTCATTAATCAGTAATTTTATTGTTCATGATTTTCAGTCTGTATCATCGAATGCACCAGTTGAACTAGATTTAAGGGTGAATGTAGCGCTTTCCACAGATGAATCTAAACTAACCACGACAAAATAGTGTGGGAACAGTCCAGATCGCATGAGTATGTTGAAAACATTAGTAGTCATTTAAATATTCTGAATGAAGTTACTGACAGAATTATTTCACAGAATTTAGATCTTAGTAGTGGTATTGATCAGCTATCTAATTGTATCTACAATACGGCTTTTTCGATTTTTGGTAGAACTATAAACAGTAATAATCGTCGTAAATTTAAAAGCCCCTGGTTCAACAAGGATTGTTTTACTGCTTGTCAGCAATTTAGAAAATCGCACAGGGTGTACTGTAAAAACACTTCTTATGTAAATGCGAACATACTTTTATCTAAAAAGCGGCATTATGTAAATATGAAGAAAAAAGCACGCTATTCTTATAACCGACAATTGAGGGATAAATTGACGGGATTAGCTAAAAATGATACAAAGGCATTTTGAAATGAAATTAATAAAGCGCGAAAAGGTAATGTTATTAAACCAACCATATCGAATTTGCAGTTTTTTAATTATTTCAAAGATACATTTTCAGGAGAAGATACATTTACGAGTACTGATATAGAAAATGAATTACATTATGAGGAAAGTAGCATTACATGTGTTGATTTGTTAGATCGTGAATTTGTAGTAGATGAGGTTAAACAGGTCATTAGCACTTTAAAACGGGGGAAAAAGAGGAGGTGTAAATTTATTGATACCTGAGATGTTTTTGGAATGTTAAGATATCCTGCCACCTATATTATGTAAACTATTTAATATAGGTATGATAAAAGTGTGTATCCGTCAAACTGGTCACTTGGAGTAATAGTGCCTGTACCAAAAAAGGGAGATAATTCAGATGTAAACAATTATCGTGGTATTACATTAACTAGCATATTTTCAAAAATTTTATCCCAAATTATAGAAAAGCGTCTAAGAGACTGGGCCGAACAAAACACCGTTCTCTCGGATTATCAGTTTGGTTTTAGAAGCGGTAAAAGCACGATCGACTGCATATTCCTTTTAAATTCAATAATACAGACAGTCATAAATGTGGAAAAGAAGCCACTTTTCTGTGCCTTTGTTGATTATAAAAAAGCCTTTGACAGTGTGTACCGCAAGGACCTTTGGCTCAAATTATTAAAACTAGGAACCTCAAGTAAAATGGTTAAGATGCTAAGATCTATGTATAGTGATGTCAAAGCGTGTGCAAGGTCGGATAACAGTATGAGCGATTGTTTCAGTTGTTTAAATGGTGTAAAGCAAGGAGAACCTATTTCACCCTTGATGTTCATTTTGTTCATAAATGACCTCTATGAGAGTCTTCTCAATGATAATGATGATTATGTTACTCTAAATGATTTAAAACTGTTCCTGTTATTATTTGCTGATGATGCAGTCTTATTTTCTTACACTACGGAAGGCCTTCAAGTTTTATTAGATAGGTTAAAGAATTACTGTGACAAAAGGGGGCTCACAGTTAATACTAGCAAAACTGTAGTCATGGTCTGTAAAAATGGACGCCCTAGCCAGGACGGTGAAATATATTATAACGAAAAGAAACTAGCCACAGTCACATTATCTTATAATGGAAAGTTTCATCTAACTCAGAAAAAGTTGTCAGAACAAACCATAAGAGCATTATTTGCATTGAATTCTACTTGTCAAAAAATTTCATTGAATTTTTCTGCAAATATACACTTGTTCGATTCACTTATTCTCCCAATCCTGATGTACGGAGCTTGTATGTGGGGTCTTCATAAGGCTGACGACATTGAAAAAATACATTTGAAATTTTTAAAGCAGATCTTATGTGTACGTACGCAGACTCCAACCGCAGCCATATATGGCGAAGTGGGTCGTTACCTATTGATTGTACACCGCAAAGTAGCAATTATAAGATATTGGCAAAAGATACTATCAAACCCTAATAGTCTTTTATATAAAGTTTTTAATACGAAAGACAACAATGGTAATATCGTAAATGGTTTCCATAGAAATATCATATACATGTACATATAAAATAATTTAGGACTATCATTCATGCATAGTATAGCGATTGTTACGAATGCAGACATAGAGATGATAACTAGAAAAATAAAGGACACCTTTATTCAAAACTGGCTCACGGATATAGACAACTCATCTAAACTGCAATGTTATAGATCTTTTAAACTATATTTTGAATTTGAAAATTATCTTAACTGTGTTATTAATGATATTAATGATAAACACAGAATTGAACTTACAAGATTAAAATGTTCATCACACCATTTATTGATTGAGGAAGGTAGATTAAATAGCATACCAAGAGAGAATAGAATTGTAAATTATGTAATCTGAATGAAGTAGAAGACGGATTTCATTTTGTAATAATATGTCCTCTTTATCAACAAATTAGAAGTCAATTAATAAGAAAGTTTTATTATACTCGACCATCTATGTACAAATTTATTTTATTGATGAAAAATTATAATAAAGAAACTACGAATAATATAAGTAAATATATATGTATGGCCAATGATAAACGTCAGAGTAACAAATAAATAGGACAGAAATCTTTAAAATAATTAAATTGTTTAGGTTTGAACCCATATCATATTTTTCTCAAACTGTTTTAGTCCAAAGATGCACATAAAAACTACAGATTGAAACTACTAGCATAAATCATAAATTTTGAAAATGTGTTGTACAATTATTTTTTTTGTAATAGCAACAACATTGTATTGTTATGCTAATAAAAATACTGATCGATTGATTGATTATGATAAAACTATTTTCGTTGTGACTTACTGTTAACCCTTAACCTGCTAAATAAATTCAATGAAATTTTCTAGCCGATAATAAAAGCCTAAATATTGCTATTTCAAAGTTACTGGGGGGGGGGGGGATAATAACTTTTATCGGACAGTGTAGGCGCGCTTAGAAGCCTAAGGGTTAACACAATCTATTTTGGTACTTGTAAGGTTTCTGTTTTCGTATCCAATGGGACAGAGGGGCCAAGCCAGCTAGAGCAGTCCATAGTGCGTAGACCGTAAAACATGGTGTAGCTGGTTCGAATCCCCAGATTTCCGAGGATTGTTGCTACTCTTGATTTTTCGGCACAAAATATAAAATCCGCTGTAAAGCATAAGGTTCCTTTTCAACAGGAAAAAAACAAGCTGACGGTAAAGATCAAGATCAGAGTGAACATTATGTATCTCTAGAGTTTTCACTAGGTCCTGAATCCCAAGAGTCATGGACTCTTTGGCCCAAATTTTCGAGAGTCAAAATGGAATTTCAAAGGGTCAAAGAGATATGTTCAAGGGTCAAAATTACTCGGAGATATAAGGGTGAAATAAACACCACTGATCATGTTCTTTACTTATGGACAAAGATTAAACAAGGAAGTACCTCATTTTATGTACAGACAATATCAGCGCCTCAGATAAGCTGCGTATTTGCTTATTTTACGCTACTTGGAACAGCAAAAACGCGACAAAATTTATTTTAAAGCATAAAAATTATGCACATATTTCTCATGATACGTAATTTGACTGATTTTAATTGCGTTTTTTGTTGACAACCAAGATCGTCATCTTGATCGGCTGTGTTTTCACTGAAACGCTGGCATATCGTTTTCGGAACAAGCTTCTTAGATCAGCTGATTATACTACTCATCACTTGACCGATTCTGTATCTACATCTAACTTGATCAACGGATCACCCGAGGTTTGCCAAATGCTGATTATACGTTAAGCTGGCACCCGCTGTATCTCCCGAAACCGTCCGATAGGACGTTATTACAAAGATTGATAACGGGCTGCCAGTTTAATTATGCGTATACTTGGTCTGGCATTCGGGAAACTTCGGGTGATCCTTTGATCAAATTCCTCGACTTTGTTAAGTAGATTTACCTGCACTGTACATTTTTTTGTTCTCGAAAAGTACACCGCTTTACCGTTCTTAAATCGTAATACTCCACTCAGAAAAAGAAAACAATCGTCACAATTTTCTAAAACATTTCCGTTGAAAAGCAGTTTGTCTATTACTTTTCTAACTTGATCTATCAGTTCTCATTGACACTTGGAAATCTGAAATGTCCCGGGTTTCTTTACACTAAAAAATATCTGCCTAAGCTTCAGTCTAACGCATGTGATTATCAGCTAAAGCTTCATATAAATCAGCTTGCGAGTGTGTATCCGGCAGATATATGGGCTTTAATAAGTTACACAATCAGTTTCAAATGTGAACGACGCACACGGCTCTGTTTATCACAGATCAGTTAAAGCTGCGATCACTAGCTATTTTTATAAGAAGAAAGCTATTTTCGGAGACTGTAATTATTTCCATCTCTCACCAAATACCCCCTTCTACCATTCTTTATTTCATATTCCATTTTGATGATTAACAAAACTAGATAAAAGATAAATGAGGTCGGCACCTCGAACAAGAGAGAAAGAAAACGGTAACATCGATTTAATGGTATTTTCGTGCTGTCAATTTGTCTTTGAAGTTAAACAGAACAATAAATAAGTAAATTGCTTAAATCAATTTAATCCTGTCTAACATAACATAACATAATCTTTATTCACCCAGTAATGGTTTAACATTAAACATGGGGTTAATATACATAAATTATACAGTACAGTTTGGTGGAGGGAATTTCAAAACATAGCAGCAACACGATAGTCACCATACCTTGATATAGGTAGTTTGAGGTTCATAGGAACCCCCTGAATTTTAAAATATCTTAAAAAGTGCTGTAGCTATTGTACGGAAAATTTGCGTAACTAATAATATTACCTTCACCAACTCTGGGTGTAATTTTCAGAATTTTTGATGACTTAGTTTGACATTTTTGCATTCAATGCAATGTTAAAATGTATGAACAAACAGCTTAAAATCGGAGGGAAGAATGAAGGCTATTCCAAGTAAAGGGTTTACTTGTTTATGAAAACAATTCTCGTGCAATCACAGTAACTGTGATCGTCTATTGTTTGAACAGCAAAAACTTCAACTTTTGAGGCCTTATCTTGTTTTTTATTTGGGTTTTATTTTAATGATTCAGTATCGGAGATTTGCACGCACTTTTTTACGCTTTGTTTTCTTTTCCTCACCCAACCATAGACGTTTTCCTGAAACCTAGTCAAACTTTGGCTCACATCATGTGGTACAGAATAGGACATTAATACAAGGAAGGGTGAATTGTATGAACTGGTTAAGTTCCATAAACAAGCTCCAGCGTATTGTTGTAGATGAACTTTTACGTTCAAAGAGACATGGTGTATTTAGGATTACCACTTTATGATTGTGACCAAAATCCAATTGAGCAAATAGGCCCTATTGGGTAAACTGAAAAAAATCATCGCGAAAAACAATTCAGAACAAACCCTGAAAGATCTTCGAGTCTAAGTGTCAGGTGGTTTTGAACACACATCTCAACAGAAGTGGTATAAAACATGAAGCCATACCGAAAATAAAATCGAAACCAAACATTGCAGAACACACACCATAGAACACTGGACAAATAATTTTAGGCTTCGAAGATTTTGTATGAAAGTGACAAAAGAATATCTACGGTATGGTATAGAACTATATTATTTGTACAAAAAAGCCTCATATTTAGCTAGAAGGAGGTGCTGAAGTCATGCACTTTTTCAGTTATGTTTGCTGTTCTGGTCACTGTGCGAAACCGTCGGAGAAAGTTAAGCTTCAGAACAAAAATTTAACATTACTGGAATGGGCAAAATACTCTTTGTTGTGGAAGAAAAATTCTGAATTTTGCTGTGAGAGTTGGTATGGTCATTTTAAGAGACTTTGGAAAGTTTCATAAAAATTGATATGGGATTTTTAAAGATATTTTAAAATTCAGGGGGCTCCTATGAACCTCAAACTACCTATACCACTCTAACTATCCCCTGATCTTGTCATCAGTATCACGGGACAGTGAGAGAAGTGTGAAAGCACGAGAAAGCATAATGTTTTATCTGTCCTAGTTGATTTTTGCAGTAGACCAGGTAACTTTTTATGTTGCACGAGGGAATGTGATTCACATAGTAAGAAACAGATTTTAATTCATTCACAAATCTGTCAGTGGCAGAGCAATACAGTAAAATTATATTTTCTTGCACGAGGTTTTGGAACACCGTGGAAAAAGGAGAAGGCGCTGTTAACCAGCACTTTCTCCTTTATTCACAGTGTTCTCTAATAAATTTCCATTTAATGAGAAAGAAATTATGGGCATCGGTTCTATTCAGCAATTAGGGCATTTTATATGGTATTACTAATTAAGAATTTGGTTATAAAGAATGGAAAACAGGAATTAATGAGTGAGAGGTAATCAATTAGTATGTGTCCATAGCACACTAGAATTCAGCTTGTAGTGGTGTCCCAGTTAAGGGTGCACAAACTGTTCAGACCAAACCGGACCACAACCACATGCTTGACAGATGATTAATCCTTGTTCAATCCGTCAATGTCCCACTTGTCCGAAACGAGACGACAAGGTGGACTGCAGAATGATCAAGTTTAGATACTTATATGTTGCATGAATAGTTTAAACATAGTTTATTCATATAATTTACATAGACTAATATAACATAAATTTAAACAAGAAAAGGATTAGAACGTAAGCTTATAGCTTATATAGTTCCTCTCCAATTGACGGTTACGTCATTAAATGGAGTCTACTTATAGTTGAACCGTGCTCCGGCAATAGGGGGCCTAATGCATCTCCATTATGCATTAGATCAAGCAAGACATCACCTAATTATAGATATATAAACTTCTTCCTGTCTAACGTTTGACTAAATCATGGGATAGAGTTATCCCATGACACTCAGAAAATGTAAAGATATTGAACAGTCTCGACCCAGGTAAGCCAGCGCTGACTGCGCAGGCTGAATGGGTCGATAGTTTTCGCAAATGCAATAAGCCCCCTTTTCACAGGGCACGGCTCAATTACTTTACAATTTCTGACATACATATGAACAGTTAAAGATAGGTAATAGAATTAACAATTTGAAATTGATTAAGAAAGAAATAAGCAGTTTATTTTAAATTGGAAAACAATTGGTAGGGTGGTGGAGATGGGTGTATGGCGACTGACAACTTTCTAAAAAAATTTTTTGCAGTACAGCATCAAGTTAAAGCTCAAACAGAGAAACAATATACTTTCTAATTTTAGTTACATGGCTATGAGTAATCAAAAGCGTCCACTTTCCTTTATGAATTCGTGTACTGCTGTAAATATATTTTTGTTTTCTTCAAACAATAAATCTTCAGCACCAAACAGAATAGTTCTAAGATTAAATGTAGCAATTTCAGTGATGGCTGTTCTCAGTATTTGTCTTGTGCGTTTGTACAGTCCACATTCGAGAAAAAAATGCTTATTAGATTCTATCTTTCCACAACGACAAAGTGGTGAGTCGACGATATTTTTGAAGAAAAGATGTTGATTTAATGAACTACAGTTGTTTCTAAGTTGGGTATGAATAATTTGGATTCTTCTGTCGCCAAGTTGAAACAGTTTGTTGGGAACTGGTTTATCAATGTCAATTTGACGTTTAAAACAGGATAAAGATTCAGCATTTCTCATGTTTTGTGGTAGATTATTCCACTCATTCGTTGTTGCAGGTAAAAAAGAATTCTTATAAAGATTTGTCCTGCAAGCAATATTTTGTAAGTTTTGAGTATTCCGTAGGTTGTATACTGGGCGATTAGCCACAGGGACAAGAGAAGATAGATAGTCTGGAGCAAGGCCATTCACCATTTTGTAGAATAATATAAGTCTGTGTTTACGTCTTCTTTCACCAAGTGATTCCCATCCCGATTCTTTATTAAGATCTTCAATAGAAACAAGTTTGGTACAACCTGTAACAATTGTAGCTGCCTCGTTCTGAATCTTGTCGAGTTCATCCTTTTGATATTGATACAAATTATCCCACACCACATCCCCATATTCAAGAAGAGGTCTGATAAATGCAAAATAAATGGTCTGAAGAGAATTAAAATCAAGTTTGTATTTCAGGTGACGTAAAATACCGATTCTTTGCCACGCTTTTTCAGTTATAGATTGGAGATGAAGATCCCAGGTACCGTTATTGGAAAAGTAAATACCTAAATGTTTATGATTATCTAAGGATGGTATTTCCACATTAGACATAGTCAGATTTGGGTGTGCAGGTTTGTTCCGTTTCCTGGAAACAATCAAAGATTTGGATTTAGAAGAATTGAATTTTACCAGCCATCTGTCAGCCCAAAGTTGTATTTTGTCGATGTCGGATTGTAAAACTTCAGATGTAACAATAGGATTTTCTACTGTTTTGATGAGGCTTATGTCATCTGCAAATAAGTTAATATCCGATTCAATATCATACACAGTATCATTGATATATATTAAGAACAACAGAGGGCCGAGAATTGAACCTTGAGGAACGCCTGCTTTTACAGCACATAAGTCTGATAAACCACCTGGAACTTTCTGATATCTATTTGATAGATAGTCTTGAAACCATCGTAAAAGATTGCCGTTTATTCCAGCTGATTCTAACTTTAAAATCAGACCACGGTGCCAGACCTTGTCGAAGGTTTTGCTTATATCGAAGAAGACAGCACGAGTCTCTAAGCCGTTATCGAGCGCTCTGCAGATTTTATCATACAAAAAAGTTAGTTGATTGACCGTTGAATCTCCGGGTATAAAACCCGATTGAGATGGAGTAAAAAATCTATGCGCATGCAAATGATTGTAAACGTATTTAAAAATTATGCGCTCAAAAACCTTCTCCATAGTATTTAAAAGTGAAACTGGTCTATAATTTGAAGGAATAGATGGATCACCCTTCTTTAGAATTGGACAAACATGAGACCTTTTCCAAGATGACGGCATAGTGATTTTGTCCAGACAGAGACTGAATAAGCAACAAAGCGGATTGACTAGTTGTGAAGCTGCTTCGACCAGTACCCTATTGTCAATGCCATCGGGTCCAGAAGCTTTACCTACAGAGAGCGTTCGTAAAACATCAAAAACATCTGTATGAGTAATGTGTATATTGTTCAAGGATAAGCATAAGATGTTGCATGAATAACCCTTTGGCAGACACTCTAATGATTGTGTGAAAAAAATCTTTATGGAGACATTGTTGAAAAAAAAAAGCTCTAGGCATCAGCTCACCATATGATCAAGTTTAAATACTAATTAACCCTTTACCAGGCTTTCCCGGTCTGATTACTTTGTGTAAGAATGATTTATGAAAACATTGTTGGAAGAGAAAAGCTCTGAACATCAGCACATCAAATGATTAAGTTTAGATAATGTTGTGCATAGTTAACCCTTTACCAGATTGTCCGGTTTCAGGTTACTTTGTGTAAGAATGCTTTATGAAAACATTGTGGCAGGAGGAAAGCAGCTGTAAACATCACACTACGTAAACAAGTTAAGATACTAATTAATAATTAACCCATTACATAACAGTCCTGGGTCTAATTGAGTTATTTAAGAGTGCTTTTTGAAAAAAAAATGTTGGTGAAAGAAAGATCTAAACATCAGCAGGCTTATAGTCTGTAAAGGGTTATTAGCAAACTGTTTGATTTGTAGGATTTGGCTAAATATTTATAATATTTTTTGTTGTTGTTGTTGTTTTAGCAATATCAATGAGGCTTATTCCATTGAAAGTAGATACATTTGTGTAGATTCATAGGCCTTGCAAAACTAAATATTACATTAATTAAATGACTAGATACAGAATTTGACAATATTTGAGTTTAAAGCAAGTTACCCATTGTCCCGAAAATGACTGGTTCTAACGACCCTGATGAATAAAGCTTTTGAGAACATTAAAGGAAAAGAGGGAAAACATTGGTAATCAGCATTTTTCCCCTTTGCTAAATTTTTTGTAGCATATTGAATAAGATTTATTTTGTCCTCTGCAACCCCTTTTAACTTGGACCAGTCTAAGATTTGTCAGCTGTTAAAGGGTTAAATGATCCTTCCTAGATGGCAACAGAACATTGTGGAAAAGAAAAAGACGCTGGTAAAAAGATGCTGGTTACCAGCATCCTCTCATTTTACCAAAATAGGATTATAAATGATATTTTCATGAGTGTTGGACAAAATTTTAATGACCTGGTTAAATTCCTGTGGCAGTGAGTACATTGAGGGAAGGGGAGAAAAGACTAGACAATAGTATCCTCTCACCCTCCAACAATGAATTCACCTGAAGCTTTTCGTGCTCAGGGTTGTACTTGTAGATAGTTCATTATGAGTTGAACTTGAGCATAATATTTTCAGTGAATCGAGCTAGTTTAATTAATGTGTCGCAGCTCGAGGACTGCATCAGTTTCGTATAATCATATTCACTTTCACCATTGATAATGTTGAATAAATATTTCATTCGTAGGTTACTGAAATAATCACAAGTTAGAAGATAGTGCCTTTCAGAGCCGATTTCATCGCGTTGGCATAGGTTACATTTCCGATGTTCCAGTAGAGTACCATCCCATCTTCCTGTTTCTATAGGCAACTTATGATTGGCTGTACGGAATTTAAACAGACAAGTGCATCTTTCATGGGTAATAGTTTTAAATATGATTCTAAGCCTATAGACTTTTTTCCAAGTTGATAAATTTTTCCTTTGTTGGATGAATTTACCAGAGTATTCCAATTTTGGTTATACTGATAGATTAGTGTTTGTTTTACAAGTTTGTGTAAGTTAAGCGGAACGGGGGTATTTTGAAGCCAAAAATTAGAAAGTCCAACAGAGTCAAGAATCGACTTTATTTCTGATATCCATTTAAATCTGAATGTTTGTTGATTTAGCATATAATAGTAAATTTTATATGAGATTTTATTCTTATTAACCAGTAGTTTACTTTAAAATTGTATTATTCTACTTTTGATGAGTACAGATATTGGATAACGGCCAAATTCACCACATAGCATATAAATGGGTGTGCTTTTACGTGCTTTCAACAGTTTTCTTAGGAATTCGTTGTGAACCTTTTCAATTATATCTAAGTTTTCAAAACCAAATATTTCAGATCCGTATGTTAATATCGGCAACATTGTATGATCAAATAGTTTGAGAACAAGATCAACGAGAAGATCATCATTATGTGCTCTTGCAAAAAGAAGGTAAGTTGCCTTTCGCGCTTGTTGGGAAACATGTTTACGGGCTTGTAGAAAAGATCCTGTTGCAGAGAACGTTACTCCCAAATAATGATAAGTGTTTGTAATATCGATTGACTGGTCACCTAAATGAAAATGATAGTTATTAGCATTACGCACACCAAAAATAATAATTTTAGTTTTACCGATATTAACATTAAGTTTCCATTCAAGACAATAATTGTGGATGGCATTGAGAATAGTTTGGAAATCTTCAGCATTATGAGAGAACAATAGTGTCATCGGCATATAGCAGTATCAAAAGTTTCAGCCATACAGTGTCTTGGTCGTCAGCTAGCTCTATGCCAATAACACGATTGGACTCTATATATGACTGCATGTCATTCAAGAATAAAGCAAATAAAATGGGCGAGAGATTTTCACCCTGTCTTACACCATTCTAGCAATCAAAATATGCTGAAAAAGTACCTTGAGATGACACGCATGACTTAATGTTACAGTACATATTGTATATTACTTGGAATATTTTACCATTAATGTTATGGGACAAAACTTTTTGCCATAGACTGGCTCTATGTACCTTATCAAAGGCTGCCGAAAAATCTACGTATGCGCAGAATAATTTTTTCTTCCGAGCTTTAAGAATTTCTATTAGTGAATGTAGTGTAAAAATGTGGTCTTGGCAACTGAATCTACTTCTGAATCCAGTTTGATTTTGATTAAGTAAATTGTTCATTTCTAAGTAATTTGTTAAGCGTTTATTAAGGACTGATGTCAACAGTTTCCCGAGGCAACTTAGTATAGTTATTGGTCTATAATTCTGAGCTTGCGTAGGTTCTCCCTTATTTTTAAAAATTGGTATTATAACCCCTTTAACCCACGATTCGGGTATAAATCCTGTATCAAAGACAAAGTTAAATCAAAGCGCAAAAGGCACTGAAGCCTGGGCATCTGAAGGGGTGAAGAAGAAGAAAGAAGAGGCCCAGAAGCTCAAAATTTCTATCACATTTGTACAGGCTTGAAACTTCTAGATCACATATGTACGGGCTAATAAAAATATCTCTACATTGTCTCACACTGACAGTCTGTAGAGTTGACAACAGAATGAAAAAAAAAAACAAATTTGTAAAGGCTCATGCAACCAATCAAGATGAGCAGCATGCAAAAAGGAATAGGCCTACTGCTGATAAATGTGGCCTATATGGTGCACACAAAGTTTTTCTGATTCATAAAAGTGACCTACTTTTTGATACTACATAACCTAATATCAAACTTGTACGAGATGTCATTAAGACAAAAATTCCAACCAATTTTCATGAGTATCTGGCTGAAAATTTTATCTCTGAGTGCAAACAAGGTTTTCCTACGATTTTCCCCAGTGACCTACTTTTTGACCCGATATGATTCATTTTAAACTTGTCTGAAATATTTATCAAGGAAAATATTCTGATTGATTGAGTGATTTATAGTGTTTAACACCCTTTTCAACATCATTTCAGTTATCTCACGGCAGCCTGTTCAGTTATTTCACGGCAGCCTGTGCACCTATCCATGCTTTCCTTGAGTTTCATTTACCAGTACTACGCACAGTATTCTTTCCAAGCCACTTGCTGCTTTCCCACATAACCATCGTCAAAACAATGATCAGGGGTGAGAGAGGAATGAATCCTGTCGCATTGACTATCATCTATCCTTGGAAAGAAATTAGTCCAGTCGGGGATCGAACCAGCGACCCCCTGCTCTCAAGTCCTGTACGCTACCAACTGAGCTACAGGGGCTGGACTCAAATATTCTGCCAAATTTCAAGATTTCACTGTGCTTTAGGGAAACGGTTTAAAGTTACAAATATTCTGCCCAATTTCAATTTAAAACCAAAGCTACCCTAAAACACAGTGAAATCTAACATTTTGACCAAGTTTCATTGACAATGGGCAGGAAGGTAACCTGGTTGATATCCTTTTAGGATTTTCCATGTTTATACTGCTTTTGAAATGTATACAAATGGATCTATCGGTATTGTACAGTCAAAAAGATTATCTAGACAAAATTTTGGCCCAACAATTTTCAGTAAATTTGGACCAAAATTCTAAGACAACCAGTGATTCACAGACGTTAATTAAAGAAAAAAAACTCTTCCTAAATGTAGATATATGATGTTACTTGATTTTTTAATTCATGTTTCACTTAAAATTCATTTTAATAAAGTAGGGTGCAATAATGTGGGACAAACAAGCCTGGATGAAAAAGCCTAAGGATGAACATGCCCACAGCCAAGCTAGTTTTTGGACAAACTAGCCTCAAACCAAATGCATGATTGGACAATTATATTTTTCTTACATTATTCTTAGTAACATTGTGCATTTACACAGATGAGTACTAATACTGACGGTCTTGAATTGCCCTGCAATTTCAAGTAGAAATCTAGCAGGAAATCAACTGAAAATGGTTATTTCGTATGATCATCAGTTCTTCATAATAAGATTTTATTAATACGCTTTTTCTTACATGTGTTAACATTTTTTTTTATGCTGAGGAGTCAAAAATAAAAGAATTCGAAAAATGGCGAATAACATTCGACGCCTGTCTTTACAGATTCAAGTTCATTTTTTTTTCACTGAAACATACATCATTACATGTATATTGATATCTTCTTTGACTTTCCTTTCAAACCAGTAATCCTAAGCCTCCATCATCCTATTTTCAATTTAGGTTATTCCATACTTTTCCCGCCACGTAAATAGATCTAATACAGTTCTTTGCTTTGATTGAAAGACACCCTCATTTTTTTTTTTTTTTTTCACTGCCTAAAATTATTTCGTTCTTTTCAGAAGATGAAATGCTAAGCTTGCTGGCTACAGTTGTAGTTGTGGCAATAGTCTATTTTTAAGCCCACAATTATCATAACACAAATTTACTAAAACAGCAATTACCAGCAATTACCAACCAGAGGAATTCTGACACCCATTTACAAAGCCTATTTTTAGCTTTGAAATGTCAAGGCTCATTATTTATTTCCTTCCAACCAAAAGACACAATTTGAATATTTTGAAGTAACTAGATAAAACAAACTGCCAGAAAAGCATTGATTGTGTAGAAATAAAGAATTATTTACCTACCTAACATTATCATCCATTATTTACCTATCTTCCATTTAAGAACAGAATCACAGTTTGTTTACAAGTGAAGCAATAAACTAACCTTCCGCCCTTATTTACTGCTGCAACAGATATGCTAAACCCATCACCCTTTACCTAGCCTGGGTTACAGTCCGATCATTTTTTCCTCTTTTATATATTCGGACTTTACTTTGTCGGGTCCTGCGTGGCTTAGTGGTAGAGTTAGCCCGGAGGCCTCGGGTTCAAACCTCCTTGGATCCACTGGATTTTTCCTGGGAGTGCCCTTGGGCAAGACACTTTAGAGCCCTAGCTTAGTACTGGTGAAACCCAGGAAATACATGAATATGTGAAGTGTCGCCCTGTTCAAATATTGTTGAAAGCGGCATAAAACACTATTCAATCAATTATTTACTTTGTCAAAAATTACATCATCATTTTTTGACAAAGTAACCTCCAAATATAAAAAAGGAAAAAATGATCGGACTGGAACCCAGGCTACCCTTTACCTGACACAAGATTCGTATAACATACACAGTCAGGAAGAATATTTTTCCTTGTATTCGGGTGTAGAATTTGCATTTTCTGTGGAACTAGAATATAGGTGCTAGATTTTGTGCAATGCTGTTTCACATCTGTGATGTTCAGAAAATACATGTTTAAACTCGCATCCTTCATAAATTAAAAACGATCGTTTCAAATTTCTCCCAATACCACTTTCGTGTTATTTTGACAGTTTTTTCATTGGTTCCAACAGCACACTGCCCGTTTTTCAACCTAGCTTTCTTTATTACGATATTTAATATTTTCACTACTTTTGAACAAAGGTCTGCTTTGGCGAGCGACAAGCGCTTGCTGACGGTCAATAGGGACAAAACTCGCTAGCAAGCGCTTTCGGCGAGCGCTTGCCTTATTGAACGCACGGATGTGGATAGGGTTGAAATTTTGGTATACGATTTCTATAGCCTTAGGCTTGGCAAGCCAAGCCCAGGCTAAAAACTTAGTGAGTAATGGGAGCATAAGGTCTTTGGAGTACTTGAGATATTCATTGATAATATTAGTTTAAACATATTTTATTGTACATATAAACATACAAATGGATTGGGACGAAAGCTAGTAAAAGCTTATAGAGTCCCTTTCCTAAGTAACAACATATGGCAAGAAAAAATGAAGAAAAATACAAAAATCAACACTGTAATGTTAAAAGAGACATGTGGTAACAGAGAGAGAGAGAGAGGATGGACCTTTTTGGAAATCATTCATGAAATCGTTTGCTTTCCTTTATATACAACTGAACCTTCAGAAAGATTTCTTCGTTTTCCTGAAAAGTAAGGAAACCATTTCCAAAGAGGAGTGTTTAAAGGTCTATAGTTATTTCATGATACGATATGGGACGAATAAACTTATTTCTTATAGTTTCATAGAGTAGACATTCGAAGAAGTAATGTGAATTTGTCTCTATAGACCCTTTTACAACGCCGTTCGTTGCCAAGGAAATACGATCCCAGAATTCCACTTTTCGTGCATGCGCACTGTTTGTAGGGCAAAAAGCTCAATATCGCCACTGTTGAAAGCTATTTTCATTCGCAATATTTTGGCTTTGTTGAAAGATTTTATTGATTAAAATCTGTGATGATTAGTCGTGTTACGGGATGCCGTTATCATGCTGTGCACCGGAATGTACAAACAGATCAGTAAATTAGTATCTGGCGTAAATGTCTTAGTGTCAAAACTCCCCACTTTTGGTTAAAACGTCCACAGTTCCCATGACAAATTGGTTAAAACGTCCCCTAAACGCGTCCCCGTTTATTTTTATTCAAATTATTTGTTTGATCTCATATATTTTTCACCGTTAATGTTTTGTATTTTATTGATCATCGTCATTTAATGTTATTAATTTTTGACCCATATCCTACCGTACTTATATTTTTGACCTGCACAAAAGGAATTTGCGTTAAGTTTATGTCATAAATCTTAATTAGTGTTACTTAAACCATAATTAGGATTTGTATTTAAAGACCACGCTACCCCAATGTGCATACAGATCTATCATTATGCTTTTCTCAAAGTAAATTCAAGATCGCCGTCACGTAACGGAGGCTAAGGGTTAAAGCTAAGGTCCATATTGGTCCCTACATTATCATGTATATGACACGCTAAAATGCCTCCCCATATACAATGTGCTAAACTAATTACTGTTACAATTTCCATTTAACCCTTTACCCAACAATCACAAGTCCTAACGACCAAGAGAAAAGAAAGCTTTTCAAACATTGTGAGAAAAGGAGAATATGCTGGTAAACATTATTTCAACCTTTTCCAACATTTTTTTTCAGAGAAGGTATGTTTCTAAATTACATTTTACAACCGATCCCTAGTGGAAAGCAATTATGGAAAGAGCAATCAGAGACGACAACAGGGCAATATACAGTTGTTCGTTCGTTCTTCATTCGCGCGTTAGTTCATCCATCCATCCATTCGCTCGCTCATTCATTCATTCCTTCAAATACGTCTGCACCAAAATTTGTTTCACTCTCTAAACTAATAGAGGTAACAGCATGTTATGCCGATCTCGACCCACACCCTCCACCATTGAAATTAAACTAAAATATCCACTATATTGTCAATTAAACTAAGAAATATGTAATATATATCAGATGGCTTCCCTTTACAAACCCTTTACCTAACTCTTCCTCGTCTTAATTAACGACCCTACATCAATGGGCTTGTGGAAACACTACGGCAAAAGTTAAAGAATGCTGGTAACATGCATTTTTCCCATTCCCGCAGTGTGCCAGCCCATGCTTCATGGGGTTTGTCTGTTACTGCCTGGGTCGGTTAACATTTCCTTTGATGATAACGTCAAACCAAAACAGCGACACTTTTTTTCACGTCTTCGTCTTATATTGTCACTAAAATACAGATCTTTTTTTTCCACGTTAATGAACCCTTAGCAAGGAAGTTAGTCTGATTATCGTTTCTTTGCCTCTGGGAGCAAGCTTTTCATATAATCGCTCATAATTTAACAATTTTATGTACACTTTCAATAATCTGCCACTGTTTTATTTTGTCTTTTTGCCCTACAAGAGTGCGCATGCGCAGTTTTCCGGTCTCGTTACCAGGAACTGGTCAGAGACTAAAAGGGTCTATAGCACCACATACACAGTTAGGAGAATCAACTACATTTCTTAAATACAGGTGGTGCTTTAGAGAACTACACTTATTTCGTAACCTTGTATGTAAAATTTGAAGACGTCTTTGTCCTACGAAAAACAATTTATTCGGGTACGGCCTGTTAATGTCCAAATACCTTTTAAAACATGACAGGGAATCCAAATATCTGATATCTTGAGGGATTAAGTTCCACTCTTCCACAACAGATGTGAGAAAGGATTTTTTATAGAGATTTGTTCTACAAGCAATGGTTCGTATATTATTAGAGTTGCGCAAGTTGTAATCGTTAAGGTTGCTATTTAAATCAGGGACAAGATCACTCAGGTAAGAAGGAACAAGGCCTTTAGTCATTTTAAAGAACAATATAATTTTATGTTTACGCCTGCGATTGCCAAGTGACTCCCAACCACATTCATTTTTTAGTTCATCCAAGGAAACCAGTTTACTATAACCTGTTACTATTCTGGCAGCTTCATTTTGGATTTTGTCTAGATCATTTTTCAGATAATGAGGGATATTGTCCCAAACGACGTCTCCATACTCTAAAATAGGTCTAATGAACGTGAAATATATAACTTGAAGAGATTTCCTATCAAGACATATCTTAAGACGACGCATTATGGTTATCCTTTTCCATGCTTTTTCAACAGAATTTTTAATGTGGAGATACCATGATCCGTCATTTGAAAGGTGAAAACCTGAATGTTTATGTGACTGGACGTTTTCAATATTTATATTTGACATACACAGATCAGGGTGAGTATTTTGAGCATTTTTACGTGCGATGATAAGTGATTCAGATTTTGAAGGATTGAATTTGGGGGCCACTAGATGATACTACATGCCATATATGAGAGCTCTAGCCCTTATGGTTTGGGACAAAAAGATTTTTAAAGATTTCCTTCTTTATCTCTATGTGAAATCCAAGAACCCACAACATAGGGTCAATTTTTAACACCAGGGCCATAATTTGAATATTTTGGTAGAGGGTCACTAGATGATGCTACATGCCATATATGAAAGCTCTAGCCCTTACGGTTTCGGACAAGAAGATTTTTAAAGATTTCCTTCTTTATCTCTATGTGAAATCCGAGAACCCACAACATAGGGCCAATTTCCAACTAGGACCATTATTTGAAGTATTTTGGTAGAGGGCCACTAGATGATACTACATGCCATATATGAGAGTTCTATTCCTTATGGTTTGGGACAAGAAGATTTTTAAAGATTTCCTTCTTTATCTCTATGTGAAATCCGAGAACCCACAACATAGGGCCATTTTCAACACTAGGGCCATAATTTGAAGTATTTTGGTAGAGGGCCACTAGATGATGCTACATGCCAAATATGAAAGCTCTAGCCCTTACAGTTTGGGACAAGAAGAATTTTACAGATTTCCTTCTTTATCTCTATGTGATATCTGAGAACCCACAACATAGGGCCAATTTCCATACTAGGGCCATTATTTGAAGTATTTTGGTAGAGGGCCACTAGATGATGCTACATGCCAAATATGAAAGCTCTAGCCCTTACGGTTTGGGACAAGAAGATTTTTACAGATTTCCTTCTTTATCTCTATGTGAAATCCGAGAACCCACAACATAGGGCCAATTTCCACACTAGGGCCATTATTTGAAGTATTTTGGTAGAGGGCCACTAGATGATACTACAAGCCATATATGAGAGCTCTACCCTTATGGTTTGGGACAAGAAGATTTTTAAAGATTTCCTTCTATATCTCTATGTGAAATCCGAGAACCCACAACATAGGGCCATTTTCAACACTAGGGCCATAATTTGAAGTATTTTGGTAGAGAGCCACTAGATAATGCTACATGCCAAATATGAAAGCTCTAGCCCTTACGGTTTGGGACAAGAAGATTTTTACAGATTTCCTTCTTTATCTCTATGTGAAATTCGAGAACCCACAACATAGGGCCAATTTCCACACTAGGGCCATTATTTGGATTATTTTGGTAGAGGGCCACTAGATGATACTACATGCCATATATGAGAGCTCTAGCCCTTATGGTTTGGGACAAAAAGATTTTTAAAGATTTCCTTCTTTATCTCTATGTGAAATCCGAGAACCCACAACGTAGGGCCATTTTCAACACTAGGGCCATAATTTGAAGTATTTTGGTAAAGGGCCAGTAGATGATGCTACATGCCAAATATGAAAGCTCTAGCCCTTACGGTTCGGGACAAGAAGAATTTTACAGATTTCCTTCTTTATCTCTTTGTGAAATCTGAGAACCCACAACATAGGGCCAATTTCCACACTAGGGCCATAATTTGAAGTATTTTGGTAGAGGGCCACTAGATGATACTACATGCCAAATATGAAAGCTCTAGCCCTTACAGTTTGGGACAAGAAGATTTTTACAGATTTCCTTCTTTATCTCTATGTGAAATCCGAGAACCCACAACATAGGGCCAGTTTCAACACTAGGGCCATTATTTAAAGTATTTTGGTAGAGGGCCACTAAATGATACTACAAACCATATATGAGAGCTCTAGCCCTTATGGTTTGGGGCAAGAAGATTTTTACTGATTTCCTTCTTTATCTCTATGTGAAATCCGAGAACCCACAACATAGGTCCATTTTCAACACTAGGGCTATAATTTCAAGTATTTTGGTAGAGGGTCACTAGATGATGCTACATGCCAAATATGAAAGCTCTAACCCTTAAGGTTTGGGACAAGAAGATTTTTACAGATTTCCTTCTTTATCTCTATGTGAAATCCGAAACCCACAACATAGGGCCATTTTCAACACTAGGGCCATTATTTGAAGTATTTTGGTAGAGGGCCACTAGATGATACTACATGCCATATATGAGAGCTCTAGCCCTTATGGTTTGGGACAAGAAGATTTTTACACATTTCCTTCTTTACCTCTATGTGAAATCCGAGAACCCACAACATAGGGCCATTTTTAACACTAGGGCCGTAATTTGAAGTACTTTGGTAGAGGGCCACTAGATGATGCTACATGCCAAATATGAAAGCTCTAGCCCTTACGGTTTGGGACAAGAAGATTTTTAAAGATTTCCTTCTTTATCTCTATGTGAAATCCGAGAACCCACAACATAGGGCCAATTTCCAAACTAGGGCCATTATTTTAAGTATTTTGGTAGAGGGCCACTAGATGATACTACATGCCAAATACGAAAGCTCTAGCCCTTACGGATTGGGACAAGAAGATTTTTACAGATTTCCTTCTTTATCTCTATGTGAAATCCGAGAACCCACAACATAGGGCCAATTTCCACACTAGGGCCATTCTTTGGATTATTTTGGTAGAGGGCCACTAGATGATACTACATGCCATATATGAGAGCTCTAGCCCTTAAGGTTTGGGACAAGAAGATTTTTAAAGATTTCCTTCTTCATCTCTACGTGAAATCCGAGAACCCACAACATAGGGCCATTTTCAACACTAGGGCCATAATTTGAAGTATTTTGGTAGAGGGCCACTAGATGATGCTACATGCCAAATATGAAAGCTCTAGCCCATACGGTTTGGGACAAGAAGAACTTTACAGATTTCCTTCTTTATCTCTTTGTGAAATCTGAGAACCCACAACATAGGGCCAATTTCCACACTAGGGCCATTATTTGAAGTATTTTGGTAGAGGGCCACTAGATGATACTACATGCCAAATATGAAAGCTCTAGCCCTTACAGTTTGGAACACGAAGATTTTTACAGATTTCCTTCTTTATCTCTATTTGAAATCCGAGAATCCACAACATAGGGCCAATTTCCACACTAGGGCCATTTTTTGAAGTATTTTGGTAGAGGGCCACTAGATGATACTACAAACCATATATGAGAGCTCTAGCCCTTATGGTTTGGGACAAGAAGATTTTTACAGATTTCCTTCTTTATCTCTATGTGAAATCCGAGAACCCACAACATAGGGCCATTTTCAACACTAGGACCATAATTTGAAGTATTTTGGTAGAGGGCCACTAGATGATGCTACATGCCAAATATGAGAGCTCTAGCCCTTAAGTTTGGGACAAGAAGATTTTTACAGATTTCCTTCTTTATCTCTATGTGAAATCCGGGAACCCACAACATAGGGCCATTTTCAACACTAAGGCCATAATTTGAAGTGTTTTGGTAGAGGGCCACTAGATGATACTACATGCCATATATGAGAGCTCTAGCCATTATGGTTTGCGACTAGAAGATTTTTAAAGATTTCCTTCTTTATCGCTATGTGAAATCCGAGAACCCACAACATAGGGCCATTTTCAACACTAGGGCCGTAATTTCAAGTATTTTGGTAGAGGGCCACTAGATGATGCTACATGCCAAGTATGAAAGCTCTAGCCCTAACGGTTTGGGACAAGAAGATTTTTAAAGATTTCCTTCTTTATCTCTATGTGAAATCCAAGAAACCACAACATAGGGCCAATTTCCACACTAGGGCCATTATTTGAAGTATTTTGGTAGAGGGCCACTAGATGATACTACAAGCCATATATGAGAGCTCTAGCCCTTATGGTTTGGGACAAGAAGATTTTTACAGATTTCCTTCTTTATCTCTATGTGAAATCCGAGAACCCACAACATAGGGCCATTTTCAACACTACGGCCATAATTTGAAGTATTTTGGTAGAGGGTCACTAGATGATGCTACATGCCAAATATGAAAGCTCTAGCCCTTACGGATTGGGACAAGAAGATTTTTACAGATTTCCTTCTTTATCTCTATGTGAAATCCGAGAACCCATAACATAGGGCCATTTTCAACACTAGGGCCATAATTTGAAGTATTTTGGTAGAGGGCCACTAGATGATACTACATGCCATATATGAGAGCTCTAGCCCTTATGGCTTGGGACAAGAAGATTTTTAAAGATTTCCTTCTTTATCTCTATGTGAAATCCGAGAACCCACAACATAGGGCCATTTTCAACACTAGGGCCGTAATTTGAAGTATTTTGGTAGAGGGCCACTAGATGATGCTACATGCCAAATATGAAAGCTCTAGCCTTATGGTTTGGGACAAGAAGATTTTTACAGATTTCCTTCTTTATCTCTATGTGAAATCCGAGAACCCACAACATAGGGCCAATTTCCACACTAGGGCCATTTTTTGAAGTATTTTGGTAGAGGGCCACTAGATGATACTACATGCCATATATGAGAGCTCTAGCCCTTAAGGTTTGGGACAAGAAGATTTCTAAAGATTTCCTTCTTTATCTCTATGTGAAATCCGAGAACCCACAACATAGGGCCATTTTCAACACTAGGGCCATAATTTGAAGTATTTTGGTAGAGGGCCACTAGATGATGCTACATGCCAAATATGAAAGCTCTAGCCCTTACGGTTTGGGACAAGAAGAATTTTACAGATTTCCTTCTTTATCTCTTTGTGAAATCTGAGAACCCACAACATAGGGCCAATTTCCACACTAGGGCCATTATTTGAAGTATTTTGGTAGAGGGCCACTAGATGATACTACATGCCAAATATGAAAGCTCTAGCCCTTACAGTTTGGGACACGAAGATTTTTACAGATTTCCTTCTTTATCTCTATGTGAAATCCGAGAACCCACAACATAGGGCCAATTTCCACACTAGGGCCATTATTTAAAGTATTTTGGTAGAGGGCCACTAGATGATACTACAATCCATATATGAGAGCTCTAGCCCTTAAGGTTTGGGACAAGAAGATTTTTACAGATTTCCTTCTTTATCTCTATGTGAAATCCGAGAACCCACAACATAGGGCCATTTTCAAACTAGGGCCATAATTTGAAGTATTTTGGTAGAGGGTCACTAGATGATGCTACATGCCAAATATGAAAGCTCTAGCCCTTAAGGTTTGGGACAAGAAGATTTTTACAGATTTCCTTCTTTATCTCTGTGTGAAATCCGAGAACCCACAACATAGGGCCATTTTCAACACTAAGGCCATAATTTGAAGTATTTTGGTAGAGGGCCACTAGATGATACTACATGCCATATATGAGAGCTCTAGCCCTTATGGTTTGGGACAAGAAGATTTTTACAGATTTCCTTCTTTATCTCTATGTGAAATCCGAGAACCCACAACATAGGGCCATTTTCAACACTAGGGCCGTAATTTGAAGTATTTTGGTAGAGGGCCACTAGATGATGCTACATGCCAAATATGAAAGCTCTAGCCCTAACGGTTTGGGACAAGAAGATTTTTACAGATTTCCTTCTTTATCTCTATGTGAAATCCAAGAAACCACAACATAGGGCCAATTTCCACACTAGGGCCATTATTTGAAGTATTTTGGTAGAGGGCCACTAGATGATACTACAAGCCATATATGAGAGCTCTAGCCCTTATGGTTTGGGACAAGAAGATTTTTACAGATTTCCTTCTTTATCTCTATGTGAAATCCGAGAACCCACAACATAGGGCCATTTTCAACACTAGGGCCGTAATTTGAAGTATTTTGGTAGAGGGCCACTAGATGATGCTACATGCCAAAAATGAAAGCTCTAGCCCTTAAGGTTTGGGACAAGAAGATTTTTACAGATTTCCTTCTTTATCTCTATGTGAAATCCGAGAACCCACAACATAGGGCCATTTTCAACACTAAGGCCATAATTTGAAGTATTTTGGTAGAGGGCCACTAGATGATACTACAAACCATATATGAGAGCTCTAGCCCTTATGGTTTGGGACAAGAAGATTTTTACAGATTTCCTTCTTTATCTCTATGTGAAATCCGAGAACCCACAACATAGGGCCATTTTTTACAACACTAGGGCCATAATTTGAAGTATTTTGGTAGAGGGCCATTAGATGATGCTACATGCCAAATATGAAAGCTCTAGCCCTTACGGTTTGGGACAAGAAGATTTCTAAAGATTTCCTTCTTTATCTCTATGTGAAATCCAAGAACCCACAACATAGGGCCATTTTTTACAACACTAGGGCCATAATTTGAAGTATTTTGGTAGAGGGCCATTAGATGATGCTACATGCCAAATATGAAAGCTCTAGCCCTTACGGTTTGGGACAAGAAGATTTTTACAGATTTCCTTCTTTATCTCTATGTGAAATCCAAGAACCCACAACATAGGGCCAATTTCCACACTAGGGCCATTATTTGAAGTATTTTGGTAGAGGGCCACTAGATGATACTACATGCCATATATGAGAGCTCTAGCCCTTATGGTTTGGGACAAGAAGATTTTAAAGATTTCCTTCTTTATCTCTATGTGAAATCCGAGAACCCACAACATAGGGCCATTTTCAACACTAAGGCCATAATTTGAAGTATTTTGGTAGAGGGTCACTAGATGATGCTACATGCCAAATATGAGAGCTCTAGCCCTTACGGTTTGGGACAAGAAGATTTTTAGAGTTTTTTCTCTCGGTTGCCATGGCAACCAGAGTTCTTCATGGAATTCAAATCTTTAAAGTATTCTGAAAGTGCATCACCTAAGGATCATTTCTGTGAAGTTTCACTTAAATCTGTTGGGCGGTTTCAGAGGAGAAGATTTTTTAAGTAATTGTTCACTGACGGACGGACGGACGGATGGACGGACAGACGGACGGACGGACAGACGGTCAGACAGACGCCGGACAACGATCGATCACCATAGCTCACCTTGAGCACTATGTGCTCAGGTGAGCTAAAAAGCAAGAAAGTCAAATAATACAAACAACTGGCTGAGATTTAAAATGGTCAGAAACAAAGTAATTAATTTAATACGAAAAAGTAAACATGATTACATTGATCGTTTGTCAAACAAATTATGTAATGGTTCTTTATCCTCACGCGATTGGTGGAAGGTGATAAAAAGTTTTATCAAACCTTCTTCTTCAGAATGCTTACCACCACTCTATGACACTGACAATGATACAATGGTCACTGATGTTAATAACAAAGCAAGCTTACTTAATTCATTCTTTGTTACTCAAACTAGATTAAATGAAACCGATCACGCCCTACCAACCAAACACTCAGGAAATGATCAGAATTCTTTAACTTCAATACTCATTGATTCTATGGAAGTCAGGGACGTGCTTACAAATCTAAATGTTGGTAAAGCTCCAGGACCTGACGTTATCAATAACATTATTTTACGCGAGTCTGCGAACCAGTTGGTCAACCCTCTATGTCAGTTCTATAACTTTAGTCTAGAGATTTGTAAGCTACCCCTCTCATGGAAGATGTCTAACGTCTGTCCTGTTTTTAAGAATGGTGATCCTTCTCTGCCGTCCAACTATAGACCGATTTCTCTTCTTAATACTATGGAAAAGGTTTTTGAAAAGAGACTTTTTAAACATATCTTCAGTTATTTAAACGAAAATCGATTTTTTACACCGTATCAATCAGGGTTTCTGCCTGGCGATTCTACAATTAACCAAGTAACATTCCTTTATAATAAAATATGCAATGCTTTAGACGAAGGTCTTGAAATTAGATTTATATTTTTTGATATAAGTAAAGCTTTTGATAAAGTATGGCAAAAGGGTTTGATATTCAAACTAAGTCTTGCAGGAATAAATGGCAAATTACTCGATTGGCTTTCTAATTACCTTTCTAATAGGCGTCAAAAAGTTATCCTGCCTGGTGGCCAGTCTCATGCCCAATACATAAATGCTGGTGTCCCACAAGGATCGATACTCGGCCTGCTTCTTTTTCTTGTATTTATTAACGATATTGTTGAAAATATTGAATCGGGTATCAACCTATTTGCAGACGATACTAGTCTATCATTAATCACCCATAACCCGAACGATGCAGGACAAATTCTTCAAAGAGATATTGAAAAAATTAATAACTGGGCAAAAACTTGGTTGGTCAAATTCAAATATTAATATGATAATATTATCAACCGGGCTGCATGCCTTTCCATTTTTTAAGCTAATTATACTTTTTTTCCTATTTCAGGAGAAAGTATCGGGGAGTAAAGTTCTACATTTGTTTGGTAAACATTGGGTAAGTCCGTTAGTTGGCTCGTATCTGTGTCACTACTGTTTATGTTTTTGTAATACTCGTAAAAATCGTGCACAGTTGGACTGTTATTGTCATGTGATTTCGCTTTTAACCCATTCAGAAATTTCCAATAATATTTAGGTCGTTTTGTTGACAATGATCGGAGCTTTTTTGCCTTATTGTGTTTAAAGGTTCTTACGTGATAATTAATCGTACGTTTGTATTGTTTACTAGCTGTACTTAGCATGCGTTTGTTAAGATCTGTAGGTGATACATGATACTTTTGCTTTGCACGGTTATATATTTTACAAGCTTTATGATATTTTGATCCGAACCATGGTTTGTTGTTGTCTTTAAATGGGCGAGATGCACATGCTTTTGTAATAAACGTCTGGGTGCTAGCTTTACTGAATAAGAGTGCTATGTCATTTGTAATGTTTTCAATTGTTGACTGGGAACGGGGTTATGTATTTAATTTATCCATAATTGACTGAATGTGTGATCTATCTAAATTATTCACGAATTCTGAAATCTTATTCTCTTGCCATCGTTGGCGGTTAGACTGTTGGGTATTTTGGGCATCGGCCATCGGTAACCTGAGAAATCCGAGCTCAAAGTGTAGTAGTGAGTGACCATCGGATAAGAGCGGATCTGTTTCCATAATATTAAATCCGCATACGTATTTAAAGCAGTTGGACGTAGCTATTGCATAGTCAATGACGGACTTTTGTTTAAATGTGAAGTTACCGTTTGTATCATTATATAAACGTCCATTCAAAATGAACAAGTTATTGTTTCTACATAAATCAATGAATCATATGCCGTTTGTATTAGTTTTCGTATCTTGTGATGAAATTGGTTAACTGAGCAGTCCTCGAGTTCGCATCACCATATATAATAACATACTTGTGGTTACTACAGACATTGGAGACAGAGTTTTCAAATAAATCAAATTCATCTTGCGTGAAGAATCTTGAGTTATCGGGAGGAATGTCTAGAAATAAGATTACAGGGATACTTTTGATACTATATTTGATTACAACAAATATACCATGAAAACGGTCGTCATGGCCCATGCCACACGAAATGCTATTTTGGTAGAGGAAAAGCTATTTTCGCGAAAATAGGCTATAATATATATATATGCATAGTCTGGTCATATAAAAACTTTGTAAGATCGATTAATTACTATTTACCCTTTTTCAACACGTTATCAATATATATTATGAAAGATAGTACATGAAAATGACAAAATAAAAAGCAATATTTTCAAACATGTATCCATATATCAATCAATGGAACCTATTTTCGTAGTGGGAAAGCTGTTTTCCCGAAAACAGGCAATTTTCGATATCTAGTCATACCACCTCAGAATCTACTGTTGTTGTACCTGACTGTAAAAGAGTACTGAAATATGCAAGAAGTTGATGAATTTCAGCCAACAGTCAGGTTTACCATAGATATCCCCTTATTAAAAGAAAGTAAGTAAATACCAGACCATGAGGCCTGGATTGCTCTTCTTGAAGACTGACTGGCCAGACCGTTTTCGTGTAGAAGAAAAAAGTAATACTACAACTGTTACAAAAACTGACTTAATGCACCCAACAAATGCTTAGACAGAGAAGAAAGATTATCAGAAAATGTCTTAAAACAGGTGCAATAGTTCTTCAGGACTTAACACTTTTGCTGCCAACTACTAGTATATGGATTTGACTTTCCTGGAGGCCTATAGATCTATTTTTGTTGCATTTGATGCTAATTTTGGTCAAAGTTAAGCATCAGGTGGTGGATGGTGTAATGCTTAGAACTGTGCAGTCTGATCTTGATCCACACCATCCACAAAAGCTATCCAAGGCGACATTGGTAATGAAAGAGTTAAAGGCAGACATCTGAGTGTGTTTTGTTCCTCTACACTTCATTAACATTCTAGCTCAAAGTTACAATTTACAAAGTTTCAATAAAATGAGGGGAAAGTTTTGGGAGGAGTCAGCGAACAGAAATAGAGGATATTTGTTTTTTTTCGGTGAAAGATCGAAATTTATTTCATCGAGTGAACATCATCGGTAATATTTTCACAAGTGGTGCAGCCACAAGTGAAAATATTACCGATGATGTTCAGTGTTCACAAGATGAAATAAATTTCGATCTTTCACAAAAAAAAACCAAATATTCTATTTATTTCATGCTTCTAACGCCTTTTTTTGTCGAGACTTCCATAAAAATCAGTACAACGGTATTCTCACTGGTCGTACCCGTGTAATATCGAAAAATATTTTCACCGCTATTTCTCGATATCCTACCAGAAAGCATGAAATAAATACATATATTACTATACCCTGGAAAAGTTAACCACATGTTGAAATGTGGGCCAAGTGAGGTACACCTTCATATGCCAGGTATGCAATGAAAGAGAATGTCTTTCACTTACCAGTAGTATCCATAAGACTGTGTATCCAGGTGCTGGTACAAGGTGTCTCAAATCTTTGTTCATTTTATCATACCAGTAAGCTACAATATATTGAAGTGTTGTTTTATGCTGCTTTCAATATTGTGTCAATAGAATCACAGGGACAAATCATTTATTCAGGTGTTTCCTAAGATTTAACAGGACTTGGCTTGGGCTTTAATGCGCCTTGTCCAAGGACACTTCCAATCCATGAGCAGAAACATAAACATCTAGACCTAACATAAAAGCAAACAAAATCCCCCTACAATTTACATGATTCCAGTAACAATTTGAAAATTTTAATCTTTTACCAAAAAGTTTCATATTATACCAACCTTTGTTGAGTAGAGTCTTAAAATATTTTGGCAAAAAGGAGATAATAACTGTAACAAGCATTTTTCTCTTTTCCAGTTTTGTGATAAATTCTATGAAATGAGTCTCATGTGTCCAAGCACATGATGAGAAAAAGCTGACTATATAGAAATTAACAATAATGGTAGATGAAAGTAATTAAGGTCCCCTTCTTACTGAAAGATGCTAAAGATGTACAAGTGCTGGTCCCGTTATGTCTTCCAAGTTCTTTGACAGACTTGTGACTTGAGTCTGACATCAGAACTCAGTTTTTTATGAGAAGTGACCAAGAAGTACAATGTAGCAGGACTTATTCAAATACATTTGAATTTTAATAGATTTCAAAATATGAATGTGTTTGTGAATTTTTTTGTCAAAATCATAAAACATGGCTAAAAAAATGTTCTAAAAGTCCACAGTGCAGTGTTTTGGAGCATCAAAGTGTCAAAAGACATGTGGATCTATTTGCAGCTTTACTTACCAACAATATAGCCCTAATCTTTACACAGATGTATTTTGTTGAACCAAAACATTACATCAAATGCTTAACCCTTTACCACACAATCCCGAGTTTTAACAAGCCTGAGGAGGAAGGCTTTTAAAAACATCGTGGGAAAAGGAGAAAATGCTGGTTACCAGCATTTTCTCCTTTTTCCATAATGTTTTCTGCCCTTCTCAAAACTAATTTCAATTTCGAGCCACGTTTATTTTATCGTCTGCAAATGTTTTGAATTTGGGCTAGTCTAAATTTTTGTTGTTTGGTAAAGAGTTAAAGGGATGCCATCTTTATATGTGCAGCTCTCTTTACAAGTGATACGACTATTTACGCAGTTTACTTCAGGAATGATTCTAAACTGCTTTCTTCGACATATTTTTGCAACTGTGTACAGTCCGGTGAGGAGTACTCTGAGCAGATGTTGATACTAATGTTTGACAGTTTACCAAAGAAAACAAATTAGACTTGTCCGATTAGAAAGAATTTGCAGACAACATATTAAAAAAGGCTGAAATGACAGAATTTGTCTATGAAGGAGCAGACAATGGTGTGGAAAAAGCAGCAAATGTTGGTTATCAACATTTTCTGCATTTCCCATGAGGTTATCAAAAGCTTTCAACATCATGGTCGTTAAAACTCCTGACTGTGTAGTAAACACTTCACAGTATCCTGTTACTTTGTGGAGACCTATGTTGCCACTACATTTTAAATGGCCCTCCTTTTCTCATATGTTTTTATGATAATGATAAAAAAATAACAAGAGGGCCATGATGGCCCTGGATCGCTCAATAGGCAAAATTTCACTCCAGGGTCATAATGACCCAATTTAAAACTCATGTGAGATATTATTAAGACAAACATTCTGACCAATTGTCAGGTCAATTCAGCTGAAAATGTGGCCTCTGGAGTATCCAAAATGTATTTCTTCAATTTGACCTAGTGACCTAGTTTATGACCCTATGTGACCATATTTCAAACTCATCCGAGACATCAAAACAAATTTGTTGACCAAGGTTCAGGTGAATTGTGCAAGAATTGCTGCCTGTAGAGTGCCCACAAGGTATTTCTGTAATTTGACCTAGTGACCTAGATTATGACCCTATGTGACCCAATTTTAAACTCATCCGAGATATCATCAAGACAAACACGCTGACTAATTTTCAGGTCAATTGGGCAAGAATTGTGGCCACTAGAGCGCCCACAAGATATTTCTTTAAATCTGACCTAGTGACGTAGTTTATAACCCTATGTGACCCAATTTTAAACTCATCTCAGATTTTATCAAGACAAACATGCTGATCAATTTTCAGGTCAATTGAGTAAGAACTGTAGCCTCTAGAGTGCCCACAAGGAATTTCTGTAAGTTGATCTAGTGACCTAGTTTATTACCCAAGGAGACCAAAATTCAAACTCATATGAAATTTCATCAAGAAAAACATTTTGACCAATTTTTAAGTCAATTCAGCAATAAATGTGACCTCTAAAGTGCCCACAAGGTATTTCTTTAATTTGACCTTGTGACCTAGTTTATGACCCAAGGTATCCCAAATTCGAACTCATCCGAGATTTTATTTAGACAAAGATTCCAACCAATTTTCTAGACAATTGAGCAATAAATGTGGCCTCTCGACTGCCCACAAGGTATTTCTTTAATTTGACCTAGTGACTTATATTATGTCCCCAAGTGACCCAATTTTAAAGTTATCCTAGATTTCATCTAGACAAACATCCTGACCAATTTTCAGGTCAGTTGAGCAATAAATGTGGCCGCTAGAGTGCCCACAAGGTATATATTGCTTTAATTTGACCTAGTGACCTAGTTTATGACCCCAACTAATCCAGGATTTAATTAAGACAAACATTCTGACCAATTTTCAAGTCAATTGAGCAAACAATGTGGCCTCTAGAGTGTCCACAAGGTATTTCTTTGATTCAGCCTAGTGACCTAGTTTATGACCCCAGGTGACCCAATTTCAAACTCATCCAAGATTTAATTAACCCTTTCCCAAACAAGCCCTGGTTTTCACGTGTCTGCAGTACAAGTCTTTTGAAAACACTGTGGGAAAAGGAGAAACTGCTCGTAACGAGCAATTTCTCCTTTTCTCACAGTCTTTTCTACCCTTTTTGAGACCTTTCCGCCATTTTCATCAAATTTAAAATTGTCGTCTGCAAACTCTTTGAATTTGGACCAGTCCAAAATTTGTCGTTTGGGAAAGGGTTAAGACAAACACTCTGACCAATTTTCAAGTCAACTGAGCAAAAAATGTGGCCTCTATAGTGCCCACAAGGTATTTCTTTAATTTGACCTAGTGACCTACTTTATGACCCCATGTAACCCAATTTCAAACTCATCTGAGATTTAATTAAGACAAATGTTCTGACAAATTTTCAAGTCAATTGAGCAAAAAGTGTGGCTCTAGCGTGCCCACTAGGTATTTCTTTAATTTGACCTAGTGACCTAGTTTATGACCGTAGATGACCCAAATTCGAACTCATCCATGTTTTTTTTATCAAGACAAACATTCTGACCATTTTTTAGGTCAATCGATTAAGAAATGTGGCCTCTAGAGTGTCCACAAGGTATTTCTTGCATTTGACCTAGGAACCTAGTTAATGACCCAAGTTGACCAAATTTCGAACTCATTCAAGATTTTATCAAAACAAACATTCTGACCAATTTTCAGGTCAACTGAGTAAGAAATGTGGCCTCTAGAGTGTCCACAAGGTAATTCTTTAATTTGAATTAGTGACCTTCTTTATGACCCAATTTCAATCTAATCTGAGATTTAATTAAGGCAAACATTCTGACAAATTTTTGAGTCAATTGAGCAAAAATTGTGGCCTCTAGAGTGCCCACAAGGTATTTCTTTAATTTGACATAGTGACCCAATTTATGGCCCTAGGTTATCCAAATTCGAACTCATGCGAGATTTTATCAAGAAAAACATTCTGACTAATTTTAAGTCAATTGAGTAAGAAATGTGGCCTCTAGAGTTTCCACAAGGTATTTCTTTAATTTGACCTAGTGACCTAGTTTATGATCACCAAAGGTCACCAAATTTCAAACTCATCTGAGATTTAATTAAGACAAGCATTTTGACCAATTTTCAAGTCAATTGAGCAAAAAATGTGGCCTCTAGACTGTCCACAGGTTATTTCTTTAATTTGACCTAGTGACCTACTTTATGACCCCAGGTGACCCAATTTCAAACTCATGCAAGATTTCATTAAGACAAACATTCTGACCAATTTTCAAGTCAATTGAGCGAAGAATGTGGCCTCTAGAGTGCCCACAAGATATTTCTTTAATTTGACTTAGTTACCTAGTTTTTGATTCATTCGACCCAATTTCGAACTCATCCGAGTTTTTATCATGGCAAACATATCTGACCAAGTTTCATGAGCATTGGACTGAAAATGTATCCTCTGAAATACACAAGGTTTTTCTAAGATTTGACCTGGTGGCCTAGTTTTTAAACTGCAGTGACCCAGTTTCTAACTCTTCCAAGATATCATCAAGACATTGATTCTGACCAAGTTCCATTAGTATGGGACTGAAAATGTGGCCTCTGGAGCACATACAAGGTTTTTCAAAGATCTGACCTTTTTGACCGAGTTTTTGACCCCACATGACCCAATTTCAAACCCGTCCAAGATTTTATCAAGACAAACATTCTGACCAAGTTTCACAAGTATCTGACTTAAAATGTGGCCTCTAGAGCGCACACAAGGTTTTTCTAAGATTTGACCAAATGACCTAGTTTTTGACCCCACGAGACCCAATTTCAAACTCGTCCTAAATTTTATCAAGACAAACATTCTGACCAAGTTTCATGAGGATCGGACTGAAAATGTGGCCTCTAGAGCGTACACAAGGCAAAAAGTTGACGACGGACGACGCACATCGCAAAGAAAAGATTCTGATCAAGTTTCACAAGTATCTGACCGAAAATGTGGCCTCTGGAGCGCACATAAGGTTTTTCTACAATTTGACCTAGTGACCTAGTTTTTCACCCCACATGACCCAATTTCAAACTCATCCAAGATTTAATCAAGACAAAGATTCTGACCAAGTTTCACAAGTATCTGACTGAAAAATGACTGTGGCCTTTAAAGCGCATACAAGGTTTTTCAAAGATTTGACCTGGTGACCTAGTTTTTGACCCCTCATGACCCAATCTCAAACTGGTCTGAGATTTTATCAAGACAGACATTCTGACCAAGTTTCACAAGTACCTGACTGAAAATGTGGGCTCTAGAGCACACACAAGGTTTTTCTAAGATTTGACCTGGTGACCTAGTTTTTGACCCCACATAACCCAATTTCAAACTAGTCCTAAATTTTATCAAGACAAAGATTTTGACCAAGTTTCACAAGTATCTGACTGAAAATGTGGCCTCTGGAGCACACATAAGGTTTTTCTAAAATTTGACCTAGTGACCTAGTTTTTCACCCCACATGACCCAATTTCAAACTCGTCCAAGATTTAATCAAGACAGAGATTCTGACCAAGTTTCACAAGGTTTTTCTAAAATTTGACCTAGTGACCTAGTTTTTCACCCCACATGACCCAATTTCAAACTCGTCCAAGATTTAATCAAGACAAACATTCTGACCACGTTTCATGAGGATCGTACTGAAAATACGGCCTCTAGAGCATACACAAGGTTTTTCTAAGATTTGACCTAGTGACCTAGTTTTTGAGCCCACATAACTAAAATTCGAACTCGTCCGAGATTTTATTGAGACAAACATTCCGACCAAATTTCACAAGTATCTGACTGAAATTGTGGCCTCTAGAGCGTACACAAGGTTTTTCTAAGATTTGACCTAGTGACCTAGTTTTTGACCCCACATGACCCAATTTCAAACTCATCCGAGATTTTATCAAGACAAACATTCTGACCAAGTTTCATGAGGATCCGACTGAAAATGTGGCCTCTAGATCGTACACAAGGTTTTTCTAAGATCTGACCTAGTGACCTAGTTTTTGACCCCACATAACCCAATTTCGAACTTGTTCGAGATTTTATCAAGACAAACATTCTGACCAAATTTCACAAGTATCTGACTGAAAATGTGGCCTCTAGAGCGTACACAAAGTTTTTCTAAGATTTGACCTAGTGACCTAGTTTTTGACCCCATATGACCCAATTTCAAACTCATTCGAGATTTTATCAAGACAAACATTCTGACCAAGTTTCACAAGTACCCGACTCAAAATGTGGCCTCTAGAGGGCACACAATGTTTTTCTAAGATTTGACCTAGTGACCTAGTTTTTGACCCCACATAACCCAATTTCAAACTCGTCCTAAATTTTATCAAGACAAACATTCTGACTAAGTTTCATGAGGATCGGACTGAAAATGTGGCCTCTAGAGCGTACACAAGGCAAAAAGTTGACGACGGACGACGCACATCGCACGACGCACGACGGACACAGCAAGATCACAATAGCTCACCATGAGCACTTTGTGCTCAGGTGAGCTAAAAAAATTGAAAAAGTTATTGGGAAAGAAAAAAAGCTGGTTACCAGCAGTTAGCAGTATTTTCTCCTTTTTCCACAATGTCTTCTAACCTTTAAAAGATAAATCCCATCATTTAAGCCACTGTAAATTTGTTGTCTGCAAATGCTTTCAATTTGGACAAGTCTAGAATTTTGCTGTCCGGTAAAGAGTTGCAGCACTGAGACTCTGTGAAACAGTGTATCAGACTTATTTTACCAACCCTGAGAAAGATAGCTTTTGAAGACATTTTTGGAAAAGGAGAAATGCTAGTAACCGTAATGTTTTATACCTTACCTTTTTTAAATTTCAATTTCTGAGCCACATTTATTTTGTCATCTGCAAATGCTTTTAATTTGGACAAGTTTTAAATTTTGTCGTTAGATAAAGTGTTACAGCTATGAGTTTCTGTGAAAAAATATATCTGAACAATGAAATTCTACTAATAGTGTAGATCATGATCAGACTGCACAGAACAAGCAGTCTTATATGGAATCTACACTGTCCGATCGGGAGATATTTTTCCCCCCAAAAAAATAACTCTTGGATAACAATACTTGAGTTTTTGCAATCTGCTTGAAAGTTTCATTTAACCCTTTATCACAAAGTCCCGGGTTTTAACGATCCTGAGGAAAAAGTATTTTGAAAACAATGTGGGAAAGGGAAAAATGCTGGTAACCAGCATTTTCTCCTTTTTTTTTTTCACAACATTTTCTACCCTATCAAAGATAAGTCCCATCATTGAGTCACATTTAATTATCATCTGCAAATGCTTTTAATTTGGACAAGTCCAATTTTTTTTTATCTGGAAAAAGGTTAATTCATTTAACATGTTAAGGGTTAAGACTATTACAGAAGGGAAGATTAAAATAGGTAAGTAAAACTCCAGCTTACATAGTTACACTGTTACAGTCCCTTGTCCCTATCATAAACATTGAAGTCTATTAGCGTTTGTATGAATCCTGAAATAAAGTAAAAATACTTCATACAGTGGTCCGACAATATTCTGCACAAATTGAAATGCGTTTGGAGACGAAAAATAAATGTGACACAAAAATTAATTTTTTAGCTTGGAGGGGTAGAAAACATTGTGGGAAAAGGAGAAAATGCTGGTAGCCATCATTTTCTCCTTTTCCCATTTTTTGTTTTCAATAGACTTTTTCCAAGAGTCGTTAAAAGTCAGGATTTTGTGGTAAAGGGTTAATTCAGTGCTCCAAGGGTTTATACCCTTCACTTACCACACAAGCAAAATGCAGACTTTTCCCAATTGTAAGCATTTGCAGATGACAATATAAATGTGGCTCAAATGACAGAATTTTGTCTTTGATATGGTATGAAACATTGTGGAAAAAGGAGAAAATGCTAGTTGCCAGCATTTTCTCCTTTTCCCACAATGTTTTCAGAGAGGTTAAAACTCTGGATTGTGTGGTAAAGAGTTAAAGTAAGTCACAGGTAAAGGATAGCAAATATGTCTCTGTTACAACGGCATCCTTAAGACTATGGAATTCAAAACAACAAAATAAACACATACAGGGTTCATATTCACCAACTATTCTGAAGAACGTTCTTAATCTCATTCTCAAGATATTTCTAAATTTGAAAGAAACACAACTTCTGATTGGCTAAACCATTTGGTTGTGTTACTTTCAAATTCAGAAATTCTTAGAGAATCCTTTACCACACAATTCCGACTTTTAAACACTGAGAAAGAAGCCTTTTGAAAACATTTTGGAAAAGGAGAAAATTCTAGTAACCAGCACTTTCTCCTTTTTCCAGAATGTTTTCTACCTATTCAAGAACATATAAAAATCATCTGAAAAATATGTGAATTGCTGTCTGTAAATGCCTTTGATATGGATGAGTCTAGAATTTTGCCATGTAGTAAAGGGTCAAGAAGGGTTGGTGAATATGGACCCAGAGCCATATTGTTGAGTTTGGCTCCAGTTTAACCCTTTACCACACTATCCCAAGTTTTAACAATCCTCCCAAAGAAAACTTTTGAAAACAGCTTGGGAAAATGTAAGTCAGGATCATATCCCCTACTCTTCCCATGACAAATCATTTCATTTGAGCCATGTTCATTTGTTGTCTTCAAATGCTTTCAATTTGGATGATTCTAAGATTTTGTTGTTTGGTAAAGAGTTAACCACTGTTTTAGGTAGATCTAAATAATCATAAGCATGATGGTCATCACAAAGGTAAATAGCAATTACTTCCCTTGGAAGGAAAAAAGACGAAAGCAGAAAATATTTCATTCAAATGAATTAAAACAAATACTAACCAATTGAAAAAAAACAAAATTATAGAATCTTAATGCTGTATTTCTATTCATATATGTTTTCATTTTGTTTTTTTCAGAACTGTACTAGAGCATTACCCACATTACCAACGCTAAATTAAGTTAATAAATCTATCTCTGAGGCACCAATGGTTTTCTACCAGCCGATTAAGCTCAGTAGGTAGAGCGTAGGACTCGTGAACACAATGTCCTACAGATTGTGGGTTCGTATCCCCGGCTGGCCAACTAAAAAAATTACTAATAGTCTTTCCGATGAGACATTAAACCGAGGTCCCGTGTGACGGTGCTATACACCGAGCACGTTAAAGAACCAGGCGAAGCTCTTAGTAGTTTCGACCTGTATCCTTGCACTATCCCCCGTAACAACTAACCGTCTTCTGGGGGCGTCGCTCAGATGGGCAACCGGTAGCGACGATAAATAAACGGAAATAACCAATCAACCAATGGTTTGTATTTGAGTTTTTCCACACAATCCCTAGTTTTAATGACCCTGCAGAAGAAGGCCTTTTGAAAACATTGTGGGTACAGGAGAAAATGCTGGTAACAAGCATTTTGTCCTTTTCCCACATTGTTTTCTACCCTATCAAGGACAGACATCATCATTTGAACTACGTTTATTTTGTCGTCTGCAAACGCTGTCATTTTGGTCAAGTCCAAAATTTTGCCGTTTGGTTAAGAGTTAACACCGTTTTAACAACTATAAATGTCATATCACGGCAGCCAGTTTGTGTTTCCTGGCTTTCTCACTCCAGTAGAGACTGACACATGCTCCTGTCCAAGTCACTAACCACTTTTTCTCAAATGCATCAGAGGTGAAAGGCTGTAATTATACTTGATCATGCAAATCTAGATTCATAACTTTTGGAAAAGCATATCCATAGATCTCTCTAGATCTAGATCTATTCCTTCAACAAGTGGGATAAAACGGGGATTTCCACAATCCTGCTGGAATACAATCGGCCCCTTCGTAAAACACCATTCAGTCAACTGGATTCATCGTTAGCTCCAAGCTGACACCATTGATAAAAAAAAAAACGCGCGGATGTAACTTTCACCCCTAACCAGTCAACAAAAGATTTCAGATTAAAATTGGCCTGAGCAAGTTTCCCACGAAATGCAAAATGTCACGTTTCGGCCTGTAATTTGCAATACATGTATTTTACTCTACAAACAACATAAAACATTGGGAGGTTACCAGATATATAGAACTAAATCTACCACATTGTTTTCCTGATTAAACATAAACGTAAAAAAGAACCACGGTTACACATCTATGTCGTTCCTCGGTTGCACTGTCTTTTTCCGTTGATCAGAAGCCTCAGAAAATAAATCTTTGGCTTTTGAAAACGAAAGTGGAATTAAATAAAATGTAAATCTAAGTCTACTATCTTAGTTCAAATAACGAACGAATGATTGAAACTGTAGATCTAGATCTACTAAAATCTATATTTACCTATCTGTCACACAGGAATTTCGACTTGCTATCGTACACTTCTTTAAAACTTCAGCCAACATCGCCTTTTCTGACTTTACATGTATGACGTCAGACCCAGCCGATCACCTGACCACCGCTTTTGTGGTGTCACACCCCTGGTTTTTTGCCATATTGAAAATAGAGTGAAATTGACCATTTTTGAAGCTTCAAAAATCGCTTAATGGCAAAACTTTGGCTTTACCGTCTCTTGCTCTAAAAAGTACAGTCATAGTCCTTCAAAAGAATGCATAAAAAAACAACATGTCAACCGATTGCGTTTTTCGCTAAATCCCGATCAATTCAGGCACCCTAGAAATTGTCCTTTCAAAAACGCCTGTTCACGGCCATGACCCCAATTTTTTGTTCCTCCACTGACATAAAATACTCCAATCAATATATGACAAAATCACATCTAAATGGTCCCCCACTACCTAAATTTGAAGCGAATCTAAACTATATATAATAATATACCACCAGGCCCTCTCAGCTCCATGCTACTGCAAATTTTCACATCGGACTACTTTTGACGACTACGACGCGGAAGCAATCTCGCAGTGGTTCGACACCTTGTCATGCAGTCACTGCACTCGTCACAACTCGGCCGATTCTGTACCTACATTGATTCACCGGATCACCCGAGGTATGCCGAATGGCAGACATTGGTTACCACTCGGCTGATTCTGTCACTATATACGAGGTTTGTCGATATTTTTCGATATTGGCTAAACTCCGATCGCCTTATTCGGCGTGCCTCGGATCATTCAAGTTAGATGTAGGTACGCAATTGGTCGAGTTGTGACGAGTGCGATCGCGGGTGCATTAAAAAACCGGAACGAACCGGAATAGACTTGAGAATACGATGTAAGCTCCTGTAGCGATACTTTATTTATTTGATGCTGGGATGAAGAGCAGTCTGAACGTACTCATATTAGCTAAAAGAGAGGCTTGCCCGACCTTAGGCTACAGGGAATGGACCTTTATCTTGGAGCAAAAACTATTTGATATCCAGCTTCGGATAAGACACGAACCTTCCTTTAAAAAAGAAGAATGATAACTAAATTAAAGTAATGAAAAACCGGAATGGACCTGAACGGACAATGGTAAGTGAACATAACGACTTTCAAAACAAAACTAAAACCTGAAACGGACCTTAACTTTATCAGAAACATCAAGTAGTGGATAAAGGAATCGTCGAAATGAACATGAGCTGAATTGGCAAGATCCATCCAAACTTGTATTCTGCACGAAAGTATAAACCGAGAGACGAAGCATGAAGTCTTTAAAAAAAAATGATTTTTCAATTTTCAGTGTCCAGTGAATGAATGTTAAAAAGGTTCTTATCAAATGCACAAGTCAAAAAATTCCTTTCAATGATTTTACAATGGTCAATTATTCTCCAAATAATCAAATCACATGAACTGTCTCTTTTCTGGACAGCGGATGCCCCACAAAAGTCCATGGGGAATTCCAGTTTAAAAGTGACCGTTCTGAAGTTTTGTTTATTGTATGAATCCTTTGAATGAACCAGAACTGAACTGAAAAGTTCAGATATTGAGGCATGGGAAAACCGGAGAAGAGCTAAACTAAACCTGACTAGAGGCCATTGAGGGCTTGAATCGCTCAAATGGCATGATTTTTTTTTTTTTTTTTCTAGCATACATGATGCAAAAAGGAAAAAAAGTAAACAAACACACAAAAATGGGGGAAAGGGTTGTTGCAACTGAGATAAACTAACTGTGCAAGTTTCACGAAAATCAGACCACAAATGCAGACTTTATCGCGTAAACAAGAAAAACGGACGGACGGACGACGGAAACCAAGCCATGACATAAGCTCTGCTTGCTTACAGCCAGTAGAGCTAAAAAACGAATCGATGGATTTTAAAGTTAAAGGGCACATCGGGGACAGACCAAATTCTTATCAGAAACATCAAATATCGGAAATATGAATCATGAGTATGAACAAAAACTGAATTGGAAAGATCAGATAAATAGGCATGGAAAAACCGAAACGTACCTGATCGGACACTTAAAACCACAATCTCCGAGCAGAGTTGTCGTTCGTTACTCTTACCATACATCTCTGCAACGGGCTAAATGACAAGAATTTTGTCAAACCGAGGAAACATGTTTTGTTACTGTTTAACTGTTTCATGTGTAACATAATAAATTAGACAAAGGAAATATGATTCCGGATACATTATACATGTAGGTGCATTCAAACTGATGAATTTCCCTGTATACAATGGAACTATTTTTTCAAGCTTCTTTACTGATCAGAATCTTACGCCAATTGTAAAAAAAAAAAAAATGGCTGCGCCCATGAATGATGACAATTTAAACAAAATTAAAAAACAAGTTATCGTCCTTTAAAAGGCAATTAAGCTTTTCAGATAATCCCTCTTTTTCACATTTCCTACCACTAAGTTTGATTGGCCGTATGGTGTTTGAACAGCACACAAAACAATCGATTGGTCTTTCTTTCACCGGCGTTTGTGTCGCCATTTTGAGTTATGGTCATGTGACGAAAATATTACGTGATGACTGACTACTTTCTGAGCCAACTACAGAGGTGAATGGGAATGATCCGTAGTGCAAGATAGTGTTGAAACCAAAGAATCGGGATCGGACCTGTGTCTTATCAGAAACATCAAATATCGGACGTGGGAATCGTCAGAATGAACATGATCTGAATTGAGAAGATCCGATATTGGATTATGGAAATACCGGAACGAACCGGTACGGATACAAAAAGCGAACATATGGACCTCCAAAACTGATGGAACACCAGGAAAGGACCAAAGCCTTGTCGGAAACATCAAATATCGGAAATATAGATCATAAGAATGGACCAGAACTGAATTGAAAATATCAGATATTGAGGCAAGGAAAAACTGGAACGGACCTAAATCTTGTCAAAAAGATCAAATATCGGACGGACGTAGGATTCGTTAGAATAAACATTAACTGAACTTAAAAAATCCGACATTGGAGTATGGAAAACCGGAACGGACCTGAACCCACCCTAAAAAGCCTACCTATGGACTTTCAAAGCAAAGGGAAAAACCGGGAATACATGACATTGTCACAAAACTTTGTGAAATTCTTACACGAAATGTAAAAATACCTTCAGATGCTACGTACCACATTTAGGAAATACCACTGAACAATATTTTTTCTGACATTTATATTTCTTTTTTGTTGATGGTGTGCCAGCTATCGCCTTTCTTGATTCAAAGATGATTCATTCTTTAGGCTTGGTCATACATGTACATGTATAATCAAAAGCTGTGTTCCCTCCTTCACGTGATATCTGTGCATTTCGACATTGAAAAATATGCGATATTCACATTCTATAACATGCATTTTTAACATCATAGACAGGTTTCTTATCACGTTGGACATTGTTGTATCAGCCTGATTCCTTTCTAAATTTGTGTTTCGAAGATCGAAATTTTGGAAGCGTAATTCTGTATTGAAATGGTATCCGACTGTATATACTTTTCATTTATAGTGTTGATAGTGATACGAGCGACTGGAATCATTAATACTACTGTGCCAGTTTTGACAACAGCAACCTTCTAATCTGTAATATCGTTGAAAGGTTTATCAGGTTTCTAGTTAAAGGACATATTTAGACAATTTCGAAACCATAGCGTCTACTTGTATGAAAATTGTTGAAGTTGTGTAGCTCAGATTTTCAAATTTCGAAAGTAACACAACTTCGGATTGACTAAATCAAATGGTTTAGCCAATCAGAAGTTGTGTTACATTCAAATTTAGAAAATTCTGGAGAATAAGACTGAGAACATTCTTAAGCCGTGAATGGTTGGTGAATACTGACCCAGGTCCTGCGCCCCGAATCGTGTAAGGTTCTTACAGTAAAGTAACAATTTGGGAATATCAATGGTTTGATTTCTGTAGTAATTTAAATTGATAAATGGTCATCAGTGAGAATTGGATATCGACCACTTTCAACCAACGCTACAATATTGTCTGTTGAGCTATTTAAAACAAGATATTTTTCATAAAATTGAAAATTGATATATACCCACGCAACGCTAGTTGTAGGGTGAAAATCAGCCGGAAAATAACAAGTTTTTATCAAATTTACCTTTAATGTAATTCATTGAAATTATTCCATTGACTGATTCACAAAGTTCCGTTAAAATGCTTTAAGATTTTCAAATGAACGGACTGGAACCATGCTAGTGCATTTGCTGTACATTCGCATATTTTCCATTGACTAGCTATTTTCAACAATTCTATAAATGTTATTAATATTATAAATTTTTCAGACTGAATAGTATAATAAAATGCCCCTTTATCTCTCCTCCATTATCACTTTTTCCATTTCGCGCCTGCGCGATTTGATTATGTCCGAATAACCTGAGAGCACAGAATATTTCTAATAGTCCCTCTTTCTTACAATTTCATGCTTACGCATCATGCGATATTTTCTCTCTATGACAGGGACTGTTTACAACCAACAAGTTTATGTGTTTACAACCAACAAGTTTATGTAAGTTCTGCAAGCTGAATCACTTTTTGGTTGAGTTAAGTTGGTCGGATGATTGGCACATGACCATGTTTTGTATGTATACGTAGAATGCGTGTATAAGGCCGATCTTTGGTTTGAAACTGAGCGCGGTAATATTTGAGCCACAATGTGGGAGGGGGATTTAATGCATCCCCGTGATTCATTATACCAAGCATGTTATCACGTAATTATAGACTGACCAGCATTCATAGCTAAAGTGGTAGAGCGGAGGACTTGAAAACCTCAAGTCAAGGGTCACTTGAGGGTATGGGTTCGAGTCCCACGACTGGTCATCTAAAATTACTTATAGTCTTTCGGATGAGACGTTAAACCGAGGTCCCATGTGACGGTGCTTTATACGCCGAACACGTTCAAGAAGCAGGCATAACTTAGAACTGGGTTTGTCCTGTATCTTGCACTGTCCCCCGTAACAAAAACTAACAGCCTTCAGGGGCGTCGCCCATATGGGCAACCGGTGGTGACGATAAATAAACGCAAATTCAATAAATCAATACATGAATCCGTGGCGATAAGATAAACCGACTCCCTTGGTTACCGTTGCTAAGGGCTCCCAGACAAACGCAATAAATACATAATTATACAGTATAGCAGAAAGGCTACTTAAATTGTGCTGTCATGACTGTTTCTCTCGATAAGATTCCAAAATATTCCTATTCCTTTTTTCTGCCGATGATGAATTCTCGGTAAGAAATTTATGGACGCTTGAACTAATTTACACAAGGATATGTACAAAAAGTGTGAAACTCGGGGGCTACGGACACTGTAATATATGTGTCAGCAGCAATTAAACTTTTCAATATGAAGGAATGAAACACCTCATAAGTCTCAGTTTTTCCCAAGAATAATACATGTAGAATTAAAGGTTCTCAATGTTTTCGTAAGGCAAGCTAAGTTGTCTCGACATCATATTCGACAATAAATTCCAAAACAGAACAGAACAGAACTTAGTCTGTTTCATAGGCTTGAAATGCGCGAATCTCCCGGGAGTCGGGTTGCTTGACATCGCAGCCCAAAGTGGGTGGTAAACTCCATCTAAGGCTACTTTCAGTAAAGAATACATGTAAATGTGCTTAGTTTAAGTAGCAGATGGTTTGAATCCAAGATTAAACTGCATGTTATTTGCACTCTGATCTGTATCTACATATTCCGCATTCTTCATGCACCAAGGGTTCATGTTAACGTCAAACTGAAACATGATGACAATTGCCGCTTTTTGGATGTGCAGAGGTTAGTAAAGAAGGTTAGATTTTTTAGTGAACGTACCTTCTTTTCATTAAAAATTTTATTTTCAAAAAAAAAAAATCTTTTTATTAGATCTAGTATCTCATATATTTTACCCATGTTTTCCACTGTAAAACATTTTATGTCTCTTTCAGAAGATTTCAGAGGGAAAAAGCTAGCATTAATTAATCCATTTTATGTACACTGTTGATCTGAACTCTTTGATCGTCATTCATTATCGTACAACAAACTTGTAGCCTCTGTGTATATCTCACGTAAGCCGCAAACAATGCGGGTGTTAACACGCATTTAAATTATACGATACTATTTAAAAGTATGGAAATTATTGTTAAGATGAAAACCTGTTAGGCTATTGTTCGATTGGTCCAAGTGTTAGTCGCTGGCAGAAAAAAAAAAAAATGAATTTTAAACTATGTAAAATGTTGCCAAGTAGCTATATCTTTTTTTTTTTGCTTGGGTTTAAAATTTATTTTTCTGCTAGCGTCGTTAACCTTTACCGTTGATGTCATTGAATAGCAGGTCACTAGATCAAATATCCGAAAAATCATGTGTACACTCCAAGGGAAACATTTTCAGTCCAGTCCTCTTGCAAGTTGGTCGAATGTTTGTCTTGGTCATATTTCAGACCAGTTCCAAATGTTGTTGCATCGGTTCTAAAAGTAGGTCACTGAGACAATTCAGTTCTTGTTCAATCTAATATTTCAAACGTCCGATATTTAATATTTCTGATAAGGGTTAGGTCCATTCCTGATTTTACCAATGTTTTTCAAGTCCATAGGCAGACTTTTTAGGGTCCGTTCAGGTCTGCTCCGTTATTTCCATACTCCAACTTCGGATCTTTTCAAGTCAGATCATGTTCATTTTGATGACTCCTACGTCCAATAGCTGATGTTTCTGGTACGGTTTAGGTCCGTACCCGGTTACTCTTTGTTTTGGAAACCCGTAGGTAGGCTTTTCAGGGTCCGTTCAGGTTCTTTCTGGTTTTTCTATACTCCAGTATCGAATCATTTCAATTCAATTAATGTTCATTTTGTTGATTCCTACGTCCAATATTTGATCTTTTGAGTTCAATACATGTTCATTCCGATGATTCCTACGTCCTATATTTAATGTTTCTGATCAGGTTTAGGTCTGTGCCTGGTTTCACGATTGTTTAAGAACACACACACACACACACACGTGGGTAGGGTGTTTAGACCGTTCAGGTCCGTTCTGGTGTTTCCATACTCCAATATCTGATCTTTTCAATTCAGTTCATGTTCATTCTGATGACTCCTACGTCCGATATTCTGATATTTCTGATAACGTTTAGGTCCGTATCTGATTTTCCCTTTGTTTTGAAGGTCCATCAGGAGGGTCGCCGTTTTGGGTCCTTTCAGGTCTATTCCGGCATGTCCATACTCCGATATTGGATCTTCTCAATTCAGTTCATATTCATTCAGATGAATCCTTCGTCCGATATGCATTTTTGTGGCAATATTTAATGTTTAGGTCCATTCCCTGTTTTCCCCACTGCCAAGTCAAAAGGAATGCTTTTTAGGGTCCATTCATGTCCGTTCCGGTATTTCCATACTCTAATATCTGATTGATTTTTTTTTTTTTTAAATTCAGACAATGTTCATTCTCATGATTTTAACGTCTGATACTGGATGTTTCTGATGCGGTTTAGGTCCGTTTCCGGTTTTCCCATTGTTTTCAGAGTCCATACGTGGGCTTTTACGCGGGTTCCTGAAGGCCCGTTCGGGTATTTCCGTGGGCTACTCCAATATCGGATCTTTTCAAGTCATTTCATGTTCATGCTGATGAAACCTTTGTCCAATATTTGACGTTTCTGGCAGGGTTAGGCCCGTTATCGGTTTTCCTATGTTTTGAGAGTCCGTAGATCTGTAGGCTTTTCATGGTCCATTCAGGTCCGTTCCGGTTTTTCATCACTCCACTGTCTAATCTTTTTAGTTCGATTCATATTCATTCTGATGATTCTTAATGTTTCTGATCAGGTTTAGTTCTGTTCCTGGTTTAACGACAGTTTTGAAAATCATAGGTAGGATGTTTAGTGTCCGTTCCGGTTTTTAACCATACTCTTTTCAATTGAGTTGTGGCTCTTTCTGATGATTTCTACGTTCGATATTGGATGTTAGGCCCAGTCCTGGTTTTCTTTTTGTTTTCAAAGTCCATAAGTTTACTTTCCATTGTCCGTTCAGGTTCGTTCCGGTTTTTCCTTACTTTTTTTTTTCCCAGTAAGGTCCGTGTCTTATCTGATCTTTCCAAAGTCGGATATTAAACATTTTTGCTTCAAGAGAAAGGTCCTTTCCCTGTAGCCTAAGCTCAGGCAAGTCCATCTTTTAGCTTGTACGAGTACGTTCATGCTGTTCTCTGTTTTAATATCAAATAAATGAAGTATCGCTACAAGAGTTTACATCGATTTCGCAAGTCCATTCCGGTCCTTTCCGGTCAACTCGGTCCATCTGTTGCCTTTCTGGTATTTCCATGTAACGACCGCCCTTGTCACAACTCGGCCGATTCCGTACCTATAATTCTGATCGCCGAATCACCCGATATTTGCCGAATGGCACTGACTGCAATATGTCGGTCCCGTCAAATGTGGCTATGCCACCAAACCAACAAATAACCGCGCAGAACCCACCACAGCCATCGCAACCCACACCAGTTGTTGAGATTGATCCCGTTGCGAAAGTGAAACAGTTATTACTACCAAGATTAAAGGACTCGCTTGTGGTAGTATGAATGTCATCTGTATTCGCGCTACTTAATTTGCCACCAGGTCGCAAAATGATTAGCATAACTCTTAAACCGTTAACAAACAACACCGAATTTTTACGAACCCGAGAAAGAAATCTTTTCAAAACGTTGCGTGAAAGGAGAACATGATGATTACCACCATTTTTCTCCTTTTCCCTATCCCGAACACCATCTTTGGAACCGGATATAATTTGTCTTAAAAGTTAAACGTCTTCTTAAACATAATTTTGACAAGACCTAAAGTCTTAGATCAGTTGCCTGGTGAAGGACTTAGATTGCAGGATAAACCTTACAGACATTTTAAGCCTTGAAATAACCGAAGCTACATGTTTGCTTTTGTCAATAGTGCTACAGCAAAACACACTGTATATTTCAAACTTTCGAAGATCATAATGCACATTTTCTAAGATCTAGTCTAATCTTGATCTACACAGGCCATAAATTAACCCATTACCGCTCAATGCCACCCTTTAATGACCCTGGGAAAGAAGTCTTTTGAAAACATTGTGGGAAAAAGAGAAAATGCTGATAACCGGCATTTTGTCTATTTCCCCAATGTTTTCTTCACAATCAATGGAAAATTGCACCATTTGAGCCACATTGAAATTGTCGTCTGCAAATGCTTTCAATGTGGACAAAGTTAAAATGTCGTCTGGTAAAGGGTTAAAGGCAACTGAAGTTGTGAAGGCTCTGTCAAGAATTATTGCATTCTGTATATGTGCTTGTTTTTCTTCTTTTGTTTGTACAATGATGTTATTCTCATGGAGAATTTTCTAGATTTTTAAGTAAGACAATTCATGATTGGCTAAACTAATATTTCACCAGTCGGATTTACAGTATTAAGTTACTTTCTAAAGTAAGAGTTAAACTAAGAAAGACCTGGTTCCTCAGAACATTCTTAGTCTAATTATAGATTTAGAATGTAACACAACTTCTGATTGGCTAAACCATTTCGTTCTCAAGAATGGTTGGTGAATACAGACACTGGCAGGACTGCTAAGGTACTCTATTAATAGTAAATAATATTTAGCCTTAAAAGAGAGAAAAATGTCCTATTGTATTGACTGATATGGAAAATATTTGTACCAGGGAAAGAGAGCAATTGCTCCTTATCCCACATACCGGTAAGTTGTCCTCTGCACTGCAGCAATATACAACTAGTGTTTTCAGACATCCAGATAAAAGGGAGTGATACTATTCTTAATCCATTATCTCTCTTTCAAACCCTATGTTGTGTTCACTCATTAGAATCGTCTGTTCTAATGAGTACCCATAATATAGGGTTTAGTGGAGAGTGATTAATATTTTCAATTTTGAAATCAAAATCACCCCCTCTATCTGGAGCTCTGATTGTTTATATAAAGAGCTCATCTAATAGGCAAACATTGTGGTAGACAATGAAAAAAAAATATATACTTGAATCATGCTCTGGCCAAACGGGATTTAATGCATCTCCATGACACATTATACATGAACAGAGGTAGTCATCACATAGTAATGGATCCATAAAATCCATTTAGTCTTACAGTTAATGAAATTTGAAATGGTCCATGGACATAGAGAAAATTTACCTATAGCAAACAGTATCGACCCATGTCAGCCTCTGCAGGCTGATATGCTTTGGTACTTTTTTTGCACATGCATTAAACTCCTTTTTCACAAAGGATGTCATTTATGTAAGTTTTGTTGCAGTGGGCGAAATAACTTTGCAATATGGTTGTCTGAATAAAGCAAAAACAAAGAAGTTTACTGTGTACTAGAAATACTGAAGCAGCTAGTTCGGTAGGTAAAGTGCATGGCTCATAAACAGGAGGATGGAATCTATTCATTGTGGCAGGATTCTTTCCTCTATCACAGCTGAACATTCTTTCAGTGCTGTTTATATTGGAAAGCAGCCAGTGGCTTGGAAAGAATGTTGTTGAAAGTGCTTGTGCAAGAAACTTTAGGACTACAGTCATGGACATCTGCATTCTTTGCAATCACATGACTGAAATAATAATGAAAGCATTGTTGATCACAAAACACACTAAAAACATGATCTTTCATGTTCCTTTTTCAGTCGCTAATGAAGGTTGCAGCTCAAATTCTTGGACAAAATTCACAGGCTGAAGATGCACAGTAAGTACCTACTGCTTAACCCTTTAAGACACAATTCCAAATTTTAATGACCCCACGGGAGAGGCATTTTGAAAACATTTTTGGAAAAGAAGAAAATGCTGGTAACCAGCATTTTCTCCTTGTCCCACAATGTTTTCTACCTCATCATTGACAAATTCCATGGTTTGAACAACATTTGAATTGTTGTCTGCAAATGCTTTCAGTTCGGACAAATCTTCATTTTTATTGTGCGGTAAAGAGTTAAGGCAAAATCACAAATATGGACCATGAAAGGAGGTCAAGGGACATGCTATCTCTGAGAAAAAATTCTAGAACGCCAGGTCCTGAACTACAAGAACCTGACACATGATATAAATATCAAGTCCTTGCTATAAATCCTCACTAAAAAGTTGGGGATGAGGGGACCGTAAATTGGAAACGGGTAGTCTGTCTGTTAATCAGTTGGCATACATTTGTGTTCACTTCTACACTGTTCAACCAATCTGGCTGACATTTTAATGGATTATGAATGGATTATGAATTTTTGCACCTGATATGTTTATGATAGGTTGATTACCACAGAAGCTATGGCCCTTTGAATTTTTTCCAGAAACAAGAGCAGATCCAGTGGAAAGGCACCATAGGGGTGTATTTGTAAGCCTGGGCCCGGTTTCACAAAAAAAACTTGTGTCTTTTATTTTACTCAAATGCACTAACTGGTTACCAGCATTTTCTCCTTTTTACACTGTTTTCTACCATAACAAAGACAGAAATTACCATTTTAGCAAACTTCAATTTGTCATCTGCAAATGCTTTCAATTTGAACATGTCTGAAAATTTTATCATTTGGTAAAGAGTTAAGGCAGCTACAAGAATTTGTTTCCAGATTGATTCTGAGATGAGATTTTTAGGTCCTCTGAGGACAAAAATTGTCTTGAAGCGGTGTTGTGATTGCTCTCAGCTGTCTTTGTGTCTGTCTGTCCGTCTTAAATCTTTACCAAATGATAAAATTTTGGAGAAGTCCAGATTGAAGCATTTCCAGATAATATTTCAAACATGGTTGAAATGATATAAATTGTCAGAGCCGTTGTTGGCTTGCCAAAAGTGGTATGGCCATGGAACGCCTTGGGCGTTCCCCGAGTGCCGAAGGCATGGGTGGGGGAGAGCACAAGAGTGGGGTATCCCCTTCTTCACTACAGGGTTCTCACTAGGTCCTGAATCCCAAGAGTCAGTGACTCTTGGGCCTAAATTTTCAAGAGTCAAAATGGAATTTCCAAGGGTCAAAGAGAAATGTCCAAGGGTCAAAATTACTTGGTTATTATGGAGAAATAAAGGTGAAATAAACACCATTTTTCATTGGTGTTGTTCTTTATTTATGGACAGAAACTAAACAAGAAAATATACTAATTTTATGAACAGACATGTTGGAATGAAGTAAACAGATGAATTTTAACGTGCAGCCCAAACATGCAATTCACCATTATGAATAAATGGACACAAACCTGTTTACCAACAACAAAATTGTAGACTTGTTCACATTTAGAGCATTTGCAGATGACAATTCAAATGTGGCTTGAATGACTGGATTCCTCTTCTGTAGCATAGAACATTGTTGAAAAGGGAGAAAATATAGGTCACATCCAATACATTTTTGTTTTTTTAAATTTCTAGTCAATGTCTTTGGATGAATATCCAACACCTTCTTTATCACTTGTTCTAGTGTAACTGTTAACACTGTAAGACAAGACGGCCTAACCTCTCCGTTCTCCCGCCTGTCCCCCCCCCCCCCCCCCCCCCACCATCATTTTTTTTTTTTTTTTTTTTCCCTCTTTTCCCTTTTTTTTGCCAATTAGGGTGGAAGGTTACTTTAAAACCTGTCATTTTACACCAGATAAGTTGATTAACACCTTTACCATGTAATGACTCGCCAGCTTGATTACCTGTGATAAACAGAGTCGCATGCGTCCTTCACAATTGATACTGATAGTGTTTATGAAAGCCAATTTTTCAGCCAGCCAGCTAATTTATGTGAAGCTTTAGCCAATAATCTCGTGCGTCAGATTGACGCTTATGCCAATATTTTTGGGCGTCAAAAACAGGTCATTTCAAATTTCCAAGCGTCAAAACCCGGGGTCCTGGGTCAAATGAGAACCCTTAAAGGGGGTTCGAGGGGCCTCCCATGAGAAAATTTTTGAATTCATGACATCCCTAGAAGCGATTCTAATGCATCTTGAGCCCATTTTTGCTTGTGAAACTTGGTTAACTTTGCTGTCCTTTCCAAAAGCTTACATTAGACACCACCAATATTTTCTTTTTTTTTTTTTTTTGTTTAACATTCTTTATTATTCATTTACTTATTTATTCATTTGATTATATTTTTCTCCTTGTCTTCTCCTTTTCTTCTTACTTTTTTAACCCTTTACCAAATGACAAAATTTAATCTCATCCAAATTGAAAGCATTTGCAGACGACAATTTTAGTGTAGCTCAAATGGTGCAATTTTTCTTTGACAGAGCAGAAAATATTGTTGGAAAAGGAGAAAATGCTGGTTACCAGCATTTTCTCCTTTTCCCACAATGTTATCAAAAGGCCTCTTTCCCAGTGTTGTTTAAAGGCATCACTGTGTGGTAAAGGCTTAAAGACACTGATTCTATACATATAATGCATTAGAAACTAGAAAGTATCAAACTGCTAAGAACTGGGATTTCCAACATGAAACTATTACAAGTTTGTTTGGTAAAATCAGAGTACAAATGAAATATTTTCTTTATACTTATTAGTGAAACACATCATTGTTTTATGTTTACTGAGTTGTCTAAAATCTCTTGAAAGCGGTCTTATTGTGACATTATGAATTAAAGAACACTTTGATGCACCCACACTTCATATGTTCGTCCTTCCATGAGGGTTATTGTCATTAAATCAGGTGTCAGTTTTATAATCTTGTTTTAATAACAAGCGTTACTAAAGATTTAACACCCTTCCGGCTTCAGCACCAGGGATTGCAAATTACACATTATATATGACTCCTGGGCAGACGCACCACAGACCGTGGCAAACTTAAATTATCACTTGCCAATTGACCTTTGATCACTGCACCAAAAAGAAAAAGCAGGGAAGGAAAACTGAAAAAAGTGGTAAGGCCAAAACCTTATTTGGCCGAAAAAGTGGTCCAGCCTTGCCCAGACTGCCGATGACAGTCTTGCTTGCAAAGGAAAGTGTAAAAAGCCTGGTAGGAAAAGGAGAAAATTGTGCTCACCAGCATTTTCTTCCTTTTCCCACAATGCTTTCAAAAGATTTTTTTCCTAGGGTCATTAAAACTTGGGATTGTGTGGTAAAGAGTTAAGGTTTAAGAAATTTATTTTTTTTTGTATTTGTTTTTCAGTAAAAGTCAAGAAGGTTTGCAGCAAATGTATGAAAAAAGCCTGGAAGATTTCTATTCCATATGTGATCAAATTGAAGTTAATTTGGTATGTTATTGTACAGATTTTACTGCCTTGACCCTGTACCAAATAATCCTGAGTTGAACAACCCTGACAGACATGGAAGGCTTCTGAAAACATTGAGGGGAAAAATGAGGAAATTCCAGGTGGTAGGGTGTTTTATGCCGCTTTCAACATTATAACAGTCATATCACGGTGACAGCTCACATAGTCGTGTAATTCCACCTGTACAAGGCTAGGGCTCTGAAGTGTCATGCCCAAGGACACTCCCACCAAAAACCTAGTGCTCGAGCTTGGGGCCTCCAGGTTACGCGTCCTACATTGAGCCACGCAGGACCCGGAGAAAATGGCGGTAAAAGTTGGGATTGTGTGGTAAGGGGTTAAAAGTTGGGAAACACCAATTTTTCAAGGGCTAAAACTGAACAAAGTTTCACAATGTTTCAAAGGGGCTAAAACCCCATTCTTTCATTGGATTTCTAAGGTGCTAAAATCAAATAAAGTTTCATTGGATTTCTAAGGGGCCAAAATCAGGTGTTTCCATGTATACTGAAGCGGCTGTTTGTTTTGTAGTTTAATACTGTTTTCATTATTATTTCAGTTATATGCATGTTTTCCTGAAGTTTCTTTTACCAGTACTAAGCATAACATGTGCCAAGTCACTGGCTGCTTTCGCACATAAACATCCTTGAAACAGTGTTCATTAGTGGGAGAAGAACGAATCCTGTCACAATGGCTATGGTAATAAATTGAATGGGGCAGAACCTGGTAGTGTTCAGGACTTGAAATCAGGGTCTCTCGGGTTTGAATCAATCCTCAGCATGGCAGTAAGGGGGGAAAACTAAGTTGCAAGGTGATAGTAGGAGATGGTAAATGGAGACAAAAACAAAAATGGAATTGGTTGCATGGTCAAAACTTTAGAGCAGCTTGATCGGAAGTCCAGGTTCAGTATTCACCAACTATTCTTAATCTCACTGGAGGTCTAATTCTAGATTTAGATAGTAACCCAACTTTCGATTGGCTAAACCATTTTGTTTAGTCAAATAGAAGTTGCGTTACTTTCAGATTTCAAAAGATTTCATGAGAAAATGGCTGAGAATGTTCTTAAGAATGGTTGGTGAATACTGACCCAGGTCTATTTTCTGTAACAGTTGGGATGTTATTTGTGTATTTTACCTGGTATTTTTGTTTGCAGCGTCTTGCCCTAGAGATGCAATGTCAACACCTGGACAGCAGTCGGTATACACCACTACCAGTCACCGTCCCCAAATCTGATGCAAATATGGCTGATCATCAGTCTGTGCCCTACCCACAATTCCTTGTTACCGTGAAACATCAGATATCTTGCACAAAAGATATGTTTGACTTATTGACAGAATTCACAAAGAAACTCGGAGAAAAACAGTGAAACAGAGTCATGACATTTAGAGTGGGGAGTCAGAATACAGCTGTTCTGACAGGAAGATTGTGACAGTGAGCATTATTGTTTAGTTGTCAGAGCGGGTTTTCTGGAATCATGCAGGATATCAGATAAAGTGTTTGACAAAGAAGAAAAACAGTGATATTGCATCATGACATTTAGAGTGAAGGATCAAAATACAGCTCTTTTGACAGGATGATTGTTACAGTGAGCAGAGCTCCAGATAAGAGGGAGTGATGGTATTCTAAATCCATTATTTCTCTTCCAAACCCTATGTTGTGGGAACTCATTAGAATCGTCTCAATGAGACGATTCTAATGAGTACCCATAACATAACATAACATGAGTACCCATAACATAGGGTTTAGTGGAGAATGGTTAATATTTGCAGTTTTGAAATTAAAATAACTCCCTCTATATGGAGCTCTGAGTGAGCATTACAGTTTAGTTGTCAAGGCAGATTTCCTTGAACCATGCAGGATACCAGATTAGATAGGGGATCATCCAGTTTTTAGCTCCACTGGCCGAAGGCCAGCGAGCTATTGTCATGGCGTTGTGTCCGTCGTGCGTCCGTCCGTCCGTCCGTTCGTCCGTGCGTGCGTCCGTAAACTTTTTCTTTAAAAAACTTCTCCTCAGAAACTATTGACTGGATTTTTACCAAATTTCACAGGAATGTTCCTTTGGTGGTCCTCTTTCAAATTCCTTCAAATAATTGTGTTCCATGAAGAATTCTGGTTGCCATGGCAACCAAAGTAAAAAACCTTTAAAAATCTTCTCCTCCCAAACCGCTCTTTGGATAGCATTATTATTTTGCAGGAATGTTCCTTAGATACAGGTTTACAGAATTCCTTTAAAAAAAAATGATCTGTCAAAAAACATGGCTTTTATGGGAGACTCATTTTCCTTTTATGGTATAAAGTAAAATCTTTGAAAAATTTCTTCTCTAAAACTATTCATTGGATTTCATTGTTGTTTTGCAGGTAAGTTCCTATGGTGGTTGTCTGCCAAATTGTTTCTATGGTGGTTGTATACCAAATTCCTTTTAAAAAAATGATACACCTAAAAACACATTTTTTTATAGACAAGGCTTATATTTCAAAAAAATGTTCTTCTCCAAAACTATTTATTGTGTTAGTTTTATCGACTAACAAAGAAAAAGGAATAAAATTGGATTGACTTGACCTAGTCAGGGCTGTCCTATTTAAGCCCACACATTTTCCTTGGTATTAAGATCACAATTTACTCCAATGATATGCTATTAGTTAGTACTAGTAATAAAATATCACTGGCCATAAATAAGATAAAAGCTTGAGCACCTTTCACAACTTGAGCTTTTCAATTTTGCCTTATTACTAAGCCTGAGTAACCATGCCAAGATAAAAAAGAAAAAGTATTTTAATAACAAAACCCCCATGTTGTAGGTACTTTATAGTCCTTTTGATATAGAACAAGAGAACCTCTGCACTTTTATTAGTTCTGGTAAAGGTTTGTTGACCTACTAATGAGTAAATGCAGAGTGGACAGAGAAGGGGTGTAAATCCTGGTGACCTGGTACACAGTGGGACAGGGCTTTACATTTGTGATAAGGCATTAATGTTATCCAGTCAAACTGATCCCACAACTTCAGTACACCAGAATTAATCTGTGCCCTGGAGCAGGATATTTGATTTATGTAAATGCATTTGTAGACCATTTTGTGTTGTTTGCCACAGAAGACATTCTAACTGTGACTGTGAAAAGTTGATTATTAGGGATTAGGTGTTCATTGTATGCCAGCATATTTCATTCTATCTGGTGTATTGATGTAAGTTGATCTATATTGCTATAACATTCATTCATTTGCCCTCCTAGCTGTTCTTTTAGATTACCCCTTTACCACACAATCACAACTTTTAACGACCCTGAGAAAGACATATTTTCTATATTTTGATGTTTCCCCACCCAAAATGGTTTGTGAAAGGACCTGTTGCAGACAACATATCTTCAAATTAGTAAGACATATAAAAAAGGATAGAAATTATTGTGGGAAACTAAGAAAATGCTGGTTACCATTTTTTTCTTCTTTTCTCACAAGTTTTTTCCATACCTTTTTTCTTCAGTGAGCTAAAATGCAGGATTGAATGGTAATTGTTAAAAACTTCTTTTCGCCATTATAGAAATATCAGGCCTGTGGAGCGATACAGGCGCTCAAGCGCCTCTAGTTTACTCTTTCATTACCAAATGTATGAGCCATGCTCTGTGAAAAGGGGGATATCTGCATTTGCGAAAAGAATCGACCCAGGTCAGCCTGCGCGGTCCACGCAGGCTGAACTGGGCCGAAACTTTTCACTATTGGTCAATTTTATGCATGTCAAAGGACCTGTATACCACATGATACAGTCCGTTTTTATGGATCTATAATTCTATGATGATTTGCTCGGTATATGCATTAAGCCCCCTTTTGTCAGAACGTGGCTCACATAAACTTCACCTCTTTCTATGGCTAAAAGTATAATCCAGTGAAACTCAGAAAGGTTTTAGTCTTATAGGCCTGACGAGACAATCAGGTAGTTCAGATCCAAAATCAGACTGCAGGTTCTGAGCAGTCTCATCTTGATCCATGCCAAACGCAAAAGCCCCTGAGTTCACCTGTGATGCCGAAAGGGTCAAAGCTTAATTTACATCTGTAAAACTTGCGTACAGACAATCTTCAGCATTGTCTGACTGAGGCACTGATACTTACAAAATAGGATTTGCCAAGCCCCAGTTGTGCAGTCTGCAGCATACAAGACTTGAGGGCAGGGGGCCTCTGGTTCAAATCCCCAGCTCAGCCAATTTCTTTTCGAGGATTGGTGATAGTCATTGCAGCAGGATTCATTCCTCTCTCACAGCTGATCATTGTTTCGGCAATACTTAAGTGGGAATATAGGCAGTGGCTTACACAGAATATTGTGCAAAGTACTGGTAAAAGACATGCTAGGAAAGCATGGATAGGTGCACTGACAGCCATGATATAACTGAAATAATATTCAAAAAGGCTTTAATTCTTTACCACATGAGCAAAATGAAAACTTTACCTAATTGTAAGCAATTGTAGACAACAATATACATGTGTTTCAAATGATGGAATTCATCTTTGATTAGGTTGAAAACATTGTGGGAAAAGGAGAAAATACTGATTACCAACCAGCATTTTCTCCTTTTCTCCAGTATTTTTAGTTGGCTTCTTCCTCAGGGTTGTTAAGACTTGGGGTTGTGTGGTAAAGGGTTAAACACCATACAATCAAAAAACAAAAAAAATAGGATTTACTGAAAAACCAAGATGATACTGCGCTTTGAATCCAAAAATATATGGACTGTCCTTTATTATACCTCTCATCATCTCTTTACCAAATGCCAAAAAAATTTGGACTAGACCAAATTGAAAGCAGTTGCAGACAACAAATTTAATGTTGCTAAAATGATGATTTCTCTTTTTGATTGGGTAGAAAACATTGTGGGAAAAGGAGAAAATGCTGGTTACCAGCATTTTCTCCTTTTCCCACAATGTTTTCAAAAGACTTCTTTCTCAGGGTCATTAAAAGTCGGGATTGTGTAGTAAAGGGTTAAGCCCAAATAAGTCTTTGATACTCTCGTGTTTGATGCATATTAGGCTACATTCCACAGTGAAGCTTGGTTGGGGAAGTTGCCAGCAACAATCTTTCTAGACATACCTGGTGGCTCAGTTAACAGTTTGATTCCCAGGTTGGCGAAATTTATTTTACCAAGATGATATTGCACTTTGAATCCAAAAATATATGGACTGTCCTTTATTATACCTCTCATTATCTCTTTACCAAATGCCCCAAAAATTTGGACTGGACCAAATTGAAAGCAGTTGCAGACGACAAATTTAATGTTGCTAAAATGATGCTTTCTCTTTTTGATTGGGTAGAAAACATTGTGGGAAAAGGAGAAAATGCTGGTAACCAGCATTTTCTCCTTTTCCCACAAGGTTTTCAAAAGGCTTCTTTCTTAGGGTCATTAAAAGTCAGGATTGTGTGGTAAAGGGTTATGCCCAAATAAGTCTTTGGTACTCTTGTGTTTGATGCATATTAGGCTACATTCCACAGTGAAGCTTGGTTGGGGGAAGTTGCCAGCAACAATCTTTCTAGACATACCTGGTAGCTCAGTTAACAGTTTGATTCCCAGGTTGGCGAAATTTTTTCTGAAGACTGATGAAAGTCATTGCATTAGGATTAACCTTTTACCACAAAATCCTGAGTTTTAACAACCCTGATGAAAGAAGGCTTTAAAAACACTGTGGGAAAAGGAGAAAATGCATTTTCTCCTTTTCCCACAATGCTTTTCTACCTTATCAAAGACAAGTCATCATTTGAGCAATACTTATTTTGTTGTCTGCACATGCTGTCACTTGGGTCGAGTCTAAACTTTTGTTGTTTGGTAAAGAGTCAGTTCCTATATCACAAGTTACTGTTTTGATGAAGTTTGCCTGTGAAAGCAGTCAGTGGCTTTGAAAGAATGTAGTGGGAAGTACTTGTAAAAGAAACACCAAGACAGCAGCAGTAAACAACAATCAATCAACAGAATGGTCAGGATAGTTATGTCTGAGAAATGGCTTTATTTTGTGGAGTAAAATTGTGAAATACCAGCCAGTTTGTAATATACAGGAAATTTGTTTTAAGACAAAGTTACAGCAACAGGGACTTGACTTTTTATCTAACGTCAAAATTTGACTTTTAGCCAATCAGAAGGGTTATCTAAACTAGGCCTTTACAAAAAAATCCCATTTATTTACGATCCTGAGAAAAAAAAAAAGAAAAGAAAATAATAAGAAAATAATATTGTAGGAAAATGAAAAAGCTAGTGGTAACCAGCATTTTTAGGGTAATTGTTTGTTGAAGAAAATGGTGAGGTATTGTCATAGCCCTGTCATTGCTGTTGTGTGAAAATACAGAAATTTTTCATTATCTTTTTAATAACTGAAAATATTGAAGGAAAAGGAAAAAATGCTGATAGCCAGCATTTTCTTCTTTTCCTGCAATGTTTTATAAAAGCTTTCTTTCAAATGCTTGTTAATTTTCTGAATTGCATGGGAAAGGGTGAAACAAATGGTACGTGTATTTTTCTGATTGGTAGTATCTGGTGCATTTGTGCAGTATTCAAGCCGTCATGGACTCTATTCAACTTCACTGACCAATCAAAATTGCATTCTAATTCAATCAGAGGGTAAGTCTTATTCTCAGTTGAGAAAGTAACACAACTTCTAACTGGCTAAATGGATTATGGATTAGGAAGTCAAAGCCTAAACCACTTTAGTATAGTTAGCTCGTCGGCAAATGAAAACAAATTTGGACTCAACCACAATGAAAGCATTTGGAGACAACAAATTAAATGTAGTCCAATTGATGATTTCTTTCTTCGATTGGGTAGAAAACATTGTGGTAAAAGGAGAAAATGCTGGTCACCAGCATTTTCTCCTTTTCCCACAATGTTTTAAAAAACCTTCTCTTGCAGGGTTAATAAAACAGAGGATTGTGTAGTAAATTGTCTTTGTTACATAATGCCATTTAGAATGAGTGGTGAATGCCATCCAACACCCAGCCCCAGCCGAGCCTGGTATCTTAGTCGGGCAGAGCTTGAACCAGGGTGTTGCACATTAGAATTCCAAGCTCAGCCAATTTCCTTCTGAGGACTGATGATAGTCGTTGCAACAGGATTCTTTCCTCTCTTGCTGCTTATCATTTTTGCAACAATAGTTATGTGGGACAGCAGGCAGTGGCTTGGGAAGAATGTTGTGTGAAGTACTGGTAACAGAAACTCCAGGAAAGCATGTACTGGAGCTCTGGCCAACATGATGTAACTACAATAACACTGAAATCGGCATTAAACACCATGAAAAAAGGCTGCCAAAGCATGAAGCCCCAGAGTTTATGATTCAAACAAGGAAAAAACAAAACAACTAATGAAATAAACTTGAGCTTTATGGTATCTCTTGATACATAATCAATTACAGAAGAGCACATAGCTTCCGTAACATATACAATGTATACATCAACACAAATACAGTATTCTACTGCACCAGACAACTAGTACAGGACTATCCTCAAGTCCCTGTAATACCTTAACTCTTTATTAACTCTTTAACAAACACAAAATTTCAGACTAGTCCAAATTGAAAGCATTTGCAGACAACAAATTAAATGTGGCTTAAAAATTGAAATTTGTTACGGGATGGGTAGAAAACATTGTGGGAAAAGGAGAAAATGCTGGTTGCCAGCATTTTCTCCTTTTCCAACAATGTTTTCAAAAGGTTTCCTTTTTAGGGTCGTTAAAAGTCAGGATTGTGTGGTAAAGAGTTAAACAACAAAAAAAAAGATTCAGACTAATCCAAATTCAAAGAAGTTGCAGAAGAGTTAACCAATGCATACTTAGACAGAAATTAGCTCAATACATTATTACATTAGGCTTTACATACTTCGAATCTTTCAAAAGAATTCTAATTCAAATAACAATTTTTATTCAAAAACATACTTTTGATTCAATTTGATAACTGATTACCATTTTTGTCTGATTCTCCATCCATTGTCATAATACTTTTCATCAAAAGGCATGGCACTAGTTTTGATGCAGTTCTTTTGTGTGTGTGTGTGTGTGTGTGTGTGTGTGTGTGTGTTGAATATTCTATTCAAACTTATTCATGGAAAACACAATTATTATTCCAAAAAATCAAATTTTCTGGCCACATATATGATTCACTGAGTTGCTTTAACTTTTGACTTCACTTTTGACTTTTTGTCTCTCTTCTTCAATCCATCCATATTTCCTTTCAGCAAGTTCCCGTATGCCTGTAAACATAAAACAAGAGCTTCAAGTTCTGATGCCTGCACTCTGCTGCAATGGACTTTTTTTTTTTTTTTCAGTGAAATTAGGAAGTCTAAAAAGGAGCATACCTGTATCACAAACATTTCGGTCCTTGATGTATGGTTTCCCATTTGACAATTAACAACTGGCTCAAGTTTGAAGTCAATATCTTTAGTAATGACCGAGATATGACAAAATGTCAAATCTTTTGCATGGCGACAGCAACACAAATAATGACAGGGCTATGACGATATCTCAGATTTTTCTTCATAAGCAACTGAGCTAGAAATGTCTATTTTCATCCAGCATTTTCTTCTTTCCCTACAATGATTTGAGCCATGCTCTGGCAAAAGGGGGCTTAACTCTTTTACCACACAATAAATTTTTTTACAGGTCCAAATTGAAAGCATTTGCAGACAAGAAATTGAATGTGGCAGAAATGATGCAAATTATTTTTGGAAGGGTTGAAAATGTTGAGGGAAAAGGAGAAAATGCTGGTTACCAGCATTACCAGCATTTTCTCCTTTTCCCACAATGTTTTCAAAAGGCTTCTTTTTCCTGGTCGTTAAAACTCGGGCTTGTGTGGTTAAGGGTTAGCACATGTCTTGCTTGATGTAATGTATCGCAGAGATGCAATAAAAACCCTTTGGCCTGAGCCTCGCTCATTATCATTTCCACATCAACATCCAACAGCTACTGCATACTAATGAAAATTTAGCATCAGCTTTGTTACTCATGATATTAATTTTGACATTTCATTGGTCCACTCTTTCTATGCAATAGCAAACATATTGTGTAATTGCTCTATCTTCTCATACAAGGTAATGGCCACATTATTTAACCTGACCCAGATCAGCATCAATTACATACATGTATATTAAAATTCTATTTTTACCCTCGGCATCCCACGGGGCTGTGATCAGCATATGTCCCGAATGGTCATGGAAGTATTTCATACAGTACATGCAAATTCAATTGCCTACCTGTGTACATAAGTACCTAACAGAAAACTGGCTCAAGTCTTCCTTAACTTCAGCAAATGTGAACCAAATTCCCCGAATAATAGTCGGAGTTCTATTCATATGTCTACTCATATACAGTATTCAGCATAAAGTTCAGGATCAGGTTAAATGAAGTAGGCAATAATCAGCTAACTCTTCACTAAGCGACATAATTTTACACTTGTCCAAATTAACAGCATTTGCAAACGATAAATAAATGTGACTGAAAAACTCAACTTTGTTTATGGAAGGGTAGAAATCATTGTGGGAAAAAGAGAAAATGCCCATTACAAGCCTTCCCTTCTTTTCCCACAATATTTTCAAATGCTGTCTTTCTCAGGGTTGTTGAACCTCATTATTGTGTGGTAAATGGTTAAGTTAAACACTTGACTTACCATTTGAAATTTGTTTACATCTTTTTGACTGACAATTGTGGACAGTTTCTTGTTTCCTACAGAAGCCCTGATCAGACATTTGTATTCTGTCGGTTGTGACACGTTACCGGTCTTAGGCTTTGGTTTCGTTCTACCATCATCTTAAAATAAAATATAAATAAGCTATGCTATGTGAAAAGAGGGCTTAACATCTGCAAAAATATTGCAGTCCGTGCAGGCTCACCTGGGTTGAATCTTTTTGGTATTGGTCAATTTTTCGCATGTCAAAGGACCAGTCTACCTCATGATTCTGTCTGTTGTTAGACAAAATGGGTTTTATGGATCCACAAGTATGTGATGACTTGCTTGGTACAGTGCATAATTGGGATACATTAATCCCCTCTTTGCCAGAGCACAGTTAAAATGTAAATGATCCAAGATAACTGTTAATGTAGGACAACATACAGTTAGTGGCCATAAATATTTCATCAAAGTCCTAATCCCCATTCACTTACATGAATTTACAACTTAACGTCTTAATTTAATGTGGGTAAAACTTAGAGCTATATGGTTACGAAACTTACTGGTATGAGAAAATAAAGCAAAATGAACTTTACAGTGAAATACATATTTTCAAATTCAATATTATGTAATGTTACATAAATACGGTTATGTAAAAAGCGATATTTTCGAGAACTGTTTTTTACATTGACATCAATAGCAGCATTGCAAAACAATTTACAGGATAGTTTACACCACTATGCTTTAGAGAGCTACAATTTCTATGTCAAGTAACCAACACTGATAGCATAAAAATGTAAATAGCTTCAGTAACCTTTGCTTTCTACCAGCATAGTTTTCCTTAGGGTCGAATGATCAGAAGCAGCCTAATGACTTTTCTTGCACCCTGAAAAATGTGTGTAAGCCAATGGGAATTCGGAATATGATGACCCTAACCACTTACTGTAGCATGATCAATAACAGCAAAGAAGTTTGCATGATGCATTCACATAATTTAACTCTTTGCCATACAATCCCAACTTTTGATAACCCTGAGAAAGAAGCCTTTTAAAAACATGGTGGGAAAAGGAGAAAATGCTGGTAAACCAGCATTTTCTCCTTTTCCCACCATGCTTTCTACCCTTCCCAAAACAGTCTTCAGTTTTTCAGGTATATTTAGTTTGTCGTCTGCAAATTCTTTCAATTTGGACTGGTCTAATTTTTTTTTCATTTGGTAAAGAGTTATAAGTCATTACATGATTCACAGTAATGAGTTACCAGTTTATAACTACTTTGTCTATGCAAAGGACTGCTTTTGTCTTTCACACCACTTATATACCAGTAACTTCTTACCAAATGACAATTGCAGACTGGTCCCAATTAAAAGCATTAATTTTGTAGACAACAAATTAAATATTGCTAAAGTGGTAAGATTTGTTTTTGATAGGATAGAAAACAATGTGGGAATAGGAGAAAATGCTGGTTACCAGTATTTTCTCCTTTTCCCACAATGTTTTCAAAAGCCTTGTTTCCCAGGGTCATTAAAAGTTTGGATTGTTCTGAAAAGGGTTAAACCAAGGACAACACTGCGTGATCCAGCAACAAGAACCAGCATGTTGCATTCAAATTACATGTACAGTATCTCTATATGATTTTTAAAATTTATGATCACAATTTCTGCCTTCAGATGACTTTCGTCTTTGCAGACCATTTATTTAACCCTTTCCCAAACAAGCCCTGGTTTTTACGTGTCTGCAGTACAAGTCTTTTGAAAACACTGTGGGAAAAGAAGAAATTACTCTGACAAAAGAGCCATACTCTGAAAAAAGGGTGCTTAATGCATCTCCGTAATGTATGATACCTATTAAACCATCGCATAATTATGGAAATTATAATAGCCACTTTTGTTAACAATCTGATTAGACCTGAGGTAGAATGGTCCTTGGACATGCAGAAAACTGACCAATAGTGAAAAGTTTTGGCCCAGGTCAGCCTGCAGGCTGACCTGGGTCGATACTTTTCACAGATGCATTAAGCCCCCCTTTTCACAAAGCATCACTCATATAAAGAATAGGCTGCAATAATTGACATGGAAGGGTGTGGCTAACCTTTGACATTAAGTTGACCAGTACATTTTTCATTTTAGTTGCCTCATGCCAGTTCAGAGAATCATGTGTCTACTAAAGCATATAATATCATAACAGTACTTTATTGATCCTTGGCTTTATGGACAAATGAAGTGCATACTCTTTTGCTGTCCTGAAAACATTGTGAAAAAAGGTGCTCCTTATCCATGTTGTCCAATTCTGCTTTATCTTTATTTAGCATTCCAAATGTGTACCTTGTGTTTGTAAAAGGGGACAGTTATACTGCCTTGCTATAGACCTACATGTAGCTTATCTTGCTATAGAGCCAGCTATTGAAGCCGTATGGTACAGTGTTTGCCTTCGGAACTAGAGGACCTCGGTTCAGTCCTTGCCCTAGGTTGTTAGTCAGAACTGTTACATATAAACATGTAAATTACACTTGTTTATCTAACTCTTACAGCACTGAATTAATCAAGTGAACCTTTTCAATCAGGACAAACATCAGAAATATTGTCTTTTCAAGATTGTTTTGGCAAGAATATGTAACAAAGTAGTGGACAGTGTAGATCCAAGATCAGACTCCATGATCTATGCAGTCTGATCTTGATCTACACTGTCCACAAAAAACAACTTAAGTCTGTTCCAGCACTATATGGGATAATCATGATATAGCATAAAATGAAGGATGTTTTGGTGGTTCTGTAGCTCTAGACTGATGTAACCAACTTACATCTTTTCATTGTCAATAAGACTGTTCCTGAATTTCTTGATTTTTGAAACATCTTTGTGAGTTCTGTCAAAAACTGGAAAAGAAAAGGTAGCAATGAATTGAAGAAATAATGAAAGAAAAATAAGCATGGTGCTGATAAGCTTTAGAAGAATAAAAGTGATAATGTAAAATAACTCAAACTCTATGAAGTTCAAGTACAGTTAATGAGAAAGTGTATATCGGTAAAAGATAAAAGAAAAAAGAGGGTTTAACTTTTTACCGCACAATACCACCTTTGACGCCCCTGGGAAAGATGCCTTGTGAAAACATTGTAGGAAAAGGAGAAAATGCTGGTAAACAGCATTGTCTCCTTTTCCCACAATGTTTTCTACCCTATCAAAGAAAATTTGCACCATCTGAGCCACAATGAAATTGTTGTCTGCAAATGCTAAGAAAACACTGTGAGAAAAGGAGAAAATGCTGGTTACCAGCATTTTCTCCTTTTCCCACAATGTTTTCTAAAGGCTTCTTTCCCAGGGTCATTAAAAGTCAGGATTGTGTCGTAAAGGGTTAATTGGTACTAAAATCAGGAAAACTATCATTTTTAGGGTAGAAACTGGTTACCAGAATTTTCTCCTTTTCCAACAAAGCTTTCAAAAGCCTTCTTCCTCAGGGTCTTTAAAAGTCTGGATTGTGTGGCAAAGGGTGTTTGTTACAACAGAAAAATATAAATTAATGTGAAACAAACCCAACACAAACTTACAGAACGTGACTACACAAGCAATCCATTTCAAATTCAATAATGAGTCAGGGCAATACATAATTGTGATCTTTAAAACCATAACAATTACTGTCTGACAGACAGAAGTGTGGCAAAAGAAAAAAAAATCTTGTATAGGGCAGTTTTTTGTTTTCTTTCCACATGGTTTTAACTCTTTACCAAACGACAAAATTTTAGACGGGTCCAAATTTAAACCATTTGCAGACGACAAAATAAAGGTGACTGAAAAATTGAAATTTGTTATGGAAAGGGTAGAAAACATTGTGCGAAAAGGAGAACTTCTGGTAACCAGCATTTTCTCCTTTTCCCACAATGTTTTCAAAAGGCTTCTTTCACAGGGTGAAAAGTCGGGATTGTGTGATAAAGAGTTAAGATATCTGCCGATTTATGCAGACAAAAATGGGACTCAGAAGGCACTCAATGGAACTCCGTTTTTTCAGTGACACTGAGTTCCATGCACTCAATAAAATCTTAACCCTTTACCAGACGTTAAAATATTAGCCTTTTCCAAATTGAAAGCATTTGCAGATGACAATTTTATTGTGGCTCAAATGGTGCAACTTGTCTTAGGGTAGAAAACATTGTTGAACAAGAGCGGCAAATTGTCACAAGATACGCCCATCTTACCCCAAGTTGTAAAGTTGGGGCATAATAATGATAAAGGGGAGGTATAGAAAAATAGTAGTGCAGAATATTTTTTTTACTGTTGATTGAAGATAATGGCAGTGTATTTGTGTTGACGGAACTCTTGTTTATTATTGTATTATTATTAACTCTTTACCACACAGCAAAAGTTTGGACTAGTCCAAATTGAAATCATTTGCAGTTGACAAACTAAATGTAACTCAAAAATTGAAATTTGGTTTGGAAAGGGTAGAAAACATTGTGGGAAAAGGAGAAAATGCTGGTGCATAAAAAATAAGCAATTCATATTTCATGTGCACTGCACTACCCCTTGATGAGATGTATCCAGCCCTAAAATTTCATAACCCGAGGTAGTATGGTTTGAGAGATATGCATCATACAAAATTCAAGTTCGAAAAAAAAACAAGAAAGGGCAATAACTGAAAAATTAAGCAAGCAAGAGTTGAAATTTATATGCACAGCACTTCCCGTTGATGGAATGTATCCACGCATGAAATTTCATATCCTTAGCTAGTATAGTTCTGAAGATATGCACTGGACAAAATTAAAGTTTCAAAATAAAGAGAGAGCAATAAGTCAAAAATTAAGCAAGAGTTATGGTTCATGTGCACTGCACTCCCAGTTGATGAGATCTATCTACGCATGAAATTTCATAGCCATAGGTAGTATAGTTTTGGAGATATGCTCGAGACAAAATTCAAGTATGAAAATAAGTCAAAAATTAAGGAAGGAAGAGTTATGATTCCTGTGCACTGCACTCCCCCTTAATGAGATGTATGCAGGCATGAACTTTCATAACCCTAGGTAGTATAGTTTTGGAGATATTCACCGGAGAAAATGCAAGTATGAAAAAGAAGAAAGGGCAATAACTGAAAAATTGAGGAAGCAAGAGTTATGATTCCTGTGCACTGCACTCCCCCTTAATGAGATGTATGTAGACATGAAATTTCATAACCGTAGGTAGTATAGTATTGGAGATATTCACCGGACAAAATTCAAGTATGAAAAACAAGAAAGGGCAATAACTGAAAAATTAAGGAAGCAAGAGTTATGATTCCTGTGCACTGCACTCCCCCTTGATGAGATCTATCCATGCATGAAATTTCATAACTGTAGGTAGTATAGTTTTGGAGATATGCTCCGGACAAAATTCAAGTATGAAAAACAACAAAGGGCAATAAGTCAAAAATTAAGGAAGCAAGAGTTATGATTCCTGTGCACTGCACTCCCCCTTGATGAGATCTATCCACTCATGAAATTTCATAACCCTAGGTAGTATAGTATTGGAGATATTCACCGGACAAAATTCAAGTATGAAAAACAAGAAAGGGCAATAACTCAAAAATTAAGGAAGCAAGAGTTATGATTCCTGTGCACTGCACTCCCCTTGATGAGATCTATCCACGCATGAAATTTCATAACCATAGGTAGTATAGTTTTGGAGATATGCTCCAGACAAAGAACTGGACGCCGCCCGCCCGCCCGCCACGGGTGATCCCATAATACGTCCCGTCTTCGACGGGCGTATAATAACTGAAAAATTGAGGAAGCAAGAGTTATGATTCCTGTGCACTGCACTCCCCCTTAATGAGACGTATGCAGACATGAAATTTCATAACTGTAGGTAGTATAGTATTGGAGATATTCACCGGACAAAATTCAAGTATGAAAAACAAGAAAGGGCAATAACTGAAAAATTAAGGAAGCAAGAGTTATGATTCCTGTGCACTGCACTCCCCCTTGATGAGATCTATCCATGCATGAAATTTCATAACCGTAGGTAGTATAGTTTTGGAGATATGCTCCGGACAAAATTCAAGTATGAAAAACAACAAAGAGCAATAAGTCAAAAATTAAGGAAGCAAGAGTTATGATTCCTGTGCACTGCACTCCCCCTTGATGAGATCTATCCACTCATGAAATTTCATAACCCTAGGTAGTATAGTATTGGAGATATTCACCGGACAAAATTCAAGTATGAAAAACAAGAAAGGGCAATAACTCAAAAATTAAGGAAGCAAGAGTTATGATTCCTGTGCACTGCACTCCCCCTTGATGAGATCTATCCACGCATGAAATTTCATAACCGTAGGTAGTATAGTTTTGGAGATATGCTCCGGACAAAGAACTGGATGCCCGCCCGCCTGCCCGCCCGGATGCCCGCCCGCCTGCCCGCCCGGATGCCCGCCTGCTAAGTCCAATTTACCAAACCTGTCAAACAGCTCAAGTAGTACAGCGAGGGACTAGAGAAAAAGTCTCATGTCACTTGAGGGTGAGGGTTAAAGCCCCATGGCTGGCCATCTAAAATAACTAACAATTACTCTGATGAGATGTTAAACCTGGTCCCATGTGTCAGTGCTATACACTGTACATGTTAAAGAACCAGGCTTAACTTACGATGGGTTTCGTCCTGTATCTTGCACTTTCCCCCCTAACATAAATTTAACTGCATAATACCGGCAACTCCCCACCGCTGTATTGCGAAAACCCATGAAAATCAAAATCATGCATCAAAAAAGATTGCAATTTTTTACGAATTCATCGGATACATCAAATACAATATTTGTCAACCGAATAAAGCTCTTTACTTAATTTATTTCCTATCATTTCACTTATAACACAATGTCACATTTATGCACAGAACTATATAGTGGTGAGAGCATGCCGGTATTAGGCCTTTTGGGGCGTCACCCATATGGGCAACCGATGGCGATGATAAATAAATTGAAAAGTAATCAACCTTTCGAAAGATTCTTTCATCCGAAATAATAGTTACCCGAATAAAGAGTCATTTAACGGTCCCATTTAGCAGACGCGAAAAATAATCCAAATAAAGGTAAAACCTGTAAAGATTTGACCATATCCTAATTTGAACAATCAAAATTAGTTGCAGGGGGTTTATAAAGCTATTTTTACAAATATTACCGAATCGTTTTCAAGAAGCATGTTTCCGTGTTTCCAGATTGCTCTTCGACCAAACATGGAGAAAACTGTCATTCGAGTAATCCATTCGGCAAACCTCGGGTGATCCTTTCAGATGGACTTACGGAATCGGCCGAGTTGTGACGAGTGATCCGTTGCTAAACTTTCCTGCGATTCTACGGAATTCACCGAGTTAAGACGAATTCAATCTCTTCCGTAGCCGGTAAATTCAACAATGGAGAACATCACTGAAGATGAAGCAGCTTTATATGACAGGCAAATTAGGCTGTGGGGCCTTGATGCCCAAAGAAGGTTTGGAGTGTTGACATTATCTGATTAACTGAAAGTGTTCAGCCACCCAAGTTTTGATGATGACAATGCTATAGTGTAAACTTAACCTTTATTCGGACGGCTCCGGGCTTGTTCGTCCCAAAACCAGTTCGTCCCTGGGCTTGTTCGTCCCTGGGCTTGTTCGCCCGGGCTTGTTCGTCCCACACTTACTTATCGATCGTATTGCCATTTGCCGTTTAAAATGAATTATTTTTTTTACACATGTACTGGTCAGATTATTGTCTTCTGCTTATTGTTGACAAAACCTCATTTGCTACGGTTGTTTAAACATGGGATTTGTCCAGTAAAAGGTAATATGATGAGCAACGGACACAGAATTTGTTTTTGTGGTTGAAAGCATTTTTCAACGCCGATTTCAACATCATTTCAGCTCTATCGCTCAGAAGCCTTCATAAGGTCACTGTAAACCAGGAGGCTGTTTCATATAGTATAGGGGAAAAATGTGCAACATTTGGGAACAAAACCTATATATCTATATTACATACATCTTACCAATTACGTCAAACTAGCCTCTCTCTCTCTCTCTCTCTCCTTCCCTCTCGCTCTCTATCAACAGACTAACAATAACGTTGATTCAGCGTGATATAGCTTCGTCTCTCTCTCTCTCTCTCTCTCTCTGTCCACGAGTTAACATTAACTCTGATGAAATAGCGTGATACGTCTCTGTCTCCGTCTTCCTCTGTCTCTTTGGGGTAAAAAATAAAACCTCTCCATACAATTTTGGCGTCTTTGTGAGCAAGTCTACGGTGGAGATTGACCCTTAATAGCTTCAAGTACCTGTAAAATTTAAAAAAAAAAATGTTCTTGAATATATTTGAATCTATATAGTTTAGAATTGAATTATCCGGGCACTCGTCCGTGGGCCGTTTCTTTCTGATGATTGATGATAGTTATTGCGATATGATTCGTTCTTCTCTCACCGGTGACCATTGTTTCGACCATGGTCATGTGGGAAAGTACATATATAGCAAGAGGCTTGGAAAGAATACTGTGCGTAGTACTGGTAGCCTAAAGAAAGTCTTTGAAAGCACGGACAGGTGCACTGACCGCCCCGATATTACTGCAACAATGTTTAAACTGCGTTAAACACCATGCAATCAATACAACAATTTAAGGCAATTAGAGAAATACAAATACAAAAGAATTGTGAATACCTGAACATAGTCCTCTGTTCGTCTGTTCTCCAAGATACACCGAAAAGTTTACTGACTTTTGGTAATTGTGGATGAAACATCATTTGCCCCGAGCTTGTTTAAACATGTGATCGTTTGGTAAAAGCTACTATAATAAGGAACATCGGGTTTGTGTTTGTTGTTTAACCATATGGTCATATTCATCGCCGTTTTCAGCATTATTTCAGTTATGTTGCGGCGGAAAGTACACCTATCCATACCTTCCGACAGGTTCTCTTACAAGAACTTTTACCAGTACTTTGTACAATATTTTTCCCAAGTCACCGCCTGCTTTTTAAGATGACCGTCGTCGAAACTATGATCAGGGGTGAGAGAGGAAATTTCAGCGGTATCTGACCTAATTATATCGCGCTGTCTTGTGAAACTTGTTCATTTTCATACTAAATATGTGCATCATGCATACATGTAGATCGAGATTAGACTGCAAAGAATGCCTCAAAATTCAGTCTGTCAGTCATATAAAAGGACCCGTTTAAAGAGTTACCACCATCTGTCTGCTCAAACAGAAAATAATGACAACTAAGAAATTTGTTTGAGGATAACAGAATAATTAATGGAATAGTCCTATGAAATGAATGTGAAACCGGAATATACATGTACATATGAGGTGTTGCCTTGATATGACTGACGCAATGTTTTTCGGAAGAAGGGTAAAACAAGATTTGAAGAATCTAAACGCTATCCATTCAAAAATACCATCACAAAGAGAACATGTTCATTTTATCTGACTACTCGCATATGGCTGAATAATTCAGAAGAGGGGAGATGTTGAAAATGAACGAAATATGCATATCGATATTTCTCTATACTACTGTCAGAAGAAAAAAAATAGACAGTTGCGATATATGTACGAAGTATAATATACTTCTAAATAATTTTATGAATTGGTTTAATGATTGAAAGGGTTGAGAGTAGCATACCGACACAGTAAATGTCCGGCAGAATTCCGGTGGGAAGCTCACTCCGTACCAGAACAACTTTTGACCATTGCTTCGGGAAATTCCCTTCCGTACAGAGTGGTCTCATCCGCTAGTTTCCAAATTAGGCAGGAATGTAATCTCGGATTGGCCACTCTATACATGAAAAGAAAATTGAGATGAAAGACCTGACTCGGTCAAAAATGGCAAACAGGCTGGTGGTCGCTAGTGTATATTATGGCAATTGTCTTCGATCAGTTATTATCTCATTAATAAATAAACCGGTTTCACTGAAAAACTTTAGTCTCATATTTATTAATTATATGTGTTCGCACTAACCTTCTGATGTATTACACACTTTCGAGTTTGTATTAATGCTATTTCTTTGGCAACTTGACATGCACTGTGCGCTTATCATCGTTATCGATCTAATGAAAGTTTGGTTAGCTCTGCTCTTTCTAAAAAAAATCTTTTTTTTTTTTTTTCAATAGTGATTATCCTCAGAACTAGAGAAATCATATGTATGTGGCATACAGGAAGTATAATTTATATATAAAAAAAGCCACTTACGCATGGCTGTATAAGTCTCTTTCACAGACAGAGGAACGCTTATTTCCAGATCTGGTGGCGCTGGGAAATTTTCATTGTCATCTTCGCTCGTGGGCTATAATAATCATATAAACAACGAATCTTTACCGTCCAAGGCGGGCGGCATAGATCAAGATCGGACTACACAGAAAGTGAAATATGACCATGGATCTTTACTGTCTAAGGCGGGCGGCATAGGTCAGGATTAGACTGCACAGAACGTGGAATCTGATCGTGGATCTTTACCGTGCCAAACAGGCGGGATAGATCATGATCAGACTGTACAGAACGTGAAATATGATCATGGATCTTTACTGTCCAAGGCGTGAGGCATGGGTCAAGATCAAACTGCACAGAATGTGAAATATGATCTTGGATCTTTAACGTCCAAGGCGGGCGGCGTAGATCAAGATCAAACTGCACAGAACGTGAAATATGATCATCGATCTTTACCGTCCACATATTTTGTCAAGCTTATATGAAAAAAAAAAATCTTTTTTAGTTTCGATGGATGGAACTTTCAGCCGTATCTAACCTAATGATATCGCACTGCCTCGCAAATCTTGTTCAATTTCATACTAAATATGTAAATCAAGAATAGATCAGGATCAGAATGCACAGTACGTGAAATCTTATCTTTGATCGATAGTATACTGTCCGTTTCTGATGTATTACGCACTTTCGGGTTTGTATTAATTAATGCTATTTCTTTTGCAAGCTATGGCATGTATTGTGCGCTTATCAATATAATGAAAATTTGGTCAGCTCTGCTCTTCTCTTTAAAAAAAAAATCTTTTTTTCACCAGCGATTATCCTCAGAACTATAGAAATCATATGTATGTGGCATACAGGCACTATAATTTATAAAAAAAAAAAGCCACATACGCTGATCTCGGGAACCAGAGGCTCCTCATACATCGGTGTATTTTAAGTCTCTTTCACAGACAGCGGAACACTTATTTCCAGAACTGGTGGCTCTGGGAAATTTTCATTATCAACTTCACCCGTGGGCTGTAACAATCATAAACAACAAAATAAGTAAAAGAAAATTAATGAAAGTTTTGTTGTGTGCAGTCATAGGCCTCAAGTATCGCAAATCTTGTAAGTTTGTGTGTTAATAGAACAAGAAAAGCATAGCCTATTTCTATTTGGGAATCAGTAACCTTATAACTCTTTTTCATTTTTACTAATAGCGCAAAGTTAAAAAATTGAAACACCTTTCACGACTCTACTTAGTTGACTTTGTTGTCGTGATCAAGGTCATACAAAACAAAAGTTGCAATCCGACGTTTGATCTTGTAGATCTATCTTTTACCTTTCAATATGTCAGGGTTTAAAAATGAAACTATGTACATATGCAGCTCTAGATTTTCTCTAGATAAGCAGTCCTTACCGAATTGTTAAAATGACTCGCCCAGTTGATATCAATTGACTATAGTATACTTCATAATAATAAGAGTAGTAATAATTACCAGTGTCGCACAAACGATGTTGCTATTGCTGGCACCAGTCGCACTCCACCACCTCTCGCCTGCGACTTACCGTGCTACAACACATTATACACTGAAAATGCTTATTAATACCCATTACTATTTTTCTTGTGCGTTTTTTCTTCTTCTAAACGTTATGATGGGGATGACTATTTTTGCACATCTATATATTCTGAGTGAAGTGATCGTGAGATTATCTGCAGTTAACACCTTTTCATACCTGTCAAAATCAGTGATGTATTCACTATTAACACCTTTTACGGTTTGGCAGATACACATAAACAGCAGAGTGTCAGTCTAGAAGTCGATCAGAGACGATAAGTAATTCTCTTTGCCTTATTTTTATGTACTTTCTCAAATTAAAAAAAAAAAAAAAAAATAGAACGAGGAAAAAAGCACGATGACTGTGCTCAAATCAGTTGGGACGAACAAGCCCAGACGAACAAGCCCGGACCGACGAGAATTCAGTTGGGAGGAACAAGCCCGGACGAACAAGCCCAGGGACGAAAAAGCCTGTTACCATTCGGACAAGCGGTAATTCAGATAGATAAGTCACTTATTAATCATGTGGAATTTACTTTGATTGGTATTTCAGTATCTGGTCTAGATCTTAAAATAATGTAAAAGTACCATATTTTTGCAGTAGATTTACTTGTGTAGTACATGAACAGTTGTACTATAGATCCATTAAATGCAATTCCCTTATTTCACCTAAATAACGCTCCCTCCCAAATTGTAGCACCCCCTACTACATTTCTTACTCCAGAGGCCTCTGGACAACCTCCACCCACACCCGACCATACCTTAAAGTCAATGATGAGTGACAAACTTCCAAATGCAAGATTACCTCACTAAAACTTTCCTAATGCACACTTTCGAAAATCATTCATGACCAATTATTTATAAATAAACTTAGCGGTACTGCGTTGACATAATCCTAATTACTTCACAAATTGATGTCATTAACACTTGACTATCCGAATACACTTACACATACAATAAACTTCCGGTAACACAAAATTTATCAACTAACTTTGGAAAAACTTTAAGAAAGTGAATTATTGAATAATGGTGTCCCATATTAATCCTGAATGATACTTAATGTCCAGATAAATCACGATTAGCGGTAAAATCGATATTCTGCATAACTTCAAGTCTTTCAAAATGGCAATCGCTTTGCACTTGGCACTAAAACCTGGATCAAAGTACCATACTTACTCTAAGTGACGGCGCTTAAATTTTGGGAAATTGGTTATGAAATAAGAGCGCCCTGTTGGTGTTTTGCATAGCACCCAGGGGCGTTAATTAGGTGAAATACGGTAGTCTAACAATTGACTGAATCTAGAGGTAGAATGATCCTTGGACATGCAAAAAATTTACAAATGGGAAAAAGTTTCAACCCATGTCAGCCTGTTCAGGATTGTCTGATAGAGGCTAACATTTTCTTTGTTGATTACAGGTTGAGAGCTGCAAGAGTTTTGTTGATCGGTATTCGTGGACTTGGAGCAGAAGTGGCTAAAAATATTATCCTATCAGGCGTGAAAGCTGTAACATTAATGGATCATACATTGGTAATATTTATTTGCAACTTTCATTTAATACTGCCAACTTTTATTCTAGTTTCAACTCTTTACTACACAATCAAAAGTTTTAACAATCTTAATGAAGAGACCTTTTGAAAACGCTGCGGGAAAAGGAGAAAATGCTAGTAACCAGCATTTTCTTCTTTTACCACAATGTTTTCTACCTTATCAAAGACAAAAATCAACATTTGAGCTACATTTATTTGGCCATCTGAAAATGCTTTCAATTTGGTTGAGTCCAAAATTTTGTTGTTTGGTAAAGAGTCAAGATTAATTTTTTCTGCTAGTGACTGGATCTTTGAAGGTTTCTATGTAACTCATTTTCAAGTTCATAATAATATCTATGCTTTTAACCCTTTACCAGACGACAAAATTTTAACCTTATCTAAATTGAAGGCACTTGCAGACGACAATTTCAGTGTGGCTCAAATGGTGGAATTTTTCTTTGATAGGGTAGAAAATATTGTGGGAAAAGGAGAAAATACTGGTTACCAGCGTTTTCTCCTTTTCCCACAATGTTTTCTAAAGGCTTCTTTCCAAGGGTCGCACAGAGGCAGCATTGTGTGGCAAAGGGTTAAACAGTATCATTTAAAATGCCTGCAATGTGAACCCCAAATTGTTTGCTTTTGGTCACTGGTGGGCCTGTAGCAAAGAAAAGTTCATGTGTTTTTACCTTTTACCACTCAATCCTGAGTTTTAGCCACCCTGAGAAGGAAGCCTTTTGAAAATATTGTGGGAAAAGGAGAAAATACTGGTAACTAAGTAAAACTTGATAAGTTTGTCTGTGGACTAAGGTAATCCATGTGATGTTTGTGCTTGTTAGAATCCTTTCTGTGGCAAATCTAGTTTGTACCCACAACATGCTTTTCTCTGCTATTCATCTACTAAAATATTTGGTTTTAAATTGCCAACTTTGAATTTCAAATTGGTCCACTTTTTTGAGAGGGATGGAGGTATTGGCCCATTTTTTTTCAATTCTAGATTCAGCTATGACCAAGAACAATCATATTGGATATATACAAATTCTATAAAAGTAACATTTACACATTGTTTACAGTAACATTTATACATTGTTTATAGATGAATATAGTATAAACAACCTCAAAGCATATGAAACAGTCTTGATATTCATCCCCCCAATTTATTTTCATTGTCCCCCAATTTCAGAACTTATGGGGGGCAAATCCGCCAATTACCAATTTCTAGATGCATCCCTGCATCAAATTTTAAGTGATAATTTTGCTGTAAAACATTAATTTCATGTACCGGCACTTAAAAAAGTAGTTTGGGCTGGTCACCTGACCAACTAGCCCAGTAAACCTTGATCACGTGACCAACTGACAATAAACCTAGTCAGATGGTCAAGTGACCATATAGCAACAAGATTATATGACCCCGTATTATATGACTGGGATTTATAGGAGGTGACAGGATAAATAGATTTAGGTATCTACATTGGAAGTCAGTACTTTGTAGATTATATAACTTTCACAAGCCTGCAAGGACTAAATCAATAAAGTGGACTTTCTCATGCATAGAATAGACCAAAATACTGTAACTTCATAGGTGTTTTTGCGAGGGTATTTCACAACATAATAGCTCATGTCTAAGATCAGACTGCATGTTCTCAATCTACACAGTCTGATCTTGATGTACATTGTTTGCATAAGGCAGAGAAAGGTTTTAAAAATGTTTCTACCCTGTCGAAGACAGAAATCATCATTTCAAATATATTTAACCCTTTACCACACAGTGCCGCCTTTTGATGACCCTGGAAAAGAAGCATTAGAAAACACTGTGAGAAAAGGAGAAAATGCTGGTGACCAGCATTTTCTCCTTTTCCCACAATGTTTTCTACCATATCAAGAAAAATTGCACCATTTGAGCCACACTGAAATTGTCGTCTGCAAATGCCTTCAATTTGGACAAGGCTAAAATTTTGTTGTCTGGTAAAGGGTTAATTTGTCATCTGCAAATGCTTTCAATTTGGTCTAATCCAAAATTCAAAATTTTATTATTTGGTAAAGAGTCAATAATGATTTGTATTTTTTGTGGTCGTTTTTCTCCAGGTTTCGGAAGAAGACATTGGATCAAATTTCTTAGTTGCAAGAGAAAGTAATGGAAAAAATGTGAGTATAAAAAGCAGTACACAGACTACTACAATATCATGTTTATCATACATTCTGGAGTTATAACAACCCTGAGGAATAAGGCTTTTAAAAACATTGTGGGAAAAGGAGAAAATGCTGGTTATCAGCATTTCCTCCTGTTTCCACAATGTTTTCTACCCTTTAAAAGGCTAAGATCGTCATTTTAGCCACATTTAACCCTTTACCGTACAATGCCGCCTTTTGACGCCCCTGGGAAAGAAGCCTTTTGAAAACATTGTGGGAAAAGGAGAAAATGCTGGTAACCAGCATTTTCTCCTTTTCCCCCAATGTTTTCAACCCATCTAAGAAAATTTGTACCATTTGAGCCACATTGAAATTGTCGTCTGCAAATGCTTTCAAGGACAAGGCTAAAATTTTGTCGTCTGGTAAAGGGTTAATTTTTAGCACGGCTGTTTGGAGGAAAATGACAAGTCACTGTCATAGCCCTGGCGTTGTCTGCATCACTGTCTGTGTCATGGTCTGCATTGTGCAAAAACTTTGACATTCTGTAATGTCTTTATTATTACAAAAGATATTTACTTCAAACTTGGACAAGCTATTAACTATTGAAAGGGGAACTACTGAAAATCAAGCCCTTGCAGCCAAGCATTGACACCCGCATGCAGTGCTCTTGCTTTGTCTGCGAATGCTTTGAATTTGGACTAGTCCAAAATTTTCTCATGTGGTTAAAAGTTTGCCCTGTACCAAATAACAAAAAAAATACACACTTATAAATGGAAATCATTTGAAGACCACATATTAGATGAGGCTCAAATGATGAGATTTGGCTGTGAAAGGGTACAAAAGATTGTTTAAAAGGGATAAAATGCTTACTGACCTACTCTTTCTCCTACTGTAACAATGTCTTCAAAAGCCATCTTTCTCAGGTTTGTAAATACATGTATACTGAATACTAAGTAGTTTTATAAAGGACTAAACTTTACTTTTGCTCTTTGGGTAAGTACTTCATCGAAATGATTTCTTTAGCTTTGTTACCTTTAACTCTTTACCAAACAACAAAATTTTAGACTTGCCCAAATTGAAAGCATTTGCAGACAAGAAATTAACTGTTGCACAAATCATGATATTTGTTTTTTGAAAGGATAGAAAACATTGTCGAAAAAGGAGAAATGCTGGTTACTAGCATTTTCTCCTTTTCCCCCAATGTTTTCAAAAGTCTTTTTCATTAAAACTCGGGATTGTGTGGTAAAGGGTTAACCCTTTACCACAGTCTTGACTTTTAATGACCCCGAGAAAGAAAAGCATTTGAAAACATTGTGGTAAAGGAGGAAATAATGGTAACCAACATTTTTTGCTTTTCCACCAATGTTTTCTACTCTTCTCAAAACAAATTCCAATTTGTTAGTCACATTCATTTTGTTGTCTGTAAAAGCTTTCAATTTGGGTGAGTCTAAAATTCTGTTGTTTGGGAAAGAGTTAATGTGCTGCAAATCCACTGATTGTTATAGATCTGACCAGAGCAAAATACCCTGAGACACTCTCTGTATTCATGTTTTGCTTAACCCTTTACCAAACATTCCTAGGTTTTCACGGCCCCTAGGAAAGAAGGCTTTTGAAAACATCGTGGGAAAAGAAGAAAATGCTGGTAACCAGCATTTTCTCCTTTTCCCGCAATGTTTTCTGCTCTATCAGAGAGCTTAAGCCCGTTTGTTCCAAAGTCGAATTTGGCGTCTGCAAATTTGGACTAGTCTAAAATGTTGTCGTGTGGTAAAGAGTTAAATACACCTAAAACCAGGGATCATTATATGATTTCAGATCTTAACTCTTTACCAGACGACAAAGTTTTAGCCTTGTCCAAATTGAAAGCATTTGCAGACAACAGATTAAATATTACTCAAAACATAAAATTTGTCTTTCATAGGGTAGAAAACATTGTTGGAAAAGGAGAAAATGCTGGTTACCACCATTTTTTTCCTTTTCCCACCATGTTTTCTAAAGCCTTCTTTCTCAGGGTCATTAAAAGTCAGCATTGTGCAGTAAAGGTTTAAAATAGAACACCATGAAGATTGACACAGTCTTATTAGCTCACTGGGTGTACCAGTCTTTAAGCCATAAAATCACATTTAGCTTGTTGGGATGAAAAGATCATTATTTTACTACTTTTTTCCTGTCACTCAACATGATGATAAGGTTCTGTAAAATTTGGTGTTGTAGGCCAGAGGCCTAAATTACTGATTTAACTGAAAAAGCCATTGTATTGTATTGCTGACCAATACTCTTTCCCCTTGCCTTTGTTTGTCCTGTCAATATGTATCACATGTGGTGAAAATTTTACGTTTCAATTCTCCTTATCAGTACTAAATACTACCCCAATCATTGTCAAATAGAAACCAATTTTCCAGTCACAGTTATTTTGATGTCTACAAATGTTTTCAGTTTGGACTTGTCTAAAAATTTGTTGTTTTGTATAAGAGTTAATCTAGTAAGTGAGCTATAGGGCCAATCTATTATTTGTTGTGCTAAAATTGTATTTATGAGTAAATTTAGGTTTTAATTTTAACCCTTCACCAGATGACAGAATTTTAGCCTTGTCCAAATTGAAAGCATTTGCAGACAATAATTTCATTGTATTTATCTCTTGCTATGCATCATGCACTAGCAGCTATGCTGTCACTAAGGGAAAAGGAAATGATACGATGCTGATACAAAAGATTTGGTAATATCTTGTATTTTCTTGTATTTATGAGTAAATTTAGGCTTTAGTTTTAACCCTTCACCAGATGACAGAATTTTAGCCTTGTCCAAATTGAAAGCATTTGCAGACAATAATTTCATTGTGGCTGAAATGGTGCATTTTTTGGGGGGTAGAGTAGATAACATTGTGGGAAAAGGAGAAAATGCTGGTTACCAGCATTTTCTCCTTTTCCCACAATGTTTTTAAAAGGCTTCTTTTCGAAGGTCATTAGAAGTCGGCATTGTGCAGTAAAGGGTTAAAGCATTCTATGCAGTGTGCACACAAATGACAACTTACTGTCTTTGTTAAGATTTTTCTAAAAGAAAAAAATCTGAGAACAAAATCTGGTGTAAAGGATGGATAGCACTTTTTTTTTCAGCCCATACAGCTGTATGGATTCACCCTTTATCCATTTTCCACAATGTTCTTGACCATTCTAAAGAAAAAATCCATTACTTGAACACATTTGTCATCTGGAAATATATTCAGTCTACAAATTTATCATCTTGTAAAGAATCAAGTACCAATGTTTCTCTTGTTCAAATGTTGCTCTCAGTCTTAGGGCATACCATCCTGACTCTTGAGGACCCTGATAGAAGAGATTTTTGAAAACATGGTAGCTAAAAGAGATATTGCTGGTAGCCAGCATTTTCTCCTTTTCCACAATTTTTCTCCCCCTTAACCACTTTTAATTTGTTGTCTGCAAACGCCTTCAACTTGGAATAGTGGAAAGGGTTGAAAAACTGATGATTTAGAATGTTCTGTATTCTTCTTCAGTGATAACACATTATAGTGAGAACATTTGTAGACACGAATTTGGCTGAAATGCATGGATTTGTTAGGAGAAGAGAGGAGGACAATTTAGGAAAAGAAGAAAAATATGTGTTACCTTTTCCCACAATGTTTTCAAAGGCATCTTCTTTAGAATGGTAAAACCATTGGATTGTCTGGTAATGGCTTGTCTGGATATTTATACATGTACCTGTGTCAGAAAACTTTCTTATGCAGACGATCTACTCTTTCAGAGAGCAGAGTCAGCAAGAGATAGAGCCCAGCTATTAAACCCCATGGTTGATGTGAGGGCAGATAGTGATAACATAGCCGACAAATCAGACGATTTCTTTAAAGATTTTGATGTGATTTGTGTTCTTTGCTGTAAGCCGTCAGATCTTTACAGAATTAATCAGATATGTGCCGACAATAAAATCAAGTTTTTCTGTGGGGACGTGTTTGGCTATTACGGATATTTGTTTTCTGACCTTGGATTCCATGAATATGCGGAGTAAGTTCCCATTCTTCTTAAACTGGGGTCCGTATTCTGTTCGCAACCATTCTTAAGAATATTCTTAATCTTATTCTCCAAGATTTTCTAAATTTGAAAGTAACACAACTTCTGATTGGCTGAACCATTTTTGGCTAAACTTAATTTGAAAGTAACACAACTTGTGATAGGCTATACCAAATGGCCTATTTGATTTAGCGTATCAGAAGTTGTGTTACTTTCAAATTTCGAAAATTTCTAAGAATGGTTAATGAATATGGCCCAGGTACTGTTTTCACCAACTCCTTACCAAATGAGCATATTCTTATACTACCCTGAAAAATAAGCCAATTGAAGACGTTTGGGGAAAAGGAAAAACCATTTCATACCCTTTCAAAGACAAAATTTGTTATTTGAAATATGTCTAATTTGTCGTCTGTAAATGCCTTTAAATTGAGCCAGTATAAGGTTTTATCATTCCCCCAAAAAAAGTCAACCATTTATGAAGAAATAATCTTCTTTCTTTTGTGATATATCTTTCACTAAACCATGGTAGTGAGTTATGAGGTACAATGAATAAACCACAAGGACGTTAGCCCAAGCGGTTTATTCATTATGCTTCATAACTCACAATCATCGTTTATTGATCAATAAACCGCAATAAAAAGAAGATTATTTCGATTCTAACATAACCAACTCTTGATCAAAGGAAAACAGGTTTCACTATTTTATGTTCTCCCTTTCAAACGACAAAGAAGAATTTATGTATTGCCAAGCAGTAGAGTCGCATTCGCTTCAAACACTCTAAATATTACCACACCCACTCCCAATCCCATTTCCATTGCAATGCCGGCCAATTTTGATGTAAGCCTTTTACCACACAGTCCTGAGTTTTAACGACACTGGAGGAAGAACCCTTTTAAAAACATGGTGGGAAAAGGAGAAAATGCTGGTAACCATTAATATTTTCTATCCTTGCAGAGACAACTTTCATCATTTGAGCCACATTGACTTGTTGTCTGTAACTGCTTTCAGTTTCAATGTGTCCAACATTTTGTTATTTGGTAAAGAGTTGATTTTCAACACGAAAAGACACTTGATTTACACATGTTTACTGGTAACATTTCAAGTAGTTTCATCGTTGTCATTTTTTATCAAAAACAGTAAATATAGATAGATCCTTGAGTTTTTTCTTTCTCCTTGGATGAGTAGCAGAAAATGACGATTTGTTTACGTGAAGTGACTTTCACTGATGAAATATCCAAAGGCAAAGACATACAACAGCCACAGGCAACTTACTTTACATAGAATAAGGTCACTTTATTTAGATTGACTTCTATTGCAACTTACTTTACATAGAATAAGGTCACTTTATATAGATTGACTTCTGTTTTACCACTCTTCACTTGCAATTTATTCATAGAGCGGATTTCATGTGTCATGTTATTTTAATTTCAAACTCCAAGAATATCCAACTAGTTGGCAGAGACCCTCTATGTTGAATAATGCTGATCATAAGGTGTTTTAGGGATCCTGCGAGGCTCAGCGGTAGAATGTAGGACTTGTAACCTGGAGGCCTCAGGTTTGCCCCACAATGGAAGCACTGGGTTTTTGGTGGGATTGTCCTAGGGCAAGACACTTCAAAGCCCTAACCTAGTTACTAGTGTAACCAGTACTGGTGAAATGCAGGAAAGACATGCATATGTGGGCTGTCGGTGGGTTAAACTCAATCAATGGGTTTTCATAACCCGTAAAAAGCAGGCTTTGAAAATGTTTTGGATAAAGTAGAAAATGCTGGTAACCAGCATTTTCTTCTTTTCCCACCCTGTTTTCTACCCTTTCTCATACTAATTTAATCACTTGCGCTACACTTGATTTGTCATCTGCAAATGCTTTCAGTTTGGACCAGTGTAAAATGTTGTCATTTGGTAAAGAGTTAATTGTTTTCTTTCTATTTGTGACTGGTAGAGAAATTACCAAGAAGGTGCAGACAAAGGATGAGAACCCAGATGATGGCGGTGAACCAGTCGAAAAGAAGTCCAAAAAGGAGGACACTGAAACAGTGGTGGTGAAAAATGTAATTTACAGTCATTTTGATCTGTTTATCATTTACTTTACAATACTATGTTCCTGTGACCCTGAGGAAGATGACTTGTGAAAATATTGTGTAATACATAGAAGATGATTGTTTGTAACAAAATTGCCATCATTTGAGCTGCACTTAAGTTGTCGTCTGCAAATACTTCCAATAAGGGCAAGTCTCGTATTTTGTCGGTTGGTTAATTCTTTGCCAAACAACAAAATTTTAGACTTGCCCAAATTGAAAGCACTCGCAAACAACAGTTTAAATATGATGAAATGTGTCTTTGTTGTGGTAGAGAACATTGTGGGAAAAGGAGACAATGCTGGATACCAGCTTTTTCTCCTTTTATCAAAAGGTTTTTGAAGGGCTTCTTTCCCTGGGTTGTATGAAAAAAGGTTGATAAATAAGCCCATGTTCTCATGACCCAGAGGAAGATGTCTTTTGAAAACAATGTGGGAAACATAGAAAATGCTTGTTAGCAGCATTTCTTTTCTTTATTCCACAATGTTTCTATTCTTGAATACAAAATTTCCATCATTAGAAGTTTTGTCATCATTTGTGAACTTCAAATGCTTTCAGTATAACAAAGTCCAATATTTTGTTATTTGCTTCAAAAAGGGTTCATTCTAGATCGAGCCCTTGCGCCATGGTGGCATATTTTTCATATTTTCTCATCAGAAATCTACCTTGGGGCAGAGCCGACACATGTTTTTTGTTAGGTGTTTATTTGATAATGAGAATTCGCTCTAAGTTCATACTAATTGAAGAATCAAGTGCAGCATACATATGACCGGTGAATTGTTACAAGGGCTCCTACTGGTTATTTCTGTGGGTGTGTCATCCATAACATCCAATCAAAAAAAGCATACTGTACTTGAAAACCTTATAAAACTCCATGTTGCTTCCATCATACAGCAGACATCTCAGCCAATATTTTTTTTACATTTTTTGGCCCAAATAACCAAAGAGATAATGACAAGATAACACTGACAAACAAATTCTTCTAGTTATAAATAAGGCATTGCTGGGAGCAAAACCAGTGACAGGTAGAATTTATCTATAATTTAGCCAGTATAGATGTACTAGAGATTATTTCGTTGTTGTCGTTAAATGGATCTAAATAAACACAAAATACACAGTATTTTTTGCTCTAAGCACAAAAGAAAGATTATGCTGACTGAAGCTTACACAGTTTCTCACATGCAAGTGAGTGAGGCAGTCAGAGGTAAAAGGTCATTAGGACAGTAATGGAAATGAAAAATTTACTTTTGGTTGCAAGAACAAAACCCTAATCCAGTTTTCCTTTGGCCCCATAAATTTCTCTAATGGCTCCTACTTTTTCTGATGAGGGGCCAGTTGGCCCGATAGATTTGATTTGTAGAATGGACCCTCTAATAACAGTTAACAAGTAAATGGGACTTTCTACATATATTTCCCTGAAAGGGATAAGTTTTTAACCCTTTACCACACAATTCCAAGATTTAATGACCCTGAGGAAAAAGCCTATTGAAAATGGTGTAAGAAAAGGAGGACATGCTGGTTACCAGCATTTCTCCTTTTCAGGTAATGTTTTCTATCCTTTCAAAAGCAAAGCTCACTACTTGGGCATGAACTAATGTGTCATCTGCAGATCCTCTCAATTTGGACCAGTCTAAGATTTTGTCATTTGGTTAAAGGTTAAACAGATTATGGAGAAAAACAGCAATTGCTTTTTTCTCATGCACTGAATTTGAGCCATGCTCTGGCAAAAGGGGTTTAATGCATCTCCTTGATGCATTGTACCAAGCAAGTCATTGCCTGAAATATGGATCCATGAAATCCATTTTGTCTAACAACCAACTGATTAATCCTGTACCACACAATCCCGACTTTTAACGACCCTGAAAGAGAAGCCTTTTGAAAACATTATGGTAACCAGCATTTTCTCCTTTTCCCACAATGTTTTCTACTCTTCCAAAAACAAATTTCGATTTTCCAGTTACTTGTATTTTGTCATCTGCAAATGCTTTCAAGTTGGACAGGTCTAAAACTTTTGTCGTTTGGTAAAGAGTTAATGAGGTAGACTGGTCCTTTGGCATGCAGAAAAATGACCAATAGCAAAAGGCTGATCTGGGTCCATATTTTGGCAGATGCATTAAACCCCCTTTTCACAGAACATGGCTTACATTTAATGAGAATCAAAATGTTGAATGCAAAGAATACTTGTGGTGTACATACTTTAAGTTTGTCAATTGATGCAAAATCATGATAGAAGATAGAGAAAAAAAATCTTTAGTCATAGAATTATTTAGAAATGAGCCATACTCTTTAAAAAAAGGGGCTTAATGCATCTGCGAAAAGTATCGACTAGAAACTTTTTGTTATTAGTCAGTTTTCTGTATGTCAAAGAACCATTGTACCTTATGATACAGTTGGGTGTTTGACGAAATGGATTTTATGGATCCCTAATCATGTAATGGCTTGCTGGGTATACTGCATTACGGAGATGCACTAAGCCCCCTTTTGCCAGAGCATATAGTTTTAGACTTTGCCAAATTTAAAGCATCTGCAGACAGCAAATTAAATGTGGCTGAAGTTATGGTAATTGTCTATGAAAGTGTAAAAACTTTGTGGAAAAAGGAGAAAATGCTGGTCACCAGCATTTTCTCCTTTTCCCACAAGGTTTTCAAAAGGCTATTTCCCCAGCGTTGTTAAAACTTGGAATTGAGTGGTAAAGAGTTAAGTAAATAGTGCAGTACATGTATTTGGTCAAAACTCTGTTATTATACGCCTTAGTTCTAAAACATTTCTGTCCCAAATTTCTTTGTGAAATTTACTGTTACAATTGACAATTGTGACAAAGCTGCAAATTTTATCATCTTTAGATTAAAAACAAAATCATCATACGCAGGTATCTTTGGAACTAACTTTGGTCTGTGATGTACGAGCCTGTCATAGCCGTGGATAGGCTTTATGTAAATTTCATGTACGGTAAATCTAGACCAATGTTTCAACACTTCATTGACTATAATTATAAGGATACAATTGTGTGATAGAATCAGACATTGATTTGCTTATGAGGTAAAATGCTAGTAACCCTTTACCAGACAATCCCTGTTTTTAAAGACCCTGCAGAAGGAGCCTTTTGAAAAGATTGTGGGAAAAGGAGAAACCACTGGTAACCAGCATTTTCTTCATTTCCCACAATGTTTTCTTAACTTCAAAAGACAAATCTAATTATTTGAGCCACATTTAAATTGTCGTCTGCAAATGCTTTCAGTTTGGACAAGTCTATGTTTTTGTCCTGTGATAAAGAGTTAAACAAAAAACATAACTAGACATGTGTAATGGATTTTTATTTCAAATGCCAGATCATTTATCATGTACTTTTTTTTCCAGTCTGTGCAGTTTTCAAGATTAAAAGATGCTCTAGAAGTTGACTGGACAGCTGAAGAATTTGCAAAGAAGTTAAAAAGGACACCAAACACATATTTTATTATTCAGAGTGAGTTGAATCATCTGTCATACTGTTTGTGAAAAAATGATAATTGAGGATAATAGTTTGTTTCAGTGTATGATCGAAATTTCTTTCATCGAATGAAAGTCAAAGGCTATATTCTCACAAGTGGCAAAGCCACAAGTGAAAATATTGCCCTTGTTTATCACTCAATGAAAGAAATTTCGATCATTTATTGAAACAAACAATTATTATCATTTATGCTATTTACTGAGAATATCAAATTGCTAACTTTTCCTGATAATCAACAATTTTGGAAGGGCTAAGGAAAGCTTAAGTAATTATTTCAAAGGGGCTAAGCCCTGGCAGCACAGTTGGTAGGGTACAGGACTTGAGAACAGGGGTTCGCTGGTTTGAATCCCCAGCCCAGCCACTTTCTGTCAAAGGACTGATGGTAGTCATTGTAACATGATTCATTCCTCTCTCACTGCTAATCACTGATTCGATGATAGTCATGAGGGAAATCAAACAGTGGCTTGGGAAGAATATTGCGCAAAGAACTGGTAACGGAAACTCCAGGAAAGCATGGATAGGTGCACTGGCAGCCATGATATAACTGAAATAATGCTGAAAACAGCATTAAACACTATACAATCAATCACTTTCAAAGATATTGAATTATATTTACTTTAGTAAGGCAGATAAGAAATGGGGGGAAAAGTAGTTCCCAGGAAGAAAAAGTTATAAAATTCAGTGGTAAATCATAAATTCACTGGTTATCTTGTAAGGTTACAATTCACTGTTAAATTTCTATAAACCACTGAAAAGTATAAAAAATGTTTTTTATGTTGAATGCACTCAAATGTTACCTCTTCAGTGGTTGTCATTCCCATAGATTATTAACCAGTTGACAAAATCTGACACATAACCAAATTAAAAGCATTAGCAGATGACATATTCTGTCTGGCTAAAATGATGTTACTTGTCTTTGGAAAGGTTGAAAACATTGTTGGAAAAAAAAAAGAAAATTACTGGCTGGTTACTAGTATTTTCTCCTTTTCTCACAATGTTTTCAGAAGCCTTCTTCTTTAGGGTTGATAAAGCTTGGAATTGTGTGGCAAAAGGTTAAGTCTGTTTTTTTTCTACCCATGCCTGGAAAAGTCCATTTCTGTTACTTAGGCCTCTAAAGAATATAGCAGTAATTTTCCACTGTAATGTGTTATCAAATGATATTTGTGATTTTAGGTGTGAGTTGTTGCCATTATATGTCTGAAATAATGTTGAAAGTGGCGTAAAACGCCATTCAATCAGCTATGATTTTAGAATTTATCACTAATGTTTCTGTGACATTTTGGCTGAAAATTATTTAAAAATGTCACACAGAAATGGTTCCTGATCATATAGTTCTTGGGTGTTGAAAATTATTGAGTTTGAATGTACAAAATTCTTGATTGAAACAATGTGAGAATGATGGATGACAATGATAAAGCACTCTTTTCTGGAAAAAAAACTGTCCAGGAACAACTTTAAACCCTCCACCACACAATCCCAACCCCCAAGGAAACAGCCTTTTGAAAACATTGTAGGAAAAGGAGAAAATGCTGGTAACCAGCATTTTCTCCTTTTCCCTCAATGTTTTCTACCCGTTCAAAAACAAATTCTGTCATTTGAGCCACATTTAATTTGTCGTCTGCAGAGGCTTTCAATTTGGACTGGTGTAAAACTTTGTCGTCTGGTAAAGGGTTTAACAGAGATCAATCCTCATCTGCTAACGCATCATCAGAAGCCTCGATTTTTTTTTTCCCATGGGTTTTTTTATTTCTGTTTCACCTATTATGAATCTAACAAATTCAGAATCCTTGTCCATCTTTGAAGAGTTGGGAACATTGTGGGATATAGAGAAAATGATAGTCACCAGCATTTCATGCAGTTTCCTACATGGTTTTAGCTTTACTGGCCAAAGGCCAGCCAGCCTATGTCATTGCCCTATGTCAATAATGTGTGCATCACTGCATATGTCACTGTGTATGTTAACTTTTTTTTTCCAATCATGTTCAGTGTGGCTCAAATGGTGCATTTTTTCTTTGATAGGGTAGAAAGCATTGTTGGAAAAGGAGAAAATGCAGGTTACCAGCATTTTCTCCTGTTTCCACAATATTTTCTAAAGGGTCCTTTCCCAGGGTCATCAAAAGGCAGCATTGTGCAGTAAAGGGTTATGAGGCAGTGGTGGGATATTGGGCCATCATGGCTCTCCTTTTTTTTTAATACCTCCTTCCTCAAGGTCTTTTAATTACAGCAATGTTTAGTAAAGCATAAAAAAAACAATCATATTGCAGAAGAGGCTCTTTACAGTAAGGTAAGAACCACCTGCACTTCATCAAGGGGTCCTGCATGGCTCAGTGGCAAAGCTATAGGATTCTTAATCCTGAGATTCCTTGTTGGGTTTGCACCCCACATTATAGTTTTTTCATGGGAGTGTCTTTTTGCAAGACACTTCAGAGCCCCATCCTTGTTTTGATGAAACCCAGGACATACATGAATAAGTGACCTATCACTGTAGTGTAATTTAAACAAGAGCAATGCATGTGGGCACACCGCTCGGCTTCTGTCACTTTATTGCGAACTTTCATATTCATCAGATGGGGGCTCGTCTGGGATTGGCCATTGAGCCATTTGTTGCCCGTTATTGGCCTTTGAGCCATTTGTTGTCTAAATAATAGACTTCCTGCCTAATAAGGCTTTCCATCAACAAAAATGATGACTTCTCTTAATAGGGGGTGTGCTACAGGAGATCACTCCTTCCTTACAGCGTAGCTTCTTCCCTTATAAAGTCAATACCTGATAACTGCGTTGGGGAGAATTCTCTTAAGCTCAGGGGCTAGTGTATTGGTCCTTTAAACCTCAGTTAGTGAGGATATTTGCCACACGGGTTTGAATCCCAGCCGGGGCGGTTTGTATTTGAGCTATGCATTTATTGCGAACTTTCATGTTCGTAAGAGTAGGAAAAGGAGAAACTGTTGGTAACCAGCAGTTTCTCCTTTTCCCACTATGTTTTCTATCCTATAAACAAAAATCACATCATTTGAGTCACATGGAAATTGTCGTCTACAAATGCTTTCAGTTTGGTTGTGTATAAATTTTGTTGTGTGATAAAGGGTTAACAACTTGCCCAAGGTTGAAGAAGACATTCTCGTAATGACAGAGATAAGCGAAAATGTCAAAGTCTTTGTGAAGTAAGACACTGATATGGACAACAATAGGACTATAACAATACCTCGATGTTTTCTTGAAAACATCCAAAATAATAACGTTAAAAATGGCATAAAACACAACTGAATCAATACCTCTACATATTTCAGTTCTTCTACAATTTCTGGAGACTCATGGAAGAAGAATGGAAACCAAAACAATTCAAGAGGACCAAAAAAGCCTGCAGTCTCTCAAACAAGAAGTGCTGGAAAAACTTGGCATCAAGTCAGACTTGGTTGACGATGCATTCTCAAAGTATGGATGCTATACTGGAGTTTCTAATGGCTAAATGTGCAAATTCTTTAAAGGCCCAGTTGGGGCCATAAGTAAACAATGTGTTTGTTAAAATGCATTTAAATTTAAATCATACCATTTTAAAGTATGGAAATTGTTGTGAAGATGACAATCTATCATTGTGCAGTCGATCCAAGTGTTAGTTGCTGGCAGGAAAAAAAATTTCAAAGAAGGTTAAGAGTTGTGGAGTCACTCTATCTTTTTGTCTACTTTTTACCTTAAAAAAACTTGTAACCATTTTAGTGGTTTCAAAAATGGGCTGGAAGGTCATGTGTTAAAACAAAGATATACATGTATAATGCAAGATTTTTTTTCTTAATTTTCAGGAAATGTTTTGCAGAGTTAAGTCCTGTTTGTGCCATTGTTGGAGGAGTTCTTGGGCAAGAAATCATAAAGGTACCGTATATTGTGTTCAAAGGAAGATAACTGTTCATTCTTTTTTTGTTTTTGTTTTTTTAATATATATGAGCCATGCTCTGTGAGTAGGGGGCTAAATGCATCTGTGAAAATCTGCCATGTCAGCCTACACAGTTTGCCCTGGGCTGAAACTGGTGGTTGCGGGTATGATACCTGGTTGAAGCGAACTTTCTTTCCAGTGATTGCTTGCCATTCACCTCTGATGCAAGTGAGAAAAGCAGTCAGTGGCTTTGGAAAAAAGTTAAGTTGTGTCAGTACTGGTGTGAGAAAGCCAGGAAACACTTGGATAAGTGCAATGATTGCCATGATATGACCTAAGCTGTTAAGACGGTTTTAAACTCCCATACAAACATACAAACAAATGAAAAAGTACCCCAGTCATTCATTTGCACTTGCATGAGATGTAGAGGATAATTGTCTGTTTCAGTGTATGATTGAAATTTCTTTCATCAAGTGAAAAGCGAAGGCTATATTTTCACAAGTGGCAAAGCTACAAGTGAAAATATGACATTGGCTTTTCACGAGATGAAAGAAATTTCGATCATACACTAAAACAAACTGTTATCCTATTTCTGTTATGCTCCTTTAACATTTTTTTTCATGTCTAATCTTTGCTCATCATTAAAAATATGTGCATTTTCAAGCGAAATATATCTAGTTGGATATGGACTTGCTGCAATAATGATGTCATGATTGATGTTGACTATGTCATCAAACATGACATTCAGCTGCTAAAAATTCATTCATATTCTATAGATATCCGTGCCATGTCAAAAATAAAAGTTATATAGCATTCATTGGTGAATCATAAAATTTACCAGTGAATTATAAGGATATAACTCGCTGTTAGATTTCTATAAACTACTGAAAAGCATAAAACAAATTCTTATTTTGTTTTTCAGGCTGTGTCACAGAAAGATGCTCCACACAACAACTTTTTCTTCTACAATGGTACAGATGGAGGGGGTTTAGTTGACAAAATAGGAAACTGAAACATCTTCATAATTCTAATGAAAGCTTACCCACTTTGTTGGGACATCAGGACAGGTGTCTGAAGAGGGAATTTGGACACTTTAACTCCAAGACGAATTAAAATTGAATTTCCAGCCAATGAAAACAATTCAAATATTGTCCTTTTAAAATTCCTTTTGTTTAAATCTTTACCTCACAGTCCAGGGTTTTTATAACCGTAATTAAAAGGGCTTTTGAAAACATTGTGAAAAAAGGAGAAAATGCTGGTGACTAGAATTTTTTCCTTTTTCCACAATGTTTTCTACCCTTTCTAGGACAAAAAATTTTCATTTAACATCTTATTAATGGTCTGCATTATGCTTCCAATTTAGACCAGTTTAAGATTTTGCTGTGGTAAAGAGTGAAAAATGTCACATAATCTCCTAGTGTAGATTACACTCTGTATTTTTAGCTCACCTTAGCACAGCGTGCTAAAGGTGAGCTATTGTGATCGCCCTATGTCCGGCGTCCGTCGTCTGTCGTCCGTCGTCCGTCAACAATTTCTTTAAACATCTTCTCCTCCTAAACCACTGGGCCAATCTTGATGAAACTTGGCAGGGATGTTCCTTGGGTGAAGCTCTACCAAAATTCTTCAAAGAATTGAATTCCACCCACAACTCTGGTTGCCATGGCAACAAAAAGGAAAACAAAGCAAAATCTTTGAAAATCTTCTTCTCTGAAACTAGAAGGCGCAGAGCTTTGATATTTGGTATGTAGCATCTCCTAGTGGACCTCTACCAAGTTTGTTCATTTGATGCCCCTGGGGTCAAAACTGGCCCCGCCCCGGGGGTCACAAGTTTGAGCATAGTAACAAAGAAGGAAAACTTTAAAAATCTTCTTCTCTGAAACTTGAAGGTGTAGAGCTTTGATATTTGGCATGTAGCATCTCCTAGTGAACCTCTACCAAGTTTGTTCATATGATGCCCCTGGGGTCAAAACTGGCCCCGCCCCGGGGGTCACAAGTTCGAACATAGGAACAAAGAAGGAAAACTTTAAAAATCTTCTTCTGTAAAACTAGAAGGCATAGAGCTTTGATATTTGGCATGAAGCATCTCCTAGTGGACCTCTACCAAGTTTGTACATATGATGCCCTTGGGATCAAAACTGGCCCTGCCCCGGGGGTCACAAGTTCGAACATAGGAACAAAGAGGGGAAATTTTAAAAATCATCTTCTCTGAAACTGGAAGGTGTAGAGCTTTGATATTTGGTATGTAGCATTGCCTAGTGGACCTCTACCAAGTTTGTTCATTTGATGCCCCTGGGGTCAAAACTGGCCCCACCCCAGGGGTCACAAGTTTGAGCATAGTAACAAAGAAGGAAAACTTTAAAAATCTTCTTCTCTGAAACTTGAAGGTTTAGAGCTTTGATATTTGGCATGTAGCATCTCCTTGTGGACCTCTACCAAGTTTGTTCATATGATGCCCCTGGGGTCAAAACTGGCCCCGCCCCAGGGGTCACAATTTCCAACATAGGAACAAAGAAGGAAAACTTTAAAAATCTTCTTCTGTAAAACTAGAAGGCATAGAGCTTTGATATTTGGTATGTAGCATCGCCTAGTAGACCTCTACTAAGTTTGTTCATATGATGCCCTTGGGGTCAAAATTGGCCCTGTCCCGGGGGTCACAAGTTCAAACATAGGAACAAAGAAGGAAAACTTAAATTTTTTTTTTCTCTTAAATGGGAAGGCATAGAGCTTTGATATTTGGTATGTAGCATCTCCTAGTGGACTTCTACCAAGTTTGTTCCAAGGATGCTGCTTGGGTCAAAACTGGCCCAGCCCCTGGGGTCACAAGTTTGAACATAGGAACAAAGAAGGAAAACTTTAAAATTATTCTTTTCTGAAACCGAAAGGTGTGGAGCTTTGATATTTGGTATGTTACATCTCAGAGTGGACCTCTACCAAGTTTGTTTATATGATGCCCCTGGGTCAAAACTGGCCCCGCCCCGGGGGTCACAAGTTCGAAGATAGGAACAAAGAAGGAAAACTTTAAATTTCTTTTTCTCTTAAACGGGAAGGTGTAGAGCTTTGATATTTGGTACGTAGCATTTCCTAGTGGACCTCTACCAAGTTTGTTCATATGATGCCCCTGGGTCAAAACTGGCCCAGCCCCGGGGGTCACAAGTTCGAACATAGGAACAAAGAAGGAAAACTTTAAAATTCTTCTTTAAAACTGGAAGGCGTAGAGCTTTGATATTTGGTACGTAGTGATTCTCTTCTAAGTTTGCTTGCCCATCTAAGAGCAACAAGTTCATTGAGCTCAAAATTGGATCATCTTGGGTCATAAACTAGGTCACTAGGTCAAATTAAATACCTTGTTGGCACTCTCGAGTCCACATTATTTGCTCAGTTGCCTCGAAAATTAGTTAGAAAGTTTGTCTTTATAAAGTCTCACATAAGATTAATTTGGGTCAACTTGGGTCATAAACTAGTTCACTGGGTCAAATTAAAGAAATACCTTGTTTGCACTCTGGAGGCCACATTTATTGCTCAAATGACCTGAAATTTGGCCAGAATGTTTGTCTTGATGAAATACCAGATGAGTTTGGATTTGGGTCACCTGGAACCATAAACTAGGTCACTAGGTCAAAATAAAGAAATACCTTGTGGGCACTCTAGAGGCCACATTCTTTGCTTTATTGCCTTGAAAATTGGTCAGAATGTTTGTCTTTGTAAAATCTCACACGAGTCTGAATTTGGGTCAACTGGGGTCATAAACTAGGTCACTTGGTCAAATTAAAGAAATAGCTAGTGGGCACTCTAGAGGCCACATTTATTATTCATTTGATTTGAAAATTGGTTAAAATGTTTCTTTTGATACAGTCAAAGACCAGTTCAAATTTGGGTCATCTGGGGTCATAATCTAGATCACTAGGTCAAATTAAAGAAATATCTTTAGGGCACTCAAGGCCACATTTTTTGCTCAATTGACTTGAAAATTGGTCAGAATGTTTGTCTTCATGAAATATGAATTTGAAATTGGGTCACCTCCGGTCAAAAACTAGGTCACATGGTCAAATTAAATAAAAACCTTGAAGGCACTCTACTAAGGTGAGCGACCCAGGGCCATCATGGCCCTCTTGTTTAGTCTAATGTTGATCTCCATTATAAGCAAAGAACATAGTCTTAGCAGCCTATGGGTTGAAGTCTGCAACTATGCGAGCATTTGAGGAAGGAAGTAGGGCAATTTGAACTCTAGATTAGTGCAAAAGTATGATCATTATAACACAGTTTTAGGCAATTCTGTACTCCAAAATAGTGCAGGCTGAGGCATATGAGAAATAAGGACATTTTGAGCTCTAAAACGCCCGACTGGGTAGCTAAGTGGTGAGCACGTCTGATTTGTGACCTGGTAGTTGTGAGTTTGATACCCAGTTGAGGCAAACTTTCTTTCCGGTGATTTTTTGCCTCTCACTTCTGATGCATGTGAGAAAAGTAGTCAGTGGCTTGGAAAAAAAGTTGTGTCAGTACTGGTGTGAGAAAGCTAGGAAATGCATGCATAAGTGCTCTGACAGCCATGATATTACTAAAGCTGTTAAAACAGCATTAAACTCCAATCAATCAATCAATCAATCAATCAATTGAACTCTAAAACAGTGCAGGCATATAAGGAGAGATTAGCACATTTTGAGCTCTAAAGCAATGCAGACATATAGGAGGGATTGGGACATTCTGAAATTTGCAAAAGTGTAAGCATATGATGAGGAATTGGGAGAATTGGAATTCTGCTATAAAGGAAGCCAAGATGAGTGCAAGCAAATGATGAGAGAATAGGGACATTTTTAACTCTTCAAAAGTGCAATTCTTGCAGGGTCAGGAAAATCAACTGCCAATGTCCTTTTTGTCATGTGGGAATTTGCACAAGTAAATGTTTTTGAAGAAATCTGTTCTATTATTCCTTTAACCCTGTACCACTAAATTCCTTGTTTTGATAACCCGGAGGATAAAAGCTTTTGAAAACATTGTGGGAAAAAGAGTAACTGCTGGTAAACCAAACAGAACCAGATTTTGTCATTGCAATCATGTAGAGAAGAAAATCGGAACAATTTGACCTTATGGAAACTAAAGTACTAGAAAAGTACAAAAAATACTAAATAGGGTCCCAATGTGTGTGTGTGGGGGGGGGGGGGGGGGGGGTTCTTGTTTTTCCAGAATTTTGCGTGTAGCTACATTTAGGGGACCTGTAGCAAGATTGATAAATTAAAACTGTATCCTTGGGTCAGCCCTGAGGGTAACATGTTTTGCAAATGTGCGTGAAAACCTTGAATTTTAAAAATTCTGCTTGTAGTACATTAAGTCAATATGACAAAGCTTATATACACTGATAAAGGGATATTACTCCTCTTCACTCATAACAGATATGTTGTTTTTTATGATTTACATCGCTTGATTAGCAAACTGTACTGTGACATGACTTGTGTTAGTTATTGAAGATTTTTGATGATAAATGTTCAGTTTTTAGTGAGAGTGATTTATTTTGGTGGTAATTGTTGTGCTTAGATATATGAAGTAAGGTTTGTAATTGCCAGTTTTTTGTTCCAGAACTGCACCATTCCTGTCATTGAATTTTTTTTTCTGCTACTAAATTTCGGAGATCTTCTAGTCAAAGCACTCTTTGTTAGAGTTAATTAATATATTGGTATGAATGACAACTGATCGGGCCTACTTGTATTCACTGGCATCATCTTTGCGTCTGACTTGGGGGAGTATGTGGGATGCTAGGCTACTTTCTCTGTGAAAGGTCATGGCCATCCAGACTTTTTATGATTTAATGTGTCTGGCAATCCCAATCAAGTGCACAATACGTTTATTTAAAAGGCAGTGGAGCAATACAGGGCCATCAAGGCCCTCTTACTTTTGTCTTTCTGGTTGACTTCTAATTATTATGGTATAGTATATATGATAGTTTTTAAACTAAGGGAAAATGCCATTATGTGCTGTTATTTCATGAAAATATCAACCGTAGTTACTGGTAACTGCCTCTAACTGGTGGCAGTCAACACCACTAACGGGGAAAAAGCTGGTGTCAAGTCAGTCTTCTGGGCCCATATTCACCAACCATTCTTAAGAACTTTCTTAGTCTTATTCTCCAAATTTTCGAATTCGAAATTAACACAACTTCTGATTGGCTAGACCAAATGGGTGGAAAATAAATCTGAGAATGTTCAGAAGAATGGTTTGTGAATACAAACCCCGGTATCATGATAAAATATTTTTTCAAAAAATTATCACGATAGTTTTACAGTAATGTGAAATTTGCCACTATTCTTTGCCAAAAATAGACTTCTTTAGTGAAGTTATATCCACGTACATGTACAAAAGGGACCAGATTATAAGCATACATTGTAAAGTACAGCCGAAGGGCTTGATCAACCAATCACCCAATGTTTGCAGAATGGCATTTCTTTGCCATCATAAAGTACAACCATTATAGTTTTCAAGAAATGAAGAAAATAATTTAGATATACTAAAAAGCTGGTCTAATATAGAGAACACTCCAACACTCTAATATATCGAGTGAAACAAAGATCACGATGTAATAACCCATGGTCAACCGATAAAATTTACAAGGCTTATCTGGTACTTGTTAATGCAATCACAAATTTCACCTTGCTCAGGTGACCTAATCATTTAAACCATGACAACTTTGATCAAATTTACATTTTCAAAAAAACCTGAAATTTTTGTCTGATGCCTGAGAGTATTAATTATGGACACTAAATCGTATGACCACCGTTTTTATCACTGGTTCTCTCACCACACATCGAACATGAATTCCTAATGGAAGGCAGGAACCCAACCAATAAAGATGGCAGCCTCCATGAGTACAAAGTTTTTCCAACAATGTTTGCATACTTCTAGGCGAATCGCCAACCAAAGTACAGGGAGTTCGTGCTTTAATTTTTTGCATGTTCAAAATTCGTCGACCAAGAGCCAGCAAGCTCCGATCGATTACTGTGTCGACCTTGTCAAGTGAGTAAATGCTTTTAAAGTCACAAATGTTAAGATCTAACTGGGCCTTTTCTCATTTCTCCGTCCCTTCTCATTTCTTCGTTCATTTACTAAACTAAAGTGGAAGGAATAACTGCTCGTGACGTTTTCTGCCACCCGGATTCTATTCTGCTTTGCCCCGAAAGTATTTTACAATCTATCTGGACGTGAAAATACCACTAAAGCAGGTTATTTAAACATTTTTTAAGAAAATATTGCATTAAATTGAATCAAAAACATGTTGTCAGTGTTGTTTCACATTCAATAAACCTTAATCGGCTGTATTTAACCAACATTACCTTCAGTCTGAGGGGTTGCCCCGATGTTATTTTGTGATTGGGTCGCTGCCCCACATCAGCCATTCATTAATGGCTTATGGAAATTTCAAAATCTTAATGGTCATCTTCCAGTTGCCATAATGTGTCTTACATCTGACATGAATCAATAGATAGATGATTTAACTTCACATTGACACCAAGTGTAGTGCAAGGTTGTCATTGATCTTTTTGTTATTTACCTTTTATTTGACATAAATACATCTGCAGTGTTCCCATTCACATCTCTTTTTGGGAGTGCATGCGCTCCCTGGAATACAAGTTTGGGAGTGCAAGAGAAATTCTAGGAGTGCACTTAATATTGACAATTATTGAGCATCTATGGAGGACAGTAAGGGTCTGTTGTATTGTAAATTTGTTTTGATGAGTCTAACTCTGCATTCAGCTGCTCTTGAAAACAATATGGGTAATTTCAAAAAAAGAAGATGCTTCTTATAATTTCCTTACCCACGGGACCAGTTTCAGAGGGACAACTTACAACCTGACGGCCAGTAGAATTTTCCATTTCACCATCAGTTTCAGACACTAATTAGCTTTCACTTATTGTTTTATAGAGATATTTATGTAAATTTTCTGTTTAAAGTCATTGATAAAGCTGAATAGACAGTTTGAAATGCCTATGATGTCAAATCAATTTTTGTTGTGTCATGGGTTTTCGCATTTCTTACAGCGATCTTTTTTTCATGCCTGTTAAGTTTTGGAGTAGTATTTCCGCATGATTTGACATAGATTTGTCAATAAGAATAGCATGGTAGTTCAAAACCTTTAATTTTACACTAGAAAAGCGGATTGATACCAAGTTTGATTAGCGGTGATAAACAGTGACTTTCACAATTAATAACTTGTCTCAACTGGCGCCACTGGTGATCGGCAACGGGAGCCCTGAAACCTGTGCTTGCATGCATGTTTCACTTCATATTTTGGTGCGTGATTATTCAATTCAGTGGGTGAATCATGCACACATGTGCGTGAATCGGAACCCTGATCTGGTCAGTTTGTAAACAAACACTCATTATAAATTCAGCTAACTGTGCATGTGCGGTCATTTTTATTTGAAAAAATGACATTGTGTGATTGGCAATTTAAGTAATAATTATGACCCGTCGGAAATGAAATACACCCAGTATGTTTCAGTTTTCCTTTCAATGCCAAAGCTGACGAAACAGATGCCCATAAACTGTGAAAAAAAAAAAAGAAAAAAATTTTACTGTACCTGAAATGACTTCCAGAACATGTGCAGTAAATGTAAAGCCTAGTTTCGATTTCCTTGGAAGTAGGTCAGTGGATATTTACACTACAAAAATATGGCATGATGAGGAGGTTACATTTTCAATAAATTCGGCATTTTTGTAAAGATTAATCATTTGTCTAACAATCCATGCCCATATTATTGGCATTCAACTATAGTTTTGCCACATAGAAGAAATTGCGGTATGATCAGCTTTAATTCCAGAATAGAACTATGAATGACTGATATGAAGGTGAGCGGAGAAACAGTCACAAAAATAACATCGGAGCGAACCTTGAGCCTGAAGGTAAACCTACATTTGGGAGCTGCAGCAGAAGTGCATATCCTATTTCCCACTCGATAGATGCTTGCATCAGGTGAGGACCTAGAAACTGTCAAAAATACACTCCAGATCAATTATTGTATTCCATGTGTTATATTTTGTTGCTAATAAATGAAATGTTGCGTGAAAACAGGTGTGTTGGTTTTTTTTTTATTTTCACTTTAGTATCAGTGGGCTTTCAAATAAAGATAAGATCGAATGTGATTCATTTAGCTCACTTTGCCCTACAAAATTTTCAATAATTCAACGATTTTCAATAATTAATAATTCATCGTAACATTTTGTATCAGACTGAAGGTCAAGTTGTCACCTACAACGGCGGTCCAGTTTGCCCAATTAGGCTAATTTTGCCAGTCGCTAATTGATACAATCTGAAGGTCAAATTTTAGCATGATGGGGGCCCAGTTTGTTTAAAAACGCCAGTTTCAGCATGTAACTGGAGAACTAATATATGACAAGTTTATCCCGCAAAGTGTTATATATTTTCAACCAAAGAGTCATCAACTGGGCCAAATGCAACAGGTGTGACCATTGCGTTCATTTACGTTTTTGTACAGATGTCATAGTTCTGCGATTAAGCCATTTTTTCTGTAAACATTGCGAGGAATTCACCATTTAGACTATTACACTTATATCTCCCCATTTCAGAATTAATTGTTGATTTAATTGATCTACATTGTATATGACTTGTTGTTGTTTGTGATCAATTTGTAGTTGTTCTCTTAAATGCATAAATTTTACTTGTGCATTTTTTTCTTGAAAATTCTTGTACACGTGTTCACGTTTTCTACACTATAAAACAATAATTGTCAACTACAGTGGTTCACGATTAGTTTAATTTGCATCACATATGAATGGCATAATTCTTTTGAACTGCAGTGTAGAATATTCGTCACTCCTTAGTGACAGGCCTTAACAACCTATCAAATGAGCAGAGAAATGAGAAAGTGGCCATACTACCAATTTCGTCGAGGTAAGTTTTTAAACATCCTCAAATCGAACCTTTTGATGGGAGTCGCAGTGTCTTTGCTGGGTACAAGTTTTATTTAGATAATATCTGATATAATTAATCATTACACCAAAATTTTTATCCTTTGAGTGAAATAGTGCATTTGATAAGCACATTTCCGCTTACGTGAACAGAGAAGTAGAAAACAGTATATTTGTAAAAAAATTCAATTTCTGTATTCAGTAAGGACAAATCTAACCCTGTTAGAGGTTGACCTTTATAGAAATCATCCCCAGTCTGACTGTTGCCATGGTACCTTGGATCCGAGTTCTGCTGTTATTGATTGTTTCTCATCTGGAGAGGAGAAAGAATAAAAAATTAACATTGGAGCTCTCCTTCGCATCAAAGGTATTGCCAAGGGTACTTCAGGGTGAAGTCATTCTTACCTGGGACTCAAACTGGGAGCCCCACAAGCACAGCACAGATGCTCTTACCACTGAGCTTCCAAAGTAGCTTGACTTCACTGCTGCCATTTATAACAACATTCTCTATAATTTGCAGAGCTACTCTACTCATCCTCGTGTTTTTCATGGACCTGTCAAATATTCTGCAGTGCAATAGTGTTCAAAAATGACAAAATGTTGCATGAAATAGGCATTGATGGCACATTATGTTGCATCTTATTATTTGCATCAAATTATTGAGTGCAAGTGCATCCAATTCCTGACTGATATGAAGTGATGATTCAAGATGGAAATGACCAATGTAGGTAGAAATCAGACTGAACAAAACATGCAGCCTGATCTTTGACCTACACTGTCTGCTTTGCTGAGATATTTTGGACAAAACAATAACTGAAACAGTGGGATTTATCTTTGAAAAGGTAAAAAACAACTTGAAAAAGTCTAGATTGCTTTCAAAAGCCTTTTCCCTCAGAGTTGTTAAATATAGGATGTTATGGTAAAGAGTAAAGTATACATGTGTTTATTTTACACTCAAGCCATGCTCTGTGAAAAGGGTGCTTAGCCCTTTACCACATGACGAAATTTTAGACCCGTCCAAATTGAAAGCATTTGCAGAGTACAATTCCAATGTGGCTCAAATGATGTGAATTTTCTTTGATAGGGTAGAAAACATTGTGGGAAACGGAGAAAATGCTGGTTACCAGCATTTTCTCCTTTTCCCACAATGTTTTCAAAAGGCTTCTTTCTCAGGGTCATTAAAAGTCATCATTGTGTGGTAAAGGGTTAATGCATCTGCAAAAAGTACTGCAGGCTAACCTGGGTTGAAACTGCTTGCTATTTGTAAAATACCTGCGTGTCAAAAGGCCAGTCTTCCTCATGATCCAGTCGGTTGTTAGAAAAAATAGTTTTTGTGGATTAATAATTGTGTGATGACTTGTTTGATATATTGTATCTCCATGTTTGATATACATGTACTAGTATTGCATGACGAAGATGCATTATGCAGCATTAAACCCCGTTTTCCCAGTGTATGGCTCATTTTTATATCTTAACTCTTTACCAAACGACAAAATTTTAGACTAGTCCAACCAAATTGAAAGCATTTGCAGACGACAAAATAAATGTGACTCAAAAATTAAAACTTGTTTTGAGAAGGGTAGAAAACATTGTGGGGAAAGGAGAAAATGCTGGTTACCAGCATTTTCTCCTTTTCCCACAATGTTTTCAAAAGCTTTCTTTTTCAGGATCGTTAAAAGTCGGGATTGTGTGGTAAAGAGTTAATTACTGCTTTATTGTAACAGGAACTGTGATCATGAGAGCTACTTATGCACCATGTTGTATCCAAAACATTTTCGAGGTTCAGCGTTCGCCATCAGGGCATTATATACTGAACTTGCATTGGTAAGTTTTTTCTTTAAACCTTGTATTTGTTTTTTGACCAAAAGAAGTTGTAAAACTGACATTTTAATCCTTTACAAGGGTTTACCAAACAGTTGTGTGTTCTAACTGGCCTGAGGAAAAGGGCTTTTGAAAACATTGCAGGGAAAAGGTGTGTGCTACATTTACTTTGTTGTCTGTAACTGCTTTCAGTTTGGATGAGTCTAAAATTTTCTTGTTTGGTATAAAGTTAGAGGAAACTTTTGATGAAAGGAAAACTCTGTTCTTTGTGAAACATTGTGAGAAAAGGAACAATTGCTTTCAGCAAGCAGTTGCACCTTTTTTTTTTTTTATGTATGAGCATAAAATGGAAATGAATTTTAGAATTATTGTTTGAAATATCTGATGTCAATAAGGCAAAAATGTAGAGATACAAACCAACTCTTATTAAGCAAACACTTAACTCTATACCCAACAACAAAAGTTTAGACTAGTCCAAATTCAAAGCATTTGAAGATGACAAAATAAATGGGACTGAAAAGTTGAAAATTCTTTTGGAAAGGGGTAGAAAACATTTTGTGAATAGGAGAAAATGCTGGTTCCCAGCATTTTCTCCTTTTCACACAATGTTTTATACCCTCTCTACGACAAATTCCACCACATGAGTCAGATTTAATATGTCATCTGCAAATACTTTCAATTTGGATTAGTCTAAACTTTTGTCGTTGGGTATAGAGTTAAGTGTTTGCTTAATAAGAGTTGGTTTGTATCTCTACATTTTTGCCTTATTGACATCAATAATTTTTCTGCTGGTGAAGAGTTAACTCATTACAACACGACAAAAATGTTGACTTGCCAAAACTTAATAGCATTTGCAGACAACAATTTAAATGTGCTTAAAAGTTATTAAACCTCTTTATTAAATCTGTCTTTAATGGTGTAGAAAACTTTGATGGAAAAAGAGAAAATCCTAAATACCAGCATTTTCTCTTTTACTGCAATGTTTTCAAAATGCTTTTTTGTCAGTGTCGTGAAAATTTGGAATTGTACAGTAAAGAGTTGATGGCTAATTTTTAGGTACAGGATATTACCACAGATAGTATGAGGGCTATGCTACGATTACAGTTTTGGAAAGACACAATTGATCTGATATACAAGGTGGGTTCTAATTCCTCTCAGTTGCATTTTGTTCAGCTCGGCTTGGTAGCACATTGGGTAGCATATCTGACTTGTGATCTGGTGGTTGTGGGTTCGATACCTAGTTGAGGCAAATTTTCTTTCAGGCGATTTTTTACCTTGCACCTCTGATGCCTATGCAAAAAAAATAGTCAGGGGCTTGGAAAGAAAGTTGTGTCAGTACTGGAGTGAGAAAGCCAGGAAACACATGCGTAGGTGCACTGACCACCATGATATGACCTAACTTGTTAAAACAGCGTTAAACTCCGATACACATAAACAAACAGAAGCATTTTGTTTACTAAACAAGTTTAGTTCTGTTTTTTTCAGAACTTTACAGAATCAAATCCAACCTATTGTTACAATGTACACAAAGGAGAAAAATGTGGAGGAAAGAGAAGAGTCTTTTTAAACCTTTACCCTACCATCCTTTGTTTTGCCAATCTGAGAGCATAGAAAGACCTTGGAAACATTGTGAGAAAAAGTGAAAATGCTAGTAACCAGTATTTCCTCCTTTTTCTACTTTTTTTTAAAACCCTTTTAAAGACAAGTTCTGTCATTTGAGCCACATTTGATTTTTCATGTGCAGATCTTTTCAGTTTAGACAAAGCAAAAGTTTTTCGTCAATATATTGACAAGTGTTCTGTTACAACATGGGGTCTTTTTATAGGTCTACCGGCTGAAGGTCAGCAGAGCTTATGTCATGAAGTGGTTTCCGTCATCCATCCGTTGGTCCATCTGTCTGTTCTTTAGTCTTTTTCTTGTTTATGGGAGAAAGTCTGCAAAGTGTTACATGTTTATTTTGTATCAAAAGAATAAAAGCAAGATACAGAATCAAAACAAAAGTCTCTTAAAGCAGTAGGTCGCTTAACCCTCTTCCACACAATCCGAGTTTCAACAACCCTGAGGAAGAAGCCTTTTGGAAACATTGTTGGAAAAGGAGAAAATGCTGGTTACCAGCATTTTCTCCTTTTTCCCACAATGTTTTCTACCCTACCTATACCCTGCCATAAACAAATTTCAATTTTTGAGTCACACCCATCTTGTCGTCTGCAAATGCTTTCAATTTGGACAGGTCTAAAATTTTATCATTTGGTAAAGAGTTAATACAGCTACATGTATGCTCTAAGATATAAAGGATCTGACATAAGTTGGCATTTGAGATCAAATTGTATTAATTCTTTACCACACAACAGAATTTTAGACTGGTCCAAATTGAAAGTGTTTGCAGACGACAAATGAAATGGGGCACAAACAACAGTATTTGTCTTTGAGATTATTGAAAACATTGTGGGAAAAGAAGAAAATGCTGGTTACCAGCATTTTCTTCTTTTCCCACACTGTTATCAAAAGTCTTCTTCTTTAGGGTCGTCAGAACTCAGGATTGTGTGGTAAAGAGTTAAACAAGTCTAGAAAAATGTTATTTATCAAGCCTCTGGCAAGCTTTTTAACATTTTTTAAACAAGTTTAATAAAATTTTTCCTCAAAAACCAACGAATATCAGATTCTTTTTATCACATAACAAGACTTCACAAATTATAGATCAGAAGATGCAAAACCAATTGTGCACACACAGCAACTGCCATAAAAACAACCCCATTTGCTTCTCAGAAATACATACAAAATGACATCACAAAAGACATCACACAAATATGATATTATACATGTATGAGATACGAAAAATTCATAACAGGTATACATATTACATTGAAAACAATGGAGGTTATGTGATAAATGTTTAACTCTTTATTTATCATTACAGAATTTTAGACCCTACCAAATTCAAGGCATTAGCTGTTCAAATGAAAAGATTTGTCTTTGAAAGGATAGAAAACATCATAGGACAAGGAGAGTATGTTGGTTTCCAGCGTTTTCTCCTTTCCATACAATGTTTTCTAGGGTCGTTCAAACTCAGGATTCTGTGATAAATGATAAAGTGTATACCACTGTTTTGCTTCTTGTAGAATCAACCACCACAAAGCCCTGTGGCTCTACAAGTTACAAAGGTAAGTGAAGGGTGATTTATTTGAGACAAAATGGTCTAGTGCAAGAAATAGTGTTCCAGCCCATATTACCTAATTGTCCTGAGATTTAATGACCCAGAAGAAGAGAGCTTTTGAAAATGTTGTGGGAAAAGGAGAAAATGCTGGTAAGCAGCATTTTCTCCTTTTTCCACAACATTTTCTACCCTGTCAAAAACAAATTACATCATTTGAATCACATTCAATATGTCCCCTACAAATGCTTTTTATTTAAACATTTGTCATTTGGCAAAGGGATAAAGAGCTCTTCTTTTTTCCCTTAATTTTTTTTTTGCATTGTATCTTTGTATTGTATTCATGTATCAAACAGTAATGCATGTCAAATAGCCAAATTTTACAGGTTTGTTTTAAAAGTCGTTTACTTAAGTTTGTTTCATGAGGGAAAGAGTGAACACTTTTTACCAAACAATCTTTTGTTTATATCACTTTGAGGAAGATGGCTTTTGAAAACATTGTGAGAAAATTAGAAAACGCTGATAAAGGGCATTTTCTCCCTTTCCTACAATGTTTTCCACTCTTTTTTTTTTTTAATGTGATATTTTACCATAGGAGTTAAATTTAGTTTGTTACCTGCAAAAGCTTTGAATTTAGATAAGGCTGAAATTTTATGTCGGTTAAAAGTACATTTAATTAAATTTCATATTCTTATTACCACTGCCTAAAAGCCAGGGAGCTTATGTAATGGTCCTGTGTCTGTCGTGCATTTGTGTGTGTGCATTAACTTTTATGTCAAACATCTCTGAAACAACCCACCCAATTTTGACTGAACTTTACAAAAGCTTGTAGCACACAGCTGTAAGAGTTAATCTTATATAGGAGGGGGGGGGGGCGTGCTGATCAAGGGAAAATATCTCCTGTTTATTCATTTCTGGTATATTTAGTTTGTTAACAATTATCTTCCTAGATTCTCAAAAAGTGCTGTAAAATGATTGTTGTTATGTGTTCAAGTTTTATTTTTGGATAAAAAAATTCAGTTTTCATTGATTATGGTTTCTTTCAATGTTAACCCTTTACCGCACAATGACGCCTTTTGATGCCCCTGGGAAAAAAGCCTTTTGAAAACATTGTGGGAAAAGGAGAAAATGCTGGTAACCAGCATTTTCTCCTTTTCCCACAATGTTTTCTACCCTATCAAAGAAAAGTTGCATCATTTGAGCCATATTGAAATTGTTGTCTGCAAATGCTTTCAATTTGGAGAAGGCTAAAATTTTGTCGTCTGGTAAAGGGTTAATGGGTTATGCTCAGATGAATTCAATATTCAACATGAGTTGATTTTTTTATTTTTCTTCTTGACCTTTACCATTCATGCTATAGCAAAATTGTTTATCTGCCACCAAAGTTTTGGAAATCTTCATGTCAGAGTACTCTTTGGTATATTTCATTGATATCTAGTGTGAATAGTACTTGATTAGACCTGCTTGTGGGGCTAAGCTACTTTCTCCATTAAATTTTATTCCCAGACAGACATCTTTTGGTTTCATGTCTCTGCTGATGCCAGTTAAGTCCATGGCACATTCTTTTAAAGGGTGGTAGGGCAAAACAGGGCCATCATGGCTCTCAATATGCTTACACCCAGCATCTATTAAAGCAATAGTTTAACTTTTTACCACACAAGAATTTTTTTTATGAATTGAAAGAAACTACAGATGACTTAAATCAGAAACTGTGTTACATGTACTTTTCTAAATTAGAAATACAATGTAGATTGCCCTATTCACCTACCTCCCTCAATATTGATCTAAGTCTAAAACAGACCATCTACTTGGCTGAGATTTTTTTATGTCAGCCAATCAGAGGGATAGTTATGGAACTTTGAATTAGAATCATGGATAAGGCCCAACAGCTTGCAAGGCAATCTAAGTATTATAAGCCTGTTAACCCTTACACTGTCCAATAAGGAGATATCTTTCCTCCAAAAATATATTTGAAATAGGAAAATTTTGGGGTTATACTATCGGTTTGAAAGTTTTATTTCTTTTATTTAGCAGGATAAGGTTAATATTTTGTTTTGATTGTAGGCTGTCAACAAACATAAACTGTCAAAAACATGGTTCACTAGAATACTGGAAGCAAGGGTAAGTACTGTGTATTGTGTATTTACATTTAGATATTATCTGGTAAAGAGTAAACCCTTTACCAAACAATCCTGACTTATTACAACCCATTAGAAAGAAGGCCCTTGAAAATATTGTGAGAAATGGAGGAAATGCCGGTAACAAGCATTTTCTCCTCTTCCCACAATGTTCTCTACCGTATCAGAGACAACTCCATTATTTGAGCCACAGTTAAATTGTCTGCAAATGCTTTCAATTTGGACAAGTCTCCATTTTGGTTGTGTGGGAAAGGGTTAACTCTTTATCATGCAATCCTGACTTGTAACAATGCTGAGAAAGAAGGCCTGTGAAAAGCTTGTGAAAAAAAAAGAAAATGCTACTAACTAGCTGGTAACCAGTATTTTCTCCTTATCCTACAATGTTTTCTGGCCTTTCAAAAGACATTTGACATTTTGAATCATATTTATATTTGTTGTCTGCAGTCACTTTCAAATTGGGAAAGTCTGAAATTTTGTTGTCTGGTAAGGAATGAAGACTTACCACAATTACACAAAGGAGAAATATGTGTAATTGAGAAAAATTACATTTTAATAGCAAGGAAATTATGTAACTCTTTACCAAACGGCAAAATTTTAGACTGGTCCAAATTGAAAGCATTTGCAGATGACAATACAATGTGGGTCAAATAATAGAATTTGTCTTTGATAGGGTAGAAAACATTGTGGGAAAAGGAGAAAATGCAGGTTACCAGCATTTTCTCCTTTTTCCACAATGTTTTCAAAAGACTTTTTTCTCAGGGTTGTTGAAAGTTGGGGTTGTGTTGTAAAGGGTTAAGGAGCAGTTGCTTTTTACTTGCAAGTGCTCCTTTGCCAACAGTGTTTTCCAAATTGGTAAACTGTTACAGCTTTAACCCTTTACCACACCATCCCAAGTTTTCTCAAAAAGAAAGAAGCTTTTTGAAAACATGGTGGGAGAAAATGCTGATATCTGCATTTTCCCCTTTTTCCACAATGTTTTCCACCATAATTATCAAAGACAAGTTTGATTATTTGAATAAAATTTATCATCTGACAACACTGTCACTTTGGACAAGTCAGCCCTTTAGTTGTGTGGTAGAGAGTTAACTCTACCAAACAACAGAATTTCGAAATGGCAGCATAAGCAGAGGACAACGAGCCATGCTCTGACAAAAGGCAGTTTAGTGCATCTCTGTGATGTGTAATACCAATCAAGCTGTCTCATAATAATGAATCCATAATAGCAACTTTTTTAACAACCTACTTAATCATGAGGTAGAATGGTCCTTGGACATACAAAAACTGACCGACCAATAGCGAAAAGTTTCGGCCCAGGTCAGCCTGTGTGGACTGCTCAGGCTGACCTGGGTCGATACTTTGAAGCCCCCTTTTCTCAGAACATGGCTGAAATATTTGATGTGTTAGCTGAGGACATAATTATATAGGCAGTCATAGCAAAAATGAATGAGCCATACTGTGGGAAAAGTATCTTGGTAATACATTATGCCAAGCAAGTCATCACAAGGTCATGGATCCATACAATCCATTATGTCTCACAACTGAATTGCTAGCAGGGGTCGAAAAATTTTCCCAAACCCTCTCATCCTGCAGGGCAAGTGAATTAGAAAAGTTACTCTTCCTTCTTCTGGTATCGGTTGTCCTACCTTTTAGCCAAGCTAGCAAATAAACACAGGCATGACCATATAACCATATCTAATTGTGTTTAATTTATCAGACAGCATATTATGAATTTTGTATGAACGTTTTTGATACGCAACGGGTCTGTTCGTTTAGAGAAATCCTTGGGGCAATTCTTCATTGATGATTAATCTTTTTCAAATTCGTATTTGTTACATATAATGTACAAGAAAAACAAAACCAAGATGGATCCTTACATTGATAATATTCAACTGTTTAAGAATTTGCTTACAATAGTTTTACTCCATCGGAAAGTTGAAATTTCTTTATCAGCATTATAGTGAGATCAGAATCTTTTCTCCGACTTGATAAATTGAGTGTTGCATACATCTTTGTCAGCCTTTCTGCAGATGCATTAAGCCCCCTTTTCACAAAGCATGACTGAAATCAATCTTTGCTAAAATGATGAAATTTGTATTTGAAAAAATAAACATAGTGGAAAAAATGAGGAAATCCTACCCGCATTTTCTCCTTTTTCTGCAACGATTTTATATATAGGTACAGAAATGAACTTACTCAATTTCTGTATGACAGGCAGACCAAGTAAATAAGGACAGTTATAAAAGTATACAAGAAGTGGAGGAAATGGCAGAGCAAACAGTATCATCATTAAACTACCTTTTGTTGGAGGCAGGAGGTTAGATCAGATAGCTCCATGGAAGTACATGTATTTCTGTATTTGCTTATTAACTCGGCTGTTTGTGAAGAAAAGGATGAGGTATTGTCATCGCCCTGGCGTCCTCTGTGTTGTCGTTTGTTGCCTCTTTTTTGATTTAGTTTTTTTGTCTCTAAAAGCAACTGCAGCTGATCCTTGGCACCCACATGTAGTGCTCATATCTTATATCAGATAAATTTGGCCTTGGCAATTAAGGAAATTGACAAAATTACAAAATATTGGAAGGTACATGTAGGTTCAAGATCACATATTGGTCCTGCATGGCTCGACGGTCAACATCCTTACCAGATAGTCCTGTGGTTTACTGATCCTGGGGAATTATGATTAGGAAAACATTGTTGGGAAAATGCTTGTAACTAGAGTTTTCTCCTTTTCTCACATTGTTTTTGGCCCCTTTAAAGACTTTGTCTATCATCTGCAAAACTTTCTGTATCTGGTAATGTTTACTCTTTACCAGACGACAGAATTTTAGACGGGTCCAAATTGAAAGCTTTTGCAGGCTACAAATTGAATTTGACCCAAAAACTGAAATTTGCCATTATTAGGGTAGAAAATATTTTGGGAAAAAAGGAAATTGCTGGTTACCAGCATTTTTTCCTTAAGGCTTGGGATTGTGTGCTAAAGAGTTAAGGTGGTGATGTGGAGATTTTTAGTTTGAATCTTTCTTGCAGCGGTTATTTTCCATGGGAATGTCCTTTGGCAAGGCACTGTACAGCTTTAGCCTGGGACTGGTTAAAATCAGGAAATACACATTAACAAGTGATCTTTTACCATGATGTAACTCAAATACTGTTGAAAACAGCATAAAACACCTTTTAAACTCTTTACCACACAATCTTGACTTTTATTGACCCCAAGCAAAAGGACTTTTTAAAGCAATGTGCCAACCAGCATTGTGTCCTTTTTCCCACAATATTTTCTACCCTTTTCCTACCCTTTTGAAAAAAAAAATCCAGATTTGTGGAAAATTGTTGACCACGCTTAACCCTTTACCAGATGACAAGATTTTAGCTTTGTCCAAATTGAAAGCATTGGCAGACGACAATTTCAATGTGGCTCAAATGATGCAAGTTTTCTTTGATAGGGTAGAAAACATTGTGGGAAAAGGAGAAAATGCTGGTTACCACCATTTTCTCCTTTTCCCACAGTGTTTTCAAAAGGCTCATTTCCCAGGGTCATTAAAAGGCGGCATTGTGCGGTAAAGGATTAAATAAAGTCAATGGCATCATATATGAAGTACAATCAGACACAGCCATCTGTACTTTTTGAAGGCACATTACACTGGGATGCAGTGTCCAATAAGTATATAAAGGTTTTCACTTGTTGTTTTCTGTTCCTGTCATGTGTTAGTTCATGATTTAGCTATGTAATCGGCACCATGTAGGTTCCTATAATATCATGCTGTCTCACAAGATTTGTTCATTTTCTTACCATGTATGCACAAGACTGCTCAAAGATAGTTAACTCTTTTTGACTGGCAGTAATAAGCATAAAGGACCAGATGATTTTGCTTCTAGGTATAAAAGATATGAATGCTGATCATGCATGTAGCCATCTTGGAAAATGTCAGGGGTTGGTGACGTTATTGAGGGCGATGCCGTATCATGCCAGCAGAAATAGAGTGTATATACCATTAGAACTGCTAGTTGAGGTAAACTGTTTCCATACTATGTTATGCAATCATTGGTGACTAACAGTCAAACCTTTATTAAATATGTAGAAAAGGTATAATTGAAAAGTGCTTCCTTAAAGCCCCAATTGTGGCAGAAAGTAAACAAGGCAGGTGTTAAAATGCATTTAACCCTTTACCACACAATCCTGAGTTTTAACGACCCTGTGGAAGAAGCCTTTTGAAAACATTGTGCGAAAAGGAGAAAATGCTGGTAACCAGCACTTTCTTCTTTTCCCAAAATGTTTTCTACCATATCAAAGACAAGTTCCATCATTTGAATTATATCTAAATTGTCGTCTGAAAATGCTTTGAATTTGGACAAGTCTAAAATTTTGTCGTTTGGGAAAGAGTTAAATCTAAATCATACCAGTTGAAAGTATGGAAATTATTGTGAAGATGACAATCTGCTATTGAACAGTCAGTCTGATTGTTAGCTGCTGGCAGAACACAACAACATACTGTCATCTTCAGAGTAATTTCCATATAACTGAATGGTACGATTTAAATTTATGCACATTTTAACACTGGCATTGATTACTTTTGGCTGCTACTGGGCCTTTAAATGTTTCCATGCTTAACTTGACAGTTGTTTTATTTTTTTTTTTGTTTAACAGCATAAAGTATCTCAGGAACAGATATTAAGGAGTGCAAGGAAGAAATCAGAACAGAGCTTAGAAAGCAGTGAGGAGAGAGTGGGCGATATTGTCTATGAAATAGCCTGTGCTGCCAAACAGCATTTAAATACTGTGAGTTTTTATTCTGTGAATCCTTTACCACACAATCCTGACTTTTAACGACCTTTGGGCTGTTGAAAACATTTGGGTAAAGGAGAAATGCTGTTAACCAGCATTTTCTCCTTTTCCCAAAATGTTTTCTACCCTTTCATACAAAAATTCCAACAATGAGCCACATTTTGTCTTCTACAAATGCTTTCAAATTGAACAAGTCTAAAATTTTGTCACCATGAAAGAGTTTACTCATGTTCAATTTTAAAAATACTCTGATTTAACCTTTTATTTAGCCTGGGTTCACGTCCAATCATTTTTTTTTTCCTTTTTAGCTCGGCTGTTTTTGAAGAAAAGGTCAAGGTATTGTCCTAGCCCTGGCATTGTCATCTGCGTCGTTGTGCGAAAAACTTTGACATTTTATGATATCTATGTTAATGCTGCAAATATTTGCTTCAAACTTGTACAAGTTTTTAATTATCGACAAGGGAACCTTCACAACAAGGGCAGGTAACCATCAAAGTATTTTTGACAATGCAGATATTTGCTTCAAACTTGTACAAGTTTTTAATTATCGACAAGGGAACCTTCACAACAAGGGCAGGTAACCATCAAAGTATTTTTGACAAAGCTGTGCTCCTTTTTTGACTTAGAATGTTTACCGAAAATCAAGCATCCGCAGCCGAGCATTGGCACCCACATGCCGTGCTCTTGTATATTTTCAGACATTACTTTATCAAAAATGGTTGTAGCTAGCATTTTCCCTTTTTTCCAGTGTTTTCTGCCCGTCCAAAAACAAATTCTGTCCTTTCAAAGACAAATTCTTCAGTTTTAATACACCCTTAACAATATTATTAACAATATTATCTACCAATGCTTTGAATTTAGACAAGTTCAGAGTTTTGTTGTTTGGTAAAGATTTAACTGTATACCAACCAACAAAATTTTAAACTTGTCCGTATTGTAAACATTTGCAGGTAATGGTTTAACTCTTTACCACACAATAATGAGGAAAATTGCTTTTGAAAACATTGTGGGAAAAGGAGAAAATGCTGGTAACCAGCATTTTCTCCTTTTCCCACAATGCTTTCTATCCTGTCAAAGACAAATTTCATCAGTTGAGCTGCCCTTAATTTGTCGTCTGCATATGCTATCAATTGGGACAGGTCTAAAATCTTTTGTTTGGTAAAAGAGTTACATGTTGCACAAGTGATAGGTCTTTGAAAAGGTAGAGAACATTTAGGGAATAGGAGAAAACCCAGGTTCTCAGTATTTTCCCTTTTTACCACAATGTTTTCAAAAGGATTCTTCCTTAAATACCTAACACACAGGATATCTAAGGGTCAGACATAGTAGACTTTATATTAGCCCTTTCTAATGAGAAAGGGATACTCTAAATATATGACTGTACTTTAACAATTTTACAACTTTTTTGTATTTCTCTGCTATTTTGTCAGGCACAGTCACTGAAGAAAAATGCACCAAAGAATACAGAAGTCATTATGTTAAACTCTGTAAGTATATTTAACAGGGAATGATTGCTTAAATGTGATTATCATATGAAGAAATACTCTTTAGCAGACAAAAACATTTTAGACTTTCCAAATTATAAAACATTTGAAGATGATAAATTCACTCTTTACTGCACAACAAGATCTTGGACTTGTCTAAGTTGAAAGCATTTGCAGACAACAATTTAAATGTGACTCAAATGATGGAATGTGTCTGTGAATGTGTATATACATTGTGGGAAAAGGAGAAAATGCTGGTTACCTGCATATTCTCCTTTTCCCACAATGTTTCAAAAGGCTTCTTCCTCAGGGTTGTTAAAACTTTGGATTTTGTGGTAAATGATTAAATTTCTCAAAAGCTCGGATTTGTCTTGGAAAGGGTAAAAACATGCACATTAGCACTTTCTTTTACTATAATGTTTTCCTAAGCCATTATCCTCAGGAATGTACATGTGTACATGGGTTGATACTTTTTGCTGTTGGTCAATTATCTGCATGTCAAAGGACAAGTATACCTCATGATTCAGTTGTTATACAAAATCCTTCATTATGTGATGTCTTCCTTAATAGTGTCATTCATCATGGAAATGCATTAAACCCCCTTTTGCCTGAGTATTGCTCATTTCAGCTTTATTTTGCTTCATCTTTCGAAATTGAGATTTCTCTTGTTCATACTGGTAGTTCAGAAATAAAGTACAGGTAGTGCAGATTTAACCCTTTACCAAATGATCCCAAGTTTTAGCAACCTTTAGGAAAAGGCTTTTGAAAAAATTATTGGGAAAGGAGACAATGCTAGTTACCAGCATTTTCTCCTTTTCCTACAGTTATTAGCTCACCTGAGCATGAAGTGGTCAGAGTGAGCTTTTGTGATCGTGCTGTGTCTGTCGTGCATCGTCCGTTGTCCATCATCCAGGCGTCAACAATTACCTTGTGTGCACTCCAGAGGCCACATTTTCAGTCATATACTCATGAAACTTTGTCAGAATGTTTGTCTTGATAATATTTTGGACAAGTTCGAAATTGGATCATGTCGGCTTAAAAAGTAGATCACTGGGCCAAATCTTAGAAAAGTCTTGTGTGCATTCTAGAGGCCGCATTTTCAGCCTGAAACTTACAAAACTTGGTCAGAATGTTTGTCTTGATAATATCTTGGACAAGTTTGAAGTTGGGTCATGTTGGGTCAAAAAGTAGGTCACTGGGCAGATCCTAGAAAAACCTTGTGTGCTCTCTAAAGGCCACATTTTCAGCCTGAAACACATAAAAAATTGGGTAGAAAGTTTGTCTTGATGATATCATGGACAAGTCATGATGGGTTGAAAAGTAGGTCACTGGGCCAAATCTTAGAAAAACCTTGTGTGCACTCAAGAGGCCACATTTTCATCCTGAAACTTATAAAACTTGGTCAGAATGTTTGTCTTGATAATATCTTGAACATGTTTGAAATTGGGTCATGTCGGGTCAAAAAGTAGGTCACTGGGCCAAATCCTAGAAAAACCTTTAATGCACTGGAAAGGCCACATTCTCAGCCTGAAACTTATGAAACTTGGTCAGAATGTTTGTCTTGATGATATCTTGGACAAGTTTGAAATTGGGTCATGTCAGGTCAAAAAGAAGGTCACTAGGCCAAATCTTAGAAAAACCTTGTGTGCACTCTACAGGCAACATTTTGAGGCTGATACTATTGAAACTTTGTCAGAATGTTTGTCTTGATGATATCTTTGACAAGTTTAAAATTGGGTCATGTTGGGTCAAAAAAGTAGGTCACTGGGCCAAATCTCAGAAAAACCTTGTGTGCTCTCTTGAGGCCACATTTTCAGCCTGAAACTCGTGAAAGTTGTGTAGAATGTTTGCCTTGATAATATCTCGGACTAGTTTGAAATTGGGTCATGCCCAGTTTACAAGTAGATCACTGGGCTAAATCTTAGAAAAAGCTTGTGTGCATTCTAGAGGCCACATTTGTAGTCGGATACTCATGAAACTTAGTCAGATTGTCTGTCTTGATGATATCTCAGACAAGTTTGAAATTTGGTCATGTGGGGTGAAAAAGTAGGTAACTGGACTAAATCTTAGGAAAACCTTGGGTGCTCCATAGAGGCCATAGTTTCAGTCTTATACTGATAAAGATTGGTCAAAATGTTTATCTTGTTGATATCTCAGACAATTATGAAAATGGGTCATGTCAGGGCAAAAAGTAGGTCACATGGTCAAATCTTAGATAAACCTGGTGTGCACTCTGGAGGCCACATTTTCAACCTGATTCTCATGAAACTTGGTCAGAAAGTTTGCCTTGATAATATATTGGACAAGTTTCAAAGTGGGTCACATCTGGTCAAAAAATAGGTCACTGGACCAAATCTTAGAAAAACCTTGTGTGCACAGTAGAGGCCAAATTTTCAGTCTGATACTCATGAAACCTGGTCAGAATGTTTGTTTTAATGATATCTTGGACTAGTTTGGAATTTAGTCACATTGGTTCAAAAAGTAGGTCACTTACACTCATGTGTTTTTCATCATTAAAACCAGGATATCTTCAGCTTTATCAACTGTAGATGACTTTACTCAGGTGAGCGAGCGCTTTAGGGCCAATGGCCCTCTTGTTCAACTTTAGTAAAGAAAAATTCTATCATTTGAGCCACCTTTTATTTGTTATCTGCAAATCCTTTCACCGTGGACAAGTCTGAAATTTTTGTTGTTTGGTAAGGAATTAATATCAGACTGTACCTTCTTTCTGGTCTGACTTTGATCAATGCTGTATGCAGCACTGGACGTTTCGCATTTGGAAAAATGAAACTGAAAAAGTAATAATTATTACATGTGCCTTTAGTGTGAGAGACACATTTATTGTCCCGAAATACTTTCAATTTAGAGCAGTCGATTTTGTCGTGTGGTAAAGAGTTCAAGCAATTCTCAGTTTACCTCAAATAGCTATTGTCTTTGAGATGGAATGGTATTCACAATTAATCAGGACACTACCTGTCAATATTTTTTTCTAAAACGTCTTCCACTTTTGTGGAGGAGTGTACTTGTAGCGAAAGTATATCACAGTTTACCTCAAATAGTGATTGTCTTTGAGATGGAATGGTTTTCACAATTAATCAGGACACTACGTGTCAATACTTATTTCTAAAACATCTTCCACATTTGTGGAGGAGTGTACTTGTAGCGAAAGTATATCATGTAAAAAGAAGTGTGCATATATTCTGGATGTTGGGGGGAAAGACATCAATTTGTGAATTGACAATGTCAGTTTTTTATGCTGGTGTTTTGTGATATGTATTGTATATAATATGTATTGTAATCATTATTTTGTATCACTAGAAGCTATACAAGCTTACATCAAATAAAATTTGTCTGTGTCTGTATGTCTTATGATTTATTCTCACAATTTTCCAATTGTTCTCTCTGTGGATTGACTGTTTATTGTAGGAATATTTGGAGAGAAGATTGTTCTAATGAAGAAGCAGTGGAACGTATCCCTGAACTCTTTACCACACAACAAAGTTTTAGACTGATCCAAATGGAAGGCCTTGTAGACAGCAAAGTAAAGGTGGCTCAAAATATGGAATTTGTTTTAGAAAAGGTAGAAAACATTGTGGGTAAAGGAGAAAATGCTGGTTACCATTATTTTCTTCTTTTCTGACAATTGTTTCAAAGGCCTTCTACATCAAAGTTGTTGGACCACTGGATTGTTTGGTAAATAGTTAACCCTTTACCACACAATCCCAACTTTTAACGGCCCTGAGAAAGAAGCCTTTTGAAAACATTGTGGGAAAAGGAGAAAATGCTGGTAACCAGCATTTTCTCCTTTTCTCGCAATGTTTTCTACCCTTTCAAATTTCATTTTTTAGCCACATTTATTTTGTCGTCAGCAAATGCTTTCAATTTGGGCCACTCTAAAATTTTATCTTTTGGTATAGAGTTAAGGAAGAATCAGTGGTATTCATACTTATATATATTTTCAGGTGATACTAGATGGTTACCTAACTAAACTAGAACAGACAAATTTTGATGTGTTTAATCCAGCTCTACAAGTGAAAGATACAAGATTAGCCTGGAAGTTACTCAAGAAACGGATTTTTTGATAAAACTTTGGTTTTGTATGCCAGGTAGATTTGATATTATGTGATTATTTATTGTTGAATTTTGATAATACAAAATGGACATTTCTTACCTGGTATCATTTTTACTTTCACTTTTTTTTCTTGGCCATTATCATCTCACACGTACCAACATATACATAGTAAAATTAGTGTTGCACCCCGTGTTTTTTACCGGGTTTGATTTTCTGACGTGAATGAGATAAAATTGGGTCGAAATTAGAATTCGGCTGCTGCATACACCAACAGACTCGTCTTTTGCCCATAAAATGACCTGAACTGAGGAATCCCTTGACCTCATGGCAAGTGGGAATCTTTTGCCCAGATGTTGCTGTCAAATTTAAGAAAAACGAGAAGCGTTTAAGTTTGGTTAAAACAGGGAATTTAATGTCGAAACAAAACTTAAGACAGGTTGAAAGTGACCTGCAGAGAATGGACACACAAAATCAGGCAATATTGCGTACTTCCGCCCGGGCATGCAAAACAGCTTGCAGTCTTTGTCTCACACCTCTCACGAGAGGTTGAAACAGCTCGATCAGTAGCTGCTGCCATGAGGTTAAGGGATACCTCAGTTCATTCCATTTCAGAGACAACAGACTTGTTTGTTCTTGTATACAGCAGCCATATTCTAATTTCCAACCCATTTCATGTCATTCACGCCAGAAAATTAAACACGTTAAAAACACAGGGGGTGCAACACTAATTTTACTATGTATAGTTTTTTTTTTGTTTTTTTTTTCCTGATAAATATGGCCCATGTTCTGTGAAAAGGGGGCTTAATGCATCTGCGAGTAGTATCGATCCAGGTCAGCCTGCGCAGTCCGTGCAGGCTGACCGTGGTACAAACTATTGGTCAATTTTCTGTATGTTCAAGGACCAGTCTAGTTCGAGATTAAGTTGGTTGTCAAAAAAAAGTGGTTATTATTGATATGTAAAAATATGATATTTTGCTAGGTATTATGTCTTACAGAAATGCATTAGGCCCCCTTTTGCCAGAGTGTGGCTCCTATTTTATTAACTAGGCTGTTTTGGAAGACAGCTCCAGGTCCTTTCTTAACTCTTTACCACACAAACCCGAGTTTTAACGACTCCGAAGAAAAAGGGCTTTTGAAAACACCATGGGAAAAAGAGAAAATGCTGGTACTTACCCACAATGTGTTCTACCCTATCGAAGACAGACATCATCATGTGAGCTACAGTTGTTTTGTCGTCTGCACATGCTTTCAATTGGGCCTAGACCAAAATTATGTTTTTTTGGTAAAGAGTTAACGCTGTTATCTGTGACGTAGTGAAAAAACTTTGGCATTTATGGAGATACACTTTAACCCTTTCCCAAACAAACCCTGGTTTTCACGTGTCTGCAGTACAAGTCTTTTGAAAACACTGTGGGAAAAGGAGAAATTGCTTGTAACGAGCAATTTCTCCTTTTCCCACAGTGTTTTCTACCCTTTTTGAGACCTTTCTGCCATTTCCATCAATTTGAAATTGTCGTCTGCAACTCTTTCAATTTGGACCAGTCCAAAATTTGTCGTTTGGGAAAGGGTTAAACTTGAGCTAATTGTAAACTATCAAAAGAGGAACCCATATAAGAATGGCAGTTATCCTCTTCCCTGAGGAAGAGGACTTTTGAAAACATTGTGAGAAAAGGAGAAAATGCTGGTAACCAACATTTTTAGCTCACCTGAGCACGAAGTGCTCATGGTGAGCTATTGTGATCGTGCTGTGTCCGTCGTCAACTTTTTACCTTGTGTACGCTCTAGAGGCCACATTTTCAGTCCGATTTTCATGAAACTTTGTCAGAATGTTTGTCTTGATAAAATCTCGGACGAGTTCGAAATTGGGTCATGTGGGGTCAAAAACTAGGTCACTAGGTCAAATCTTAGAAAAACCTTGTGTACGCTCTAGAGGCCACATTTTCAGTCCGATCTTCATGAAACTTGATCAGAATGTTTGTCTTGATGAAATCTCGGACGAGTTCGAAATTGGGTCATGTGGGGTCAAAAACTAGGTCACTAGGTCAAATCTTAGAAAAACCTTGTGTACGCTCTAGAGGCCACATTTTCAGCCAGATACTTGTGAAATTTGGTCAGAATGTTTGTCTTGATAAAATCTCGGACAAGTTCGAAGTTGGGTCATGTGGGGTCAAAAACTAGGTCACTAGGGCAAATCTTAGAAAAACCTTGTGTACGCTCTAGAGGCCACATTTTCAGTCCGATCTTCATGAAACTTGATCAGAATGTTTGTCTTGATAAAATCTCGGACGAGTTCGAAATTGGATCACATGGGGTCAAAAACTAGGTCACTAGGTCAAATCTTAGAAAAATCTTGTGTATGCTATAGAGGCCACATTTTCAGCCAGATATTTGTGAAATTTGGTCAGAATGTTTGTCTTGATAAAATCTCGGACGAGTTCAAAATTGGGTCATGTGGGGTCAAAAACTAGGTCACTGGGTCAAATCTTCGAAAAACCTTGTGTACGCTCTAGAGGCCACATTTTCAGTCAGATGCTTGTGAAATTTGGTCAGAATGTTTGTCTTGATAAAATCTCGCATGAGTTCGAAATTGGGTCATGTGGGGTCAAAAACTAGGTCACTAGATCAAATCTTAGAAAAACCTTGTGTACGCTCTAGAGGCCACATTTTCAGCCAGATACTTGTGAAACTTGGTCAGAATGTTTGTCTTGATAAAATCTCAGATGAGTTCAAAATTGGGTCTTGTGGGGTCAAAAACTAGGTCACTAGGTCAAATCTTAGAAAAACCTTGTGTACGCTCTAGAGGCCACATTTTCAGTCAGATACTTGTGAAATTTGGTCAGAATGTTTGTCTTGATAAAAGCTCGGACAAGTTTGAAATTGTGTCGTGTGGGGTCAAAAACTAGATCACTAGGTTAAATCTTAGAAAAACCTTTCGTACACTATAGAGGCCACATTTTCAGTCCAATACGCTTGAAAAATGGTCAGAATGTTTGTCTTGATTATATCTTGAAATAGTACAAAAATGTGCCATGTTGGGTCAAAAACTAGGTCACCAGGTCAAATCTAAGAAAAACGTTGTGTATGCTCTAGAGGCCATATCTTCTGTCCAGTACTCTTGAAAGTTGTTCAGAATGTTTGCCTTGATAATATCTCTGACTAGTTTGAAATTGGGTCATGTCGGGTGAAAAACTAGGTCACTAGGTCAAATCTTACAAAAACCTTGTGTAAGCTCCAGAAGCCACATTTTCTGTCTAATACTCTTGAAAGTTGGTCAGAATGTTTGTCTCGATGATATCTCAGTAGAATTTGAAAATGAGTCATGTCGGGTCAAAAACTAGGTCACCTGGTCAAATCTTAGAAAAACCATGTGTATGCTGTTGTGGCCACATTTTTTGTTCAATACTCTTTTAAAGTTGCTCAGAATGTTTGCCTTGGTAATATCTTGGATGAGTTTGAAAATGGGTCATGTTGGGTCAAAATCTAGGTCACTAGGTCAGATCTTAGAAAAACCTTGTGTACGCTGTAGAGGCCACATTTTCAGTCCAATACTCTTGAAATTTGGTAAGAATGTTTGTCCTGATGAAATCTTGGACCAGTTTGAAAATGTGTCATGTTGGCTGAAAAACTAGGTCACTAGGTCAAATCTTAGAAAAACCTAGTGTACGAATGACTCTCAGAAAGAAGCCTTTTGAAAACACTGTTTGAAAATGAGAAAATGCTGGTATCCAGCATTTTTTCCCTTTTTCACAATGTTTTCTACCCCTTCGAGAGACCAATCCCACAGCTTGATCCACATATTATTTGTTTTATGCAGAAGGTTCAGACTGATGAGTTTAAAATTTTATTGTTTGGTAATACATATATCTCACAACATGTTGGAAATTGGTTGTGCCTGGTCAAAAGGCTCAGGTGAGTGACTCCAGGGCCATCATGGCCCTCTTGTCTCCTTTTCCCACAATGTTTTCTACCCAATCAAAGACAAAATTCCATCATTTGAACCATTTAAAGTGTCTTCTGCAAATGCCTTCAATCAGGATAAGTCTTAAATTTTGTCGTGGCGTAAAGAGTTAACTTACAATTTCCATTGAAAAAGCAACTGTGCCCAAGTGTTGACACCCACATGAAGTGCTCCTATCTTTGCCTAATTATCTTCTCACAACTCTTACATTTTTCTACATTCTTACCCATTACTATTTGCAAATGAGCTAAAACTCTTTACAAAATTTGCCAAGCCCTGGTAGCTCAGTCGGTACCAAATGGGACTTATAAAAAAAAAGAAGGACGCTGGATTGATCCCCGGCTTGGCCAATTTCTACACAAAAATTGATGATAGTCCTTGCAACTGGATTTATTCCTCTCTCACTGCTGACCGTTGTTTCAATGATGGTTATGTGGAAAAGCAGCCTGTGGTTTGGAAAGAATATTGTGAGGAGTACTGGTAAAAGAAACTCCAGGAAAGACTGGATAGGGGCACTGGCTGCCGCAATATAACTGAAATAATGTTGAAAACGGCATTAAACACCATACAACCAATCAATCTTTACCAAATATAAGGCTTGTTCAAATTTGCATTTGCAGACAACAAAATATATGACTCAAAAATTGAAATTTGTTTTTGAAAGGATAGAAATAATGCTGGTTACAAGCATTTTCTTCTTTTCCCACAATGTTTTCAAAAACATTTTGTCTCAGGTTGTTTAAAGCTCGGGATGGTTTGGTAAATGGTTATCTCTTTTTCACACAATCCGGACTCTTAACAACCCCGAGAAAGAAACCTTTTTAAAACATTGTGGAAAAAAGAGAAAATGCTGGTAACCAGTTCTCTACCTTTCCAAAAACACATTTCATTTGTTCAGTCATATTTATTTTGTCATCTGCAAATGCTTTCAATTTGGAACCGTTGAAAATTTTGTCGTTCGGTAAAGAGTTAAACCCTGTACAAGACAAAACATGTTTTGACTACGTGGAGGTAGAAGTCTTTTAAGAAATAGTGTCGAAAAAGGAGAAAATCCTGGTAACCAGTTTTTAGCTCACCTGAGCACAAAGTGCTCATGGTGAGCTATTGTGATCGTGCTGTGTCCGTCGTTCGTCGTCCGTCGTCAACTTTTTACCTCGTGTACGCTCTAGAGGCCACATTTTCAGTCCGATCGTCATGAAACTTGGTCAGAATGTTTGTCTTGATAAAATCTCGGACGAGTTCAAAATTGGGTCGTGTGGGGTCAAAAACTAGGTCACTAGGTCAGATCTTAGAAAAACCTTGTGTACACTCTAGAGGCCACATTTTCAGTCCAATCCTCATGAAACTTAGTCAGAATGTTTGTCTTGATAAAATCTCGGACAAGTTCGAAATTGGGTCATGTGGGGTCAAAAACTAGGTCACTAGGTCAAATCTTAGAAAAACCTTGTATACGCTGTAGAGGCCACATTTTCAGTCAGATACTTGTGAAATTTGGTCAGAATGTTTGTCTTGATAAAATCTCCGACGAGATCAAAATTGGGTCATGTGGGGTCAAAAACTAGGTCACTAGGTCAAATCTTAGAAAAACCTTGTTTACGCTCTAGAGGCCACATTTTCAGTCAGATACTTGTGAAATTTGGTCAGAATGTTTGTCTTGATAAAATCTCCAACAAGTTCAAAATTGGGTCATGTGGGGTCAAAAATTAGGTCACTAGGTCAAATCTTCGAAAAACCTTGTGTATGCTCTAGAGGCCACATTTTCTGTCTGATACTTGTGAAATTTGGTCAGAATGTTTGTCTTGATAAAATCTCTGACGAGTTCGAAATTGGGTTATGTGGGGTCAAAAACTAGGTCACTAGGTCAAATCTTAGAAAAACCTTGTGTACACTCTAGAGGCCACATTTTCAGTCAGATACTTGTGAAATTTGGTCAGAACGTTTGTTTTGATAAAATCTGGGACGAGTTCGAAATTGGGTCTTGTGGGGTCAAAAACTAGGTCACTAGGTCAAATCTTAGAAAAACCTTGTGTGCGCTGTAGAGGCTACATTTTCAGTCAGATACTTGTGAAATTTGGTCAGAATGTTTGTCTTGATTAAATCTCAGAAGAGATTGAAATTGGGTCACGTGGGATCAAAAACTAGGTCACTAGGTCAAATCTTCGAAAAACCTTGTGTACGCTCTATAGGCCACATTTTCAGTAAGATACTAATGTAACTTGGTCAGAATGTTTCTCTTGATAAAATCTCAGAAGACTTTGAAATTGGGTCATGTGGGGTCAAAAACTAGGTCACAAGGTCAAAACTTAGAAAAACCTTGTGTACGCTCTAGAGGCCACATTTTCAGTCTGATCCTCATGAAACTTGGTCAGAATGTTTGTCTTGATAAAATCTCGGACGAGTTTGAAATTGGGTCACGTGGGATCAAAAACTAGGTCACTAGTTCAAATCTTAGAAAAACCTTGTACGCTCTAGAGGTTACATTTTCAGTCAGATAGTTATGAAATTTGGTCAGAATGTTTGTCTTGATAAAATCTCCGACGAGATCAAAATTGGGTCATGTGGGGTCAAAAACTAGGTCACTAGGTCAAATCTTAGAAAAATCTTGTTTACCTTGTTTACGCTCTAGAGGCCACATTTTCAGTCAGATACTTGTGAAATTTGGTCAGAATGTTTGTCTTGATAAAATCTCCAACAAGTTCAAAATTGGGTCATGTGGGGTCTAAAACTAGGTCACTAGGTCAAATCTTTGAAAAACCTTGTGTATGCTCTAGAGGCCACATTTTCTGTCTGATACTTGTGAAATTTGGTCAGAATGTTTGTCTTGATAAAATCTCCGACAAGTTCAAAATTGGGTCATGTGGGGTCTAAAACTAGGTCACTAGGTCAAATCTTCGAAAAACCTTGTGTATGCTCTAGAGGCCACATTTTCTGTCTGATACTTGTGAAATTTGGTCAGAATGTTTGTCTTGATAAAATCTCTGACGAGTTTGAAATTGGGTCATGTGGGGTCAAAAACTAGGTCACTAGGTCAAATCTTAAAAAAACCTTGTGTACACTCTAGAGGCCACATTTTCAGTCAGATACTTGTGAAATTTGGTCAGAACGTTTGTTTTGATAAAATCTGGGACGAGTTCAAAATTGGGTCTTGTGGGGTCAAAAACTAGGTCACTAGGTCAAATCTTAGAAAAACCTTGTGTGCGCTGTAGAGGCCACATTTTCAGTCAGATACTTGTGAAATTTGGTCAGAATGTTTGTCTTGATTAAATCTCGGAAGAGATTGAAATTGGGTCACGTGGGATCAAAAACTAGGTCACTAGGTCAAATCTTCGAAAAACCTTGTGTACGCTCCATAGGCCACATTTTCAGTAAGATACTAATGAAACTTGGTCAGAATGTTTCTCTTGATAAAATCTCAGAAGACTTTGAAATTGGGTCATGTGGGGTCAAAAACTAGGTCACAAGGTCAAAACTTAGAAAAACCTTGTGTACGCTCTAGAGGCCACATTTTCAGTCTGATCCTCATGAAACTTGGTCAGAATGTTTGTCTTGATAAAATCTCGGACGAGTTCGAAATTGGGTCATGTGGGGTCAAAAACTAGGTCACTAGGTCAAATCTTTGAAAAACCTTGTGTGCACTGTAGAGGCCACATTTTTAGTCAGATACTTGTGAAACTGGGTCAGAATGTTTGTCTTGATAAAATATGAGACAGGTTTGAAATTGAGTCATGTCAGGTCAAAAACTAGGTCACTAGATCAAATCTTAGAAAAACCTTGTGTGCACTCTAGAGGCCACATTTTCAGTCAGATACTTGTAAAATTTGGCCAGAATGTTTGTCTTGATAAAATCTCGGACAAGTTCGAAATTGAGTCATGTTGGGTTAAAAACTAGGTCACTAGGTCAAATCTTAGAAAAACCTTGTGTGCGCTCTCAAGGCCACATTTTCAGTCAGATACTTATGAAACATGGTCAGAATGTTTGTCTTGATAAAATCTCGGACGAGTTTGAAATTTTATGTCTTGATGATATCTCGGATGAGCCAAAATTGGGTCACATAGGGTCATAAACAATGTCATTTGGTCACATTGAAGAAATACCTTTTGGGCACTCTAGAGGCCACAATTCTAGCTATATTGACCTGAAAATTGGTCTACATATTTGACTTGATGATATCTCGGATCAATTACAAATTGTATCTCATAGGGTCATAAACTAGGTAACTGGGTCAAATTCAAGAAATGTATTATGGGCACTGTAGAGGCCACAGTTTTTGCTCAACTGACCTGAAAATTTGTCAGCATGTGTGACTTGATGATATCTTGAATGGATTTGAAATTGGACCACATAGGGTCATAATATAGGTCACTAGGTCAGATTACAGAAACCCCTTGTGGGCACTCTAGAGGCGGCAATTCTTACCCAATTCACCTGAACCGTGGTCAACAAGTTTGTTTTGATGTTTCGGATGAGTTTGAAATATGGTCACATGGGGTCATAAACTAGGTCACTAGGTCAAATTGAAGAAAAACATTTTGGACACTCCGGAGGCCACATTTTCAGCTCAATGGGCCTGACAGTTGGTCAGAATGTTTTTCTTAATAATATCTCGGATGAGTTTTAAATTGGGTCATTATGACCCTGGTGTGAAATTTGGCCTATTGACTCAGGTGAGCGATCCAGGGCCATCATGGCCCTCTTGTCTTGTTTACGCGATAAAGTCCGGATTTCTGGTCGGATTTTCAAGAAACTTGCACAGTTTGTTTATCTCATCAATAGCTTGAACCCTATTGATTTTAAAAAAAAAAAAAAAAATTAGTGTAGGAAAAGCAGCCATTTGAAGTTCAAAATTTTAATTTCTTGTTTACGTGATAAAGTCTGCAGTTGTGGTCAGATTTTCGTGAAACTTGCAGAGTTTGTTTATCTCATCAATAGCTTGAAACCTATTGATTTTGAAAAGAATCTGGCAATCAGTGTAGGAAAAGCAGCCATTTAAATTTCAAAATTTCAATTTCTTGTTTATGCGATAAAGTCAGCAGTTGTAGTCTGATTTTCATGAAACTTGCACTGTTTGTTTAACTAATCAATAGCTTGAAACCTATTGATTTTGAAAAGAATCTGGCAATCAGTGTAGGAAAAGCAGCCATTTAAAATTCAAAATTTCAATTTCTTGTTTACACGATAAAGTCTGCAGTTGTAGTCTGATTTTCATGAAGCTTGCACTGTTTGTTTATCTCATCAATAGCTTGAACCCTATTGATTTTGAAAAAAATCTGGCAATCAGTGTAGGAAAAGCAGCCATTTAAAATTCAACATTTCCTTTTCTTGTTTATGTGTTTTAGTCTATGTTTGTGATCAGATTTTGTGAAACTGGCACAGTTCGTTTATCTCATCAATAGCTTGAACCCTATTGATTGTGAAAAAAATCTGACAATCAGTATGGGAAAAGTAGCCATTTAAAGTTCAAAATGTTCATTTCTTGTTTATGCGATAAATTCAGCATTTGTAAGTGGATTTTCATGAAACTTGCACAGTTGCTTTGTATCATCAAAGGCTTGAACACTATTGATTTTGACAAAAATTTGACAATCAGTATGGGAAAAGGAGCCATTTAAATTCAAAAATTTACATTTATTGTTTACGCTACGACTCTGCATTTGTGGTCGAATTTTCATTAAACTTGCACACTTGTTTTATATTAACAATAGCTTGAACTTTATCGATTTTGAAAAATATTCGACAAATCAGCATGGGAAAAGGAGCCATTTAAAGTTGAAAATTTACATTTCCTGTTTACGCAATTAAGTCTGCATTTTAGATCCAATTCTTTTGAAACTTGGAAAGATTATTTGTGTCATGAAGGGGTTGAACTCTAATAAAGATAAAGAAAATCTAGCAATCAGTTAAGGAAAAGCAGCCATTTGAAGACTTAGTATTGTTTACTCAACACAGTCCACATTATTAGTCCATTTCTTTGAAATTTGCAGGGATTGTTTAATACAATGAGTACTGAAACTCTATCAAATTTGGATGGATTTCAAACAGTTGGTTTTGAGAAATTGTACTTCATTTTTTTTTCCACTATTTGTTCAATTCAACATGCCTTCTTGTGCTTTCTTAGTGGGTTCAAGCCCAGTTGCAACAATACCTCCGTTTTGTTTTTTGGGTTTTTTTTTGGGGGGGGGGGGGGGATGTTTGTCTTTCATCTTTTTGCATCATGAATTCATAATGTATGCTAGAAAAAAAGTAAACTCACTGCCAGCGATTTCAGACCCTCAAGGGTCTCTAGTTGTCCTTCCCATCCTTTGAGCCACATCTGATTTGTCGCCTTCAAATACTTTAAAAACTGACTAGTATAAAATTTTGTCATCTAGTAAAGAGTTATACAAACACTTTTCATTAAGGGGGTGGGGGGGCGCTGCCTACCTGCCTGCCTGCCTGCAGATGTCATTCTGTAAACATGTTTGCAGGCAATTTTTGTTGCAATTCCCTCCCTCAGTTTCACCGTCAATGCCCTGGAAATTTATCCATGTAATAACAACACAGAACTACATGTGAAAGACACAATTTTTGAGTGTCTGACTTATAGTGTTTAAATGAGAATTATCTACTCTTGAATTTAAACATTTTTGTAATTAACATGTATTATGTTTAACCCTTTACCTCACAATCTCAGATTTTAACGACCCTGAGGAAGCAGCCTTTTGTAAACATTGTGGGAAAAGGAGAAAATGGTTACCAGCATTTTCTCCTTTTCCAACAATGTTCTCTACCCTTTGAAATGAAAATTTCAGGTTTTTAGTAACTTTCGATTCATCATCTGCTTATGCTTTCAATTTGAGCAAGTCTAAAATTTTGTCATTTTATTATGAGTTAAAAAGACAGATACATTTCTCTATAAAAGCACTTGGTAGGGATAACAAATACAGAAAAACAAATACAACAGACTGAAAAAATTATCTTTATTTTCTTTTCAATGATTTTATGTGTTCAATCCTTTACCAAGTAATCCAGAGTTTTAACGAATAGGCTTTTAAAAACATTGTTGAAAAGGCAGAAAATGTGGTTGACCAGGGTTTTCTAACCTTATACGTCTTTTCTAGCCTTATATAGACAAATGCCATCACTTTAACAATTTAACGACCCTGATGAAAAAGCCTTTTGAAAACATTGTGGGGAAAGGAGAGGAGAAAATGCTGCTAACCAGCATTTTCTCCTTTTCCCACAATCTTTTCTTACCTGTCACAGGCAAATTCCATCTTTTAACCCTTTACCATACAACCTCAACTTTTAACAACCCTGAAAAAGGAGCTCTTTGAAAACATCTACGCCTCCAAAAACAAATTTCAATCTCTAAGTCACATTCATTTTGTCGTCTGCAAATGCTTTCAATTTGGACAAGTCTAAAATTTTGTCATTCAGTAAAGAGTTAAGCCATGTTTAAATCTTCGTCCGCAAATACGTTCAATTTGGACAAGTTTACTTTTTTGTCGTGAGGCAAAGAGTTATTCTTATTCAGTTTCTCGTATGCAAAGCTTTCAAGTTTAACAATCTAAAAATCTGGTCATCTGGTAAAGAATCAAATTAACTACACACCACTCAAAACATTTAGATTTTGTATTTGGATATAAACTCTTCCAATAAATAAATCAGATTAACACATGACCTGCGGTCAACCAAAACCTTCAACCTTCCTGAACCCAGCACATGTAACAGGAAGGTAAAAACACATGTATCTGTGGGAAAGGTAAATTTTTCAATAATTTTGAAAATAACTTCTGGAAAATAAATTACTATTCACAAACAATTACCCTTTCATTTAACCCTTTACCACACAATGCCACCTTTTGACAACCCTGATGGAGAAAGCTTTTTGAAAACATTGTGGGAAAAGGAGAAATTGCTGGTAACCAGCATTTTCTCCTTTTCCCACAGTGTTTTCTGTCCCTCCTGAAACAATTTTAATTTTTTGAGTCATACTTAATTTGTCATCTGCAAATGCTTTCAATTTGGAAATTTCTAAAGTATTGCAGTGCGGTAAAGTATTACAGTGTCTGTAACAACTATCTAAAGCAGGGACGTAAACATGTCAGTGACTCTTTGCCAGACAATTGCCTGTTTTAACCCTATATGAAACAATCAAGTTTTTTAACAACCCTGAAGATGAAGCTTTTTGCTTACATATGCCTAAAATTTTGTTGTCTTGTAAAGAATTAAAATATAAAGGAGCCATGCTCTATCAAAAGGGGGCGTAATGCAATGGCGCAAAGTATCGACCCAGGTCAGCCTGTGGACTCCGTGCAGGCTGATCAGGGCCAAAACTTTTTGCGATTGGTCAATTTTCTGTATGTCAAAGGACTTATCTCATGATTCAGTCAACTTTTTGACAAAATAGATTTTATGGATCCATGATCATGTGACGACTTGCTTGGTTTATCATGCATCACGGAGATGCATTAAGCCCCCTTTTGCCGGAGCATGGCTCAAATAGAAAACGAAAAAAATTGGAGTACAAGTTTTACTATTTTCACATCTACACTGGACAAAAAAGTAATTCATACACATACACATAAAAAAAACTACCGGTACCTAACAAATCCCTGAACTCAACAATACCTTGTCATAAGGTTAACATCATTTTTTCAACTGATTTTTCTTTCTTGTCCTTTGCCTTTGAAGCATTGAGCAGTTTTACCCTTTACCAAAGATTCCCCGACTTTATAACAAACATGAAGAAGAAAGCTTTTGAAAACATAAAGGGAAAAGGAGAAAATGCTGGTTACCAGCATTTTCTCCTTTTCCCACTATGTTTTCTACTCTTTGAAAGAAAAATTTCAAAAACATCCTACAAAAACAAGAAAAAGCTGGTGACCAGATTTTTTTTTTTTTTTTTTTCATTTCCAAATGTTTTTCATCAGGCATAACGTTAGTAAAATTACAGTACCGCCTGATACGGGGCTTGGCAGGATAAAGGTAACCCTGTAGGGCTTTGAAGAAATGAAATGACGATTTTGCAACCTGAAAACAATTATAAATAAATCTCCCACATTTTTTATTGCATCCGAAAAAAAGTATCAACCCAGGTAAGCCTGTGCGGTCTGTGCAGGCTGATCTGGTCGAAACTTTTTGCTATTTGTCAATTTTCTACATGTAAAAGAACCAGCCTACCTTCATAATCAGTTGGTAGTCAGACTAGATGGATCCACAATTATGTGATGACTTGCTTAGTATCATGCATCAAGGACATGCAGTATACCCCTTTTCCCAGAGCATGGTTCATATATAATGAAAAACTTAACAGCAAAAATATACAAGCACACCTTTTCATACATAATAAAGATACATAGCAGGGCATGATGCTTCCATTTAACCCTTTACCAAATGACAAAATTGAAAACAATTGCAGACGACAAATGTGACTGAAAATTGGAATTTGTTTAACTCTTTACCAAACGACAACATTTTGGACATTTCCAAATTGAAAGCATTTGCAGACGACAACATAAATGTGACTCAAAAACTGAAATTTGTTTTGGACAAGGTAGAAAACATTGTGGGAAAAGGAGAAAATGCTGGTTACCAGCATTTTCTCCATTTCCCACAGTGTTTTCATAAGGCTTCTTCCTCAGTATCGTTAAAAGTCGGGATTGTGTGGTTAAGGGTTCAGACAGGGTAGAAAACATTGTGGGAAAGAAAATGCTGGTTACCAGCATTTTCTCCTTTTCCCACAGTGTTTTTGAAAGGTTTCTCTCTCAGGGTCGTTAAAAGATTGTGTGCTAAAGGGTTAACAGTTTACCAGATAATCCTGAATTTAAACGACCCCGTGGTAGAAGGCTTTGGAAAAAATGCTGGTAACCATGGTATTTTCTACCTTTTCCAAGACAAATTCCATGATTTTGACCACATTTAATTTGTCGTCTGCAGATGCTTTCATTTTGGACCATTCTTAAATTTTGTCATTTTGGTAAAGAGTTAAGGCAAGTTTTCCTGTAGAAATCATTCAGCAAATTTGGGACCCATGACTAAGATGCTAAACTTCAGGTGTCCCCTCCCAACTTTTTACGCCCTAATGATGGCAGATCTTTGTTAGTGTTGATCCCTACTGGCACGAAAGAGAACCACTTCTGATTGTAAAGCAAATCTTTTGACACAACTCAACTACAGCCTTTTATGTCTTGAGGCAGCCCACTTTTAACCCATTACCAAACAATCTCGGGTTTTAGTGACCCATATGAAGAAACCTTTTGAAAACATTGTGAGAAAAGGAGAAAATGCTGGTTACCAGCATTTTCTCCTTTTCGCACAATGTTTTCTACCCTTTAATTGACAAATTCTGTTATTTTGAGCACTTTTTAATGTGTTGTCTGCAAATGCTTTCAGTTTGGACAAGTCTAAAATCTTGTCATTCCGTAAAGGGTTAAACACTGTGGAAAAAGGTAAAATACAAAAGGAGAATAAAGTATTTTAAACATGTTAATTATTCGTATTTCCATACTGACGGTTTCAAAACTGTGAGCCAAAAATTCGCTTCCAGAGGTAAATTAGCTAATACAATGCCTGATGACGATGCAGTGAACCCCATTATCCCAGAGAGCTGCTGGAATAAATTTTAGGACTAGCCTCCTGACTAGAGATGACATTCTGTCTGAGCCAATCCTGTGGCTTGACTTGAAATTTAGAGTAGGAACATTATTTAGACTTGAAATTCAGCATCAGCTTTCTGGATTTACTAGAGTTCTATCCCTTGTTTAACTGTTTATCACACAATCACCTGTTTTCATACCCCTAAGGAACAAGGCTTTTGAAAACACTGTGGGAAAAAAGTGAAAATTCTGGTAACCAGCATGTTCTCCTATTTCCACATTTTCTTTCCACCCAATGAAAGCCAAATTCCATCGTTCGAGCAAAGATGAGTTTGTCGCCTGCGAATGCTTTCAAATTGGGCAAGTCTAAAATCTGTTTTTCTGGTAAAGAGTTAATGGCTCAAGGCTGGGCCTGAGTACTAGGCTAGGATCATCAACAAACCCTGGGGGAAAATCACCACTCAAAAAAGCATATTCCCGGCTAGCCCAAGCAAGGGCGACTTTGCCAATTATCAGGTTAAATCTATACAGATGAAATCCTTATACAAAATTAGCAATGTACAAAATACATGGGGCAGTTACGCCACCATTAGTAACAAACAACTGTCCATTTGTCTGTGCTAACTTGATACATTATTATGTTTCTGACATCCAGTTTAGTTTTTAACCCTTTACCACGCAATACCTCACAAGTTTCAATGCCCCTAACGAAATCGGCTTTTGAAAACGTTGAGGGAAATGGAGAAAATGCTGGTAACCAACATTTTCTCCTCCTCCCACAATGTTTTCTACCCGTTCCAAGACATTTATTGCATTTGAGCTACATTTAATTTGTCGACTGCAAATGCTTTGGATTTGGACAAGTCCAAAATTTTGTTGTGTGGTAAAGAGTTTACCGATCATTCCATTGCATTCAATTTGATTAACATCCTTCGTTACAGCAATAACTTTGTTATTATGAAACTTGCTCATTACAAACAATTACTCTTTTTCCACAAAGTATTCCAAAGCAGGATGAGTCCAATAATTCTTACTAATTTCAAAAAATGTTTTGGCAAAGACCTTATCTTTGACATGTCTAATCTGAATTGCTTCACTTCCATCGTTTTGCCAAGGATTATTCAGAGGAGATAACTGTGCCATGACCTTGAAGAAACGTTGGATCTTCTTTAGCCCTTAGAGAGCAGAATAAACCTATTGGGTATTTTCATTCTAAAAATACTGCCCACATAATTGCAGTTTCGTAACTGCTACTGCCCACAGTGTTTCAGCAAAGTGGACAGTACAGATCAAAGATCGGGCTGCACATTTTGTGCAGCCTGATCTTGATCTACACTGGCAACTATAGTTGTGAAAGGTCCTTTAACGGTTACAATAAGTCAGACAAGTGCACTCAGGATTTGTTGTCAAATAAATTTGGCCCATGCTCTGTGAAAAAGGGCGTTTAATGCATGTGCATTACGTATCGACCCAAGCCAGCCTGTGTAGGTTGACCCCATTCAAAACTTTTGGTACTGGTCAATTTTCTGCATGTCAAATGACAAGTCTGTCTAACTAGTTAATCAATTGTTAGACTAAATGGATTTTATGGATCCATAATTATGTGATGCCTAGCTTGGCACAGTGCATCGTGGAGATGTATTAAACCCCTTCTGCCAGAGCATGGCTCATTTTGAAAGGGACAAAGTTAAACCTCTGTGCATTATGATGGAACATTCCTATTCAATTTGACCAATGCAAGGTCCTAAAATTCCCACCAGAAAAAAGGGTTTTACCTTCAAACACAATCCCATGCCGTCAACATATAACCAAGTTAGCACCTATTTCAATACATTAACTATCAGTTCCGATATGTTCCTCAAAACCCTCACTTTCTGTCACCAGTGCACGCTCTAGTATGACACGCCCTTCTTTGTATCTCTGATTTTCTTCATTGGCAAATTCATAGATCCAGCCGAGTTTGGCGTCACAGTTTTTACACATGACATCTCTGACCATGTGACGTCCCGTCAACATAACACGATCCTGAACTTCACTGTATGTCAAGTTTACAACTTTGTTGAACAGAAAGGCACGGCCTGTGGCTCCTGTGAAAAAAAATGTTTGAAAAAATTACCTTTACCTAATCTTACCTCAAGTGCCAAGCACTGATAGCACATTCGTTAGTGTACCTGACTTAAAAACAGGGGGTCGCTGGTTCAAATCCCTAGCTCGCCGAATTTCATTCCAAGGATTGATGATAGTCATTAGGACAGGATTCATGCCTCTAATCATTGCTTGGTCAATCGTCATGCAGGAAAGCAGCCTGTGGCTTGGGAAGAGAATTGTGCTAAACATTAGTAAAAGAAGCCCAAAGAAAGCATGGATAGGTGCACTGGCCACCAAAATATAACTAAAATAATGCAGGAAATGGTGTTAAACCCCATACAATCAATCAATCTATATCTCAGGTAACAAAGCTTTGTTACTTATCCAAGTTGTAAACACACAGCATGAAGCTGATCTATCATGGAGGGACTGGCATTAAATTGTATCACTGTGCAAACTAGATCTTCAGCAAGGCTGGGTTTAAATCCTTTATACCAAAGCACTCATTGTGACAATCCTCGCTAGAGGACAAAATTTTAGTTTTGTCCAGTATGAAACTATTTGCAGGCAAAAAATACAATATAGCTCTCTTAGGCAAAATATACAATATAGCTCTCTTTAGCAATCTACAAAATTTAAGACTGGTCCAAACTGAAAGCATTTGCAGACAACTATCCATTGGATGGTAAGATTTGTCCATGGTAGGGTAGAAAACATTGTGGGAAAAGGAGAAAATGCTGGTTTTCAGGATTTTCTCCTTTTCCCACAATGTTTTCAAAAGCCTTTTTTCCGATGGTTATTTAGAATTGGGATTGTTTTATATAGGGTTAAATAGTGGGAATTTTTCAATGGACCTATAGAAAACATTTCTTGAATAATTATGAATAATGCTGTTTAGCTTTCCCAAAATTGTTTTCTAAAGCAATCTTCCTCGGGTTGTATAAAATAGCAATTGTCTGGTAAAGACGATTAAATTGTGTGGTACTCTGGTCTATCCCACAGACAGATATAAATGTATAGTTTGTGTTTGTATAAGGGTACACTTATACTGCCTTACTATATTGTGTTTGTACAAGGATATACTTATACTGCCTTGCTGTAGAGCTAGCTTTTGTTGTGACGTGGTAGAGTGTTCGCCTTGGGACCTGGGGGTCGTGGGTTCTATCCCTGCTCTTGCAGGTTATTTCTCAGAACTGTTACACTGGCGCTCATTGTACAAAAACCCACTTAATTGAGAAATAGAGTAACAGTAATTGAAGGATTCATAGAAGAAATTTCATATGGCTGGGGAGTATGTAATATACTGATCTATCCCACTGATATAAATGTATAGCTTGTGTTTGTGTAAGGGGTCACTTATACTGCCTTGCTATAGAACTAGCTTTTGGAGCGACGTGGTACAGCATTCGCCTTGGGGTCTGGAGGTCCTGGGTTCAATCCCCACCCTGGAGATTATTTGTCAGAACTGTAACAATAAGCACACTTGAAGTAGCTCATTTATAAACCCGCTAAGTGGCAGTGGCAAAAACAGCGGCTTTTTGCGGATGACATAGATCAAGTTTAGACTGCACCAAAAATAAAGTCTGATCTTGCATCTATACTGTCTGCTTGTTAAAACACACCTATGAGATAAAAATGTTTCTGAGTTACAGCTAATTGTATTTTCAGACGTTGAAAGAATTCGGCTTTATATATTTGGTGCTGAAAGTGTTACTTCCTTATCAAACAACAAAGCTTTAGACTGGTTCAAAATGAAACATTTGCAGAAGACAAAATGAATGTGGCTTACATTATGGGATTTGTCTGAGAAGGGTAGAAAACATTGCTGAAAAGAGAGAATATACTACTCTTCTAACAAGTCTTCCTAATCATGGTTGTTAAAACTCAGGATTGTATAGTAAAGGGTTAGTGCACATGGCTTTTGATTTGGTTATGATTTTAAAACCAGCATGGCAGAAGGTCTTTCAAAGATTTTATGGCAGTCATTGCAACAAGGTCAATCTATTTTGCATTGACTGAGAAAAAAGTTCTTGCAACTTATACTAATCTCTCTCGATTCTGCTTCCTGGAAACTTCACCAGTATTCGCACCAAATCTGTTCATCATTGAACAGTCCCAAAGTTGATACCAGCTCCTGGGTATCGAACTCAGGACCTTACTGTTACAAGGTCGATGCTCTACCTCACTATCACGGACACCACAAGGTTCATTCCTCTCTCGCTGCTAAACATTATTTGACAGTCTTTGTTGAAAATCAGTCAGTAGCTGTGGAAATTCCAAGTAGTGCTAGCAACAAGAATGCTGTTTTACTCTTTACCAAATGATAAAATTATACATTGGTCCTAAGTGAAACCATTTGGAGACAACAAATGTGTCTCAAATGATTGGAATTGTTCAAATACAATCTCCACCTCTTCACTCTTTACCAGTCAACAAAAATTTTAGACAGGTCCAATTTCTGAGCATTTGTAGAAGACAATATAAATGTAGCTCAAACAATGATTTCTGTCTTGGACAGGGTACAAAATACTTCAGTCTGAAGGTTTGCTTCAACATTATTTTTGTGATTGTTTCTGAGTGGAGGAAAACCACAGAAATAAAATCGGGGAAAACCTTTAGACTGATGGTAAGGTACCAAACATTGTGGGAAAAGGAGAACATGCTGGTTACCAGCATTTTCTCCATTTCCCATAATTTTTTCAAAAGCCTTTTGAATTTAAGTAGTCATCTGCAAATGCTTTGGATTTGAACTAGTCCAAAATTTTGACATCTGGTAAATAACCAACACTATACCTGTGAAGCGAGTAGAAATCAGCTCTCCACGATTTGTTAGTGGAGTGTCACAGTTAGAGCATGAGAACAGTCGTGTTCCTCCCATGTGTGTTAGAAATATACGTCCCATTCTGAAATTAGAAAAAACATATGAATCAGAAATACATGATCCATTCTGGAAAAAAAAAAAAAAACACTATTACACCAGTACTCAAAATTACTTAGCTAAACCCTTTTACAGAAAATATCAGCTTTTAATGATGCTTTTGAAAGCATAAAATGAACACATTCCCAACTGTATTCAACCCTGGGGAAGAAGGCTATAGACAACATCATGGGATAAAGAGAAAAAGCTGGTAACCAGCATGCTGGTTACAAGCTTTTTCTATTTTTCCTACACCGTTTTTCTACCCCTAATTATTGGAGCAACATTCAGTTTTTCATCTATGAACTCTGTCAATATGGACACCTTTACAATTCCATCCCCCTGGAAATGAGGAAACCACATGGTACTTGATCTTGTCTTCACAGATTAGTACTGGTCAGCATTTTCACTTTTTCCCACAAGGTTTTATTAGGCTGTTTTTCTTCATGGTAGTTAAAATGTCAAGGTATTTGGTCAGTAAAATGGTTGAAATATAGATATCATAATACGGATGAGAGATGATTCAGATCAGATCATACAGAACATGCAGTCTGATCTTGGATTTACTACGACTACTTCCTTGAAATGTATTCTGACCAAATAGAATAAACTTAAACTGACTGATTCTTCATGGGTAGGGTCCATTTCATAAACAAAAAGGGTACTCTTATGGTGTAGCTATGACCATTATTTTTAGCCATTGCAATAATCATGCAAAGGTGAATCTTTGTTGTTTTTTTTTTATGACTCACAAAATATTTCATCACAAAATTTCACTCACCTATAGTTCACGTTGAAAGTCACCCCTCACACCCTAACCCAGATAGCCAGAAACAAAAGTTGGATACTTTATGATTAAATCTCGCGTTTGACAGCCAGGTCAATATAAGGAAATACAGCTAACACATTCAGCCATTGCCAACAGAGCAATGACCTAGTCTACTCACAACATGACCAATCAATGTTTACCAACAATTTTTTCGTTGACTGCTAATTTCTGCTTAGAAACCAACATATTATGATAAAAATTAACAATCTAGCACTAACCTGATTGTTCCGTGTAGATTGTTGTGTATTTGATTTACCAGCAGGTGTCTTTCTTAGTGAAGTAGAAAGGTTGTTTATCAGCTGCAGGTTTATCTGGAACCAAAACACTACTTGACGTCACAGGACGTGTTTATTTTAAGAAAGGTCATTAGGTCAGAGTTAAGGGTTACGGCAGCTGCGCATTAATGTTTATTAAAACTTCCGGTGTACACGAATTCAGATTCACTCCCTAGTCGTACGACGTTCGGAGGAATTGATTACTCATTCATTGATTCACCAAAGTTTTGCAGTTTATTCAAGTAAGGTAGCGACAATCTTAAAATGTTGCGGTGGCTTTCTGGTGACGACAAGCGAAAGAAAGAACCGGAGGTGTTCAAAAATGTAACAGAAGGACTAAAAAAGATTTATAAACAGAAACTTCTTCCATTGGAAGAAACTTACAGATTTCACGAATTCCATTCTCCTAAATTGGATGATCCAGATTTTGACGCAAAGCCGATGATCCTTCTGATCGGACAATATTCTACAGGAAAAACCACTTTCATTCGTTATCTTTTGGAACAAGACTTTCCCGGTATTCGGATAGGACCAGAACCGACCACGGATAGATTTATAGCTGTCATGCATGCAGATGTTGACGGAGTTATACCAGGAAATGCTGCTGTGGTTGATCCGGGCAAACAATTCCGTCCTCTTACAAAGTTCGGAAATGCATTTTTGAATAGGTTCCAGTGCTCAAATTTACCCAATCAGGTTCTTGAAAGCATAACAGTGGTAGATACCCCAGGAATTTTGTCGGGAGAAAAGCAGAGAGTTGATAGGGGCTATGATTTCCCAGGAGTGCTAGAATGGTTTGCTGAGAGAGTGGATAGAATCATACTCCTCTTTGATGCACACAAATTGGATATCTCGGACGAGTTTAGGAGAGCTATAGATGCCATTAAAGGATATGATGACAAAATAAGGATAGTTCTCAATAAAGCTGATGGAGTTGATCACCAACAACTTATGAGAGTTTATGGTGCCTTGATGTGGTCGCTTGGAAAAGTAATCAATACACCTGAAGTAGCCAGAGTCTATATTGGATCATTTTGGGACCGGCCGCTACAGTATGACATGAACCGGAAATTATTCGAGCTAGAAGAGAAGGATTTGTTTGCAGATCTTCAGAGCCTTCCTAGAAACGCTGCACTTCGTAAATTAAATGACCTTATAAAGAGGGCAAGACTTGCAAAGGTATCATTCTTTCCTTCTTTAACCATTCACCACACAATTCCAGAGTTTAAATGATCCTGAGGAAGAAGGCTTTTGAAAACATCACATGAAAGCGAGAAAATGCTGGTAATCAGCGTTTTCTCCTTTTCCCACACTGTTTTCTACCCTTCCAAAGGCAAATTTCAGTTTTAGAGTCACATTCCGTTTGTCTGCCTTTTAATTTCGGCAAGCCAATCTTGTCTAATCTTGATCTACACTTGGTACACAAACTGCAGTTTTGAATATAACAAAAGGTGCCAACTTTTGTTCTAATTTTATGAAACATTTTTCTGGCAGCAACTGAAACTTTGACAGATTCAACTATTAAACATTATCAGACTCATAATTATATCCATGCCTTTAAATGATATGAATGAAATTTGTTTGCATTATAAATCCCAAAGTGTACACATTTGGCAACTAGTTGGCCTTTAAGACAGCACATTTTGAGTGTCCTCAAGATGCGTGCTTAACCAATTAATGGCAATTACCGAACAAACTCTTGTATTTGCAACCCTAAAGAAGACTTTTTGAAAACATTGTTGAACAAGGAGAAAATACTGGTGACCAGCATTTCTCCATTTTCCAAAATTGTTTTCTACCCTTTCAAATTGCTTCATATAAGACAAATGTCATTTACCATCTGCAATTGCCAATAAATATTGGGAACGACATGTAAATGGAATCAGTTAAAACTCTGAGTTATATGGAAGAAGACTAGGGAAATATATATAAGTTTGAAAGTTGGAAAAAAAAAACTACATGCACTCTTTTTTCAGAGAATGCTTTATCTCAACTACAAAATTGTTTCAGACAGATTCAGCTGCTATTATATGTCCTAGAACCAGGAAAGTATTTATTACCTGTTTCCAAACAATCCTGTTTTAATCACCCAAAGTAAGAGGACTTTTGAAAACATTGTGGAAAAAAGAGAATATGCTGGTAACCTTAAACTTTCCTCAGGGTCATTAACCCTCAGAATTGTTCAGTAAAGTGTCAAACATAGCCACCAGTAGACAAATTGCAAGGAATGGGTATTTCTCAATCTAAAGCAATGTTTTCTTGACTCTTTTTTCATCCAGATAATTGACATCACAGCTTTTGTTCGTCTTTTCATCTGTGGTTCATGTAGAAAATGTTGATTACAGAACTCTGCAAATGAAGCAGATTGCAGTGTTTTTACCCTTTACAAAACAATCCCGTGTTTGAAAAGCTCTGTGAAAGACAGTAATTGTGGGTTGAATTCATTTAAGTTAGAGCAGTAAACATTGTGGGAAAAGGAGAAAATGCTGATTACCAGCATTTTCTCCTTTTCCCACAATGCCTTTTATACTTTGAAGACGAAAGGATCTGAGAAACATTGATTTGTCATTTGCAACTTCTTTTAAAATGGATGTCTAAAATTTTGTTGCCTGGTTATGAGTCAAAGGACATACATACACATGAATAACTGATAAGTTTGATAATTATGTAGATTTGTAAGTAAACAGTACTTTCTATGAATATATTAACCCATTACCATTCAGGCTTTCTTAGCCACAGGGTACTTAACTTTCTAACCCTTTACCACTCGATCCTGAGTTTTAACGACCCGGAGAAAGGGACCTTTTGAAAAAATTGTGGGAAAAGGAGAAAATGCTGGTAACCAGTATTTTCTCCTATTCCCACAATGTTTTGTACCAGTTCAAGGACAAAATTAATACTATTATTTACAAAGACATTTGACTTGTCTTTTTGTAAATCCCGTCAATGTGGATGAGTATAAATCTTTGCTGTGTGGTAAAGGGTTAAAAAATGAGAAAACTTTAGACTTGTCCAGCTTAAAAGCATTTGCTGACAACATACTAACCCTTTACCAAACGGCGAAATTTTGGACAACAAAACTTAAAGCATTTGCAGACGACAAGTTATATGTAACTAAAATGGTGATTTCTATCTTGGATAGGGTAGAAAACATTGTGGGAAAAGGAGAAAATGCTGGTTACCAGCATTTTCTCCTTTTCCCACAACGTTTTCAAACAGTTTCTTCCCCAGGGTCGTTAAAAGTTGGGATTGTGTGGTAAAGGGTTAAATATATCACTTGAGTCAAGGGATTTATCTTTCATAGGATAGAAAAGATTGTGGAAAAAGAGGGGATAATACTTGTGGCCAGCATTTTCTCCTTTTTCCATGATGCTTTCAAAATCCATGTGTATCTGAGGGTTGTTAGAACTAGCTTCATTCTGGAAAGGGTCAAACCTTAACTCTTTACCACACGACAAATTTCTAGACTTGCCCAAATTGAATGCCAAACCCCCATAGCTCAGTCGGTAGCGTACAGGACTTGAGAACAGGAGGTCGCTGGTTTGATCCCTCGCTTGGCCAATTTCTTTCCGAGGATTGATGATAGTCATTGCAACAGGATTCATTCCTCTCTCACCGCTGACCATTGTTTTGACGATGCAACTGGGAAAGCAGCCAGTAGCTTGGAAAGAATATTGTGCGGAGTACTGGTAAAAGAAACTCCAGGAAAGCATGGATAGGTGCACTGGCTGCCGTGATATAACTGAAATAATGTTGAAAGCAGCGTTAAACACCATACAATCAATGCCCAAATTGAAAGCATTTACAGACGACAAAATAAATGCCAATAAAATTATGTATTTTGCCTCTGAAAATAAAGATAACAGTGTGAAAAGGAGAAAATGCTGGTTACCAGCATTTCTTCTTCTCCCACAATGTTTTCCAAAGGCTTCTTTCTCTGTATTGTTAAAACTTGTATGGTAAAGCACTACTGTAACCCTTTACTCAACAATGCCACAAGTTAATTACCCTAGGCAGGAAGGTGACTGAAAACAGTGCAGGGAAAGGAGAAAATCTTGTAACCAGTATTTCCCACAATTTTTTTCCTATCCTACCAGGGTGCCCATTCATGTACTGTACTCAAGTAATCCATTTTTAAATTCTACTCCGCACATACAAAATTCTTAGCACTTAGGTGCATAAGTGTCCTGTAAAAATTATGTACGTAAAAAAAAGAAAGTAATTAGGTACACTGCAGGTACAAATTTAATATTTCATATCGCACACCTAACTAAAAAAAACAACAAATTTGTCTACAACAGATGTAGTCTCCCTTGTAACTGGGTACCAGGCTTTGTTCTCAACATAAGAGCAGATTACCAAATATTTTCACTAGATCTATATATATTTTGCGGCTCACTTGTCTGTCTGAATAATTTCGCTACTATTTTTCTAAAGGTGCCCAAATCTGCAACATGTACAGGAAATCTTGTTACTAATTTTCTTTGATAATTAATATGAGGAGCAGTTATTGGTAAAAACACCCTTTTTGACATATGGAAGCTGAAAAATGGAGCCGCAACTTAGACATATAATTTTCATTTTGCATACATATGTATGGCATTTGCAGCAGAAAAAATGTCATCACAACAAAAGCTGTTGAAATACTTTACAGCATCAAGATCTGAGAAAGGTAGTTTGACACAAGAGATTCATTCATTTCGCATTTTGTTTTATTTTGCCCTATCACGGCATGGTCTTTATCTGACAGAGTTTGAGCTTACATTGAGCCGATTGGCCTGCTCCTCTGTGCTGTGATCTATGTGTTGTGATTTTAAAATAGCTAGATCTACGTGCATCATCTTCGATGACGAATTTCAGTCTGTCTACGCTTCCTTTTAGTAACCATTATCCGAAAGTGTGAGAAGAACTTGATAAGCCTAAACCTCCCTTCTCATTCTTTTCTTCAGTATATTTGTCATTATGATTGTTTGAATAAAATACTTTTATTAGCTCCACTGGCCAAAGGCCAGCGGGCTTATGTCATGGCCCAGTGTCCGTCGTGCGTCCGTCCGTCCGTTAGTCCGTGCGTGCGTGCGTCCGTCCGTGTGTTAACTTTTATTTCAAACATCTTCTTCTCTGAAACTACCCATCCAATTTTCATGAAACTTCACAGAAATGATCCTGCCATGGTCCTCTTCAGAATTTCTTGAAAGAATTTGATTCCTTCAAAAACTCTGGTTGCCATGGCAACAAAACTGAAAAATATTGGAAATCTTTAAAAATCTTCTTGTCTGAAACCATAAGGCATAGGGCTACCAAATTTGGCATGTAGCTTTATGTAGTAGACCTCTATCATATTTCTTGAAATTATAGCCCTGAGGTCAAAATTGGCTCTGCCCCAGGGGTCACAAGTTTTATACATAGGCTTATATAGAGAAAACTTTAAAAATCTTCTTGTCTGAAACCATAAGGCATAGGGCTACCAAATTTGGCATGTAGCTTTATGTAGTAGACCTCTATCATGTTTCTTGAAATTATAGCCCTGGGGTCAAAATTGGCTCTGCCCCAGGGGTCACAAGTTTTACATAGCTTATATAGAGAAAACTTTAAAAATCTTCCTGTACCTAGCCATAAGGCCTAGAGCTACCAAATTTTGCATTTAGCTTGATCTAGTTGGGGTCTACCAAAAGTGCCCAAATTATAGTTCGGGGTCAATTTGGCCTCATGCCTGGGGGAGGGGGGGGGGTGTTTCACAAGATTTACATAGGCTTACATAGGGAAAACTTTTAAATCTTGGTGTACATAGCCATAAGGCTTAGGCTACCAAATTTTGCGTAATTATAGCATTATCTAGTGGACAACTACAAAGAGGGCCCAAGTTACAGCCCTAGGATCAAGTTTGGCCCTGCACCAGGAGTCACAAGTTTTACATGGGTTTATGGAGTGAAAAGTTCAGAAACCGTCTTGTTACTAGCCATGAGGCCAAGAACTCCCAAATTTGGCATGTTGTTCTTCTAATACACATATTCCCCATTTAGTCTGACTGTAGCCCTGGGGTCAAAGTTTTATAAGGGCTTATATAGTGAAGACTTCTCTTCATGGTTTATATTTATAAGCCAGTGGAGCGATACAGGGCCATCATGGCCCTCTTGTTTTAAAGTAAAGCAGCCCTAATGTACTTCGTAATTTTGAGAAAGGAATAAAGCTGAAAATCCTTCTGTAAAGGCCGTTGTTTATCAAGAATCATGGCAGTGTTCAGTTTTCAAACTTTGACAGACGTTGCATTTATATCTAAGTGTGAATATGCCCCTGAGACATATGATACATCCACATAATCGCCAGTTGCCCAATTTAATAATTTAACTAAAAGCCCTTTCATAAGTAAAGGAGCTTGGGTGTTATAATTCATTAACTCTTTACCAAACAACAAAATTTTAGACCAGTCCATATTGTTAGCATTTGCAGATGGCAAAATAAATGTGACCCAAAAATTGAAATTTGTTTTGGGAAGGGTAGAAAACTTCTGGGAAAAGGAGAAAATGCTGGTTACCAGCATTTTCTCCTTTTCCCACAATGTTTTCGAAAGGCTTCTTTCTTAGGGTCGTTGAAAGTCTGGATTGTACTATGGTAAAGGGTTAATAAAACTAAAACAGTCCAAGGTTATACAGTACCTCCTAATTTTACTTTTTTCTTTGTACCCCCAATAAAAAAACTGGAAGTGCATGTACCCCCAAATGAAAAACCCATAGGTCACCCTGCCTACAAAAGGCAAATTCAACTATTTAACTCTTTACCAAACAACAAAATTTTAGACTTGTCCAAATTGAAAGCATTTGCAAACGACAAAATATATGCGACTGAAAAACTAAAATTAGTTTTGGGAAGGGTAGAAAACATTGTGGGAAAAGGAGAAAATGCTGGTTTCCAGCATTTTCTCCTTTTTCCACAATGTTTTCAAAGGGCTTTGATCACAGGGTCGTTAAGGGATTGTGTGGTAAAGGGTTAAGACACAATCAGTTTTTCATCTGTAACTGCTTTCAATTTGAACAGGTTTTAAAATTTTGTCATGGGGTAGATATTTATTCAATTAACCCTTTATCACACAATGCCAACTTTTAACAACCCTGCGGAAGAGGCCTTTTGAAAAACTTGTGGGAAAAGGAGAAAATGCTGGTAACCATCATTTTCTCCTTTTCAGAACAATGTTTTCTAACCTCTCGGAGACCCATTTCCATTATTTAAGCCACACTTAATTTGTTGCCTGCAATATCTTTCAATTTGGACCAGTCTAAAATTCTGTTGTGTGGTAAAGAGTTAAACAACATTGCACACACTTTTACCTAAACATGAACAGAATTCCAGATAGAGGGAGTGATTTTGATTTCAAAATTAAAAATATTAGTTATTCTCCACTAAACCCTATGTTATGGATGCTCATTAGAATTGTCTCATCGAGACGATTCTAATGAGTACCCACAACATAGGGTTTGGAGGCGATATAATGGATTTAGAATACCATCACTCCCTCTTACCTGGAGCTCTGCATGAAAAAACTATATAGTGCATTTTTTAGGTTTGTTTTGGCTGGAATGATTTCACACATTAGGAGACAACATAGATTCAAGAGCAGAATGCATGTTCTTTGTTTTTCTGATCTTGATCTACACTTTCAACAAATAAATTTAGTTGTGCTTAGCATTCTAAAGCTTCAAAGGTTAACCCTTTACCACACAATCCAAACTTTTCATGACCCAGAGAAAAAAAGCTTTTGAAAACATTGTGGGAAAAGGAGAAAATGTGGTAACCAGCATTTTCTCCTTTTTCCACAATGTTTTCTGTCATTTCAAATATAAATTTCATCATTAGCACCACATCTAAATTTATGCTTTCAATTTGGACGTCTAAAATTTTGTGGTTTGGTAAAGAGTTAACACTCTAAAGATTAATCTTATGTTGTGGATTGTAGAAAGATTTGCCAGTAAGCAAACTGTCTCTACTAAATGTAATGGAAAACATTGTTAGAGTTGGAGAATCTGCTAACAACAAGCAATTACCAACAATGCTTTCTACCTTTTCAAAAACAAATAATGTTCTCAGAAGCTGTCTACAGAACTGTGACTTCAAAAGCTATCTTTCACTGGATCGTGGTTGCCATGATATTATTAAAACAATGTGGAAAGCGGCATTAACTTTTTACCAAACGACAGAATTTTGGACTTGACCAAATTGAAAGCATTTTGCAGAAGACAAATGTTGCATAAATTAAGGAATTTTTCCATGAAAGAATAGAAAACACCATGGGAAAAGGAGAAACTGCTGCTTACCAACATTTTCTCCAGTTCCCACAATGTTTTCAAAAGGCTTCTTTCTCAGGGTCGTTAAAACACGGGATTGTTGGCAGGGTATTATTTTGTAAAAAATTAAGCATTTTATAATTTACCGCACAGCAAAAGTTTAGACTTGTTGGAACTGAAAGCATTATGCTGACGACAAATTTAACGCAGCAAAAAGACAATATTTCTCTTCGAAAGGATGGAAAACATCGTGGGAAATAAAGGAAATGCTTGTCAGCAGCATTTCCTTCTTTCCCCACAATGTTTTCCAAAACCTTTTTCCCAAGGGGTTAATCTTTTACTGCACAGGCCAGACTTTTAATGATCCTGAAGAAGAAGGCTTTTGAAAACATTGTGGGAAAATGAAAAGTTTGATATGGTAGAAAACATTGTGAAAAGAAGAAAATGCTGGTTACCAGCATTTTTTCCTTTTCCCACAATGTTTTCAAAAGTTTTTTCCTCGTTAAATGTCTGGATTGTGTGGTTAAGAGTTAAATCATTTCTTATTTGGGGTTTGCTCTTACAGTATGATTAGAAACTTAAATGAAACTTACACTGTATCAGTTAGTTGGACAATTGATTGAGATTTTGTTCATCCCGAATTACCAAGGGATTATGGGATTGAGCGCTGTGTGTATTGTGGTCATATGATCACACAGGTTTCAGGGCTCCTGCTATCTATCACAATTGGCGCCAATTAACCAAACGACAGATGATAGATCGCTCCTCCCACTGATGTCATGTGACCCACGGATCTAAAAACCTAGACAAACATTACCCAGACACGAGGGCTTAGCTAGGAGACATGTGCAAGTTACCAGAAGATATTTTAACACGATAAAATAAGCATTGGAAAAAAATGAGAAAAGGTAGTTACATCTTTTGGATTTAGGTTTTTCGAAGTTTTATAGGTGAAAATTGAAATAGAGGCTGTTTATTTCGAAGTCAGTTGACTTACACCTCTTAAACCATTTACATTTGATAATGTAGGTATAATACGTGTACATGTAACTTGTGCTTCCTAAATATTTCTTAAATTCATTGGGCTTCAAATGCAATTCATCTTGTACCTGTACAAAAATAAGCTTTTTCAAAGTTCAGACTTCAATTACAGAGATTTTTACATTACTTAGTCCGAGATATAATTATGCTTCAATAATTTCACCACAAATTGCAAGACTTTTACATTACCAAATGAAATACACATGTGTTTGACAGGGTAATATGATTACCAGATGTTTGAATTGAAATTAAAAGAAACATTAACAAATGATAGTTTTACCAAATTGATTTTTTCAAGTTCAAGGGAAAAACACGAGGTGAAGAATAAAAAGAATAATTACATGAATATATCTCTAAGCATTTGCCGCTAAAATACTATGCTGTAAGAGTAATAGAAAAATAAATTGACTTACACATTGAACATGTATAATCCAGATTTCAAACACTAATAATCGTTGAAAGGGGTTATAGAAGGTCACAAAGAGTCAGACTGATATGACACGTGCGTGTAATTTTACATGTAGGACAGTACCAGACGCTTTTGGGGTGGTATACCGATATCAAAGGAATACCGCATAAACCCTTGCACCACGTTTTGCGTAAAAAAGTGGCAAATGTACAACAAATCAAACGAAAACGGCTTGATTGGTTTCTGTTTGATTTTCGATAAATAGATAATAGTTTAAATGATTGAAAATAAAGGGAGGGGAAAGATGGTAATATATATAAGGTGGCATATCGTCTTTGACCCTTTCCCAGACAACAAATTTTGGACTGGTCCAAATTGAAAGAGTTTGCAGACGACAATTTCAAATTTGATGAAAATGGCAGAATGGTCTCAAAAAGGGTAGAAAACACTGTGGGAAAAGGAGAAATTGCTCGTTACGAGCAATTTCTCCTTTTCCCACAGTGTTTTCAAAAGACTTGTACTGCAGACACGTGAAAACCAGGGCTTGTTTGGGAAAGGGTTAATTTAACAGGCTTTAAGTTTGCATTCATAGATACGATAAAATACAATGACCAATGGGAACAACGTTTTTAATGGTTTACTGATGGAGGAAGATGGCATTTGTTTTTAATTTAAGCAAATGTCTAAACTGTGCCAACATTGCATTTTATTTTAAAAGCGGGGAAGGGGGGCGCTATTTAGCTTTGTCTTCTATGAAGACTATATGAAAACCATTTTTACCCGAATTTCGTCGATTCAAATTTATCTAAGGATAATATGCGAGGGAAAAAAATCAACAAAAGACATATAACCAGCATTCAAAATAACAAGTCAACTTGATTTGGTAAGAAATTGATTTATCGAGTATACATTTAAGTGAAAAATAAGGTAAAGGAAATAAATAACTGAACATGATAAAATCCAATCAGTTGTCTAAAATATTATCTATATATTTCTTTTAGTAAAGAAGCGGGTATCTGTTGCCAAGATTGAAATTCTGGAAAATTTATGACAATAAAAAAGCATGTTAACAAGAAGTATTCATCTATTTTTCTCCTTCTAAATCTGAATTTGTCTTCTGAAACAATAGTTTTACCTGGTGTAAATCTGCATCTTGAAATTGCAGTCCGAAGGATTAATAATGGATATCAAGTTTAAAGTTATTCATCAGTATTTTTCTCATAAATATACTATACATTTATATATAGTTATAACTCCTAATGATTCAGAATGTCTAGGTTTTATGACAACAAGATGGCTTCCGCTCTGTATGGAAAAATGCTGATCGCTGACTGGCTTATTGGTTTTTTTTATTGACAGCTGTCGTTTGGTTAATTGGTACGAGGTAGAAAAAACGTCTCCAAAACTTAAGCACTAGCGATTCTACTGGCAACAAGTAAAGTCTTTACATGATATTTGAACGATCTCAAATGTGACAGGTACAATGAGGGCCATTCTTCAGTTACTTCCCTTGATTCCTCTCCAGTACTACATTGGTCCTGAGTAAGGGGTTACTTGGGTTTTATCCTTGATTTTCTTGCACTACACAGATATGTTTTTGAGATAATATCTTAACTAAATATGATCAGATTGTTTTACAAATCGATTACATGCTTTTCTCTTATGGTTGGAAACAAAATTTGCTTTCAAATCACATGGAGTCCTTACAAATGTATCATAAATCATATTATATTTATCGCAACATCCTCAAAAAAATCAACGATAAAAACAAAGGAATACAGGTAAAAGGACCAATCTGTTATTTGGTTACCTTTAGTCTTTATCTGGCAAGGGAGATAATTTGACTTACAGGAATGGCCCCCATTGGTATCAAGTGTGAAAGTCGCTGCTAATCAAACTGTTGACATTTATGTAAAAGTATTAGTGGTAACAATCCACTTTTCTAGTGTAAAATTACAGGTTTTGAAGTTACGTGCTTCTCAAATAGACAAATCTATGTCAAATCATGCAGAAATACTACTTCAAAACTTAACAGGTATGAAAAAAAGATCGCTGCAAAAAACGCGAAAACCCATGACACAACAAAAAACGGTTTGGCATCATACGATCATAGGCATTTCAAACTGTCTATTCAAATTTATCAATGACTTTAAACAGTAAATTTATATAAATATCTCTAAAACACAATAAGCGAAAGCTGATTAGTGTCTGAAATTGACAATGAAATGGAAAATTCTACTGGCCATGTTGTAAGTTGTCTCTCAGAAACTGGTCCTGTCAGTAAGGAAACATAACAAGCATCATCTATTTTAAAATTACCCATATTGTTTTAAAGAGTAGAGGACTGCAGAGTGGGACTTAACTAAACAAATTTTCAATACAACAGACCCTTACTTTTCTTCATAGATGCTCTAAAATTGTCGTTATTAAGTGCACTCCTAGAATTTCTCTTGCACTCCCAAACTTGTACCCCAGGAAGCGCATGCACTCCCAAAAAGAGATGTGAGTGGGAACACTGCTTCAGTCTTTTAAGCGTTGAATTAGGATTCAATACATGGATTGAGAATTCAGGTGTGGGTCCAGTGGGCTTATAAACACAGAAAAGTAGGGGTTTGAAACCCTTAGGTTGGATATTAGCATCCATGAATGTCCCATGGGGATGAGGGGAATAATGGTTGCATGGGAAAGCAGCCAGTGGCTTGGGAAGAATATTGTGCAAAGTTCTGGTTAAAGAAACTCCAGGAAAGCTAGATAGGTGAACTGGCTGCTACAATATAATTAAACTGTTGAAAATGTCATTAAATACCTTATAAACATTCAAACAAATCATTTTCCACAAGGTTTCAGCCTATTAACCCTTTACTACACAATCCTGACTTACCCTGAGAAAGGTGCCTTTTGAAAACATTGTTGGGAAAGGAGAAAATGCTGGTAACCAGCATTTTCTCCTTTTCTCACAATGTTTTCTACTCTTCCCAAAATGAATTTCAATTTTTCAGTCATTTATTTTGTTGTCTGCAACTGCATGGGAAAGCAGCCAGTGGCTTGGGAAGAATATTGTGCAAAGCTCTGGTTAAAGAAACTCCAGGAAAGCTAGACAGAGGAACTGGCTGCTACAATATGATTAAAGTGTTGAAAATGTCATTAAATACCTTATAAACATTCAAACAAATCATTTTCCACAAGGTTTCAGCCTATTAACCCTTTACTACACAATCCTGACTTACCCTGAGAAAGGTGCCTTTTGAAAACATTGTTGGGAAAGGAGAAAATGCTGGTAACCAGCATTTTCTCCTTTTCCCACAATGTTTTCTACTCTTCCCAAAATGAATTTCAATTTTTCAGTCACATTTATTTTGTTGTCTGCAACTGCTTTCAATTTAGACGAGTCTAAACTTTGGTTGTTTGGTAAAGGGTTAGTAACAAATCGGTAATCCTATCAAATTATTTGATTTTTCATCTGCAAAATTTAATGCTTTTAATAGTATAGAGTAGTGTAAAATTTTGTTGTTAGGGGAAGGGTTAAGTTGATTGATTGATTAAATTCTGTTTAACACCGTTTTCAACATTATTTCAGTTATATTTCGGCTGTCAGTGCATCTATCAATGCTTTCTCTTACCAGTCAGTACTTTAGCCCAGTATTCTGCCCAAGCCACTGACTGTCTTCCCACATACATGTGACCATCATCAAAACAATGATCAGTGGTGAGAGCAGAATGAATCCTGTCGTAATGAACATCATCAGTTCTCTGAAAGAAATTGGCCGAGCTGGGAATCCGAACCAGCAAACCCCACGTTTTCAAGTCCGTTACATTACTGACTGTGCTACCGAGGCTTTGCTAAAGGGTTAAGTGATACAAAATATGACCAGTATTTTTACCACAGCATGAAGTCAGCCTGTCATAAAGAAAGTATGTGGACAATTTGTCTGTACTCTTCTATCTAGTTACATCTGTATGTTACATGTACAGTAACAGTCGGGTATTTTTTTTTTTACTGCTGTGATTTAATGGATTGACATAGGAAAAGAAACTCTGGAGAAAATTTCAGCTACAATAATGTCAGAGAGCAATACCCTAGCCCTTTAACCCGTTACCAAACAATCCTTTTTTTTTTAAACCCCTGAGGAAGAATCCTTTTTGAAAACATTGTGGGAAAAGGAGAAAATGCAGGTAACCAGCAATTTTTCCTTTTTCCACAATGTTTTCTATCCTATCACAGAATTTAAGCTTATTTGTGTGAATTTTGAATTTGTAGACTGCTGTAACTGAAATAATGTTGAAAACAGCATTAAACACCATACAATCGATCAATCATTGAATTTTGGAGAGTCTAAAATTTAGTATACAGCACTAGTGCATGTGAGGCCTCTGTGTTCTTGCCAGTTCATCTGTAGTTGTATGCAAAATATAAAGTATTCCTGAAAATACACTCACAAGCTGTGGATCAGACATGGCACCTTTTGACATTTTGGGAAAAGGAGAAAGTGCTGGTTACCAGCATTGTCTCATTTACCCACAATGTTTTCAAAAGCTTTCTTTCTCAGGGGCGTTAAAAGTCAGGACTGTGTTGTAAAGGGTTAAGTGCTCTAACAGAATTTTGTACATCTAAAAAAAACCTGTACATCAAATGTTTAACTCTTTACCACACGACAAAAGTTTAGCCTTGTCCAAATTGAAAGCATTTGCAGACGACATTTTAAATGTACCTCAAAACATAAAATTTGTCTTTTAAAGGGTAGAAAACATTGTGGGAAAAGAAGAAAATGCTGGCTGCCAGCATTTTCTTCTTTTCCTACAATGTTTTCAAAAGGCTTTTTTCTTTGGGTCGTTAAAAGTTGGGATTGTGTGGTAAAGAGTTAAATTTTGAAAAATCGTGTCTGTGCTAAAAGAGATAAAATTTGCCCACCCAAATTTGCTCATAATGATATCATGTCTGGATATTATTCATACAACAAAATTTTAGACTAGTCCAAGTTCAAAGCATTTGCAGATGATGCAGAAATAAACATGACTCAAAAAACGAAATACATTTTTGGATGGGTTGAAAACATTGTGCGAAAAGGAGAAAGTGCTGGTTACCAGCATTTTCTCCTTTTCCTGTAATGTTTCCAAAAAGGCTTCTTCGTAAGGGTCATTAGACATGGAATTCAGTAGTAAAGGGTTAAAGTGCCTTTCAGAACTACAGTTATGCCTTTACAGCCAGTATAGACCATGATCAGACTGCATAAAATGTGCAATCTGATCTCTAATCTACACTGTCTGCTTTGCTGAGACATTCTGGACACAAGCAATCTTGATATTGCAATTATTTCTGAACTGGAATATACATGTACCGCTGGGTTTATTAGGCACTATAAGGGTTTATTCTTAACTCTTTACCACACAATCCCGAGTTTTAACGACCCTGAGGGAAATGCCTTTTGAAAACATTGCGGGAAAAGAAGAAAATGCTGGTAAACAGCATTTTCTCCTTTTCCCACAACGTTTTCTGCCATTTCAAAAGCAAATTACATCATTTGAGTCACATTTAATTTGTCATCTGCAAATGCTTTCAAGTCTAAACTTTGATCATATGGTAAAGAGTTAAATCTTTAATCTGCTGCTCTTGGAATATTTTGAAGTCTATAGTGCGCTAATGACCCGCAGGGAGTGGTCATTTTTGACCCCATGTCTTTAACTCTTTACCAATCAACAAAATTATAGACGGTTCCAAATTGATAGCATTAGCAGAAAACAAACCGAAAGCTGATAAAACAGTGGGATTTGGCTTTAAGAGAATAGAAAAAATTGTGGGAAAATGAGAAAATGCTGGTTACCAACATTTTCTCTTTTTCCTGGTATGTTTTCAAAAGCCTTCTACCTGAGGGTTGTTAAAACTTTGGATTGTTTTAGGGTTAATTTGAACAATCTCAGTGGTAGAGGACATCATTAGATGGTGCCCTTGGCAAACCTTGGGTGATCCGTTGATCAAGTCCCTCGGCAATATCGCGTAGCTTGACATGTACCTACATGGTACATTTCTTTGCTGGAAATACACCGTTTTACTGTCTTTTACTTTTTACCACACAATCCCGAGTTTTAACGATCCTGAGAAAGAGGCCTTTTGAAAACATTATGAGCCATATCTAATTTGTCGTCTGTAAATGCTTTCAGTTTGGACAAGAGTAAAATTTGTCTTGTGGTGAAGGGCTAAAATTGTAACACTCCACTTAAAAAAAGAAAATGCTATTCACAATTTTCTGTTGGAATCTTTCTAAATACATTTCTGATGACAAACAGTTTTTACATCTATTTTGTAACTAGATCGATCAGTTCTGATGGCATTTTTATGCGACTGGTTGCTTAACACCATTGCTGTCGTTGCCACCCCACCCCCCCCATACGGACGAGGTTAGATGTAGTTACGGAGTTGGCCTAGTTGTGATGAGTGTAGATGGTGCTAAATGATAAATTATTATTGCACTAAGTATTTTCACAAATAGGGCTGTTAATCGTATGGAAGCATTCAGATAGCAGTTATTTTGTTTGTTTGTTTGATAAATTGTTTGTTCCTTTGAATCTGGCCTTGATTGTTTGCTAGATAGTTACTTTGGATTTGGCATTGTTTGTTTAATAGATTGTTTGTTTGTTTGTTGGAATCAGGCCTTTATGGTTCTTTCCAAACTTTATCAGTCACCTCAATAACCCCTTACCAAACAAAAAGCATTGAAAGCACTGGAGTGGCATTTGTCAAGGAAGCCATTGTGTTGATTTGATAATTTGAAAACTAAACTACAGAAATAGTTTCAAAATATTTGCTTGAAGTCAACCTACTAATAATTCATGCATAATCTAATAGAGTAGGTGCAAACTTGTGGGACAAACAAGCCATGGCAAACAAGCCCAGGGACAAATAAGCCCTGGAACAAACTGGTTTTGGGACGAATAAGCACGGAATCGATTGGCTAGGAGACAAAGATCGTGTGTATCATTATGCGAAAAGAAAGCCATTGCATATCAGATTATTTTCAATGAAAAGAAGTGTTTCCACGATCGATGGCTTAATTCAATTCATTTTGATATGCCAATTTCAATTTTATATCTGAGTGCAATGGAATCACTATTTGTCTGAGAAAAATTGAGTTTAATTGGGTTTACTTCCTGTGGTTTTGCACAAATTACGATACATGATTTTCAAAATGCTGTATTGAACTTATAGTTGCAATGTCTTTAACAAATGCCACAAAAACCCCCTCCATATTGAAAGCATTTGCAGACGGCATGTTGGATGTCATTAATGAGATGATGTTTTTATTTTAAATAGTAGAAAATATTTTGGAAAAAACAGAAAATGCTGGTTTACCAGCATTTTCTCCTTTTTGCACAATGTTTTCTAAAGCCTTTTTCCTCAGAGTTTTCAAAGACAGACATTATCATACGAGCAGCATTGAATTTGTCATGTGTACAAGAGTTAAGAGAAAACTCATACATGACATTCTTTGGTTTCATAGTTTCTAGTGCAAGGCTTGGGCTCTTTAGTGCATTGCTCAAGGACACTCCGATGCTTTTAGTGCGACCAGAAGGAATCAAACCTGGATTTGGGTTTGGATTACTACGTTGCTGATGTAGAGAGTTGCACTGTTATATTGATGGTGCAGGGTTCGATCCTCTGATGAGTCGGGGTTCAACCTTTGGCAATGCCCACATCATGACGCAACTACTGGTTTTGAAGTTTCCAGGAAACAATCATAAAGTATGACTGAGAAAAGTTTTAAGAACTTGTTTCACAATGGATGTGAATAGATATGAGTCATGCTGTGGCAAAGGGGGGTTTAATGCATTTCCTTGATACATTATACCAAGCAAGAAATTATAATATCATCAATCCATAACATGCATTTCGTCTAACTACAGGCCTTTGAAACTGCATTGTTCTATCACGGAACACTAAAATTTTCCTTGCTCGATCATCAAACACATTTGCACATTGTTGCATCACCTGTATATCACGGAACATTCAAATTTTCATTTACACCGTTACTACGAATAGTACATTGGCAACTGCCTCCACATTGTATATAATAAGACCTACTATATACGATGTAGAGGTAGTCACCAATGTGCTATTTATAGTAATGGTGTCCGCTAAAGAAAATTCAATTATCCCGTGATAGACTAATGGAATTTCAGTCGCCTATGGTCTAACAATGGACAGAATCATAAGGTACACTGGTTCTTTGATATGCAGAAAATTGACCAATAGCAAAAAGTTTCAGCCCAGGTCAGCCTGTATGGACTGCACAGGCTGATCTGGGTTGATACTATTTTGCAGATCATGCATTAACTCTTTGCCATACAATCCTCACTTTTAACAACTTTGGGAATGGAGACTTTTGAAAACATTGTGGGAAAAGGAGAAAATGCTGGTAACCAGCATTTTCTCCTTTTCCCACAATGTTTTCTACTCCATTGAAGACAGACTTCATCACTTGGGCCACTTTTGAATTGTCATCTGCAAATGCTTTCACTTTGGTGGATTCCAAAATTTTGCTGTTAATGTGTTAAGCCACCTTTTCACAGAGCAAGGCTTATTTATTTAATACAGGATTTCCTGATAACAACTCAGTTCCTTTTACTATTGAGCCATAGAGAATGCCAATGAGGAAGTTGAGAAAGAGTACCCCGACCCTTATTGTTTTCTAGAAGGAAAAGAAAATTGCATAATAAATTTGTTCCGCCTTTATAAAACAATCATCTTTTAACCCTTCACCACAAGACAAAATTGTACACTTGTTCAAATTGAAAGCACTTGCAGACGACAAATTAGATATGGCTCATATGGTAAGATTTGTCTGTGATGGGGCAGAAAACATTGTGGGAAAAGGAGAAAATGCTGTTACCAGCATTTTCTCCTCTACCCACAGTGTTTTCAAAGGGTTTCTTTGTCAGGGTTGTTAAAAACTTAGGATTGTGTGTTAGAGTGAAATGACCTTGAAGAAGACGGCTTCAGAAAACATGGGAAAAGGAAAAAATGCTGGTAACCAGCTTTTTCTTCTTTTTTTTCACAATGTTTTTCTACTCTTTAAAAAAAAAAAATCATTATGTGCACCACTTTTAATTTGTCGTCTACAAATGCTTACAATTTGGACAAGTCTAGAATTTTGTTTTTTGGTAAAGAGTTAATCAGTTCACTATAACATAATACAGAATCAGGTGACAGTCTTCGATTCATTGCATCAGACAACATAATTTTGTGTCTAGTCAGATTGTGTCGGTTATAGACAAGATTTAATCATCCATTTTCACATTCCAGAATGTAATAAACCCTTTGCCACACTATTCTGAGTTTTCTTTCAGGCAATTTTTTGCCTCTTACCTCTGATGCATGTGAGAAAAAGTAGTCAGTGATTTGAAAAAAAAGTTGTGTCAGTACTAGCGTAGGAAAGCCATGAAACACATGCGTAGGTGCACTGACCGTCGTGATATGACCTAAGCTGTTAAATTGGCATTAAATTCCAATACAAACTAAACAAGCAAAAAATCCCGAGTTTTAACGGCTCTAAGATAGAATTCTCTTGAAAACATTGTAGAAAAAGAATAAAGTGCTGGTTACCAACATTTATACCTTTTCCCACAGTGTTTTCTACCGTTAAAAAAAGCAAAGTTTGTCACTAGAACCCCATTTAATTTGTTGACTGCTAATGCTTTCAATTTGGACAAGGCTTGAAATTTGTTGTCTGGTAAAAGGTTAATAATGTTAAGTGACATCTTTCATCCTGCAGCTTACACCTTTCAAAAACATGGTGGCAAAAGTTTGAAATTGATCATATCGGGTAATTTCCACTTTAGCCACAAGATTATCACTACATGAATGTATCTTAACTCTTTACCACACAATGCCGAGTTTAACGACCCTGAAGAAGAAGGCTTTTAAATACATTGTGGGAAAAGAAGAAAATGCTGGTAACCAGCATTTTCTTCTTTTCCCACAATTTTTTCAATGATATTAAAGACAGATACCATTAATTGTGCCCCATTTTTGTTATTTGTCATCTGCAAATGCTTTCAGTTTTGGCTGGTCTGAAATTTTGTCGTGTGGTAAAGACTTAAATGAATGTATTCAAATTTGTGGGTAAAGTTAGGGTTATTTGCCATTTTGAGACCTTTCAAAATAATCCTGTCAATCTTTCAGAGTTCAGCTTCAAATTACTGATGGATATTTTTCTATACAGATTACAACTCACTTGTTTTACTAGCCAGTTAAGTGATAGAGGGCCATGAAGGCCCTCTTGTTCACAAATCTGGTAGTAATAGAGAATATAGTTCTGTTATGTTTGCAGAAAATAGTTTTGTTATGTACATGTACATGTATATTGTCATTCTGTATTTCTACTTTCAGGTACATGCTTATATAATTAGCAACCTGAAGAAAGACATGCCATCTATGTTTGGTAAAGACTCCAAAAAGAAAGAGTTGATCAAGCATCTAGGTGACAATTACGCCACAATTGAGCGAGAGCAAGGTATTTCCCGTGGGGATTTCCCTGAGTTAAAAAGAATGCAGGAACAACTCCTTCAACAGGACTTTACAAAGTTTCATCAGCTAAGGCCAAAACTGATAGAAACTGTCGATCAAATGCTCGCACAGGATATTGCAAGACTGATGGAAATGATACCATTGGAAGAGCAGCAAAATGCCAACGGTGAAAATGGGGCTCCGGACAGAGGCAATGTGGAAGGTGGAGCATTTGAGGCATACAAAGAAAGTCCATTTGGATTTGGTCGGGGTGAAGGTGCCGATGCCGGTAAGGGTGAACATGAATGGATTGTCAATCAGAAACGTGATCAGTATGATGAAGTGTTTGATAAGTTAAATCCAGTCAACGGCAAAGTGAGTGGGGCCGCAGCCAAGGCAGAAATGGTGAAATCCAAATTACCGAATTCAGTACTCGGTAAGATTTGGAAACTATCGGACATTGATCGTGATGGAATGTTAGATATTGATGAGTGGGCACTTGCTAATCATTTAATTAGCATTAAAATGGATGGTCATGACTTACCCAATGAACTGCCACCACATTTAGTCCCCCCATCAAAGAAAAATGGCTTTGCTGATTGAACATGTAGTGAAAGTTAGTGAAATCTGGAACAGTTTGATAAGGTGAAATAAATGACCTCTCAAAACCTGCAAAAAACACAGAAACTGCTGCACCCATGGAGATCTAATGCAATGATTGTTACCAATTAATTTCTTAACTCTTTACCAAACAACAAAATTTTGGACACATCCAAATTGAAAGCATTTGCAAATGACAAATTAAATGTTTACAAATTATGAAATTTGTCTTTGAAAGAGTAGAAAAAATTGTGGGAAAAGGAAAAAATGCTGGTAACCAGCATTTTCTCCTTTTCCCACAATGTTTTCAAATGTCCATTTCCTAGAGGTGGTTAAAACTCGGGATTGTACAGTAAACTGTAAAGGGTTAACCCTTCACCATATGACAAAATTTTAGACTCATCCATATTGAAAGCATTTACAGACAACTATTTCAGTGTGATAGAAATACCAGGATTTCCCCTAAAAAAGGTAGAAAACTTTGTGGGAAAAGCAGAAAATGCAGCATTTTCTCCTTTCCCCTGTTGTTTTCAAAAGCTCTCTTTTCTCAATGGCTTCAGCATTGGACTCTGGTAAAAGGTTACCAATTTGCATACGGTCTAATATTGTAACAACCCTGAGTAACATAGCTTTTGAAAACATCTTAGGAAAAAGAAAACATGTTATTAACCAGTATTTTCTCTTTTTCTTTTTCCAGAAATCCCACCATGTAACCATTATTAGACTCTGTACCACACAATCCCAAGTTTTAATGAGAAGAAGGGCTTTTGAAAACATTACGAGAAAAGGAGAAAATGCTGGTAAACCAGCATTTTCTCCTTTCCCCTCAATGTTTTCTTGCCCTTCAGAGTCAAATACCAATACTCAGGCCACATTTTATTTGTTATCTGCAGATGCTTTCTATTTGGACAGGCCTAAAATTTTGGTGTGTGGTAAAGGGTTAATTTGTTGTGCCAGTGCTTTTAGTATTGAAGAGTGTAAAATTTTGTTGTCGGGTAAAGAGATGTTTCAATGTTTGTGTGACTTAATTTTTCAAAGCTACTTAATTAAGTACCGTGGAAAACGGTGTAGTAGGAGTCCTACTTTTTATGTTACATGTTTTCAGACCTCCAGATAAAAAGGGAGTGATAGTATTCTAAATCCATCATTTCTCTTCCAAACCCTATGTCGTGGGTACTCATTAGAATCGTCTCAATGAGACGGTTCTAACGAGTACCCATAACATAGGGTTCATTGGAGAGTGATTAATATTTTCAATTTTGAAATCAAAATCACTCCCTCTATCTGGAGCTCTGATGTATTTGTATTTGCCTAAAACTGTTTCCTGTGCTCATACACTGGACCAATTTTAGTTTCTACAGACTGTTTGTGGAGAATCATATGTACAGCTATAGAGACCAAACCTGTGGTTAAAATCCGTTGTGGTGAAAGAAGAAAATGCTGGTGCCCAATGTAGGGGTACTAGCATTTTCTCCTTCTCCCACAAAGTTTTCAAGAACCTGTTGTCTCTCAGGGTGGTTGAACTGATTTTGTGTGGTTAAAGGTTAAACCACATAGGCAGGCAGGGAGGTATCAAGATCAGACTGCTCTATGCAGAGGAAAAATTTTAAATCAGGGAGACAAGACCTGAAATTTCACGCTTACAATCTAATCTTAAACATTCATTTATAGTGTTACATTCTTTCTTTGCAAATATTATTTAACTCTTTACCATTATGATCCTGTGTTTTATTGTGTTTGAGAAAGTAGTCTTTTGAAAACGTGTGGGAAAGGAGAAAATGGTGGTAACCAGCATTTTCTCCTTTTCCCTCAATATTTTCTATCCTAGTAAAAAAAGAAATTTCAGCTCATTTTTATTTCAGTTTTAAAATTCTTGCCTACATAATGCTTTTCATGTAGAATAGCCTAACATTTTGCTGTCTTGGAAAGGAACAAACTTATTTTATCCTTTAACTATGAAAATACTTAATTTTTACATCCTTGGCATTTGTATAAGATGCATGTTAATCTGCTTGCCAATACTTGGTTGATTTTTAAAACTTAACTAACAAGCATGTGTTTTTCAACCCGGAACAAAAAGGCCTTTAACCCTTTACCACACAATCCTGACTTTTTACAACCCAGAGGATGAAGGCTTTAAAAACATTGTGGGAAAAGGAGAAAATGCTGATAATCAGCATTTTCTCCATTTCCCACCATGTTTTCTATCCTTACAACTACAAACTTTAATTTTTGAGTCACCCTTTGTCGTCCGCAAATGCTTTCAGTTTGGACTAGTCTAGAATTTGGTCATCTGGTAAAGAGTTAAATATTGACCCTTTCCACACAATCCAGACTTTTAATGACCCTGAAGAAGAAGCTTTTGAAAACATTGTAGGAAAAGTAGAAAATGAGGTGACCAGCATTTTCTCCTTTTCTCACAATGTTTTCTTTGCTTCAAAAAGCACATTCCAATTTTTGAGTTACATTTACATGTACTTTGGCATATGTAATGGCCTTCGAATTCCACCAGCGAAACCTTTTGTCATATGGTAAAGAGTTAAGAGAAAAAGAGAAAACTGGTTACCAGCATTTCCTTGTTTAACCCTTTACTACATAATCCCTACTTTTTACGAACCTGGGAAAAAAGCCTTTGAAAACATAGTGGAAAAAGGAGAAAATGCTGGCGACCAGCATTTTGTCCTTTTCCCACAATGTTTTCTACCCTTCCAAAAACAAATTTTAATTTTTCAGTCATGTTTGTTTTGTCTTCTGCAAATGCTTTCAATTTGGACAAGTCTAGAATTGTGTCGTTTGGTAAAGAGTTCACCCATTACCACACACACAGGAGTTTTAACGACCCAGGGAAAGACTTTTGAAAACATTGTGGGAAAAGGAGAAAATGCTGAGTTACATTTAATTTATCATCTGCAAATGCTTTGAATTTGGACCAGTCTAAAATTTTGTCGCATGGTAAAGAGTTATGTACATTGTTTTGAACCAGCATTTCCTCCTGAACTCTTTACCAAACAACAAAATTACTAGAATGGCCCAAATTGAAAGCATTAGCAGAGGACAGAATTTGACTCAGAAATTGGAATTTCTTTATGGTTGGATAGAAAACGTTATGGGAAAAGGAGAAAATGCTTGTTACCAGCATTTTCTCCTTTTCCCACAATGTTTTCAAAAGGCTTCTTCCTCAGGATTGTTAAAAGTTGGGATTGTGTGGTAGAGAGTTAAAGTACATGTATGTTGTTTGTTATCAAGCCTATCAAAAAACAAATCCCATCATTTGAGTGACTTTTAGTTTACAGTCTGCATATTCTTTTAAAATGTACGTGTCTAAAATTTTGTCGTTTAGTAAAGAAAAGGAAAAAAAATAAAAAAAACTTGTAGTGTCTTTGAATGTATAGGTTAAAAAGCCATTTTGCAGGCAAATAGGAATTAAAGGATTCTTGTAAGGTGCTTTTTCCTTCTTTTTTTTTTTAACAAACTTAACTTTTTAATCTGATTATGCACTGCTTTAACCTGGTAACCAGCATTTTCTCCTTTTACCACAATGTTTTCTACCATTTGACATACAAATTCCATCACTTGAGCCATACTTAATTTCTTGTCTGCAAATGCTTTCAATTTGGATGAGTCATAAATTGAAAGTAACTCTATTCTAGACAACAAATTGTTGACTTTTTCAAATTGAAAGTAACTGCAGATGACAAATTTGAAATAGGTTTCCACTGATGAATACCATTATCAACTCTTTACCCCACGACAAAAATTTAGACTTGTCCAAATTGAGAGCATTCACAGACGACAATGTAAACATTACTCAAATGATGGAGTTTGTCTTTGATAGGGTTGAAAACATTGTGGGAAAAGGAGAAAATGCTGGTTACCAGCATTTTCTCCCTTTCCCACAATGTTGTCAAAAGTCTTTCTCAGGGTCGTTAAAAGTCGGGATTGTGTGGTAAAGAGTCATTTAATTAATTTTTCCCCTTTTTCCACAAAGTTTTCTACCCTATAACACAATGCAAAACTGTCCTTTAACCCTTTACCAAACAGTCCCATGTTTTAACGACCCTGTAATAGAAGGCTTTTGAAAACATTGTGGGAAAAGGATGAAATGCTAATAACCAGCATTTTGTCCTTTCCCCACAACGTTTTCTTACCTTTCACAGACAAATTTCATCTTTCCAGCTATATTCAATTTGTCTCCTGCTACAGCTTTAAATTTTGCCCTTTCCAAAACTTTGTCGTATGGTAAAGAGTTAATAAAGTAGAAAACATTGTGGCAAAACAAGAAATTGCTGCTTTGGGGCATTTTCTTCTCTTCCCACAATGTTTTCAAAAGCTTTCTTCCTCAGGGTAGGAATTGTGTAGAATAGGGTTAAGGGAATTCTAATGGTAAACGGTAACAAAAAGTTCTGGTAAGTTCATGAAACGGAAAACCCCCAGATTGTTTTATGTCTAAACAATCTTTCTGAAAACATCAACAATTTATAAATGTATCAAGCTTGGGTCAGTATGCTTATTATATATACAGAACACATGTAATTAACCCTTTACCACACGCATTTCCCTTTTTAGCTTGCATAGATGGAGTTCAGGAGGAGGAGCCATTGCACTACCCTGGGGTGTCAGCATTAGCATTGGGGTCAGCATACACGTTTACATTCAAGTTTTTTAAGAGTTCCCATCTTCAAAATGAATTAATGGATTTGGTTCATATTTGGTATGAAGATAGATAGAGGTCCAATGTATCTTTCCACAATATCCGCCCCCATGCCCATAATCTGAAGGTCAAGGATATTGGTAATAGGAGAAAATGCTGGTAACGAGCATTTTCTCCTTTTCCCACAATTTTTTCTAGTCTTTCAGACACAAATTTCATAATTTCTGCTGCATTTTATTTGTCGTCTGTGAATTCTTCCGATTTGGACCAGTCTAAGATTTTGTTGTTTGGTTACGAGTTAAGAGCTGATGTTTTAGAAACCATGTGATGGATTTGGTTCATATTTGGCTTGATGAATGATGCAGGTCCATTAAGTTTCATTGAGAAATACCCTAGCATGCCCATGCCCAAGATCTTGAGGTCAAGGTCACAGATTTTGAAATTTCATTTTAAAGTTGTTAAAGACCTGTTTTCCAGACCAAATGATTGATTTGTTTCATATTTAGAATGATGATTGATCATTCAGCTTTACCCCTGCCCATGCCTGTTGCCAAAAGGTCAAGGTCAACATGGTTTGATACTTTTTGCTACATGTAAATTTTCTGCATGTCAAAGAGCACCATTCTTTCTCTTGATTCGTTTGATGTAGACAAAATCAGAATTGATCTTTATTATGCCACAACTTCCATAACCCTTTACCACACAATCCCGACATTTAACGACCCTGAGGAAAAAGCCTTTTGAAAACATTGTGGGAAAAGGAGAAAATGCTGGTTACCAGCATTTTCTCCTTTTCCTTCGGTGTTTTCTACTCATCAAAAAAACATTCAATTCTTGAGAAACATTTATTTTGTCGTCTGTAAATGCTTTCAAATTGGACTGGTCTAAGATTTTTTCGTTTGGTAAAGAGTTAACATATTGTATTACAAAGATGTAGTAAATGCCCTTTCCCTAGATAACTGCTCAATTTATTGTTTTTGACGGCAAAAAAAATTTGCATAACCGTACACAGAGTAGATTTTAGCTGTCTGATATTGATCTACATTGTCTGCAAAAGCTACTAGATATGGTGTCTTAGATGTTATACTGGAGTAATTGTTCTGTGATCATATTCAGTGTTTATTTACATTTTTTTTTAAGTTCAATAGAATGCTGAAAGTTACAGTCAAAATCTGTGGTTGCAGGAAACATTTATGATGTAACATTGATAAACATGTACATGTACCTATATGTACCTCAGTGTGTATAACTTTAACTCAATAAACCTTTCATTAACAGTTTATATTACTGTTTGTTTTTGGAAATAAATGTTTAAAACCATGAACCATGACAAGATAATATTAACATTTTTGAGTTGAGTTTATAAATTATCTGTTCATGGTGGGTGATTTTGAACCTGTTATCCCAAACAAACAATAATATACAGGTAAACTGATTATGAAAGGTTTATCAAGTGAGAGTTATATTATTTGTACTATTGTATATTAACCAATTTACAAATATACATGTAAAATTGACAGCATATGCTTGTAAAAAAGGACATAGGATTATGTTAGCTTAGAATATCTCTCAAAACACTTTTTACCAGACAACAAAATGTTAGACCTGTCCAAATTGAAAGTAGTTGCAGATGACAAAAGTGGATGAAATGATGGCATTTGTTTTTGAAGAGGATAGAAACAATTGTGGAAAAAGGAGAAAATGCTGGTTATCAGGATTTTATCCTTTCCCATGATGTTTTCAAAAGCTCTATTCCCTGTGGTTGATAAAACTCAGGACTGTATGGTGACGGGTTAGCTCTTTACCATACAATGCCATAATTTTACAATTCTGAAGAAGATGGCTTTTGAAAACATTGTGAGAAAAGGAGGAAATAATGGTAACCTTTTCTCCTTTTCCAACAATATTTCTATCCTTTTAGGGACAAATTCCATGGCTTCAGATGCAGTTACTTAAAAATCTGCATAGCTATCAAAAAAAACTTAGTATAAAGTTTTGTCATGTGGTGAAAGGTAAAAATCTCACAGGGTAGATTACAGATCATTCTGGGCAAATTAAATCTTTGCCAGACGACAAAATTCTAGACTGGTCCGAATTGAAAGCATTTTCAGAAGACAAATGTGGCTGAGGTGATGGGATTCGTCTGTGATAAGAAAGAAAACATTGTGGGCAAAGGAGAAAATGCTGGTTATCAGCAGTTTTCTCCTTTGCCCCACAATGTTTTCAAGTCTTCTTCTCCAGGGTTGTTAAAACACAGGATTGTTTGGTAAAGGATTCTGCAGTCTGATTGTAGTCTATCCAGCTAGCATATTCATTCTATATTGCAGTTTGTCTGCAATGGGTGTTCAGAAACTTACATGGATTCAATGTACCACTAGTGTGCAAGAATTACTATTAGTCAATCTCAGAAATTTGATCTTTTATCAAACAAATCTTCACCACTTTTCACGGTATAGAAAAACTAGGTTTATGACCCAAAGGTAGATGGCTTTAAAAACATCATTGGAAAAGGAGGAAATGTTGGGTAACCCACATTTTTGTCTTTTCCAAAAAAAATTTTTTTTTTTTCTCTTTTAAATACAATTCCATCATTTGTGCAACATTTAATTTCTTGTCTGCAAAATTTAATGCTTTTGATTTGCATGAGTGGTTTTCTATCTTTACTTTTGAGCCATGCTCTGTGAAAGGGGGGCTACATGCATCTGCAAAAAGTATCGACCCAGGTCAGCCTGGTGCAGGCTGACCTGGGCGGAAACTTTGCGCTACTGGTAAATTTTCTGCATGTACAAGGACCAGTCTATCTCATGATTCAGTTGGTCAACAGAGAAAATGGATTTTATGGATCCACAATTACGTGATGACTTGGCTTGGTATCATGGATCACGGAGATGCCTTAACCCTTTCCCAAATGACAAATTTTGGAATGGTCCAAATTGAAAGAGTTTGCAGACGACAATTTTGAATTTGATGAAAATGGCAGAAAGGTCTCAAAAAGGGTAGAAAACACTGTGGGAAAAGGAGAAATTGCTCGTTACGAGCAATTTCTCCTTTTCCCACAGTGTTTTCAAAAGACTTGTACTGCAGGCACGTGAAAACCAGGGCTTGTTTGGGAAAGGGTTAAGCCCCCTTTTGCCAGCTCAGCTCATTTTATTTAGTCATTTTATTTTATCTGTATATGAATGAACCCTTTATCAAAATGATGCCCTGTTTTTTAAGAACCTTGAAAAAAAAAGTTCTGTTCAAATAATTGTGGAAAGAGGAGAAAATTCTTGTATCCAGATTTTTTCTGCTTTTCCTACATTGTTTTCTGCCCTTTTAAAGAGTACAGGAGTACTCCAAATATTTTAGTTTGTTGTCTGCAATTGTTTTTAGTATGCACAAATCTAAATTTTTTGCATGGTAAAAGTTGAAATATAAAGTTTACTAGGATCTTGCCTTTTGGATTGTTAACCTTTTACTGCACAATGCCACCTTTTGGTGACCTTTGGAAAGAAGTCTTTTGAAAACATTGTGGAAAAAGGAGAAAATGATGGTAACCAGCATTTTCTCCTTTTTTTCCCCACAATGTTTCCTACCCTATTAAAGAAAAAATGCACCATTTGAGCCACATTGAAATTGTCGTCTGCAAATGCTTTCAATCTTGTCAAATCTAAAATTTTGTTGTCTGGTAAAGGGTTAAGAACATTATTGGGTGCTTTGGGAAAAGTATTTATTAATTACCCTTAACCAAACAATTCTTTGTTTTTATAGACCCTGAGGAAGACAACTTTTGAAAACACTGAAGGAAAAGGAGATCATGCTGGTAACCAGCTATGGTAATTGGCATTTTCTCCCATTGCATGCTGTCAAGATGTATCACATAATTTGACAGCTTTTATTTGTTGTCGGCATATGCTTTCATTTTGGGCTTGTCAAAAATCTTGTCATCTGGAAAAGAGTTAAATTTTATGGAAGTCTATCACAAGTTGCTTTTTGTTGTGTGGCATGAAGCCAGGGGCATTTAGCCTTTTCTCTAAATTGTTACAACTGATCAAATGGCTTGTCTTAGAATGTCTTGGACAAGTAGATTGCAAGTCTTAAATTTTATCTCACCTTAACCCTTAACCACACAATCCCAAGTTTAAACAACCAGAGGATTAAAGCATTTTGAAAACATTGCGAGAAAAGCAGAAAATGCTTGTAACCAGCATTTTCTCCTTTTCCCACAATGTTTTCTACCTGGAAAAGAGGAAAAATACCGGTCACTAGCATTTTCTCCTATTCCCACTATGTTTTCTACCCTACAAAAAAGAAATTTCGATTTTTTAATCGCATGTTTGTTGTCATCTGCAAATGCTTTCAATGTGGACAGTCCTAAAATTTTGTTGGGTCCTGCATGGCTCAGAGGTAAAGTGTGGGACTCGTAACCTGGAGGTCCCAGGTTTGAGCCCCACTAGATCTGCTGGGCTCTTCATGGGAATGTCCTTGGGCAAGACACTTCAGAGCCCAAGCCTAGTACTGGTGAAACCCAGGAAATACATAAATATTATGAGCTGTCACAGTGATATGACTGAAATAATGTTGAAAGCAGCGTAAATCACTCAACCTAAAATTTTGTCGTATGGTAAAGAGGTCAAATTTCATGACACCGTGTTTGCAAAGAGTGTGACTTTTATAACACCATTATGGTTTCATTAACTCTTTCCCAAACGACAAATTTTGGACTGGTAGAAATTGAAAGAGTTTGCAGAGGACAATTTTAAATTTGATGAAAATGGCAGAAAGTTCTCAAAAAGGGTAGAAAACACTGTGGGAAAAGGAGAAATTGCTCATTACGAGCAATTTCTCCTTTTCCCACAGTGTTTTCAAAAGACTTGTACTACAGACACGTGAAAACCAGGGCTTGTTTGGGAAAGGGTTAACTCTTCACCAAATGACAAATTTTACACTGGTCCAAATTGAAAGCATTTGTATACGACAAAGTTGCCCCAAATGATGAAATTTGTCCTTGATAGAATAGAAAGCATTGTGGGAAAAGGAGGTTACCAGTATTTTCTCCTTTTCCCACAGTATTTTCAGAAAACCTCTTCACAGGAGTCATTAAACTCAGGATTGTGTGGTAAAATAAAATAAGCACAGAAGATAGAACCAGCCCAAGAATTTGTCCAAATTCCACCATTTTGCTATGCAATGTGCAGAAACAAAAACCATCTGATTGTCCCCCATGATATACATCATATGCAAAAATATCCATGCGTCTTTGATACTGACTGTGAATGTCTGTTTCATTTATTTGCCATTATAAAGCTTAACCCTTTCCCAAACGACAAATTTTGGACTGGTCCAAACTGAAAGAGTTTGCAGACGACAATTTTAAATTTGATGAAAATGGCAGAAAGTTCTCTAAAAGGGTAGAAAACACTGTGGGAAAAGGAGAAATTGCTTGTTACGAGCAATTTCTCCTTTTCCCACAGTGTTTTCAAAAGACTTGTACTGCAGACACGTGAAAACCAGGGCTTGTTTGGGAAAGGGTTAACTCTTTACCAAGCGACCAAATTGTAGACTTGTCCAAATTTAAAACATTTGTAGACAACAGTTCAAAGGTAGCTCAGACAATAATGCCTGTCTTTCATAGGGCAGAAGACATTGTGGGAACAGGAGAAAATGCTGGTTACAAGCATTTCTCCTCTTCTCACAATGTTTTCAAGTCTTCTTCCTCTAAACTCGGGATTGTTTGGATAAGGATAAGGATTAATATCTCCTCCAATTTAACTCTTTACCCACCAACCACATTTAAGATTACTCCAAGTTGAAAGCATTTGCAGACAAGAAATTACATACGACACAACAAATGGGATTTTCTTTAAAATGGGATTTGCTTTAAAAGGGTAGAAAAGATGATGGGAAAAGGAGAAAACGCTGAGTACCAGCATCTTCTTTCATTTCCCATTATGTTTTCCAAATGACTCTTCTCCAAGGTCCTGAAAACACATGATTGATTTGGTAAAGAGTTTCACTGATTTGTTGTTTATAACTTTGAAATCATAATTATACAACATTAAGAACAACCAACGTAAATTCAGGGTTAACTCTTTACCAAATGACAAAATTTAAAATAGTTCAAATTGAAAGCATTTGCAGATGACAAATAAAATGTAGCACAAATGATGAAACCTGTCTTTGAAAGGGCAGAAAAACATTGTGGGAAAAGGAGAAAATGCTGGTTACCAGCATATTTGCCTTTTCTGACAATTTCCTTTTCCTTGGGGGTTGTTAAAATTCGGCATTGTGTGGTAAAGAGTTAAAACATTATGGCAAGGCAAAAATTACTGGTTAGGAGAATTTTTTCCTTTTTCCACAATTTTACGTCAAGTTATTGAATTTACTCTGTGGTCTGTTTGTTAAGATTGAAGAAAGTTTCAATTTCTTCAGACATCTGAATAATCTTGATTTTATGCATGGCTTCATGTTATGTTGTATATCAAGCATTTTTTTGTACTTGGTTTTATTATTGATAATACAAGCTGTATGTATATGGTGAACATTCTATATGATGTTGACAGCAGACCAGTTTTTAGCTGTACTGACTGAAGACCAGGAAAGCTTATACAGTGGCATGCTTTCTTTAACTCATTACCAAATGACAATAATTTAGACTGGTCCAAATTGAAAGCATTTGCAGACAACAAATCAAAGGTGGTTCAAATGAAGAAATTTGTCCTGGATAGAGTAGAAAACATTTTTGGAAAGGTGAAAATGCTGATTACCAGCATTTTCTTATTTTCGAACGATGTTTTCAAAAGGCTTCTTCCTCAGGGTCGTTAGAAGTCGGGATTGTGTGGTAAAGGGTTAACCAAAGCTTTTTTGCAAACCTTGTAAAAAGGAGTTATAGGTGCTTTTTGTCAACAGTTAAATTTTCTGTTTTTCAAAGATCTTAGCTGGATTCTCAAAATAGCATGTGATTGTGTAGGTCTCAAAAAAAAAGCATAGTTTTATTTAAGACCAAAAATAACCTGTGTTATGTGTAGGCTATATGAATCTGTTGTAAGTCTAAGAACAGCCTTTGTGTTAATGAGTGTCGGCTTTTGAAAAGTCATCATTCACCTCTACTAGAGCCTAAATTAAGAAACCAAATTGTCAGAGATTGCAAGTGGTGAGAAAGTTGTGTACCACTCTTTCTCGAGATTGTAAAGTTTTAGACTTGTATCAATCGAAGGCATTTACAGATGACAAACTTACATTCATTTTGCACGCAACAGTTTCATCAAATTCAACAATAAGGATTTTCTTCTGCTATATCAGCTTTTTCACGAATTTTTCATGCAGAGCTTAGTATTCAACATTAGCTGCTGTTAAATGTATGGTTTATTTTCCTTTTTGGGGGTCAGACTCTTCATGGTATTTAACCCATGATCACAAAGTCATGACAAAATTTTAGACTTAGCCCAGATTCAAAGTATTTGCAGATTAAAAATCAAAAGTGGCCAGAATGATGGAGCTTGCCTTTCATAAAGTAGAAAACTGGGGGAAAAGGAGAAAATACTGATAACCAGCATTGTCTCCTCTTCCAAAAATGTTTTCAAAAGCCGTCTTGCCCAGGGTCATTAAAACATGGGCTTGTGTGGTAAAGCGTAAATACTAAGGTAAATACTCTTCAAAAGGATCCGTTGTTATAACTTTCATTCTGGAAAATGTTCCCAGTATTTGTTTTCAGAGTTACTAGCTTGGCTATTTTCAAAGAAAACCTGACATATTGTCATGGCCCTGTTGTTATCACTTGCTCATATTTTACAATATCTTTCTTCACACCTTGGCTACTTGTTAACTCTTTACCGAACAGCAAAATTTTAGACTTGACCAAACTGAAAGCAGAAGAGAAATTATCAATAGCTCGAAATTATGATGATGATTTCTTTCTTTGATTGGGTAGAAAGCACTGTGGGAATAGGAGGGAATACTGGTAACCTGAATTTTCACCTTTTCCCACAAGATTTTTCAAACGTTTTCCAGAAGAGTTGTTAAAGCTCAGGATTGTCTGGTAAAGGATTTATACCAAAAAAAGGTAACCCATATAACAAAGGCAGGTTATCCTGGAATATTTTTGAAACAGTTATGGCCCTTTTTATACTTAGTTTTCTCTGAAAAACCAACTGCAGCTGAGCAATGCCATGGCATCAGCATTGGTGACTTTTAGGTTGTAATTTTTTAATGATTGCATGTTATTGAATCCTAATATATACACATGTATTATGTAGGCTTTGTTTATTAGTTAACTCATTAATTGTTGTATGTATCATGTTAATTATTGTTTGTATGCCAAGAAGTGTAATGAAATTATAAATGAAAACCAAAATTTGCATTGAATTGGTTTTTGTTTTGCTTTTTAACTTTTAGGCTGCTAGACTCAACTCAAGGACCGTTTGAGGACAATGTAGATCAAAATCAGACTGCACAGAATGTGCAGTCTGATCTTGGATCTACACCGTCCAATAAGATATTGTTCTCCGAAAATAACTTTTAAATACAACATGTTAGATTTTAGATATCAGCTTGTAAGTTTCATTTAACTTATTTAGTAGTCTAAGGGTTTACCCTTTACCAGATGACAAAATTTTAGCCTTGTCCAAATTGACGGCATTTGCAGACGACAATTTCAGTGTGGATCAAATGGTGCAATTTTTCTTAGACAGGGTAGAAAACATGGTGGGAAAAGGAGAAAATGCTGGTTACCAGCATTTTCTCCTTTTCCCACGTTTTCAAAAGGCTTCTTTCCTAGGGTTTTTGCCAAAGGCCAGCGAGCCTATGTCATGGCACTGGGTCTATTGTGAATGCAACAGTGCATTGGTGCTTGCTTTAACTTATTTCAAACATTTTATCTGAAACTGCAGATCTAGTTTTGACCAAACTTCACAGAAAAGATCTTGCCTTATTCCTCTTCAGATTTGTTCAAAGAATTTGATTCTGTTAAAAACTTCCAAGCATTTTCTCTTTTCCTACATTGTTTTCAAAAAGCTTTTCTTCCGGGTCGTTAAAAAGTTGTTAAAATTCCTGATTGTGTAGCAGAGAGTTAACCCTTTACCACACAATCCCGAGTTTTAACGACCCTGAGAAAAAGGTCTTTTGAAAACATTGAGGGAAAAGAAGAAAATGCAGGCAACCAGCATTTTCTCCTTTTTGCACAATGTTTTCTATCCTTTCTAAAACAAATTTCAATTTTTGAGTCACATTTATTTCGTCATCTGCAAATTTTTTCAATTTGAACTAGTCTAAAATTTTGCTGTTTGGTAAAGAATTAAACAGTAACGTAGCTCAATGCTTGACACCAATGTGTCTATGGTTCAGTGCCCACCTCAGCCAAGTTTTATCTGAGGGTTGATGATACCCATTGCAATAGGGCTCATGCCTCTCTCATTGCTGAACTAAGGTAAATGACAAATGTGTCTCAAATGATGAGCTTTTTCTCTGAAGGAACAGATTGTGGAAAAAGGAGAAAATTCTTGTTAAAAGCGATTTTCTCCTTTTCCCACAATGCTTTCAAAAGCTGTCATTTAAGAGGGCTAAGGGTCATATGATTACTTACATGTGACTATGAATAATAAGTAGATAGTTTCAGATCTACAAGTGTTATATTTCAGTATGTTATACAATACTTATTACAAATGGAATTCTAACTAAAAAGCAGCAACTTTAAAAAATTTGAACTCTAAGACTGCCTTATAACAACTTCACTTTTTACCAAACAACAAAATTTAAGACTTGTCCATATTGAAAGCTTTTGCAGATGATTAATAACTGTGCCTCAATATTAGAAATTTATCTATGAAAGGGTAGAACACATGGGATAAGGAGAAAATGCTGGTTACCAGCATTTTCTCCTTTTCCCATGATGTTTTCAAGGGGCCTTTTTCCTGAGGATCTTTAAAACTTGGGATTCTGTGATAAAAGGCTAACCCATGTAGGTATCAAACTTTTTTAAATTGCTTGTGTGGTTAGTATAGATCGCCCAGCCAGGTAGCTCAGTGATTAGCGTATCTGACTCTTGACCTGGTGGTTGTGGTTCAGTACCGGCTTTTGAGGCAGACTTTCTTTCCTTCCATTTTTCACCTCTCACCTCTGATGCATGTGAGAAAAGTTGTCAGTGACTTCTAACGAAAGTTGTGAGAGTACTGGTGTCAGAAAGCCAGGAAACACATGCGTAGATGCACAGACCACTGTGATATGACCTAAGCTGTTAAAACGGTGTTAAAATCCAGTTCTAAGAAAGAAATGGTGTAGATCAAAATCAGACTGCACAGAATGTGCCTCTTTGTGGATATTCTAACAAAAATCAGCCTTGAAATTCATAGCACACCACTTCACCCCTCTCAGGTCAACTTGGACAATTTGGTATAACTCTTTACAACACAGTTCTGAGGTTTAAAGACCCTGAAAGAGAAGGCTTTTGAAAACATTCTGGGAAAATGCTGGTAAACAAGCATTTTCTCCTTTTCCCACAATCATTCTTCCTCTTAAAAAATTTCAATTTTTGAGTCGCAGTTAATTTGCTGTCTGCAAATGCTTTCAATTTGGATACATGTAAAATTTTGTTGTTTTGTAAAGAGATAAATACTGACAGCACAGTTACATCTTTCATAATTCTAGTTTTAATATCCTTTCATATCTTAACCCTTAACTCTTTAACACACAATCCTGACTTTTAACAACCCTGAGGAAGAAAACTTTTGAAAACATTATGGGAAAAGGAGAAAATGCTGGTAACCAACATTTTCTCCTTTTCCCACAATGTTTTCAAACCTTCCAAAAACAAATTTTAATTTTTCAGTCATATTTATTTTGTTGTCTGCAACTGCTTTCAAGTTGGACTTGTCTAAAATTTTGCCGTTTGGTAAAGAGTTAACTCTTTACCATTATGACAATTTAGGAACTGGTCTATTATGAAAACATTTGCAGACAACACAGTAAATGTGTCTCAGGTGATAGATTTGTCTTTAAAAGGGTAGAAAACATTGTTGGAAAAGGATAGAATGCTGGTCACCAGCATTTTGCCCTTTTCCCACGATTTTTTCAAAAGCCTTCTTCCTCATGGTCATTAGAGTGCAATTGTTAGGTCAAGAGAGTCAATGAAGTGAATCGGCAATTCCAGCCAGTGGTAAAAACCCGAATACTGCAATTTTCAAAGTTTTTTTGCAGCAAAAAGTAACCTTGTATCAGACAGTACAGATAAAAAATCAAACTGCAAAAGCACGATGAGTTGCATTTACAAGTCTGCGGCATAAATGCTGAAATTTTCTTCATCAAGGATCATATACTCAGTGGTAAAGTGAAGGACTCGTGACCTGGAGGCCCCAGGTTTGAGCCTCACTGGATCCACTGGGTTTTGAACTGGGTTTTTAGCTCCACTGGCCGAAGGCCAGCGGGCTTATGTCATGGCCCGGTGTCCGTCGTGCGTCCGTCCGTCCGTCCGTCCGTCCGTCAGTCCGTCCGTCCGTGCGTTAACTTTTATTTCAAACATCTTCTTCTCTGAAACTTCTCTGAAACTACCCATCCGATTTTCACGAAACTTCACAGAAATGATCCTGACATGGTCCTCTTCAGAATTTCTTGAAAGAATTTGATTCCTTCAAAAACTCTGGTTGCCATGGCAACAAAACTGAAAAATATTGGAAATCTTTAAAAATCTTCTTGTCTGAAACCATAAGGCATAGGGCTACCAAATGTAGCTTTATGTAGTAGACCTCTATCAAGTTTCTTCAAATTATAGCCCTGGGGTCAAAATTGGCTCTTCCCCAGGGGTCACAAGTTTTACATAGGCTTATATAGAGAAAACTTTAAAAATCTTCTTGTCTGAAACCATAAGGCATAGGGCTACCAAATTTGGCATGTAGCTTTATGTAGTAGACCTCTATCATGTTTCTTGAAATTATAGCCCTGGGGTCAAAATTGGCTCTTCCCCAGGGGTCACAAGTTTTATACATAGGCTTATATAGAGAAAACTTTAAATATCTTCTTGTCTGAAACCATAAGGCCTAGAGCTACCAAATTTGGCATTTAGCTTGATCTAGTTGGAGTCTACCAAAAGTGTCCAAAGTATAGTCCTGGGGTCAATTTGGCCTCATACTTGGAGGGGGGGGGGGGGTTCACAAGATTTACATAGGCTTACATAGGGAAAACTTTTAAATCTTGGTGTACACAGCCATAAGGCTTAGGCTACCAAATTTTGCATATAATTATAGCATTATTTAGTGGACAGTTACAAAGAGGGCCCAAGTTACAGCTCTAGGATCAAGTTTGGCCTTGCACCAGGGATCACAAGTTTTACATGGGTTTATGGAGTGAAAAGTTCAGAAACCATCTTGTTACCAGCCATAAGGCCAAGAACTCCCACATTTGGCATGTTATTCTTCTAATACAATATTCCCCATTTAGTCAGACTGTAGCCATGAGGTCAAAGTTTTATAAGGGCTTATATAGTGAAGACTTTTCTTCGTGGTTTATATTTATAAGCCAGTGGAGCGATACAGGGCCATCATGGCCCTCTTGTTCATGAGTGTCCTTGAGCAAGACACTTCAGAGACCCAGCCTAGTACTGGTGAAACCCAGGAAATACATGAATTCATGAGCTGTCGCGATGATATGACTGAGATAATGTTGAAAGCAGCGTAAAACACGATTCAATCAATCATTCAATATAGATATACACATCACAAGGACAAAATCATTGTAGTATGTGAAGAAATTTGAAAGAACATGTAAAGTGTATATGAACTGCGTACAGCTGCTCTATTTGTATTTGAATATTAAGACCAGTGCTCCAAACTTGTGGTACTCAAAATACCAGTAAGCAAATTTAACCCTTTCCCAAACAAGCCCTTGTTTTCACGTGTCTGCAGTACAAGTCTTTTGAAAACACTGTGGGAAAAGGAGAAATTGCTCGTAACGAGCAATTTCTCCTTTTCCCACAGTGTTTTCTACTCTTTTTGATAACTTTCTGCCATTTTCATCAAGTTTGAAATTGTCGTCTGCAAACTATTTCAATATGGGCCAGTCCAAAGTTTGTCGTTTGGGAAAGGGTTAAGTCATCATAAATTTGAAAAATTGTTAACTCTTTCATGAGACTCTTTTTATATTTGTAAATCAGTTTTTCCTCTAAAGTGTTTCTCGTCGGAAAAAATTTAAAAAAAAAAAGAATTGAAAAAATACAAGGTTTCAAGATACACATGAGCCAAGCTCTGGCAAAAGGGGTTTAATGCATCTCCACGATACATTATACCAAGCAAGTCATTATAGAATTAATTATGTATTCATAAAATCCGTTTAGTCAAATGATTGACTGAATCTGGAGGAAGAGTGGTCCTTGGACATGCAGAAAATTGACTGTTCAGGCTGACATGGGTTGATACTTTTTGCAGATGCATTAAGCCCCCTTTTCACAGAGCATGACTCATATCTTGTTTAACTATTTTAGCACCTTATAAATCTTTCAAAGTGTAACTATTAAAGAAAGGAAGAGACCTTTAACCCTTTCCCAAACGACAGATTTTGGACTGGTCCAAATTGAAAGAGTTTGCAGACGACAATTTTAAATTTGATGAAAAAGGCAGAAAGTTATCAAAAAGGGTAGAAAACACTGTGGGAAAAGGAGAAATTGCTCGTTACGAGCAATTTCTCCTTTTCCCACGGTGTTTTCAAAAGACTTGTACTGCAGACACGTGAAAACCAGGGCTTGTTTGGGAAAGGGTTAAAGAAAGGCAGATACCTTTAATTTAGAATCACATAGCTGACAGTGTAGATCTGCCTCTTTGCAATCTGATCTTATTTTAGAATGTCTGCAATAAGCTACATAGGTTTCCAATTGCATTGGACAGGCGACAGCAACTTTACGTGTCTTCTAAGCCCTTTCCAAAATTTAGACTCTTCAAAAATTGAAAGCACCTGTGCATGATATACTGGAAACTGGTACAAATGAACTGACGCCAAAGAGAAAACATTGTGGGCAAAAGAAAAAAAATCTTTTTATTTTATGCCCATCATGTTTTCCAAAGGCTTCCTCCTCAGGGTAGTTAAAACACAAAATTGTTTGGTAAAGGGTTAAAGTTTCTGCCACCATCTGTATGTAACATGATCTCCATGGCAATGTGCACCATTAATTCTACCAAATGATAAATTTTAGACTTTTCAAATTGAATCTGGTAAAGAGTGAAGATGTTACATTAACTCTTTACAACATAACAAAGATATAGACTAGTCCAAACTGAAAGCAATTGCAGACGACAATTTAAATGTGGCTTAAATGATGGAATTTGCCTTTGAAAGGGTTGAAAACATTGTGGGAAAAGGAGATAATGCTGGTTACCTACCTTTTCAAAAGGCTTCTTCCTCAAGGTCATTAAAACTCAGGATTGCGTGGTAAAAAAACTTTCATAGTACCAAGAAAAAAAATGAATATGAAGGTACAGGTTAAATCATTCCACAGACTTTCTGCTTATACATGATACAACATTCTGTCAAACATTGTTTGAAGAGACCCACACCCAGCAGACATTAAAATAACTTCTGTGTATTCTGTAGATGAATGAAACAAACCAAATCTGTTTATTTTATAAATAAAGCCTTGCATACAGTTCAAGCCATGTGGTTCATCTTCTCTTGGTCAAAGTTTATATATCTGACACCTATCACTCCTTTACTACACAATCCCCAGTTTTAACGACTTTAAAGAAAGAAGGCTTTTGAAAACATTGTAGGAAAAGGAGAAAATGCTTGTAACCAGCATTTTCTCCTTTTTCCACAAAGTTTTCTACCCTATCAAAAACAGCAATCATTATTTGAACTACATTTATTTTGTCGTCTGCACAATGCCGTCAATTTGATCGAGTCCAAACTTTTGTTGTTTGGTATACAGTTAACCCTTAACCCTTTACCACACAATCCTGAGTTTTAACAACCCAGAAGAAGAGACCTTTTTCCACCATGTTTTCTTCCCTATCAAAGACAAAAATCATCATCTGAGCTACATTTATTTTGTCGTCTGCAAATGCTTTCAATTTGGTCGATTCCAAAATTTTCTCATTTGGTAAAGAGTTAAAGCCCCTTTCACAACCATACTTACCTTTGCGGCCAATGTAGATCAAGATCAGACAGCATAAAAACATGCTGTCTGATCTTTGATCTACACTGTCCGCTTTGCTGAGCTATGCAAGATAAGAGCAGCCATGATATTGCAATTACTTGTATTTGGGTTTTATTTCTAGACTGAAAGTATCCATTTGGGTTTATTCTCCACTCTTAACCCTTTACCACACAATGCCGACTTTTAACGACCCTGAGAAAGAAGCCTTTTGAAACATTGTGGGAAAAGTAGAAAATGCTGGTAACCAGCATTTTCTCCTTTTCCTACAATGTTTTCTACCCATCCCAAAGCAAATTTCAATCACATTTATTTTGTCGTCTGCAACTGCTTTCAATTTGGACTGGTCTAAAATTTTGTCGTTTGGTAAAGAGTTAAGGTAAGACTTCGAATGCAGGATAAACATAACTGACTTTTTCAGTTTAGAAATAAGACTGAAACAATGGCATTTTCACCTTTTCCCACAACATTTTCTACCTTTTCAAAGGCAAAATTCATCGTTTGAAGCACAATTTATTTGCCATCTGCAAATGCTTTCAATTTGGACAAGTCTAACATGTTGTCGTTTGGTAAAGAGTTCGCTTAGAAATGCAATAATATTAATTAAGTTCTTTACCAGAAAAAAAATTGTAGACTTGTCCACACTAAAAGCATTTGCAGACAACAAATAAAATGTGGCTCAGAAATTTAGTTTTGTCTTTGATAAGTAGAAAAATCCTGTGAGAAAAGAAGGGTTGTGGTAACCAGCATTTTCTCCTTTCCTCACAAGATTTTCAAAAGCCCTAGATTCCTTCTCAAGGTTGTTAGAACATGGGATTGTTTGGTAAAGGGCTAAAGCAAGAGATAACCCTCAGTATATCAAAAATAATAAAAACAGAACAACACAATATTATTTTAATCTCTGTTCCTTTCTTCTTTGATATTTTCTGGCAAGAGTTCAACCTTCAACTCATCTAACACTATACCAAACAATCCCAAGGTGTAATGACCCCGACAAAATTCTAGGCTGGTCCATATTGAAAGCATCTGCAGTCGACGGTTTATTCCCTGAACGCCTACCCCTATAAAACAACATAGACAGAGACGACAAAGGTCGCCCAAATGTCCAAATTTGTTTCTGATAGGGTACCAGCATTTTCTCCTTTCTACAATGTTTTCAAAAGCCTTCTTCCTCAGGGTCTTTAACCCTTTACCACACAATGCCGACTTTTAATGACCCCAAGAAAGAAGTCTTTTGAAAACATTGTGGGAAAAGGAGAAAATGCTGGTAACCAGCATTTTCTCCTTTTTCCACAATGTTTTCTACCCTTCCCAAAACAAATTAAAATTTTTCTGTCACATTTGTCGTCTGCAAGTGCTTTCAATTTGGACTAATCTGAGATTCTGTCGTTTGGTAAAGAGTTAAAGGTTGGGATTGTGTAGTAAAGGATTAAATTCTTTTCTCCTGAAAAGAGTTTTAAAATTGTATTTTGATACACACCTGGTGTTTTTTCTTACCACACACAATATTCCATCCAAGCCACTGGATGCTTTTTGATGGTTACCTACCATACTGATATGAGTTCCCCTTTCTATAGTTGACAACTAGTCCAAGTTTGAAGTAAATATCTTCAGTAATGACAGAGATATTATAAAATGTCTAAGTTCTTCCATGACAACAATGTTGACGACGATGCAGATGATGATGGGGCCATGACAGTACCTAAACATTTTCTTTGAAAACAGCCGAACTAAATATCTGACAAGTTCTTTTATTTGGAAAATCAAGCATCAGAGTCATTTAACTCTTTACAACACAATCCCGAGTTTTAACAACCCTGATGGAGAAAGCCTTTGAAAACATTGTGGGAAAAATTAAAATGCTGACAACCAGTATTTTCTCCTTTTCTCACAATATTTTCTACCTTTTCACATACAAATTTCATAATTTGAGCCCTATTTAATTCAGTTTGTCCTGTACAAATCTTTTGAAAATGAAGTCTGAATTGTTGTCTTGTGGTTAACCCTTTACCACACAGTCCTGAGTTTTAACGACCCTGAAAGAGAAGACTTTTGAAAACATTATGGGAAAAAGAGAAAATGCTGGTAACCAGCATTTTCTCCTTTTCCCCACAATGTTTTCTACCCTATCAAAGACAGATAACATCATTTAGGCTATACATGTATTTGTCGTCTATAAATGCTTTCAATTTGGTTGCACGCAAAATTTTGTTTACTTAACCCTTTACCACACAATCCTGAGTTTTAATGACCCTGAAGAACTATGGTCTGTTGAAAATATTATGGGGACAGAAGCAAATGCTGGTTACCACTATATTCTCCTTTCCCCATCTTTCACAGACAATTTCCACCATTTGAGCTAAATTTATCATCTGCAAATGACTTGGATTTGGAAAAGTCCATAATTTGTCGTTAGAGTTAACTCTTTTCCAAACAACAGAAGTTTAGACTAGTCAAAAGTCAAAGCATTTGCAGACGACAAGATAGAGGTGACTCAAAAATTGATATTTGTTTTGGGAAGGGTAAAAAACATTGTGAGAAGAGGAGAAAATGCTGGTTACAATGCTTTCAAAATCTTTCTTTCTCAGGGTTGTCAAATGTCTGGATTGTGTGGTAAAGGTTTAATAAGTAAAGTGTTTTGCCTTTAATTAGGGACCATTTTTCTTTTTGGAAAAGGAGAAAATACTAGTTTTCTACCTTTGTGTTTTCCAACAATGTTTCCAGAAGCTTTCCTCTTTTCGGGCATGAATACATGGGATTGCTTGGAAGAGGGTTTGAAAGAAAATTTACCAAAGGAGATAGTACTATAAATATAACCTTTTTTTCTCTCTGGTTATCTCCCTTACAATAAGATGTATGCATAATGATGTGGATAGGAGGGCATTAGGCGAGTTGTGGAAATAATCAGCACTGAACATCAGTTAGGTACTCTTTGCCTATCAAGAATAGAATGCACAGAAGATAAAGTCTAATAATGTATTTTACATTTAAATTTTGTGAGATAAACTGATGACAACACTTGCAGTGCATTCTCAAACTCTTTACCAAACAACAAAATTTTAGGCTTGTCCAAAGTGAAAGCATTTGCAAATGGCAAGTTAGAAGTAGTCCTAATGATGATTCTGTCTTAAAAAGGGTAGAAAGCACTGTGGAAAAAGGAGAAAATGCTGGTAACCAGCATTTTCTCCTTTTCCCACAGTGTTTTCAATCGCTTTCTTCCTCAGGGTCATTAAAACTCGGGATTGTGTGAAAAAAGGCTAACAGAATCGCCAATTTTCAAACAAATTCAGGATCATTCCATTTTCAGGGGCTTCTTATTATTTGCATGGTTTCCATTAGAATGTGTGTCAAGCACATACTGGTAATAGATGTATAGAAACACCACAAACAGACACAGTTTCTTTTCTCAGCTTTTTTTCCATACTTGCTAAAAGTAATACTTTGTTCAGCTATGTATAAGATAAACATGGAAGAAAAGTCAATAAACTATTATGCCTTTCCTCTGAAATATATGTGTTAAATCTTTGGTAAAGGGTTCATTCTTTACAAATGACAAAATTCCAGACTTGTCCAAATTGAATGCATCTATATATAGCAAAAATAAACATGACTCTAAAACTGAAATTTATATTAGAAACGTCAGGAAACATTGTTGGAAAAGAAGAAAATGCTGGTTACCAGCATTTTCTCCTTGTCCTACAATGTTTTCAAAAGGCTTCTTCCTAAAGGTCATTAAAAGTCTGGATTATGTGGTAAAGGATTTAAGTGCACAGTGTAGATCAGGAATGAAATGCAAACCACTTTGAATCAGCAAGGTCAGATACAATGTAGTCAGTATTTAAAAACCTTGATTATTTTGGTCTTTTATACAGACTGATGATATGTAACCTTTTACCAAACAATCATGTATTTTAAAGACCAATAGGGATATAGCTTTTGTAAACATTTCCTCATCATTTCAGCAACATATAATATGTGGTTTTCATAACTTAACTTTTTATCAAAGAACAAAATTTTGCACTCAACCAGATTGAAAGCTATGAAAAACAACACTCTGTCATTCACTCTATCCATCTGAGCAACAGTGTTGTTTTTCACAGTGTTTCAGTCATTCCCTGAGGAATTCATAGTGTCAAACTGAAAGCATTTGCAGATGACAAATTTAATGTAGCTCAAATGCTAATTTCTGTCTTTGATAAGAGTAGAAAGCATTGTACAAAAGGGAGAGAAAGGTTACCAGTATTTTCTCCTTTTCCCACAATATTTTTAAAAACCTTCTCCTTCAGGGTCATTAAACTCAGGATTGTGTGGTAAAGGGTTAATGTTTTCAATGTGTAAAACCATAAAATTTTGTAATTGGGTAAATAATAACAGCATAAAGTCAGAACTGAAGTAACAGCAGTTTAATATTCAAAAAAATGTTATATTCTTCAACACAACTGTTACACAACTGTTCACTTGTTTTGCTCCTCAGTCAAGATACATATTTGAACCTGAATACTTTGAAAAATTCTTGTTTATATTAAATTATGGATCATAAATATGAATTAATCCTTTATCACACATGTATGACAAAATTTTGGACTTGTACATGAGCCATGCTCTGGTAAAAGCAAGCTTAAAAACATCTCTGTGATGCAGTGTACCAAAAAAGTCATCACACTATTATATGTCCATAAAATTTGTTTCGTACAAACAACCTACTAAATCATAAGCTACACTCTTTTTGACATGCAGAAAATTGACCAAAAGCAAAAAGTTTCAGCGAAGGTCAGTCTGCGCAAACTGCGCAGGCTAACCTGGACAAAAACTTTTTGAAAATGCATCAAGTCCCCTTTTCACAGAGCATGGTTTCATATATTGGAAGCATTCACAGATCTTGATTAACTTTTTGCTCAAAATACTGTGGGAAAAATAGAAAAGGTTATTAACTTTTTCCCACATTGTTTTCAAAAGCCTCTTTCCTCAGGGCCACAATAGCAATGGCTTGTCTAGTATATGTTGAATACAAACAACATGGCACAAAGAGAAATTACTCAATATCTACAATTTCTTCTCTCACTTTAATGTTTTCGGAAGCGGTCTTGTGCTACCTACTGGTACCATCAAAGGATCAAAACAAAGACAGTTTTTGTACATCCAATTAGTTTTTTCCATGCTTCTGAAAATTTCAAAATTTTACTGGTTGTCTTTCAGCCAGTTGCAATTGTTTATAATCTGCATGAAAATCAACATGGATTGATAGATTAACCCTTGCCCACACAACATAATTTTAGACTTACCAAAAGCTACAGCATTATGCTGACGCCAAACTGAATGTGGCTAAAATTATCAAAGTTGTATTTGATAGGGTAAAAAACCTTTGGGAAAAGGAAAAAATGCTGACTACCAGCAGTTTTTCCTTTTCTCTCAGAGTTTTCAAAGGCTTTCTCTTGGGACTGTATGGTAAAAGGTTAACGATTATATTCCACTGACTTTTGTACAAAGGTGTCATCGATCATTGAACGTTACCCTTTTTTTGGCCAGAAACATATCTGGCTAACTTGTAAAGAAACATCCATGATAAATTCAGTTGACAGTACATGCACATTCATTTTCCTTTGCAAAAAATTGCACAGTATGATAATAAAAATTGATATGCAATTTAAGGGGTAAATTTGACTCTGTGTAAATAAAATACATTCATTGCACACATTCATTCTAGATTCTTTTGCATATTAATGAAAAAAAAAATAATAATAATTGTAATTGAATAGAAGAATTTTTTACTGTAACTGAAATGACTTCAAGCACATGTGTAGTAAAACCGACACCATTTTGCAATTTCCATAGAAGTAGGTATACAATCATTTAGGAGAAAAACTGGAATTAAAGGAAAGTAAAATTAACATTCTTAGTTATCATGGTCTATATATGACTGACAATTAATAATTAAGCTTTTGATGAAGGACCATATTATTCACTACCAATAAAAAGAGAGATGCATACAGACATTTGTACCAATGCTGGTATACCATTTTTTATTTCTCTCCCCCCCATCATATTCACCCTTAGGCTGCTAAGCGTGGCTGAAGGATGTTTTGCAGTATAGATCAAGTTCAGACTGCACAGAACGTGCAGTCTAATCGCAGATGTTCTGTGCAATACAGTAATATCCCCACACACACACACACACAAATAAGTTTGAAATAGCAATAATTGGATTATTACTTTATTAATTTATATAGATCTAGCAGGTTACAGGTTAAGTTAAAGCTTCACATACAGAAGGTAGCTGAGATGCAATCTCAAAAAATAACATCCAAGCTATCCCTGAGTACAGGTAAGACTGCTGCAAGACACAAAAAAATTATCTGCAGGAGGAGATAATAAAATGTTGCAAGAGCAAACTCATATGAGCCAATGCTTAATGCATCTGCAAAAATTTTCAATTCAGGTCAGCCTGTCCAGTCCACAAAGGCTAGGTCTCACCTTGGTCAAAACTTTTTGCTATTAGTCAATTTTCTGCATGTCAAAGGACCAGCCTATCTCACGATTTAGTCGGTTGTTGGACAAAATGGACTTTATGGATCCATGATTGTGTGATGACTTGTTTGGAATGATGCATCAGAGATGCATTAAACTCCCTGTTGCCAGAGCATGGCTGAAATGCATTGTCCTGAATGCTTGAACTTCTCTCTTTCCAATAATGTTACTGCTGGCAGCTACTCAAAAACAGGGTCAGCATTGAAAATGCCTTCAATCTCCTTTCGAACATCCCTGGGATCAGGTCTGTAGACACGTATATGTACTGCTGAGTTGTTCCTGGTCATTGTGTCCGGTTCTTGCTCGTCAGTTAAAGGTTCAAGATCGTCCGTCAGTTCAACAGTGGAGGTGTGGACTGACACTTCCACAGAACCTAGTTCGTTACTCTTCAGCTGTAATGCAAGATTTATTGCACGATTTATTGCTGTGCCTAGTCCGTGAATATACACCACGTTCCCGTTGTCAAGAATTTTTTGGCATCTTTTCATCTGAGCTTGAAAATTTGTTTTCCTTGTCACATAAACATCACATTCTCTCTTTGGTAGTTTCCTGGGTAGTCTCTTCCTTACTTCGTATTCTTCTCGTTCTATAAGCTCTTGAATTTCATTTCTTCTAGACTTCTTGTCCATTTCGCTCGGGTTGTCTTTCTTTGATGTCGACATGGTCCAAATACAATATTTCCATTTACGTTCGAGTTATGTTCAATTTCTTGCGCACTTAAACCAGCATTTCGGACAAGATGTAATAACGGAAAATATCCGAAAATGCCAACTATTCACGGTGCTCATTTGAATTACACAATCATAATAAATTCACTATGCACTAAACAAATGGCTGGATAAGTGGTCTAGTCGTTAGTTGGACCACAAATTTAATATTGCTTAAAAATGGAATTTTTCTCTGAAGGGACAGAAAACATTGTGGCAAAAGGAGAAAATGCTGGTTACCAGCATTTTCTCCTTTTGCTGCAATGTTTTCAAAAGGCCTCTTCCTTGGGGGTCGTGAAAACTCGTCTTTGTGTGGTAAAGGGTTAATTGAGTTTTTTTTTTCCGCACAAATGGGGCTAACAATCATATCTTTTGTGAATGGTATCTTTTAGAAGAAAATTTGTTAGACCCATGTCTCCAAGCAGGAGTTTAAGTTTTACCCTACAGATAAAATACATGTAGATCTACTTGATAAAATCAGCCATGCAGAATAGGAGTTTTCACTTTTATGACCAGGCTTTAGCCATTTGCTGTTTCGTTGTTTTTCCAGAAATTCTTGGCACATTACCGTCACAAGGCTTGTCGATAGTCAAAACTCAAACTGGCATTCGTCGTAAATGATGGCTGCCTCTAGCTGGTTACTAGATCTAGTCACTTCATGTTGTTTGTCATTTTTTGCAATCTTTAATAATGAGTAAGTGAGTGATCGCGACTGAGTGAGTGAGTGAGCGAGAAACCGATGCAAGAGATCTGTCTGGATATCGGTTATACAGCCAAGTTGACACTTTATATTGAAATCTTTGTGCGCAAATAGTGAATAATAGCTCAAATGTGGCTCAAATGTTGCAATTTTCTCTTGATAGGGTAGAAAACATTGTGGAAAAATGAAGTAATGCTGGTAACCAGCATTTTCTCCTTTTCCCACAAAATTTTCAAAAGGCTTCTTTCCCAGGGTCGTTAAAATGCAGCATTGTGCGGTAAAGGGTTAATGCATCTGCAAAAAGTTTGACCAAGGCAGACTGCGCAGGCTGACCTTGGCGATATTCTTTGCTATTAGTTAATTTTCTGGATGTCAAAGGACTTTTGTATCTCATGTTCAGTCCACTGTAATACAAAATGGATTTTATGGATCCATTATTGTATGATGACTTGCTTGGCACCATGCATCACAGAAATGCATGAATCAAACCCCCTTTTGCCAGAGCATGGCCTAAGTATTATTATTATTGTTATCATTATTATTATTATTTATCACAAAAAAAAAAAAAAAAAAACTGCAGCAGTGTATTAAACCCATGACTTATTTCTGATAATACACTATTGTATTATCGTTTTTTGGGTCCCGGTTCTATTCAGTTTTTAGTCATGAGCGCCTGAAGCCCGAGAAACCAACCACTGCACGTGCCGGAATTTGTGCGACTACGCCGTTTCGCGGAAAAATGACGTCATTGTTGCTAAGACGTATACGCTTGGAAAGTTTTTAACTTTCATGTTTAATAAAAACCAAGAAACGCAGCGAAAGTCTTTCAAATCAACAAAATTGCGAAATTAGGTGGACTCATCCTTTCTAGAAACTGTTTCATTCTACTTTCGGAGTAAATGTCATAGATCTATCTACTTGTGTATGTACACATTTGAAACCGAAATACAACTGTAAACATGGACCCGTGAATGATGTATAGGCTAAAGGTGATGATGTAGGATATTTTTTGCCTGTCATTTGTTTTATGTGATAAATAGAATCTCACATTCGTGTTTATGTATTATCATTTTTATCAAACTCGTTGATTAAAATGTATTTGAGGCTCACCAAGGCTTGCATCATACATTTTAGTCAACTCGTTTGATAAAAATGATAATACATAAACAGTCATGTAAGATCCTCTATATTAGTCATGGCACTTTTCAGAAGTGTTTAGATCAGCTGATACCTTATGTTACACGACGCTGTCGTCACGGATTATATTTTGCATTGTCTAAAGAACGGTGTCCTTTCTCTAATCCTGTTGTCAACACAATAAATAGACAAACGATTTGCGACTTGAACTACGGTTTTACATTCGGACCATCCGTGTTTTCCTGATCTCGATTTTACGAAACCCTTAGGCTGCTAAGCGCGACTCACTGACCTATTGCGGACAGCGTAGATCAAGATCAGACTGCACAGAACGTACAGTCTGATCTTTGATCTACACTGTCCGATCAGAAGATATTTTTCCTCCAAAAATACCTTTGAAATAGGAAAATTTGGGTTTTCACTATTGGCTTGAAAGTTTTATTTCTTTTCTTTAGCAGGGTAAGGGTTAAAATAATCAATGTCACCATTACCAGAGGCGTAACCAGGTCAGAATCATTGCGCTCTCTGAATGGAGAGTTATTTCACCCTCAGTCTGCAAAGCTCGACGCAACTTGCGCTCTTGTGGGCAATGTAGATCAAGATCAGACTGTACAGAAACTATTCAGTCAATGAGATTTTCCATCGAAAAGAAATGGGATGACAAAACGACCTGCAATCGAAGTTTTTAAGGCATGAAAACTCCATTGTAAATAGGCTATGTATAAGCCTCGGACAGCTGGCCCTATAAATGCTCCTACAACAACAGCCTGAAGCAGGAAACGCCACAGGAACGTCCAAGAAACGTCAAATGTGCACAGCCCATTTCTTGGAGTTTGATCTGCGTAAAGATTGTTTGGTTTCATACGCTGCTTACGTGGCATGATGCGTGATAGCGAGGTGGTAGTATGAATTATGCGGAACACTCATGGTCCAGTTGAGACGCCGTTAATCAGGTTACAGCATGTTGAAACAGCTAATCTCATTTCATATGGAAAAGGGTCGCCGCCACTTGTAGAAAGAACCGTAATATATTATATCTTAGTAAATTTCGTCTAGTCAGTGCTGGTCAGTCATGAACCTGTAAACGACTTAATGCTGTCTTTAGTGCCCCTGTCATGCCTTGCCGAAATACACTTAACCCTTTATCACACAACCCCGAGATTAAACGACCCCGAGGAAAAAGCTCTTTTAAAAATAGTGGGAAAAGGAGAAAATGCCGATAACCATAATTGTATCCTTTTCCCACAGTATTATCTGCTCTCTATCAGAAACAAACACAAAAAAAAAAAAAATCATCTGAGACATGTTTGAAATGTCGTCTGCAAATGCTTTCAGTTTGGACCAGACCAAAATTTTGTCGTTCGGTAAAGAGTTGAACAGGACTGGCGCCGCAGTTGGAATCGGGTCCAAAACTTCAATATAATGTCATTACGTTGTCATAGATAGATACTATATTTCAACATGGAAGGTTCAGAGATGATCAATGGTACCTGAAATACCCAATCCCGAACCTGTTATCCTCAGATGCCAGAGTCCGCTCTATTCCGCTATATTCAGAAACATGCCAACGCAGATGACTTTAATGGCATCACAAACAACCAATCTGAAGGATTCAGAGCTGGCTGATCAAGGATCTGAACAACTGGAAGCTGGGACCAGTCGACTGTATATTACTTCCTTCCCGTTTTTTTTTGTTTTTTTTTTTTTCAGTAATATTTCCTGTCAGAAATAAGAAGAGGAAAAGCTTCCATTGGAAATTTGACCCTAACCAGTGCAATGGCCGAACGCAAAATCGATATGGATTCTCTGAACATGCAGCCGCCCGTCTGCTGACTTCAACGAAATTGTAAACTTAATTGGAAACAGCGTTTTCCGGGAGACACAGAAACCGCAAAAAACAACAAAATCTAACTTTTCGCGCAAAATCTAAAGAGGTAGTAATGGCAACCCATATTGCACGCTGTCCATGTTTCGGTCCATTTGTCGTCTTTGGCGCTAACCAGTCAGTCCTTTGTGGCAAAGTTGTATCCAAAAGAAACGTGTACTTGTGCAGTCAAAAATCCAAAATATTGTCATGTTTTAGCTGTCAAACTGGCAGTGATAATGAATGTAGATGACGATGAAAATTATGGACCCGACTCTGGCATCACCGAGCCAACACACTATTTAAGAAGGAAAAAGAGGCCAGGCAGAAAACAGCCATGACCTGGACCTACTCAAAATGTGCAGTCTGATCTTGGATCTTCATTGTCTTATACGGTGATATTTTTTCCCGGCTAAATGAAATTTAAAATCGCAATAGTTTGGGTTACTTTTTTTGCTAACTGGAAGATTTCACTGAATTCACGTATGAATCATACTCTGTGAAAAGGGGGGTTGATGCATCTGTAAAAAACCGTCGACCATTCTGCGCAGACTGACGATTTTTTGTTCCTGGCCATGGGTCAATTTTATGCAGGTCAAAGGACCTCACGAATTAGCCGGTTGTTGAACAAAAGGGATTTTATGGAGTCATAATTATGTTGTGTCTCGCTTTATATCACGGAGATGCATTAAACCCCCTTTTGTCAGAGTATGGCTCATACAACTTGAATAAATCTACCAAAATAATCCGAGTTTTAACGACCTCGAGGGGAAAAGGCTTTTCAGGATATTGTGGGAAAATGGTTAGGGTCAGCATTTTTTTCCTTTTACTACAATGTCTCCTACCGTTTCAAAGGCCAATACCATCATTTGTGCATATTAAATTTGTCGCTTGCAAATGCTTTCAATTTGGAAGTGTGTAATTGTTTGTAATGTGTTAATGAGGTTTAGTGTTAAAATATGCTTTCTGTGCGTCAACCCTTTACCACACAATTCCGACTTTTGACGATCCTGGGAAAGAAACCTTTAGAAAACATTATGGGGAAAAAGGAGAAAATGCTGGTAACCAGCATTTTCTCCTTTTCCCATAATGTTTTCTATCCCCGCAAAAACAAATTTCAATTTTTGAGTCACGTTTATTGTGTTGTCTGCAAATGCTTTCAATTCGGAACAGTCAAAAATTTTATCGTTTGGTAAAGAGTTAACTGAGTGAAAACAAAAGTCAATATTATCGTTAGGTGATAAAACAGGGTGGTGTCGTTTTTCGATCTATTTCACACGTCCAACAATGGCCAAAGTCATTGTAATAGTAAATGGGCGTCTTTCCCGTTTTGTTGTATTCAATTTGGTATTGGACTGATATGTCCGGACAATGGTTACGAACAAAAAACAATGCCGCTGTGACCGGGGTATACCGGGTTATACAATCCTCGTTATCTGCCTGGACGTGCACGGGCTAATCTCAACCAACTCATTATGAAGAAATTTGCATGAGCATGTTTCCTTTTATACATCCACAAGCTTAATCAATCTGTATATGTACAGAGGATTGATTGATTGATTGATTCGGAGTTTAACGCCGTTTTAGGTCTCCGATATCACGGAGGTCAGTGCATCCCCTGGCTTTCTCACACCAGTACTGACACAACTTTCTTTCCAAACCACTGACTACTTTCCTCACATGCATCAGAGGTGAGAGGCGAAAAATCGCCGGAAAGAAAGTTTGCCTCAACCTGGTATCGAACTCGCAACCACCAGGTCACGAGTCAGATAGGCTTACAACTGAGCCATGTTAGAACCACTTTTGTAATAAAACGGCTATTTGTAATAAAAATTTCAACTTCGCTTTATTCCTTCAATATACACTTATATACATATACTTCAAAAAGAGTTAGACTATATATGGATGATTTTAACCCAAATCTTTACAGAAACATCGTGAATGGTGAAAAAAAAAATGCATTTGAACATTTTGTTGCAAAAGGCCGTTCTGCCCAGGCGGGCATATACAGTGGAAAAATGATTGAGGCAAGCTTGAAGTTGAAATAGTAAGTCGGTCTCCTTACAATCGGTAACTCCGTTTATTTTTATGAGATCGAATAATGAACACGAGGAGCTCTGCGGTGGGCATATATAAACCTTTATCCTGCTAGAATAACTGAAATGAAATTTTCAAGCCGATAGTAAAAACCTAGATTTTGCTATTTCAGATGTTTTTTTTTTTTTGGGGGGGGGAATGATATCTCCTTATCGGGAAGTGTAGATCCAAAATCAGACTGCACGTTCTGTGCGGTCTGATCTTGATCTACACTGTCCGCAAAAGGTCCGTGAGTCGCGCTTAGAAGCCTAAGCAGCCTAGGGGTTAAGATCAGACTGCACAGATCGTGCAGTCTGATCTTGAATCTATATACCGTCCGACTTTTAAGTTAAAGCCCAATAGATGAAAATCTTTCTGAGTCGAGCGGATTGTGTTTTCAGCCGCAAGAAAGACGACGAGTTGATTTATCTGGTGCTAAAGAGTTAACCCTTTACCATACAATCCCGATTTTTAACGACTCTGACAGACAAGCCTTTTTGAAAACATTGTGGGAAAAGGAGAAAATGATGGTAATCTTTTCTTTCCCACAATGTTTTCTACATTTTCCAAAACAAATTTCATTTTTTCTGTCACAGTTTTATTTTGTCTACTGCAAATGCTTTCAATTTGGACAAGTCTAAACTGTTGTTGTTTGGTAAAAGAGTTAATGGAATATCTGGTTGAGTGGTTGGACTCGATTAGGGTATGAATCCAGTCGGCTGTCTTGGTCGCTTGGGAATGTCATAGAGCAAGTCACGGCAGATTCCTAGCCTGGTAGTGCTGACACCCAGGATACACCGTATTCACAGTGTAGGACCGGAAGTGTACAGTGTTTGAGATTGTATGTCAATTGGGAGTCTGTACAGTGGCGAAATGTCACTTGGTCGTTGTAAACTGCTATGACACGGTAAGTCAAGCTGGTGATTTTTCATTTATTTTGATAGATATTATAAAACCTTCATATCCAGTTTTTTGTTTGTTAATTATAGACCGTAGGCCTATCAGGAACACCCATGTGCTCTGTAAATCTTTCTTGGAGGAATGGGGATGCCTTGATCATGTAACCATACTAAAATACAGATGATTTTGCCTCAAAACAACGAGATATTTTGTTTGATTAACCATCCTTAAAAGGTTTTTTGCTGAACGGAAAATGTATAGATATTTTCTTTATTCACTTTTTTTTGAAAACATGTAAAGGTTTGGTGACAAAATCGACTACAATCCTCATAATCGTTCGTTTAAAATGGCATGTCGACAAAAGGAATTTGTACAGTCACTTGATAAGCTGTTGTACAGTCGCTTGAGATCTGCAATATTTTATTTTGTACAGTGACTTGAAGAGCATGTCTTTTATTACGAAGAATGAAAAGGGAAATTCGACAGAAAGTTGTTTATTTGAAGTGATATGAGACTCTGACTTGTTTGACCTACTTTAATATCTTACATATTATCAAGACAAATATTCTGACCAAGTTTCATGAGTATGAGGCTGACATTGTGCCCTGTAGACTACAAACAAGGTTTTTCTAAGATTTAGCCCTGTGAGCTACTTTTTGACCCCGCAATATCCAAGTTCGTGATTGTCTTTGCTATCATCAAGACAGATATTCTGACAAATCTTTAACAGCCCTAGGCCGAAAATGTGGCCCCAGAAAGAGTGCACAAAAGGATTTCATAGGCTTTAGCCCTATGACCTACTTTTTGACTTGGCGTGACCCAATACTAAACTTGTCCAAGATATCATCATGACAAACAATCTGTCCAAGTTTTATGAGTAACTGACAGAGTGACACGACCCGTTTTCCAACTTTTCCAAGATATTAACAAGACAAACATCCTGATCAAGTTTCAAGCGTATCGGGCTGAGAAAAGTGGTCTAAAGGGTGCACACAAGCTTCTTTAAATATTTAGCCCACAATTTCGAACTTGTCCGCGATATCATCGAAACAAACAATCCGACCAAGTTTTATGACTACCTGACACTGTGGTCTGTAGAGTGCAAACAAGGTAAATGTTGACGCCTGGACGACAGACGACGGACGACAGACATAGCACGATCACAAAAGCTCATCTTGAGCACTTCGTGCTCAGGTGAGCTAAAAAAAATAATGAAAAATCCATTGCCACAAACGACACAAAAGCCACAAGCACAACGAATAAAATGCTTTATGTAATCCTTCAGAACATACTGGTTTGAATACATCGATCGGGTCACGCGGTATCACCTTACGTAAATTTTGGCCAGTATAAACAATTGATCCCGAGAATCTAATTTCACTTTGACAGAGTTCATGATGTTAAGCTGCTCAAACAAACAAATCTTTCAACTTTTTCTGTGATTTAAACGTAGAACCATGACGTTGTTTGTCAACGAAATGTGAAATTTTATACGCATGTACTGTGATATCTGGGCTGAAAAAAATTCGAGGAGCTTTTTCTTTTCAGCATAGCATATCAGGGTATTTGATATAGGTTTCGCTCAAACAGTAAGCCAACTGAAACTAAAACGAACTCATTAAGGTAACGATGCTTTAAACAACTGGGCCTAGATTTTTATCGAAGAATAAGCGACACCGGGTCGCTAGCAAAGAATACACGAAGCCCCTTGGGCTGCATTTACTTTGGTGGTGTCCGTGGTCGTGAGGTAGAGCGTTGGCCTTATAACCAAAAGGTCCTGAGATCGATACCCGGGAGTGGATTTTTCATTGGCCCACACACTCGGCGCGAGTACTGGTGTAGTTCCCAGGAAGCAGAATCGAGAGAGATTAGTTTAAGTTTTAAGAACTTGTTTCTCAATCAATGTAAAATAAACTAAAACTAAACTTTGCACGCGACCCAGTGTCGTTCAAACTTAGATGAACATCAGAAAATAAAGGATTTTACACGAGTGCTCAATTCATACATATGAAACTCATGAAGCGAGCCTTTGGCGAGTTTCATAAGCGAGTTTCATAAATTTAAAAAAAAAAATTGACCTTGGTATAAGATTCTGTTAGTAATATGACGCTAATTAATCGGAATTTAAGGTAAGAAATGGTGTCACGCGACAGTATCCCAATATAAAATAACGTGTGGTCATGTTCATTTATTTTACGAGATCATCAGACCTCTCCAGTAGTGGTGAGTTTAAAATGCAGACTGCTGCAGAATTTGCTGATTAAATCCATATTTCTTGGGAAATTGTTCTAATACACAGTCTGTTTCGTCATGGTTTTGTAAATAAAGCGAAATCAAAAAACCGAAACACGAAATAGACGAGGTTTATTTTTATATGACTAATTTTAGTAAAGATTTGTTATATTATATTTGCCATAGTTGCAAATGACCTCTATAGTAATTGTAATTTTTCATTAAGCAAATATATCTAGGCAGAAGAAAAAATAAGAAGAATTTTGTTTAATAAAAAAGAGAGAAAGAAGACCGCTGGACAAGATCATGCAACTTGCCCACGCAGGAAGAAGGTCAAATGACCGTCATGTAAAGCATAAGATGCTTCTACGCGGCGGCTTTTTTGCTTGTTTGTTTACATATACCAAAATATATTGATATTAAAAGCCAATAAAGTATTTGAAAAGATTGATGCTGACTTCTCCTGGCTTCTTTTGTAAAGAAGTCAACTTGTTTGTGTCATTGACTGTAGACTGTATTGACTGTGTGTGGTAAAAAATTATAGTATGTTATCCATAAATTGGATATGCCTACACGTCTAGAATATACCCTGTGAATATGGAATGACAATTCTTCAAAAAAGGAAGTTGTCAGTTTTTTACCAAAGGCAGTTAATGGTAAATTATCAATTACGTCGTGCTCATGACGTAATTTGTCTAGTACAAGAATGCTTCAAGTCAACGCTTCAACTCTTTACCACACGACAAAACGTTGGACTTGTCCAAAGTCAAAATATTTTAGACTTACCTAACTTCAGTACAAGTTAGGCCTACACATGACGCATACTTATAGTTAAGTAAAAATATGCTTTTTTCAGCGGCATCAAACATAATAGGATGATATGAAGTCAACATAAATTACGAACCATATCTACTTTTGAAGATATCAGCTTCAGGGGCGTAAAAAGTTGTTTCAATAGAAGTCAAAATGTGGTATAGGGACAAAAACAGAATAATTATTTTCAGCCACATTTTATTGCTACTAAGGCCATAACTAGGGATAATATAAATGTGGCATTGCAGATATCCTAATTTGTCAAAACTACATGTACTGAAATATACAAGGCCTATCTGCGTATCTGCCTAGCCCTATCTTGTCCCCACCAGTCGCTGCTTACTATGCAACACTTTGTCAAATTCTACCATGAGCAGACGACACAGCCTTATTAAAACTTATCTATTTAATGCAGCACCAAATGAGAAAGAAAAAAATAAACCCCCAAAATAATTAAATCAAATAAAAGTGCCATTATCATTTTGGAATCGGTGGGGTAATAATGACATAGAGCCAAAAATCAGATTTAATATGGATTTTTTTAGATTGTTTAAGCTCTTGCAAGGGAAGTATTTATTTTTCTACTACATCATGATGCTATAAATTAGCTCCTAATATCACCACAAAATCAAGAAACCAAACCTATGATGCCAGTCAACAGTTGGCATAGTTGAATGTTTGTGACACGAAATGCGTCATCATAATCTCTATCCACTTTAAAAATTGGTACACATTAGTAGTATCTTCAATTTGTATTCTACGCTGGCTAATCTTTTTCTGTGTTTAAAGCGTATGAAGCCACAATTGAAATATAATCCATTTTCAGCCAGAGGACACAACACAAGAGCAATAATACTTTATATGTCGATTTCATTTCTCTGTTTCCATCATGTAGGTCAAAATACGGGATCAAAGCAAACAAGATTTTGTTGTAAAGTGTCAAAATTCCTTATGTAAGAACAAAATAATTTTGAGAACGGATTCAAGTGACCGTACAAAGTCGTATCAAGTGACAGTACAAACCTAAAATATTGGTTTTCAAGTGACTGTACAAAATTGTGTTAGTAAACATACAGGAATTTCGTCATTTTCATCGCTTTTAAGGTCACAACTTGGAACTTGTTGATGAAGAGAAGAAGCATAAACACGGACAGACCTTTATATCGTAGAAAGAACTCTCTCGTGTGCGCTAAAGCGAAAATTCTGGTATTTTTTGTAGTCGAAAATCATTTCAATTTTCTCACGTCAAGCTGATCAAGACATTCTTATTGCTATAAGGAGGTTGCGCATCGCACGATCAGGTGCCTGGTATGTTTAATATATATCAAAAGTACAAGTGGATGGAAAGATTTCAATTAATTACAAAAATAAACGAAAAAACATTAACTTCACTTACCGTGTAAACTCAATTTTCAAGAATCAAGTGACATTTCGCCACTGTACAGACTCCCAAGTGACATACAATCTCAAACACTGTACACTTCCGGTCCTACACCGTGGTATTGAAACACATAAGCTTTCGCCGGTAAAAAATCTGACGCACGATTAAAAATAGAGTTAAACACAAACTTCAAACGAAACGTGTCTTGTCGTGTTGTGCACGAATTCGGCACGGTCTTGTCGTCAATCTCTACGGTTTTTTTTTTTGTGCGGCGCTGCTGAATGTGCTGGCTTTTGACCTACTTTTTGGTACTGATAACAAATGAATGAATAGAAATATTTGATTGGTCAAAAATGTTGACATGTTTATTTTAAGGGCCCCTATGATAAAAAATGTAGACATGTTGATTCTGTAAGGGCCCCTGCCTATTTGCAGGCCATTTACGCCGTCGATCTTTTTTTTTTTTTTAAAGATATTTCTTGTTCCAACTCTTTCAGCGCCAGATATAAAGACTCGACCTCTTCCGACTGCTTCAATTCGCTGAAGCTAGGAAAACTATCATATAGACTTGACAATAAAAGCGGACGGTAGAGATCCAAGATCAGGCTGCACATTCTGTGCAGTGTGATCTTAATCTATGCTGTCCGCACTCGCCCCTGTTTTACCTTTGGCGCTGAAAGGATTTAAACAATTGGACAATAATACAAAGCATTGTTCTATTCTGTTCTTATCGTCGTTCGCAATGGAAACTGTGCATGAACATTGTTTTAATGTGAAAAAAGAAAACCAGAAATAGTTTAGTTTAACTCTTTACCGAACGGAAAAACGTCAGACGACAAATTAAAAGTGCTTCAACGACTGAATTCTGCCCTTTGAAGATTAGAAAACATTGTGGGAAAAAGGAGAAAATGCTGATAACATGCAAAATTTTCCAAAACCGTCGTCGTCAAGGTCGTTAAATTCGGGATTGTGAGGCAAAGGATCTAACATATTTAACTCTTTTCCAGATGACAAAATTTCAGACTGGTCCAGATTGAAAGCATTTGCAGACGACAAATTTAAGGTGGCTTAAATTACAAAATTTGCCCTTGATATGGTAGAAGACATTATGGGAAAAGGAGAAAATGCTGGTAACCAGCATTTTCTCCTTTTCCCATAATGTTTTAAAAAGCCTACTTCTTCAGGGTCTTTAATAGTCGGCATTGTGTGGTAAAGGGTTAATTGCCATATATACATGTTTACATAAAAGAAAAAAGCCAAGCCCCCGTAGATCAGTCGGTAGCGTACAGGACTTGAGAACAGGAAGTCGCTGCTTCGATCCTCGGCTTGGCCAATTTCTTTCCTAGGATTGATGATAGTCATTGCGACAGGATTCATTCCTCTCTCACCGCTGACCATTGTTTCGACGATGGTTATGTGGGAAAGCAGACAGTGACTTGGAAAGAATATTGTGCGGAGTACTGGTAAAAGAAACCCAGGAAAGCATGGATAGGAGCACTGGCCTCCGCGATATAACCGAAATAATGTTGAAAAGGCGTTAAACACCATAGATTCACTCATTCGTTAAAGAAAAAAGGGTATTTTTGGAAATGAAGCATGGGTTTACAGTTTCTCAACCCTTTACAACACAAGGTAACAAGGTACGTGTATTTTCGGCCTTCGAATAAGGTCGACTTTACAATATGAGCCATACCTCTGGCAAAAGGGGTTTTATGCATTTCCGTGATGCATGATACCAAGCAAGTCATCACATAATTACGAATCCATAAAATCTATTTTGTATAGCAACCGATTGAAACATGAGGTACACAGGTCTTTTGACATGCAGAAAATTGACCAAAAGCAAAAGGTTTCGACCTAGATAAGCCTGCGAGGACTGCACAGGCTGACCTGAATCGATACTGTTTTGCAGATGCGTTAAGCTCCCTTTTCCCAGAGTATAGTCTATATAGTTGTCGCTGAAAGAATTATTAAGAATTTCAACACATTTATAATTGAACCCGTGTACACGCATTAAAATTGTTGTTGCGATAGGAGAATTTGCTGATCACATGCCACATTGTTTTCGAAAGTGTTCAGCTGCTGGGCAAAACCAAAGTCGTGTCCAGGTGTTAAGGTGTTGAAGTTAAAGAAAACATGTTTCTACCTTTTTGTACTCACTGCTAGCCTTCACAGTTAGGCTGCTAAGCGCGACTCATTGGCCTTTTGCGGACAGTGTAGATTAAGATCAGACTGCACAGAACGTGCAGTCTGATCTTGAATTTACACTGTCCTATAAGGAGATATCTTTTCCCAAAAGAGTACTTTGAAAATAGCAAAATCTTGGTTTTTACCATCGGCTTGAAAGTTTCATTTCATTTATTTAACAGGATGAGGTTTAACACTTCACGAGACGTTACATTCTTTTATTTTGCCGAGCCACGGCAGCTCAGTCGGTAGCGTACAGGACTTGAGAACAGGGGTCGCTGGTACGATCCCCGGCTCGGCCAATTTCTTTCCGAGGATTGATGATGGTCAAAGCGAAAGGATTCATTCCTCTCTCATCATTGCCTTTTGTTTTGACGATGATTATGGGGGAAAGCAGCCAGTGGCTTGGAAAGAATATTGTGCGTAGTGGTAAAAGAAACTCCAGGAATGCGTGGATAGTGCACTGGCTGACGCGATATAACTGAAATTAGGTTGAAAAAGGCGTTAAACACAAAACGATATTTCATATTCTTTTATTTATGTGATATCTGGGCCTACTATCCATTCATAGGTATACAGTAGTCCTTGTTGTATTTTGATTGATTCTCTTTCCGTTTCTATGCTACAACATTAACCAGTTAATACCACCATTGTGTCATCTTATATAAATCCCAGAATACTAATATCAGGTTGTAACAAAGACGATTTTAGAATTGTTTTTCGCTTTTGAAACACTTGCAAACGACAAATAAGAAACAGATCTAGTTATTGATAGACACTGTGCTTGGGAACAGCAGAAAAGGCTAGTTTTCCACAGGGTCGTTAACTTTTTACCAACCGAGAAAATTTTAGACTTGTCCAAACTGAAAGCATCTAATTGAAGACAGCAAAATAAATGTGGATAAAAAAATAGAGATTTACATTATTAAGGTTAGAAAACATTGTGTGAAAAAGTGAAAATACTGGTAACCAGCATTTTCTCCTTTTCCCATAATGTTTTCAATCCTCTTCTTCTTCTCCGGGGTTCTTTTAAGTCGGGATTGTCTGGTCATTGATAAGGTTAAACATGGGATTGTTTGGTGAGGTGGCGACGGAATTTTGAAACGATCTAAGAGCAGACAGGAAATGACCACAGAGTTCCTCTAAAAGTAGGGTCATGCACTTAGCATTCTTGTACGAGATAAACATGCTTAAACAACGAACGCGAAACAACCTAAGAGCGAACAGAAAATGGCCACAAGACTGAGTCTCGCTACGATGAGGTCGATGTAGACATCGGAATGATCACCACTAGAGTGAAAATAGAGCGAAAAATACCATCTCTGACCCTCTGCTGTGCTTTTATTGGCAAACCTACAGCTTTTGTTGTTTGATTCCACCAAATATATGCCCATGAAGCTGAAGCTAAAAACAATTTGCAGCTCAGCCGATTGCATTTTTGCTATCCCACCTCAAACACAACTACCCTTGAAAATCACAGTGAAAAAAGACCTTCCGGATGGTAGACCATGTTCTTTTATGTGGGCACAGGTACAAAACAGTTCCCGAAGAAATAACAAACTTGAACTCAGCTTCAACAGAAATCACCAAATCAACACCAGAAACATGTTAAAGACCTGTCATTCCATAATCTCTGATAAAACAGTGCAGCAGAATTGTGTGCTGTGAAATTTTCAAACTAGACTGCTTCCACCTGGAAGCAGTTCGCAGTTGTGAGACATCAGTTGTAGTTAGACGGCCTTAGAGCGGGCAGAAAACGACAGTATGCTCCTCTAAAAGTAGGACCATGCAGAACGAGCATTTATACTAGAAACACATGCTTTAAGGCAAGTTAAGAACGGAAAGGGAATGTCTACAAGTTTCCGTAAGTGTGAGGCGATGCAGAAATAGCAATTATACAAGATAGACATCCTCAAACAACACAAGTTAGACGACCAAAAAGCGAAAAGGAAATGATCAGAAGGTCCTCTACAAGTAGGTCCATAGAGACCGAGCAACATAAACTGGCATGCTAAAACAACGAAAGCTACCACGTCCTAAGAGCGCCCAGAAAGTGGCCACGTGCTCCTTTACAAGAAAGACCATAAAGAAGGCGGAATAATACAAGAAGACTTTAGGCGTAACAGCTACACCAGAAGTCAAATAACAGAAGGTTCGCTTAAAGTAGGTTATGCAAACTCAGTAATTTGTAAAAACGGAATCTATTGTGAAAAAAAAATATTGTTTTTCAAAAGGTTATCTCCCTTGATTTAAGGGGGAAAAAAACGCAATTGATTTCTTCAGTAGATTCTGAACAGTTATGTTTCCTTGTTATTTTTGTTTGCATCGGTAGACGCTCATTAGATAAGATAAAGGAACCAGATTGAGCACTGAATCATCAGAGGCGCTTGAACATTGCCATGACAACGAAAAGAAGGTGTCACGTGACTCGTCAGGTACTATATATACTTTCATTGTTTACGCGGCGCAATACTTTTCCGTCACTCAAACAGCTTACACTCAAGAACAGTGCAAAGGTTATTATCAATAATTACATATTCCGGTCTTGGGTTAATGGAGAAAAAGACAAGTTCTGATGTGCTCAGCATAGTTGCAGTGCAGAAACACCGTTGGAACTAGCCCTGTAGCGCCACCACAAGAGATTGTAGCAATTGTGCAGAGGATAGTTTCGAGTCAAGTCAGGTCGCTTCAGACCAGAGTTAGAGGTCTTGGTTTGGAGCACTGTTTTTGTGTTCCGGAACAGTGTTGCAGTGCAGAGACACTGTTGGAACTAGCCCTGTAGCGCCACCCCAAGAGAATATAGTAATAGTGCAGAGGATAGTTTTGAGTCAAGTCAGGTCGCTTCAGACCAGAGTTAGAGGTCTTGGTTTGGAGCACTGTTTTTGTGTTCTGGAACAGTGATTAGTGGTTCCAGAGATTAGACTTGGTGAGACGACTTGATACCACACTTTGTTGTTTGAAGTGAAGAAGATATGTCTTTTTGATTCACAAGTGATTTATAGATAATTTTTGGGAAGGAAGCCATTTTAATTAGTTTGAAATCGTTGTTATGATATTGTTTACAGTTCAAGTATTTTTGTACAAACTAAGAATTTGCATTTAGCAGCCAAAGCTAAATGTATTGTTCCTTTGTTTGATTTCTTTCATTACCAAACCAGCTCTTGTGATCTGATAAAGAAAACGCTCGTAACTACGCTACAAAATTGGTGGCAGAGGTAGACAGCAAAATAAATTGGGATAAAAAAATAGAGATTTATATTATTAAGGTTAGAAAACATTGTGTGAAAAAATGAAAATACTGATAAACAGAATTTTCATTTTAACAATCACCAGTTATAACTTGCCTACTTTACCTCGATACGCAAGGGCGTAGAGCCCATTGCGCACACTACGCACGTCAGTATAAGAAATCCTCGACAAAAGTTGTAAATCGCAATATCATATACTTTTATTATTTTTTCTCTTGATCTGCGCGCCTTTTCAGACCAAATAGACCGGTTGAACTGATGCACTGATGACTAGGGAATTCCTCTATTCTTCACAATAGATTGTCAGTTTCATGTGACATCATGTCGTGCAAACGTCATCATGCAGCCCACTGTGCGTATATACGTGTATATTTTAATCCTGACTACGCCCTATGTGGATAACGAATCTATGGACAAGCACATACGTAGTATGGATGCCAATTAAGTCGTCTTTAGGCTCGAGCAGAGATATCTAGACTTTAGAACGAAATTTCTCTACTTGAAAGAAAGTGTTTGAGCCTGAATAAAAGGCCAGAAAAGGACTTATCTGGGCACTTAACTGGGTGGTTGAAAGAAGTAATGAGGACATCTGGAGACAATCGTAAGCAAGCAATTACTCTACTCAGGAAGCATAGCAAAGTGTTTTCTAAATAAGATGAAGACCTCGACCGAAGAGGCATAGTTCTACACAAAATTTCAACTGAAAACACGTCTCCAATGAAACAACGGCTGGGGCGACTTCCCACACATCTCTCAAGAGAAATTGAATATCAGGCCAATAACATGCTAGAAAAAGATGTCCTTGATCCATCCAGCAGTCTCTAGGCTAGTGACATCGTATTAGTACAGAAAAAGGATGACAGCAGCAGCTTCTGTGCGAATTATAGGAAAATTAACCCTTAGGCTGCTAAGGGCGACTCACTGACCTTTTGCGGACAGTGTAGATCAACATCTTGGATCTACACTGTCCGATAAGGAGATATTCCCCCCCCCCCCAAAAAAGAACTTTGAAATAGCAACATTAGAGTTTTTATCATCGACATGAAGGTATCATTTAATCTTTTGGGCTGCTGAACGCGCCTCAAGGACCTTTTGCCGACAGTCTAGATCAAAATCAGACCGCACAAAACGTGCAGTCTGATCTTGATTTACACTGTCCGATAAGGAGATTTTTCCCAAAAGATAACTTTGAAATAGCAACTTTGGCGTTTTGATACTGGCTTGAAAATTTCATTTGAGTTATTTAGCAGGCTAAGGGTTAATGACGTCACTATAAAAGTCGCGTATCCTTTACCTAGAATTGATAATAGCTTGGACCAGTTGGCTGATTTAAGATGGTTTTCCAGTTTAGACCTAAATTCGGGATACTGGCAAGTTGAGGTCGACCCTGCAGATCGCGATAAAAAGGTCTTTGTGACTCGACAAGGTTTATATCAATTCAAGGTCATGCCATTCGGCCTCTGTAACACACCAGCCACGTTTGAGCGCCTGATGGAGACAGTTTTGGCTTGCGTGCACTTGCAGGTATGCCTGATATACCTTGATGATATATTGTTTTATTGGAAAAAAAAACTTTCGAAAATATGTATCAGAACCTTGATCTGGTTCTGCAGAGGCTGGAGGAAGCCCGACTTCAACTTAGACAAAAAATATGCCATTTTTTCAACACATGGTAGAATTTCTGGGACACATAAGTTCTGAGGAAGGTATTAGTACCGACCCAAGAAAAATCCCACGTGTTCGTACGGCATCAAGCGTTATAGAAGTGCGGTCATTGAGATTATGCAGTAACTAATCGAGATTTATAGAAAACTTGTCCAAAAAAGCCAAGCCCTTGTTAAAACTGTCTGAAAAGAATGTAAAATTTGAGAAGTGTGAGAATACCTTTGGCACACTTAAGAAAATGCTAAATACTGTCACATCCAGATTTCTCTAGGAGCTTTAGTCTTGATACTGATGCATGCAATTAGCTGATCGGGGCGATTATTTCACAGAAAATTCAAGACAAAGAGGTTGCATATGCAAGCAAGGCTTTGAAAAGTCTGAACGCAAATACTGTGTGGCACGAAAAGAAATGTTTGCACACACTGGTATACTTTGTGAAATACTTCAGGCATTATCTTATTGGTCAGTCATTTCTTGACCGAACAAACCATGGGTCTTTACGATGGTTAATGAACTTTAAAAAAACCTGAAAGGCAAGTCGCTAGATGGTTCGAGACTCTATCCTATAACTGTAGAATTTGAGCATCGCCTTGGGCGGCTGCACGGGAATGTAGACGGAGTTAGTAGGATCCCTTGCAGGCAGTGTGGCCTGAGTGAAACCGCATATGCTAATCAGCCACATAGAATTTCATCTGTGAATTTCAAGATAATAGTTCAGGTGGGAATGAAGACCTTCTATTGAAAGATGCGCAAAACGCCAATCAAGACATTTTAAAATGTCAAACAATGGTTAAAGAATGGTAAAAGGCCAGCTCAGTGAAGTTGATGTAATACTCACGAGGAAACGGGATGTCTTAGGAACATCTGTTTCGACCTGGCAAACAATTGTCCCATCAGCATTAAGAAGTCAAGTCCTGAAGTTCTGCCAAGATGTAAATGCCTCCGGACATCTTGGCGTTAAGAAGACACTGAATCGGGTCTGGCTAAGGTTCTATTGACCTAGATTACAAAATGATGTCTACAACTATGTGGGAGGGTGTCAGGCATGTTTTAAACGCAAAGCTCCAATACCAAAAACTAAGTCTCCCGTACATGCCTATTTCAGTGGTTATCCTATGGAGAGGATTGCCGTGTATATTATTGAAGAACTGCCTCACACAGAAAGAGGTAATAAGTATATTCTAGTACTTTCAGACTGCTTTACTTAATGGACTGAGAGTTTTCCAGTGGCGAATATAGCTCAAATAACGGTAAAAGAAATCATTGCTAGGTTCGGGGAATAATGCTTTCCGACCAAGGACCGTCATCTGCCTTATGTAATGATTTCATATAGGTCCTTACAACATGAATCAACCTGCATGTCACCAAACATACTCATGCTGGGCAGGGAGACATTTATCCGTCTTCAGTTCATTTATGAGATACCGGTGACTATAAAAAGAATCCCAAGCAACCAGTGGGTCTGGGTGCTTCAGGAAGCTCTTGAATCAGCCCACTCTTTGGTATGTTACAATTAAAGCAAGGCGACGTGAAGACAAAAGAAATATTACGATATCACAGTAACTCAAAATCAGTCGGATAAAGGTGATCAGGGATATGATTTTTTGGTTTTTCTTTTTTTTTTTTACGGTCAAGAGAGTCGGGTATTCTCTAAGCTGACATCTTATCGGCGAGGTCCTTCCCAGGTAGTTGGAAAGGTATCGGATATTTTTTATAAAGTTTCTGGTCTTGTTCTGCCCAAACCATACATAAAGATAGAATAAGAAAAACAAATATACAAGTACTGAGCAACGAAAACGACCGTGAACAAGTGCTCAATATTTCTTAGTCGGGATGGGGTTCTAAAATCGTAGAATCATCAGAAAAACAAGGCGAATATGTTCTGAGACAGAAATATAGTCCGGCAACCAAGAAGTATTAGTAAGTAAATTTGGTCGAGACGATAAAACCTGGTTAAGTCAATAGACTGTGTGTTTTCTCTTTTCAGGTCAAAAGTGCCGAAACTCAAGCAGATACAAAGAATGGACCCCGTTTGCTTTCACTGCAAGATACGAATCAAGGCAGGGGAATATTCGGAGCATACAAAAACATACTGTGATAAAACTTTCAAAGAGGCGCTGTCTCTTAAGAGGCACATGAAAAAGTTTCATGGCGATAAAGATCAGAAGACCAAGGAAAGTGTCGGTGAAACTACCCTGGAAGGAAGCAGTAAGGATACTCGAGACTACGGCCATGAAAAACAGGAGTCGTCTGATGAGGATTGGGACAAAGATCCAGAAACTGATTTAGTCTCTGAAGTGGGGCCACAGATAACATTCTGGAAGGAAGAACGTTCAGAAGCCGACATCCCCTGAACCTGTAAAGTCTCCAGCTCGGAAGAGGACAAAGGTTGTTGTGCCTAAGGTACTAGAAGCAGACATTAAAACCCCCGATGAGAGCAGAATCAAACTTAGCTGCAGAGGGATGAAAGGTGACCCAAAAGTTTACAGTACTTCGTAGCGATGAAACAGTTATGGAGACTGTTGTGGCGAGAACAGAGGATTCTCGTCTCGGCAATTTTGAAGTTGTTGCCAAGAGTTAGTCCCAAGCATTATATCGATCAAACTAGAGGATTTTGTTTTCAGATATGTTGATAGAAGTCTTTATGTCGAGATCGAGCATATGTAATATGTGATGCTAGTCTGAGAGTTGAGATTAAGTTTGTGTAGATTTTAACTTGCTTTCTTTTTCATATGCGTGGTGTTTTCTCGCGGGACGAAGTAAAGCGAGCAAAAGAAATCTTATCGATACTTGCGTGAAATATATGTACGAGCGTATTTCGTTTGTGCACGAGGGAATCCAAGCCATATATGTGTACGTTAAAGTAATTCTACAAGAGACTCGCTTGCAGACAAGTCGTACTCAGTTTTCAAACTCTAGTTGAAGATTCATATGTTCGTATGTATTTTGTTAAAATATAATATTTCAGCGATTAGCTTATTTTATATAGTGAACTAAAATCTTTAATACAAGCGGGGTCCGAAACTTATCGGTAGGACATTAGTCAAACGGATACAGGTTTCCAGAGTATTTTCATTTGGGCATGTTTTTATCTCTGTTTTTTTCTGGGCGAGTTCACCGCATTACAACGGTACAGGGATCAATAGTAAATGCATTTCACCCTATTTTGGTGTGGTCAGGCCTTGATTCCGTTCAAAATGAGAAGTACACATTGAGCAATAAGTAGTTATATATAGATTGTATTGTATATGTAACGATTGCTTTGTATTCACCACACAATTCAGTCCTCTACAAATATAGTATCTCGGTAACAGCATTATGGTGTTAAGTTGTTTGTTTTGAGAGAGGTATAGCTAAGACTGTTAAATTGTTATTTGGAGCAGACATTAAAACCCCGATGAGAGCAGAATCAAACTTAGCTGCAGAGGGATGAAAGGTGACCCAAAAGTTTACAGTACATCGTAGCGATGAAACAGTTATGGAGACTGTTGTGGCGAGAACAGAGGATTCTCGTCTCGGCAATTTTGAAGTTGTTGTCAAGAGTTAGTCCCAAGCATTATATCGATCAAACCAGAGGATGTTGTTTTCAGATATGTTGATAGAAGTCTTTATGTCGAGATCGAGCATATGTAATATGTGATGCTAGTCTGAGAGTTGAGATTAAGTTTGTGTAGATTTTAACTTGCTTTCTTTTTCATATGCGTGGTGTTTTCTCGCGGGACGAAGTAAAGCGAGCAAAAGAAATCTTATCGATACTTGCGTGAAATATATGTACGAGCGTATTTCGTTTGTGCACGAGGGAATCCAAGCCATATATGTGTATGTTAAAGTAATTCTACAAGAGACTCGCTTGCAGACAAATCGTACTCAATTTTCAAATTCTAGTTGAAGATTCATATGTTCGTATGTATTTTGTTAAAATATAATATTTGAGCGATTAGCTTGTTTTATATAGTGAATTGAAATCTTTAATACAAGCGGGGTCCGAAACTTAGCGGTAGGACATTAGACAAACGGATACAGGTTTCCAGAGTATTTTCATTTATGGAATGAAGAGAATATTTTTTTTTTCATGGAGATATGAAAAAAAAAAAAACCTAATCACACTGTATGAAACCGCTTCGCTGGTTACAGCTTTTTATTCAAAAGTTCGCTTTTTTGCAGGGTTGTTGAAGCACTTGACTGTTTGGCAAAGGGTTAAAAAGAGGCAGGAAAAAAATCACTTTTAGGGAACAGTTTGTAAAGGTTAGAAGATAAAAGTATGCGACATACCTGAGTTACGACATAGGTATATTTAGCACAAGTACAGACGACATAATTTAAACCCTGCTTTATTATCCTTCATGTCGGCTGTTAGAAATTTATCTTTTACCAAACAATCCCATGTGTTAACGACCCCGAACATGAGGACTTTTGAAAACATTGCGAGAAAAGGTAACCAGCATTTTCTCCTTATCACACAGTGTTTTCTATTCTATGGATTATAAATCCGTTCATTTAAACCACAGTTTTCATAAATTAAGATGTCGTTTGCAAATATTTTCACAATGAACTAGTCTAAAATGTTGTCGTCTGGTAAAGTTTAAATTTTATCATCTGCAGACAACTTTTTCATCATGCAACTGACTACTCCTGAAAACATTGTGGCAAACGGAAAAATTCTTGGCAATGAGCTTTTATTCTCATTCCATAATATTTTCCCTTGTTACAAGTATTTTCTCCTTTTCTCACGACGTTTTTATTTTTAAATTTAAACCACACACCCCATCACTTGCGCCGCAATTTTTGTTGTCGTCTGCAACTGATTTCAATGTTAACGAGTGTAAACTTTTGTCGTATGGTTAAGAGTCTCTTATACCTTTACCAAACGACAGTATTTTAGATTCGTCCAAATTGAAAGCATTCGCAAACGACAAATTAAACGGGGCTAAAATTAAAATGGTCAGAAAACATTGCGGTAAAAGAAGAAAATGCTGGTTACCAGCATTTTCTACTTTTCCCACAAGCTGGTTACCAGCATTTTCTCCTTTTCCCACAATGTTTTCAAAACTTTCCACAGGGTCGGTAAAACTCTGGACTGTGTAGTAAAGAGTTAAACTACCGACAGTTAGAATGTCGCGTCCGAAAGTGATTCAAGTTTGAAGTAGAAAAAGGTATAAATCCACCTATTGCATACCAGACCGTGAAGTGTCAGTATATTTTTTATGTTCGCTCTTCAAGTTTTGAATGGATTTAAATTCCTTATTTGAGGGTCCTTTTTAGGAAAAGCACTTATAGTGGAATTTGTGATTTATCTTTTTGAAGTAAATGCATGTACATGTATTTACAGTACAATATTGAGAAGGGATGGGGGAAGAAAGAATAATGTCGGATTAAACCATATTACAGTGAATGTTTTGTTATCAAACCATCTGTGCAATTAGGCGTACCGTTTTAACTCTTTACCAGACGACAAAATTGTAGACTTTGTCCGAATTCAAAGCAACTGCAGACGACAAACTGAAAGTGACTCAAATAGTGGGATTTGCGTTCGTAAAGTAGAAAACATCGTAGAAAAAGGAGAAATGCTGATTACCGGTGTTTTCTCCTTTTTCCGCGATGTTTTCAAATGTCTTTATCTCCAGGCTGGTGGAAACATGGGATTGTTTGGTTAGTGGCTAAGCAGCTTACAGGAAACATCTTTGTTATTTGTTGAGACAGATTTTACGATAAGCGTCTCATCTAGGTCTCTGTGTCTTTGTTCCCGTTTTTAGAATTGTATTGGTCTGTCTGTCTGTCTGTTTGTCTGTCTGTCTGTCTGTCTGTGCCTCCGTCGGTCCGTCCGTGCTTTTGTCAGTCCTTCATTCCCTCCTTCCGTCCGTCCATGTGTCTGTTTTTGTCTGTCTGTCTTTCTGTCTGTTCGTCTGTCCGTTTGTCCATTTGTCTGTCAATCCATTTTTCTGTCTGTCTATTTATTCGTCCATTCGTCTGTCTGTTGGCCTGCCCGCTCGCCCTTCCTCTGTAGGCAGTCTGTTTTGGCAGTCTGTCCATCAGTCAATCCTTCTGACTCTCCGTGTGTGCTTCCGTCCGTCTGTCCGTCCTTGTCCGACCACCCCCTTTCCCTCCCTCTCTCTCTCTCTCTCTCTCTCTCTCTCTCTCTCTCTGTCACAGGATTTAAATCATTGATTGCCATTCCAAAACTTTTGCAAAATGGATCAAGCCGGATAGCTCAGTCGGTTAACTTACACGGCTTGTAATCAAGGGCTGGCAGCTCGATACCCAGCTCCGCCAAACTATCCGAGGACTGATAGTAGTCAATTCGACAGGGTTGATATTCCCTTACCGTTGAAAATTATTTCAACGATGTTGATGTTGGAAAGCAGCCAGTGGCTTGGAAAGAATTTTTTACGAATACTGGTGAACGAAACTCCAGGAAATCTTTGAAAAGTACACAGACCGCTTCGACATATCTAAAACAATGTTGAAAAGGGCGCTAAATATAAAACAAACAGAACAATTTCATGTAGAATAGCCGATAAACAGTCTACTTTCATATTTGACAGATAGGTGTCACCGTGAAATCTACAGTATTGGTTTGTGACGTCATGGTTGAATTGAGAAAAGATTTTCATTTGATATGTGGACGTAATACGGTACACACGCGATCTATTCGAAATGGATTATATATCTAGTGACGATTTTTCTTTCACTCTTTACCTGACGACAAAATTTTAGACTCATGAAAATTTAAAACATTTGCAGATGACAATCTAAGAGATTTGCTCATTGAGGGATACAAAAAAAAAAACATTGTGGGAAAAGGAGGAAATGCTGGTTACCAGCATTTTTTTTTTTCCCAAAATGTTTTCAAAAACCTTCTTCCCGGGTGCTTTAAAAGTCGGGGTTGTGCAGTAAAGAGTTAAAATATCTGTATATAGCGTTTTAACTTCTAAATTGCAAAAGAAATTAAATCGACTTTCTCAAATGGGAAAAGTGACCAAGGCATTATTATTTCTTGGCGGATTTTGCCAGATTATTTCACGAAAGAGCTGACAGTTTAGATTCAAGATCAGACTACACGTTCTATGCAGTCTGAACTTGATGTACACAGTCAGCAAAAGGATGTCTGATCTTGTGTACATCTATCGCGCTACGCGTTAACAGTGTGATTCGTTGGAACGTGATAAAACATAACTTGCGCAGACTGTCATCGTTCTAGATCCAAAATGTGACTTTCGGACTTCACCTTCATTTGCGGCCATTGCAGATCAAGATCAGACTGCACAGAACGTACAGTCTGATCATAATCAGCACTTTCCGCTCTTTATGAGGTATATTCCCCACTTTGGTGAGGAGATATAAAAGATCACCTTATCGGACCAAGAGCAGACTGCATGTTCTGTGCAGTCTGATATTGATCTATACTGTCCGCAAAAGGTCCTAGAGTCGCGCTTAGCAGTCAAAGGGTTAATAGTAAGGGGAGAAATGTAACAACATGGCGAAGTAAAATTAACTGTTTTTATCTAAATGATAGAAGTCCCTGACCACACATAAATTATATAGACGCGCGGTCGCTTATGTCCATACAAAGCAGTCCCGTTTATAACGTCCCTGGGGATAAGAGGCTTTTGAAAACATCGTGGAAAAAGAAGAAAATGCTGGTAACCAGCATTTTCTTCTTTTGCCACAATCTTTTCTTCCCAATTACAGACAAATCACTTGATTTCAATCACAATAATTATATTGGTCGTCTGCACATGCTTCAACTCGGACATGTAAAAAATTTTGTCGTTTGCTGAAGACTTCACCTTATTCATGTGTACAGACAGTAGGACCCTGATGAAATGGTCAATTGCAAACATAGTGGGAAAAGGAGAAAATGCTGGTTAGTAGCATTTTCTCTCTTTCTTACTTTTCTTACAATGTTGTCTACATTGTTAGAGACAAATTTCATCATTTGAGCCATGTTTTATTTGTCGTCTGCAATCGCTTTCAATTTGGACCAGTCTAAAATTTTCTCATCTAGTAAAGGGTTTACTTAAGGCTGATGTACATGTATTTTATCAGTGAGTGATAAAGTCTCCTCTTATACGGAATGTATTTCGTTTTTTTTTTTTCGTCACTAAAACCCTAGAAAACACAAACGACTATAGGAAAAGGAGCGATTGCTTTCAACCCTTAACCACACGGCAATATTTTAGACATTTCCAAATTGAAGGCTTTTTCAGACGGCAAAATATATATGACTCAAAAAAAATGAAAACTGTTGTTGGAAGGACAGAAAACATGGTGGAAAAAAGAGAAAATACTGGTTACCAGCATTTTCTCCTTTTTCCCACAATGTTTTCAAAAGCCATTTTTATCAGGGTCTTTAAAAGGCGGCAATATGTGGTAAAGGGTTAAGCAAACAATTTCGCCTCTTTCCCGCAATGTTTCCAAAAGTTCTTTGTTGTAGATATAAATCAAAGATAAACCAATCTATCATTGAGTAGTGTGAATAAGAGAGTGCTCGTTACGAGAACGTTTTTCTCTCTTGCTTCTCAATGGAAAAGTTGGGACAGCACCAAAAGTGTGGGAAATTGTGGAATTGCTTAATATAAAGGCAATCGCTGCTTTTCCCACATTGTATTAAAAAATCCCGTCCACTTCAGGGTAAATTTGTGTAGTAATGGAACAACGACCGACAGATATTTTATCAGTGAGTGAGTGACAGGTGCTCTAGGATGTATTTCGCCCTCGTTTCGTCTCGGGAAAATTCGGAAAGCACGGAAGACCCTCATGGAGCAGAGGATCAGATCTTTGTCCAAAGGTCCGAGGTCCAAATCGGCGACCCTGACAAGGCAGACGAGGTGTTTGAGCCGATCAGACCCGCTAAATTTCAACAAGATGAAACACGTGTTATCAAAAAGGTAAGTTAATTTGATCAATTTGTTCGTTTCTAATTTTCCTTTACCCTTCCTGGTTTGGGGAAATGGACTGAAAATACCAAACTGTTGAATTTGCACGGCTCCTGTTGGCTAGAATGCTTAAAAAGTATCGGGCAGTGTGGATCCAAGATCAGACTGCACGTTCTCTGCAATCTGATCTTGATCCACATTTCCCGAAAAAGCACATTTTCTCTCACGCCCGCTATGGGGTAAATAGTGCAAAATGACAGTGCGTCGTGACGTAAATGTGCAATAAATTGTGGCATGTGGACACAATTATGTATCTTTTACGTTCATCCTTTTCTAATTTGTGGTATCCTTGTTGATGAATTTGTTAAATGGTATGAAAATGTGAAATAAAAGATAAATGAATCAGACACCATCTGTCCAACTCTTTAACCTTTAACCACACAAACACGAGTTTTAACGACCTTGAGAAAGGAGGCTTTTGAAAACATTGTGGGAAAAGGAGAAAATGCTGGAAACCAGCACTTCCTCCTTTCTCCAGTATGTTTTCTACCATTTCAAAGACAGACATCATCTTTTGAACAATATTTGATTTGTTGTCTGCAAATGCTTTGGACTTTGACAAGTCTAAATCTTTGTTGTGTGAGAAAGAGTGAAAGACAGTAGTGTAGGGGTCGGGCCTCGGCAGCACAAGTGCCGGCTTCGAATTCCGCGATGAGAGGGGTCAAACTTTGAAAGTACCCACAACACGGCGCGAGTACTGGTTTCCTGGAAGGAATCATCGAGAATGAGTAATGTAATGAGAAATTGTTTCACAATAAACCCTTAAGCTGCTAATCGCGACCCACTGACCTTTTGCGGACAGTGCAGATCAAGATCAGACTGCACAGAACGTGCAGTCTGATCTTTGATCTACACTGTCCGATACGGTATTTTATTTTCGGTGAAATCAACTTTGAAACCGCAGTGTTTGGCCTTTTAGTATTGAGTAAAAATTTGCGCTTCATTTATTCAGCAGCTTAAGTGTTAATGCTAAGTAAATGAGTCATTCTCAGGCAAAACGGGGCCTAATGCATTTCCGTGATACCAAGCAATTCATCACGTAGTTATGGATCCATAAAATCCTTTAGTCTAACAATTGACTGGATCAGGAGGTAGAATGGTCCTTTTACATGCAGAAAATTCACCAATATCAATAAGTTTCGGCCCAAGTCAGCCTGGCCGGACTGCACAGGCTGACTTGGGTCGATACTTTTTGTAGATGCGTTAAACCCCCTTTTCACAGAGCATGGCTCAAATGATTTTTAACAAAGTCTTTGCATGCTAGTTGGCCTGAAGAAAAATGCTCACGGCGCCATTTGGTATTAAACAATTTTTAATATTCAAAAATTTTCTAAATTAGAAAATAATGCATTTTTTTTTTTTCGGCAATTCAAGAAATTTCAGTACTTTCTGAATCTAGAATTAGACTAAGAGTGCAGTTTAGAACTGTTGGTGAATACGGACCCTGGACGCGTTTATCACACAAGTAGATGTATAAATGCATGTACTATAATCTAAGTTATCAGAAACTGATAAACGAGGGCAAAGGGTTAACTCGAAATAATACTTCTTATATCCATTAATGGAACTCTTCAAATTAAAGGCGCATTTAGTCTTACTACCGGGATCAGATGTAAACAAAAAAAAGCAGTGGCATCATATGATTAAGTACAATCAAACACAGCCATCTGCACTAACGGAGCCCGCCCTGGTAGCTCAGTGGTTAGCGTATCTGACTCGTGACCTGTGATTGCGAGTTCGATACCTGGTTGAGGCAAACTTTCTATTCGGCGATTTTTTCGCCCCTCGCCTCTGATACATGTGAGAAAAGTAGTCAGTGGCTTTGGAAAGAAAGTTGTATCAGTACTGCTGTGAGAAAGCCAGGAAACACATGGGTGCGTCACTGACCGCCGTGATATGACCTGAGCTGTTAAAACGGCGTTAAGCTGCAATACAAACAATGTACTAATGGAAGCACATTTCATTGCAATGCAGTGTCTAATAAGTATATAGAGACTTTCTTTCTCTTTCTTTTCTTTTCCCTGTATGGGTTAGTTAACGATTTTGCTGCGTTACGGGTATCGTGTACCTAGACTGGTACATTTTCTTACCAACTCTTTTCAATACATATTCTCGTAAATAGTGGTAATCAGCATTGATTAAAGTTTTGATACATGAATGCATTTAAAAGCAATGTGGCTACAGGAGACATCGCAGATGACGGGTGATTTCTCTTATTGTACACAGCATTTTCTCTTTTTCCCGCATTTTTTGTCACTTTTAAGGACAAATTCCGTCATTTGAATCACATCTAGTTTGTGTATCTATAATTGTTTTTATTATGGTTGATAAACCTATGGAGGTCGATACAGTTTTGTGATCTGACATTGGGGGTGGGGAGTAGGTCCCGAATGGCTCAGTGTTAAAGTGTAGGGCTTGTTAGAAGTTTCAGGTTCAAGCCTCACTGGAAACACTGTCTTTTCGTTGATTGATTGATTGATTGATTGATTGATTGATTGTATGGTGTTTAACGCCGTTTTCAACATTATTTCAGTTATATCACGGCGGCCAGTGCACCTATCCATGCTTTCCTGGATTTTCGTTTACCAGTACTCCGCACAATATTCTTTCCCAGCCACTGGCTGCTTTCTCACATTATCATCGTCGAAACTGGCTTTTCGTGGAAGTGTCCTTAGGCAAGACACCTCAGAGCCGTAGCATAGTACTGGTGAAATACAGGATATGAACATGTCAGCTGTCGCCTTGATATGACTGAAATAATATTGAAAGCGGTGTAAAACACCATTCAATCAATCAGTCGATCAGTCATCTGACGTAGACGTTTTTACTCTTACGTTGAAAAGAGATACGCTTCTTTATGAAGAAATATGATATCGGTCCAACATTTTGGGTTATATTAACCACAGATATCCGTTTTGCGACAAACTTCGCCATCAAAATACTGTAATATATGAGACATTACATATTACATATACTTGTAGATGGCGAACGGTTTGTTACAAAACGAACGCCTGTGATGTCAACAACGGTTAAAATACTACATTTGTTGCTTTTTTACGAATTCGATATATATATATATATATATATATATATATATATATATATATATATATATATATATATATATATATATAAACCTTTATTTTGTAGTTTAAAGAAATGAAACTTTCAAAATGATAGTGTAAGCCCAACTTTTCTTAATTCAAAGGTTTTTTTTTTATCGGACAGTGTAGATCCAAGATCAGACTGCATGTTCTGTGCAGTCTGATCGTGATCTACGCTTTCAGTGAGTCGCACTTGGCAGCCTAAAGGTTAAAGACCTACCAATTAATTTCTAGCAATGACAGTTCAAGAGGAAATGCAGTTTGGTAGAAAAAAGTCGCCCTTCTTCCTTGTTTGTTAGAGTTATCCCCCCACTCCACTTTCCGTTTCCTGATCAAAGGTTTGAAATGCAGCCACAAATAGGCCTACCTCACATCTCGGCAGTTCAGAGTGTCTAAAATTTAGTTTCCGGCATTTATTACAATATCGTATTACTTTTCTTTCAAAAAACTGTATATGACAGTTAGCATTAAGTATAAACAGATCAAAATGAATTATATGAGCCGTGCTATGGCAAAAGAAGTTTTGATGCATCTCCGTGATGCGTTATTAAAGGAAGCCATCAGGCTGCGCAGGCTGACATGAATCGATACTGTTTGAAGGTGCATTAAACCCCCTTATCCTAGACCATGGCCCACATATAATCAATATATTACTAGTATGTGGATCCAAATTTTTTCTCCAATTTCCTTACTTAGGGTTTTACCTTTTTACCATACCATGCTCTGGCAAAAGGGGACTTAATGTATCACCGTGATGCATGATACCAAGCAAGCCATCACATGATCATGATTCCATAAAGTCAATTTTGTCTAACAACCAGTTGAATCATGAGGTAGACTGGTCCTTGGACTTGCAGGAAATTGACCAATAGCAAAAAGTTTCTGCCCAGGTCAGCCTGCGCGGACTGCGCAGGCTGACTTGGGTCGATACTTTTTGCCGATGCATTAAGCCTCCTTTTCACAGAGCGTGGCTTATACATTACTATTATGTGGATTCAAATTGGGTTTTTTTTTTCTGATTTCCTTATCAAGGGTTTTACCTTTTTACCAGACCATCCGGTGATTTAAGGACCGTCAGGAATGACGCTTTTGAAAACATTGTAGGAACGGTGAAACGACATTTCTCATTTCCCCACAATGTTTTAAAGTTCTTTTATAGACAAATTCTATCATTTTCCCTTTCCCTGCAAAAGTAATGCTTCCGATTTTAGACAAAACTGAAGTTCGTCGTTTGGTAAAGAGTGAAACGCCGAGAAAGGTCCTCTATACATTCTGTCTGCTCTTTTGTTTTTACTCTTTACCACACGTAAAAAATGTAGACCTGTCCAAAATGAAAGCATTTACGGACAACAAAATAAATGTGGCTCTAATAATGGAATTTGTCTATGACAGGTAGAAAACATTGTGGGAAAAGAAGAAAATGCTGGTTACCAGCATTTTCTCCTTTTCCCACAATGTTTTCAAAGGGCTTCTTCATCAGGGTTGTTAAAACTTGGGATTGTGTGGTAAAGGGTTAAATTAGTTTCCGTCAGTTTCGAATCCCATTAACCCTTTACCAGACTGCAAAATTTTAGACTCGTCCATAATCAAAGCATTTGCAGAAAACAAACTGAAAGTGTGCTCAAATGATGGGGAATTTGTCTTTTTAAAAGGAAGGTAAACGATACGCTGGTTATCAGCATTTCTCCTTTTCCCAAAATGTTCTTAAAATCGTTCTTCTTCTTCAGGCTCATAAAAACACGAAATTTACTGGTAAAGTGTTAACTCTTTACTAGATGGCAAAATTTTCAGACTTGTGGAAATTTGAGAGCATTAGCAGACCGGAAATAAAACATGACTCACACAATCAAAAGTCTTATAAATGGACGTAAACATGGTGGGAAAATGATAAAATGCTAGTTACCACTGGTTACCAGCATTTTCTCCTTTTTCAACGAAGTTTTTAAAAGCCTCTTAACTGACGGTCGTTAAGTCAAGACATAATCCTGTCCTCGAGTTTTACCGACGTTGCGGAAAGAAGCTTTTGAAAATATTCTGGCAAAAGGAGAAAATGCTGGTAACCAGCATTTTCTCCTTTCCCTGCAATGTTTTCCATCTTTTTTACAGACAATTTTCACCATATGAGCCACATTTGATCTATCGTCTGGAAATGCTTTGAATTTAAAAAAGTCCAATTTTTTCCGTTTGGGAAAAGGTTTATCAGACATGAAAAGGCAAGTCTATATACTCTGAAAATGCACTGACAGCAACTTCCGTCATAATGAGGGAGGAAAAAACCGTCATCTTTCAGACAGATCCGAAATAGATTCTATTGTAGTAAAACAATCGTCTATAACATTAAGATTTTATCCTTTCTAATTTGTCATAATGAACACTGTTGACAGGTTGTTTGTTCTAAAAATAGAGCTCAAGTCAACATTCGTAACACATGTACTAGTATATTTCCTCATAGTTGTTATTTTTTCCGCCGCTGTCCACGTCTAGATAGGTAAGGTACATAGACTTAGAGACGGACAGACAGACAGACAGACAGACAGCCAAAAGACAGACGGTATGAGACAGAGAGTGTACTTAGAGCGAGAATGATGGAGAGAGGTGAAGAGAGAGAGGGGGGACAGACGGATAGGTAGAAGACAGATAGCGGAATAAGACAGACAGACAGAGGACAGAGAGAGCATTCTGCAGTATGAAATGGCCTGGTGAAACGACAAATTTTGAACGTGCCCAAATTGAAGGCACTAGAGACGATAAATTCAGTATTGCAGAAAGGATGGTTTATATCTGTAAAAGCCGAGTAGAAAACATTGTCGGTCAAAGAGAAAATTCTGGTTACCAGCATTTTCTCTACTTCCCACAATGTCTTGGAAAAAAAGTCTTAATCAGGGTCATTTAAACTCAAAATTGTTTGTAAAGGGTTTAACTATAGAAGTCTAACTTTTTATTTAAAGCAAAGAACATTACGAATTATAAATAAATTGCTTTCAACAATATCAAATACACTGTCATTATGAAACAGAATACAAAGCAACATGCATTCCAGAATGGTCCAGGTATTTACCCTTTTCAAAATAATCAAATTTTTTAACTACCCTAAGGGAAAGAGGTCTTGAAAACAATGAAAAGGAGAAATTGTTGGTAAACAACAATGTGGGAAAAGGAGAAAATGCTGGTAACCAGCATTTTCTCCTTTTTCCACAATGTTTTCTACTGTTTCAAACACAAATTCCATCGACTGCAAATGCTTTCAATTTTGACGTGTCTAAAACTTGTTGATGGGGTAACGTCTAACCCTAGAGACCGCTTTATTAATTAAAGGAACCGTTTCATCTATTACAGAAAAGCTAAAATATCGTAATTTCCAGGCTGTTTAGCCCGGAATATGTTAAAAGGTAGTGTGCAGTGTAGGTCAAGATCAGATGGTATGTTCTGCCCAGCCGAATCTTGGCCTACACCGTCCGTAAAAAGCCACGTTGGTCGTGCTAAGTGCCCGAAGAGAAAATCGCTTTTTACTAAATTGGATTAATTGATGGACGAGTCTAAAGTCGTATGGTGAATACTTAACCTTGATTGATTGATTGTATGGTGTTTACTACGTCGTTTTCAACATTATTTCAGTTATATCGCGGCGGCTAGTGCACCTATCCATGCTTTCTTGGGGTTTCTTTTGCCAGTAACACACACAATATTCATGGCTTTCGAAGCCACTGGCTGCTTTCCCACATAACCATTGCGCGGGTTGGATCCCCAGCTAGGCCAATTTCTTTCCGAGAATTGATGATAGTCATTGCGACAGGATTCATTCCTCTCTCGCCGCTGACCATTGTTTCGACAATGGTTATGTGGGAAAGCACCACTGGCTTGGAAAGAATATTGTGGGGAGCACTGGTAAAGAAAGCTCCAGGAAAGCATGGATAGGTGCACTGGCCGCCGCGATATAACTGAAATAATGTTGAAAACGGCGTTAAACCTCATACAATCAATCAATCAATCAATCAATCAATCACATAGCCATTGTCGACACAATGGTCAGCGGTGAGAGAGGAATGAATCCTGTCGCAATGACGCTACCGACTGAGCATCGGGGCTCGGCCTTGATTTAAGACAGTACGTGATACGTACAGTGCAGCCTGATCTTACTTTTTACGCGTAAAGGACGCCAGAGGTCCCGATGATAAGAAATCGTAAGGGAACATGAAACAATGGAAGTTCGAAGTACATGTATAAAACATGATTGTGTGCACTATGTTGACCGTAATCGTAAACCCGAGTGATGTGCAGTCTATTCTGATCTTGGTCTACACTTGTTAAGTCGTGATACTCTTGGTATCAGATGTACTTGTACTGGGAACATCTTTAACCCTTTCCCAAACAAGCCCTGGTTTTCACGTGTCTGCAGTACAAGTCTTTTGAAAACACTGTGGGAAAAGGAGAAATTGCTCGTAACGAGCAATTTCTCCTTTTCCCACAGTGTTTTCTACCCTTTTGGAGAACTTTCCGCCATTTTCATCAAATTTAAAATTGTCGTCTGCAAACTCTTTCAGTTTGGAAGGGTCTAAAATTTGTCGTTTAGGAAAGGGTTAAATAATAGAGTTGAAATTTCAATAGTACGACTGTAGGAACGCGTGTTCGCTGTTTCGACCTTGATAGAAGATTGTAAGTGATATGCGAGACGCTTACAGAGAACTGGATCCCTGTTTCAACCCGTCATCAATCAAACCGGAATTTAACCCTTTCCCAAACGACAAAATTTGGACTGGTCCAAATTCAAAGAGTTTGCAGACGACAATTTTAAATTTGATGAAAATGGCAGAAAGTTCTCTAAAAGGGTAGAAAACACTGTGAGTAAAGGAGAAATTGCTCGTTACGAGCAATTTCTCCCTTTCCCACAGTGTTTTCAAAAGACTTGTACTGCAGACACGTGAAAACCAGGACTTGTTTGGGAAAGGGTTAACCCTTTATCATACGACAAAATATTAGACCCGTCCAAATTGAAAGCATTTGCAGACGACAATTTTAATGTGGCTTAAATGGTGGCATTTTTCTTTGATTGGGTCGAAAGTATTGTGGGAAAATGAGAAAATGCCGGGCACCAGAATTTTCTCATTTTCCCAAAATGATTTCAAAAGACCTTTTCCTCGGGGTCGTTAACAGTCGGCATTGTGTGGTAAAGGGTTAAACGATCCCAAGAGAGAAGGCTACCGAAAACACTGTGGGAAAAGGAGAAAATGCTGGTAACCAGCATTCTCTCCTTTTCCCACAATGTTTTCCACCCTTTTAAAGGCAAATTTCTTGATTTGAGCCACACTGAATTTGTCATCTACAAATGCTTTCAAATTTGATTAGTCTATCATTTTGTGGACGACAAATACTTAATTTCAGACTTGTACATATTTAACTCTTTACCAAACGACAAAATTTTAGGCCAGTCCAAATTGAAAGCATTTGCAGACGACAAAGTAAATGTGACAGAAAAATTGAAATTTGTCTTGGAAAGAGTAGAAAACATTGTGGGAAAAGGAGAAAATGCTGGTTACCAGCATTTTCTCCTTTTCCCACAATATTTTCAAAAGGCTTCTTCTTCAGGGTCGTTAAAAGTCGGGATTGTGTGGTAAAGAGTTAAAGCGTTTGCATACAACAAACTAAATGCGGCTTAAATGACGACATTTGTCATTGACAGGGTATAAAACAACGCGGGGAGAGTAGAAAATAACTTGCGTTTAGCGTTTTCTCCTTTTTTTTTTCTCAGAATTCTACTCGTTAGAAAAAAATGCGATAGATTGGTAAAGGGTTCAAACCGTTTTGATTATGTTTGAACAAAGTCTTAAAATTCAAGAACGCTTATTTCAACACACAATGATTTACTTAAAACATTGTAAAAAAAATGAAAATATGCACATTTTTGTAAGACTTTTAGTGTCCATAAAAATGAATTGGGAAGAAATGATGGGGTTGAGGCACGCAGGATGGAAGGAAGGAACGAACGCACTAATGAACGAAGGAGCAGACGAAGGAGGGAATGAAGGCAGGAAGGAAGGAACAAAGAAAGGAAGGAAGGAAGGGACGAGGAACGAAGGAAAGAAGGAAAGAAAGACAGGAAGGAACGAAGGAATGATGTTTGCAGCGAAAGGGAGGACGGACAAACTGCTTCTTTCACAATATTTTTCAGACCATGTTAGCAAAAAAATGTCCTCCATCTCATATTCTGAGATGTCAATTATTATTTTGCTTTCACTGATTTTGCAGTTCTCTCTCTCTCTCTCTCAAGTCTAAACAAAAACCCCAATGGACAAAAGGCGTGTCTTCACATATTTTGATAAATATTCGATTTTCCGCTCTGTTCCCCTCTTGCCACCAATATTTTGTTATCAGATTTAGAAGTGTCTAAACGACCAACAGACACACTTAAATTAGACCTTTCCAAATTGAAAGCATCAGTGGACGCAAAATTAAATTCATCTCAAATGATCGAATTCATCTTTGAGAAGGAAGAAAACATTGTGGACAAAGAAGAAAATGCTGATTACCAGCATTTTCTTCTTTTTCCACATTGTTTTCGAAAGCCGTTTCCCTTCAGGTCGATTGCAATACTAGTTTATTTTGTAAAGGAAAGAGAAGGATCAACAAGTTAGTATCATATTTACACTAACTTGCCCTGATTTCACACTCTTCGAACACCCAGCTTTCTTCATAGCTTTTTCCTTAACCCTTTAGCAGCTTAGCGCGACTCACTGACCTTTTGCGGACAGTGTAGATCAAGATCAGACTGCACAGAACGTGCAGTCTGATCTTGGATCTACACTATTCGTTAAAGAGATATTTTCCTCCAAAAAATAACTTCGAAATAGCAGTATTTGAGTTTTTTCTGTCGACTCGAAAGTTTCATTTTAGTTTAGGGTTAACTGAGGCCGGGCCCGGGTCGGTAATGTAAATGACCTCAGAACAGGGGGTTCGAATCCCAAGCTCAGCCAATTTCTTTACGAGGATTGATGAGTCATTGCGACAGGATTCATTCCTCTCTGACCGACCGCTGGTCATTGTTTCGACGACGATTATGTGGGAAAGCAGCCAGTGGCTTGAAAAGAATATTTTTCGAAGCACTGGTAAAAGAAACTCCAGGAAAGCATAGGTAGGTGCATTGGCCGCTGCGATATACAATCAATCAATCATTAGCCGAAAAAAGCCCTTACTTTGCAGCCCCTTACCAGTCTATACGGCCCCGAAAGGAAAAGAATTTGAAAAAATTGGGGGACAACAAAATATATCCGTTTATCAGTATTTTGTCCTTTTTCCATAAAGTTTTCTATCCGTTCGTAGACAAAACCCATCAGTTGGGGTACAGTTAACCCTTTCCCAAACGACAAATTTTGGACTGGTCCAAATTGAAAGAGTTTGCAGACGACAATTTTAAATTTGATGAAAATGGCAGAAAGGTCTCAAAAAGGGTAGAAAACACTGTGGGAAAAGGAGAAATTGCTCGTTACGAGCAATTTCTCCTTTTCCCACAGTGTTTTCAAAAGACTTGTATTGCAGACACGTGAAAACCAGGGCTTGTTTGGGAAAGGGTTAATGTGTAGTTTGCAAAAGCTTAACTCTTTACCAAACGATAAAATGACTTATCCAAATTGAAAGCAGTTGCAGACGACAAAATAAATGGGACTCAAAAATTTAAATTTGTTTTTGAAAGGATAGAAAACATTGGGGGAAAAAAGGAGAAAATGCTGGTTACCAGCATTTTCTCCTTTTTTTCCACAATGTTTTCAAAAGTGTTCTTCTTTAGGGTGGTTAAAATTCGAGATTGTTTGGTACAGGGTTAATTATTGTCACCAGTGTTGTGTTATTGTGACGCAGATACAGGTTTCACATCCGTGCAGTCTGATCTAGCTCTTCACTTTTCGATACCATTTTTTTTTCTTAGATTAAATATGATTGATTTTATCAAATGAGCCATGCTGTGTGAAAAGGGGGCTTAATACATTTGCAAAAAGTATCGACCAGGTCAGCCTGCGCAGTCCGCGCAGGCTGACCTTTGCCGAAACTTTTTGCTTTAGGTAAATTTTCTTCATGTCAAAGAACCAGTGTACCTCGTGACTCAGTCGTTGTTAGACAAGATGGATCTCGTGGATCCATAATTATGTGATGACTTGCTTTGTATCATGGATCACAGAGATGCATTAAGCCCCCTTTTGCCAGAGCATGGCTCATTTAAAATCATCAAAACGGTCCAAAATGACGGCCTTTTGTTAGTTGACCCATTAACTCTACCATACGACACGCATGAACAACATTTATAGACAGCAAGAGAAAGACACACAAACACACAAAGACAGAGAGATAGAGGGAGAGAGACAGAGGGAGACAGACAGACAGAGGTGGAGAAAGAGAGGGACACAGACAGACAGACCGGCAGGCAGGCAGAGAGACAGACAGACGACAGACAGAAGACAGACAGACAGACAGAAAGATAGACAGAAGGACAGACAGACAGACCCTTTTCGCCACAATATTCTTTAAAATTGTCATCTGCAGACGTATTACATACTGTTTATACAGAAATGGGTTAAATTTTGTTACACCCCCCTTCCCTCAGTAGTGTCGGGACATGGCATCAGAGTTGTTAGGAATAAACAGCTGTGAAAAAGTCAAGAGGGGCAAAAACATGAATGAAACATTCTTAAAGTGCCTCTTAATCCATTACCACACTAAAACATGACCTTTCGAAAAAGTACTTCCGGAAACAGTGTGAGACAGGGAATGGACTCTTAATGTAAGGAGCTACCGCTAATTTAACAGAGCTTCAAAGATCACTTTGGGAATTATTTTTTTTCCTATCCATTTTTGACTAGCGAAGCTAGTCTATAGGCATCAAGATTGACCTAGATTCAAAACCCCACAGTTGCCAAATACTGCCACACAGAAAATACTTCTTTCTGTTAGAAATCTTAATTCTGTTATACATGACAATTTAGACACAAACCACTAAATCTCTACCTCTCCGATTTGAACATGTCGTCTTACAAAATAATAAACTGAACAAGATGTCATTTATAAGGTACAAGGTCTTTGCTTACATGTAAATTGAGTGACCTATGCAAAGCAGAGAATCACTTATTCCTACACAACTGTATTATGAATGAATCTATTAATAGATACACCTAGGTTTGTAGCAAATCCCAGCTATATTAACTCCCACTGGACAGGGAACCCTTGTCATTCATTCATTCATTCATTCATTATTTAGATCATTGTCTACAGTTGAACTATTATGTTAAACTGTTATTCTATTAACCTTTTACCAAACAATCCCAAGTTTTAACGATACTGGGGAAGGGTCCCTTTGTAAACATTTTTGGAAAAGGAGACCATGCTGGTAACCATCATTTTCTCCTTTTCCTACATGTTTTCTGCCCTACTGAAATCATGTTTCATCAGTTCAGCCACATTTAATTCATGGTCTGCAACAGCTTTTAATTTGGACGGATGTAGAATTTGTCGTTTTGTGAGGAGAGTTAAATAGTTAACTAACTACATGTTGTGCTATTAGATATTGACTAATTGACTGCATGGTGTTAAACGCCTTTTTCAACATTATTTTAGTGATATTGCGGAGACCAGAGCACCTATCCATGCTTTCCACGAGTTTCTTTTACCAGCACTACTGCGACTCAATGACCTTTTGCCGACAGTGTGTGCAGTCTGATCTTGGATCTACATTGTCCGATAAGAGAATAGATTTTCTCCAAAGTGAAACTGTGAAATAGCAGTAGCAATTTTCAGGTGTTTACCATCAGCTTGAAAGTTTCATTTAACATTTTTTAGCAGGTTAAGAGCTAAACTTAAACTGGATTATAGTTAACCATTTGCAAATATAGCCCCGGCAGTTCAGTCGGTAGCATACAGGACTTGAGAACAGGAATTTCTTTCCGAGAATTGATGATAGTCATTGCGACAGGATTCATTTCTCGCTCACGTTTCGACGATGGTTATGTGGGAAAGGAGCCAGTGGCTTGGAAAGAATATTGTGCAGAGTACTGGTAAAAGAAACTCCAGGAAAGCATGGATATGTGCACTGGCCACCGCTACATAACTGAAATAATGTTGAAAACAGGGTTAAAAAGCACCATACAATCAATCAAACAATCAAATGCTGTCTGTCAGTACTTTCAGTACTTTGATTCTAACATTGAACTTCTTGTCACAGGCCCGTCGCCGTGTACTGGCAGTGGTCCGGCGGAGGATAGCGGCCGAAGGCACGGGAGTGGGCGAGCTCGAGTGGGAGATTTTCCCACTTTCGTAAGGGAAAATGCTTTATTCATGGGCTCCTCTATGTGCGTTTATAATACTTGCACATTTTTAAATGCGTTTGTGGCCTGTAAGATGTCCCGAAAAAAGGAAATCTAGCCTAACCAACTTGATTTCCTTTTTCGGAACATCTTAACAAATCTAGAATGTGGTCGTTTTGAACAGAATTAACTCTTTACCACACGACAAAATTTTAGACTAACTCAAATTGAAAGCATTTGCAGACGACAAAATAATTGTGACTCAAAGATTGAAAATTGTTAACGGGAAGGTTAGAAAACATTGCGGGAGAAAGGAGAAAATGCTGGTTACCAGCATTTTCTCCTTTCCCCACAATGTTTTCAAAGGCTGTCTTTCTCAGGGCCGTTCAAACTCGGGATTGTCTGGCAAGAATTTAACAGTGCACGCCGTTGAGGGTAAGATGGTCCGTATAAATTGTACGGTTGGATAAAAGTGCGGTATTTGTGAACTCTGTGTAAATCGCTGAACAGCGCTCTAGGGAAAGGGCATTTGCATATACCAAGCAAGTCGTGAGGAACAAGAATCATGAGGAACAAGAAATATCTTTAAAAAAAGACAGATCGCGTAAGAGATACTGGAATACGAATATTGAAACTATTTTGTGGCTCTATATGAAGTAAAATGATAAATGTTAACTTCACGAGAAATTGCCTCTTTTTCCTCACCGTTTTTTTTGTTGTTGTTGTTGTTGTTGAAAAGTAGTATTGGGTTATTGGGAAACACTTATGAAATGATAAATATCCAAATAGGAAAAAAGGACGATTCTCTACTACATTAGTTTGCTATGGTATGAATCAAAGTCTCGGGGTATCGATTAGCAGTAGCAACGCTTGCGGTTTCATAAACGTGCGAGCAAATATGCCAGCAGGGGCCCGCCGAATAAACATGTTCATATTTTTGACCAATCGCAAATTACCATCTATTCATTCTTTATCAGTACCAGTACCGAGAAGTAGGTGAAACGCCAGCGCATTCAGCTAAGCCGAAAAAAAAATGTCTAAGAATCGACAGTCATAAGGCGGAACAGTCCTTTCACACGAAGATAATTTACCAATTGGAAAATGTCCCTCAACCAGGCTTGCATGAGAGGGTACTTTTTGCAGGTGCATTAAACAACCGTTTAACCGGATATGAATCACTCATTTACATTTCAACTCACCAAACCCATTACACATTGTTTCGACTAGGTTTATGTGGAAAAGCAGTCATTGGCTTGGAAAGGGGTGTTGTGTGGAGAACTGGTAAAGGAAGGCCCAGGTAAGCATGGCCAATGAATTACATGGCGCTCTGGGAAAAAGGGTTTTAACTCTTTACCAAACGACAAAATTTTAGACTGGTCCAAATTGAAAGAATTTGCAGACGACTAATTATATGTGACTCAAAAACCAAAATTTGCCTCAAGAAGGGATGAAAAAAATTGTGGGAAAAGGAGAAAATGCTGTTTACCACAATGTTTTCCAAGGCCTTCTTCCTGAAGGTCGGTAAAACTCGGGTTTGTGTGGTAAAGGGTTAATGCGTCTCCGTGTTGCACTATACCAACCAATTCATTGCCTCGTTATGGATTCATAAAATCCATTTTATCTTACAAACGACAAAGTCATGAGATAGATCGGTCCTTTTGGATGCAGAAAATTTACACATGGCAACAAGTTCCGGCCTAGGGTTATTTTATGCAAATGCATTAAACCTCCTTTTCACAGAGCATGGCTCATTATACAATGTACCTAAATCGACCCTGTTTTACATCATGGTAGGGCGATTCTATGACCCTTGGGCTGCCCAGCGAAACTCAGTGGTGTCTTGCAAACACGGTTTAGATTAATATCCGACTGCCAAGAACGTGCCGACTGATCCCGGATCTACATAGTCCGATACAGTGTGATCTTTATGGCAGAAAAAATACCCTTTGTAATAACATACATAATTTGTGCTTTCATTGCTGGTTTGAAAGTTTCACTTAAAAACATTTTTCAGTTTACCATTCTATGCCATCTTCACCATTACTGATGCCAACATTTATGCGGAAGATGAACCTTCTTGCCGTTTTAGGCTAAGATCAAGGTCACCGCAACTGAAACAAACCAAGAAATATGAGCCATGCTCTGTAATAGGGGGGCTTAATGCATCTGCAGTTCGTGCAGGCTGACTGAGGTCGAAACGTTTTGCTTTCGGTCAGTCTGTATGTGAAAGGACAAGTCTACCTCATCATTCAGTCAGTTGTTGGACAAAATGGATTTTTAAATATGCATTAGTTATGTGATGACTTGCTTGGTGTAATGGATCACGGAGATGCATTGCCAGCATGGCCCGTATACGAGTTTTGTTAACACATAAGCTGCTGAATAAATGAAATGCAAATTTCTACTCAATACTAAAAGGCCAAACATTGCGGTTTCAAAGTTGATTTCACCGGAAATAAAATACCGTATCGGACAGTGTAGATCAAAGATCAGACTGCACGTTCTGTGCAGTCTGATCTTGATCTACACTGTCCGCAAAAGGTCAGTGGGTCGCGATAAGCAGCTTAAGGGTTAACACATAAGCTGCTGAATAAAAGAAACGCAAATTTCTACTCAATACTAAAAGCCCAAATATTGCGGTTTCAAAGTTGATTTCACCGGAAAGAAAATACCGCATCGGACAGTGTAGATCAAAGATCAGACTGCACGTTCTGTGCAGTCTGATCTTGATCTACACTGTCCGCAAAAGGTCAGTGGGTCGCGATTAGCAGCTTAAGGGTTAATGAACATTTCTGGAGAATAAAAAAAGAGATTTAGACAAGGGAAAATTCCTGTCGTCAAAATGGCGCCTTATACAGTCATTCTTTTTCGTCTACGACAAAAGGTAAACCGGAAGTGAACCAGACCTGTTAAATTCTGTCGCAATTAGTATAATTGTTGTAATGTTCGTCTTTGATCTTTTATCCCCATATTCGGCATTTACTTGCATTTCTTTCGTGCCTGCCAGTTGATACATACTGACATTATAATTCCACCATTCTGTGGATGCTATATAATTCTAGATCATGTGTTATAAAATTCATCACCATCATCATTTTTTTTTTTCAAACTCTCATTATTACTGTTGGCCGTGGTGGTGGCAGTGGTGATGGTTGGTTGATTGGTTGATTGGTCGAAAAATGTCAAAATAAGCATTGATTGACTAATTGAATTGTGTTTTACGCCACTTTCAACATTATTTCAATCATATCACGGCGACAACTCGCTGATTCAGGTATGTTCTTCGACAATGGCTCTGTGGGAAAGCAGCCAGTGGCTTGGAAAGAATATTGTGCGAAGTACTGGTAAAAGAAACGCCAGGAAAGCATGGATAGGTGCAATGGCCGCCGCAATATAACTGAAATAATGTTGAAAACGGCGTTCAACACCATACAATCAATCGATCAATCAATTAATCAATCAGGTATGTCCTGCGTTTCACCAGTAGTAGGCTAGGGCTCCTAAATGTCTTGCTCAAGGGCACTTCCACGAAAAAAAAAACACTGCTTCAAGTGAGGATCGAACCCGGGACCTCCAGGCAACGAATCCTACGCTTTACCACCGAGCCCCGTCATCATAACCAGTTTTCGAACTATAGATTCCGACTGATCGAATCTTTGTACTTTTCTATTGTAGGGCAAAATTTCTAAAACATAAAAGTGAAGCGTCGTATTAAGAACAGCTGTTACCCTCTACCAGTTCACAAAATTTGTGACCCGTCCAATTTTAAACCATTTACTCACGTACAGACGGCATTTCATATGTGTCTCAAATACTGAGATTTACTCTTTTGTATACTATAAAACATTGTGGAAAAAGGAGAAAATGCTGGTTACCAGCATTTTCTCCTTTTCCCAAAATGTTTTCAAAGACTTCTTGTTTAGGGCAGTTGAAAATCTGCATTGTTTGCTGAAGGGTTGTTGCACAGACGATAAGATAATAAGGAAAAAAAACACAAGCAGACATATAAACGTCGTATTTTAATTGCTGTAATGTGTAGAGCAGTCATGATGAAATGGCTCGGCTCACGTTTAGGTCCGACAGGTGTCATTCTTTTCTTGCATGCAAAGTCTTCTCGGAAATCTGTTAATCCTGTACCAAACAATCCCATGTTTTATTTAATTTCGGCATTTCAGCTGCATTTACTTTTGTCCTCTGCGAATGTTTCCAAAATGGACTAATCTAAAAACTTTGTCGTCTGGTAAAAAGTTGACAGGATAGTGGTACAGACAAATAACTGTCAACCTTGTATTCATTGTCAATGTTTATTGCAAAATTATGAATGAAAATGTCTAAAATTAGTTGTGACGTCATTTCCTCTGCGATAACTTTTTTTCATTCCACTTCGTTAGGCACAACCCAGGTGTTTTTGTAGGCAATGTAAATCAAGGACAGACTGCCTTTTGTGGACTATGTAGCTCAAGATCAGACTGCACAGAACGTCACACTGTTCTCGCAAACACAGCCCTTAAAAATGGTAATGTTGTGGTCCGTTCTTGTTAGATTGAGAGAGTCTATTTCATACATTTAGGTCGATCGATTGATTGATTGATTGATGTTTTACGGTCATATCTCAGCGACAGCTCGCTTGTTAATGTTTTTCATTGGTGTCACTCGCACTGGGCTAGGGCTTGAAGTGTCTTGCTCAAGGACACTTCCACGTACTTTATCACTGTGCCATGCAGGGCCCCTCATTTTATTAGAGTTAGATTAATAAGCAAATAGTATTTGATGCCTCTGCCTCTCTCTCTCTCTCTCTCTCTCTCTCTCTCTCTCTGCGTTTCCTTCTTTAAACTTCAAACTTTAAAATTCTTGTGCTGTTGCCAAACTTTTTCAGCCATGTAATTTTTCAATTCATCACCTTGCTAAAATGAAAACATGTTGATATATTGCCTTGTCAGAAATAATAATTCTTATTTCACTCTAGCTGTACATACATGCATTTTTTTCTCTTTTATTTTTTTAAGATAAATTAACCCTTAGGCTGCCAAGCGCGACTCACTGACCTTTATCGGACAGCGTAGATTAAGATCAGACTGCACAAAACGTGCAGTCTGATCTTGGACCTACACTTGCCGATAAAGAGATATCTTTCCTCCAAAAATACCTTTGAACTAGGAAAATTTGCGTATTTACTATCGGTTTGAAAGTTTCATTTATTTTATTTAACAGAAATAGGGTTAAGGGTTTCTTTCGAGCAGACTTCTTTTATCCCTTTGCCGCACAATGCCGCCTTTTGACGCCCCTGGGGAAGAAGCCTTTTGAAAACATTGTGGGAAAAGGAGAAAATGCTGGTAACCAGCATTTTCTCCTTTTCCCACAATGTTTTCTACCCTATCAAAGAAAAATTGTACCTTTGAGCCTCATTGAAATTGTCGTCTGCAAATGCTTTCAATTTGAACAAGGCTAAAATTTTGTCATCTGGTAAAGGGTTAACCCTTTCTTACACAATCCTGAGTTTTAATGACCTTGAGGAAATTGCCCTTGGGAAAAAGAGAAAAATGCTGTAAAAGTTTTCTTCAGTTTAGGAGACAATTACTTTCATTTCATCTACAGTTAACCCTTTTCCTGCTAAATAACTTAAATAAAATTTTCAAGCCGATGGTAAAAACCAAAATGTTGGTATTTCGAAGTTACGGGGGTTAGGGAAATATCTCCTTATCGGACAGTGTAGACCCAAGATCAGACTGCACGTTCTGTGCAGTCTGATCTTGTTCTACACTGTCCGCATAAGGTCCGCGAGTCGCGCTTGGCAGCCTATGGGTCAATTTTTCGTCTGCTTTCAATTTGGACAAGTCTAAAAAATTATCGTCTGGTAAAGGTTTAACTCTTTTAAAAGATGACGAAATGACAGACTTGTCCAAAGTTAGGGCATTTGCAGAGGATATATTAAATGTGGCTCAAATGATGGAATATATCTTTGATTGGATAAAAAAAAAAACATTGTGGGAAATGGAGAAAATGCTAGTTACTTACCCTAACCCTGGTAACCAGAAGTTTCTCCTTTTCCCACAAAGTTTTCAAAGCCTTCTTCGACAGGGTCGTTAAAACTTGGGATTGTATGGTAAAGGGTTAACACCAGTCTTGCTGTTGAGCTCTGTACTACACCATTGGGGTTTGGTGCATGCCTCTCCGTGTTAGTTAAGCTTTTACCGAACTGTGTTTTAACAGACCTGAAGAAGAATGCTTTTGAAAACATTATGTGAATAGAAGAAAATGCTGGTAACCAGCACTTTGGTTTTTTCCTGGTAACCAGCTTTTTCTCATTTTCTGGTAACCAGTATTTTGTCTTTTTCTGGTATCCAGCATTTTGTTTTTTTTTTCTGGTAACCAGCATTTTGTCTTTTTTTTCTGGTAACCAGTATTTTGTCTTTTTCTGGTAACCAGCATTTTCTTCTTTTCTAGCAACCAGCATTTTCTCCTTTCCTTGTACCTAGCATTTTCTCCTTCCCCAACAATGTTTTTTTTTTATCCTGTCAATGACAAATTTCATCGTTTGATTGACATTTAATGGTCATCTGTAAATGAGCAATGCTCTGTGGAAATGGGGCTTAATACATCTGCGAAAAGTATCGACCCAGGTCAGCCTGCGCAGTTCGCGCAGGCTGACCTGGTCGAAACTTTTCGCTATTAGTCAATTTTCTGTATGCCAATGGACCAGTCTACCTAATGATTGAGTCGGTGGTTTAAAAAAAGTGGCTATTATGGATCCATAATTATGTAATGGCTTGATTGGTATAATGGATCCCGGAGATGCACGAAGTCCCCGTTTTGCCTTAGCATGCCTCAAATGCTTTGAAAAATGACGAGTCTACGATTTTGTTGTTAAAGGAAGTGCCTATGTCTCCAGTGTTTGGATGGGTGACCAAATTGATATAGGTTACGCTATTAATGAGCAGCGCTTCTGGAAAAAGGGGTTTAATGCATCTTCATATACCTTGAGCAAGTCGTCACATAATATAGAATTAACCCTTTCCCAAACGATAAATTTTGGACTGGTCCAAACTGAAGAGCTTGCAGACGACAATTTTAAAATTTGATGAAAATGGCAGAAAGTTCTCAAAAAGGGTAGAAAACACTGTGGGAAAAGGAGAAATTGCTCATTACAAGCAATTTCTCCTTTTCCCACAGTGTTTTCAAAAGACTTGTTACTGCAGACACGTGAAAACCAGGGCTTGTTTCGGAAAGGGTTAAGCCATGCTCTGGCAAAATGGGGCTTAATCCATCTCCGTGATGCATGACACCAAGCAAGTCATCACATGATTATGGATCCATAAAGTCCATTTTGTCTAACAACTGACTGAATCATGAAGTAAACTAGTCCTTGAACTTACAGAAAATTGATCTATAGCGAAAAGTTTCGGCCCAGGTCAGCCTGCGCGGACTGCGCAGGCTGACCTTGGCCGAAACTTTTCGCAGATGCATTTAGCCTCTTTTTCACAAAGCATGGCTCAGATCCATTTTGTCTGAAACCGTCTGAATTACAAGGTACAATAGATCCTTTGAGATGCAGAAAATTCACAAATAGCAAAAAGTTTCGACCCAGGTCAGCCTGCGCCGCGGACTGACGTGGGTCGATACTTTTAGCAGATACATTAAACCACTTTGTCACAGAGTATGGCCCATATCTATAAGGACTTTCAAAACGTGTTTTGGAAAGACTGGACAACCCGTTATTGATAATACTTGTTTTCATTTCATGCTTTTCGGTAGTTTATCGACAAATAATGGTAGATTATGGTTTGGTATTTCATGGTTACGACCAGTGAAAATACCGATTTTATAATATTCTGTAACTCTTCAATTGAACGCGGAAATAGTAGTTCCCACGCACTAGTTACCCAGGAAATCAACGGGTGCCATTCAAATGGAGGGAAATATGACGTAATTTACGCTATATTTCTCGCGCTTTACGTAATATTGTAATGCGTTGTTGTGTGAGGGGGGTACGCCACGGGGAATTACCGAAAACAAATGTTCTGGATTTTGATGAAATTTCCAACAAAATAGGGATTAGGAGCATGAAATAAATAGAATATTTGTTATTTTCGGTGAAAGATCGAAATTTATTTCATCTCGTGAACATCATCTGTAATATTTTCACGAGTGGCGCAACCACTCGTGAAAATATTACCGACCATGTTCACGAGATGAAATAAATTTCGATCTTTCACCAACAAAAAAAAACCCCAAATATCCTCTATATAATTTATGTTTTTAATTTATGAACAAAGCACGACAAAAAATACACGTATAAGTTTATTGCTCTATAAATCATGATGTAATGAGCATTGATACATTTATGTCAAATAAACACTTATAAAAGATAAAACACCCTAATTTGTCAAGCAACATCGAGTTTTTGTCGAACTGTAAGCTGTTATATATGAGCCATGCTCTGTGAAAAGGGGGTTTAATGCATCTGCCAAAAGTATCGACCCAGGTCAGCCTGCGCAGTCCACGCAGGCTGACCTTGACCGAAACTTTTTGCCAATGGTCAATTTGCTGCAGCTCAAAGGACCATTATACCTAACAATTTAGTTGATTTTATGTATCCATGATCATTTGATGAACTGCTTGGTATCATGAATCAAGGAGAAGCATTAAGTCCCCTTTTGCCAGAGCGTGGCTCTAATGCATTTTGCTGAACGTTGTATATAGATTAGTCAGTAGTACAATAGTTTTGTGACCCACGAGTTCCGAGTTCGTTTGCTTGCTCAGCCACCACTCATGATTGCACTATCCCCTGTGACAAAACTTCAGGGGGGCGTTGATATGCAGCTGGTGGCGACGATTAATAAACGCAAATTCGATCAATCAATTTCTCTAGGCATACACGTCTGTCAGCCTTTATTTCCCTTAGCCAATATATCTATGACCGCAATTTTCTCTCAGCTTGTATATCTCTCAGCCTATGCGTCTCTCAACCTACATTTCTCTCAGTCTATATTTCTCTCAGTCTATACATACTTTCAGCCTATACATCTGTCCTATACGTGTGCATATCTCTCAGCCTATATAATTCTCAGCTTACATTTCTCTCAGCATATAATGATATCTCTCGGCCTATACATATCTTTCAGCCTATACATCTCTTCAGAATTTTTACGTCTTTCAGCCTGTAAATTTCTCAATCAACCTTTATCTTTATCATCTTTATAAGCCTATGGATATCTCTCAGCTTACTTAGCTCTCAGCCTATATATCTCTCGACTTATAAATCTCTCACCCTATTCATCTTTTATAGCTTGTACCCGTCTTGGTCTTTTTCTCTGTGAGCCTGTAATTCTCCCAGGCTCCGTATCTCTTGGCCTATATGTCTCCCAGCCTTTGTCAGCCTAAATATCTCAGTCTATTTCTCTCTCATTCTTTTTCTTTTTCAGTCTGTGTATCTCTTTCAGTATTGACATTTCTTAATTAATTGGGTTCGGATAAATGAAAATACATGTGGATTGTTAAAAATACATTTCACACGATCGACTGGCTGTTGGAGTTTGTTATTGAGGTGGGGTGCGAAGCATCCCAACTCAGATTTACCATGTCGGATTTCGAACTCAAAAAAATGATTCTGGGGTACCCAACATCGCAATATCAATAGGAAGCAAAATAGTACAATCAAGAACACACTTCATTCAGCTTGGCACAAATGCAACACTTAAACAGTGTTAACAGCAGGGAAATTTACACGGCTTGCACGATAGATCTATATGTCAAGAAAGACACAGAATCATAACTGAAGTTAAAACTCAGCGTTTAAACATCTATTATAAAGAAGCAAGCTTAGGAATACGTCTTTTTGTTTTGGTCCCGCTAAAAAGCGACAAAAAACGTCGGGAACTGCTATGAAAAGGTTGGAAGAAGCGTCAATTAAAGACTGAAAGCGACCTGAGAAATCTTAGGATAATTTTCCTTAAATACGATTAGTTTATTTGTCCAAATAGTGCTCACTAATACTTTTTCCACAACATTTTATCCTGAAATCCCTTTTGAATATCCAAAGTAAAGTATTATTAGCAACAAGCTTCATTTAGATAAATTGAATTGATATAAAATGAGTTGATTCATGGCTTTAAACATGTTTATATTTCATGCTAAAAAAGAAAAAAAGATAGTAATTGGAGTATTTGAAGGGCAAGGAAATTGGATAAAGGACACTAATACCTAAGACCCACCGGAGAAAAATCATGAGATATTTTGAAACAAATAGCCTTTATTCTAATGCCTGCATGTGACCCTTAACCCCTCAGTGCGACCCTGACTGGTATGTGAAGCCTCCACTCTGCACGTAGTCTCATAAGGTAGATAAGTTTGCATGAAATATTTTCAAAATTCAAAACGGGTATCAAGAGCTCACATTATTTCTAGTGCATCGGATCTTTGAATACCCGCTGTCAACCTGACCTTGCAGACTAGTATGCGCAACATCCACTCTCAGACGGAAAAAGCAAATGAAAAAAAAATGCGCCTTCTTTGCCAGACACAATTATTTAGACTGAAGCTGAATATTTCCTGTCAGTAAAACTTGTATAAAAATTAGTAACAATATTATGCGGTAGTTCAATAATCAAGGAAGATAAATGGTAACAATTACATGTCATGTAAAAGAAATATGAGTTGTTTCAATTTAATCATTGCTAGATGGATTCAAATTGTTTGAATTTATTGTAGTTATGAAGTAACGCCAGGAAGAACTGAACAGAGGAAAATAGACATTTGAAGAGCATTAGCTATATTAATAAGTCAAAGTATTTTAACAGTGCATCTAAAATATCTACTTGCTTGATTTCTTGCCTGCCTATGTATTTTATGACATCCACATGACTTCTTATTTAGCTTAATTTCAGTCCAAAACATTACATTTTTATTCAAATTCTGATAATTTCTTATTTACATATAGTTCAGCACTACATGCAGATTATATGGTATAGCAGTTTGGTTTCAAGTTGAGTTGGTTTAAACTCGCTCCACTTCAGCATTGCTTTCAGTGCTTTGATTATATTTGTAGTCATTGTGTATAATACATATGAATTCTGGAAAATAAGGGAATGCAAAACACTAATTAACACCAAATGTTTTATTTTGTCTTTCAGTCAATTAACTGTCCCCCATCCACTAGTTTAACAAAATTCATTTTATTTGCCAATTACTCCATTATTTCTATACACGTTATTCATTTGTTTAACAGTATTATTAATTGCAATATGAAACTTTATTATTGTATGATATAATGGACGACATCATTCTAGAAGGGGAACACATTTTTTGCGTCTTATTGATTATGTCTAGTTGTATTTTTATCTTCATGAGGTGAGTCATAATCATCATCATCATTTTCCCAATAATAATAATAATCATCATCATCATCCTTAAGCAGGAGGTAATGGTTTTATTGGGTTCTAACAACTGTTATGTTACTTACAATCGTTAACAAGGACAGTTTAGCGAAAATGAGCGCAAATGACCTGTAGATCGAAGTAACAACTTCCGATTACAGATATACCCTTTTAGAACCATAGGCGAAAACAGGGGCATGTCAATTACGTTGTTATACAAAGTGGATTTTAGGGATGTATAATACTGTGATCACTAGCTTGGTTTCATGCACCATGGAAATGCATTAAGCCCCCTTTTGTCAGAACATTGCTCATACATATTTGGCGCTAAAAGGGTTAATCCTCTATCAGAGGACAAAAACGTTAGACTTGTCCAAAATGAAAGTATTTGCAGACGACAAAATAACCGGAGCTCAGATGATAACATTTGCCTTTGAAAGAATAGAAAACGCTGTGAGAAAAAGAGAAAATGGTTACCAGTATTTTCTCCTTTTCCCACAATGTTTTCAAATGGCTTTGTCCACGGGTTGTGTAAACTCTGGATTGTTTGGTAAAAGGTTAAACACTACCCCCCCCCCCCCGCCCTTTTTCGGTTTTTTTTCGAACTCAACGGTTGCTAGTTCCCGAATCGCTACACTGCCAAACTGATTCTTTTCCCCGATCCCGATGTCTCGGTCGGTGAAGGATATGGCTTGTAGTCCTAGTGCCGTGAGTTCGATCACCAGCCCGGCCAAGTTCTTTCCGATGATTGCTCCGTTGCGTTGCCACGGTTTCTTTTCTTCTCTCACAGCTGAACATCGCTTCGATGATGTTTATGTTGGATAGTAGCCAGTGGCTTAAAAAGAAAAATATTCCTACAACGTACTGGTTCAGGAAAGCATGGATATGTGTGCTGGCGTTCGCTAAAAACTGAAATAACGTTTCAAACGGTGTTAAATACCTAAAAAAGCAGAGGATTTATATAAGCCTTTGTCAACGATTAATTCCTCTCCGCCTCTGAATTCTAGTTAGTTCGTTCGTTCGTTCGTTCGTTCGTTTCATTGGTTCGTTCGTTAGCTAGTTAGTTCGTTCGTTCGTTCGTTCGTTGGCTAGTTCAATCGTTCGTTAGTGAGTGAGGGAGGGGGGTGGGAGTGAGTGAGTTTCGACCTTGCAGTTGGAAAAGCAGCCTGTCCAGAGGTACAGTCTGATCTTAGATCTACACCGTCCTCGAAAGGCACAAAACTTATGCTCGAGGATTAAATCAATGAGACATTAAATGTGAATGTTTGTATATACAAATATTGGATGAATGACAATGTTTACAGTCCTATCGCCTTTAGTGTAATTAACCCCCGGGGACCTCGTGAGGCGATTTAAATTTCTCAATTTAAATTTCTCAATTTAAGTCAATTGTCACAATGTTTCTATTCAAATTATGTTATTGATTGGCAATAAACGTCACATCATTAAACATTTAGATCGGTAGCCATAACTATTATTGATTTTGTAACTAACGTAGATCAAGATCAAACTGTCGTTTTGCGGAAAACGTAAGATCAAGATCAGACTGCACAGAACGTGGTCTGATCTTAATCTACATTGTACATTACTTTATGAACTATTTCATACACGAAGTAGTCTTAATTAAATAAGAAAGATGTATAAATGAAATCGACACGTGCTTTCTACAAATATTATCATTTTGAAATTTGTTCCTACGTTGACATTAATTCATTAATACACGAGAGACACATTCGTTTTTGGGACTGTGTTTCCAAAACTTGCCCTTGATTTACATGTGGTCGTTGGTAGCTCTTCATTTCTTTCACAAGTTAGGGGTCCTGCGTGGCTCAGTGGTAAAGTGTGGGACTCGTAACCTTGAGGTCCTGGGTTCGAACCCCACCTGATCCGCTGGGTTTTTCGTGGGAGTGTCCTTGGGCAAGAGCCCTAGCCTAGTACTGGTGAAACCCAGTAAATACTTGAATTTGTGAGCTGTTACCGTGATAAGACTGAAATAATGTTGAGAGCGACGTAAAACAATTCAATCAATCTTTCACAAGTTATGACAGACAGATTTATGCACATATTGAAGAGGCCCCCTTTATGCACTATGTCATGCTCTGTGAAAAGGGGGTCTAATGTATCCGCAAACAATTATAGCCCCATGTCAGCCTACGACTTCTGTTGATGATATGGACAAAGTTGTGGGAATTGGGCCTAGTAAGCAGCAAGTGATTCTTCTTCCACAATGTTTTTTCCCCAATGCCAAGTCGAAGTTACGCAGTAATGTGTTAAGCTGTATTACGATGATGTTTGTCTGATAAGATGCTATTTAGATCTTGAGCGTGTTCATTTTATTTGAATTTTAATCTTGTTTACAAAATCATTCAACGTTTTTTCCTACTTATCAAATTAAGCCGAATGACTCCGCAGAAATATTCTAAGGTCCAGTTAACTCTTCACTACAAAATCCAGGTTAATACACTGAAAAAGAGGGCTTTTGAAAACATTGTGGGAAAAGGAGAAAATGCTGATAACCATCATTTTCTCCATTTCCCACAAAGTTTTCTACCATATCAAAGACAGAAATCATCGTTTGAGCTTCATTTAATTTGTCGTCTGCAAATGCTTTCAATTTAGTCCAGTCCAAAATTTTGTTGTTTGGTACACAGTTAATACTTTATACAGGGTGTCCGGAAAGTAAGGTAACACCTTTGTGCATCAATAAAATGGCTTTAAATTTTGGATGAAGAGGTAAAAATATATATGCCTGTATATAAAATATGTGAGTTTTTTTAGTGTGTAATAATTTCAATCAGTTTTCAGTAAATTTCACACTTTTATACAAATTTCAAATCAGAAGTACCTTTCTGTCATTGGCGCCATTTTAGTAATTAATGACATTCTCTCACTTCCTGTTGTCTGGACATGTTTGTAAAGAAAATATGAGGTTTTTGTACACATGAACAACCACACTGTATCTCAGAGAGACCGTTTCACCGTGAATAACTAACCGTATGGTGTGCAATGTCACGTTACGGTGTTATGGGGCTATAAGTCTTTAACGACGCGGTTAATTCCCAGCGCTCCCTATCGCTTTTGAAAAGCAAGGTTGTTCCCTCACTTGAAAAGAAGTCCCCTACATTGCAAAACTGGTGGTACTGTAATAAATGATGGGAAAATGACACGTTTATCAATACCATGTTTTATGTCCCTAAGAAAAACTAGACACTTATGACAATATTGTGGAAAAAGAATAAAATGCTGGGTACCACAATTATTGCACCAGCATTTTCTCCTCAATCCACAATGTTTCTCACCCTTTCAAAGGAAAATTCCACCATTTCAGTCACATTTGAACTGTCGTCTGCAAATGCTTCCAAATTTAGACATGTTAAAGATGGTGTTTAGTTTAGTTTAGTTTAAACATATTTTATTGCCATCTATATACAAATCATACAACATACATAGTTTACACAAACAGAGATACAAATCAGGCAAAAGGGTCTGGCCACAAGTTCTCACAACTTAGATTCGTCCATTCCCTTTAAATAATTTACAAGCTATGAGAGTCTTCTACAAGTCTAAAATTGTTATAAGTATTTATTTCTGTACTTTTCTCTCGAAAAAGAAGACAATTATGTTCCAGCTATGCAATAAATCATTTCAAGTGTTAGTTATTAAGAATTTACATGTTTAAGGATGGAGAAGTATAGAATACTTGGTTTCAAGTCAGTTAAATGAACGAGAGTGATTGGAGACAGGGGTGGTAAAATGACTTACAGGCTATAAGACGTTTATGCAAATCTCTCTGAAGCTTTAATGTAGGATTGCACGGCGAGAAAAATAGTGGAATTGTCTTCTAATCTGAGATTTTCAGATCCAAAAAGTAATAAATTTTCATTTAAAGGATGAAAGCTGCGAAGTTCATGAAAAAGTTGTCGTCTCGGAATTGTGTACCGGGTGCACTGGAAAAAGTAGTGCTCAGCGTCTTCAATGGCGTATCCACAACTACAAGCGCAATCCGAGCAAATATGGTTGGAAAAGAGGTCATACTTCAGATCACTGCATTTGTTACGAATTCTTGTGTGAATTACGGATAATTTACGTTGACCAACAAAGAAATACTTTGGAACTACTGGTGCTGCTAATCTTCCTAGGATATAGGATTTGAATGATGATAAAGATTGTAAAGATTTCACATCGTCCGGAAGTTCGTTCCAAAGAGAAACTGCAGATGGTATGAATGATCTGGCCAATAATTCTGTTCGGCAAGCAATCGAGTCGATTTGGTGAATATTGCGTAATGAGTAAATTGTTCTTGTGCTTACGTTTCTTGGGAAAATTTCATAAAGATAGTCAGGAGTTAAACCATTGATTATTTTGTAAATAAGAATGAGTTTTTGATATTTTCGCCTGTTCTCTAGGGTTAACCATCCAATTTCCTTATATATATTATTTATGGACGCAGATCTCGTTATACCTGTGACTATTCTGGCGGCTTCGATTTGGATTTTTTCGAGATTTTCTTTTTCGCGCTTGGTGCAGTTGTCCCAGACTACGGAGGCATATTCGAGGACAGGACGTAGGAACGAAACGTAAATTTGATTTAAGGAATCTCTTTTGAGTCTGAATTTCAGAGTTCTCATCATTCCAAGAAGTTTGGATGCGGATTGACAAAGATTATTAATGTGTGTTTTCCATTTTCCATTGCTGCTTAATGTTAGTCCTAAATGTTTATGGTTGTCAACGAAGCTGATTCTGACGTCATCAAAAATCAAATTTGGAAGCTGAACATTCCTGTTGTTAGAAAAGACCATTGCCACTGTTTTAGATGGATTAAAAGTAACCAGCCATTGTTTAGCCCAGTGTGAAATCATGATCAAATCGTGGTTTAAAATACCTTCGATGTCGGCTGTGAATGAAGCAGAACAAGCTAGGGAGGTGTCATCAGCGAATAGCCTAGATATACTTAGAAGATTTTCCGAAATATCATTTACATATACAAGAAAGAGCAATGGACCGAGAACAGAGCCCTGTGGAACGCCCGCATTTAGTGACCTTGACCTTGACCTGGACGTATTAACAATGACCGACTGGCTGCGACAAGATAGGTAATCTTTGAACCAGGAAAGGAGAGGCCCACTGATTCCTAGTTGATTTAATTTAAAAATCATACCTCTGTGCCACACTCTGTCGAATGCTTTTGATATATCACAAAACACCATACATAAATTTTGCCTAGAATCCAGGGAAGAAACAACTTGGTGATATATCTCGAGCAACTGATGGACAGTTGAGTGACCTTTTAGAAAGCCAGATTGCTTATCATATAATAGGCGGTTAAAGTACAAGTAATTGTAAACATGCTTGTAAACACACCTTTCCATTAGCTTACCGACACAACTTAGCAGGGAAATGGGTCGATAATTACTAACTAAAGATTTGTCGCCCTTCTTAAATAAAGGGTTTACAATTGATTCTTTCCATTTATACGGAAACGTCCGTTCTTGAAGTGATTTATTAAATAATTTAGAAAGTGGTCTAGCAACACTCCTTTTGATATTCATCAGTAACTTATGGCTAATCAAATCATGACCTACTGCTTTATTCACGTTTAAAGTGCTAATGATACTCTCAATATCGTTACTAGAAATTTCAATGTTGTCAAGTCTGCTGTCAGTTTTCGATTCAAATTGTGGTAAAAATACTTGTGAATCATCGACAGTGGAGATAGATGAAAAATATTTGTTTAAACATTCTGCTTTTTCTTTGTCCGTGTAATGTAAGACTTCTCGATCGTTTTCGAAAGATTTTAGGATTGGTATTTTGTCGGAGGTTTTGTTCGAATTTACCAGTAATCTAAGATATTTCCAGTATTTCTGAGGACTGTTAACACGAGAATCAGACAGACATTCATCAAGGTGACTAAAGTAGCGTTGTTTAGCAAAACGTATTTGGTTGTTGACTCTGTTTCTCAGTACTTTGTATTTTTCCCAGTCGGAAGGTAGTCCTCGTTTTGTCACAGATTTTTTCTGTCTGTCACGTTTCCTGGTTAGTCGTCTTATGTCCGAGTCATACCAAGGTTTGTCGTTGGGTCTTATGGTGACTTCTTTTGAAGGAATACATCGAGACATCATATCAATTAACTTACTTGTAAAGCAGTCACATCCGTCATTTACGTCCAAAGTGTCTATAAATTCCCAGTTTTCCGTGTCAATTAGTCTATTTAGTTCATTAAAGTCAGCACGGTCGTAGTACCAAACTTTCCTTTTAGAAGATAATTGTGGGAGTGTATTGAATTTTAACAAAACTGTCGTTGCTTTGTGATCGCTTATGTCTTTGTCAACGTCTAAAGTGTCCGCCTGAATTACTTTCGTAGGATCAGAAACTATTATAGGATCTATTAAGGTAGATGTATTTCTCGTGACGCGAGTAGGTTTTGTTATAACGTTAGTCAAGTTGTTTAGAGACATGATGTTTGATAATTTATTTTCGTTTGGGTTTAGTAAGTCTTGATTTAAATCTCCAACAACTATAACGTTTTCATTTGACTCATAAGCTCTTTCCAGTGTCACGTTGAAACGGTCCCAGAAGACCACTGGCATGTTTGGAGATCGGTAGACAATACAAAGAAGAAAAGTCATTGCTCGATAATTGACCTCGACCCAAACGGAGTGAACTGAGCGATTTTCTAAGTCAGGTCTTCTTTTGGAATATAGGCAGTTTGATACGTACACTAAAAGTCCACCAGAATGTGAAGTAAAGTCTTTTCTGTACATTGTACTGTCATGTGTGTCTATAGTCAAAACAGCGTCTGAAGTGTCAGCATCTAAATGACTTTCTGTAAAGCACATTATATCAAAATCAGACAAGAAGTTAGAGATATATTCAATCTTATTACGAATACTTCGTATGTTAAGGTGAACAATAGAAATACAATCATTATTGACATTGAATGAATCGGGATGAGGACCAGGATTGGTCTCTATATCACCTGATAGAAAAAGTAACATATATAAAAAAGTGGAAATAAACTGGCCAACAATAACCTTAAAAAGTAGGTTCAAGTACACAGGACATCTACTTTGGAAACAGTAGAGATACTCAAAGCAATCGACTATGACCCTAAACAGGTTTATGATAAAACGTAAACGTTTTTTACAGCCTTGTGTCTTTGCGTAGAAATTTCCGATAGCCGCGCGCCAAACGTCTATATCGTTACCTATGGCGGATCAAAACTATTGAAGTCTGATAGACGCTTAACCATCGAAAAAGTCTGAATGGTGTTACCATCATTACTGACCACCCGAGGAAACCGACTGACAACCAAGGTTCTATAACTAAAAAGAGAAATGTGAACAAAAGTGAAACAGAATAAAAGATAGAAAATAATACAAATAGAACAAAAGATCAAAGATGGTAAAGAAAATATCAGCATTGGGGTTCGAAAAATTGACCAGGAGGTGATATTGTCAAAAAGTGTTGAAGTGTTGTATAAGTGCACATCATAGTACACCTAGATTCCAATGTATTCTGCGATTAAACAAGCGTTACAGTTTGGTTATTTCAATGTTTTCTTGTCCTTAGTTAAAAGAAGTACTAAACAGTATTAGAAGCAGAGTATATAACCAGTCTGATCAGCGAACAATGCGCTAAGCGAAATGAAACTACGATCATTATTGTTTCAGAAAAATTGTAGGTTAACTTATGTTTGAATAAACTGCAGTCTGTTTACTTACATTATTTACAATTAGGAAAAAGTAACAATAAGTATCAGGCTAAAGATGGTGGCGTCTTGTGAAAATCTGATTCATTACCTGCTTACTTTCTTTCGTGTCTTCTGTGGACCTATTTTGAAAATGTTGTGGCAAAAAGAGAAATTGCTTGTAACGAGCATTTGAACGTTTTGCCATGATAATTTTACATATTCTTCAGTTTATCAAATATCAAGTTATTGCTAATTATACATATATGAGCCATGCTCTAGCAAAAAGGAGCTTAATGTATCTGCGGAAAGTATCGTCCCAGGTCAGCCTGCGCTGTGTGCGCAGGCTGACCTGGGACGAAACTTTTTGCTTTCGGTCAATTTTCTGCATGTCAAAGAACCAGTGTACCTCATGGTTCATTAGGTTGTTACACAAAAAACGGATTTTATGTATCTTTCATACTGTGAAGACTTGCTCGGTATCATGCATTACGGAGGTTCATCAAGCCCCCTTTTGCTAGAGCGTGGTTCATATCATAATGGTATTTTCAAAATGTCGTCTGCTGCTGATTTATCAATGTAGGAATGTGCCGAGTAGATAATATAATGAGTTGCATTTTCTCCTTTCACAACAATGTTTTCTAATCTGTCAAAGACGAGTCCTATCATTTTAGCCACATCTGAAATGTCATCTACAATTGCTATCAATTTGGAAGAGTCTAAAATTTTATCATTTAGTGAAAGAGTTATCCCCACCCTCCCCCACAGCAACACTGTCTCTATAGTTACCGTTTAGTGGATTTTCGATACATTTTTTTATGAGCGATACAACACGAATCTTCGTTTTCTTTTAGTTATAAATAAATAAAACTTTCAAGCCGATAGTAAAAACCCGAATAATGTTATTTCAAACTTATTTTTTGGAGAAAAATATCTCCTTATCGGATAGTGTAGATCCAAGATTAGACTGCACGTTTTGTGCAGTCTGATCTTGATCTACATTGTCCGCAATAGAGTCAGTGAGTCGCCCTTAGCAGCTAAAGGGTTAACTGTTTTATAACCTAACTTTATAATCTGTAACTAAGTGTAAACAATTTTATTAGAAATATCATCGTTTTGTTTCAGTTTCTACCGACTGAAGAGGACGAAGATATTGACATTCCGTCAGTATCCGACTATCAAGATATTGAGGACAGCATTAGAGGAAGACATGTCGGTATGTACATGATATTTTGGATTCTATCGAAAACCTTAACTTCACATGTCTTTTTTTGGACAGTGCAGATCAAGATCAGACTGCACAGAACGTTCAGTCTGATCTTTGATCTGCACTGTCCGCTCCTTTGAGAGATGTTCTTGTAAGTATAGTCTTGAAGTTTCTGCAACGGTTCTCTTGACAGAAATACTTTCTAGTTAAAAGAGTTTATCGAAGCGGAAAGTTCGGATAGTTCGAGAGATATTATTGTAAAAATAGTCTTGAAGTTTCTGCAAAGGCTCTTTTACAAAAATACTTGGTAGTGTGAAGAGCCTATCGAAGTGAAAAGTTCTTGTGGTCCTTCCTTGTTTTTCCGTCCGTCCGTCCGCCCGTCCGTCCGTTCGTCCGCCTGTCCGTCCGCCTGTCTGTCTGTCTGTCTGTCTGTCCAGCATACCTTACATCTTGAGGGCTTGAGTTAACAAGTATAGATATAAGATTCCACATTTCTCTAAGTAAGTGCGAGTAGATCTTCTGATAAATTAAGTCGACAAGTCTATATCTACATACATTTACAAACACGTGTACTTCTAATCTCGCGATATCTTAGGTGATCTATTCGCTTAACTCTTTACCAGACGACAAAATATTTGCCTTGTCCGATTTCAAAGCATTTACAGATGACAATGTAATTGCTGTTCCAATAATTGGATTTATCTTTGAAATGTCAGAAAAGATTGTTCCTTTTCCCACAATGTTTTAAAAAGTTGTCTCTGTCAGGGTCGTTAAAACACAAGATCTTGTGGTGAAGAGTAATCAACTCTGTCCCAAACGGCAAATTTTAGACTCTTTCAAATTCAAAACTTCGGCAGACGACAAATTCAAAATTGGTAAAAATGAGCTTAAGTCCTCCGATAGGGTAGAAAACATTGTGGGAAAAGGAGAAAATGCTGGTTACCAGCATTTTCTCCTTTTCCCACAATGTTTTCAAAATTCCTCTTTACCGGGGTCGTGAAAACCAGGGATTGTTTGGTAAAGGGTTAAGGAGACCATATTAAAGCTTAATGCATAAATGCTGCAGTAAGTAAACACAGTGAGTAAATCGAACAAATGCTCCTTTCTTTGCGGTTTTTTTTTTTGTTTGTTTGTTCTTCTTAAAAACTTTGGTTTTCTTCAATTATCTGGACCATATGTACACTTATTCACCCAAGATTTAGCAGTTATCTAATGCGTTAACCCTTTCCCACAAGTAGACCTATACTGTCTTTTTTTATCGAGAAGTAGGCCTATCTAAAAAGAAAAAACGTTGAATAAATCAGAATAAACAGCGACAAATCTGAAGAAAAAAAAAACCTCACAGGGAAGAATTTCTTTTTTATTCAACTTACACAATATTTAAAACAAGAAATATCTTTTAAAAAGATAAACGGTGTAAGAGACACTGGAATATGAATGTTGAAAATCTTTTGTGGTTCAGTATGAAGTAAAATAACGATAAGTAACCTCACGAACAATTTGCCTCTTTTGCCTCACTGTTTTTCGTTCTGTTGAAAAGTAGTATTGGGTTAAACCTTTATTGGGTAACGTTTATGAAAATATTAAATTTCCAAATAGCTCAAGAAAAGAATCATTTTCCACTACATTATTTTGCTACGGTATGAATCAAGGCCACGGGGTATCTATTAGCAGTAGCAACGCTTGTTTATAGTGGTTTCATAAATGCGTGAGCAAATATGCCAAAACGGCCCGCCGAATAAACATGTGCACATTTTTTGACCAATCGCAAATTACCATCTATTCATTCTTTATCAGTACCGAGAAGGTCAAAAGCCAGCGCAATCAGCTACGCCGAAAAAAAAAAGAACGAGCGTTTCTATCTTATAAGGTGAAGTGTTGAATGTACAAGTTGAACCCGATAACCTATGCAAATAGTTGCATATTTATGAAAACCAAGTTGCTTCGCCCCCGATGTATTACGTACATGGTTTGAAAATAAAGAAAAATCTGACTAAAAAAGTAGCCCATTATAGTGGATATATTCAGCTTATTGGACAGTGTAGACCAAGATCAGACTGCACGTTCTGTGCATTCTGATCTTGATCTACATTGTGCATAAAACACCGGTGGGCCGCGGATAGCGGAATAAGGATTTAAAATTCATTTAACAGGATTGAAATATAATTCATATTGCATTCATACATACATACTGTGTAATGAAGCTGAAAACTTGTACTGATGTTCGCTCCTAGCCGAATTTAACATTCAGAATGCCTTAAGCTATTTACCTAATAAGCCCATGTTCTACCAACCCTTATAAGATTTCCTTTGAAAACATTGTGGAAAAAGGAGAAAATGCTGGTGATCAGCATTTTCTCCTTTTCCCACTATGTTTTCCACCCTTTAAAAGAGAAATCCCATCTTTTGTATTATGTTTTAGTTGTCTGCAGTTGCTTTGAGTTTAGGCAAGTCCAAAATTTTGTCATACGATTAAGTAAAACTATACATATACATTGTACCTACCGAGCATCAGTAACTGAAGATCCTCTTAGGTCAGTGCGGACAGTGTAGATCCAAGATCAGACTGCACGTTCTGTGTTTTCTGATCTGAGTCCATACGTTCCGCAAAAAGCTATTTAAGATGTCATAGCCATCGATAGGGATTACTGAAATACATATAAGGCTCTTTTAGACAGGAAAAAGGAGACCTACATGTTGCAGGTCCTGGTCATCTCGCAAAATATCAGACTATGTGGAATTTCGATCAGGCTGCATTTTCTCTGCGGTCTGATTTTGTTCCACACTTTCTGGGGAAAATGAGCTGGTGATCTGTTAGACGGTTAAAGGGTTATCATTTTTATGTATATATATATAAACATTGATGATAATTTATCCATATATTATCAACGATATGACGTCTTGCTCGGGGTGCGAATAAACGGCGTTGTGCACTCTATTATTCATTCTTCGCTATCGCTCTCTCTCTCTCTGTATTTATCTGTCTATCTCTCTTAAAAAATCGACGTTTGACTTCTTTTAAAACTAGTTAAAATCCGACTCCGTATCTGCTTTTAAACCGATTATCTTTGCCCTTTTTATAGAAAATGTTTCTTTGTGTGCCCCCTTTCTGTGTCTGTCTGTCTGTCTGTCTGTCTCTTTTGTATATTCTAAATGTCTGCCCGGCCAGCAATCTCTTTTCCTTTCTTCATATCTCTGTCCCTCTTCTTCTTCTCTTCTTCTCTCTCTCTCTCTCTCTCTCTCTCTCTCTCGTACATAGTAGGAGATGTTTGTTCAACGTTTCCTATTCCAATGAAAGACAACCTTACCACATGATTATATTTTATACATTGACCGTGGGAAAACATGACTGACTTAAAGTCATATCCAACAGATCGCGTCCATGTTTAATTTTCGTCAATACATTTTGATAATATTTACTTAAAGGGATTATCTCTTACTTTTATACAGACAGCCTACAAGCACGTTTAACTTTTTAACCCCAGAAACGGCAAAAAGGGCTCGAAGATCGCAATATTTGAATATTTCATTCTATTTTTTCAACCGCACAACAAAATTTTGGAGTAGTCTAAATTGAAAGAATTTGCAGACGACAAATTAACATTTAAGCTGCTGAATAAATGAAACGCAAATTTCTACTCAATACTAAAAGCCCAAACATTTCAGTTCCAAGTTGAACGGAAAGAAAATACCGTATCGGACAGTGTAGATCAAAGATCAGACTGCACGTTCTGTGCAGTCTGATCTTGATCTACACTGACCGCAAAAGGTCAGCGGGTCACGATTAGCAGCTTAAGGGTTAAATGTAGCTGAAATGATGATATCAGTCTTTGATAGGGCAGAAAACGTTGTAGGAAAAGGAGAAAATGCTGGTTACCAGCATTTTCTCTCATAATGTGTTCCAAGGCCTTCTTCTTCAGGGTCCCTAAATGTCGAGATTGTGAGATATAGGGTTAAGGTTTAAGATATTTTGGTTCAAGTCAGGACTTAAGCTTGCCTACCATTGTTATACATTGACTTAAGCTTAACTACTATTGTTATATAGAGAAAGACCGGAAATTAAATGCGGATTACCGTTCAAAATGCATTGCGCAGCGAAAAATAGTTCTGTAAAGGTAGCCAGACAGTAGGTGTCTCTTTTTCTAAATTCTGGTTTTTAAACAGAAATATTTGGTATCTTTTAGAGTTGGCTTTTCAGGAAAAAAATAAATTAAAGTTAGATAAAAAGATTTGAGATATATTTCGATATAAGCCAGGGTTTAGACCCGTTATTGTTACAACAAAAATGTTAACTTAACTTCTCAACACATAATCCCAAGTTTTAACGACCCTCGGGGGGGGGGGGGGGAAGGCTTTTGAAAACATTGTGTGAAAAGGAGAAAAATGGTAACCAGCATTTTCTCCTTTTCCCACAATGTTTTCTACCCTTCGAAATACGAATTTTAGTTTTTGAGTCACTTTTATTTTGTCGCCTGCAAATGCTTTCAATTTGAATATGTCTAAAATTTTGTCGTTTGGTAAAGAGTTAAAGAAGCGTCGAGAAATAACGTTTGTGCTGCATACAAGCCAAGTGGTACGAGCATATTGAGCAGGTTGGTCGTATTGGTCAACGCTCAGCAAAAAAGACACAATATCCTACCGTATGGCAGGATGATAGATAAAGAATTTAAAAAAAAATACAAAAAAACTTAACCCTTAGGCTGCTAAACGCGACTAACTGACCCTTTGCGGACAGCGTAGATCAAGATCAGACTGCACAGAACGTGCAGTCTGATCTTTGATCTACACTGTCCGATAAGGAGGTATCTTTCTCCAAAACATAAGTTTGAAATAGCATTGTTTGGGTTTTTACTTTTAGCATGAAAGTTTCATTTAACTTATTTAGCAGGAGAAGGGTTAATATTATATGATTTTATCGTTTTTTATTTTCTTTCGAATTGGTGAGCAGCACAGCAAAAAGTAGTTAACATATAAACGACATAAGAAATCAAGATAAAGTAATCTACAGTCAAAAGGGTCAGACAGAGAATGGATGTACAACCAAATTGCAATCTAAATGCCCTTGCAAGAAGACAGGCGAAAATGCTAAGGCACATTCCTAGGTCAGAATATTGGAATGTTCATTTATGTTAGAAATAGATTTAAGAAGTTTCACAACTGTGTAATTATGTTGACATAATGGGGGGGAGGGGGGGTTAAACTGACTGTAAGTTGGGAGAATTTGTTGTCCAACCCCATCTCTACTTTAATATGAAATAAAATATATGTATGTTTCAGCTAGCAGGATGAGTGTTGGCCTTGAAAGCAATATCCGTTGAAACTCTGCTGGAGTCCTGCGTGGCTCAGTGGTACCTGGAGGCCCGTGGTTCGAGCCTCACAGGAAGCGCTGGGTGTTTTGTGTGAGTGTCCTTGGGTAAGACACTCCAGAGCCCTAGTCTGGTACTGGTGAAACTCGGGACGTATATGAATGAGTGAAGTTGCTGTGATATATTAGAGCCACGTTCTGGCAAAAGGGGGCTTAATGCACCTCCGTGATTCATTATACAAGATGCATTAAGCCCCCTTTTTCACAGAGCATGACTCATATGAAATAATGTTGAAATCAGTCCAAAACACCATTTAACCTGAATCAATGAACGGGTTTGTCCGAATACAGCGTACTTTACCCATACATGTGTAACCCTGAGAGCTCCAAAGTACGCCCTATGATAGATAGTATTGTCAGTCCAGAAGTAAGACACACGCAAAATAATCGAAACTTCAAGGTTGTTTTTGTCTAAAATATCTCAGCAAAGCGGACAATGGCTGCAAAGGTAACTAAACTGATGTACATGTAATTCGTTCTAAGGGTTAATTGCTCATGCATATTCAAAGTGGTGCATCTGATTAGTATGCAAATTAATTCTCCATTAGAGAATCAGACAATTAAAACGATTTCCCCCATAAGGACAATTATATTTCCTTTACAGTCTATCGTAGTTTTTTTTTTTTTCTATTTTCTTTTATAAAGATTGAGACATTGCACATTAAAGAATTTCAAATTCAGGTGCAATACGGCGTCATTTTTCACCATATACGAAGAAGAGCAATTGTAGTGCGTAAGAAAATGGAAAGAAATCGGAAGTACATGTAACATGGGGGACAGCCTTTAACTCCCCCCCCCCCCCAAAAAAAAAGTCAGATATAAAAGCAACTATAGCTATGCTCGGTGATATGAGGACTATATGTACCTTGCGACCATTTAACTCTTTACCACGCAATCCCGATTTCTGAACGGCCTTGAGGAAAAAGCCATTCAAAACATCGTGTGAAAAGGGCAGAATGCTGGTAATCAGCATTTCCTCCTTTTCCCACAAAGCGTCCTACTCTCTCTGATTCAAACCCCATCATTTGTGCCTAATTAATTTTGTCGTTTGCAAATGCTTTCAAATTTGACTATTGTAACTTTTGTCGTATGGTAAGCAGGTATTAGAAACAGATATTTAAATTCCACACTCTATTGCTTGGTAAGGACTTTTTCAAAAAAGATACTCCATTTGAATCATGAAGGATTACTTGATTGCTTGGTGCTTTACGTCGCTTAAAACATTATTTCAGCGATATCACGGCGACAACTCACTATTTTTTTCTTCCCAGAATGAAAATTTAAAGTTTCACCGCCTAACTTCTTCATTTCGAGTCTATTAAACTGAATGTTTATGACGCTCGTGCGACGGTCGAAATAGCGTTACTCGACAAATTTTGATCTCTCTCTTTCTTTTTTAACTCTTAGGATGCTATGAGCGACCCAAGGACCTTTTGCGAACAGTGTAGATTAAGATCAGACTGCACAGAACGTGCAGTCTGATCATGAATCTACGCTGTCCGATCAGGAGGTATCTTTCCCAGAAAAATTACCTTTGAAATTGCAAAATCTTGGTTTTTACGATCGGCTTGAAAGTTTCATTTCACTTATTTAGCAGGATAAGGGTTAAAAATGGCTGACGGAAAAGTGACCGTTAGTCTGGATTACCTGCCCCTACCACTACGTTATCGCTATCTTTTGGGCTATGGTTTAAATATAAATTTGGATATGAATCATTTTAAAAGTAGCCCTGTTTTCGGACGTTATATAGGTCCATTGATGTTTCGGATACTTAAAGCATTTCTGATATGTAGTTTTTCTCGCTAAATAAGAACGACATGTAGAAAACTCCCTGCCATGACTTTATTGCGAGCGATCTGTTTTGAATTCAGCCTATGATCCGACTTGATCATGTGAAATAACAATATCCCTCTCCTCTGCATATTACCACCTGGGGGTCGCCATTATTGCGATTTGCCTGACGTACACTTGTAGTCCGGCGGGGTACCAGACTAATAGCCGGTTCGTTTGGGCTCTGCTAAGAAGAGAATGCTATTCACAGAAGCGATTAGAATAGAAAGTCAATCGAACGAATTTAGAATCATTCAACATGGCGGCTTTTTAAAACAAACTGCTGTTGTTTGTAGAAGAATGGCTATTTGATGAGAATGACGCTAGCTTCTTCTGTCTAAACAGGCCTTGAACAATCCCCAAAATAGCAGCTTTGTATTCATCAGTGTAAGTCGAATAAGTGATAAAATATATATACTTTTTTAAACCAATTCGAGAAATATTAGAACGTTAGTAGTATAGGGGGCTAGACTAGGGACAGCCGGACAAAGTGTCCCTAGTCTAGCCTCCCTGAGGGAGATTTGTCCCCAGGGTACCTACCCCCGGGTAGGCACTCTGGGGACAAATCCGGTCAATTTGGAAAATTTTGGGTCGATTTGGGTAAAAAATGGCATTTTTTGGCATTTTTGCTTCCCCCCCCTCCGTCCCCAGACTACCTACCTTGTGTCCCCAGAGTACCTACCCTCAGGGTAGGTACTCTGGGGACAATTCCGATCAATTTGGAAAATTTTGGGTGACAATTTGAAAGAAAAAGATAGATCTTTCATGGTAGATGGTTAGCCCTGAAAAGGGCTGTTTTGTTTGGAGACTGTGTTTTTTATGCACAACCTCCAACTTTCCCACAGGCCGGACATCTGCTTGCCGCTCGTCTTCTGAGTCTTCTCATTTGGCTTTCGTCTAAGTCGAACTTCAACGAGAACGACGGCTCGTCATCGTTATCCCAACATTCTGTTGTCGGAATGACAAACTCCTTCTTCTTCTCTCTATTCATCTCCGCCAACTGCCTATCTATTCTCTCTAACTTCAGATGGAGGGTCTCAGCCACCCTCATCAGATTTTTCACGCTCCTCCTGAGATCTTCCATCGTGAAATGAAAATGATGAAATAGAGTCGGCTTTTATAGCTTTTCAGGAGGATTGACTTGTCTCATGACGTTATTTTCTCCTATATTTTCCCGCTTCAGCGTTTCATGTTTTTTGACTCCGAATTAACGTTGACCAATCCATAGCTTTGTTACAATTTCTTGTTCGGGGCAGAAAAACTAGAGTTTGATTATCTTGTGTTTTTTCTGACTATGACTTTTCTGAGTTTATTTCTTCTGAGAGAAAACCTTGACAATTTGAAAAAGTTCTTTTCTTGGTATTGGGTAGCCCTGAAAAGGGCTGTTTTTTGTGTAAAATACACTTTTTAACCTCTCTTTTCTCTATCCATATTTTCCGCTGGATATGGGATCCGTATCAGATGCTCCACTTCATGTTTGATACATCTGATACGTTCTCTTTCTTCTAACCAATATAGGAATGCGAGGATAATTGTCAATCCAAACATTGCGAATATCGACTTATCTCTACGATAGTTGAGTAGTAAATGGGAGTTTTTTAGTGTTTACATTTGGTAAATGTTGACCAATGCATAATTTGTTACATTTTTCTTTACCGTTTTGAGTTTTAGTTGACAATTTTGAAAGAAAGATCTTTTCATGGTAAATGGTTAGCCCTGAAAAGGGCTTTTTTAGAAAGATTTAATGAATTGTCAAGACCTACAATTCTTCTGGGTGAATTACTGGGATGATTTCACATCCGCAGAATTCACAGCAAACTGTAGATCCCTCATCATCATCAAAAAATCCTTCATCTGGATCTGGACAATTATGCTTCTGACCAAGATAGTCCAGGAGTGTAAAGCATTTTCCACACTCTATCTGACATCTGTTTGCACAGTGAGGGCAGAGAAGAATCTGAACCATGCTGAAGCATTTATGTTTTTTGTGAGAAAAAACATTGCCCTTATATAGTTCACAACGTGGATTGACCTACTTGTCTCATGTTTTTTAACTCCGAATTAACGTTGACCAATCCATAGCTTTGTTACAATTTCTTGTTCGGGACAGAAAAACTAGAGTTTGATTATCTTGTGTTTTTTCTGACTATGACTTTTTTCTGAGTTTAATTCTTCTGAGAGAAAGAATTGACAATTTGAAAAAGTTCTTTTCTTGGTAAATGGTTAGCCCTGAAAAGGGCTGTTTTGTTTTTTAGTGGTTGTGATTTTTCAACTTCTAATGACAACAACCGAAATTCGCCTGGCAAACGGGGCATACTCCAACTCTTTTTGTGATCGTCATTACTCCGTTATTGAAAGTTATCTTTCTCCCAAATTTGACATCAACTAAAATAATATCAGGTGTTGTCTTTAAGAATAGCTGAACTAATCTTTCACCGAGATCTTTGTACGGTTGTGATATACGGTGTAGTTGTACAGGCTGAGTGTTTAGTAGCAATATCTGCTGTCCGACATCTAGATAGTCTTTGAGAGTCTCACGCAGTTGATGATTGATTTCCTCCATATTGTTTTGTTCCATATTGATTTTTTAACTCCCGAACTGGTCGAGAGCTGAGAGTCGAATGATGAATGTAATGGGAAATATCAGGCTTTCTTTATACGATAGCAGGAGGATTGAAAAATAAGAGCGCGGACCTGGTGGAAAGCATATACATTTTTTCCCAACTACGTTTTCATGCTAATATAGTAAAAAAGTTATGACTTGTAGCATGGGGAAAAAAATGTAAGCAGATTGGAGTCTTTTTGGAAAAACAGAATGAAAAAACTCGACTGTTTTTGAACTTTTTTTTATTGAACAGAACTGAAACAATGAACATATTTACAATAAACTTAAAAAGATAAAAAATGAACATAATATCAATAAACTGTTAACAATAAAAAATCATTTTTGAAAATGTTTTTTCACTGTTTGTGGGGAGAAGTCTCTGAAATTTTCTTGTATAGATTTCCGTAGTGTTGATTAAACCACAATGATACATTTCGATCGTTTCGATGGTGTTCCGTTGAGAGAAATTTCTGTTGAAGATATTTCTGTATATTATATCCTCTAGCAACAGCATCCAATGCGAAGATACAGTAAATTCCGCAAACTTTACCCTGTAGACTCTGAAGAGTTTGTCGATTGTATCTCCACGAATAAGAATGATTGTCTAAAAAGTTAATAATTTCTGGCTCAAGTGGTGGTAGGCCGTAGGGATCAAAGTATAGTACATTGCCATTATTGTCAAATATCACGGCCACCCAGTGTTCTCCTGAACCGGTTGATTTCTCTGTGTTCACAATGTAGGCTTTCACATGATTGGGTTTTTGTCGAGGTAACTGATCTTTTGCACAGACTTTTGCCTGTAGATTTTTTATCCATGTTCCATGATCCAATATGTATTGAATTTCAGAAGTATACATTTTTCTAATCACTTTTCCAGGCTTGTTTTACTTTGTCACACCAATATTTTAAGAACGACTCCGTGATATCAGATAGAATGTTTTGTTTTATATTTCGCCAAAATCTGTAGGCTTCCACATAGTCAGTTTCATCGAGTTTCATTTCTATGAGTTCAGGATACCATTTTTTCATGATTCTGTATGGATTTAATTCCTTCATGGCTTGTTCTATGAACATATCTGTATGTTCTTGTCTATCCTTGAATAAACATAGTTCATGCTGTATTTGACTGGGATGATCCACTTGACATCCGTAACACTCGTTGTGAACTTCACTGGCTATTAGATTTTGTAGTTCTTTAATCATATGTTTTTCAAAGCTGTTGTGAATGTCATTTTTCCGAGTAGAAAGACACTCTGAGGTGGAATATTTCACTTTTTCTGCTTCTTTTCTCAGTGAAATAGCAAATCTGACTCCCGACATTGTTTATTAGTCCTGAAAAGGACTGTTTTTTCTGATATATCTTTCAAAAGTTGATTAGTCCTGAAAAGGACTGTTTTTCGATATTATATTCTTTAGTCCTGATAAGGACTGTTTTTTTGTGAAAGCTATCTTTTTTCTGTTGATTTTTTCAGGATTAATAATCTGTGATGATTTCTCTCAAACTGTTGATTTCAATCTGATTGTCAAATTCAGCAAAGACAATAACGTTGATCACTGTTGCCAAGGCTTGCGCGAATTGAAGCTCAATGCGAAGACTTCCAGTTTTTATAGGATGAAGTTGTCCTTCTTCACTGCCTTGATCAGGTGTCAAATCGTACCCCCACAAACAGTATCCACCAACATAGTCTTCTTTAGCAATATCAAATGATTTATTGAGTCCTAAGGCTGAGACAGCCTGATACATAGACAAATATGATTTCAAATACAACCCATTTTCAAAGTCAGGCTCAAAGGGTCTGTTATGAATACTGTGTCCATTACATGATACATCTATTTTTGACAGATTAAAGTGTTGAAAGAAAAATGGATTGTTAGCATAAGCCCCATTATAAGCAGCATTTGTTACCATTGCAATGAAAACACGTTTTGGAAGCTGGCCTTGAAACAAATGATCTTCAATTTTAGACTGAAGTCCATTACCGATAGTAAACGTCTTTACTTCTACCCTACGGATAGGAATTTTCATGTTTTGCTGAGCTATGAGATGATTTAGATCATTTGCAACAACAGGCAACAATTCAATATTTCGTACATGAAGACTGACTGTTTCCATTACAATTTTTGCATCTGGTGCAGCAGTACCTCCTGTAAGGCAAAAGTTTGATGAGGATCTGTTTAATCTAAGTCTGATTTCAACTCCATTAGGTAAATATTTTTCTTGCTGAAATAGATCAAGATGCAATCGTCCGAAAAGCTCTGCAGTTCTGCTTAGTCCGATTACACCGATTCTGTTTACTAGTCCAGTATTTCCCGCATCATGGTTGAGTGTTTCAAATTGCCCACTGGTGTCTTCAATCCAAAGTGCACCAGCTTTCAAAAACGTAGACTTGCTGTCAGCATTATAGGACAAAAGATTTTCGATATATGCTCTGTACGGATAGGTATCTGAATTACTGCTGATTAGTTTATTATTTAGATACAAATCGACGCTGCTAAACATACTATGCAGGAAATTGTTTACAGGTGCCACATTTGAACCGACGTCTAAATTAGTACCGTCAGCTTTAACGATTTTGAATTTGATATACAAATACGATTGTGACAAATCTGTCCAATGTTCGGTTTGAGGTGGTATGATGAATTCTATCGGCGAATTGCTTGTCAAGGATGCTATTGGAAAATGTTCAACCCATTGACTTTCTTGCATCGTTGTCATTGTAGGTGGTACAGAAAGAACATTGAGTTCTGATTTACTGCATTCACAAGATCCGTTTTGCATCATTTTTATATAATATATAATATATCAATCAAATATATCGAGAGTCCTTGATCTACTGTAATGATTTCTTTGTCTTTTATTAATGATCTTGCCCTTGCGAGATCGAGAAGATGAATGACGTGTCTTTTGTGATTTTCTTTTATTTATCCCCGGTATTAACTGTTGTGCTAGATCATGAATGGCTTGTTTTCCCCTTGAAATTACAACTTTTTTAGGGTTTTCACCACGTAAAAGGATATCTCTTGCCGCCCCTAATCCTTGTCTGATTCCTTCTTTTTTTACAGCATTCAACCCAGATTTGACCAAGGGTTTAAGCAATGGAGTCACTGTTTTAAGTGCTGATCTAAATAGAGAACCTAGACCGTAGCCATACTGATGTTTTTCGCCGCGATAAACTGGTAGCATTTTTTTTGGTCAAATATTTATTTAAATATTTATTTAAATATTTATTTAAATATTTTTATTTTTTCTGTCTGAAATGTAACTTGACGATTGTCTTACCAATAATAAAATGAAACGGTATACCAGAATCCCCTGTTATTTGAATGTGAATAGTATCGAAATCAGATTTCGAAACGGGGACGTAATGCGGTAATGTAATTTCATGGTTGATATGTTGGGCTTCATAATTATTTTCATCTGATATGCTTGGTTTGAACGGAAGAACACGAAGTATGGGAGCCAATGTATCACCCACTATAGTGTATTCAGCAACATCTGAATAAACAAACAGATGATTGTACCCAGCATCAATGTTAGGACTGTATTTAAATACATCTAAAATATTTCTACTCGAATAAATTATCTCATTTTTGAATTCTGGTGATCCTCCCAGTTTTAAAAACAGCTGTGGATGAAATTTGATTCCGGTTCTTGTTATATTTGTGAATCCCAATTTCGGTCGTTTGCTTGAGGTTGAATAGCTAATAGACACCCCGATTGAATGCTTCTGAAAGATTTCACTTAGGTTATTTTGAACCAATTCTTCCATTACCTCTATAACATGTTTTGGTGAAGTGTAACTACCCGGTGGAAAATTAAATGCAATTGTCCATTTTACTGCTTCACCTTTTGCGTTTCGTTTTATTGGAATTATCTTCATATTATCTCTTCTTTTATCTACCGCTGCTGCTGCATTGTATAAATTAACATCTGCAGTTATAATTTCGAACTTTGCTTCTTCTTCAGTTATGTTTAAAAACTGAGAGGGGGTAATAAGATGAACTAATGCAACTTCCCAATTTTCCCTGTCAATATGAATTGTTTTTGGTAAATGAACTTTAAAACAGCACTGTGTGTTGTTTGGATAAAGTTTTATGGAACTATCGCTAGGTAGAGTAAGATAAAACGAATTCATTTTTTAAATTTTTTTGATTTAGTATTTTTTACTGTCAACGAAATCAACCCCACTAGTTGTTTTTTGTCCAGACTTTGTGAATTTTAGCCCTGGAGATGGAAGAATATACCCGAGTGAACTGCTTAACAGTATCAACCACAATTCACGATCTTGACTTTGAATACTTAAATGTACTATCGAGGTTGCAATAATTGCGTAAATGACTAATATCTGTGAAATATACGTAAACTGATTCTTTGGAACACGATTTCCACAGCAGTTGTAATTTTTAGTACTAACACTATCGACACTTTCTGTCCCAGTCTCAATGTTTGACTGCGAATTTATCATAATTGTATTGTCTTTTTATTTTTTCCGATCAAGATACCAAATGCGATTCTGGTATCCAACTTTGAAATTTTTTTGGATAACCTTTCCAATTGACTTTTATTTCTTTGATTATTTTTTTGCCCTCACGTCTTGTACGTCTATCAAGAACTGAATCAATTTCATAAATTTCATCATCTTTTATCAATTGAAGTTCGTATTCATAATAAGTCCCCAAAATTTGTTCACCCTCTAAATCTTTTATTTTATAGGTGATAGGTGAAAATGTCTTGTTAACATGAGTGATTTCAAATATTTCTTGAGTCCAATTTGGTAAATAACCTTTATCAAATGTACGTTTTGTTTTATTGATACGAACACGATCTCCAATTTTGAATTTTGGCTTTTTTGTCATTGCAAATGTCGATAAACGAGGATACAGATTTTTCGAAATTTCTGCCTCATTTGATTTTGTTACCATTGCAGGAGATGTTTTGATACTTCTGTGAAAAGTATGATTGTAATTCTTAACTAATGAATTCAATACGTCAATGTAACGTCTTGTTTTCTTGTACGTAAAGTATTTCCACATTCTCGTTTTTAAAGTTCGTTGAAATCTTTCAACAATACTTGCTTTCGTCTCTGGATTTTCAGTGGTAAAGAAATGAATCTGATTCTTTTTCAAGTATTGCTGAAACAGTCTGTTTTTGAATTCCGAACCTTTATCTGTTTGAAGTGACAAAGGTTTCCGATTTGATTTCTGAACAATAGATTGAAATGCTCGAATCAAAGTTTTTCCCATCTTATTTGGAATAGGGATAACCCATGAAAATCTTGAAAACACGTCAATTATACAAAGTAAATATTTCTTGTTATCATTTTGTCTTGCTAAATGTTGCATGTTAGCCAAATCAGCCTGCCATTGATAGTCTATACCACTTACAATAGTTTTTCGTCTTTTGAAACGACGACGAATTGGTTTATGTAAGGTATAGGTGGATTCACCTCGTAACCACTCTTGAACATCTTTGTATCTTATTCCTTTCAAAACAGATTTTGCAGCGTGATACAATTGCTTTATTCCAGTAAATGCGACAGTACTTTTGGGATCATAAAACAATTTTCTTAACACGTAATCAAGTTTGTAATCAAGTTTAGGCTTTACCAGGATTCCCATGACTGAAGCGTTTTACGGGTAGGGGTCTTTTTTATAGATTTTGGTGGAGTTAACAACTCTTTAGTATAGAATTGCCTCAGTCTTTCTCTTTCTTCAGGTTTCATGTATGGAGATGATTCTTTTATTCTTTTCGCAGATTTTTTAACACTTCTTGTAAGCGATTTCCTTGCACTTTTTTGTACGCTTTTTGGCGTGTGAAATAAGTGATCGGATCCGCCGTAGGATCCTTCATCTTCACTCACTGATTTAGTCAGTGATTTATCTTGAGCTTTTTGCATCCATCTCCATCTATTTGAGTTACCAATAACTTCTCGCGGTATATTGCTTTCGTGTAATGCCTTTGAAAAAGTTTTCCATCCTCTAGGTTCAGTACCTTTTCTCTGACGAATTGTATCATTGATAAGATCGATGATATTGGAACCATGAATGCGTACACCTTTGTATGACACGACTCCTTGTTCGTCCCAAGTTAAATTATTGTTATCTTTTATCATACTCAAAAGTAACTCAGCTTTTCTTTTCATGGTTTTTGGTACGCTTTGCAAAATTTGATCATGCAAGGTAACAGATGCTGATTTCTGTATACTGTCATCACTTTTTGTCGTTGGAAGTGAGTTGAACAAAGTTGGTCTTGCTTTTTGAAGCGAATTTTGTAACTTAAACAAAGTTTCACCATACCTTTGAGCCTTTTCTGTTTCTGACAAATCAGTGCTTTGTAAAATATGACCCATATCCTGCCGAAGATGTGCTGCATCCACAACTTGCGGATTGGGTGGTAAACGAGGTTTATGATATTGCTCGTCTTTCCAACGATTCATATTTTCTAAAACCTCATAAGGTACGATAACCATTTTTTTAACAGACATGATTTTTTTATCTATAAGATTTTTTCAAGATTTTTTTATCTATAAGGCTTTAAGTGCCCCTCCTATTCCTCCGATAACGGCTTTTCCTAACAATGGTAATAATGCAGGTGCAAGTAATGAAAGAAATCCACCTTTTTGATTTAATATTTGTTTTTTATTTTTTACAGAAGCCGATTTCGAAGCTAAACGTCTGATATGTTGTCGGCTTGAATACAATTTCTTCTTCTGAGCTGATGATAAATGTACATTGCCTTTTAAAACGTTATGACAACATTCCGATATACATCTTATCACTTCTGGTGATGAATCTTTTACAAGTTTTTTACGTATTTTTGGTGTAGCCTGCATCATGGCCATAACCATTGAACCATGTTTTTTTATCAGAGGTGTTTTCCTTTTCATGTTGACTTTAACTCGATACCGGATTAAATGATAATACAACGTCCATGTCGCTATCATTTATACCTGATGTTTTTAACATACTGTTTTTAACATACTGTTTTTCAAAAGAAAACTTTTTAACATACTGTCTTTTACAGTCAGAATTACTTTTTTAAGAAAACTGTGAATAGAGAGCGTCAACCAATGTATCAGCGCTAGCCATGGACGAATCCACGGGAACGGATCTTCCTTTCCCAAGGTCAAGCACCTGATTTTTTTCGTCAAGTTTATATCTTCCTGTACCGATGTTATATCGCAGCATATCTTCTATCATCCGTCTATATTTTCTTAATCCTTTTTTATGTTTAGCCAATGTATTTGGAGACCAAGCGACGGATGGAATTCTTTGAAACGCTAATTTTTTGCCTGGTAATATAAATCTTGAATACTTTCTTTGGTAATTCCGCATTCTTTCACCAAGTATTTCCTCTCTAGATTTTGGATATTGTTGATGTTCTGAAATGGTACTTGCTACAGGGGTTCGTTTTCGGGTAGTAACAAATCTTTCATCAATCGTAATTGGAGCATGCTTCTTTGCTGGAGCACGCTTTTTCGGAGATTTTTTCTTTTGAGATTTTTTCTTTGGAGATTTTTTCTTTGGAGACTTCTTCTTTTGCGGAGCCCGCTTTCTTGGAGATTTTTTCTTTTTTGGAGATTTTTTCTTTTGCGGTGCACGTTTTCGTGGAACACGTTTTCGAGTTTGTCTTTCAACTCCAAATTTTCTGATGGTTTTTACTCCATCCCATCTCAGTAAGCTTCTGATAATAACACCACCTAGAAACCCTCCCCCTCCAGGTTTTAAAATGATTTTACGTTTACTTTCCTCGTCTATGGATGGATCTGCTAGCCGTTCAATATCTGTTCTATGTTTTGTCATGTACATTGTGGTTTGTTTTGGTAATTTGATTTTATTTTCAATGATGTTTTGCGCAGCCAACGTAAACCATTTTAAAATTTCTTTTAATCCTGCTTTTAACACAGCTTCTCTTTCATGTCTATCGGTTTGTTGGCTTAAATTTCGCAAAGCAGCTAAAACTGAACTCGGTGTGGATGGTAAAGCCATGTTTACTCACGGGTGTGAATCATAAAAATGATTTATGTTCAAAATGTTATTCTCTTTTAAGCAAAAATTTTGCATAAAGATTTTTAAGCAGGAGAATAAATAATGGGTCCTCTTTCATCTCCTTGTGTACGCCAACGATGAAATATATCTGCTCGTAGTCTTAATTCTTTATTTGTTTGTGAATGAAAATCTATGACTAAATAACCATGATTCGTCGATGTAGCATCTTCATAAGCAGGTAACAAATGTGGGGCTTGCATTTGGTGAGCTAGTGTTTTAATCTGATTCTTATCTCGTTCATTTCGAAATAAAATCATATATCTGGAATTAAGACTAATGGTTCGACTCGATTTCGACTGCTGAAACATATTTTGCGTGATGTAAATCACACTTGCATTACGATGGTGTCCTTTTCTTGTAAACCAAAGTTTAATTTTTTCCTCATCTTTTTCACCCAACATATCATCAAAGACAATTAAATGTGGAATAGATACATCACTGACAATTTCGTTTTCATCGTCAGGAATTCCCTCCACGAATTTTATCAATTTGAACTGTGAATTGAACTTTTCTTGCATAAGATTGTAAGCATGCTGCCATTCTTTGTAACACCAAACAACTCTTTCAGGAACGATGTTGAACAAGTCTTCTCGATAGTCAATTAATTTATGAACGAACTCTGTTTTTCCGCATCCACTCGGTCCTGTGATGAAAATATTACAAGGGTGTTGAAACAATATGGATTGCACATCCATATTTTTTACTTTTCTCGTTAAAGGCTATTGATAAAATGACAATATCAATGAAAATAAAAGCATTTTTATTGAACATTTTTTATTGAACATTTTTTTTATTGAACAGAGGTGAACAATGAAAAACATTTCTTACAGTATAGCATATAACATTTTTACAATGCAAATTCACAAATACCGCGATTTTTCCACTTGTCTTCATGTTCCACAATAACTTTGTGCAATTGTTCATTACCCAAAGACAATGGATATACGCTATCCATTTCACTATAGTCACGTACTCCACTAGATGGAAAAACATGTTTAAAAACGTTTTTTGTTGAAAGAGATGAATATACGGTTTCTTTTGTGACATCTCTATCAAATAGGAGATACCCTTCCAGAGTATCCACTATCTCCTCACTGTCTTGAATAGATCCTCTTTTGTAGCGTAAGTAAAAGTCAAACAGAACTGATTTCATTTTCAGGACGTTCAGAAAACTTTCTTCTGTTCTTCCTATGATAATGAATACCCATCGACTTGTGGCTTGCATTTGATTACTGAAATTATACATCTGTTTAGCAGTATTGAGATCTTTCCACCACCAGCCTACTAAAAAAGCTTCGAGGATGGGATCTGAACCTGAGTCGTGCACCAACATCATAATAAAACTGTGTATGGCATACAGTTTGCAGGATGATTCTCCTTTTGCAGCTCCCTTATTCAATCTATCTATCCAAAGTTTCAAACAGTTGAATTTAATATCAGACTGTACTTGTTCATCGAGCGTGTGTTGTCGAACAAATTCTCCATAAACTTTTTCACGTAGCTCTATTGGTAACGGTAACACTGTTGCCATTTTTCACCAAACGCCTAATATTTTTTCCGTCTTACTTTATCTGTTTACCACAAAACAATGCGATATAGAAATTTATTTTCTCAGACTTTTATAACCATAGGGCACAGTGTCAGTAGCATTTACAATAACTCTTTTGGTGTATACAGAGCGAAACGTTTTTGTCTGCGGTTCGCTGGTCACCGTTCTATCTCTATGTCTTTTAATTTTACAATCATACTGAATTTTAATTTCTATCGTACGATCCAAAGCACATTTTGAATAGGTATCGAAATTCACCACCTGCTTGGTATTGTAATCCAAAGTAATTCCCTTCACTTTACATTTACTTATCTCTTCCCCATCTTTTGTTTTCATTTTGTAAGCATAATTTTTAGGCCCAAGTCCTCTGAATTGGGTAATTTTACAGTCAGGCTCTTCATCAGTCCATTTTCCTAACCTACTGTTAATAATGGGAGGATTCCATAATTCAGGATCATGAATGTACATACAACTATCTGTATCGAAATACAGAACTCTATCTTTTAACTTTTCAAGAACGGCGTACAATTCCAACCTTGCATAAGCTGTTACGTAAGACCCTACTATCACGTTGGCTGTAGCGTGGGTATCAATATGTTCCAATTTTGATTCATAGTTAACCAAGATGAATGGACAGTCCTCGTCAAAGATTTCTACATGCTTTACAATGAAATTGGGATTGGTGACTAATTCGAAATATTTAGACGGATCACTGATGTATTCCGTCTGAGTCATTTTTTCACGCTGGGCTAATTTTCCCCAAAGACAGTTCAACATAATCTTAGCAAACGATCTTCTCCCAGGATTTTTTTGAATACAACTTGGATCAAGACGAACCCCTTCTGCCTTCTCATATTCACAAACGAATTGATCTTTTTCCGAGTCTGATTGACACCAATTTGGGTAACCACTGGCTTCTTGCTTAATTTTCAAGAAATTATCCACATAGCCTTTAAAGAATTGGTCCGAAACAGAGTTGAAATGCCAGATTTCATACACTTGTATTAGCCGATAACCACAGTCAAGAGCTTTGAATAATTCAAAGGTAACCCAAGTTCCAACCAAAGCCCTCTCTTCTTCACCGTGGATACAAATGTTTGAACTTTCTTCTGCACATTTCATACAGAGTGGAAACATCATTTTATTGTTACAGTGAACTGGAAGAACGGGGTGAAACAAATCAGTTGGAGGTAAAACTTTGCATTTGATTAAGCCCTCATACTGTCGAATATTGTTCATATCAATATTCTCACTAGTCAAAATTTCTGGTTGGCCCACAGGATAGGATTTATGTTTACAAACATAAGGGTACAGAGAACAGATATCAATGTACTTGATTTCCTTCTTGCTTTTTTCATCAACATCGTAGCTAATTTTTATTGCATTACATCTTCCCCCAGACAATCCCTCCCTCGGATCGATGGGATCCAAATGTGGATATAACTTTTCAATGAGTTTTTTGTACTCTTTATCCTTCATCTTAGCATCGAATTCATGCTCCCAAATGTACACTACATTATACCCCATTTTTTTGATTTCTGCTATACGTTTAAAAGTATGTTCGTACAATTCAGACATGGGTCTCCCATTGATGGGGTTGATCTGTTTTCGATCTGTATAACATACAGGACAACCATGATACAAATCCCCAAGGAATTCATAGACAGTGTTTGATTGACGGTGAAAACCATCTACAGTATATCTTCCGATTTGAACTTCCCCACCATTTTTTGCATGGCGAATATGAATACCTTTTTCCCGAGCTACGCTTTGAATCCAGCGTATCGCTTTCATAGAAAAACGACGTCTGGACGAATCTTTACTTGAAATGATAGCAATTTGATTTCCTGGTAAATATTTGCTCCGCCAGACTTTGTTACAGGCATCAGCGATGGTAATTGCCTCTAAAAATGGACAAATACCACCCTGTTCGATAAACAGCTTTCTGAATTCAGCACATCCCCGTCTTAGGATATCGACATCTGACCTACAGTATGATTCCATCTCTTTTTGAAAATTGAATTCCTCACCCTTTTGAACTTTGTCATTATACCAGACTATGAATTTCGACCTAGCCTCTTCAGACATTGAGTCGGGTTTGTAATAAGACATATCCAAGTATGGTCCAATATAACTCCAAAATTCATCTGTATTTGCCCAGTGAGGAAAGTAACCTTTTTTCATTTCTTGAAGACCAAATGTGGCTGGAAATTTCGCCAGCCCAAAGTTCATGAAATTGAAGGAGTCGATCAGACGCACGCCATTCAATTCTAACTTCATAATATTGTTTCCATTCATGATCAATTTTGGAACTTTTAACCCAACTTTGACAATATAGTTAAGAATGAACTGACCGTCATACCCTTTTAAATTATGAGCCATAGCTGTGACTCCTTCGTGATGTTTTGAAAAGAGCCACTTGCAAAAATGACTCAAAGTTTCTTCTCCTTGAAAAATAACTTCCCTACCCTCTTCAAATTCACTGCATGTAGAACAATGAAAATCAAGTGGTTTATCGATACAATCATCACATACTCTATGTGCTATACAATAATTCGGGATGTGTACCCCTGTGTCTTGTTTGCATTCAAAATCAAAGAAAATGAACTGTGGTTTTTTGACTACAGAAAAACTCGTCTCATCATTGCTGTTATGATTCGTCTTACTTTGGTAAGGTTGAATAAAACAGCGATGAGAAAAGTCAACTATTTTCTTACAGATACGGCACCGTTTCTTTCCATTGCAGATATGATTTCCCTTTCTGGTAAGACACTGTGCACCACATTTTGAACAAAGTTTCACTAATTTACAAATGGATTTCTTTTCTCTACCTTGAACATTTCTGTGATTTTCAAAGCATAAAACACTAAAAAATCGCCTATGACAGTAACTGCAAACATACTCTTTGGATTCTGATGGACATTTTCCTTCACGATAACAACCTTTGCAGATCTTTGAGCAAGCATGGTCTTCCCGCCCGCTGTAGCCCACATCACAGAACTCACAATAATATGTACAACAAAAAAAACCTTTGATGGATTTGATATAGTCATAATGGTTTTGATGGAAGTATAAATGTATGATCTTACTATTGTCTTTCACTTCTGGATGTTCAAATATTTTCCTCGTTTTGGAATGCTGACCGTGAACTTTAATGACATAGTCTTTTTCATACAAAAACAATTGAATTTTTTTGAATTCATCAATTCCTACAGACTGTGTTGGTAAAACTCCAGCTTCATTCATCAATTTCTCGGCTTCAGTCTTTTGAAGTGATCTGTTTGATCTTTTGATGAGATCCCATTTTCGGTTCCATTCTTCGGTGTTTTCACGTTCAATGTAACAAATTCCCACAACAACGGCTCTTGCAAAACATAATTGATCATGGTTGTTAATTTGAATAACCGATTGTTTCTTCTTGGCAAAAACCTTTGAATCCAATTCCGACGTTCTATATTTCACTTTTCCGCTACCACATGGAGGTATTGTATGTGTAATGTCAAATGTCATGGATCCGTCGTTCAAGACAAAATCTGTATTTGACTGTAAAACTCGTTCAATTTCATTCAATATAGTTTCACCTTGCAGCTGTTCTGTAGCTAAAAAGGGAATATGAATCCCCATCTCCAATGAAGGATGATCGATGCTAATTCTAATCATATCTGTCGGGTTAGCATTTAACTTTCGAATGATTTCATGGGTAACATCGTCAAATAATCCAAGCAGTCTCTGGGGTGATAATTCTTCAAATTTCTTAAAACTCACTGACAATACATGTGATTCTGTTCTAAATTTTCTTGACTTCTTTTTTCCCCTTTCTATTAAGTCATATAGACTTTTCATATCCAAAGTAGAGCTGTTGTTTTCTTCTTTTTTATCCACGAACATATTTGGTGAAAAGATATCATCTTCACTATCACTTTCTTCTTTCAATGGTAAAGATTTTTTCTTTTTTGGTGGAAATGACTCATCGTCACTATCACTTTCTTCTTTCAACGGTAAAGATTTTTTCTTTTTTGGTGGAAATGACTCATCGTCACTTTCACTGTCTGAATAATCTACTATTCTTTTTCTTTTAGCCATCGTTTCAGCTCTGGCTGAGAAGACAAAATGAAGGAAACAAGAAAAAAACCTAACAATTTATTGACTCTTTCCTTGCAGTAGTGTATAAATAGAGACATCGACTGTGAAAATCTCATTATTCCTCTGACCAATCTCAGACAATACAGTTGATAAAAGAAAATGAGCGAGTTCAAGCTGCAAAGTACAACGCCACTTAGAAAGAGGATGGCATTGTATGTTAATCCATACACCCACGATTATGAGATCAGCAATATTCCGTCAAAGTATCAAGTTAAACATAACGGCGTCTACGTGGGATCATTTTTATCCCAACAACATTTAGCAGAAAAAGATGTTTACCGCATGACCAGCTACAGAGTTTTGGATCAAACAACGATCGACAAACGATATGGGATGGATGGCGTGAGAACAAATATTTGTTTTACGTGCAACAAAACAGGGCATTGGGCCAGACAATGTCCAGAAAAAGAAAAGCAGACAGGAGAAAATGTTTTTGTCTATGTGGACCCGCTCAGCCATGACATCAAAATTTCACCAACAGCTGTCAAAGTCCAACATATGAAATACGTCGGAGTAGTAAAATTCATTCTGCAAATCATTCTGCAATGAAAATACATGGAAAAAAAGTTCACCACAGGATACATCATCCATTGAAACTCAGACCGTAGACATGCAGACTGATAACACGGGTATCAAGGATTCAGAGATCTGCAAAATAGCAGATAAATTAGAGACTTTACGGAAAAATCTGGACAAACAAAATCTCATAGATTCCACAAAAAACGAATTTTCTGCAGAGTCGGATTGTTCGAACGGGAAGGAAGAACCAAAAGATTTAGTGTTAATAGAAAAAAGACCAGAGGAAAAACGTCAAAATAACGAAAAGAAGAAAAAACGACAAAACAACAAAAACAACTGTTTCTTTTGCAAATCGACAAAACACGGGAATGAAATGTGTCCAGATATGGTATTAAAAAACAATGAAAGGGGAAAAAAACGTAAGAGTAAATGTGAATCTGACATTCCAAAGAAAAAAAGAAAAACAGTCTAAGTGAAAAAAAGTTTTTTCATTCATTTTGTCTTTTTACAGTTCAAAGTTCTATGACATTCCGAAGAAAAAAAGTTTTTTCATTCATTTTGTCTTTTTTACAGTTCAAAGTTTCATTGAAATGAATATTGTAAAATGTTCTAAAATAAAAAGTTCTAAAATAAAAGATATAAAAAACATATAGGACTTGACTTTTTTTGTTTTTGACAATTTGAAAAAAGTTCTTTTCTTGGTATTGGGTAGCCCTGAAAAGGGCTGTTTTTAGCTAAATAAGCTATACACTTTACCATTTCAATGAAGGATATAGCTTATTCATTTTTGCCACCCAAGCACAATTATTTGTAGGTGGTATCAACTCTGACAGGTCTGGGTAAATATTACCCATCTTAACGATTGGGGTACGAGTATAAAACTCATACCCTCGTCTTGCAAAGAACTCCCGAAGAGCTTTATGCTTTAGTCTCTTCCTTTCTTCTGCCTCGTCTTCTTTCTTTTCCATGGCCTCTTGCTCCCATTTCTCCTTCATTTCTTTCTTATTCTTTCTGCCACCAAACAACCCACAGCAAAATTTCGATAACTTCATCGTGAAATGAGTTAATAAAAGAATAAAAAATGCTGTCTCTTTTATAGCATGATAGGAGGATTGACCTACTTTGCGTTAGAATTAAAAGCGCGAACGTGGGCGAGAACATGTAGACAGAACATAACGTACTATATGATCTATCTACAACGTCTAAGAGTATCAAATCCAAAAAAATGTAACGAAACTAACGATTGGTTAACGTTAATTCCAAGTCAAAATAGGTCAATCCTCCTATCAAGCTATAAAAACACCGATTTTTCCCATACATTCATCATTTTGACTCATAGCTCTCGAACATTTCGGAAGTTAAAAATCAATATGGAATACAACTTAAACGATTTCAACTTAGATGCTTTCCTTCCAGTGGAAAACAATGGAGACATTCTTTCATCAGCTATGAATTCAGCAAACATCAATCCGACGACTGTATTGGATAACATTTACGAAGAGGTGAAACAGTTAAATTCGAAACAAGATTCTATGCTGTCTCGGATCTTGAAAGAACTGGAAACATTCAACAAACATTTGGAGGAGATTAAAACTTTAAACACAAACACCGAACGGTTATGGAAAAACATTGAGACACTACGCTATCAAAGTCAGAGCATTTCAGCAGTTCCAGTAAAGATTCCTGTGGAGTTTGACTTCGATAAGACAAATCTTCACAAGTTAGTGGACTCTATCGTAGCTGTTGTGAAGAAAGAAAAACAACCAAAAGAAAATCAACCGAGAAGAACAACAAAACGAAAATCAGAGGAAGACGATAGCCATCTCCACAAGCGGCATGTTGACCAAAAGAGATCTTCACCGATACTGACAGGCCAGGGTAAATACGGGAAAAACATTGATAATTTCGATGACTTCAAAATCCCAAAAATCCCAAGAAAAACGAAGAAAAGCTGTCAGTAGAGAGAAAAACACAACCTCCAAACAAAACAGCCCTTTTCAGGGCTAACCATCTACCATGAAAGATCTATCTTTTTCTTCAAATTGTCACCCAAAATTTTCCAAAATGATCGGAATTGTCCCCAGAGTACCTACCCTGAGGGTAGGTACTCTGGGGACACAAGGTAGGTAGTCTGGGGACGGAGGGGGGGAAGCAAAAATGCCAAAAAATGCCATTTTTTACCCAAATCGACCCAAAATTTTCCAAATTGACCGGATTTGTCCCCAGAGTGCCTACCCGGGGGTAGGTACCCTGGGGACAAATCTCCCTCAGGGAGGCTAGACTAGGGACACTTTGTCCGGCTGTCCCTAGTCTAGCCCCCTATACTACTAACGTTTCGAACCCAAGACATTTCGCCCCTAAAAATTCTGAGGGCAATTCAAGATATGCGGAGGAATTAATCAGTATTTACCGTATATTTACCACCGCAAATTGGATACTGAGCAAGAGCAATCTTTTCAGCAAGTAAAAACACGAATATTTGCACATTACAACAAAAAAACAAATGTCAACTGAAAAGAAACCATTCTTCAACTCGCGTTTCGTTGGCCGCTTCCGCCATTTTGTTTCGAATCTCTGCCGGCTCTTCCAAATATCGAGTGGAAGAGACGGCAGAGCTTCTAAAAGCGGAAGACGCCCAATCGAACGAACCTGAATATCTCCTCCAATTCTGGCAGCTCTACCGTTGGCCCAAACGAACCGGCTATAAGTGACAGTCAGGAGTGAAGTAGAATATTTAAGAGGCATGTGACCGATTTTGCATTCACTGAGGACCCCTTTTTTTGTAAAGGCTAAAATACTAGCGTATGAAATTGTTCCAACACACATTGTTTGATATGATACTTATAGATCAACATCTGGCGATAAGTGTACAAGTAACTGGACACTCATATTTCGGACACTGAAACAAATTCTAGAATTCTTGAAACGAATATATTCGAATATTAAAAACGAATTGTTGAATACTTGTTTTTTCCTTATTGTCGCCAGTATAGGGCTTGAGGTATGAAATGCCTTTGCCTGAGGAACTCGCAAAACATCTCCAGTGTCTTAGGTGAGGATAGAACTCAAAACCTAACGTTTTCATATCTTACTTCACTTTTATCACTGTCCAAAAATCCCCTCCTCATCCTTGCAAATATATTTACCCGTAAATGGCCTTTCCCACTATAGTTGTTTTTGTGGCCAGCATAGATTAAGATCACGCTTCACAAAATATGCAGTCTGGTCTTTGATCTATGTACACTGTCTGCTTTTCAGAGACATTCTTGGCAAGAGAAACCTTCAGATTGCAGTTATACAGGTCTTATTGTTAGACTGGGAGTGTTCGGTTGGTTGATACAGGGCTCAAAGGGTTAACAATTCGATGAAATAAACACGTGATGAAGTACCTGTTTAACAAATAGCGTATTTGTCGTATTTTGCCACTCCTACATTTTTTTCATCTGTACAATCTTTCTTCCTTGTTTAAAAACGAATAGAATCAAAACTCGGTCTACATATATGGTTATCTCGTGGTAAATGCATTTCGCGTGTTTTTCTTCACTATCATTTCTGTTGGACATAGGCCTGCTTTTAAAACTATTTGTTTAAAACTCTTTACCAAACGACAACATTTTAGACCCATCGAAATTCAAAGCATTTGCAGATGAAAAATTAAATGTGGCCAAACTAGTGATTTCAATCTTTACGAGGGTAGAAAACATTGTTGGAAAAGGAGAAAATGCTGGTTACGAGCATATTCTCCTTTTCCAACAATGTTCTCAAAAGGCTTCTTTCTCAGTATTGTAAAATACGGGCTTGTTTGGTAAAGCGTTAAAACCCTTTACCACACAATCACGACTTTTAACGATTCTGAAAAAGAGGGCTTTTGAAAACATTGTGGGAAAAGGAGAAAATGCTGGTAACCAGCATTTTCTCCTTGTCCCACAATGTTTTCTACCCTTCCCAAAAGAAATTTCAATTTTTCAGTCACATTTATTTTGTCGTCTGCATTTGTTTTTAATTTGGACCTGGCTAAAATTTTGTCGTTTGGTAAAGAGTTAAAGGCCCACTAGTGTCCAAAAGTAATGCAGGCGAATTTAATCCTTACCATTTATTATCATGAGTCTGAGGATGTGTTACAGTAAAGGCTGCCAAAGTCCAAAGTTCAAAGTTCAAGTCGCTGGTAGAAAAATCTATTTTAAAACCAGAATAAAAGTTGCCAGCTTTTCTTCTAGTTTTACCATTCATTTCTCTGCCAGCGAAGGGAACTTTGACAGTCTGTATTGTAACACACCGTAACTTTTTTTTTTTAGAGAGAGAGAGAGGAGATGGTTGTTTGATTGATTGATTGATTGAATGGTATTTAACATCACTTTCAGCATTACTTCAATCATATCACGCGACAGCTCACATATTCATGCATTTCCTGGGTTTCACTAGTACTGGGCTAGGGCTCTTGCCCAAGGACACTCCCACGAAAAACCCAATGGATCCAGTGAGGCTCGAACCCGGTACCTCCAGGTCACGCATCCTACACTTAACCACTGAGCCACGCAGAACCCCAGAGAGAGGGAGGGTTGGAACGGTAACATTATTTCTTGCAAATAAACGCAGAATTACAGGTAATTACGTAAAAGATGAAGGACATTTCCAAAAATAATCAAAGGATAGAGAAGTGTGTGTGTGTGTGTGTGTGTGTGTGTGTGTTTTAAATGGTTTGGAGAACAAAGCAGTTCCTTTCAACGGTTCGTTTCACCCTCCTTTTCTCTCCTCCCTCCCAGAGAGTAACAGAGAATGAGTGATAGACAGTCGTGGGGTAGAGTATAATGAAAATTTATAAAAGTCGGCGCGAAATGACCGTAAAAAAAAGAACAAGTACGAGGAGTGTTCAAATATGAATGCATCTAAGCACCAAGAATTTGATTCTTCATAGGTTTCACTGAAATTTTTATTTTGTTCCCTCATAGTACATGTATCCACCTGCAACAGGTATACAATATACAAAGTTTCAGTTTCCGGATCCAATCTTTGAAGGCATTTTCGGTCCTTTTTCGGTATACTACGAAGACACTGTCTGCGCTGAACAGATTTCCGACCTGGAAGGTATTTTTCAGCTTTTGAAACAAAAGGAAGTCACAAGGGGCAAGGTCAGGTGAATACGGAGGTTGGGGGAGCACAACGGCTTTTTCCTGCTTCAGAAAGTCTTGCACCTCGTACAAAAGACAATGATTGAAACTGATGGTTTACACACGTTGAAATAAGAGTTGACAGAAAATGAATTCTAGTGTCTTCATAGTATGCCTAAAAAAGGACTATGAAAATCCTTCAGAGATTTGATCCGGAGACTGAAACTTTGTATATGTGTTGGAGGTGGATACTTTGAGGGAAAAAAACAATTAAAAGATCAGTGAAACCTATGAAGAATCAAATTCTAGGTGCTTAGATCAATTCATATTTGAACACTCCTCGTAGGTGTCAAGGGAAACAAACGAAAATATGTAACTATGAAATAACACGTTGTCTACAAAAGCGGCACGCAAAATACTAATATTGCGAGGATAGATTTTGTTATCAGATAAGAGACCACAAAGAAAGCTGTTATTTGTTGCTAAGTCACGGGTTTTTTTTTTTCAACAACAAGTTTTTTCTTCAATTTTAATCGTTTGGGCACCAAATAATTGTAAGAGGTATATTCAGTGGATAAGTACCGCCCTTATAATTCATTTGAGCCATGCTCTGTGAAAGGGGGGCTTAATGCATCTGCGAAAAGTATCGGCCCCGGTCAGCCTGCGCAGTCCGCGCAGGCTGACCTGGGCCGAAACTTTTCGCTATTGGTCAATTTTCTGTATGTCCAAGGACCAGTCTACCTCATGATTAAGTCGGTTGTTAAAAGAAAAATGTCCATTATGGATCCCTATCCCTACCTGTATTGATTGCTTGATTGGTACAATAAATCATGGAGATGCATCAAGCCCCCTTTTGCCAGAGCACGGCTCATTTCTGTTTTAAATTTTAGCAGAAGCATCCTTTAGATAACGGAGAGTGTAGAGCGAAGATCTGGGTCCGTATCCCCCAACCGTTCTTTAGAACATTCTAAGTCTTATTCCCCCTAATTTTCTGAATTTTAAAGTAACACAATTTCTGATTGGCTAAACCACAAACTTAAAGGCACTGTAGCTGCCAAATGAAAACAATTTCGGGAGTCAAGCTGCAGAAAAATTTAATTCATACCATTTTAAAGTATTGGTATTGTTATGACTGCGATGATGTATTACAGTGGAGTCTGTCAAATGTCCAGTCACCAGTAGAAAAATGTACTGTAAAACTAGAACACAACTTGCCAGTTTTGTTCTAGATTTACGATATATTTTTTTCCGCCAGCAAGAGAAACTGCTGGAGAGCATGGTTAGGTGCACAGGCCGCCGTTACATAACTGAAATAATGTTGAAAACGGCATTAACTCTTACAGAATTAAACGACAAACTTTTAGTCTCGTCCAAATTGAAAGCTTTTGCAGATGACAAAATAAATGTGACTCAAACATTGAAATTAAATTTAAAAATATCAGAAGACATTGTCGGAAAAGGAGAAAATGCTGGTTACCAGCATTTTCTCCTTTTCCCACAATGTTTTCAAAAGGCTTCTTCTTCGGGATCGTTAAAACTCGGGATTGTGTGGTAAAGTGTTAAACAATATACAATCAATCAATCAATCAGTACGGGATGCATTTCTCTTTAACCGCATTGGACTGTGTCGACGATACTTACGTGGGAAAGCAGTGAGTGGTTTTAGAAAAAAAAAAATAATCTTGTGCGAAGTAACTTTATACGTTATGGAGTCCACAGAAAAGCATGGTGTGCTGCTCTGGTCGCGGCGATATATCTAAATTGATGTTGAAAACGACGTTAATAACATAATACAAACAGGCAAACCTTTTGCTCTTTATCAAAGTAAAGAACGTTAACCGTGTATTTTCACATGTTATTGGAGTGCCGTGTTATCTCCCTTGAAAGACTCCCCCCCCCCCCCCCCCCCCCGCGTTGTCCCAAAATGCACAAATTCGGTACAGCCAACCCAAAGACCGCCTTTCACAGCTATAGTTGCCTTTGCGGCCAGTATAGATTAAGATCAGATTGCACAAAAAAACGTGCAGTCTGATCTTTGATTTACATTTTGCTCATTTTGCATAGACATTCTTGACATTCTTGAAATTGCAATTATTTTGGTCATACGAGTCTGCCCAGAGTGATGATTCGATGATATTTTTTTCCGGCGCTGTACTGGTTATATTAATTTTATTTCATGAAAAAACTTTGTCTTGTCCATTTCTTTTTAACAGAGCAATACATTTTAATGTAACAGTAGACCGTAACGAACAGTGTCGACCATTTTCTCCTTTTGTAGCGATGTCTCGATAAGTTATTTGTTGCTAAATTGTAAAAGTTAACACTAAAACTGCTAAGCGCGACTCACTGACCTTTTGCGGATAGCGTAGAACAAGATCAGACTGCACAGAACGTGCAGTCTGATCTTGAACCTACACTGTCCGATAAGGAGATATTTTTCTCCAAAAAAATAAGTTTTGAAATAACATTATTAAGGTTTTTACTTTCGGCCTGAAGGTTTTATTTAACTTATTTAACAGGATAAGGGTTAAGGAAGTATCCTTGGCCTATGTGCAACACACAACAGATTTGTAAATGACTCATTCTGTGTTTGTGAAAAGCCAAATTTTCAATGCATTTACGAAAGGTGTTCGAAAAGTATCTGGAAAAAAAAAGGTCCTCACTTTTTTGATAATAGGAATATACATGTATAGCTGGTAACACGAAAATTTTGGTCCAGCAGACCCTTGCTGCGAAAACTTTATAGCAGCAGTTCTGATTGCTCGTAAATACATACGAGTGTAAGGCCTGTAGCCACTCTGAATGGAACACTATTACAGATGTAGAAAGAATATATTCTTTAGCAGACAACAAAGTTGTAGGCAGCTTACTTATAGCTGTCTTCGATGATGAGGATGATGATGATGATGATGGCGAAGATTGTTGTTGTTGTTGTTGTTGTTGTTGTTTTTATTATTATTATTATTATTATTATTATAACGGTAATGCTCAAGACGACGATGACGATGATGATGATGACGACGATGATGATGATGATGATGATGGTGCTTATGATGATACTCATAATGAAACGAGAGGGGGGATGCTTTTTCCTACGACTGAGATGCCATGTGGGCATTGTCTCATTTAAGCCTCATCAAAGAAGACAGAAATTTTCCCCAAGAGCGGGTTAACAGTTCAAACATGACAGTATCGATTAGAAATCGATACATAGCATCGTCCAGCAATAAAACGAGCTAAGTACTTTCCACTGCGAAATGGCAAATGAAATACCTTTTGCGGACGGTGTAGATCAAGATCAGACTGCACAGAAAGTGCAGTCTGATCTTGAATCTACACCCTCCGACACCTGATACTAAACAACGGTCACAGCAGCGGAAATCTACTTTTACATCTCGACAAAAGGCGAACTCATGTACCTGTTAGCGAAAGAGATAATCGGTGCCCATTAGAGCGGATTTAGTTCTCTCCCTTTGATTAATTATTAATCTTAAAAAGCTTTTTATTGTCCGAGCTTGTCAGTTTCCCTCATATCCAAACAGTTAAACCCTTTACAGTACAATCCGAAGTTTTAATGAACCTGGAAAAGAAGTCTTTTGAAAACATTGTGGAAAAATGTTGGTAACCAGCATTTTCTCCTTTTCCCACAATGTTTTCTACCATATCAAAGACTAATTCCATAATTGGAACCACTTTTGAGTAGTCATTATGTAACTGGTTTCATTTGAAACAAGTCTACAACGTTGTCGTGTGGTAAAAAATTAACACATTAACTTCCATAGACTTTTTTCACAATATTGTGGCAAAGGGGGAAATTGCTTAGTTTATCCTCGAAGAGAAGGGAGGTAGGGATGTTTTAGTCAGTGCTTACTAGTAAAATTTGTTTACATTTTTCCGGAGACAAAGGGTCCGGCATGGCTTAGTGGCAAGGTCGCTAAAGTGTAGATCTCGAAAGTTTCGAAATCCGTGACTCTCTCTCTCTCTCTCTCTCTCTCTCTCTCAATGATTCATTTTTGTACACAACAAAGGCAATACTTAGTCATGAAAAGATTTACCAATATACTTTCGTTCGGAGGGTAATTTCTGATCAAGGAAAAATACTGATGATGTAATCGAGGCGAATTCCTGCTGCGACAACAATTTATCTTACTGTTGACGAAGGTTTTAGAAAACATTGTGAGAAAAGGAGAAAATGGTGGTGACCAGCATTTTCACCTTTTCTAATAATGGTTTCTGATCGGGCCCTAAGAAATTAACAACATCGTTTTAAACACAATTAATGTGTTCTCTGCAACTACTTTGAACTGGACAAGTCTCCAATTTCGACGTGTGGTAAAGAGTTGAAATTAAATAGGTGTTTACCCAATCTTATTGTCGTTTTGCTCCTTGCGTGACTGACTCAGCCAGACCATTCTAAACATATAGGAATCGAACGCAGCGCCGCAAGTGAATGACCGCCCTTTGTTCAGAATCATAGACTGGTTTAATTGCTTACGTCGATTACAATAATGAACCCAGTCGAGGAAACAGTGCGGTAACATTGCTGAGTGCATGACGAAGAGATGCGATTTTGTCTATAAAATTATTTCAGAACTAAACGCGAGGGGAAAAAACAGGTTTTTAAACCGATCAACACCATTCTAAACCTGTAGAATTTGATTGAAACTGAATTATATAGAAAGTTACTTATAGATGCGTTGAGAAAAATCTTCATTTAACCCTTTCCCAAACAAGCCCTGGTTTTCACGTGTCTGCATTACAAGTCTTTTGAAAACACTATGGGAAAAGGAGAAATTGCTCTTAACGAGCAATTTCTCCTTTTCCCACAGTGTTTTCTACCCTTTTTTTAGAACTTTCTGCCTTTTTCATCAAATTTAAAATTGTCGTCTGCAAACTCTTTCAATTTGGACCAGTCCAAAATTTGTCTTTTGGGAAAGAGTTAAAAAAAATTGTATTTCAACGTGAATTATTGCCCATAGACGGAGTGATTTCTCCAGTTTTCGCGATGTTTTGAACAGTATATGAGTCATGCTCTTACAGAAGGGGATTTAATGCCTCTCTTTGATGCCTTATACCAAGCAAGTGATCTCATTGTCATGGATTCAGAAAATCAATTCTTGTCCAACAACCGACTGGATCAAAAGATAAACTTGCCCTTGGACATGCAGAGACTACACCACTAGCAAAAAGTATCGACCTAGGTCAGCCTGCGCGAACTGCGCAGGCTGACCTGGGTCGACACTTTTTGCAGATGCATTAAGCACCCTCCGTTTTTTTTTTGTTTTTTTTTGTTCAGAGAACAAGGCTCGTATCATTAAAGGTGCTTCAGAAATCATTTGATCAGCAGTTGGGCCTCGAGATCGATACACTATCGATTCTGTCAATCAATAGAAGCACGTGCCTCGGCAAGGTACCCGTTTCCTGTTGTTTCCAAATCTCATTTCCGGTATACCAACAATCAGTTCAGCACAATTAGAGTTTACACATATCCCTCGAAAGAAAAAAAAAATGCCTTTTTCACCGGGACGGGCTTGTTATTAAAAGGACCTATTCAGAATTCTTTGTCATGAATAAAAATTCATTGTGAGATATTGATGGCTACTAATAAATACGAGGTGCTCTGACAGAAGGAGATTTAATGCATCTCCGTGATTCATTATAATAAGCAAGACATCGCATGATTTGGGATCTATATTATTCATTTTATTTAACATAGACTGGATAATGAGCTAGAATGGTCCTTGGACATGCAGAAATTTAACAATATCAAAACGTTTCGACCCATGGCAGCCAGCGCAGGCTCGGACCTGGGTTGATACTTTTCTGTGGATGAATTAAACCCCCTTTCCACAGAGCATGGCTCAAATGTATTTGTCTTCGCATTCATAACAGAGCAGATCTGTTACAATCAGTAGAGATGCTATTATTATATATTTTTCACTAACACTTCTGTCTCTTTCTTTTCTCATCCATTGATGGTTTGCCAATTATTACCTAAGTTTATAGATAATATATTTTTGTGTTCGGGGCGATAAAAATAATCTTATCAATACTCCTCTTCTTAAAGCAAGTTGTAAGAAAGTAAAAAGAAAAACATAAGTATTGTTACGAAATATGATATTTTTTCCAGCATGCTCTCTCTCTCTCTCTCTCTCCGGGCCCGGTTTCACAAAAAAAATAAATATCTTTTTTGACTCAAATCTACAAACGGTCCCCGGTTCTGACTTAAGTTTAGTTTGTTATTTGAGACACATTTCAGCAACATTAACAGACTGTAGTAACGTTCTCAGATCCTGATTTGACACTACTTTTCAGACTCAACTAAGCGAAATAAAGGGACTTAAGTCCTTTTGCCAAGATATTTTCAGATCTTTTCTGTTGTGTCCCCAGATGTCATAAAACACGGGATTGAGTGGTAAAGGGTTATGGGTTAATTACAGGTGCTTTCGTTGTGGGATCAACGGATTTTTTAACTCTATACCAAACAATCTCGACTTTTAACGGCCCTGAGCTGGAAGGATTTTGAAAACATTGTGGGAAAAGGAAACAACGCTGGTTACCAGCATTTTCTCCATTTTCCAAATTGTTTTCTACTATTTCTAATACAATTCTGATCATGTGAACCACATTCATTGTGTCGTCTGCAAATACTTTGAATTTTGACGAAGCTGTAATTTTGTCGTTCGTAAGAGTTATGCGCATGCTATAAACTGGTCATGTAAACGCTTGTATTTACATCTGGGGATCAAAGTACGCGAAGTAATGTCCACCTTTTATACGAGTTGATGAAATATCCTAATGGAAACCCTATCTAGGGCAAAAATCTCATAATTTCCATATATGGGAAAGTTGACTAAATTAACCTGACCCGATAAACAACTGTAATCTCCGTACTCTAGGGATAAGAAATTGTGTATTGGAGGGCTACCTTTTTCTCACCCTCTTTCCTCTTCCTCTCTATCGCTTGCTCTCTCTCCCTCTCTAGAACTCTCTCTCTCTGTCTCTCTCTCTCTCATTCGCTTGCTCGCTCCTCGCTCTTTCTTCTTCTTCTTCTTACCTCTGTCCATCCATACAGTTTCACATTTCTACATCTAAGAACTTTCTGAGGAAAATAAAATCAGAATTCATACCTTTTGTTGAAGAATACATCGCGAAAAAAGCAATCACATTGGTCAAAAGTGTTTTCGAAAACATTCTATCACAGCTTAGTGGTAACGTACAAGGGCTTTTATAGTCAAGGGTGGTGGGTTCGATTTGCACTGAGCTCGGCCAAATTCTTTCCGGAGATTGATGATTTTCATTAAAACAGGATTTATTCCACTCTAACTGCTAAGCATCGTTTCGGCGATAATAAGATGGAAAAGCGCCAAGTTGCTTGGAAAAAGTGTTGTGCGAATTGTTGGCAAGAGATTCTCTAGGAAATCATGGATAGATGCACCGGCCGCCCTGATATACCTAAAATGATATTGCAATCGGCTTTAACTCTTTACCAAACGACAAAATTTTGGACACGTCCAAATTGAAAGCATTTGCAGACGACAAGTCAAATGTGGCGGAAACTGAAGAAATATATCTGTAAAAGGGTAGAAAACATTGTGGGAAAAGGAGAAAATACTGGTCACCACCATTTTCTCCTTTTTCCGCAATGTTTTCAAAAGGCGTCTTTCTCAGGAAACTCGGGATTGCGTGCTAAAGAGTTAAGCGACAAACCGACAAATCCACAGCTTCGGCGTTAGAAATATGACACTAACAATAATGCTTATTGTTTAGTATACAGGGTGTGTTTTACCAAAACCATAATGCACCGTGGGACACAATCGAACCCTTTCAGCACCAACTTTAACCCGTATCCTGCTGAATAAGTTCGGTGAAAACTTTAAAGTCGATGGTAAAAACGCAAATTTTGCTATTTCAAAGTTAGTTTTGAGGGAGAAATATCTCCTTATCGTTCTGTGCAGTCTGATCTTGATCTACACTGTCCGCGAAAGGTCATTGGGTCGCGCTAATAGTGTTTTACGCCGCTTTCAACATTTTCGCAGTCATATCGACTGCCTATATATTCATGTACATGTATGTCCAGGATTTTTACCGAGCCCCGTAGTTCAGTCGGTAGCGTACAGGACTTGAGAACAGGAGGTCGCTGGTTCGATCTCCGGCTTGGCCAATTTCTTTCCGAGGATTGATGATAGTCATTACGACAGGATTCATTCCTCTCTCACCGCTGACCGTTGTTTCGACAATGGCTATATGGGAAAGCAGCCAGTGGCTTGGAAAGAATATTGTGCGGAGTACTGGTAAAAGAAACTCCATGAAAGCATGGATAGGTGCACTGGCCGCCGCGATATAACTGAAATAATGTTGAAAACGGCGTTAAACACCATACAATCAATCATGTTCAGGGTTTCACCAGTACTTGGCTGGGCCTCTTAATTGTCTTGCCCCAGGGTTTAGTGACCGTAGCCCCACACTCCAACAAAAACCCAGTGCTTTCAGTAAGTCTTGAACACGGGGCCACCAGGTTACAAGTCTTACACTTAACTACTGAGCCACGCAGGACCCCCTTAACTTAACAAGAGGACGGTATAGATCCAAGATCAGACTGCACGTTCTGTGCAGTCTGATCTTGATCTATGCCGTCCACAAAAAGCTATTGTTTTCGTCGCTGGAACTGAAAAAGTTTAAGACTTTACCTTACTATGCCGATCCTAAGGATGAAGGATCTCGAAAACATTTTTGAAAAAGAAAAAAATGCTAGTGTTAAACCTGCATTTTCTCCTCTTTTCCCACAATATTTTCCCTTTCAGATACAAATTTCATCATTTTAGTCACATTTACTCTGTCGTCTGCAAATACTTTGCATTTAGACCAGTCTAAATTTATATCTGTTTGGTAAAGGGTTTAACGCATTGTTTACCACGACCAAAGTAAACCATTCCTTGGAGGTGTGTCTGAATAATGCACTCTAATAGTTTGAAAAAAGTTCTGCTCACTTCTGTGCTTCACGGTGCAGGCTAGTGCGACGTAAATTTACGTATGTTTCGTATTAAGGTGTTTTTAACTCTTTACCTCCAATGTAAATTTTGATTTTTTTTTTTTCCCAATTACCAAGTGTTAGTATTGTATTGTATTGTATTGTATTGTATCGGATTGGGTTAGATTGGATTGGAAAGAAATGAAGACATGATAAAATGTGAACATTGCATTGTATTGTATTGTATCATGTCGAGTCGTATCGTATTATACCCGGGACTGTATTAGATTGGATTGGAAAGAAATGCAGGTATGTAAAAAATGCGAACATTGCAATGTATTACATTGTATTTTATTCTATTGTAACGCATTGCACTGGATTGGATTGGAATGGAAAGAAGTGGAGGGATGTGGAAAAAAAAAAAAAGATGAACAATGCATTAGAAAAAATATCAACATGGAGGAAAGGGTTAAATATGGTCCTACTATCGCAGATCGAAGTTTATTGATTTCTGATCACTTGGGAAAAACTTTGGACCGCTTCCATATGTGGGTATTTATCCTGCCAAGACCGGGATAGATGGCTGGATAGACGTGTGTGTTTGTGGGTAGATCAAATATTGAGACAAGTGGACAGAGGGGTGTGTTTGGGGTTGTTAACCCTTAGGCTGCTAGGCGCGACTCACTGACCTTTTGCGGACAGTTCAGATCAAGATCAGACTGCACAAATCTTCTATCTCAGGGTCGTTAAAACTCAAAAAAATTTTGGTAAATAGTTAGTTCTTGGGCTATGATAAAAGTGCGAATGACTGAGGTTTTTTTTTTCCTTCAAACTTTTTCCTTAAATACAGTCTGATCTTGTTCCACGCTGTTCTTCGAAGCGCCTCGATTTGAGCGTAGTGACCTATAGTTTTATACGTATTTCTGCTGTGGTGATTTTCTATTCCAAACTTTTGGAAAATTTACAAGTATTTTAATCTGTAATCGCTGGAAAAATTATTACATGTTCATTGTGTGATGTAAGTGAAAACATTTCGGATTAATACGGATTAACTGCTTTCGTGGTTTTAAGTGTTTGGTCACTGACACTTTCGTGTTTCTGAAAATGCGTCCAGGTAAGCCATGTCTGTTTAAAAAAAAAAGGTTTATTGCGCACTGTTAACCTTTTACCATAAGAAGATCCGATTTTCGCCCACGAAAAAAGGTTTTTGAAAACATCGTGGGAAAGGAAGAAATGCTGGTAACCAGCTCAGCAGCATTTTCTCCTATTCCCACGTTTTTTAACTCAAATATCATAGTCCGTCATTTGATCGACATGTAATTTGTCGTCTGCAAATGCTTTTAAATTTAGTAATGCCCACTCTTGCCGTCTGACCTTGGTTCTCTTTCGTCCGCTTGTTTAGTCAAGTCTATTAGGCAAAAAATATTTGAGTCATGTCCTGTAAAGAACGGGCTTAATGCATGTGCAAAAGGTATCGACCCAGGTCAGCCTGCGCAATTCGCGCAGGCTGACCTGGGCCGAAACTTTTTGCTTTTGGTTAATATTCTGCATTCTCAAGGACCACTTTATCTCAGGATTCAGTCATTTAATAGAGAAAATGAATATAATAGATCCCAAATCATGTGATGTCCTGCATGGTATAATGCATCACGGAGATGCATTAAGCCCCCTTTTGCAAGAGCATACTCATTTCTAAGTTTCAGTGAATTGTATTTTTAACCGTCGAAAGAGATCGAGATGATATCAATAACAAGGTCGCAAGTGAAAATGTACGGTTCTGACAAAAAAAAATAAGAGATCTACACAGAGGATTTTTTTTTTTTCGGTGAAAGATCGAAATTTATTTCATCCAGTGAACATCATCGGTAATATTTTGACGAGTGACTGCAAATATTATATTTATTTCATGCTTCTATCCCTATTTTATTGGAACTTTCGTCAAAATCCAGTACAGTTGTTTTAGGTAATTCCTCGTGGCGTACCCTCCTCACATAACAATGCATTACAATATTACGTCAAGCGCGAGAAATGTAGCCGTAAATTACGTCATATTTCCCTCCATTTGAATGGCACGCGCTGATTTCATAGGTAACTGGTGCGCGGGAACTCCTTTTTCCGCCTTCAGTTGAAGAGCTAGAAAATATAAAATCGGTATTTTCACTGGTCGTCACCATGAAATATCAAACTATATTTCACCATTATTTCTCGATAAACCGCTGAAAAGCATGAAATAATACATGTACATGATCTTTTTCTCATGGCCATTTTCAGCGTCCCTTTTAACACTTTTCCAGATGAAGAAATTTTAGACTTGTCCAAATTGAAAATGTTTGCAGACGACAGATGAATGTAACTCGAAAATTGAAATCTGATTTGGGAAGGATGGAAAACATTTTGGGAAAAGGATAAAAGGTTTTCTGAAGCATTTCTCTTCAGGGTCGTTAAAACTCTGGGATTGTGTGGTAAATGGTTAACATAACAGGGTCCGATTTCGGTGAATTCAGAGCATAAGATATCGTTTCCGAATATTTATGCATCAAATTTAGGGTTGTAACACGTGCGATCTTATTATTGTAAGGTATCGTTATGATCCATGCTCTGTGAAACGGGGGTTAAATGCATCTGACCTGGGTCGAAACTTTTTGCCAGTTATAAATTTTCTGCATATCCAAGGACCAATGGATCGCATAATTTAGTCGGTTGTTAGACAAAATGGACTTTTTGGATACATTATTATATGATGACTTGCTTGGTATAACGCACCACAGAGATGCATTAAACCCCATTTTATCAGACCATTGCTCATATATTTGCTGCCTAAGAAGTTAAAGATGGCAGACATCCTTTACGTGGCTACGTATCAGTCTAGATTACTATTTGCATGCTACACTATAAATGAACTATATTAGAATGCATCCGTTAACATTTAACATTACGTATTTATAGTTCGAATAAATTCTTATTCATTCTAATCTATATACAGTAATTATATCTTTGCGGTTTCTATTTCTTCTATTTTTAGATTGATATTTAATATTAATGATAAATATTACAAAGGCATAACGGTACCTCCCCCCCCCCCTCTCCCTCTCTCTCTCTCTCTCTCTCTCTCTCTCTGAAAAACTGTTCTATTTCTATTCTAAAATAACCTCTTTGTAAAGAATCTGTCCACAAGAAGACATAGTAAAAAGACCAATTACCAAGAAAGCACAGACGAGCTTTATTTTTACAATGTCTCCCACCCTTTCACAGACAAGTCCCTTCATTTAATTAAACATTTTACTTGTCGTCTACAACGACTATCAGTTTGGGCGAGTCCAAAATTATTTCGTCTCGTAAAGATTTAAAAACGACCTAAAACGGCATTTAACCCTTTATCACGTGATTCAGAGTTTTAACTACCCGTCACAGAGAAGTCCTCTGAAAACATTGTGGGAAAAGGAGAAAATGCTGGTTTTCTACAATGTTTTCTACCCTTCAAAAGGCAAATCACTTGATCTGAATTACATTAGATTTGTCGTCTGCAAATGCTTTCAATTTGAACATTTTGTCGTTCGGAAAAGAGTTAAACATTTATATGCAGCACTTTTAGCATATTGTTTTATTTTTTCAGGGAGAAGACATCGCGGGGACCACGGCAGTCCCAATCCCGGAGGTCACAGACATCAGGGCTCGGTGAGTAGATAAATACGTTTTGTATCAAATCAGGAAGAGCGCGATATGCCTTTTTACGGAAAAAAGGGGGTTGCCATAATAACATCTATGCTATTAAGCGCGACTCATCCCGCTTGTGCAGTATCCATTGAAAAAGTTATATTTTGACAAGATAATTTACTTTGTATACGTCTGAATAGAATGTTTGTTCTATTCTATTCTGTTCTGTTATGTTCTGCTGTAAAAGGTCGGTGTTTGATTTAGGATTTCCTTAATGCAAAGATTTTTATTTCCTTATACGGAGCCACGATAATTTGCCGAATACAGACCGACTTTATGAAAGGCGACATTTCGCTATGTCAAATATCCTGTTTGTATCAGGCCCTGTCAAATCTAATTCATGTTTATTTCGAAATGGTGTTTGTTTCATCGACATGACCTGACATTTAGCGTTAACCCTTAAAATCATTTTCCCTATTTTAGTTGGTTTTAGGTCAGTTTAGATGAAGATCAGACTGCAAATATCATATATTCTGATCTTGAACTACTTTTAACGCTAGTTTTCTGACATTTTTTCGAAATATTGCGTCGGGATTGACATTTTGGGTCCGATTCTGCTGTCTTGAAAGTTTCAAGTTTTTTTCTTTAATTCTGCTTCCAAAGGGTCAAACCCGATAGCATTCAGAATAGCATTATTGAAATAACTTCGTGATTTCGCAACCATTTTGAATCCCTTTTCTGCTAAACTGAATTTAAATCTTTACCAAACGACAAAACTTTAGACTGATCCAAAACTTAAAACATTTGCAGACGACAAACTAAAGGTGGCCCAAATGGTGAATTTTGTCCTGGATAGGGTAGAAAACACGGTTGGTAAAGGTGAAAGTTCTAGTTACCTGCATTCTCTTATTTTCTCACATTGTTTTCAAAAACTTTCTTTCTAAGGGTCATTAACTCTTAGGCTATAAGTGCGACTCAATGGCTTTTTGCGGACAGTGTAGAACAAGATCAGAGTGCTCAGAACGTGCAGTCTGATCTTGTATCTACACTGTCCGATAAGGATATAGCTTTCCAAAATAAAAATCCATTTGAAATAGCAGAATTTAGTTTTTTTTACTGTCAGCTTGAAAAGTTTCATGTCACTTACTGAGCAGGATAAGGGTTAAAAGTCGGGATTGTGTGGTAAAAGTTAAATCTTTACCAAACGACAAAATTTTGGACTGGGCCAAATCGAAAGCATTTGCAGACGACAAATTAAATGTTGCTAAAATGATGATTTCTCGGGAAAAGGAGAAAATGCTGGTTACCAACATTTTCTCCTTTTCCCACAATGTTTTCAAAAGCTTTCTTTCTCAGGGTCGTCAAAACACGGGATTGTTTGGTAAAGGTTTAAAGCAATCTTTCTGACTGACCAATAGCTGAAACATATTTTTTATCAACCAACCTCCTATTTCCACAATATTTTCAATAGTTTTGAAAAACTCGAAAATATGAATAGACAAACAGACGTGTTTGGAAGTTAAGTTGTGAACCAGTTTTCAAATTTGTCTGTTTGTGTATCTGTGAATTGCACTTAATCTTCCATTTTCCCACAATGCTTTCTGCCCTTTTCAAGACAAGTCCTGCCGTCTGACTCGTCTTTGATTATCCATCTGCAAAGGCTTGTATGAATTCAAATTTGAAAATTACTCCGATTTTATTATCGATAACAGATTTAGAACAGCATCGAAAAGTTTTAGAGTTTCATCACATAAATTACAAATCGAAAGGGGAAGACATTTAAATTTCCCAAGAAACGAAAGAATTTGCAGAAACTGTAATTCAAATATGATTGAAAACGAATATCACTTCTTATTAATATGTCCAAAATACAGACCTCAGAAATAAATATGGCTGACAATCAAATATATTCACACACCTCGTGTCAAAAGACTTAAAATTCATTATAATTAATTCATCTAAATTTATATTCATTGCTTCTCCTCTTAGAATTTGAAATCTTATATCAACTGTACATGTATTTTCACGTAATGCTATGTTCTTCAGCAAATCCATGCTTTCTGTTTTCTTATGTATGTTTTCTTCTTGCTATAAACATTGTATTGATATTTCAGGCATTAAACGCTTTTTACTTTGGACAATTCTAAAAGTTTGTCGTCTCATAAAGATTTATATGACAGGCGGTTGGCAGAAAGGGATCTAATCTTTATCCTGCTGAATGAATTAAATAAAACTTTCATGTGGATAGTAAAAGCCCGAATAAGGTTATTGCAAACTTGGTTGTTCGAGGAAAAAAATATTTCCCTCGTCGGACAGTATAGATCGAAGATCAGACTGCACGTTCTGTGATCTTGATCTACACTCTGCCGAGCCCCCGTAGCTCAGTCGGTAGCGTACAGGACTTGAGAACAGGAGGTCGCTGGTTCGATCCCCGGTTCGGCCAATTTCTTTCCGAGGATTGATGATAGTCTTTGCGACAGAATTCATTCCTCTCTCACTGCTGACCATTTTTTCTACGATGGTTATGTGGAAAAGCAGCCAGTGGCTTGGAAAGAATATTGTGCAGAGTACTGGTAAAAGAAACTCCGGGAAAGCATGGATAGGTGCACTGGCCGCCGCGATATAAAATAAAATAAAAAAGAATATAACTGAAATAATGTTGAAAACAGCGTTAAACACCATACAATCAATTAATCATTGATCTACAGTGTCCGTAAAAGGTCAGTGAGTCGGGCTTAGCAGCTTAAGAGTGAATGCATTATGGTAACAGATTATACCAAGCTAATTATCACATAATTATGGATCCATAAAGTCCAGTTTTGTCTAACGAGCGACTGAATCCTGAGGTGGAATGGTCTTTGGCAAGCAGAAATTTTACAAATAGCAAAAGGTACCGATTCTTGTCAACCTGCGCGAACTGCGTAGGCTGACATGAGTGGATACTTTTTTTCCCAGATACATTAAATTACCTTTTTACAGTGCATGACCTAAATATACTTAGCCTAACCCACGAAAGAAAACAGAAGAGATAAAAATCAACTGCTTTGTTGTTATACGAGTGTTTATCATGTCAAAAAGGAGGAAATTTTGAGGTTTGGATCCTATCCTAACTGTTCTCATGAAAAAAGAATGTAGTTTTAGATTTTTTTTTTAACTCTTTACCACACAATCCCGACTTTTAACGACTCTAAAAAGGAAACCTCTTGAAAACATTGTGGGAAAAGGAGAAAATGCTGGTAACCAGCATTTTCTCCTTTTCCAACAATGTTTTCTACCCGTCCCAGAACAAATTTCAGTTTCAAGCCACATTTAATTTGTCGTCTGCAAATACTTTCAATTTGGACTAGTCTAGAATTTTGTTGTTTGGTAAAGAGTTAAAGAAAATAATTTGCTTTGTACTTGTACCTTTGTTATACAGATTTTGCTGAATGATAACGCTCTCTCGACTATAACACTTTACCAGACGACAAAATTTTAGACTTGTCCAAATTGAAAATATTTTGCAGACGACAAAATACATGTAAACGTGACTCAAAAATCGAAATTTCTTGTAGCAAACATTGTTGGGAGAGGAGAAAATGCTGGTAACAAGTATTTTTTTCTTTTTCCCACATTATTGTCAAAAGCGGTCTTTGTTAAGGTCATTAAAACTCGGTATTGAGTGATAAAGGGTTAAGTCTTTATCAGACGACAAACTTTTAAAACTCGACGTTTGGAAAAGCATTTGCCTACGACAGAGACATTGTGATTCAAATTATGAATTTGACTCCTAAAGGATAGAAAGCATTGACTGAAAAGGAGAAAATGGTGATTACCACTATATACTTAAAACCCTCTTCGTCAAGGACACTATAACATGGGACTTTAGGTAAAGGAAGATTGGAATTTAATATGCCTTCCTGCTTCTTGCAAGTTCTGTTAATATTTCATGGAGGCACTAGTTTAAGGATAGGGACAAAAGGGGGTATGGACAAAAGGAAAATAGCCCCATTAAACAAAAGACCCATAGAACAATATCCCCTCGGACAATATCCCCGTGGACAATAGCCCCATAGGATTATAGCCCCTTGGACAATAGCTCCATGGGCAACATCCCCGCGGACAATAGCCTCATAGGACAATATCCCCACGGACAATAGCCCCATAGAACAATATCGCCGAAGACAACAGCCCCATAGGACAAAAGACCCATTGGACAAAAGCTTCATAGGACAATATCCCAAAGGACAATATCCCCATTGGACAAATGAACCATTAAGCAATATCCCCAAATACTATAACCCATAGGACAATAGCCCCATAGGACAATATCCCCCGCGGACAATAGCCCTATATGACATTGTCCCCGCAGACAATAGCCCCATAGGACAAAAGACCCATTGGACAAAAGCTTCAAAGGACAATATCCCAACGGACAATATCCCCATTGGATAAAAGACCCATTTTGCAGTATCCCCGCAGGCTATAGCCCCATTTGACAAAAGACCCATAGGGCAATATCCCCACGTACAATCTCCCCATGGGACTATATCTTCACGAACAATAGCCCCATTGAACAAAAGCTTCATAGGGCAATATCAGAACAGAACAGAACATTTTATTTTACGACAAGTACACAGTTGTACATAGTCATACAGAAAAGATATATTAACATGAAAATCACTAGCTCTTGGGCGAGCATGACGGCGAGACTGACATATATACATTTTTAGTACTCCCCAGCAAAGTCATAAAACACGTCTCATATAATTTGACTTAACATGACAGTACCAAACTTATACTTGCATACTGGATTAAAAAAAAAGAGAGAACATAATGAATTAGAAGCCCTTTTGTAACGCACAACATAGATAAGGTTGAACCTTTCAATCTGAAATACCGTCGTAGCACAATAGCCCCATAGGACAAAAGACTCTTTGGACAAAAGCTCCATAGGTCAGTTTCCCCGTGGACAATAGCCCCATAGGACAAAAGACCCATTGGACAAAAGCTCCATAGGACAATAGCTCCAATGGACAATAGACCCAATGGACAAAAGTCCATGCCGCTAACAGAAAATGGACATAAGCCACATGATATTGTATCATATGTATCTTTAGATTGTTTGGGTTCTCAGCTTAATTATCAGAAAGAGTGTCCCATGTAAATAATATGAACCTTGCTCTGTGAAAAGGGGGCTTAATGCATCTGCGAAAAGTATCGACCCAGGTCAGCCTGCTCAGTCCGCGCAGCCTGACCTGGGCCGAAACTTTTCGCTATTGGTTAATTTTCTGTATGTCCAAGGACCATTCTACCCCATGATTCAGTCGGTTGTTAAAAAAAGTGGGTATTATGGATCCATCATCATGTGATGACTTGCTTGGAATCATGCATAACGGGGATGCATTAAGCCCCCTTTTGCTAGAGCATGGCATTATTATGTAGCATCGTGAGCGGCTGTCTCGGATGTAGCATCTTCGTAATGCAGTACCTAGCAAGACGTCGCAAACCATGGCTCCATTTTGTCTAGAACCCGTCTGAATCATGAATTAGACATGCAGAAAATTTACCAATAACAAAAAGTTTCGACCCCGGTCTGTACATTTTGCTGATGCATTAAACCGCCTTTTCCAAGAGTATGATTAAAATATAATGGGCCTTTTTCTGGGAAAAGGAGGTTTAATGCATCTCCGTGGTGCATGATACCAAGCAAGTCATCACATAAAATCTATTTGTATAACAGCTGATTGAATTATGAGATACACTGGTCCCTTGACATGCAGAAAATTGATCCCTAGCAAAAAGGTTTCGACACAGGTCTGCGCAGGCTGACCTGGGTGGATAGTTTTCGCAGATGCATTAAGCCCCCTTTTCCTAGAGCATGACTCAATAATTGTGTAGATAAACTGAGGAATTCTTTTTTTTTTATCTTTTTGCTGGGATAAAAAGCCAAATTCTTTTTTTTTAACGACAATGAGGGATTTGGGATTCAAGACGACCTGTATAATTATGTTACATTGTATTTACTGTCGTGGTTACTATCTATAGATTGTCCATTGTGAACAAAACAATGCAATCTTGACACAACCCCCCCCCCCCATTTAAAAAGTCTCATTTAAAACTAGTTCTGCATGTATCCTTTGTATTGAATACTACTTACGAGTATCCAATCGCCCCTCCCCATTGTTTTATCCTGTACCCAACAAAACTACATTCTAAAGACCCTAACAGGCTGGTGACCAGCATTTTCTCCTTTTCCCTTAATGTTTCTACCCGATGAAAGACAACTTCCATCATTTAGTTATTTTTTATGTTTAGAAATGAGCCATGTTCTGTGAAAAGCGGGCTTAATGAATCTCCGTTATACATTATACAATACACGTCATCACCTAATTACGGATTCATAAAAACAGTTTTGTCTAACAACCGACTGTGTCATAAGGTAGAGTGACATACTTTGACATACAGAGAGTTGACCGATAGCAAAAAATTTCTGCCCAGGTCAGCCTGCGCAGACTGCGCAGGCTGACCTGGATCGATACTTTTCGCAGACGCATTAAGACCCCTTTTCACAGAGTATGGCTCAAATGATTTTTATCTAGCAGTGTCTAAAGCAGTGTCTAAAGCCATGTAGTCTGCTAAAGATTGTTGGAAAAAACACCAGAAACGCAGAGATAGATATACTGTATAGATATAAAATAACTGAAATGATGCTGAAATCGGCCCTAAACACCGAAGGAGGATTTTTTCCATCCCGTGTATTTACAAGGTTGAATTCCGCCATGAAGCTAAGTTTTACAAATCAAAAAAGTGCATATGTCATTGCCCGCTCAACTGCTTCCAAATATGGAAATATCAATCTGGTTATAACCCTATACCAAACAATCTTGAGTTTTAAAGGCACTGAGAAAGAAATCATCTGAAAACATGGTGGGGTAAGGAGAAGATGCTACTAAACAGTATTTTCTCCTTTTCCAACAACGTTTTCTTCCCAACCAAAGACAAATTTTATCATGTGAACTACATTTAAACTGTCGTCTTCATGGCTTTCAATTTGAGCAAGTATACACTGTTTTTCGTCTGCTACAGAGTTAACTCTGTACCAGACGACATAATTTTACACTCTTCGAATTACAGCATATTCAGATGACAAATTAAATGCAGTTCAAATATTGGAAATGATCTATGAGAAGACAGATATCATTGCAGGAAAAAGAAAAAATGCTGGCTACCAGCGTTTTCTCCTTCCCTCTAGGATGTTTTCAAAAACTCTTCTTCAGGGTGGTAAAAGAAAAACGCGTTGCAAAGGGGTAAATAATGTTTCAAACAAACTATTCAACTAATTTTGAATTAGAGCCAGATATTTATTGTGTGTAATGTACTCTGACGTTGACACTATTGTCTTTGAAGATGATATTTAAACTATTTATGACACTTCTCGTGCGCACTAGCGATTTGTGTATAACTTTTAGGCTTCGTAGGACAATTTAATGTATAGAGCGGCTGAACAGAGCTTACCGGATCTTGACACTACATGTTATACACAAAATCTTAACTGAAGACTCCACATGAAAGCCCCCCCTCCCCTCCCGCACCCACCCACCACTACCACCAAAAATACATTGGAAGCGAAAATAATCTGATACAAAATGTGATTGGTCGAGACACTCACGTGGAAATTATGTCTAAATTTAGACACGAAAAAAAAAGTCATAAAAGTTTTACACAACATATTTGAGCCATGCTCTGGCAAAAGGGGGCTTAATGCATCTCCGTTATCCATTATACCAAGCAAGGAAGCACATAATTATGGATCCATTCAAAAAAAAAACACTTTTTTATTTTAATTACCAACTGAACCATGGGGTAGAATGGTCCTTCGACACGTGGAAAATTGACCAACTGCGAAAAGTTTCGGCCCAGGTCAGCATGCGCAGGCTGACCTGAGTCGATACTTTTCGCAGATGCATTAAGCCCCTTTTCACAGAGAACGGCTCATTTGCTAAAGTCTCCAGATACTCATCCCCCCATCCCGAAGGTATATTGGAAGCGAAAATAATCTGATGTTGCATCGGATTAGAAAAACCACACACGCAGATTTTTATTCTTCTAAGTAGATACGGAAAACGAGAAATGTCTGTAAAAAGATAGACGGCTTCAATTTGCCACCAAATAGGCAGGGGCTCTTAAAATAAACTTGTCTACATTTTTACCACAGGGGCCCTTAGAATAAACATGTCTACACATTTGACCAATCACAAATTCCTATTTATTCATTTTTTATCAGTATCACAAAGTAGGTCAAAAGCCGCCGAGCTCCGATAGCTCAATCGGTAGCGTACAGGACTTGAGAAAAGGAGGTCGCTGGTTCGATCCCTGGCTCGGCCAATTTCTTTCCGAGGATTGATGATAGTCATTGCGACAGGATTCATTCCTCTCTCACCGCTAATCATTGTATCGACGATGGCTATGTGGGAAAGCAGCCAGTGGCTTGGAAAGAATATTGTGCGTAGTACTGGTAAAAGAAACTCCAGGAAAACATGGATAGGTGCACTGACCGTCCCGATATGTCTGAAATAATGTTGAAACGGCGTCAAACAAGATACAATCATTCAGGTCAAAAGCCAGCATATTCATCTGCGCCAAATGAAAGAGTGTACTATTCGGTTAACAATGTGTCTACGGTTACCGTTTGGTTATCACTGGCAGATTAACTTGACTTGGCACCGACTTCCGCTCTAAACATGATTGGGATATAATAATTATTATTTTCTCCTTCATTACGATCAGCTTTTCTCATTAATAGTTGTAAATTTTGTAGTCTAAAAGACGCACAAAGGCGTCTACCAAAGTTTATGTGATAAAGTTAAGTGTTACGACAGAAGCCGACTATATCTGTATATTGCCGCACTGACCGGCTCTAGCTTGAGTTAAACTGGGAACTTCCGGGGTCAAAGATAATGTTCAACTCGTCACAAGACCTCAATACTTTTTACCCAACTATATCAACTTTCTATCTTTCAAAGGAATACAATTTCTCGGATCCGCTAAACCGCCTTACTATGTAAATTCAAAAGTAGGATAAGAACAAGATTTAGAATGGATGTGAATACAAGGGAGAAAGGAGAAAGTCTTGGTGTTTACATGTATTACTGTCGGCACTTTGATGTCAATATAAAAGTTTGGATAAATGTCTAATAAGGAAATAAGAAGGATTAAAGTTGTTTGATGAATGTTAGTCCGGGTTAGAGATAAACATAGAGGTGTACAATGAAACAAACATATGGGTATTATATTTGCCCTTAATAAATAATCACGTGACCCATGCTCTGTGAAAAGAGAGTTAGATGCATCTACAAAAAAGTATTGAGAGTGATTCATGTCAGCCTGCGCAGTGACCTTTGTCGAAACTTGTTGCTATTGGTCATTTTTCTGCGTATTGAACGACCAGTCTCTCTCATGATTCAGTCGGTTTTTAGACAAAATGTATTTTATGGATCCATAATTATGCGACGATATGCTAGGCATAATGCAGTAAGCCCCCTTTTGCCAGAGCATGGTTAATGCGTTTTAAGCATTAAGACGTTTGGAAACATTGCTGGAAAAGAAGAAAATGTTGGTACTGTTTTCTATGTTTTCATTGACAAGACTCATTATTTGCACAGCATTTAACTCTTTACCAAACGACAAAATTGTAGACGGAACCAAGTTGAAAGCAATTGCAGTCGACAAATTAAATATAGCTTAAATGGTGTTTTTTTTTTTTGTATTCAATAGGGTAGAAAACATTGTAGGTAAAGGAGAAAATGCTGGTTACCAGCATTTTCTTCTTTTCCTACAATGTTATTAAAAGGCTTCTTCATCCAGAACGTTAAACACGGGATTTTGTGGTTCAGATATTGTCGTCTGGTTTGAGTTGCGAAATAAGCGAACGAACATTTTTTGGGGGGCTCTCAAAATATTCATCTACATGTTCTATGAAGCGACATAAAACACCATCCACGCATTGTTTGGTACAGTCTTGGAGCACTGTCAAGTTCTCCTTTCTCTGCAATGTTATCATAAGCTCATGAAGGGTAAAATTTAACCGCTTGTCTGTTGATGGTAGATTTTTTTTTTATTTTGACTATTTTTTCCAAACGTTCGGATTGTTTACTTTCAAGGTTTATTATCACTGTGAAATCTAGAACATACATGATAATGTGAGTTTTCGCAGTGATTTGACTGAAACAGTCTTGAAAGCGGTGTTAAACACCATTCTATCAATCAATCAATCAATCAATAAACCTATCAATCAGTCAAAATATTTGGAAAAGGATTATACTGTATGTCAAACCAATTGCAATTGAGAGAGAGAGGGACGGAGAGAGAGAACGAGAGAGAGGGGGGGGACAAGGGGCTCTCGGGCAATACAAAGGGTCTAAGATAGGGCGTCCTTACACGACTCTGGTGATTCATTGAATATTTATTTAATCTGGCCCCTTTATTTGGGTATTCATGCATTAAATTATGTGCCCCTTTTTTTGAGATTTTCGGCTCATAAAACACTTTGATCACAAGGAATGAACTCAAAAGTTTGGCCCCTATAATGCTAAGCACAACTACATGTGTTTTGCGCCTCTGCGTGCAGTCTGATCTTGGATCTACACAGTCCGATTTGGTGAGATATTACCGGCAAAATTAAGCTTTGAAATTGCAATATGAGGATTTTTTCGCTGTTGATTGGAAGTTTTCATTCAATGAATTGAACAGTTTAAGGGTTAATTGAACTAGAATCTTCAGGTCAGTGATCAGACGCGTTTTCTCTAAGTGAATGATCAGACACATTTTGATGTAGCGACATCTATCGATTTCTCAAGTCTTTGTCGAACGACAAAATTGTAGACTAGTCCAAATTGAAAGCGTTAGCAGACAACAAAATAAATGTGACTCAAAACTTTTGAGATTTGTTTTTGGATGGGTAGAAAACTTTGTTGGAAATGGAGAAAATGTGGGTTACCAGCATTTTCTCCATTTCCCACGATGTTTTTAAAGGCCTTTACCCTACAGGTCGTTAAAACTCGGGTTTATGATTGTGTTAAAGTGTTAAAAGCATGTCACCCCCACCACGTGACCAATATAGCCAGACCGGGATTTTCTGATTACAAACCCAACGTTGTACGTACTGAGCCATAGAGGAACCTGGCTGGCACTAAATAAACGTGCTGATTGGATGATTGATTGATTGATTGATTGATTGATTGATTCGGCGGCTAGTGCACAAATCCATGATTTACTGGAGTTTCTCTTTACCAGTGCTTTGCACAATGTTCTTCCTAATCCACCGGCTGCTTTCCCAAATATATAATCATCGTTGAAACAATAATCAGCGGTGAAAGAGGAATGAACCCTGTTCTAATGACTGTCATCACTCCTCGGAAAGAAATTGGCCGAGCTGGGGATTCCAAACCGGCGAACCCCTGATCTTAAGTCTTGTGTGCTCTACGAACTGCGCTATTGGGGTCGCCCGGTCACTCAGTCGGTAAAACAGGACAAAACATTAGACTTCCCATGGAATATTGTACAGTGCTTGCAATCCACCAGTCACATGTTCGATTCACGGCTCAGCCAAATTCTTTCCGATGATTTATAATAGTCGTGCGACTGAATTCATTCCACTTTCACCACTAATCATTGTTTTAGTGATTTTTATGTGGGAAAGCAGCCGGTGGCTTCCAAAGGACTTTGTTGGAATTACTGATGAAAGAAGCTCCAGGTAAGCATGGGCAGGTGCTCTGACTGCCGCGATATATCTGAAATAATGTTAAAAGGGCGTTAAGCTCTCAGCAAACAAATAGATACATGCAGTGGTAAAAAGCGATTCAGCAAACACGTAAGGCTGATGACAGAATGATTTGCAACTACTTCCTTTGATTTGACCGGGGCTCATATTCACGAACCGTTCTTCGGGCATTCATAGTCTTATCCTCAAATATTTCTGAATTTGAAAGTAACACAACTTCTGTTTGGCTAAACCAAATGAGCCATGCCCTGGCAAAAAGGAGGCCTAATGCATCTGCGTGATGCATGCTACCAAGCAAGTCATCACGTGACCATGGATCCATAAATTCCACTTTTGTCTAACAACTGACTGTATCATGAGATATACTAGTCCTCTGACATACAGAAAATTGACCGATAACGAAAAGTTTCGGCCCAGGTCAGCCTGCGCGGATTGCGCAGGCTGACCTGGTCGATACTTTTCGCAGATGTATTAAGCCCCCTTTTCAGAGAGCATGGTTCAAATGGTTTAGCCAATCAGGGTCCGTATTCAACAACCATTCTTAAGAATATTTTTGATCTTCTTCTCCAAAATTTTCCAAATTTGAAGGTAACACACCTTCTGATTGGCTAAACCATTTGGTTTAGCCAATCAGAAGTTGTGTTACTTTCAAACTTGGAAAATCTTGAAGAATAAGTCTGAGAACGTTCTGAAGAATGGTTGTGAATACGGACCCAGAAGCTGTGTTACTTTCAAAATCTAGAATAAGACCAAGAATGTACTTAAGACTGGTTGGTGAATACGGACCCAGGAGGGGGAATGTTTAACATGGAGTAAACGCCGAACAATGTGACATTTTTACGTTTGAGGTGAACCGAGTCATATCTATGTAATTCTTCGATGAACAGATACGATGTGCAGTCTATGCATTTTGAAACAATTTCGTGGCTATCTAACCGAACATATCTCACTGATATCAAGGAATGTAGCTTTGATTGGTATTTTTGTATAGTCTGCGTCCACCTGTGCCTAACGACATGATTTGAGCAAAATGAAATTACTGTCCGACTTAAATTTTTAGTTCGATTGTTTTCGAAGGAAAAGTCGAGATACTGTCATAGCCCTGTCGTCGTTTGCATCATCGTCTTGCAAAATCTTTTATAACATTTTAAAATATCTCTGTCATTGCTAAAGATATTTACTTCAAACCGAGACTAGTTGTTATATATCAAAAGGGTAACCCGTACAACAGGGGCAGTTAAACCTTAGGCTGCTTATCGCGACACACCGACCTTTTGCGGACAGCGTAGATCAAGATCAGACTGCACAGAACGTGCAGTCTGATCTTTGATCTACACTGTCCGATAAGGAGATATCTTTCCTCCAGAAATACCTTTGAAAGAAGAAAGTTTTCGGCTTCTACTATCTACTATAAAGGGTTAATCATTAAAATATTTTTGACGTAGGTATGCCTTTTGTTGACTTAGAATTTTCACTGAAAATCAGTCAGCTGCAGTTGAGCACCCACATGCTGTGCTCTTGTTAGCTCGGCTATTTCGAAGAAAACGTCAAGACATTTCCGTAGCCCTAGCATCGGCGTCGTCATCGTCGTGCAAAAACTTTGATATTTTATAATATCTCTGTCATTGCTGCAGATATTTACTTTAATCCTTTACCAAACGGCAAAACTTTAGACCCATCCAATTTGAAAGCATTTGCAGACGACAATTTCAATGTAGCTCAAATGATATGATTTTTTCTCTGATAGGGTCGAAAACATTGTGGGAAAAGGAGAAAATGCTGGTTACCAGCATTTTCTCCTTTTGCCACAATGTTTTCAAAAGGCTTCGTTAAAAGTCGGGATTGTGTGGTAAGGGTTAAACTTGGACTAGTTGTTAAATATCAAAAATGTAACCCAGACAATAGGAGTAGGTAACCATCAAAATATTTTTGACACAGTTATGCCCCGTTTTTGACTTAGAATTTTCGTAGCCCTAGCATCAGCGTCGTCATCGTCGTGCAAAAACTTCGATATTTTATAATACCTCTGTCATTGCTGCAGATATTTACTTCAGTCTCAAACTAGTTGTTAACTATCAAAAAGGTAACCCATACAACAAGGGCAATAACCATTTAAATATAGTTATACCCCCTCCTACGTAGTAGAGGAGTGTATACTGGTTTCACCATGTCTGTCTGTCCGTCCGTCCATCCGTCCGTCCGTCAATCCGTCCATCTTTTCGTTTGCAAGTGTTCTTCATGACTTAAGGAGGTGCCATATTTTTTTCGGGGGGGGGGGTCACACGGGTCAAAGGTCAAGGTCACAGGTGAACTTTGTTTCCTCTGATAGTGCTGCTTCACCGACAAGGTGCTGGTGGGGTGTATTTGTCCGCTTTGCGACAGTTCTAGTTTTGACGTAGTCATGCCCCTTTATCGACTTAAAATTTTCACTGGAAGTCAAGCAACTGCAGCTGAGCACCCACATGCGTTGCTCTTCTTTCAACGTCTGAGTCTACCTTTGCTTAACTCTTTACCAAACGACAAAATGTTAGACATGTCCAAATTGAAAGCTTTTGCAGACGACAAAATAAACGTGACTCAAAAATTGAAACTTGTTTTGGGAAGAGTAGAAAACATTGTGGGAAAAGGAGAAAATGCTGGTTACCAGCATTTCCTCCTTTTCCCACAATGTTTTGAAAAGCCTTTATCCTCAGGGTCGTCAAAAGTCGGGATCGTATGTCGAGGGGATAAAGACGTGATTTGGGCAAAATGAACTTACTGTTCGACTTTGACTTTTAAAAATTCTCTACTTACCGCTACCAAGACGCGTTCAAAGAGAACGTAAATGTCTCCCATGAATTATATTGGGATAATATGAGTAGTTTTTTTTTTGTACAAGCACTTTTCCCCTTTTCCACAATATTTTCAAAATGCAGATCTTCTATTCGAATTGGAGAAAATGCTGGTAGCACGCATTTCCTTTTTGCCACATAATTGAGCCATGCACTTGCAAAAAGGGGCTTAATGCATCTCCGTGATGCATTATACCAAGCAAGTCATCACATAATTGGGAATCCAGAAAATCCACTTCGTCTAACAACCGACTTTAGGTAGACTGGTCCCTTGGCATGCATAAAATTGACCGATGGCGAAAAGTTTCGGCCCAGGTCAGAACTGCGCAAGCTGACCTGGGTCGATACTTTTCGCAGATGCATTCAACCCCCTTTTCACAGAGCATGGCTCATATTTTTATGTCCTTTCGAAGACAAATTTAACCATTTGTGTGACATCCAATTTATCGTCTGCAAACGCTTTTAATTTGAAAAAATCTGAAATTTTGTCGTCTGGTTTAGAGGGTTTTTTTTAGGAGCTGTGTACATGTAACGACATGTATAATCGACTTACATACATTTAGGGTTGCAAATTACAATCCGAAATAGAAACAGCAAAATGTCGCGTACCGTCATTAACTTCTCAAAGTTCAAATAACATTTACCCTTTACAAAACAAATCCATGTTTTACGAACTTGAGGAAAAATGTGTTTGAAAACACTGTGGGAAAAAGAGAAAATGCTGGTTACCAGCATTTTCTCCTTTTTCCACAATGTTTTCTACTTATTCAAGGACAAATTCTAAACTTTGAGTCATATTTAGTTTGTCGTCTGCAAAATTGAATACTTTCAATGTGGACGCGTCAAAACTTTTTTCGCCTGTTAACTCTTCACCAAACACCAAAGTTTTAGACTGGTCCAAATTCACAGCATTTACAGATGAAAACTTAAATGTGACTCAAATGATGGGGTTTGTAACAGAAAGGTTAGAAAACATTGTGGGAAAAGAAGACAATGCTGGTTACCAGCATTTTCCATAACTGTTTTAAGACCCTTATTTCTCAGGGTCGCTAAATCTTGGGATTGTGTGGTAAAGAGTTCAAGATTTATTAACCATCAGGCTGCTAAGCGCGACTCACTGACCTTTTGCGGACAGTGTAGATCAAGATCAGACTGCACAGAACGTGCAGTCTGATCTTGGATCTACACTGTCCGATGTGGAGATATTTTCCCCAAAAAATACATGTGATATAGCGAAAAATGGGTCTTTACAATTCACTTGAAAATTTCGATTCATTTATATAGCCGCTCAAGGGTTAAAAGTCATATCACGTAGTTTATATCTCTGACATTTATCTTTAACCTGTGAATGCAGATTTTCTTTTTTTCTTTTTGAATCTGAACGACTTTGAAAACAGTAACAATAGAAAATACCAACAACATTAAAAAAAGATACGAACGGGTGGGAACAGGCTCTTGGAAACACCGTCGTAATTTGAGAAAATGCTCTTAGAAAAGTTTTCTAGAATTTCTCCGTACCTCACACTGTTTTGAATTGTAGAGTTCTGTTAAATGCGACAATAGAAGCCTGCATGAGGCGAAGGGTGAAGAAAAACCTATCTGACATTTTGATCTGATCTAAAGAATTTTTAACGAAATCATTTACGCGATTTTAGCTCCCAGTGAGTCACCAGTGCCCACGTGACCCTTTCTTGACCCTTTCACCTGTGGCCCCACTTTTTATCCTTACCCTTTACCAGACGAGAAAACTTTAGGTGTGTCCAGTTTGAAAGAATTTGCAGATGATAAATTAAATGTGTTAAGAACAATAGGATTTTTATCCGAAGTGCAGAAAACATTGTTGATAAAGAAGAAAATGCTTGTAACAAGAATCCTTTTTCCTCAGGGTTGTTAAAACTCGGAATTGTTTTGTATAGAGTAAAGATCTCTGTTGGAAAGATAAAAAAAAAACAAGAACATCGCATGCGGATGGGAAAGCTCGGCTGCAGTTGCCTTTTCTAGTGAAAATTTAAACTCGAAAAAGGGACATAACTGTGTCACAAATATTTCAGGATTACTTGCCCTACTTGTCAAGGTATCCTTTTTGAAAGATTGTTAGCTACTAGTCCAAGTCTGAAGTAATATCTTCAGTAATGTCAGAGATATCCAACAAGAAATATCCGTGAAAAAGATGGACGGCGTAAATTTGCTGCAAATAGGTAGGCCTATGGGGGCCCGCAGAATAAACATGTCCGCATTTTTTACCAATCGCAAATTTCTATTTATTCATTCAAATATATTAATACCAAGAAATATGTCAAAAGCCAGCGCATTGAGTTACGCCGAAAAAGTCTTGAAATTTTGGCACATCGACGACGCCGCAGACAGGTCTGTGACAATACCTCGATGTTTTTTGCGATTGATTGATTGATGTTTTATGTAGCTTTAACATTATTCCAGTCCTGTCACGGCAACATTTCACATATTCGTGTACATGACTTGTATTTCACCAATACAAGGCCAGGACTATGAAGTGTATTACCCGAAGACATTTCCATGAAAACCCAGTGCTTCCAGCAAGGCTTGAACCCAGTGCCTCCAGGTCACGAGTCCTACACTTTACCACTGAGCCACACAGGATACCCCAAAAGTATCGAAAATAGGGTTTAAATGATTAAATTTTCATTACAACCGGCAAAATTTATCAAACATGACAATGTGGAGTAATGCAGGCATTGGATCTACCAGACGACAAAATTTTACACTTACGCAAACTGAAAGCAGACGATAAATTAAATGTGGCTAAAATGACAAGGGTTGTCTTTGAAAGGCTGGAAAACGTTAGGGTAAAAGGCGAAAATGTTGATATGAAGCGTTTTTTCTCTTTCCAACATTATGTTCAAAGTCTTTTTCCTCAGGGTGATTCAAACTCGGGATTGTTTGGTGAATGGTTTAACCACTAGTAGTGCTAGTTTTTTCACACATGTGAAAAAAAATAACAAAAGTATTTATTCTTCTGGATGAAAAAAGCTCATTGTGATTTTTCCATTACAACCATAATTTGAGTGTCCTCTTGTAGCTTTGTAGAAAGTCCGTGAATTTAATGTGGTCCTCTACTGAACAATGTCGGTACATTGTACCTCTATTGTATTTTTGTACATGTTGTGAATAGCTTTGAATTTCGTCGATATGGATGTGGAAATGTCAAGGTCACGTGACTTAACCCTTTTTTATGACCCTTAGCGACAAGGCTTTTACAAACATTGTGAGAAAAGGAGAAAATGCTGGTAACCAGCATTTTCTCCGTTTCCCACAATGTTTTCTGCCTTTTCAGAGAATAGTCTCATCATTTCAGCCACATTTGATTTGTCGTCTGCAAATGCTTTCAATTCGGATATGTCTAGAATTTTGTCGTTTGGTAAAGAGTTAATCCTTAGGAAGTAAATTACGAACTTAAGTTGATTTTGTAGACAGTGCAGATCACGATCAGACTGCATAGACGGAACTAAGTTTTCGTATAATTCGAGATACATGTCATTTGAGCGGTAATGACATCGAAACTTTGATATTTCTGTCAGTTTTACACAAACTAAAGATATTTTCCTATTTGCTATAACAGGGATCTGGCATTTCATGAGGTACTCAGAGAGAGAGGTACACAGAGAGAGAAAGAGAGAGAGAGAGCGAGAGAGCATTTCATGGGGAGCAGAGAGAGACGGAGATTATTTTGACATGCATCATCTTTACTTTATTTGTCCTCCCCCCCCCCCCTCCTCCCATTCTCTATGTTCTTTTCTGCGAATACAAAATTGTCTGCAAATTTGTATACCTACACTGGCGGTTCCGTTGAGAAAAACACGCCATTTCAAACTTGACAAACCCTAAGATAAGTGAGGTTTTTCGTTGAATGTCGCACCACTGGCCGATTCCGTAACGACGTACATCAAACTTGACCAACGGATCACCCGAGGTTTGGTGAATGGCGGTTGGGTTTAGAAAAACTCGCTATTTTAAACTTGGTGAACCTTACAAATGTATCTGGCGGGGGGGGAAGTGAGGGTTTTCGTAGAATGTCGCATCAAATTTTTGTTCCCTTGTTAACATTATTAGATGCGCTCCGTTTTGTTTGTTAAAATTTGATCGATCGTCCATGTATGACGAATCTTTAACCGCGGTTAACCCTTTAGGCCAAAACAGGGGCTTTTAGGACGGTATAGATTCAAGATTAGACTGCACAGAATGTATAGTCTGATCTTGAGTCCATATCGGCTGCTTGTTTTGTCAAGCTCATACGATTAAAATTTCTCTTGAGTTGCACTGAATCAAAATTTCAAGCCCTCGGAGAAGGGAGTTAATATATTTGGTGCTGAAAAAAAATAACCCTTAGGGATCTAAAGCGTGACTTAAAGACATTTTGCGGACGGCATAGATCAAGATCAGACTGTACAGAAGGTGCAGTCGGATCTTGGATCTACGCTGTCCGATAAGGAGATATTTTTCCTCTCTGATATGAGACTGAAACAGCAATATTTGGGATTTTTACTATCGGCTTGAAAGTTTCATTTAACTTACTTGGGATAAGGATTAAAATTGTTCGAAAGTAATTGACAGTTGTCAGGATCGGGTTTTGTTCGTTTTATTTGAACAGTACGGGTTTACTATTGGATTTGATACATTGACGCTCTGGAATAAAGTTCTTATGTTTTGTATCTTCATGTCTATTTTACAGCAGGGTGAAAACATGCCGTTGCTATTTATCACTAGAGAGGATGTTTGGATGTTTGTATTTTTATTTCTTTTTTCATGTCAAAATCGGTGAAAAGGGAATTTTCAAATCCCATCTGTGAAACAGTGAACTTTTCGATTTTAAATCCGAACTGGAGTCTGCTATCAGAATTACCGTTTTTTTTTTAAAGGATTTTATTTTTTTTGGAATTTCAAAGTTTTAAAACTAACTTTTTTTTCTGTGTCGGTGGAAAGTTATTTTAGTTTCAATTAACGAGACTGGCATTCGAGTAGCTATAGTGATATTTTCACTCTCAGACAGTGTAGACCAACCATCAAATAAATCTTCGCTGTGCGCATACTCCATCCTGGGATAAAGGGTTTTGAAAACATTGTGGGAAAAGGAGAAAATGCTGAAAATCAGCATTTTCTCCTTTTCCCACAATGTTTCTACCCTTTGAACTACAAATACCATCATATGAGCAGCGTTTAGTTTTGTCGTCTGTAAATGCTTCAAAAAATTGAAGAGTCTAAAATTTTGTCGTCGGTTTTAGAGCTCAAAGCTAAATGCAGTTGACAAATCTTTCTAAATCCCTAATTTCAGGGCTTGCAGTGTTAATGACCAGGTTAATTAATATCAAGAATTAAAATGAACGTTTAAATATGACTGATCTAAAATAAAAATGATTGATCGAAATATACTGAAAAGAAAAGAGAAATAGCTATTTTAATCCAATTATGATGAAATATTGAAGAGTTGAAGCGTCGATAAATATTAATAACATTGTTCTCGTGTGAAAATCTAATGAAAGAGCGGCCCAACACGCGGCTTATCGCTTTATGTAGTGTGGGACTCGTGACCTGGACCTCCTAGGTTCGAGCCCCACCTGATCCGCTGGGTTTTTCGTGGGAGTGTCCTAAGGCAAGACACTTCAGAGCCCTAGCCTAGTACTGGTGGAATCCAGGAAATATATGAATATGTGAGCTGTCGCCAAGATAGGACTGGACGTCGAATGTTGAATGTTGAAACTCTCGCGGCGTTAAACACCATTCAATCAACCAGTCAGTCAGTCAATCACTTTACGTAACAATCCCGTGTTTTAACGACCCTAGTGACAAAGCCTTTTGAAAACAATGTGGGAAAAGCAGAAAATGCTCGTAACCAGCATTTTCTGCTTTTCCCACAATGTTTTTTTTTTTTTCATTGGAAGACAAATGCCACCATGGGATCCATACTAATTTTGTCGTCTGTGAAATGCTGTCATTTTGGACGAGCTTACAATTTTGTGATGTTGTGATGAATGAAAATCATTACCTCGTCATGGCACAACATTGCCGCAGATGACTTGAAAAAATAACGTCCTTTCATCTCTTTCGCCACCAAAATAGTTCGATTTTTTTTTTTGTCACTTTCTACAAGAAAGGAACCATGCTCTGTTAAAATGTTAAAAGGGGATTTGATGATTCTTCAAAAAAAAAACATCGACCCGGTCAGCCTGCGCTGTCCGTGCAAGCTGACCTGGGTCTATAGTTTTTGCTTTTAATAAATTTTCTGCATGTCCAAGGACTATTCGACTACATAATTCAATCAGCTGTACGACAAAATGGATTTTATGGATCAATAATTATGTGATGACTTGCTTGATACAATACATCACGGAGATGCATTAAACCCCCTTTTGCCAGAGCATGACTGAAGTACATTTCTACGTCATTTGAACCTTGCTTTGATTGAAGTTTGGCAGATAGCTTTCAGATAGCGAACGGTGTAGATCCAAGATCAGATTGCACGTTTTTTTGCATATTGAATTTAGGATTTGCGTTTAACTCTTTACCACGTTATCCCGAGTTTTAACGAGCCTGAAGAAGAAGCCTTTTGAGAACATTGTTCGAAAAGGGCGAAAATGCTGGAAACCAGCATTTTCTCCTTTTCCCACAATATTTTCTTCCATTATCAGAAACAGAAATCATCATTTGAGCTACATTTATTTTGTCGTCTGCAAATGCTTTCAATTTGGTCCAGTCCGAATTTTTTTCCGTTTGGTTAAGGGTTAAAATACCTAGTGTAAACATTATCGCAAACGAGGAAATTTCTTTCAATAGTTGACTGTGTGGGACTATCACATGAAACAGTACAGGACTGCATTACGTCAGAGTGAACATTTTCCAAGAAACCGTCAGTAAGACGAAGTTTAGTTAACGGATTCAGGGGTCATATTTCAACGAGAACCGTTGGGTTTTAAATTCCACTGTGAAACTTTTTCGTCAGAATCCTTTTGTTACACATGTATTTGGGCATAGTTTGAGTGTCTGTGTGTTTGATTTGGCTTTTGGGACAGTCTGGATATACAGAACAGAATAGAATATCCACCGGTACATACGTGTACACAGAATAATAGAGGGGACGTTCTTTGCGTAATGAGTTTTAAGTTTTGTATTTGAATACTCTCTGTAAACATAACCGCAAACGAAGATTTTTCTTGATTTAAAAGGTGGGAATAAGATTACGTCAGAGTGGACTTTTTCCAAGAAACCGTCAGTAATCTTGACGGTGTTTAGTTAACGGATTCAGGCGTCATACTTCAACCAGAACCATTGGATTTTAAATCCCACTGTGAAACGTTTTTGTAGGATAATTTCATTTATTTGCGTACAGTCTGAGTGTTTGTGAGTTTGATTGTAAATTGGGACAAACTGGAAATACAGAACAGAACAGAATTGAAGATAAATCTACACAGAATAATGGAACCTTCACCTAAACAGTAAGTCTGACTTGATAGTTTTGGCCTTTACAAGGGAACAAAGTATTAGGGTTAGTTTAAATTAACCCTTATCCTGCTGAATAAAATAAATGAAACTTTCAAGCCTATAGTATAACCCCAAAACTTTCCTGTTCCAAGGGGATTTTTGGAGGGAAGATATCTCCTCATCGGACAGTGTAGATCAAAGATCAGACTGGATGTTCTGTGCAGTCTGATCTTGATCTACACTGTCCGCAAAAGGTCTGTTGGTCGCGATAAGCAGCCTAAGGGTTAACACTTAAGCTGCGGAATAAATGAACCGCAAATTTCTACTCAATACTAAAAGCCTAAACATTGCGGTTTCAAAGTTGATTTTACCGGAAAGAAAATACCATGTCGGACAGTGTAAATCACAGATCAGACTGCACGTTCTGTGCAGTCTGATCTTGATCTACACTGTCCGCAAAAGGTCAGTGAGTCGCGATTAGCAGCTTAAGGGTTAAAAAGACAACAAATTAAAAGTTGCTCAAATGATGGGATTTGTCTCGGAAGGGATAGAAAACAATGTGTGAAAATGAGAAAATTCTCCATTTCCTACAATTTTTAGCTCCACTGGCCGAAGGCCAGCGGGCTTATGTCATGGCCCGGTGTCCGTCGTGCGTCCGTCCGTCCGTCCGTCCGTCAGTCCGTCCGTCCGTGCGTTAACTTTTATTTCAAACATCTTCTTCTCTGAAACTACCCATCCGATTTTCACGAAACTTCACAGAAATGATCCTGACATGGTCCTCTTCAGAATTTCTTGAAAGAATTTGATTCCTTCAAAAACTCTGGTTGCCATGGCAACAAAACTGAAAAATATTGGAAATCTTTAAAAATCTTCTTGTCTGAAACCATAAGGCATAGGGCTACCAAATTTGGCATGTAGCTTTATGTAGTAGACCTCTATCAACTTTCTTCAAATTATAGCCCTGGGGTCAAAATTGGCTCTGCGCCAGGGGTCACAAGTTTTACATAGGCTTGTATAGAGTAAACTTTAAAAATCTTCCTGTACCTAGCTATAACTTTGCCCTGGGGTCAAAATTGGCCCCGCCGCAGGGGTCACAAATTTTGCATGGGCTTACATAGTGACAACTTAAGAAATCTTCCTGTTTTGATTTTTTTTTTTTTTTTTTTTTTGAAATTAGCCTTGCATCAGGGGTCTTATGTTTTACAGAGGCTTCATATGGACAAAAATTGAAAATCACCTTATTTATAACCATACAGAATAGACTTGTATTATTTTGGCATGTGGCTTTATCTTGTGGACCTCTACCAGGGTTCAAGTAATTATAGCTCTGGGATCAAAAATGGCTTTGCCTTGCGGGTCTCAACTTTCACATGGGCTTTTACAGAGAAAACTTTGTAAGTCTTCATTTTGAAACCATTTGGCTCAGAATTGAAATGTTTAGTTTTTATGGTTTATATTTATAAGCCAGTGGAGCGATACAGGGCCATCATTGCCCTCTTGTTTCAAAAGTTGGGGGTTTTTTTTTATCTCTGGACGTAGATACTCAATATTACGGTAAGAGGTTAACCCTTAAAGCGGTGGAACTGGCTTTTTAAAAGCTGCTTTTCCGGACTGTGCAGATCAAGGCAAGACCGCAGTCTGCAGTCTGATCTTGGTCTACATTCTGACCGAAAATAACTTTGAAATAGCAATATTTCGGTTGTTTATCCTGTTTGCAAACGACTGTTTCATTGATTCAGCGAATAAAGGTTAAAAATCTTATTCTGTAGGTAAGTAGGAAGATGGGGGAAGGGGGGGGTTAGAATAAAACTAGTACAAACGGTGCAATTTGTTATAAAGTATTTTTGGGGGGGGGGGGGATATTTTGATTTTTCTTTACACCTTGTTATGTGAAGGCGGTCGACAAATAGTAAAAGGAAGGCGCTGTTCTAGAAATTTCTCTATCCTTCACAGTGTTTTCAAAGTGTCCTCTACCTCAATACCTTACAAAATATTACAGATATAAACAACCCCCCGCCCCCCCCCCCCCCCCCCCCCCCAGCCAACCAGATATCGCCTGAATGACGAAAAAGAGTTTACGAGTTTAATTTGTTTAAAGTGTTGAGAAAGTTCAAAAGGAGGTCAGCTGTGTCGTAAAAGCTGTTTACAAGTAACACGTAAATTTCTTTACTTTTTTTTAGGAAAAAAAAACTTTTACCTAAGAAATTCCATGTTTCACGACCTTGAAGTATAAGGCTTTAGAAATCATTGTGGGAAAAGGAGAAAATGCTGATTACCAGCATTTTCTCCTTCGCCCACAATGTTTTCTATCATTTCATTGGCAGAAATCATCGACTGATGTACATTTAAATTGTCGTCTGCAAATGCTTTCATTTTGGTCAATTCTAAAAGTTTGTCGTTTAGTAAAGTGTTACACCGTGTAGCATAAACAATCCCTTGGTTCTTGGACCCTATAGAAAAGGGCTTTGAAAATGTATACCGGCATTTTCTCCCCTTTTCCGTTATAATTTGAGTCATGCTTTTAACTCTTTACCACTCAATCCTGACTTTTAACGACCCTGAGAAAGAAGCCTTTTGAAAACATTGTGGGAAAAGGAGAAAATGCTGGTAACCAGCATTTTCTCCTTTTCCACAATGTTTTCTACCTTTTCCAAAACACAAATTTCAATTTTTGAGTCACATTTAATTTGTCATCTGCAATTGCTTTCAGTTTAGACCAGTCTAAAATTTTGTCGTTTGGTAAAGAGTTAAGGGGGGTTTTATGTATCTCCAGGATGCATTATACCAAGCAAGTTATCACATACTAGTGATTATGGATCCTTAAAATCCAACAACCGACTGATTCATTAGGTCGAATGATCCTTAGACATACAGATTGATTGTATTGATTGTATGGTGTTTAACGCCGTTTTCAACATTATTTCAGTTATATAACGGCGGCCAGTGCACCTATCCATGCTTTCCCGGAGTTTCTTTTACCGGTACTCTGCACAATATTCTTTCCCAGCCACTGGCTGCTTTTCCACATAACCATCGTCGAAACAATGGTCAGCGGTGAGAGAGGAATGAATCCTGTCGCGATGACTATCATCAATCCTCGGAAAGAAATTGGCCAAGCCGGGGATCGAACCAGCGACCTCCTGTTCTCAAGTCCCGTGCGCTACCGACTGAGCTACGGGGGCTTGGCTAGACATACAGAACATTTACAAATAGGGGAAAAAAAGCTGAAAGTTTCGACCCAATTCAGCCTGCGCAGTTTGATATGTGTCTGCTTTTATCAGATGTATCAAACCCCCTTTTCATTGGACTCATTATGTGTGATTTTGTCTTCTTGCTTTCCAACATGCCCAAGTATAAAATTTTGTCGTCTGGTAAAGAGTTAAGATCGATTGTGAAACCAGGGTCTGTATCCACCAACTATTCTTAATAATATTCTTTGTCTAATTCTCAAGAATTTTCAAAATTTAAAAGTAACACAACTTCTGATTGGCTAAACCATTTGGTTTAGCCAATCAGAAGTTGTGTTACTTTAAAATCTAAAAAATTCTTGAGAATTAGACAAAAACTATTCTTAAGAATGGTTGTTGAATACAGACCCTGGTTTCTCAGTACAAATTAATCAATCCAAGATTTCTGTTGTCACTTTGTTGGCTACTTAACGTGGTTTTGTGAACAGTGTACATCAAGATCGGAGACGGGGTTGGCATAAAAAGCGCAATCTGGTCAAGATCCCTTAATATAGCATTTGATGAAATTTTCCTGGCGACACCTTCAAATTGAAATATCTAAGTCTGTCGTAGCGACTTTAGCTGCCCTTTCATTTTATTTCGTAGTCTTACTTAGCTTTTGCAGACAGTGTAGATCAAGATCAGACAGCACAGAGCGTGCAGTCTGATCTTGATCTGTACCGTCTGCTACCCCCATTCTAAACTTTGGCCAGTATCGTCTTCAACGACAATGAACATTTACGTGTGTAGACCTTGAAACATCACAATTTAATTGATTGACGGCGACAATGTTTAACCCTTTACTGCACAATGACGCCTTTTAACGCCCCTTGGAAAGAAGCCGTTTGAAAACATTGTGAGAAAAGGAGAAAATGCTGGTAACCAGCATTTTCTCCTTTTCCCACAATGTTTTCTACCCTGTCAAAGAAAAATTGCACCATTTGAGCCACATTGAAATTGCTGTCTACAAATACTTTCAATTTGGACGGGTCTAAAATTTTGTCATGTGGTAAAGGGTTAAAGAAGTTGTTCCTGTGAAGTAATATACATGTATGAGCCACGATCTGGCAAAAGGGGACTTAATGCAGCTCCGTGATCCATGATACCAAGCAAGTCATAACATGATCATAGATCCATCAAATCCATTTTGTCTAACAGCCGACTGAATCATGAGGTAAACTGGTCCTTGGACTTGCAGAAAATTGACCAACGGCAAAAAAGTTTCGGCACAGGTCAGCCTGCGCAGTCCGCGCAGGCTGACCTGGGTCGAGACTTTTTTTGCAGATGCATTAAGCCACTTTTTCAAAGAGCTCGGCTCAATTATAAGTTAGTCCGATATACATGTATATTGCATGACTGGGAGTTCAACAGAATATGACCTAACACGTTTTACAATACAAATTATACGAGCAATCATTTTTAATCAACAAAAAGATATAAATCACATATACACTACTCAAATTTTCTGCGTGCTGTAGGTTTTTCTTTTTTCAAACTGAACTTTTGACAAGAAGTTTCCGGTCTCTAACAAGACCACACAACGAAAATACAGACCTGCGTCCGTGATCAAGGGCTGGATTTTAATGGTACACATTTAGTTCTTAGCTTGCAAATTTGAGAAACTGAGGCAAACCGTTCTAGCAAATCACATAAATTGCTTGACAGCTCTTATTCCAGCGCAAGGCTCATTTGTAAGTGCACTATGCACAACCGTTGGTTCCGTTGATTGGGTAAGGCACTGCGGAGACCCAGCCTGGCACTGGTTTAAATCTAGGAAACACATACGTGTGAGCCATGCTCTCTGAAAAGGAGGCTTAATGCATCTGCGAAAAGTATCGACCCAGGTCAGCCTGCGCAGTCCGCGCAGGCTGACCTGGGCCGAAACTTTTTGGACCTGACCAGTCCATCTCCTTATTCTGTTGGTTGTTGAAAAAGTGGCTATCATGGATCCAAAAGCTCAATATAGGGTTGCTTTCTTGATATCATGCATCACGGAGATGCATTAAGCCACCATTTCACAGAGCATGGCTCGTGTAGATCTAAGCTGTCGCCGTGATATGACCGGTGTGGTGTCATTCAAGCTGTTCATTTGTTCAAACTCGGCAGGATTACCACTGTAATCTTGAAAAGATTTTTTTTTTTCTTAGCACAGACAATATACCGTCTTTATTAGTTTAAACTGTTTATTTAGTACATTGTATTTTGTGGTCTACTCTTTTTTGTCATACAATTTACGGAAATTTTAATGAAAAATCTCAAATTTATTGGACCCTTTTACACTATTATAAAGACCAGACGAAGATGGCCTTTGAAACACTGTCGGAACAAGGGAAAATACTGGACCATGGTTAACAGAATGTTCTCCTTTCCCAAAAATGTGTTCTACACTTTCGAAGACAAAGTTCATTATTTTAGCCATATCTACTTTGTCGTCTGCAAATGCTTTCAGTATGGACCATTCCAAGATTTTCTCGTATGGTAAAGACCTAAACATGTTTTCAGTTTAACCCTTTCCCAAGCAAGCCCTGGTTTTCACGTGTCTGCAGTACAAGTCTTTTGAAAACACTGTGGGAAAAGGAGAAATTGCTCGTAACGAGCAATTTCTCCTTTTCCCAGTGTTTTCTACCCTTTTTGAGACCTTTCTGCCATTTTCATCAAATTCAAAATTGTCGTCTGCAAACTCTTTGAATTTGGACCAGTCCAAAATGTGTCGTTTGGGAAAGGGTTAAACAGAAGAGAGTAAAATAACTCAGTCATACGACTATATATAGAAGACATGGTACAGTTAGTGGGCCTACTTTTTTTCCAAGCCAATTAAAGGGGACAAAACGTGACAACGGAATGGCCAACCGTTCGACTGTTTGTCTTTGCACAGACCGCTTGCTTATTTGGTGCCGTACTCCGGTAGCTCAGTCGCTAGCGTACAGGACTTGAGAACAGCCGGTTCGATCCCCGGCTCAGCCAATCTCTTTCCGAGGATTGATGATAGTCATTGCGAAAGGATTCATTCCTCTCTCACCGCTGACCATTGTTTCGACGATGGTTATGTGGGAAAGCAGCCAGTGGCTTGGAAATAATATTGTGTACTGTACTGGTAAAAGAAACTCCAGGAAAGCATGGATGGGTGCACTGGCTGCCGCGGTACAACAGAAATAATGTTGAAAGCGGCGTTAAATACCATACAATCAGTCAAGGTTTTTTGGTACTGAGTGGTCTTTACCCACGTTTCAACAGTATTTGAGTCGGATCACTGACAGCACACTTTAGACTCGTCCAGACTTAAACTTTTACCATATGACAAAAAATCGACTTGTATGAATTCAAAGCATATGAAAACGACAGATTAAATGTAATTCAAATGGTTGGTTTTTTTTTTTTTGTCTTTGCAAGAATGGAAAACATGGTATGAAAAGGGGAAAATGCTGGTTACAAGCATTTTCTTCTTTTCCCACAATGTTTTCAAAAGCCTTTTTTGTCTTAGGGTCGTTAAAAACCAAGATTGTATGGTAAAGGGTTAAAGCACTTGCAGACGGCAAGTGTTGGCGACCAAGGTCCGTACTCACCCACCATTCTTAAAAATATTCTTTGTCTAATTCTAAAGAATTTTCTAGATTTGAAAGGAACACAACTTCTGATCGGCTAAACCAATTTGGTTTAGCCGACCAGAAGTTGTGTTACTTTCAAAAATAGAAAATCTGCAACATAAGACTAAGAATATTCTTAAGAATGGTTGGTGAATAACCTGCATTCCCTCCTTTTCCCCCATAGTTTTTTAGTACCTCGATGTCGTAATAACATAGGTTTGTGTGTTGTAAAGGGTTAAAATTGAGGAATGGAAGAGCGATTTAAATTCTGTTTCGTCATTAGAGTAGATAATAAAACCATTTATAAAACCTCAAACTGACAGGGTAGTGTTATCCCTTACCCTGATAAATACGTGAAATGAAAATTTCAAGGAGATAGGAAAAAAACCCAAATTCTGCTCTTTCAAAGGTAATTTTTGGGGAATGAAATCTCCTTATCGGACAGTACAGATCAAGATCAGACTGCACGTTCTGTGCAGTCTGATCTTGATCTGCACTGTCCGCAAAAGACCACTGAGTCGCGCTTAGCAGCCTAAGGGTTAATGTCGACATTCAGGACGTGTTCCCACGTTATCGACCTATCTTCATAAGATAAAGATTCCCGTTTATCCGTTGATTTAATATTACGTTTACAGCGGATAGTTCGTATGAAAGGAATATTTCGAAGCACATTGTGTAGGGAAGGAATGTTACTCCTAACGGAAAGGAAAAAAAATGGACTTGTCCAAATCCAAAACATTTTCAGACGACTAATTTAATGTAACACAAAAATTTAAATTTGTCTTTGGTATTGCAGAAAACACTGAGGGAAAGGGGGAGCAGAAAACATTGAGGGAAAATGAGAAAATGCTGGTTAATCAGAAGGTGTGTTACTTTCAAATCTGTAAAATTCTTGAGAATAAGACTAAGAATCTTTTGAAGAATGGTAGGTGAATACGGACCTAGATTTGAAATAATATCTAATTATTGATAGACCTCGTGCCTTTCCCCGATTTTTTTCCACAAAAAAAAATGTATTCAGATATTTTCCCATGATAAAATTTTGACGCAGTAGTCGCATTTCCCAGGTAAAGGTGATGAGAAAATATTGGTTGTTGTAAACTGATATTCGCCATTATAAACATCCCACCTGTTGATGGATAGATAGTTGTTCTGTCTTGCTGCTGAAATGTTGGGGTTTTTTTATTATGGTGTTTAACGCTTTCTTCAGTATTATAGCAGTTATATCATGGCGGCCAGTGCACATATCTGTGCTTTCCTAGAGTGTCTTTTTCACAGTGCGCAAAATTCTTCCCGCCGCACTGGCTGCTTTTCAACATAATAAAGAAAGTTCAGCTGTGAGAGAGGAATGAATCCTGTCGCAATGACTATCATCGATTCTCGGAAAAAGTTTGCCGAGCTGGGAATACAGCGAAGAGTGCGCAGGCTGACCTGGGCCGAAACTTTTCGCCTTTGGCTAAATTTCAAATGAGCCATGCTCAGGCAAAAAGGAGTTTAATGAAGTTCCGTGATACAGTATATACTGTACTAAGCAGACCATCACATAATCATGAATCCATTTATCTAGTACAACAACCGAATAAATCATGACGTAGAATGGCGCGGACGACCTGTATCCATACTTCTTTGCAGATGCTTGAAAGCACCTTTTCACATAGCAGGGCTCAAATCATTTTTTAGCGTTGCTGGATATATATATACCAGTTGCACTAGGGACCTGCGTTACTCAGTGAGGTGTAAGACTTGAAAACTGAAGGACTCGATCCTCGCGGGAGGGTCCTTAGGCAAGACACTACAGACATATCCTGAATCTGGTTAAACCGAGATAATACATGAATATGTTACATGTAGCCGTTATATATCTGAAATAATGTTGAAAGCGGTGTAAAACACCATTTATTCAATTAACCAACCAACAACCAAACCATTCAATCAACTGATCAATCAAACATTCATCCAATCTAGCAATAAATAAATAAATCGATTTGTCGGTAAATCTATCTATCTATTTACCAACAAATCCATCTGTCTATCTATCTATCTATCTATCTATCTATCTATGTCAGCCAATCCATCCATCCACCCATCCGTCCGTCCGTCCCTTCGTCCGTCCCTCCGTCCGTCTGTCCGTCCGTCCATCCATCCGTCCGTCCGTCCGTCCGTCCGTCAATGCATTGCTTCTCCGCAATATAGACACGGATCTAAATCTATTGTCTTGTAAGGAGTCAAAGACCCAAACGGTTATGTAAAATTTCTTTGAACAAAACCCTCACATTTATGTCAGACAAAGCAGCTGTAAAATGTTCAGATTCTAATTCAAATGAGTCATGCTCTGGGAAAATAGGGCTAAATGCATGTCCGTGATGCATGATACCAAGCAAGTCATCACGTGATCATGAATCCATAGAGTCCATTTTGTGTAACAACCGACTAAATCATGAGGTAGAGTGGTCCTTTGACAAACAGAAAATTGACCAATAGCGAAAACTTTCGGCCCAGGTCAGCCTGCGAGGACTGCGCAGGCTGACCTGAATCGATACTGTTCGCATATACATTAAGATCCCTTTTCACAGAGCATGGTTCAAATGAAATTGACAAGGATAGGCCTATTTAGTAAAAGAATTTCCGGGAGTGCTTGCTTAGGTGCACTGGCCGCTGTGACATGACTGCTATGATGTTGAAAACGAAGACAATATCAGTTATTTTCAGACCAACTGAATGATATTCTACCCAGTCTGTTCTTGATCTGTATTTTGTAAAAATGATAATAAATTTATTATGTTTACTCTTAATGCATTCATACATGAAGTATCTTTTGAAGGTATGGGGTCGGTTACATACACTTTTCCTCGTTTTCGAAAAGGTCTTTGAAAATATTCACAAAAAAAGTAATCCATATAAGGCATGCTCTGGCGAAAGGGGTTTAAATGCATCTCCGTGATCCATTGTACCAAGCAAGTCATTAAATCAGTATGGATCCATAAAATCCATTCTAAGAAGCAACTGAATCATGCGGTAGACTGGTCCTTAAGCTATGCAGGAAATTTGCGACTAGCAAAAAGTTTCGACCCAGGTCAGCCTGCGCGGATTGCGCAGGCTGACCTTGGTCGATACTTTTTTCCAGATGTAGCCCCCTTTTCACAGAGCACGGCTCCTATATGGCCCGCAACATGCGAAATGAGACCTTCGGACATTTGCGTAAAGTGTTGTCCCGGATTCGCCTGCGCAGTCCGCGCAGGCGAATCCGAGACGGCACTTTACGACTACATAACATTTTTCATACAGTAGACTTTCGTGAAACACAAAATGGCACAAAAACGGGAAGTGTCGTCTCGGATTAGGCACAGACTGCTCAGGCTGATCTGGGACGATACACTTTTACGCATATGTCAGAAGGCCCCTTTTCGCGTGTTGCACTCCATATTTGAACGCTGCTCCTTTGGAATAAACGGCAGGTGTATGACTGGCTTTACATGAGCCTAGAGACAAAGTCTGTACATTATAGAGGTCACTGGTTCGAATCTCCCATATAGGCCGATTTCTTTCCGAGTATTGACTTTAAATAGCCATTGCGACAAGATTCAGTTCTCTCTTAACGATAATAGTTGTTTCAACAGTGGTGGTGAGGGAAAGTAACCAGTGGCTTTGGAAGATACTGGTGAAAGGAAGTCGAGGAGAGTATGGATAGGTGTACTGGGTGTTATGATGTAATTGAAATAATCTTGACAATAAAAATAATGATTTAAAAATACTGCATGCAACAATAAACAACCTCTCTTGCTTTTAAAGATACGTCTATACTCGTTTTCAGCCGGGTGTGTAACCCATTTCATCTTTATTTTATGACAATATAATCATTATTGTATCTTCATGCCAAGTATTGCCCCTGACGGTTGCAAGGTTGCACAGATTGCGACGGGTAGAAAATGCATTTCATTTTCTAGAGACCGTCAAAGAAATCACTGTTCTCTTTCACGGTTTTGAAAGAGGACAAATCCCTTCAGTTTCGCTATCCCTTATTCTATATGAGCCATGTTCTGTGAAAAGGGGGCTTAATGAATCTATGAACAGTATCGACCCAGGTCAGCCTGCCCAGTCCGCGCAGGCTGACCTGGGCCGAAAGTTTTCGCTATCGGTCAATTTTTTGCATGTCAAAGGACCATTGTACCTCATGAATGAGTCGGTTGTTATACAAAATTGGATTTTATTCACACATAAATACGCGATGACTTGCTTGTAATCATGGATCACGGAGATGCATTAAGCCCCCTTTTGCCACAGCACTGCTCATATATAGTGGTAATTTATCCAGTTTATCCATGTTTACACAGCTGACTAAATTCTGAGCCATTACACAGACTATCAAGTTTTAGCAGCGTTCTCTCTCTCTTTCTCTTATTTTGGAATTACATGATATCGGACACTGTAAATCTAAGATCAAACTTGCAGTCTGATTGTTTAATATGTAAAACCGTCAACTAACTGTCAACAAGAACGCTATCATAATTTCGGATTTTCCCTCAGTACTTTCCCCAACAAAAAAAAAAGTCAAACAGATTGTCTTTCTTGATATCTTCATTTTCTTGGTGTCCTCTTCTCTCGACGTCACGTGACACGATAACAAGGATTTGGTATTTAACAAGCTTGTTAGGTTTTAATGAAAGTTGGCAGGTTCTTGACCTGTGATGACCTTTTGTACATTACCATACGGAGAGCGAAGTTGTACGTCTTTTCAGTTGACAGCCTTTTGAAAACATTGCGGCGAAAGGAGAAATTGCTCGTTACGAGCAGTTTCTCCTTTTGCCACAATGTTTTCACGTGTACATGTATTTAATACTGCACCACAATTCATCAAGATTATTCATTTTTATTACAGGAATACTTCAAATGTGATTTGTAAAATGTGTTTCAGGATGTGTCCCAAACGACAAATTTTGGACTGGTCCAAATTGAAAGAGTTTGCAGACGACAATTTTAAATTTGATGAAAATGGCAGAAAGTTCTCAAAAAGGGTAGAAAACACTGTGGGAAAAGGAGAAATTGCTCGTTACAAGCAATTTCTCTTTTTCCCACAGTGTTTTCAAAAGACTTGTACAGCAGACACGTGAAAACCAGGGCTTGTTTGGGAAAGGGTTAAGCCATTCCTATATCAGGAGGAGTATTACGCCCTTGAAGGAGATGGCAGTTGAAACCATTTCTAAAAAAAAGTACTGCAGTGGCTTGTTGCAAGCTACCGCAGCTTTTTCTGCGATATTTTCCGTATCTTGTATGATTTGAAATAAACAGATTTTCCTTACATGTTAAATTTCTCCAATACTTTCAATAATTTTGTGGTTGTATGTCGAAGGGTAGGGTTGGTCTTGTGATATAAACAAGTGCCTGATAAACACCGGACATTTTGTCTCATTTTATCTAAGATGGTGGTATGGTGGTCCCTTTTTCGTACTCTTTCTCTACTTGAAATACTTTTCTGTAATTTTTTGTCCGTTGATCTGCTTTCAATAACTTGTTAGAGGCATTCGGCAAATCTCGGGTGATCCGGTCATCAAGTCGGATGTAGGTACGGAGTTAGATGCAGGTACGGAATCGGCCGAGTTGTAACGAGTGTTGTTAGAGGTAGATAATGCCGACGTGTACTTTAATCTTTAAAAAGGTGTTCGATAAAATCTGGACATTTTGTTTCATCTATATCTTGAGATGGTGTTATTGTATCTCCCCCTCTCTTTACAGTTAGTTCCGTTTTTTTTTTGTTTCATCTCTCAGACAATGCTGAGTTTTAATGATCATGAGATAAAAACAAAGAGTTTTTAAAAACATTATGGGATAATCCTTTCAACCATTCGCTCTATCATAGCCAAGACATTGAGATATATGTAAAATGCCGTCTGAAAATACCTTTAATTTGGACGCGGCAAAGAGTTGAATACTTCCCTATTAACCCTTTCCCAAACGACAAATTTTGGACTGGTCCAAATTGAAAGAGTTTGCAGACGACAATTTTAAATTTGATGGAAATGGCAGGAAGTTCTCAAAAAGGGTAGAAAACACTGTGGGGAAAGGAGAAATTGCTCGTTACGAGCAATTTCTCCTTTTCCCACAGTGTTTTCAAAAGACTTGTACTGCAGACATGTGAAAACCAGGGCTTGTTAGGGAAAGGGTTAATGTCTTATTTGTGCCAATTTCGATAACTCGATACTGACATGCTTTGCGATTGTCTATATCAATGTACTTTAAGCCTTTACCAGGCTACAAAATTTTAGTCTTGTCCAAATGGAAAGCATTTGCAAACGACAATTTCAATGTGCTTAAATGGTGCAATTTTTTTTTTACAGGGCAGAAAACATTATGGGAAAAGGAGAAAATGCTGGTTACCAGCATTTTCTCCTTTTCCCACAAAGTTTTCAAAAGGCTTCTTTCCCAGGGTCGTTAACTCGTTGTCTGATATAAACAGTACATTTTGTCTCATTTTACCCGCGATAGCGGTCTCTGTATCTTAACCCTTTACAAAACAATCCCGAATCTTAACGACCTTAAGTAAGAAGCCTTTTGAAAACATTGTGGGAAAAGGAGAAAATGCTGATAACCAGCATTTTCTCCTTTTCCCACAATGCTTTCTATTTTTCAAAAAACAACTTTCAGTTTTTGAGTTACATTATTTTGTCGTCTTTATATGCTTTTAATATTGACAGGTCTAAAGTTTTGTTAAGGGTTTTAAAATGGTTATGATGAACTCTGTACAAGAGTAGTGATGCTGAAATTTGTTTTGATATAACAGCATTTGTAGACTCAGTTAATGGTTCAAATGGTGTAATTTTTGTGGCATTTGTCGAAGACAATGCCACCATCCATGAGTTCAATACGGTGTTTCGAAAATCGTAGATCGTAGTATGTGCAAAACCGAAGGAAGTAAACCCAATTAAAATCAAATTTCCTCAGAAAAATTAAAAGCTTCGATAACACTCAGATATAGAAATGAAAATGGTGTATTAAAATAAACTGGCTTAGGCCATCGATGGTGGAAATATTTAGTTTCTTATTGAAAATAGATTTACCCGCTCATAGTTTTCTATTGGCGCAATGATACACACAACCATTTGTTCCCTGGGCCTGGGCTTGTTCGTTCCAAAACCAGTTCGCCCGAACTTGTTCGTCCCTGGGCTTATCCGTCCAACATGACTGCATGCTACTCTAAATTAGATTGTGCATGAATATTTACAGATCGAAATAATTGACCTTCAAGCGAATACTGGATAATGTTTCGATTTTTTTTTCTTTAAATTATTAATACCTCACAATGGTTCTCTTGACAAATGCCACACCAGTGTTTTCAACGCTTTGATTTTCTTTGAAAGAATAAAAAAAATGTTGGGTGAGGGGGAGCAAAAAATGCTTGAGAACAAACCCACGGTTTTATGTCCAGTCATCTTCGAAGGGACGACTTAAACCCTTTACCACACAATACCAAGTTTTAACGACCCTGAAAAATAGACAGCTTTTGAAAACATTGTGGGAAAAGGAGAAAATGCTGGTAACCAGCATTTTCTCCTTTTCCCACAATTTTTTCTAACCTTTCAAAGACAAGGCCAATCATTTCAGTTACACTGAATTTGTCGTCTGCAAATGCTTTCAATTTGTACAAATCCAAAATTTTGTCGTGTGGTAAAGAGTTAAGAAAGTAGATAGGGGTAAAGCACTTGGCTAATTGAAATTATCTGTCGCTGCGGTCAAGGCGAGTTAATGAAATAAATTGTTTGTGTTGTTTGGTGGAGTCTGTATTCTCTCTGTAAACAAGTGCTTTTACTGGTTTTTGTCATACTGGAGTCCTATCTGGTCCCCCGTATCTGTCTGTCATCCGAAAGTGGAAGTTTTGTAACTTCATGGTTGTGTTTTATCTGAATATACGCTACATGTAGATAGAAAAGTGACAGTATATAGGTCCTAGTGATTATTTGGAGTGTCATGTTCTCTCAGAAAAGTAACAGTTCTAACTCCGCTTTTCGTTAACCCTTTACCGCATAATCTCGAGGTTTAACGACCCTGAAGAAGAAAGCTTCTGAAAATTTTGTGGGAAAAGGAAAATCGCTGCTTTTTACTGGTAACCAGCATTTTCTCCTTTTCCCGCAACATTTGCTACCTTTTCAGAGATAAATCCCTTCATCTGAGTTGCAATGAATATATCGCTTGCAAATGCTTTCAAGTTGGATATGTCTAAAATGTTTGTGTCTGGTAAAGAGTTAAAGGGAGGTAACTACACTGCAACCCCGCGAAAACGTGTTACCTGAATAGTCACCATTACAGATTTAAATGTTTAGAATCACAAAAAGAAAAACGTCATTAAACCGCCTTTGAAACGTTGAAGGAAAGGGACAAGAAACTGACAATTTTCCAAATGGCAAAAAGGAGGCTTAATGCATCTCCGTGATGCATGATACCAAGCAAGCCATTACACAATTAACCCTTTCCCAAACGATAAATTTTAGACTAGTCCAAATTGAAAGCATTTGCAGACGACAATTTTAAATTTGATGAAAATGACAGAAAGTTCTCCAAAAGGGTAGAAAACACTGTGGGAAAAGGAGAAATTGCTCGTTACGAGCAATTTCTCCTTTTCCCACAGTGTTTTCAAAAGACTTGTACTGCAGTCACATGAAAACCAGGGCTTGTTTGGGAAAGGGTTAAGGATCCATTCTAGCCGCTTTTTTTAAATAAACGACTTAATCATGAGGTAGACTGGTCCTTTGACATGCAGAAAATTGACCGATAGAGAACAGGACCGGCCCAGGTGGGTCGATACTTTCCCGAATGCATTAAGCCCCCGTTTCACAGACAAATATTTTTCATGTTGATAAAGGCTTTTTTTCCCCCTCTCCTTCATTTATTATTACCGGTATTTCTGCTTTGTGTCTCTGAACTACTTATTATTATACCCCCGCAAACGAAGTTTGTGGGGGATATACTGGAATCAGCCTGTCGGTCGGTCGGTCGGTCGGTCGGTCGGTTGGTCGGTCGGTCGGTCGGTCATGCGGTCGGTCGGGCGGTCGGTCTGTCTGCAAAATCTTGTCCGGACAACTCCTCCTACAGTTTCTGTCTGATTCACTTTAAACTTGGCAGAAGTGTTCATTAGGAGCTGTAGATGTGCAAGACACACATTTTGTAAAAATTCCATCAAGAATTACTGAGTTATTGCCCCTGATTTGACTTAAAAATGCTTGTCCGGACAACTCCTCCTACAGTTTCTGTCTGATTCACTTTAAACTTGGCAGAAGTGTTCATTAGGAGCTGTAGATGTGCAAGACACACATTTTGTAAAAATTCCATCAAGAATTACTGAGTTATTGCCCCTGATTTGACTTAAAAATGCTTGTCCGGACAACTCCTCCTACAGTTTCTGTCTGATTCACTTTAAACTTGGCATAAGTGTTCATTAGGAGCTGTAGATGTGCAAGACACACATTTTGTAAAAATTCCATCAAGAATTACTGAGTTATTGCCCCTGATTTGACTTAAAAATGCTTGTCCGGACAACTCCTCCTACAGTTTCTGTCTGATTCACTTTAAACTTGGCAGAAGTGTTCATTAGGAGCTGTAGATGTGCAAGACACACATTTTGTAAAAATTCCATCAAGAATTACTGAGTTATTGCCCCTGATTTGACTTAAAAATGCTTGTCCGGACAACTCCTCCTACAGTTTCTGTCTGATTCACTTTAAACTTGGCATAAGTGTTCATTAGGAGTTGTAGATGTGCAAGACGCAACTTTCGTGAAAATTCTATGAAGAATTAATGAGTTATTGCCCCTGATTCACATTTAAAATGCTTGTCCGGACAACTCCTCCTACAATTTCAGTCCGATTCGCTTTATACTTGGCAGAAGTGTCCATTTGGAGTTGTAGATGTGCAAGACACACATTTTGTAAAAATTCCATCAAGAATTACTGAGTTATTGCCCCTGATTTGACTTAAAAATGCTTGTCCGGACAACTCCTCCTACAGTTTCTGTCTGATTCACTTTAAACTTGGCATAAGTGTTCATTAGGAGTTGTAGATGTGCAAGACGCAACTTTCGTGAAAATTCTATGAAGAATTAATGAGTTATTGCCCCTGATTCACATTTAAAATGCTTGTCCGGACAACTCCTCCTACAATTTCAGTCCGATTCGCTTTATACTTGGCAGAAGTGTCCATTTGGAGTTGTAGATGTGCAAGACACACATTTTGTAAAAATTCCATCAAGAATTACTGAGTTATTGCCCCTGATTTGACTTAAAAATGCTTGTCCGGACAACTCCTCCTACAGTGTCTGTCTGATTCACTTTAAGGAGGTCATTTTTGTCATATGTATAGTTGGCCAACATTATGCGAAAAGGCACCTTTGGACATTTGCAACAAATTTGGATCCAGACCAGCCGCTGTGTCTCAGACATATTATCAGATCATGGGCTGCACTTTTTTACACTCATTTAGTTTTGTGTCCAATTAAATTGATACTTTGCATAAATATTCACCAGGAGCAGTAGAGGTTCAAGATGCATTTTTCTCAAATGTTTGCCAAATTAATTACCCCTGAATTTACTCAAAACTTCTTGTCCAGAGAACTATTCCTTCAGTTTAAGTCTTATTCACTTGATATTTGTCATGATATTCACCAGGAGCAGTAGATGTGCAAAGCACAAATTTCATGAGTGTTGGCCTAATGATTACGGAGTTATTGCCCCTAAATTGACATTGCAGAGTTATTGCCCCTGTGACATGAAATATAGGGGCGGGGGTATTTATCACCTTTAGTGATAGTTATTCTAGTTGTGACAGAAATTAGCTTGATAGTAAATTAGTAAACTCATTACTAGCATTTTCTTTTTTTTTTCCCTCATTGTTTTCTCTCAGTTCACAGACAAATCGCATTACTTGTGCCACATTATTTTGATCGGTTGCAATTGCTTACCTTAAGATTATACAGAATAAAAGTTAACTTAAAGGCCCAGTAGCGACCAGAGGTAAACCCTGCAGGTGTTAAAATGAATTTACAATTAAATCATACCATGTAAAAGTGTAGAAAATATTGTGAAGATGACAATCTGTTATAGTAAGGTCGGACCAAGTGTTAGTCGCTGGCAGAAAAATTGATTTAAACTAGGTTAAAAATTGCCAGGTCGATCTATCTTTTGTTTATTTTTTCCCTGGTTTTAAAATTCATTTCTCTGCCAGCGACTAAACACTTGGACCGACCGAAGAATAACAGATTGTCATCTCCACAACAATTCCATACTCTTGAATGGTATGATTTAACCCCCTAGAGCCTGGAACCTACTTAAGTTGTTTTTACGGACAGTGTAGATCAAGATCAGACTGCACAAAACGTGCAGTCTGATCTTAGATCTACACTGTCTGCTACTATGTTAAACTGTTATATAGCAGTATTTCGGACTGCTTTTCCTAATAAAAAGGGTCCAAATCATTAATTCAGCGCTTTAAGGGTTAAATGCATTTTAGCACCCTAATCGTTTACTTTTGGCTGCTACAGGGCCTTTAAAATAATGTAGAACAACAAGGAAATAATAGAAAATCGCCCCAATCTTTCCACACGAGATACAAAGATAAAAGCGCCAACAAATTACTGCAGGTTGAAGGGTATATGGGGCATAAAAAGCTCATTTTGATTTTTCCTTCGATGAGTGATGTACATTCCTTCACAGTAAGACTAGATAAAAGTTTACTGGCGATAAGCCCAGTCTGAAAGGTGAGACGGCGTGAGTTATGAGCTTGCTTTTCTTGAAGCAAAGATCAGTTTATATGTATATGTGCCGAGCCTGGTAGCGAAAGCCGTAATGTGCAGGACTCGAAACACTGGGTCGCTGCTTCGAATCCACGGCTCTACGAATTTCTGTCGGAGGAATGATGATAGTTATTGCGACAGGATTCATTCTTTTCTCACCGCTGATCATTGTCTCGACGATGGTTATCGGGGAAAGAAGCCATTGGCTTGGGAAGAACATTGTGCGAAAATAATAGTTAAAGAAATGCCTGGAAAGCATGGATATGTGCACTGGGCGTCGCAATATTACTGAAAGAATGTTGTAGACGGCGTCAAACACCACACATACATATATACCAGTGCGAGGCTTACTGATTGCATTTGAGCCATGCTATGGCAGAAGGGGGCTAAATGCATCTCCGTGATCCTTGATACCAATAAAGCCATCACATAATTATGGATCCATAATTGCTGCTTCTTTTAACAACCGACTTAATCATGAGCTAGACTGGTCCTGGGACATACAGAAAATTGACCAATAGCGAAAAGTTTCGGCCCAGGTCAGCCTGCGCGGACTGCGCAGGCTGACCTGGTCGGTACTTTTTGCAGATGCATTTAAGCCCCCTTTTCACAAAGCATGGCCCATTTCGATTAATTCTTTACCACACAACAAAATTTAGATTGGTCCGAATTGAAAACGTTTGCAGATGACAAATTCAAACGTGTCTCAAATGATGGTAAATTTAGAATTTTTTCGTTTGCAATCAATTTCTCCTGAACTTCAACGTTCCCCAGTATAATTTCAAAGTCGTCTGCCAACAATAAAGGGTTAATAGAATTGATTACGTCTGCTACAGTTTATCTTTGATACGCAAATCACTGACGAGTGATGTTAAATTGCGTTTTGCGTGTACACAGTATTACAGGTAGATAGATCTAGAATAGTTGGCGAACTTAGTACGATATTTTGTGGTTTTCTTCTGCTTCGTTGTGGTTGTTGTTGTTATCACTTTTTATATAGATTTATAGGCTTTGTAACGTAACGGTTTCATACACAATGTATATTTTGATCTGTTCTGTATAGTATTAAAGATTCGCTGTTCTACGGATAAAAGTTCGAGTCAGTTCTTTTTATTGATCGGATCATTCAGTGAGTTATTTTTACTCCTTGCCGTCTACGACGCGAGTATGATGATCGGTGTAAAGTTGGGTTTTCTTAGTGTCAAGGACTAGTCTCAATAATGAGAAGTTTGCGGTGCTTCTTTTCTTATTTGTAAGTATAAGTAATAGGGCAAACTGTAAGGACATTTACTGTGCACCGCACCAGAGGCGACCAATCAAAAACAAAAATTGCCTTCGGGTACAGTTATCTGTACCAAGTCAAGGACATGTTGTTAGCTGTTTCGTGGTCCTGCATGGCTCAGTGGTAAAGTGTAGGATTCGTAACCTGGAGGTTCTGAGGTCGAGCCTCGCTGGAAGCATTGGGTTTTTCGCGGGAGTGTGCTTGGGCAAGTTAATTCAGAGCCCTAGCTTAGTACTGGTGAAATCTAGGACATTCATGAAAATGTGAGTAATATGACTGAAATAATGTTGAAAGCGGCGTAAAACACCATTCCACCAATCAATAATAGTTGTGGTTTTTCTATTCTAAGATACGTATTTCACTCAAGCGATCGATCTTAATTTAAAATCTTTGCCTGTAACCTAATAATAACAACGTTGTTCATTAGGTTACATGCAAGTTTTAGACTCGTCCAAATTGAAAGCAGTTGCAGACGACAAATTAAATATTGATCGGATAGTAAGATTTGTTTGAAATAGGATAGAAAACATTGTGGAACAAGGATAAAATGCTGGCTACCTTTTCCTACAATGTTTTCAAAAGGCTTCTTCCTGAGGGTCCTTAAATCTCGGGATTATGTGGTAAAGAGTCAAACAACCTCGATAAGAAGGTTTTTGAAAACATTGAGGGAAAGGGAGAAATGCTGATAATCAGCAGTTTCTCCTTTTTGCACATTGTTTTCTACCCTTTCGAAAACAAGTCCCTTCACTTGAGTTACTTTTGATTTGTCGTCTGCAAACGCTTTAACTTTGGACAAATCTAAAATTTCGTTACGCGGGAAAGATTTAACCCTTAGGCTGCTAAGCGCAACTCACTGACCTTTTGCGGACAGTGTAGATCAAGATCAGACTGCACAGAACGTGCAGTCTGATCTTGGATCTACACTATCCGATAAGGAGATGCTTCACCAACCCCATAACTTTGAAATACCAACATTTTGGTTTTTACCATCGGCTTGAAAGTTTTATTTTTGTTATTTAGAGGGATAAGGGTTCAGTATGTATCGTGTATGTAGGTGGTGCATGTTCCTGGAATTTTTGTGAACGCGCGGTGCTTGAGGAAGTGCGTGGGTTATCTATTTACGTGATAGATTATGCAGACGTGAGAAATAGCTTTAGCTCTTCTGTTGTTAAAGAAAAACGTCGAGGTTTTGACAAAGCTCTATTGTTCTCGTCGTCATCATCATCATTGTATGAAAACTGTATTATTACTATCTTATTTTATTATTTAAACTGAGTTAATTGCTACCTGTAAATAGTGGGTGGGGGCGTATACTACAAGGGCATGTAACTCTCAATATATTTTACATAGTTTAGCATTTTTCGCTGATAAAGTAATAGTACAGATAACTGTCCCCGAAGGTGATTTTTATTTTTGACTGGTCGCCTCTGGTGCACAGTAAATGTCCAAATGTGAAAAGAAGCACCGCAAACGCCTCATTATTGAGACTAGTCTATTGTTAAAGAAAAACGTTGAGGTTTTGACAAAGCCCTGTCGTTGTCGTCGTCATCATCATCATCGTGCGAAAACTGCGACATTTTCTGTCTTCTAAGTTATTACTATCTATTTTATTATTCAAACTGAGTTAATTGCTACCTGTAAAAAGAGGGGGGGGGGCGTATACTACAAGGGCATGTAACATTTTACATAATTAAGCATTTTTCGCTGATAAAGTGACTGCACGAGAGCGATAGTACCTACCGACGTTCTTATTCTTTTATCGCTGTTAGTTTTTTTATAACCCTTTCCCAAACAAGCCCTGGGTTTCACGTGTCTGCAGTACAAGTCTTTTGAAAACACTGTGGGAAAAGGAGAAATTGCTCGTAAACGAGCAATTTCTCCTTTTCCCACAGTGTTTTCTACCCTTTTTGAGACCTTTCTGCCATTTTCATCAAATTTAGAAATGTAGTCTGCAAAATCTTTTAATTTGGACCAGTCCCAAATTTGTCGTTTGGGAAAGGGTTAAGTGCATTTTTAGTGTTTATCATGTTCTCAGGTAGTGTTCGTTCCAGGAATTTTTTGATCACGCGGTACTGATATTATAGAAAGTGCGTAGGCTATCTGGTTAATTGTAAGCATAAATAACGGAGCCACTTAAGAGGCACAGATCTTGGTGTCTGATTTTGCATCTTCACTGTTTGCCCAGTTTTTACATGATATTCTGAATGAAATAATTTCGATTTAGCAGTAGTTGGGGCCCCTGAGTGGGTTAAGTCTTCCAACATAAACAAGTCCATTTTATGTTTTGAGAGGTCTAAGGGTCAAATAAACATTGGGAAAAAATAGCTTAGTCACACTTATTATTCTACGCATTTTGGTCACATCCAGTTATCCTTTTTCGTTCTAAATATTTGGGCCAAGCCCCGTAGCTCAGTCGGTAGCGTACAGGACTTGAGAACAGGAGGTCGCTAGTTCGATCCCCGGCTTGGCCAATTTCTTTCCGAGGATTGATGATAGTCACTGCGACAGGATTCATTCCTCTCTCACCTCTAACCATTGTTTCGACTATGGTTATGTGGGAAAGCAGCCAGTGGCTTGGAAAGAATATTGTGCGGAGTACTGGTAAAAGAAATTCCAGGAAAGCATGGATAGGTGCTCTGGCCGCCGCGGTATAACTGAAATAATGTTGAAAACGGCGTTAAACACCATACAATCAATCAATCAATCTAAATATTTGAGCCCTGCTCTGTGGAAAGGAGGTTAATGCATCTGCAAAAAGTATCAACCCATGTCAGCCTGCGCAAACTGCGCAGGCTGACATGGGTCGAAACTTTTTGCTATTGGTCAATTTTCTACATGTCTAAGGACCAGTCTATCTCGTGGTTCAACCAGTTGTTAGACAAAACGGATTTTATAGATCCAAAAGTTATATAACGACTTGCTTGGTATCATGCATCACGGAGATACATTAAACCCAATTTTACTAGAGCCCGGTTCATGTGAATTGAACATTCTCAGTCTGTACTGCAGATTTTGCTATATCAAGGCTTTCTTTCTTGAAAGAATATATCTGGCAGAGGAGCGGACAGTGTAGATTCAAGAGCAGACTACATGTTCTGTGCAGTCTGATTTTGATCTACGCTATCTGCATGAGCAACTCACTTCGGATCCAGCACTTCAAGGGGTAATGAAGTGCCTTCAGTATGTTCTAAACTTCTGATCCATACAGATCTATTTCCCAAAATTTGAACATTTCCACAGACTGTAGCCAGGCTAGCCGACGGGAATCGAACCAAGTTTTCCTGAATAAAAGATTCACTGCCATACCTTCTGAGCCAATCAATTTATGTATGAAAGAGAACGACACTCGTATAAACTGTGTTCAGTTAATGTTTTTCGTTGGCTTAGTATCTGCTGAAACAAGTTTGCAGTACTCGTAGAATACTTAACATCCATGTAAAATACGAAACCAACTTGAACAAAATTTCAATACCCGAATGCATTCAATTATTTCAGTCATACTGCTGCGACAGCTCATTTATTCAGTATGTTCTCGGTTTCATCAGTATAGGTTAGGGCTCCGAGTTATCTTGCCCAAGGGCACTTCCACGGATAGTACAGATAACTGTCCCCGAAGGCGATTTTAGTTTTTGGTTGGTCGCCACAGGGTGCGGTGCACAGTAAATGTCCAAATAAGAAAAGAAGCACCGCAAACGTCTCATTATCGAAACTATTCCACGGAATGCCCTGTGCTTCAATGTTGGATCGAATCCGGGACCTCGGGGTTACCAATCCTACCCTTTACCACTTAGCCACATAGGACATCCTCAATGCATTTGAAAACATTGTGGCATGAAGAGAAAATGCTTGTTCTGATTGTCTTCTTTTTTCCGCATTGTTATATAAAGTTGGTCGGTTGTTTAAGATGAGAAAACAACGGCAAGCGGAAGTAATGTTGGTCCACGTAACAAATGGAATGTTTTCAGAATTTATAATCTTGTCGATTTTAAATCGATTTTCTTCTGAACGAATAAATTTCGGTGGATTTAATCTACAAATATACGTTTTAAGTTTACAGCTAGTGATTACATGTGACGGTTAGAGACATTCACCCTTCGAGCTTTTAAACACAACTTTTGTTATTTTTTTCTATATAAACTCAGGCTGTCATTTGGAACAGTGGAGATCAAGATCAGACTGCACTAAAATTACAGTCTGATCTTGGATCCGCACTATCCGCCAGTTAATTACTTATAAGGGAGGAATCTTGAAATTGCTAAGTTTTGTTTTTTTTTTTCTGATTGAAAGAGTCCCATTTCATTTACATAGAGCTTTCAGGGTCCAAGTGCTGTTTTACTATAGTTTAACCCTTAACCTGGTAAGCGCGACTTACTGATCCTTTGCGGACAGTGTAGATCAAGATCAGACTGCACAGAACGTGCAGTCTGATCTTTGATCTTCACTGTCCGATAAGGAGATATTTCCCCAAACATTAAGTTTGAAATAATATTATTCGAGTTTTGACTATCAACTTGAAAATTTTATGTAATTTTATTTAGCAGGATAAGGGTTAAAGTCTTGTGCGTTTTCTTCAAGGTTTTGTTCACAATGAATTTCTTGTGGATACAATGTCTATAAAATATCTAAGGACTTAATGTTATGCACTGAAATTCTTTTTCATTACCCAAGGATTTTCATGCTGAATACCCTTTTCAGTGTTCAAAGACTTGTGCTGAATTTCTATTCAGTATTTAAGGACTTTTGCTCTGAATTTCTAATTGAATGTTCAAGGACTTATGTACTGAATTTGTATTCAATATTTTAGGACTTTTGTACTGAATTTCTGTTTAATATTTCAGGGCTTATGTACTGAATTTCTTATTGAATGTTCAAGGACTTATGTACTGAATTTCTATTCAATACTTCAGAACTTACGTGCTGAATATCTTATTCAAGGACTTGGTATTGAATTCCTTATTCGATATACAAGGATCTTTGTTCTGAATTTCATATTTAATACCGAAAGACTTTTGTATGGAATTTCTCATTCAAAATCCAAGGACTTTTGTGATCACTTTCTAATTCAGTATATTGCAATGATATTGAGACGTTTGAAAGGAATTTCTGATGCAAAACGGAAGGACTTTTGTTCGGATTCTTTTTTAATTCAAAATACAAGGGCTTTTGTACGACTTTCTTATTCAATACCCCATGGACTTTTTTTAGTGTTTTGTATATTCATTATCCCAGGATTACTTTAACGACATTGCCTCGTTGGTGTCTCATTATGGTAAGTAGAATACTTATAGTCATTTTCAGTCAGTGCTTAGGTTGATTGGTTGATTGAATGGTGTTTTACGCCGCTTTCAACATTATTTCAGTCATATCACAGCGACAGCTCACATATTCATGTATTTCCTGGGTTCCACCATTACCAGGCTGGGGCTCTGAAGTGTCTTGCCGAAGGATACTCCCACGAAAAACCAAGTGGATCCAGTGAGGCTCGAACCCGGGCCTCCAGGTCACGAGTCCTACACTTTACCAATGAGCCACGCAGGAACCCGCGGTGCTTAGGGTGCAGATACATGTATTGTATTGCAATTTGACCTTTTACGAAACGACAAATTTTTTAACTGGACCAAATTCAAAGCATTTGCAGAGGACAAGTTAAATGTTGCTAAAATTATTATTTCTGTCTTTCACAGGATAGAAAACATTGTGGGAATCAATTTTGCGTTTGATATTGCTTTCAGTTTGAATAAATCCGAATTATGGTCGTTTGGTAAAGATTCAAGATATTGAGCCTAGGTGATATGGCGTGCAACACACGAAAAGGGGCCTTCGGACATATGCGTAAGTGTGTCGTCCCAGATCAGCCTGTGCAGTCCGTATTGACTAATCCGCGGCGACACTTTCCATTCTTATGTGATTTTCTGTTTAACGAAAGTCTACTGTATGACAAAATCTTATGTAGTCGTAAAGTGCCGTCTTGGACTGCGCAGGCTAATCCGAGACGACACTTTACGCAGATGTCAAAAGGTCTCATTTCGCAAGTTGCGGGCCATATCTGCATTCACAATAAAGCATCAACAGTTCGAGTCTCGAACTTCCGAGGACTCGGTTTTTCCAGGGTATTGCAAAAATCACGACAAAACCTCCATTACATTACATGTACATGTATTCTGTTATAGTACACAGGGTGTTCTAAAAGTATATATCACATTCCAAGCACTCGTATATCGTGAACTACAAATGGTAGCAACATGAAAAATGTACCATTTAAAGTAACAATAGCTGCTAAAAGCAAACAAGGCGCCTCTTAAAATGCAGCTAAATTTAAATCATACCATTTAAAAGTATGGAAATTATTGTGAAGATGACAATCGGTTATTGTACGGTTGGTCCATGTGTTAATCGCTGACAGAGAAATTAATTTCAAATTAGGTTAAAAGTTGCCAGGTCACTCTAATTTTTGTTTACTTTTTGCCTGGTCTTAAAATTTAATTTTCCGCCAGCGACTAACATCTGGACCGACCACTCAATAACAGATAGTCATCTTCAAAATATTTTCCATACTTTTGAATGGTATGATTTAAATTCAAATGCATTTTAACACCTGCATTGTCTTTTTGGCCGCTACTGGGTCTTTAACGTCTAAAAAGAATTTATTTGATAGAGGGACCGTGTATATATAGACATGTCCAATGTCTGCAGTTTCTTAAGTTTATCTGTACATGTTGTTCATGTATTCGTATACCATGAGATTAACGTATTTTCATTTCAACACGCTTTAGCGCCTCATCAAGTTCTAACCAGGAGGACCAGATGATGCCTTTCCACGTTCGGATGTTTTTATCGTGGCTGTACGGCCCGTTCAAACAGGCCGCAAAACAGCTGTTGTACCACCAGCCACCTTTGTAGAACCTTGCGCAATTACTTCGGGATCTGTCGTTATCAGAATCAAACGTACTAAACTGCATCCCCAAATGCTTGCCCATTAAAAAACGTGTATCTATAAGAGAGTCCCCGGCAGTTCCACTGTACTCTCGCACATGCAGTCTATATTTATCCTCTTCAGCCCCAACTTTAAATTCCTCATACATGGCAAATGCTGTATTTCCGTCAAAGTCCTCCATATCTATTCTTAATTGCATTGGTCTTGTCTTTGTCAACTTGTGTAGCAACTTGTTTCCTGCCCAAAATTCGCCGTCAGGACTCCCAAATCCGTGTTTATAATCTAACCAAGAACGATCAAAATTCACTGCACCGTCTTGACGTCTCATGAACACAATCCATCCACCGCCATCTGTGTCCTGGTCGCAGTAAACATTAACAGATGACATAATTACCTCTAGATAAAGAGTATAGACCCCACTTTTTGGCACAGTTGTACAATCTGTGTTGATAATCGGAACGGTAGTTATGTCGGGCTTTACAGGAATTGTTTGGGCTTTTATCAAATGCTCATCTATTCTATCGCTGATCGTAGTCATAAATGTAGTCATGTTGTTGCGAAGGTCTCGGTAAATATCAGAAATTTTGTCCTCGATCGATTCTTCTATTGATCGCAGTCGACTCTGTACTTCTCTATCTCTCTCACTAGCAACCTTTTCGCTCACCAGAATAGTGTCCACCATTGATTGCAGTCGACTCTGCAGCTTTCTATATCTGTCGTTATCCATTAGTTCTCTGGCTATATTCATCAAAGTCATGTTGTTGCGAATATCAGAAATATCATCCTCCATTGATCGAAATCGACTTTGCAGCTCTCTATCTCTCTCGTCATCCATTTGTTGCCTGGCTATGTTCATCAAAGTCATGTTGTTGCGAATGTCAGAAATATTGTCCTCTATCGACTGCAGTCGACTCTGTTGCTCTCTATGTCTCTCGTTATCCATGAGTTCTCTGGCTCTATTGATCAAAGTCATGTTGTTGCGAATATCAGAAATAATGTCCTCCACTGATAGCAGTCGACTCTGTTGCTCGCTACCTCTTTCATTAGCCACAATTCCACTCGCTGAAAAAGTGTCCTCCATTGACCGAAGTTGGTCTTGTAACTCTCGATTTATCTTTTTTTTTTCAGAAACAAATGCTTTGATCAAGTTCTGGTATTTTACTAACACGTTTGTACTGTTCACCTTTACCGTATCCTGCCTTCCGCCTTGGCTCGTCACTTGTAGGCAGCTTGTTTTATTACCAGATGTACACGGACCACAGGCTTCGATCGCTGATATATTGAGTCGGTTTGTCTTTTCAAAGAGTGCTGAAATATCCTCCCTGATGTAAGCCATCTCGGCTTTAAAGGTTTTGAAGTCTTGCCGAATTCGAAGCGCCCCATAATCAGTTGTGTCGGAGCACAGGAATGATATAACTGTCGTGAAAAAAGCAAATTGACACTTAATGATTTCCATAATGACATAGAACTTGCATGTAAATGTCCCCTGCTCTATACCACTTTAGAATGATTTTGATTGAACTGCGCCAAACAGTCGCGTGAAATTATGAGAAAGCACTGCAACAAGAGATTTGAAAGTTGATACACGCGCACCTGGCTGTATTTATTCTATGTGATTAAGGACTTTGAATAAGTTGTAAACATTCAAGGCTCGTGGAAGATATACAAAAAAAAAACCGGTTTAGGTTTGCTTGAACAAGGTGTTACTCCGGCTCACCTACTAATATCTTTCCTGGCTTTCACAATGTACTGGATGTACTGGATTGGAGCTTTCAGCAGTACCCTTTTTCCAAGAACACTTCTGCATGAACCGCACAGCCTAGCGTGGATTGAACCATGCTGTGACCTTTTCATCCCGGAGACTCAGGCACGATTCCTAGGAGCAGTTGCTACGCTGCTGCACACGTGTGGTCTTTATTTTGTTTTACCAGAGAGTCTGCGTATGTCAATTGCCAAGGTGATATCTATTATAATACGCTGCGTTGACTCACGGTCTTATCTTAGATCTACAGTGTTATTCTGACTAAAACAGTCCTAAACTTACATACCATTTATATGAGCCACGCTCTATGAAAAGGTATGCGCAAAAAGGTATCAACCCGGGGTCCGTATTCACCAACCATTCTTAAAGATATTCTTGGTCTTGTTCTCCAAAATTTTCGAAATTTGAAAGTAACACACCTTCTTATTGGCTAAACCATTTGGTTTAGCCAATCAGAAGTTGTGTTACTTTCAAACTTGGAAAATCTTGAAGAATAAGTCTAAGAACGTTCTTAAGAATGGTTGGTGAATACGGACCCTGGTCTGCCTGCGCAGTCCGCACAGGCTGACCTGGGCCGAAGTCTCATGCTATTGGTCAATTTTCTGCATGTCAAAGGGCCAGTCTACCTCATGATTCATTTGGTTGTTATACAAAATAAATTTTATGGATCCATAGCTATGTGGTGACCTGCTAGGTATAATTCATCATGGAGATGCATGAAGTCCTTTTTTTCGCCAAAGCATGGCTCGATTAAATTGTAGTTTGTTGTTTTATTAGCAGATTGAATATGCAAATCTGGACTATTATGGTATATATAATATGATGATAAAGTTGATGATAATGGTGATGGTGACGAGGACGAATAGACGACGATAATAATGATGATTATGATGATGATGATTTGTGGTTTTTGACGTAGCATTTACTCGTATTATTCTTATCATTATAATGAGCATGGTACTTGGTGTACAAACAATAGCTATACATGTACATCTTAAAAGCTGTCTGGTAGAGCTGATTTTAACCAACAAAACTTGCTGACTTGCTTTTCTAAAACATTATACGAGCCATGCTCTGTGAAAAGGGGGCTTAATTCATCTGCGAACAGTATCAACCAGGTCAGCCTGTGCAGTACTGCGCAGGCTGACCTAGGGCGAACCTTTTCGCTATTGGTCAACTTTCTGTATATCAATGGACCAGTCTACCTCATGATTCAGTTGGTTGTTAGACAAAATGGTTTTGCTGTATCCATTATCGTGTGATGTCTTGTTTGATATAATAAATCACGGAGATGCATTAAGCCCCATTTTGCCAGAGCATGGCTCATGATAATTAAAACATAAGTAACGTCCTTAAAAATATATGGTAATGCAAGAGCTTTTTATAAGGAGGTATGCTGAGGCATCAGAGAAGGGGGATACAATACGGCGAGCAGTGCCAAATTTTCCCAACCCTTAGGCTGCTAAGCGCAACTCGCTGACCTTTTGCGGACAGTGTAGGTCAAGATCAGACTGCACAGAACGTGCAGTCTGATCTTGGATCTACCCTGTCCGATAAGAAGATATTTTTCCTCCAAAAAAATAAGTTTGAAATAGCATTACTTGGGCTTTTACTATCGGTTAACCCTTGAAGCGAATTTCACTGTTTCACTTGCCTTTGCAGCCACTGTAGATCAAGATCAGACAGCACCTCTGTTTTCTTCACTGTCCGCTTTGCTAAAACACTCAGGGTCCGTATTCACCAACCATTCTTAAGAATGTTCTTAGTCTTATTCTCCAGAATTTTCAAAATTTGGAAGTAACACAACCTCTGATTGGCTAAACCAAATGGTTCTTAAGAATGTTTGCTTAACCCTGGACAAGAGCAACCTTGAAATTTCTCTTATTAGGGTCTCATTTCTCGAATTTAAATTTCCTCTGGGTTTATTAGGGTCTTATATCTCGAATTTAAATCCCCTCCGGACTTATTAGGTGCTTTAAATGCTTAACCCTTAAGCTGCTAAATAAAGGAAACAAAACTTTCATACCCAAAGTAAAAACCAATTTTTTTGCCATTCCATAGGTATCTTTGGTGGAAAATATCTCCTTATCGGACAGTGTAGATCCAAGATCAGACTGCACGTTCTGTGCAGTCTGATCTTGATCTACACTGTCCGCTAAAGGTCAGTGGGTCGCGCTTTGCAGCCTAAGGGTTCACACGGCGAAATTTCTGCGATTCTCATACGTGCAGGTGTCACGTCACTGTTTTTGGCTACATTGAAAATAGTGATAATTACTTTTTTTCCCTCGCTACTGCGCTTTTACTGGCGAGCCTAGAATTTTGCTTTTTGTTTCTATCAAATATATGTACGCTGGCCTACACAAGAAGTTTAAAAAGTTGGCACGTCGGCCGGATTGGTTTTAGCTATTCCACCTCAAAAAACAACTACTCCTGGTCACAGTGAAAAAGGGCGTTCCATGTTTTAGACATGTTCCTTTATGTGGTCACAGACACAAAATAGTTCCACAAGAAATAACAAATTTGCACCCGGTTTCTACAGAAATCATCAAATCAACACCAAATGTTTATTGTAGACCTGTCCTTCCATTTTCTCTGATAAAATTGTGCAGCATATGTGCTTGATGTAAAACTCTGATAGGGACTACTTTCGTCCACGAATCGGAAGCAGTGCGTAGTGGTGCGACACCTGAAGGACCTAGACACGTGACCGAAGTACCCATATGTACGCATATCGGAAGAAATAACTACAAACTTACAGATGTAACAAAATGACAATTTAAAGTACTGTTAAAATGCTAATTACACATGCAGTCAAAGGGATAATTACATGTACAGTCGAAATGATAATAAAATGTACAGTCAAACGGATAATTACATACTAGTATACGGCCAAAATGATAATTACATGTACGGTAAAATTATGTAATAACCTGTGTTAAGCAGCCACTCAAAGAACTGAGAAGAATGATAGGTGGCCGTTCAACACAATCATTTGCTAAGAACTCATAAAATTGGTTATTCAGTTTTGTCTCCTTAATCAAAGTGGTTGCATACACAAGTTTTTACAGTATTGTTGGTGGTCATTTTTCTCTTTTAGAAATGGATATAAGAATTTTTTTGTCCTACAAAATAACAGAGGTATTCTAATTAAGTTCATCGTGAATTCTCAGAACAATAGAGACTGCTGGCACCATTCAAAACATACATTTATTTAGATCTAATATTCAAAATGATGTCCATTTTGAGGTCGGAGGGCATTTACAGAGTCTGTTCATGAAATGTTCTTTCGCCGATTTGCACGCCTAAGTTATTATCAGTCTCATCTCTGGAACTATTGATGCCACCTAGGCGAAAAAAAAAGTCCTTGCCAAAATCGTCCACATGCAGAACTCAACTATTTGTCTGTTTTCGGAAATCTGGACGTCGCTAAACTTCAGATGATACATTGAAAAAGTTCGAAATTCCTTCCTGCGGGACCCCCAGAAATCAGGCATAAGAGCCGGCGTCCCGTTTTCTTAGCTGGGTACAAACACCCCTCCTCCTTGGATTTTGCGTGCCAGTTCAAAAAGGAACGACCTCCTGGTGGCTGCGTCGTAAACTTTGTACGAAATTGTCGTTGAACACGTGTCCAAGACTCGGGTTTGGCAAATTCTAGGACACAAAACGACTTTTCTTGTTCCGTAAACGGCATTACTGGATCTGAAAAGAGACAAACAAAAAAGCAGGATTAACAGAAGAAAGCTGGGTGATTTTAGCTTTTAAATGGTACCCGTTTCGTCTTACTACCGTTTGTTATTCACGATATACCAGTACCAGGAATGTTACATAAACTAATAATTGGGACGCCCTGTTATTTCAACCATATTTTTTGCACAACGTTTTGACAACTGTTGAGATATAAATAGCATATCTTTGATCAGATATAAGTAGTTGACCTATTTGCTCGGTTTGTACCTGTCCTTTGACCCCTGAAGTAGGTACATTTATGACATAAGAAATGTCTACTTGTGATAACAAGATTGATCTATGTTTCCCCATAGCAATTTTATAAACCTTAATTCGCTTGTAACATTTTTTCCAACTTTTTTTTTTTGACAGGTGCATGTAAAGATTTGGTTGTTATATGAATTTTTAGGAATATTTTAACTTGTTGTAAGAACAAGAATAAACCCTTTGCAACCCTACAAATTTTTACACTTGCCCATACTGAAAACATTTGCTTACAACAAATTACATGTACAATAAAATTAATGTGGCTTAACTGATGGGAACTGTCTCTGAAAAGAAAGAAAATACTAAGCAAAAGGGAGAAAATGCTGGCTATCAGCGTTTTGGCCTTTTCCCATATCGTTTTTAAACGTTTTCTGAAACATTCACCTACCATTCTTAAGAACATCCTTAGTCTTATTCTCCAGAATTTTCCATATTTGGAAGTAACACACCTTCTGATTGGCTAAACCAAATGGTTTAGCCAATCAGAAGTTGTGTTACTTTCAAAATCCAAAATTAAACAAAGAATGTTCTTAAGAATGGTTGGTAAATACGGACCGAGTTCTGCAGATCACTAGTTTGGTACAAGTTTGAGTCGAACGACATGGTGCTGCAGTTTTGCTTGGTTCTTGATACACTGTAGTTTACCTGACGATAAGATTTTAGACTTTTTCATGAACCTAAAGGAAAGCATTTGAGCTATGCTCTTGCAAAAGGGAGCTTAATGCATCTCTGTGATGCATGTTACCAAGCCAGTCATCACGTGATCATGGAACCATAAAGTGCATTGTGTCCAAGAACCGACTAATCATGAGGTGGAATGGTCCTTTGACATACAGAAAATTTACAAATACTATAGCGAAAAGTTTCGGCCCTGGTCAGCCTGCGCGGACTGCGCAGGCTGACCTAGGTCAATACTTTTCGCAGATGCATTAAACCCCCTTTTCACAGAGCATGGCTCATTTCTATACTACACAGGCTTTTCCCTGACCCCCTGTTTCTTTAAATTTGGACCCCAACATTTTCTTTATGACTCCCAAAATTTGAGTATTTGCCTTCTTTTATTCATTTGAAGGGCTTCAAATGACCACAATATAAGAGAGTCAAGGGGACAACTCTGGCGACATATTTAACGTGACTTATGTGATGAAATTTGTCTTTAAATAGGTAGAAAGCATCGTTGGAAAAGTAGAAAATGCTTGTTATCCCACAATGTTTTCAAAATATTCCCCCATGTGTCGTAAAACACTTGGCGTTTGGCTAAGGGTACAAAATGATTCTGTATTCATGAATAGTTAATATACATAGTACATCTGACATGCACTTAAAATGTTTTTCGTTATGAAAAGGTCAATATGTCATTTAGACTTCCATGTAATTTGTCAGCGACCCTTTACCCTCAACACAACCAAGATATCGGAATTCTGTCCGAGCTCGGGCTCGAAGTAGCAACCTCTAGGTTGCAGGCTCTGTCTAGCAACCTCTAGATTGTAGGTTCTGTCTGTAACCAAGAGTTGGTGGCTTGGCAATGTTCTGACTGTAAACTGACCCTTTACCAAACGAAAAATTTTAGACTTATCCAACTGAAAGGATTTGCAGAAGACAAAATATTATTGTGCCTCAAAAAATGAAATTTGTTTTAGAAGGGTAGAAAACATTGTTGGAAAAGAAAAAAATGTATTTTCTCCTTTTTCCACAATTTTTTCAAAGGGTTTTTGTTTTTTTTCCTCATTGTCATGAAAACTCGGGATGGTGTGGTTAAGAATTAAGTCTTGTCCGTCTTTACTATAAAGTAAAGAGTTGTACAGTATTCAGGAAGGACATAGCTCTGGGAGACAGTTTGAAGGCTGTACTGATTTACCAGACGACAAAATCTATTGCAGACGACAAAATGAAATGAAGCTCAAATGATATAATCTGTCTTTTAGAGGGAATAAAACATTGTAGGCAAAGGAGAACATGCTGGCGGGTTACAGCATTTTCTCCTTTGTCCGAAATGTTTGCAAAAGCCTTCTTCCGCGCGGATCGTTAGATTGTGGGATTGAGCGGTAAACGGGGTCAAGGGTTAACCGATATGCAGGGTTCAGTTTTGGGCTGTCATCTGAAATAAATGAGTTCACTTGTTTTCTTGGGTGCACGATCTTGATGCTTTTGTGGTGACGAAATACTTAATTCATTTAAGGATATTTTTGCTTTGAATTAATTTTGCTTTGATGTTCTGATGTCGATCATGAAAGGGTAGGATTATTTTTTCTGTATTTTATACATGTATTACTCGTATATACCCATAAGCTATATTTTGTATTTCGTTTGCACACGTATAAAGGGGATATTTTGTTATTTAAAGAGTAATTTATCTCTTTATTTCTTCCCATACATCTACGTTGTATCTTGTCGGTAGATATCATTTGTGGTGAAGACAACTTTAACCCTTTACCACATAATGCAAAGTTTTAACAACCCCGAAGAAGAAGGCTTTTGAAAACTGGTTACTAGCATTTTCTCCTGTTTCCACAGTCTTTTCTCTTTTTTTTCCTAAGACCATTTGGGTCATATTTAAGACGTTATCTTTAAATACGTTAGATTTGGATTTTTTCGTTTTCGTCCATTTTTTTTGGACTTGAGAACAGGGGGTCGCTGGTTCGATCCCTGGCTCGGACAATTGTTCTCCGAGGATTGATGATAGTCATTGCGACAGGATTCCGCATGATTCCTCTCTCACCGTTGATCATTGTTTTGACGTTGGTTATGTGGGAAAGCCGCCAGTGGCTTGGAATGATTGTGCGTAGTACTAGTAATTACTCACGGTAATAAAAGAAACTCCAGGAAAGCATGGATATGCGCATTGGCCGTCGCGATGTAACCGAAATAATGTTGAAAACGGCGTTAAACACCATACAATCAATCATTCAAAAAATAAATCGTTTGGTAAACGGCTAATGACTATCCAGCACACAGGATATAAAGGAGGTTCCTTTGAGATTTTTATAGCCGCCATCTTAGTCGATGGTCCTGCATGGTTCAGTGGTAAAGAGTAAGAGTCGTAACCTGGAGGCCTCGGGTTCAAGCCTCACTGGACGAACTGAATTTTTCGCTGGAGGGTCCTTTGGCAAGACACTTCAGCCTTGTAATGGTCAAACCCAGAAAATAAATGGATACGGATATGTGAATTATCGACGTGATATGACTAGAATAATGTTAAGGCGGCGTAAAACAGCATTCAATCAACCGATCTATCTTGCTGGGTTACCGGCATTCTCCCCTGCCCAAGGGTCGTTGGAAATCTGATCTACATGTATTTGGTAAAGGGTCACTGGGTCATTATACCGCTGCCCTCTAATTCTGTCGGATATTTAGAAAGTTCAAAGCCAAAGTTTATTTTATTTAAGTTTACTAGTATCATACATACTTATTAACTGTTTACCAGGTGGCTGAATCCTAGAGTTATCAAAATTAAAAGCGTTTGCAGACAACAAATTCAATGTGACCCAAATCATGGAATTTGTTTGTGAAAGGGTAGAAAACATTGTGGGAACAGCTTTCCACCATCTTCTATTTTACTACAATGTTTTCTGAATCTTTTTATTTTTGCCAAGGGTGGTTAAAACTGGAGATTTTGTAGTAAAGGGTTATGTTAACTTCAAAGACAATGGCCGCAGTCTAGCCACTTCAAAAATCTTTTCCTCCCTGCAAGGAGACCGCACTTGAAAAAAACATTCACGTTAGCAAAAATATTTGAACCATGTTTTGTGAAAAGGGAACTTATTACATCTACGAAAAGTATCGATTCAGGTCAGCCTGCGCAGTCCGAGGATGACCTGGATCGAGACTTTTTGCTTTTGACCAATTTTCTGTATTTCAAAGGACCATTCTACCTCATGAATCAGCCGACTGTCAGACAAAATGGATTTTATGGATCCATAATTATGAAATGACTTGCTTGGTATCAGGCATAACAGAGATGCATTAACCCCTTACTGCACAATGACGCCTTTTGACGCCCCTAGGAAAGAAGCCTTTTGAAAACATTGTGGGAAAAGGAGAAAATGCTGGTAACCAGCATTTTCTCCTTTTCCCACAATGTTTTCTTCCTGATAAAAGAAAAATTGCACCATCTGAGCCACATTGAAATTGTCGTCTGCAAATGCTTTCAATTTGGACAAGGCTATAATTTTGTCGTCTGGTAAAGGGTTAAGCCCCCTTTTGCCAGAGCATGGCTCATTTGTTTTATTTTTTTCGTTTTCATGGGTGGTGTTTCGGGCGCGTAGCCAGGCGGAAGCCCGGGCTTTAACATTAACCATCAAAACATCAAATAAACGAAATGCGCCTTCTCAATCAGGAAAAAGGACCATATAAGATTCTTCTTGATTTAAAAATTGCTTTTGCTATAACATGAAAATTAAATAGCAGACAATGTAGATCTAGGATCAGACTGCACGCTCTGTGTAGTTTGATCTTGATCTACATTGTCCGTAATATGCTGTCTGATCTTGATTTACATTGTCTAATAAATTGACAAATTTGTCCCTTGGTAAAGAGTTAAAATTGTCATATGCCAATGCTTTCAATTTGGACACTTCTAAAATTCTGTCATTCATTAGGCCTAAAAAGTAAGGGGTTAACCCTTTACCACACAATCCCGAGTGTTAAGGACCCTGGAGAAGAAGGCTTTTGAAAACATTGCGGGAAAAGGAGAAAATGCTGGTAACCAGCATTTTCTCCTTTCCCCACAGTGTTTTCTACCATATCAAAGACTGCAATAATCATTTAAACTACATTGATTTTGTCGTCTGCAAATGCTTTCAATGTCCTCAAGTCCAAAATTTTGTCGTTTTGTGGAGAGTTAATCAGATTAAAATAGAATTTAGAATTTATCGGATCATTCTTTTTTTCCCCTTAGACTTGTAGAACATACTTTTAGAATCTCTAAAAGTTCCGATATCTCGAAAGGTTATATGGGTATAAATATAAACAAACTGCACTGGGCGACTGTCATAATCAGTCTGATAAATATTTACTTACTTTTTGCCTGTTGAACCCTTTACCAAATGACAAATTTTTGGACTTGTCCAAATTCAAAGTTAAATATGGTTTAAGTGGTGGATTTGTCTTTGAAAAGGAAGAAAACATTGTTGAAAAGAAGAAAATGCTGGTTACCAGCATTTTTTTTTTTCCCAACGATGTATTTAAGGGCGTTTTTTCTCAGCGTCATTAAAACTCGGGACAATGTGCAAAAAAGGTTAAATTATGACGGGAAATAAATCTTGATATACATCTCTTGTTTACTACGAGCTGGCCCTCAGGTGTGGTTTGTGAATTACTCAGCCATTCAGTTATTTCAATAATGACAGACTGTGTTTAGATCTTTCGCTGTTCAAAACGTCAAACGACATTTCTCGTGGGAGAAAACGTGCGACAGTCTACAGGTAACGGATAAATATAGGTCAGGTGTGTTGGGGGCTTGGGAAATTAAAAGTTCGATCAAATTAGTGATATTTAACGTAAACTTTTCGTATTTGGAACGTTTACTAATCCGTGACTATTTCGTGTGTTGACTGGATATTGATCGGCGACCATTGTATATCTAGATTGATTAGAGTGAAGCTGAAGATCGGATTAGTAACACCTGTTTGTACCGTGGACTAGTGATAACGAGGGATGAATCATGACCTGTAATTCGGGAAGGGGGAAATATGGCAACCACCTTGAGTTATGATAGTGCAGAGGAAGATTGGGATCTGAACGCGTTATACCACATTAATCTACAGTTAGAATCTTATTTGAAAATGGTAGGGAGCCATCTGTTTTAAATTCTTATCTACAAGCGATGTGTGTTTTTAAATGGAAGAGGATTCCTGTTCAACCTATCGGTATCTAAACCCTTAACCTGCTAAATAAAAGAAATGAAATTTTCAAGTCGATAGTAAAAACCGAAATTTTCCTACTTCCAAGTTAGTTTTTTTTTTTTTTTTTTTCGGAGGAAAGATATGTTCATATTGGACAGTGTAGATCTGTGCAGTCTAATCTTGATCTACACTGTCCGCAAAAGGTCATTGAGTAGACTAGCGCTTAGCAGCCTAGGGGTTAACGCTTTATCAAACGCTTCACCGAGTTAATATAATAATATGGTCAGTGTAGATCTGTGCAGTCTGATCTTGATCTACACTGCCCGCAAAAGGTCATTGAGTAGTGCTTAGCAGCCTAGGGGTTAACGCTTTATCAAACGCTTCACAGAGTTAATATAATAATATGGTTATAATCCTTATCCTGCCGAATTTAGGAAGTTGACAGTAACAGTAAAAAGAAATTGTTAAATCTTGATACTGGGTGGGCTTTACATTACCCAGACTACTGATAGAGCAGCAGAGAGTGTAAACAAAAGAAAGATCAGACAGCATGTTTACCAGCATTTTCTCCTTTGCCAACAACGTTTTCTCGAAGCCCGTCTTAACTGGTTAACCCTTAACCAGCTATATAACTAAAACGAAACTTTCAAGTCGATCATGATGGTAAAAATCCAAATATTGCTATTTCAAGTTATTTTGGAGGAAAAAAATACCTCCTTGTTGGACAGTGTAGATCCATTCTGTGCAGTCTGCACTGTCTGCAAAATGTCCTTGAGTCGTGCTTAGTAGTCTAAGGGTTAAGTCAGGGTGTTACAGCTTGAGATTGTGTTGTAAAGGGTTAAGTTTGGTAAATTTAGCCACAGAGTTGATGACGGGGACAATTTGTAGCAAGGCAAACAGGCACAATAAATGCAATTTCAAAGCTGTTTTACCAATATTTTAGTTGCAAACATGTAAATCCAAGATAATCCCAAGATTATTAGACACTATTAGACACTATGTGCTAAGTCATCCGAAGTAGTGTTGAGGGGTCAAAAGGTTAAAACTTGTCTCTGTTTTCTATACATGCTATAATGGAAAATGAAAAAAAAATGCCACTTTTCCATGTGTAGAGTCGATATTATAAACCTTGGATTCTCCCCTAAAAGGCAAGAAAACATTGGGGGGAAAAGAAGAAAAAATGCTGCTAACAAGCAGTTTCTGTGTTTCCAACAAGGTTTTCTTATTATCCTTTAACAGACAAGTTTCATCATTTGAGCCATGTTAAATGTCTATTTGTTGTTGCCCACAATTGCTTTTTAAATTGGACAAGTCTAATTCTTGTCCTTTAGTAAAGAGTTGAATAATTCCAGGCCTTGTACCATGAAAACTTTCAACTCTTTACCCAATGAAAAATTTTGGGACTTGTCAAAATTCAAAGCATTTGCAGACGTAAAATTATAGTGTGGCTTATATGATGAAAATTGACAACCATGAAGGTAGAAAACATTTTGGAAAAAGGAGAAACTGATAACAACCAACCTTTTCTCCTTTTTTCTACAAAACAAGTCATGTGCTGGAATTTTCAAAAGCCCTCTTCCTCAGGGTTGCAGAAACATCCAATTCCGTTAAAGAGTTAAAATTGCTCATGGTTAGGCACTATTATAGGTAATTGGTAATTCACAATGGTAATGCAGTGGTAATTGCCTTGTTATAAACTTTAATGAGGAACACATGCTGTTCAATTTATTATCTAACCCTTTATCACACAATCCTGCCTTTTAGCAATCTGAGAGAGAAATCTATTGAAAACACTGAGAGAAAAGGAGAAAATGCTGGTGACCAGCATTTTCTGCTTTTCCCGCAATGTTTTCTACTCTTTCACACACAGATCTAAATACTTGAGCCACATTTAATTTGTTGTCTGAATGTCTGTAAATGCTTTCAATTTGAACCAGGCAGTCCTAAGAATTTGTCATTTGATAAGTTAACTGTTTTCCAATGTCCAGTTTGAGACAAGCCTACATTGTTTCCTCCACTATCACACAGATATCCAGTCCTTTGGGTCCAGGCACAACTGAGTTGTAGTGTATAAAATTTCATGCTTCTTACACTTAATCACAAAATTTTGGACTTGTCCAAATTGAAAGAACTTGCAGACGACAACATAAACATCACTCAAAAATCAGAAAATGATGGTTACAGTTATTTTCTCCTTTTCCAACAGTATTTTCAAATGGCTTCTTCCTCAAGGTCCATAAAACTCGGAATTGTGTGGTTAAAGGTTAATTGGAATAATAGAAAAATTTGGCTTGTAATAAAGAGTTGATGTGTTCACAGTGTTTTCCACCCTCTCACAGACAACTCTGCCATTTCAGCAACAGCTTAACCCTTTACCACACAATCCCGACTTTTAACAACCCTGAAGAAGAAGCCCTTTGAAAACATTGTGGGAAAAGGAGAAAATGCTGGTAACCAGCATTTTCTCCTTTTCCCACAATGTTTTCTACCCTATCAAGGACAAATTTCATCATTTGAGCCAACTTTGATTTGTTGTCTGCAAAAACCTTCAATTTGGAGCAATCTAAAATTGTGTCGTTTGGTAAAGAGTTATAATGTTGTCAGCGAATAGAGTTTGGACTTATAGTCTTTCTCTTCCTCCCACAATGTTTCGAAAGCCGTCTGTGTCAGGGTCCTGAAAAGACGGGATTGCTAAGTAAAGGATTTAACCCTTTACAGAATGATTAAATTTTAGACTGGTCCAAATTGAAAGCATTTGCAGATGACATATAAAATTCAGCTTAAATGATGGTTATTGTCTGTGAAAGTGTAGAAAACCTTGTGGGAAAAGGAGAAAATTCTGGTTAACAGCATTTTCTCCTTTTCTCTCATGGCTTTCGAAAGCCTTTTTCCTCACAGTTGTTAAAACTTGGGATTGCGTGGCAAAGAGTTAACTCTTTCAGAGTGAAATATATAAACTAGACCTCTTCTAATGGCTGAAAAAACAATCCAGTGCAACTTGGAGAGGTTTTTAGCTCCTAGGCATGTCTAAAGAAGCAGACAGTACAGATCCAAGATCAGGCTAAACATTCTGTGCAGTCTGATCTTGATCTGTGCCATCTGCAATGGCCTCTATTTTGGTACTGAAAGGGTTTAGAATGACTCAATACAAGTGACAGGTGTAATTTTCTCTGAGAGAGGAACAGATTAGCCACAAATTATCTTTTTATGCAGATGTCAGTTTTATCACTTACCAAAGTTTAACTAAAAAATTCAAAAGTCTTTACCAAATGACAAAATTTCAGACTTGTCCAAACTGAAAGAATTTGCAAGCGACATAATAACTTCCACTCAAAAATTGATATTTGTATTTGAAAGGTTAGAAAACATTGTGGGAAAAGGACAAAATGCTGGTTACCAGCATTTTCTCCTGTTCCCACAATGTTTTTAATAGTCTTCTTCCTCAGGGTTGTTAAAAGACGGGATTGTGTGGTAAAGGGTTCAACCTGTCTGTCAAATTTAAAAATCATTTGCAGATGTGATTCATATGTTAGAATTTCTTTCAAAGGGCAGCGAACATTATGGGGAAAGGAGAAAATTCTCTTTGCACAATATTTACAAATGCCTTTTTTTCAGAGTCGTTTAACTCCTTACAGCATGAGAAAAATATCAAACTCTCCAAATTGAAAGCATTTCATTTTGCAGACGAAAATAGAACTGTGGCTCGAATGATGGAATTTGTCTTTGAAAGGGTAGAAACCATTGTGGGAAAAGGAGAAGATGCTGTTTACCAGCATTTTCTCCTTTTCCTACAATGTTTTCAAAAGTTTCTTCTTCAGGGTTGTTAAAACTCAGAAGATTGTGTGGTAAAGAGTTAAATTAATAACTCGTTACCCAACAAGAACATTTTAGAGTAGTTTGAATTGAAAGTCTTTTCAGACAGCAGTACAAATGTGACTTAAGAATTGAAGTTTGTTTTGGGACAGATGGAAAACATTTTGGGAAAAGGAGAAAATGCCGGTTTCCAGCATTTTCTCCTTTTCCCACATTGTTTTCCAAAGCTTTCTTTCTCATGGTTGTTAAAATTTGTGACTGTGTGGTAAAGGATTAATTCGGGGGGCGGGGGGGGGGGGGGCTCAAAGCTAATAGATACAAAGCATGACATTTGGCTGAAGAATTTGAAAAAAATGTTTCAGGATTTATCTTTTCTTCTGTGCAAACCACAGATCTTATCTTTCCTTCAAGGATAGTTGGCATTGAAACAAAACACGTACCAGTAATTTAGCCATTGCCTTTGAAAATTGTTATATTAGTCTCCAAACTAAAGTACAATGAAGGTCATACAAGTCTGAGTTAGCTGGTTCGAACCCCAACTTGAGGATTGATGTTAGTTATCGTGACAGGATTCATTCCTCTCTCACTACTGATCATTATTTAAAGGATGGTGATGTGGGAAAGCAGCCAGTGGCTTGGGAAGAATATTGTGTGAAGTACTGGTAAAAGAAATTTCAGGAAAGCATGGATAGGTGCACTGGCCACCACAGTATACAGCTGTAACTGAAATAACATTGTAAATGGCATATTAACTCTTACCAAATGACAAAATTTTGGACCAGTCAGAATTCAGTCTTTGCAGATGACAAAATAAATGCGAATCAAAAATTGAAATTTGTTTTTGGAAGAGTAGAAAACATCATGGGAAAATGAGAAAATGCTGGTGACCAGCATTTTCTCCTTTTCCCATGATGTTTTCAAAAGGCTTCCTCTTCAGGGTCGTTAAAACTCATGATTGTGTGGTAAACACCATGCAATCAACCAAACAAGTCTGAGAATTTTTGTGCTAAAATGATTGAATAAATTTGGTTGTGGTGGGTTCTCAATTGAACTTTCTCAATAGACAACTCCGTTCCCACATTAGTCCCTCCATTTCCCTTGCATCACTGCACCACATCATAGCATTAGCAACGGTTAGGGTTGCAGGAATTAACCCATTACCACACAATCCCGACATTTCAACGACCCTGAGAAAGAAGCCTTTTGAAAACATCGTTGTAAAAGTAGAAAATGCTGGTAACCAGCATTTTCTCCTTTTCCAACAATGTTTTCTACCCTTCCAAAAACAAATTTTAATTTTCCGGTCACATTTATCTTGTCGTCTGCAAATGCTTTCAATTTGCATGAGTCTAAAATTTTGTTGTTTGGTAAAGAGTTAATCAAAGAGGATTGCCTCTAACCCTTCACCAGTCCCGAGACACCGAGGAGAAAGGTTTTTGAAAACATTGCCGTAAAAGGAGAATATGCTTGTAACCAGCATTTCTCTTTTTCATGGCGTCCTGCATGGCTCAGTGGTAAAGTGTAGGACTCGTGACCTGGAGGTCCTAGGTTCAAGCCTCACTGGATCCACTGGGGTTTTCGTGGGAGTGCCCTTGGGTAAGACACTTCAGAGCTCTAGCCTAGTACTGGTAAAACCCAGGAAATACAGGAGTATGTGAGCTGGTGCTGAGATATGACTAAAACATTGTTGAAAGTGGCCTAAAATACTATTCAATCAATTAACTCTCTTTTTCACACTGCCTTTTATACCATATAAAAAAAAAATCATGCCATTTTAGCTTAACCCTTTACCGAACGACAAAATTTTAGACTTGTTCAAATTGAAAGCATTTGCAGACGACAAAAGAAATGTGACTCAGAGATTAAAATTTGTTTGGAAAGGTTAGAAAACATTGTGGGAAAAGGAGAAAATGCTAATTACCACCCACAATGTTTTCAGAAGGCTTCTTCTTCAGGGTCTTTAAAACCCATGATTGTGCGGTAAAGAGTTAAACTTTTTTGTCATCTTCAAAGGCTTGTAGCCAGCATATGTCTTTTTCCCCACATTGTTTTCTATCATATAGAAAGAAATCATTCCATTTTAGCTAAATCTTATTTGTCGTCTGCAAAGGCTTTGATTTTGGTCAAGTCTAGAATTTTTGTCATTTGCTAAAGAGTTAAAGCACCTTTCTTATCTATAGTTGAATTTGCTGCCAGTATACGAGAATATATCAACATCAGGGTTTGTATTCACCAACCATACTTAAGAATGTTCTTTGTCTTGTTCTCCAGACTTTTCTACATTTGAAAGTAACATAACTCCTGATTGGCTAAACCATTTGGTTTAGCCAATCAGGAGTTGTGTTATTTTTAAATGTAGAAAATCCTGGAGAGTAAGATTAAGAATATTCTTGAGAATGGTTGGTGAATACGGACCCAGATTGTTCAAAACATGCAGTCTTAATTTTGATCCACAATATCCACTTTGCTGAGACATGCTATAGGACCAGAGTATTAACACTTTACCAAATGACAAAAATTTACACCAGCCCAAAGTCAAGGCATTAGCAGATGACAAAATAAATGTGGCTCAAAAATTGAAATTTGTTTTTTGAGAAGGGTAGAAAACATTGTGGGAAAAGGAGAAAATGCTGGTTACCAGCATTTTCTCCTTTTCCCACAATGTTTTCAAAAGCCTTCCTCCTCAGGGTCGTTAAAATTCAGGATTGTGTGATAAAGGGTTAATATTCCCAGACTGAAAGTGTCTGTTGGGTTTACTGGGCGCTTTTTGAGTTGAAATCATCCTTTAGAGTGCGGGGAGGGGGTGTGGGGGGACGAACAGACATCTTCAGTCTAGAAATAAGACCAAAGTAATTGCAATTTCAAGGTTGCTCATGTCCAGAATGTCTCAGAAAAGGGAACATAGTAGATTAAAGATAAGGCTGCACATTTTGTGTAGTCTGATCTTGATCTACACTGACTGAATAGGCAACTATAGTTATGAAAGAGGCTTTAGGTGTAAATACAAGTGGTAAAACTTGAGTCACAACAGATGTAAAATGGATGAGTATGACCCTTTCCCACACAATCTGAGTTTCAACGAGGTTTAGGGCTTTTGGGAAAAGGAGATAATTCTGCAGGTAACCAGCAATTTTTCCTTTTTCCACACCTTTTTCTAGTCTTTCAGAATCAATTTCATTTATTTGATCCGCATGTAATTTGTTGACTGCAAATGCTTTGAATTTAGTGTAGTTCAAAAGTTTGTCATTTGGTATAGAGTTAACCCTTAGGCTGCTAAGCGCAACTCAAGGACCTTTTGTGGACAGTGTAGATCAAGATCAGACTGCACAGAAGGGACAGTCTGATCTTGGATTTGTGCTGTTTGTTTAGGAGATATCTTTCCCTCATAAATAACTTAGAAATAGCAAAATAATTTGGGATTTTACTATCTGCTTGAAAGTTCCATTTTATTCATTTAGCAGGATAAAGGGTTAACCCTTTACCACACAATCCCGACTTTTAATGACTCTGAGAAAGAAGCCTTTTGAAAACATTGTGGGAAAAGGAGAAAATGCTGGTAACCAGCATTTCCCCGTTTCCAACAATGTTTTCTACCTTATCCAAAACAAATTTCAGTTTTTCAATCACATTTATATTGTCGTCTGCAAATGCTTTCAAGTTGGACCAGTCTAAAATTTTTTCGTTTGTTAAAGAGTTAAACCACTTTAGTATTGTCTGCAAAATTTGAACAAAAGCCCCATAAGGCATTTGGTAAACTGATAGGGCTTATCAGTGTTCAGAATCAGTTTATTTCCTCTAGTGGGCGTGGGCAGAGATCAATATCAGTAAAAGTGACACTTACAGGTTGAAATACAGGTAAAAACAGTGCACAACTGTCAGCCTCGGGTGATAAATCTGCCATTTTGTGTAATTACACCAGTGTAACTTGAATGTAAACGACCAGTAAAGGTGATGGCTTTTCCTGTAAATGTCCTTCATCTGATCAGATGACAAAATTGTAGACTTGTCAGTTTTCTCTGAAAGCACGTGTGGACCTCAAATTTAAACCTTTACGATACAATTCCAACTTTAAATGACTCTGAGGAAGAAAATTCCATAAAACATTGTAGGAAAAGCACAAAATGCTGGTTACCAGCATTTTCTCCTTTTCCCACAATGTTTTCTAGCCTTTGAAAGGCACATTTTATGTTTTGAGTAACATTTGAAATGTCGTCTGCAAATGCTTTCAATTTGGACAGGTCTAGAATTTTGATGTTTCCAACATTTTGGATGTTTCCAAATTGAAAGCATTTGCAGACGACAAATTAAATGTGACTTAAAAATTGAAAATTGATATAGAACGGGTAGAAAACATTGTGGGAAAAGGAGAAAATGCTGGTTACCAGCATTTTCTCGTTTTCCCTCAATGTTTTCAAAAGGCTTCCTTTTTAGGGTCGTTAAAAGTCGGGATTTTGTGGTAAAGACTTAAACTCTTTCACTGCCTAAAAAAGAAATAAAATTTTATCAACAGCAACAAAATACAATTCTTGCTGCAGGATAAAGAGACAGTTTTGCCATAGTCTAGAATAAAGTAGTGGACAGTGTAGATCAGGGATCAGGGTCCTTATTCAACAACCATTCTTAGTCTTATTGTCGAGAATTTTCTAAATTTGAAAGTAAGACTTCTGATTGGCTAAACCATTTGGTTTAGCCAGTCAGAAGTTGTCTTACTTTCAAATTTAGAAAATCTTGGAGAGTGAGACTTTCTCACATTATGTGAGTGATTAGTGAATACGGACTAAGACTGCACATTCTGGGCAGTCTGATCTTCATCTACACTGCCCACAAAAGCTTCAGTGGTAAGGAAAGGGCATTGTGGCTCAAATGATAAAAGGTAGAAAAAATGATGATATAGAGCTAGTAGCAAGCTTTTCTTCTTTTCCTGCATGCCCAAGTGTAGCTCAAATAATGATTTCTGTCTTTGATGGGGTAGAAAACATTGTGGGAAAAGGAGAAAATGCTGGTTACCAGCATTTTCTCCTTTTCCCACAATGTTTTCAAAAGCCTAATTTTTCTCTGGTTTGTTAAAGTTCCCGACTGTGTGGTAAAGGGTTAACCCTTTACCACACAATCCCAACTTTTAATGACCCTAAAAAGGAAGCTTTTTGAAAACATTGTGGCAAAAGGAGAAAATGCTGGTAACCATCATTTTCTCCTTTTCCCACAATGTTTTCTACCCGTCCCATAGCAAATGTCAATTCTTAAGTCACATTTTATTTGTCGTCTGCAAATCCTTTCAATTTGGACTAGTCTAAAATTTTGTCGTTTGGTAAAGAGTTAAGCTGCAAGTCTGTGAGATGATTTAGGCAATGCAGAAAACAGATGTTTGAAATTCAATTAGGTAGATATTTTGTACATGCAGTTATCCCTTAAAGTGCTTTTCCCAACTATATTTACCCTTACGGGAAGTGCAAATCAAGATCTGACTGCACAAAACATGCAGTCTGATTTTTTATCTACGATGTTCACTTTGCTTAGACATTCCGGACTAGAAAAACGCTTTCAGTGCAATTATTTGGGTCTTTTTCCTGGACTGAAAGTGTCAGTTTGTTTTTTCCGGCACTATAAGGGCGATGTAGGTAGGCGTGTGGAAAACAACAAGGTGTATCTGTTTGTGTGAATTACACAGAGCTACTGGTTTTGGGATGGAATTTTTAACACTTCAAGTGCTAAGCACAGCTTGTGTTACCTTTGGAGAGAGACAGTGTAGATCAGGCTCAGACTGCATAAAGCATGCAGTCTGATCTCAATCTGCACTGTCCACTACAATGTAGCTAATTATGGCTAAAAGACCTCAAAATTACAGTATATCTTGTCTCAATTTAGAAGGCTTTTTGTACTGCATAGGTTTGAACTCTAGGAGTGCCAATCGCAACTAAAGTTGTCTTTATTGAGAGTTCAGATAGTGAAGATCAAGATCTGACTGCTCAAGGTGGTCTGTTCTTTAAACTAGGCAGGGGTACCAGATCAGACTGCAGGGTCCTGCTTGGCTCAGTGATTAAGTGTAGGACACATAACCTGGAGACCCTAGATTCAAGCCTCACCGGAATCAGTTTTCTGTGGGGGAGTGTCCTTGGGCTAGAAACCTCAGAGCCAAAGCCTGGTACTGGTGAAACCTAGGACAAACATAAATATGTGCCACGATACGACTGAAATAGTATTGAAAGCAGCATTAAAGACCATTCATTCAATCAATCAATCAGTCAATCAATCAATCAATCAATCAGATCAGAATTTTAAAAAAATGTAGCAAGAGGAGTAAAATGCTTTTCACCAACATTTTCTCCTTTTCTCACAGCTGGTCAAAGATAATTGCTTACATAATACATGTAGCTGATTTTATTTGTTGTCTGTTAATGCTTTCAATTTGGAAATGTCTGAAGTTTTTTGCCTGGCTAATGTATCGATTACATTGCACAAGATATTTGATATTTTATTATTCCCCCCACCTACATAGTAGAGGGGTTATACTGGTTTCACCATGTCTGTCTGTCCATCTATCCATTCATCCATTCATCCGTCCTTCTTTTCATTTTCATGCTCTTTCTCAGAAGCTGTTTGATCTAGGACTCTGAAACTTTTGCATGCAAGTGTTCCTCATGATCCAAGAAGGTGCCCTATTGTTTTTGGGTAGCATGGATCAAAGGTAAAGGTCACAGGTGAACTTTGTTTTCTCTAATTGTGCTGCTTCAGTGGCAAGGTGTGGTGGGGGGGTATTTGTCCGCTTTGCAACAGTTTTAGTTTTTTTTCTGTTTTGGGTTACCAGCTGGGTTAGGGTTTCATGCTTTACAACACAATTCTGACTTTTATCAACCCTTCTGAAAATGGTTTTTGAAAACATTGTGGGAAAAGGAGAAAATGCTGGTAACCAGCATTTTCACCTTTTCCCACAATGTTTTCTACCATTTCAAGAGAAAATTGCATCATTTGCACCACATTTGAAATGCTTTCAGTTTGGACAGATCTAAAATTTGTTTTTTTGTTAAAGAGTTAAGGAAAATTTGAGTCACAGTTGGTTTGTTGGCTTGTATTATTTATATCGCTACAGATACTTTCAACTTTATTTACAGTTACCAGGTGGGGGAACTGACATGACCTTGAGCGAGCTCCAGGAAATGGCTGCAAGACAACAGCAGCAGATAGAATCTCAACAACAAATTCTGGTTGCTAAGGAACAGAGACTGAAATACCTCAAGCAACAGGAACAAAAACAACAACAACTAGCATCGGAGAACGACAGATTGCGAAAGTTACGAGATAAAGTTGAAACCCAAGAGATGAAGCTGAAGAAACTGAGAGCTCTAAGAGGTCAGGTGGAACAACAGAAGGCCAGTAATGGAAACTTGAGTAAGTGATCAATTTTTTTTTTTACTACAAAAGGTATTCATTTTGTTTGTTTGGTGTTTATTACTTCAACACACAATCCCGAGTTTTAACAACCCTACAAGAGAAAGCTTTGGTAACCAGTATTTTCTCATTTGTCCACAGATCGATCAGTGTCCATCGTCTGACATGTGTCATCCAGGCATCAAAAATTAGCTTATGTGCACTGTAGAGGTTACATGTTCAGTTTGATACTCATGAAACTTGGTCAGCATGTTTGTCTAATTCAAGTTTGAAATTTGGCCATGTCGGGTCAAAAGCTAGGTTAAATCGGTGAATCTTGAAAAACCTTGTGTGCACTCTAGAGACCATGTTTTCAGTCAGATGGTCAAGAAACTTGGTCAGAATGTTTGTCTTGATGATATCTTGGATAAGTTTGAAATTGGGTCATGTCAGGTCAGAAAGTAGGTTACTAGGGTAAATCTTTGATAAACCTTATGTGCACTCTAAAGGCCACATTTTCAGTCCAATAATCATCAAAATTAGAATGTTTATCTTGATTACATCTAGTACAAGTTAAAAATTGGGTCATGTCAGGTCAAAAAGTAGGTCACTGGCACTCATGTATTTTACATGGTCACAACCAGGATCTCTTTAACTTTATAGATCTTAGGTGAGTTTACACAGGTGAGCGCTTTAGGGCCAATGGCCTTCTTATATACTAGTACTAGGTTACAGAGGGTAAAGCTTATTAACCCTTTCCCAAACGACAAATTTTGGACTGGTCCAAATTGAAAGAGTTTGCAGACGACAATTTAAAATTTGATGAAAACGGCAGGAAGTTCTCAAAAAGGGTAGAAAACACTGTGGGAAAAGGAGAAATTGCTCGTTACGAGCAATTTCTCCTTTTCCCACAGTGTTTTCAAAAGACTTGTACTGCAGACATGCAAAACCAGGGCTTGTTTGGGAAAGGGTTAAAAACCAAGTGCCTGTGAATATGTCTCTGAAAGAGTGGCTGGTCAGTGTCTATATAGGAAATGATGAAAGCTCATCCCTAAAGCTATGATGTAGGGTGAAATCAGCAAACATAAAAATATGTAATATTTTAATATTTTTGGCATTTAAATATACATACCAAAAGATGGTAAATAGATTTACGTTGGAGATGGTTTTTAACCCTTTACCGCACAATGTCGCCTTTTAATGGCCCTGGGAAAGAAGTCTTTTGAAAACATTGTGGGAAAAGGAGAAAATGCTGGTAACAAGCATTTTCTCCATTTCTCACAATGTTTTCTACCCTATCAAAGACACATTTCATAGTTTGTGCTACATTTTATTTGTTGTATACAAATGCTTTCAATTTGGACAAGTCTAAAATTTTCCTGTTTGCATGTAAAGAGTTAAGAGAGGTAGGTATTTGGTACTTACTGTTCACACCTGGTCTGGTAAACAGCTGTGAGCAGTTCACCATTGAATCTTTACCAAACAACAAATTGTAGGCTTGTCCAAATTGAAAGTATTTGCAGACAACCATTGAAAGATGCTGAAATGATGGGATCTATCTTTGAAAGGTAGAAAAGCTTGTGGGAAAAGGAGAAAATGCTGGTTACCAGCATTTTCTCCTTTTCCCACAATGTTTTTTTAAAGCCTTTTCCTATGGGTCATTAAATCTGGGAATAATTATATTTGATGAAATCTTTCACTATCACTAAACATTTTTTGACTTTTTCAATGGCGGCAAACAGAGTTCTGCTGCAAGATGAAGAGACAGTTGGGTCGTAATCTAAAAAAAAAGGTGTTGACAGTGAAGGTTAGAGACCAGACTGCATGTTCTGTACAGTCTGATCTTGATTTAAACTGTCCACAAAAGCTTCTGTTGTTGTCTCTGGTAAGGAAAGAGTTAAGATTTAATTTTTCCATGAGGTTTTTAACATACCACCTTTGGAAACAAATGTACAGCAGGTAACTCTGAAAATATTCTTTTAGACTGAGATGTTTTGTTCAGCCAATTCTGGCAGCTTTCCTTTAGATCTACTAGTAGCTGTTAGAGCCAAACCCTGGTGGCTCAGTCAATAGCACACAGGACTTGAGAACAGGGGGTTGCTGCTTTGATCCCCAACTCAGCCAATTTCTTTCCAAGGATTGATGATACTCATTGTGACAGGATTCATTCCTCTCTCACTGTTGACCATTGTTTGGATGATAGTTATGTGGGAAAGCAGACAGTGGCTTGGAAAGAATATTGTGCATAGTACTGGTATAAGGAACTCCTGGAGAGCATGGATAGGTGCACTGGCTGTCGGGATATAATTGAAATGATGTTGAAGATGGAGTTAAACACCATACAATCAATCAGTGACTGTTAGAGCTCCAAATAAACATCAGAAACGCTTTTGTCAGGAAATAACTCCCAAATTACTGCCGTTGCAAGGGTGCTTTTAGCCAGAATGTCTTGGGATAGCAGACTTTGTAGATCATGTTTCAAACTGTAGATCTGAACTCAGACTGCACATTTTATCTTGTCTGATTCTCATCTACACTGGCCAGACAAGCCAAAACCTTTACCAAACAAATCCAACATTTTATGTCCCTGAGAAAGAAGCCTTTTGAAAACAGCTGGTCAGCATTTTCTCCTTTTCCCCATGTTTTCTCCATTTTCAAAACATATCCTACCGTTTTTAGCCACATTCGTCTTCTGTAATTGCTTTCAATTTGGATTGGTCTAAAAATTTGTCATGTGGTAAAGAGTAAGGGATTAAATTAGTTAACCCTTTCCCAAACAAACCCTGGTTTTCACATGTCTGCAGTACAAGTCTTTTGAAAACACTGTGGGAAAAGGAGAAATTGCTTGTAACGAGCAATTTCTCCTTTTCCCACAGTGTTTTCTATCCTTTTTGAGAACTTCTGCCATTTTCATCAAATTTAAAATTGTTGTCTGCAAACTCTTTCAACTTGGACCAGCCTAAAATTTGTAGTGTGGGAAAGGGTTAAAAGTTGGTAGGTAGCCTCTACTGCAATAGATGAAAGTTAATTATTTCAAAAATTATTCAGTTCTTTCTATATAGCTGAAAATCAATTACTGATATTTCAATGGGTTTGTAAGATTTAAAGTACTGGGCAATTATAGAAAGAAATCTCTGCCTTTTTACACTTAACTCTTTACCACACAATCTCCACCACACAATCTCCACTTTTAACGACCCCTGAAGACGATGGCTTTTGAAAACATTGTGGAAAAAGGAGAAACTGCTGGTAACCAGCATTTTCTTCTTTTCCCGCAATGTTTTCTACCCTATCAAAGACAGTAATCATCTTTTTGACAGCATAAATTTGTTGTCAGCAAATGCTGTCAATTTGGTCCAGTCCAAACTTTTGTTGTGTTGTAAAGAGTTCACCAAACAATCCAGAGTTTTAACAACCCTTTCTAACAAGGAGTCTAAAAATTTTGTGGGAACAAGAATTGCTGGTAACCTTTAGTTTGTCCTTGTTAGATAATATTTCTAATTTTCATAAAACAAATTTAAGATTAAGAGTCACATTTTATTTTTTAGGTGTTACAAATATGGACAAGTCTAAAATCTTCTTGTCCTGTAAAGAGTCATCTGGTTACCATCATTTTCTCTTTTTGCCTCATTCTTTTCAAAAGTTTTCTATCGCAAAGGCCCAGTGACTGCCAAAAGTAATCAATATGGCTGTTAACATGTATTTAAATTTAAATCATACCACTGAAAAGCATGTAAATTATCGTGATAATAACAATATAGTACAGGTGGTCCAAGTGTTAGTCACTGGCTAAAAAATAAATTTTTATTTCTAGATAAAAAAAATGCCAAGTCACTTTCTCTATTATTTTACTTTTTACGTTGTTTTAAAACTCCCTTTTCTGTCATCTTCACAGATTGTCATCTTCACAATTTCCGTAGTTAAACATGGTATGACCTAAATTTAAATGCATTTTAATGCCTGTGTTGTTAACTTTTGGCCATTACTTGGCCTGAACAGGGTCATTTAAGCAAAGGATCATTTAGTAAAGGGTTAATTATGCCTTTTTATTGGTAGGAGAAATATTTTGACAAATGGATAATTATGATTATTTTTGGGAATACATGTATTTTACAAATTGTGACAGGTGTTTGATTCTTACAGCAGATATCTATTGTGTCGTGTTTTCCACATGAAGAAAATGTTCAGTGTGACAAAAGACTTAGTACAGGCATTGTAATTGTCATGAGGTATTGCATTTTTTCCAATGGCCAATTTGACTGGCAGACTTGCATCATAGATATAACTCTTTACCACTTGCATCATAGATTTAACTCTTTACCACATAACCCTGAGTTTTAACGACCCTAGAAGAGAAGGCTTTTGAAAACGTGGGAAAAGGAGAAAATGCTGGTAACCAGCATTTTCTCCTTTTCCCAAAATGTTTTCTACCCAATCAAATACAGAAATTACCATTTAAGAAACATCAAATTTGTCCTCTTTCAAATACTTTCAATTGTCCAGTCCAAAATTTTGTCATTTGGTAAAGAGTTAAAATGAGTCTTGATTATTTGTATACATGTATAGTCAAAATAAGATAAAGATATTTTTCTATGGTAACAAACTAATAACTTCACCAAACGACAAAATTCTAATTTAAAAATATTTGCATTGAAGCACTGGCTTGTTTTGGAAGGTTGTAACAGATACAGAAGCATTAGAAGTCCATCAATCAATCAGGATTACTCTGACCTGTCATCCCCAAAATTAATTTGGGAATTATAAACAGTAGGATTGTTGTCACTTTGTTACTTATGCTTTCATGCCGGATGATGGATGGTACAAAAACAGTTTTTATATCCTCTCAATGTTTTTGCAAACAACCCCATGTTTTCAAGACCCCAAGATCAAGTACTCTTAAAAACACTGTGGGAAAAGAAGAAAATTCTGGTAACCTTTTCCCACAATGTTTTCTAACCTTCCAGAAATAAGTCAAATCATTTGAACCACATTTAACCCTTTCCCAAACAAGCCCTGGTTTTCACGTGTCTGCAGTACAAGTCTTTTGAAACACTGTGGGAAAAGGAGAAATTGCTCGTAACGAGCAATTTCTCCTTTTCCCACAGTGTTTTCTACCCTTTTTGAGACCTTTCTGCCATTTTCATCAAATTTAAAATTGTCATCTGCAAACTCTTTCAATTTGGACCAGTCCAAAATTTGTCGTTTGGGAAAGGGTTAATTTGTCGTCTGTAGATACTTTCAATTTGGACCATTCTAAAATTTTTGCGTTTGGTAAAGATTTAAGTTCGGGATTGATTGGCAAAGGCTAAACCCTTTTTAGGATGCTGAGTGCGACTCAAGGACCTTTTGCGGACAATGTAGATCAAGATCAGACTGCACAGAAGGTGCAGTCTGATCTTGGATCTACACTGTCTGATAAGGAGATATCTTTCCCAAAATAATACCTTTGAAATACGAAAATCTTCGTTTTTACCATCAGCTTGAAAATTTCATTTCACTTACGTAGCAGGATAAGGGTTAGTAGTTATTCTTAGCAATACAGGTGAGGAGGCAAACAAAAAGCAATAAAGGCTGGATGTACCATGATTCTTTTTGTACTTTTTTCGCAGATTATGAGCTGGAGTCGATCAAATCTTTGTTTAATGAGAAGGAAAAAGAGCTTGCAATGGCTGTGGCTAAAGTTGAGGAGATGACGCGACAACTGGAGGACATTCGGAGTGGACGAGTGAAAACTAACACCAACAACCAGAGCCCTGCAGCAATGGCCGAGCTAGAAAAATTGAAAAAGGAGCTCATGGTATGATTTGTTTACCATTTACCAAACAAATCTTTTTTTGTTTTTACAACCCAAGGGATGATGATTTTTGAAAGCATTGTGGAAAAAGGAGAAAATGCTGTTTTTCCACAATATTTTCTACTCATTCAGTTACAAATCCCATTACTTGCAAACACATTATCATGAAATTTTTATTTTTGGTACTCAAGAGCTAAAATTTTCGTGACAATGTCTTTGCGAAGTCTGTGAATTTTTTCAACAACATTATGGTATTGTTAAATTCGGGCATAAGTTTGCTGGAATATGATGCACAGACAGTCCAATAGCACAAAGACTGACAATCCCTTTACCTTGGCGTCTTATCAAAATTGCAACATTTTTCCTTGCTGCGAATCAAAATACGGTATGTGATTCCGTAATGTGGAAAGCAGATGAATCTTATTTCATTGATGATTTGAGTCGGTGATATGAAATATAGAAAAGGGTCCAACATAATGATAAAAAATATGTTTTGAAGGTTTGTATTCATGCATGCAGAGTTGTTCTTAGTGGTAAAAAACTTGTTAGCCTGTTTTTAGTTGATCACTTTGAGGGACTCCCAAGTTTAACCTCTGTCTGCCTGCCTGTCTTTCTGTCTCTGTCAATTTCAGTTTTGCAATAACTCGAAAGCCAATAAGGCTGTCCTCATAATACTTCACTCTGAGACAGATGACAAAATATAGATATTTCTTGATGTATTTTCACAAGAGGCAAGGTCATTGGGTCAGCCCTATACTAAACAGTCCCCAAGTTTGATGACCCTGGGTAAAAAGCTTTTTGAAAACATTGTGGGAAAAGGAGGAAATGCTGGTAACCAGGGTCATTTCACATAACACTTTCTACACTAGCACAGACAAATCATCAACCTTTTAAGCCACATCAAATTTGTCATCTTTAACTGTTTACAATAAGGACAAGACTTAGTGTAAATTGCTATTGTTGGGTATAATAAACTCTACCAATGACAAAATTTCAGACTTGTCAAATTTGAAAACATTTGCAGACAATGACTTTAATTTATTCAAACAGTGTAACTTGCCTTTTGAAGGGTAGAAAACATTGTGGGAAAAGGACAAAATACTGGGTACCAGCATTTTCTCCTTTTCCCACAATGTTTTCAAAAGCTTTCTTTCCAGGGTTGTTTAACCCTTTACCACACAATCCCGACTTTTAACGACCCTTAAAAAGAAGCCTTTTGAAAACATTGAGGGAAAAGGAGAAAATGCTGGTAACCAGCATTTTCTCCTTATCACTCAATGTTTTCTACTCTTCCAAAACTAAACTTCAATTTTTGATTTACATTTTTGTTTTCATCTGCAAATGCTTTCAGTTTGGACTGGTCTAAAATTTTGTCGTTTGGTAAAGAGTTAAACTGGGGAATAAGTGGTAATATGGGTTAAAGCAGCATAAAACTTTTATTAAACAATTTTATACATGCAGATGTTGTTATCTTTCAGATAAGGAACAAGTTAAACGAACAACAGAATTCTAAAATGAGTGCAAACCGGGAACTGTTAATGAAACGCAAGGATGAATTAGCACGAATGGACAACAGAATTCATGAATTACAGATGCGGTTAAAGAAAAAACGTGCACTGAATGCAGAGGGAGCAGGGAGAAACCGGCATCAACAAGTAAACAACAACACACAAAATCTGAATAATAAAGTCACAAATCGCCCAGTGGCAAATGTTGCTCCTGTTGAACACCCTGTTGTGTCAAACGATGACGGAAATGTAGGGTTTGTTAAAAATGATCCGAAATATCAGTCACTGCCACCTAGCTCCAAATTTCTGAATGCCGAGAAACAGAACCAAATTAAAGAGGCCAACAACAACAAAGTTGACTTTGTCAGATATGACACTGATAAGTCTGAAGAGTTTTCTGTTCCGCTTGTTGTTTCAGTTGATAATCCTGGTAAAGCGAACAGCAGTAATACACCATCTCCAAAACAAGGGGGTCAAAGTGGGCCCAATTATCCCCCTTACCAACAACAGAATAGCACAAATAAATCAGATCAACAGCCTTCAAGTGGAAAGTATGGCAATGTTGGTCCACCTAGGTCAGGTATTTCTCATTTCACACCTAGACCATTTGGAAGTACATATAGTACATCACTGTTACCTGACAGAGGAAATGGAGGTGTGCCAAATGATCAGCCTCATTTTGAGGCTCATGAGGAAGTGAGGCAAGCGGGAAGTGGCCAGAGCTCTCCTGGGTCAGTTGAAAGCTTGCAGAATGGAACAACAAAACCAGTACCTCCTTACCCAGGTAGAAATAACTCTGAAACTAAACCACAGCCATCAGAAAATCAACAGCATTCAAAAGTGCCAGTTAGAGAAAACCAATTGAAGGGACAACAAAAGGAGCCTTCACAAAATAAGGGGCCACCAGTCCCTGCTCGTTCATCAAATAGTTCATCCCCATCATCACCTCCTACATCTTTGCCCCTAAATACCTCCAACATTCCAGTGAGTGCTAGTAACATGGCAGACAGTGTGACAGAGGAGCCAGAACAAATTAGCATATCTGTGTCTAAGGGTATACAGAAATTCTCTGGGCTGATAGCTCAGAATGAGAGTGCCAGACAACAACAAGGTGCTCATTCCACTGGAGGATTCTCCAACCTGAATCATGCGTCTGCCCACGGTGCTGTTAGGTCTGCACCCACATACAGGTATGCATCCAAAAGTGTTATAGCGAACACATATCTGGGCAAACTGGACAATGAAGCATTAGAGAAATACCAGAAAAATGTTCTTAGTTTACACAGGGATCTGAATGCAAACCTGAACAAAAAATCAGAAACACAACCGGATTCTGCAAAGTTTGTAGGGAAGCCTTCTGAGTCACTAACATTGCAGGAGGAGGAGAAAGATTCTCTGTCTCCATTATCTAGTGTCAGTTCACCTGCCTCATCATCTGTGTCACCAACCAGTCCATCACAACCACCAAACTTTGATTTTACAACCACACCTCCACACGCTGATGTAGCATCGGATAAGGTTAGCTATAAACCAAATACACCGAAAAATATTCGTAGAAGGCATTCAGATAGTGACAATGAGGAAGTGGGTAAAGCATTACTTAAGTATAACATAAATATGAATACAAATAAGAATGTGCCATCACAAGAAAATCAGATGAGGATTTTAGACCAGACAGGAAATGGTGCTGTTGAAATTCAGGCCACTACGTTTAGTGACCACATTCCAGAAACTGTGCTTTTAGACAGTAAAGGTAATATTGTAGAAGTGGGTGAGGGACCTGGCAAGGAAAATACAAATAACAGTAGAACTGAGGAATCTAGTGCAAAGCCACCAGAAGTGAAAATAGAAGTGAAGTCAAATGATGTAAAATTACGGAAGAAAACAAATCTGAAAACAGGTGAAAGAAAAAACAAGAACCGTGTAAGTTTCGATCCACTGGCTTTGCTCCTTGATGCCTCACTAGAAGGGGAGGTAGATTTGGTGCGAAGGTGTGCACATCAAGTGGAGAACGTGAGTGCCTCGAATGATGAAGGAATAACAGCACTACATAATGCAATCTGTGCTGGTCATTACGAGATTGTTACGTTCTTGGTGGAATTTGGATGTGATGTGAACTCCCCAGACAGTGACGGGTGGTACGTATCTCTTTGTTGTCTTTTATCTCTTTACTCTGAACTCTGTACCAGACAACAAAATTCCAGACTGGTCCACTTTAAAAACATAATCATGCAGGAATGATACAGTATTAAATTTGGCTCAAACAATGGGACTTGTTTCTTAAAAAGTTGAAAATGTGTTAGAAATTTTGTGGTTCTGTACAAAGGCAAAGCTTTTTGGCTAGGTGAAGTTTCATTTCACTTATTTTCTCTATACACAAGCAATGCTCTTGTTTAACTCTTTAACAAATAACAAAATTTTTGACACATCTGAATTCAAAGCAGTAGCAGACCAGTAATTGATTGTGGCTAAAATGATTATATTTGTCTGAAATAGGGCAGGAAACATTGTAAAATATTGGTGCAGTGTAATACTATATAAATATAGCTGTTTAAAAGGTGATCAATATTTGCAAAAAAAACTTTTTTTTATGTTGATGTCAATGGCAACGTGGCCAAAATTTACTGGAAAAATGACATCACTATGTTTTGGAGAGCTACAACTTTGATGTCAGGTGACAAACACTAATAGCATATTTGTGTAAATACCGTAGTTTCAGTATCCTCACTTTCTACCAGTATAGTTGTCCTTTTTACCAAAAGATCAGAAGCAGCATAATTAATTTTCTTACAGACTGAATAATAAATGTTGCTAAACAGGAATTCAGAATTTGATGAAACATTTATGGCCACTTTTGAATTTCAAAGAAGTAGATGGTATAGATCAAAGATCAGACTGCACATTCTCTGAACTCTTATCTTGAACTATACTGCCTACAAAAGCAATCCATTTGAGCTTAGCAGTCTAAAAGTTAACTATTATGCATCTAAATCTAAATACCTCTGTTTAAAGGACACCCCTGCACTGTGCTGCCTCCTGTAATAACCTGCCAATGGTGAAATTCCTGGTAGAACACGGAGCATGTATTTTCGCTACAACTATAAGTGACCAGGAGACTGCAGCTGAGAAATGTGAGGAAGATGAAGATGGGTACGATAGTTGCTCACAGTATCTTTACAGTAAGTGACGCTTTGACTTTTTACCACACAATAATTATGGGGTTTTAACGACCCTCAGGATAATAGCCTGTTGAAAACCTTGTAGGAAAAGGAGAAAATGCTGGAAACCAGCATTTTCTCCTTTTTCCACAAGATTTTCTACACTTTAATAAGACAATCACCATCATTTCAGCTAAATTTGATATGTCGTCTGCAAATGCTTTAAGTTCGGACTGATCTAAAAATTTGTAATTTGGTAAAGATTTAACTTTTAGCAGACAACAGTGTTTAAGACTTTGGCGTATCAAAAGCATTTGAGGGCCACAAACTTGTTTTTGAAAGCTTAGAAATCCTAGTTGCGCAAAGTAACTGACCCTTCAAAATTTTCAAAAACTTTAGTAGATGACAAAATATAGTTTGAAAGGCTTTGCTAATGATGATTTAACTCTTTACCACACAGTCCAGAGTTTTAACGACCCTGGAGGAAGAGGCTTTCGAAAACATTGTGGGAAAAGGAGAAAATGCTGGTAACCAGCATTATCTCCTTTTCCCACAACGTTTTGTACCATTCCCAAAACAAATTTCAATTTTTGAGTCACATTAATTTTGTCATCTGCAAGTGCTTTCAATTTGGACAAGTCTGAAATTTTGTCATTAGGTAAAGAGTTAGACTTGGCAAGAATGATTGGATTTGTACTTGAAAGTGTAGAAAAAATATCGCGAAAGAGAGAAAATTCTGGTAAACAGTATTTTTCCCTTTTCCTACAATATCTTTGATGAAAATGTTCTTCCTTAAGATGGAAAAACATTTGATAAATACTATAATGGTAGAGAGTTAACCCTTTCCCAAACAAGCCCTGGTTTTCACGTGTCTGCAGTACAAATCTTTGGAAAACACTGTGGGAAAAGGAGAAATTGCTCGTAACGAGCAATTTCTCCTTTTCCCACAGTGTTTTCTACCCGTTTTGAGACCTTTCTGCCATTTTCATCAAATTTAAAATTGTCGTCTGCAAACTCTTTCAATTTGGACTAGTCCAAAATTTGTCATTTGGGAAAGGGTTAATTGTTTACTTACCAGCGTAAGGGATATCTGGTATTCATCATCTTGCACCATGAAATTTTACAATGCATTAAGATCAGTCTGTTTGGCCTTTATTGAGTCATTTTGTCTTGATGTTTGAAACAGAAAGTATCATAAAGATAATTGATTGTGTGACTTGAGCTTGCCCTGTATGAACGTTTAAAAAGAGATAATTTATAATATAAAATTATCTTACCAAAGGGTTGCCTCCCTTGGACATATTAAGAAAGCTGTTACAGCTCAATGTAGTATCTGTTCAGCAAATGAAAAAGAAACGCCTGTTTCGAATCTTTTAGGTATTTAAGAAAAAATGAGCAAGTGTTTATAACAAGCAATTGCTCCTTTTTCTTCAATGTTTTCAAAGTTGTCAATGCTAAGGATGAAAAAAAAGTGTTTGTGTGGTAACTCTTACCAGAATTTTAGCCCTGTCCATTTTGAAAACATTTGCAGCTGACAAATGGGGCTCAAATGATTGAAAGGGAAGAAAACATTTTGGGAAAAGGAGAAATCTCTAGTTACCTACCAGCATTTTTTCCTTTTCCAACAATCCTTCTTCCTTGGGTCTTGAAAATTTGGAATCGTTTGATAAAGGGTTGACCCTTTACGACACAATCTTGAGCTCTGACAGTGCTGAATAAGAGAAAATTTGAAAACATTGTGGAGAAAGGAGAAAATGCTTGTAACTAGGCTTTTCTTCTTTTCCCACAGTGTTTTCAGAAGGCATCTACTCTTGTCACAGACAAATTCCATCATTTGTGCAACATTTGTCATCTGCAAATGCTTTCAATTCGGACTAGTCCAAAATCTTGTCTTTTGGTAAAGAAATATATGGAATTATTTGAACCATTTCCAGGTATCCAGGAAAAACTGGGTATAATCAACAACGGTGCTGTTTACGCTGTTTTCGACTACAGCAAACAAAACCCAGATGAGCTGGATCTACACATGGGCCAGAAGTTTATTGTGATGAAGAAAGGAGATGAGGTGGAGAAGGAATGGTGGTGGGCCAAGTGTGAGGACAAAGAAGGTTACATTCCCAAAAATTTGCTTGGGGTAAGTCAGTTTTCTAGTACATATTCATTTTTAGCTCGGCTGTTTTTGTAAAAAAAAAAATGTGTCTGCAATGTTGTTGTCTGAGTATTTGTCATCTGGGTCAATGTGCAAAAACTTTGACATATTCAAATTATAATATCTCTGTCATTACTGAAGATATTTACTTAACCCTTTCCCAAACAAGCCCTGGTTTTCACGTGTCTGCAGTACAAGTCTTTTGAAAACACTGTGGGAAAAGGAGAAATTGCTCGTAACGAGCAATTTCTCCTTTTCCCACAGTGTTTTCTACCCTTTTTGAGACCTTTCTGCCATTTTCATCAAGTTTAAAATTGTCGTCTGCAAACTCTTTCAATTTGGACCAGTCCAAAATTTGTCATCTGGGAAAGGGTTAAGACTTGGATTAGTTGTTAACTATCAGAAAGGGAATCCATAGAACAAGGGCAGGTTACCATCAAAGTATTAATTGTTACAGTTAAACCCCTTTTTGGACTTTGAATTTTCACGGAAAATCAAGCAACTGCATCCAAGCCTTGGCATCGGCATGCAGTGCACTTGTGATGCCTATTCATGTTAACCCTAAAAGCACCTTTCACAACTATTGTTGTTTTTGCAGCCAGTGTAGATCAAGATCAAGATATTAGAATTACTTTGGGTCTTATTTATAAACTGAAAATGTCTGTTGCGTTCATTCGGTGGTCTAATGGTTGAACTGGTTGTGCAACAAGTTTGGCAGCTTTCAGTTGGGCAACTTGGGCTCCTCACCAGCACTCGCATCCTGATGTGGACTGTTTCAAGAGTTGCATTCGCTCTTCAAAAGATTTGAAATTGATTTACAAGAACTTTCTAGTCTAGTTATAGCTCTCACCCAATAAACCTTTCAATATCAGTTTGGCTGTGTTTGGCAATACAGATTTAAAATCATGACGAAATAATGTACTGAAAACAAAAGCAAGATATTACATGTACATCTACACACCAGGGATCGTATATAACGGTAATTTACAATCCCTGGGCACACTTACTTATCCATGGGGCTATTGTTAATTTTATGTTAGTGTGGAAAGTTAATGCATAGCAATGAAATTAATTGCTAAAATAATTCTATGAATACCTGTATTACTGTTAACAAGATTTTCCAATGATATAAACATTATCCAGTGGGATTTATACATGTGTATTTTACATTGTGTATTAACATATAATCTAACTGTGCAAACGATGGTTAACCCTTTACCACACAATCCCAACTTCTAGTGACCATAAGAAAGAACCTTTAACTTTTAATAACCCTGAGGAAGAAGGCTTGTGAAAACATTGTGGGAAAAAGAGAAAATGCTGGTAACAGCATTTTCTCCTTTTCCCACAATGTTTTCAACCCTTCCCAAAACAAATTTCAATTTTTTAGTCACATTTTTTTCACGTCTGCCACTGCTTTGAATTTGGACTGGTCTAAAATGTTGCTGTTTGGTAAAGAAAAGTGGTCTGATACTAGATGGATATTTAGAATAAGTTAAAAATTGATGTTTCCCGTGCTTTATTACAGCTGACTCCTAGGGTAATTCCCCAAGTCCAACTGAACGGAGAGGTCTAATTGAATCAACCATAGAAGATAGACCCTAGCATCTGGACTTTTCGAGAAAAACCTTGTGATAGTTGATGGAAACAATGTTCCATTATTAAATTTTGAACTTTTGTAGAAAAATCACATTTAACCCTTTACCTCACAATCCTGACTTTTAACATCCCTGTAGGAGAAAGCTTCCAAAAACATTGTGAAAAATGGAGAAAATGCTGGTAGCCAGTATTTTCTCCTTTTCCTACGGTGTTTTCTTTCCTATCAGAGAACATGAGTATGTTTTACCAATTTTGAATTTGTTGTCTGCATATGTTTCAAATTTGGATTTAGACAACAAAATACAAGACTGCTCCAAATTTCTCACCACATTTCACATGATTTTGTCTCCAAGTGCTTTCAGTTTGGACAAGTCTAAAATTTTTGTCATCTTGTAAAGAGTTAGAGCTGTTTGATAATAGTAAATTTAAGTACCTAAACTTGTTTTTCACAGACATAAGGAAAATGTAATGAAGCATTCCATAAGTGTTGATTTATATTGTACATGATTTTTAACCTGTACTGCATGTTGGATAAAAGAAGGTTTTAATAGGATATTTTTTTTTAAAATGATTTATCTTATGCATAAAAAGTGTGAATACATTAAAGTTAAACTGTGTCTTCAGCAAATTTGTTCCAAGACCTATATGAAATAAATTTTAACTATTTACCAAACATGAAAATTTGAACTTGTCCAAATGAAAAGAATTTGCAGACAACAACACAATAGGATTTCTCATTGAAAGGGTAGAAAACATTGTTGGAAAGGGAAAAATGCTGGTTACCAGGGTTAGCCTTTTCTCCTTTTCCCAAAATGTTTTCAAAAGCCCTTTTCATCAGGGTCGTTAAAACTCTAGAAACTCTAGGAAAGCGTCAATGACTATATAGAATTTTATACTTGAGTTTAAGTGACTTTGAATTAACGCTGTTGAAAATGTGGAATGGGAGAAAAAGCTGGTAACCAACTATATGTAGTATTTTCTCCTTTTCCCACATTTTCTAGCCTTGGAAAGACAAATACTGCCAATTGAGCCATATTTAGTCATCCACAAAATGCTTTCAAAGTGAATAAGTCTAAATTTTTGTTGCTTTGTAAAGAGTTAAATCTTTACCAAACAACAAAATATTGGGCATGCCCCAAATTGAAAGCATTTGCAAAAAGAAGTCAAATGTAGCTCACATGATGAAATTTGTGTCTGAATGCATAGAAAACTTTATGTGAAAAGGAGAAAATGCTGGTAACCAGCATTTTCTCCTTTTCCCACATTGTTTTCAATAGCTTTCTCTCTCTAGGTTGTTAAAATCGGGATTGTGTGGCAAGGGGTTAAATATACTTTTTGGTCAATAATATGTGCTAATTTCAACCATATGGATCTACTTGACCCTTTAACAAACAACAAAATGCTAGAATGGTCCAAATTGAAAGCAGTTGCAGACGACAATTTAAATATGGCTCAGATGGAGAAAATTGTCTTAGAAAGGGTAGAAAAAAACATTATGGGAAAAGGAGAAAATGGTGGTCACCAGCATTTTCTCCTTTTCCAACAATGTTTTCAAAAGTATTTCTTCTTCAGGGTCGTAAAATCTTGGGATTATGTGGGAAAGAGTTAATTTAGTTGTATTGACAACAAATTCAGTATACATGTAAATGAGCCATGTTCTGACAAATGGGGGCTTAATGCATCTCTGCAATGCATCATAACAGGCAGGTCATGACATAATTAAGGACCCATAAAATCTGTCTAGTCTGACAATTGTCTGGATATAGAGGTAAAGTGGTCCTTGGACATGCAGAAAATCTTCAAATACCAAAAAGTTTCAATCCATGTCAGCTTGTGCTGACTGCACAGGCTGACATGGGTCGATACTTCTTCACAGATGTGTTAATCCCCTTTGCACAGAGCATGGCTCAAATTTAGTTTGATATACATGTACTTGACTTCTGAGTTTACTCTATTGGCCAGAAAATGTAAAGTATGATTCTCTCCTGTGACTGACCACCCTGAGTGTATATTTTATATTAGGTACCATATTTGTACATATCAGCTTTTAGATAAACTTAGATGGTTTGTATTGCTTGTCAAATATTACAGAAAACATTTATAAGCAAGAATGGACAAAACTGCTGCAAGAGAAATATTCGTAGAACTAGAATGAAGATGAACACATGACCACACAAGCCAGAGATTTAACCCTTTACCACACAATCCCGAGTTTTGACGACCCTGGAAAATTGGACTTTTGAAAACTATGGGGTTTTTTTTATCAGAAACAAATCTAATTATTTGAGTTACATTTAATATGTTGTCTGCAAATGCTTTCAATTTACACCAGTCTAAAATATTGTTGTGAGGTAAAGAGTTAAGGATCCTGATAAAGAGGCCTTTAAAAACATTGTGGGAAGAGGAGAAAATGCTGGTATCCAGCATTTTCTTCTTTTCCCACAATGTTTTCTCCATCTTCAAATTCCACCATTTAAGCCATGTTTAATTTGTTGTCTGCAATAATTGTTTCCAATTTGGATCAGTTTAAAATTTTGTTGTGTGGTAAAAAGTTAATGAACTTGTGACTTTACAACTCTTCCCCCTTGGAAAAAATCACTGTAGATCTAAAACTTGGAAACACATACATTACTCAGTGTATACGAGTATTTTCTCAAGGGCCTCTTATGTTTTGTCTAAATTTGCTTCATCTTTCATCTATGGGTGCCTCAGAAAAACTCTTTGATGACCAAGAGGAATTATGTGTCTTTTGTCTATATTTTATAGGAAATGTTGTGTCATGTTTTGTAAAGATTTTATTAACATACTGTGCTAAACTCTGTGTGCAATAGAGCAATGTTTATATGTATATAGGAAAAAGTAGATCTTAACTGACAACGAAATGATTCAGAATAAATTGACAAAAATTTTGCTGGTTTTTGTATGTTTATTAGCTTGATTGTTTTCAAAGATAACATCAAGATTTTGTCATAGCCCTGTCACCGTCTGCATCTGCATTGTTGTGCAAAAACTTTGACATTTTATGCTATCTCTGTCATTACTGTAGATGTTTACTTCAAACTCGAACTAATTTTTAACATTCAAAATGGGAACCCTTCCAACAAAGGCAGGTAACCATCAAAATATTTTTGACAGTTATGCCTCTTTTTAGCTCACCTGAGCACGAAGTGCTCATGGTGAGCTATTGTGATCGTGCTGTGTCCGGCGTCCGTCGTCAACTTTTTACCTTGTGTACGCTCTAGAGGCCACATTTTCAGTCCGATCCTCATGAAACTTGGTCAGAATGTTTGTCTTGATAAAATCTCGAACGAGTTCGAAATTGGGTCATGTGGGGTCAAAAACTAGGTCACTAGGTCAAATCTTAGAAAAACCTTGTGTACGCTCTAGAGGCCACATTTTCAGTCCAATCCTCATGAAACTTGGTCAGAATGTTTGTCTTGATAAAATCTGAGACGAGTTCGAAATTGGGTCATGTGGGGTCAAAAACTAGGTCACAAGGTCAAATCTTTGAAAAACCTTGTGTACGCTCTAGAGGCCGCATTTTCAGTCCAATCCTCATGAAACTTGGTCAGAATGTTTGTCTTGATAAAATCTCGGATGAGTTCGAAATTGGGTCATGTGGGGTCAAAAACTAGGTCACCAGGTCAAATCGTAGAAAAACCTTGTGTACGCTCTAGAGGCCACATTTTCAGTCCGATCCTCATGAAACTTGGTCAGAATGTTTGTCTTGATAAAATCTCGGACGAGTTCGAAATTGGGTTATGTGGGGTCATTTGAAAAACCTTATGTACGCTCTAGAGGCCACATTTTCAGTCAGATACTTGTGAAATTTGGTCAGAATGTTTGTCTTGATAAAATCTCGGACGAGTTTGAAATTGGGTCATGTGGGATCAAAAACTAGGTCACTAGGTCAAATCTTGGAAAAACGTTGTGTACGCTCTAGAGGCCACATTTTCAGTCAGATACTTGTGAAATTTGGTCAGAATGTTTGTCTTGATAAAATCTGAGACGAGTTCGAAATTGGGTCATGTGGGGTCAAAAACTAGGTCACCAGGTCAAATCTTAGAAAAACCTTGTTTACGCCCGAGAGGCCACATTTACAGTCCAATCCTCATGAAACTTGGTCAGAATCTTTGTCTTGATAAAATCTTGGACAAGTTCGAAATTGGGTCTTGTGGAGTCAAAAACTAGGTCACTAGGTCAAATCTTCGAAAAACCTTGTGTGTGCTCTAGAGGCCACATTTTCAGTCAGATACATGTCAAATTTGGTCAGAATGTTTGTCTTGATAAAATCTCGGAAGAGTTCGAAATTGGGTCATGCGGAGTCAAAAACTAGGTCACTAGGTCAGATCTTCTAAAAACCTTGTGTACGCTCTAGAGGCCACATTTTTAGTCAAATACTTATGAAACTTGGTCAGAATGTTTGGCTTGATAAAAACTCACATGAGTTCAAAATTGGGTCATGTGGGGTCAAAAACTAGGTCACTAGGTCAAATCATCAAAAAACCTTGTGCACGCTATAGAGGCCACATTTTCAGTCAGATACTTGTGAAATTTGGTCAGAATGTTTGGCCTATTGACTCAGGTGAGCGATCCAGGGCCATCATGGCCCTCTTGTTTGTTTAAACTTAGAATTTTCACTGAAAATCAAGCAACTGCAGTGTGTTGGCACTCATTGTCTTCTTTTAACTCTTTGCCAAATGACAAAATTTTAGACTGGTCCAGATTGAAAGCCTTTGCAGACGACAAATCAGTAGTGGCTCAAATATTGAAATTTGATTTGGGAAGGGTAGAAAAAATTGTGGGAAAAGGAGAAAATGCTGGTTACCTGTATTTTCTCCTCTTCCCACAATGTTTTCAAAAGACATTTCCTTCAGGGTCGTTAAAAGTCAGGTTTGTGTGGTAAAGGGTTAAATCACTACTGCATCAGGAAGCCGGTGTTATAAATTTACCATTCCCTATCCTTGTTTCAACAAGTAACACGGACCTCTAAATTAACATGCTCACTTCAGCTGAGCATGAAATTTCAAAATTATACAGAATTGATTTCATACATCTCACAGGGCAATTTTTTAATTTTTCAATTTTTTTTTTACTTCTACTTATTAAATGAACCAGTAAGTCTCTACCTCTAATTGTCATACTTGCATAAGCACTGATAAAATTGAAAGTTTGAGCACAAACTCAGTTGAGCTGAACTCGAGTTTCATAAGCATAGGGCCAGGATTGGAAATCTTGTGGGTTTCCAACTGAGCTGTCAGGCTTGGCAAGCTGGACATTAACATTCAGATGATGACTACTGACTGATTGTCTGAATGGTGGTTCATGCTGCTTTCCAAATTATTCCAGTCATATCACATCAACAGTACTAGGCTTGGCTCTGAAGTGTCTTGCCCAAGGCCACTCCCATGAAAAATCTAGTGGTGAGCGCTTCGAGTTAGCATCAAACCAAGGGCCTTCAGGCTACAAGTCCTACATGCAACCACTGAGCCACACGAAACCCCCGATGATGGCAATAGATAAAACGGTACAACTACTTAAACCGGTACTATTTAAATTTACTACGTAATCCTGACTTTTAACAAGCCTAAGGAAGAAGGCTTGTGAAAACATTGTGGGAAAAGGAGAAAATGCTGGTAACCAGCGTTTTCTCCTTTTCTCACAATGTTTTCTATTCTAAGGACAAATTTTGTCATTTGGGCCACCTTTAATTTGCTATCTGCTAAAGATTTCAATTCAGACCAGTCTTAAATTTTGACGTGTGGTAAAGGGTTAATGTTCATCTATTTACTAAACAACAAAATTATAGACTTGTCCAAATTGAAAGCATTTGCAGACGACAAATTAAGTTTATTCAAATGATGTGATTTGCCTTTGACAGGGCTGAAAGCATTGTTGGAAAAGAGGAAAATGTAGGTTACCAGCAGTTTCCCCATTTCCTACAATATTTTCAAAAGCTTTCTTTCTAAGGGTCATTAAAACTAGGGAGTGTGCAGTAATAGGCTTTGTCACATATTTGGCATGTTATGATGTACATGTATTGTTTTTAATGTGCATGCCCCGTATTTCTTGGCATCTGTCTATACTATTCAACCACTTTCTTAACAATCCCATGTTTTGGCAAAGAAGGCTTTTGAAAATATGGGAAAAGAAGAAAATGATGCAAACCAGGATTTTCTTCGTTTTCTCACAATGTTTCCTACCCTTTCAAAGACAAAGTCCATCATTTTAGGCACACTGAATGTTGTCGTCTGCAACTGCTTTCAAATTGGGCAAGTCTAAATTTTGTTATGTGGGAAGGAGTCAATTCACCAGTCATCTCTTATATTATTACTTTCAGATAAATAACTCTTTACCAAACAACAAAAATTAGACTTGACTAAATTTAAGACATTTGCAGACGAGAGATTAGATGCAGCTCAAACAATTATTTCTATCTTTGAAATGGCAGTACACATTGTGGGAAAAGGAGAAAATGCTGGTAACCACAATGTCTTTCAAAACCTCCTTCAGGGAATTTAAAGGATTGTTAGGCAAAGGATTTAACCCTTTACCACACAAACCCGAGTTTTAACAACCCTAAAAGATACGACGGCTTTTGAGAACAATTTGAGAAAAAGAGAAAATGCTAATAACCAGCATTTTCTCCTTATCCCAAAATGTTTTCAATTGTCTCTTCTGTCTGGGTCGTTAAAACTCGGGAAAGTGTGGTAAAGGGTTAAGCAACAATTAATTTGTCGTCTGCAAATGCTTTGGATTTGGACAAGTCCAAAATTTCTTCACTGGGTAAAGGATCAAACAGAGTGCACCAATACCTTTACAAGAGTCGCATGCATGTATCACGATTTACAAAGGACAATTATAGGGAAGAAAATGTCATGGGGTATAATGCCACAAGGAACAAAATGTTTAACCCTTTGCCACACAATGCCGCCTTTTAACGCCCCTGGGAAAGAAGCCTTTTGAAAACATTGTGGGAAAAGGAGAAAATGCTGGTAACCAGCATTTTCTCCTTTTCCCACAATGTTTTCTATCCTATCAAAGAAAAATTGCACCATTTGAGCCAAACTGAAATTGTCGTCTGCAAATGCTTTCAATTTGGACAAGGCTAAAATTTTATCGTGTGGTAAAGGGTTGATGAATACATGTTTTTTTTGACTCTTCACCAGAAGACAAACTACTACACTTGTCCAATTTAAAAGCGGTTACAGAAGACGAATTAAATGTGGCTCAGATGATGGAACTCGTCGTTTATGGGGAAGAAAACAATGTGGGACAAAAAGAAAATGCTGGTAAACACAATGTTTTTAAAAGCTCACAAAGCTTTAGCCTTCAGGGTCGTTAAAGCACAGGATTGTTGGGTGAAGGATTTAACACTTTACCACACGATCCCAACTCTTAACGACCCTAGGAAAGAAGCCTTTTGAAAACATTGTGGGAAAAGGAGAAAATGCTGATAACCAGCATTTTCTCCTTTTCCCACAATGTTTTCTACCCTATCAAAGAAAAATTGCACCATTTGAGCCATATTGAAATTGTCATCTGCAAGTGCTTTCAATTTGGACAAGGCTAAAATTTTGTCATCTGGTAAAGGATTTAACAGAGTGCACCAATACTCTAACAAGAGTCATACTACATGTACCATGATTTACAAAGGGTAATTGTAAGGAAGAAAATGTCTTCGGCTAAATGCAATAAGGAACAAAACGCTTTATGAATAGTTTTATCTCTTTATCAGATGACAAAATATTACACTTGTCCAAACTGAAAGCAGTTGCAGATGACAAAATTAATGTGGATCAAATGATGAAATTTGTCTTTGATGGGAAAGAAAACATTGTGGGAAAAGGAGAAAATGCTGGTAACCCCAATGCGTTTCTCCTTCAGGGTCGTTAAAACACAGGATTGTCGGGTGAAGGATCAAATAGAGTGCACCAATACTCTTACAAGATTCACATGCACGATGCATGAGCCATAATTTACAAAGGGCAACTACAGGGAAGAAAATGTCTATGGCTAAATGCTATAAGGAACAAAATGTTTAATGAATATTTTCAACTCTTTCACTAACTCAAGAAATTTTATGCTTTTAAAGGTCTAAAAGTAGCGTTCCGCTGCCATTTAAGATGAATTGGGTCATAGTCTAGCATCAGATAGCAGATGGTGTAGATCAACAATCAGACTGCACATTCTGTGCAGTCTGATCGTGGATCTACACTATCCGCAAAAGTTAATAATAAGTCGTCTTCAGTAGTGAAAGAGCTAACTCTTTTATCAGAAGACAAAATAATACTACTTGTCTAAATTGAAAGCAGTTACAGACGGCAAATTAAACATAGTGCAAATAATGGAATTTGTCTTTGAAGGGGTAAAAAACATGGGAAAATTAGAAGGTGCTGTTTACCAGCATTTTCTCCTGTACCCACAATGTCAGGTTTGTTATAAAATTGGCCTGTGTGGGAAAGGGTTAAACACTTGAAGCTTTGGGCATAATCTTGGGCATGGTCAGCGGTGAGAGAGGAATGAATCCTGTCGCGATGACTATCATCAATCCTCGGAAAGAAATTGGCCAAGCCGGGGATCGAACCAGTGACCTCCTTTTCTCAAGTCCTGTGCGCAACCGACTGAGCCACGGGGGCTTGGCTTGCACTTAATTGATGAAAATAGCCTACTCCCCCCTCCCCCCCCAAAAAAATCTTTTTTTTTTCAAATGCAAAGATGAAGTCAATGAATACAAGCAGGTCTATTAACCCTTTACCACACAATCCCACACAATCACACTACCCTGAGAAAGAAGCCTTTTGAAAACACTGTGCAAAAAGGAGAAAATACTAGTAACCAGCATTTTCTCCTTTTCCCACAGTGTTTTCTATCCTTCCCAAAATAAAACCCAAATTTTCAGTCATATTTGTCATCTGCAAATGCTTTTGATTTGGACAAGTCTGCATTTTTGATGTTTGGTAAAGAGTTAACTCTTTACCACACAATCCCAACTTTTAACGACCCTAAGAAAAAAGCCTTTTGAAAACATTGTGGGAAAAGGAGAAAATGCTCGTAACCAGCATTTTCTCCTTTTCCCACAATGTTTTCAACCCTATCCAAAACAAATCATCATTTGAGCTACATTTAAACTGTTGTCTGTAAATCCTCTCAATTTGGATCAGTCTAAAATTTTGTCGTTTGGTAAAGAGTTAATGTACCATTCACACTCATTATTAGTATACTCTTTACAAAAGTGCTTAGCCAACCAGGTTTCAAAAACTTTAGTAGCAGAAAACATTTTTTTATGGCATGAATGGCAAAATTCTGGTACAAAAAAAAAATGACTGATTCAAACCTAACTTAAAATTAAATGTTCAACTTATCTTACAATCTCACAATTAACATCAAAATAAATCACTCTCACTGAAAACTGAACATTTTCTATCAAAAAAATCTTGAGTACCCAACACTAATTGTGTTATAATGAAATATGATAATCAAGGGAGGTAAATGGTAACAAAGATATATCTGTCATGAGTGAAAATGAGTTATTTTCCTTGATCAGTATAATTAGCTTACAGTCTTCATGTCATACAATATAAAACTTGTGATCCCAGGGTAGGGCCAATTTTGAGCCCAGGGCTTTAATTGGGACATCATTGGTAGAGGTCTGTTAGATGAAGCTACATGCCAAATTTGGTAGCTTTTGGTCTTACAGTTAGGAACAAAAGGATTCTTGAAGTTTTCCCTATATATACCTATGAAAGAAATTCTGACCACCAGGATGGGCCAATTTTGACCCCAGGGTATAATTTGAAGAAAACTGGTAGAGGTCTACTAGATGAAACTACACACAAAATTTGGTAACCCTAGGCCTTATGGTTTTGGTCAAGAAGATTGTCTAAGTTTTTCAAAAATTTTCGATTTTGTTGCGATGGCAACAAGAGTTTGAACTGGAATTGAATTCTTTGCAGAAATTCTAAAGGGCTATTACAGGAACATTTCTGTTAAGTTTCATCAAAATTGGATGGGTACCGGTAGTTTCAGAGAAGAAGATGTTTGAAATACAAGATATAAGCTCGAGGGCCTTCGGCAAGTGGAGCTCTAAGGGAGAAAATGCTGCAAACCAGCACTTTCTCCTTTTCCCACAATTTCTTTGCCCTTTCTAATGCAGATAATATTATTTCTGTCACATTTTATTTGTTCTCTGCAGGAGCTTTCAATTTGGACCAGTCTAAAATTTTGTTTTGTGTGGTAAAGAGTTAAACCAGGACCATTACCGTAACCAGTCCAACCCTGTGAATTTACTGACCAGCATGCGAGACCTGACTCTCTATCCCTACATTACTGTATTCTTTCGCATAATTTGGTTTAGCAATGGGACAACAAAAGAACTAACATCAAAATACAAAAATCAAAACCCATCTTTATTTCAGGCAAAACATACAAAAACCATATACACTACACACATATAGGGTGAAGATTACTTCCTTACAATTCTTGAAATAAAATACAGTTTATAACAATCATACTCAAGTCATCCTCTGTCAAAAGCGGGTTCAATGCATCTGCAAAAAATACTGACCCAGGTAAGCCTAAGCAGTCTGTATAAACTGTTTGCTATTTTTAATTTTTCCGCATGCTCAAGGACCAGTATAAATCATGATTCAGTCGGCAGTCCAAGCAGGCTGACCTGGGTTGAGACTTTTTGGTATTGTTAATTTTACTGCATGTTCCAGGACTACTCTGTGTCATGAGTTAGCCTTTTTTAACCCTTTACCACCAATCCCGACTTTTAATGATCCTGAGGAAGTAGGCATTTGAAAACACTGTGGGAAAGGGAGAAAATGCTGGTAACCAGCACTTTCTCCTTTCCCACAATTTTTTCTACCCTATCTAGGACAAGTTTTGCCATTTGAGTCACCTTTATAGTCTGCAAATACATGTACTTTCAATTTGGATCAGTCTTAAATTTTGTTGTTTGGTGAAAAGTTTAACAAAATAGATCTGTATTATTTATTATTTATGCATCAACTTAGTTGGTGTATGAAGATGCATTTAATCACCTTTTGCCAGAGCTCATATACAAATCTCCATTGCTCTTTATTCTAACATTTGAACTTCTTTACACAGATGCAAAATACACAAATCTGACTTCCAATACATATACATATCAAAAGAACACAAAAAAATACCAAAAAAATATGCAAGAAAGAGAAAATGCTTCACTCATAAACAATGCAGTGTTTTTACACCCTTAGGATGGAGGTGTCTGCAAACACTATGTTTTCCACCCTATCATAGACTAATCACATCACTTTGGCACATGTAAGATTTTGTCTGCAAACTATCTGAATTTTGACCAGTCTATTATTTCATTCTTACATAAAAAGTTACATTTTTAATCACATTATGGAGGAAATTTAATAACAATGATAAGGAAAAAAATACAAACAGGAAGAAGAGAGTAAAAGTTACCTCTTAACTCTTTACCAAACAACAAAATTTTAGACTGGTCCAAATTGAACGCATTTGCAGACGACAACATAAAAAATGAAAGTTGTTTTGGGAAGGGTAGAAAACATTGTGTGAAAAGGAGAAAATGCCGGTTTCTCAGGGTTGTTAAAAGTCAGGACTGTGTGGTAAAGGGTTAACTCTGTAACTCTTTGCCAAACGAAAAAATTCTATGCTGGTCCAAATTGAAAGCATTTGCAGACGACAATTTACATGTGGCTCAAAAGATGGAATTTGTTTTTGATGGGGTAGGAAACATAGTGGGAAAAGGAGAAAATGCTAGTTACCAGCATTTTCTCCTTTTCCCGCTATGTTTTCAAAGTCCTTCCTTGTTAGGATGGTTTGTGGTAAATATTTCAAACTTATCCAAATTGAAAGCATTTGCAGACAACAAATGAAGTGTGGCTCATATGGAATTTGTCTGTGAAAAGATAAAAATAATTGTGGGAAAAGGAGAAAATGCCTGTTACCAGTATTTCTCCTTTTCTTGCAATGTTTTCAAGTTTCTTTCTGTGGGTCAGTAAAACTTGGGATTGTATGGTAAAAGGATAAAACAATTTTGCAGAAGACGACATTGTAACCATCCTTATGAATAAATCAAGAGAATAAAGCTTCAACTAGCAGTGCATACATACATAGGAACACAGTATGGCAAAAGGAGAAAAAAAGAGAAGTTATAAAGTTTCTCCTTTTGCCAAAATGTTTTCTAAAGTTAAGAAATTCATCTAGGTGAGGTTATGACTTAAATCTTTACCAGATATCAAATTTTTAGACTTGCCTAAATTGAAAGCATATTCAGATGACTGATCTAAATATAGCTCAAAAAATGAATGTGTCTTTGAAAGGGTAGAAAACATTGTGGGAAAAGGAGAAATTGCTTGTTACTGGCATTTTCTTCTTTTCCCACGTTTTCCCAACATGTTTTTTTTTTCTCGGGGTCATTAAAACTCAGGATTGTGAGTTAATGAGTTAATTAAACATTTGCCAGATCTAACAGTTGAAAAACAAGGTACCAAGACTGGATTGTCCTTTTTTACCAATTTAGTCTCAAAAGCTGTCTAGATTAACCCTTTCCCAAACAAGCCCTGGTTTTCACGTGTCTGCTGTACAAGTCTTTTGAAAACACTGTGGGAAAAGGAGAAATTGCTCGTAACGAGCAATTTCACCTTTTCCCACAGTGTTTTCTACCCTTTTTGAGAACTTTCTGCCATTTTCATCAAATTTAAAATTGTCGTCTGCAAACTCTTTGAATTTGGACCAGTCCAAAATTTGTTATTTGGGAAAGGGTTAAGAGGTGGGGAAGGGGGGGGCATAAAATTTTCTAATATGTAGTGATGGTTCAAGGACTTTTTAACCCCAAGGCTGCTAAGCAAGACTGGCTGACCTTTTACAGACAGTTTAGATCAAGATCAGATTGCAGAGAACATGCAGTCTGATTTTGGATCTACAGTGTCAAATAACCGAGATATTTTTTCTCAAAGAAGTAAGTTTGAAGCAGTATCATTTGGGGTTTTACTATCAACATGAAAGTTTCATTTAACTAATATAGCAGGATAAAGATTAGTAGTGTCATACAGCATAGTTCAACAGGAAAGAAGCTATCACTACATGACACTTAACCCTTTACCACACAATCCCAACCTTTAACCCTTTCCCAAACAAACCCTGGTTTTCACATGTCTGCAATACAAGTCTCTTGAAAACACTGTGGGAAAAGGAGAAATTGCTCGTAACGAGCAATTTCTCCTTTTCCCACAGTGTTTTCTACCCTTTTTGATAACTTTCTGCCATTTTCATCAAATTTAAAATTGTCGTCTGCAAACTCTTTCAATTTGGACCAGTCCAAAATTTGTCGTTTGGGAAAGGGTTAATGGCCCGAAAAAAAAAAAAAAAAAAACGCTTTTGAAAACATCGTGCCTTCATGGGAAAGGGAGAAAATACTGTTAACCAGTATTTTCTCCTTTTCCCACGATGTTCTCTTACGAAGACAAATCTCACCATCTGAGCAATATAGTCTATAATTTTGTTGTGTGGTAGAGTTGACCCTTTACCACACCATTCAGAGTTTTGACATCCCATAGGAAGAAGCTTTTTGAAAGCATTGTGTGAAAAAGAGAAAATGCTGGTAACCAGCATTTTCTCCTTTTCCCACAATGTTTTCTATCCTATCTCAGACAAATTTCATCATTTGAGCCAGACTTAGATTGTCGTCTGCAAATGCTTTCAATTTGGACAAGACTACATTTTTTGTCGTGTGGTAGAGAGATTAAGGTTTAGTGAAGGGTCTAGAAAGTCTGAAGACCTTCCTGTGGACAATTAACTCTTTACCAAACGACAAAATTTTGAACTAGTCCAAATTGAAAACATTTGCAGACGACAAACGTGACTGAAAAATTGTAATTTGTTTTGGGAAGGGTAGAAAACATTGTGGAAAAAGGAGAAAATGCTGGTTACCTGCAATGTCTCCTTTTCCCACAATGTTTTCAAAAGGCTTCTTTCTCAGGGTCATTAAAAGTCGGGATTGTGTGGTAAAGAGTTAATGACACAAATATAAAGAGACCAACCCTTACATGAGCTTTAGCAATAAAGTCATGTGATATTTGTCTACATGTGCTTCTTTCCGTTGTTTACACAATCCAGAGTTTTAACAACCCTGAAGAAGGCCTTTTGACAACATTACGGGAATAGAAGAAAATGCTGGTAACCATTAGAGAAATGGATTTTATGGATCCACAATTATGTGGCTTGTTTGGTTTAACCCTTTACCGCACAATCACGCCTTTGGATGTCCCTGGGAAAGAAGCCTTTTGAAAACATTGTGGGAAAAGGAGAAAATGCTGGTAACCAGCATTTTCTCCTTTTCCCACAATGTTTTCTACCCTATCAAAGAAAAAATGCACCATTTGAGCCACATTGAAATTGTGGTTTGCAAATGCTTTCAATTTGGACAAGGCTAAAATTTTGTCGTCTGGTAAAGGGTTAATACATCACGGAGATGCATTAAACCCCTTTTCCAACAGCATGGCTGAAATCAATATTTTCAGTCTACAGCAAAAGTCGAATAACTTCAAAGTTGTCTTGACCAGAGATCAGATAGAGGGAGTGATTTTGATTTCAAAATTGAAAATATTAATCACTATCCACTATACCCTATGTTTTTGGTACTCATTGGAATCGTCTCATCGAGACAATTCTAAGGAGTACTCACAACATAGGGTTTGGAAGAGAAATAATGGATTTAGAATTCTATCACTCCCTCGTATCTGGAGGTCTGATCAAGACAAGTCAAAACTTTAGATTTGTCCATGCTGAAAGCATTTGCTGACGACAAATCAAATAAGGCCAAAGAAGAAAATCTGATTACATTTGAAAGGGTAGGCAAGGCAAAAAATACTGGTTTTCTCCTCTCATAATATTTTCAAAAGGCTTTCCCAGTTAGGGTTGCTAACCCTTTACCAAGAAACCCGAAGTTTTAATGAACCCGGGGGAGGGGGGGAAACTTTTGAAAACATTGTGGTAAAAGGAGAAGATACTGGCAACCAGCATTTTCTTTTTTCCCCACAATTTGTTCTATTCTATCAAAGAACCTAAGTATGTTTGTACCAATTTTGAATTTGTGGTCTGTGGATGTTTTAAATATTGGCGAGTCCGAAGTAATTAAATTTGTGGCATTGGAAAGGGTTAAAAGACAAGATCATTAAGGTAAAGTCTTTACAAGATAACAAAATCTAGGTCTCGGCCAAATTCAAAGCATTAACAGAGGACAAATGTAGTCTGGCTCAAAGGTTGGAAAGAGTGGAAAACATTATGGGAAAAGGAGAAAATGCTGGTTACCAGCATTTTCTCCTTTTTTCACAATGTTTTCAAAATCCTTCTAGATCATTGAAATTCAAGGTTGTGTGGTAAAAGAATAACAGTAATTAGTTAACGAATGCTTGGTAAGTATGGACCACAATTCTGTCCCATGTAGCACTGATGATTAGATTATCTTGGCCCCTAATTCAATACAGAACATGCAGGCTCCGGAGTCATCTTTTTCCTGCCACTCGATCACAAGTGTCACCTGTATAGAAAAACAGATAGGCCATAATGCCAATGAAATAACTCTTTACCACATGATCCTGCTTTTTAACAACCCTGAGGAACAACGCTTTTGAAACATTGTGAAAAAAGGAGAAAATGCTGATATCCAACATTTTCTCCTTTTTCCACAATGAAATATCTTTAAAATCTCAAACTGGGTTTGACAGATATGAAGCGGACAAAATTGTTATACAGATGCACGGACCAATGGACAGACAGACAAGTCATTTCTATACCCCCCCCCTTCAATCTCGCAGAATTAGATGAGAAATCTGAATAGCCCACTTTAAGCCTATACCACACAGTTCATCCCCAGTTTTAATGACCTTAAAAAAGCAAGCTTTTAAAAACATGGGAAAAGGAGAAAAAGCCAGTGATTGGCATTTTCTCCTTTTCCCACAATGTTTTCTACCCTTCCAAAAACTTCTTTCAGTTTCTGAGTCATATTTTATGTTGTAGACTGCAAATGCTTTCAATTTGGACTAAATTGGTCTAAAATTTTGTTGTTTGCTAGAGAGTTACCCCTTTACAACACAATCCCAAGTTTTAACAGTGAAAGAAGCCTTTCAAAGACATTGTGGGAAAAAGAGAAAATGCAGGAAACCAGCATTTTCTACTTTTTCCCACAATGTTTTCTACCCTATCAAGGACAATTTTTCATCATTTGGGCCAGTTTTAATATGTTGTCTGCAATTCTTTCGATTTGGACCAGTCTAAAAATTTGTCATTTGGTAAAGAGTTAACCTTTACCACACAGTCCCGACTTTTAACAACCCTGAGGAAAAAGCCTTTTGAAAACATTGTGGGAAAAGGAGAAAATGCTGGTAACCAGCATTTTCTCCTTTTCCCACATTGTTTTCTACTTTTCCCAAAACAAATTTCATTGTTTGAGTAACATTTATTTTTTCGTCTGCTAAAGCTTTCAATTTGGACCAGTCTAGAATTTTGTCATTTGGTAATGAGTTAAGTAACAAGAGGGCCAAAATGGCCCTGAAGTGCTCACCTGAATAAGTTTTACTTTTTCCTTCTGATAAATGAAATTCTGCAAACCTGATAGCAGAATACAATACCACTTCTATTATAATGCCAGTACATTTTTCAACTTTTTTCAAACAATTCCACCTTTTAACAACCATTTAGAAGAAACCTTAAGAAAGGATTTTTGGCAAAGAAGAAAATGTTGATAACCAACATTTTCTCCTTTTCGGTCTCTTTTTCTATGGTATGATATACATGTTTTATGTTTTAACCAACTTTCGTTGTCTGCAACAGTTCGAATTTGGACATTTTTTTTTTTTTTGTCCTTTGATGATGGTTTTAATACTTTGAACAGTAGAGCATTCACTAAATTATCATTGAGTAGGAATTTATGTTTCAAAATACATGGAAGAAGGAAATAGCTCATGATCCAAAGTAATGCACACTTTATTAAAGTCTCTATAGCACTCCTTGTACAAACAAATAACTAAAACAAAGATATAACAAAAACTAAAGTATTTATAGCACTGCTTGTACAAAGAAACTAAAACAATGATATAACAAAAACTAAAGTATTTATAGCACTGCTTGTACAAAGAAACTAAAACAATGATATAACAAAAACTGAAGTATTTATAGCAGTGCTTGTACAAAGAAACTAAAACAAAGATATAACAAAAATAATACCACCAGAGGCAACTGGAGGAAAATTTAATAAAAGGTGCTTCAATTGACTTATTGTTCTTTGGGCTCAGGATTTATTCTACAGTTTACATAATTTTCTAGGTAGAGAAAGAGACAAAAATCAAAGCTAGCTCATAAATTTTTGTCAAACTTGGCACAATGGTAAATGGCAGGGAAATATTTTAAACCATTATAAACTTATTGCGTCAAAGTTTTCTAGTTATCATTCCTTGGAAATGGAATTTTTCGGCCTTTTAATAAATATCATTTGAAGTTGGAATAGCTGAAGTTAAAATTTTAAAGACATATTGATTGGTTGGTTGGTTGTATTGGGGTTTAATGCCACTTTAATAGCTAAGGTCAAGAATTTTTAAGAATTTCTTCATTTCCCTATAGCGCAAGTAGCCCCCATTCACCAGAGCCATGTTTCTTGACGGATCAAAATATCACGAACAATTTTTGAAAAGGGTCAACCAAAGAACATCCCTGTGAAATTATTTCAAAATCTGACCAGCGGTTTCAGAGAAGAAGAATTTTTAAGAATTTCTTCATTTCTGTATAGTGCAAGTAGCCCCCATTCACCAGAGCCATGTTTCTTGACGGATCAAAATTTCGCGAACAATTTTTGAAAAGGGTCACCCAAGGAACATCTCTGTGAAATTATTCTAAAATCTGGCCAGCGGTTTCAGAGAAGAAGAATTTTTAAGAATTTCTTCATTTCTGTATAGTGCAAGAAGCCCCCATTCACCAGAGCCATGTTTCTTGACGGATCAAAATTTCGCGAACAATTTTTTTGAAAAGGGTCACCCAAGGAACATCTCTGTGAAATTATTTTGAAATCTGGCCAGCGGTTTCAGAGAAGAAGATTTTTAAAGAATTTCCTAAAAAATTCCATTTTGTTGCCATGGCAACCAGAGTTTTTGACGGAATCAAATTCTGCGAACAATTTTTAAAGAGGACCTCCCAAGGAACATTCCAGCCAAGTTTGGTCCAAATTGGCCCAGCGGTTTAGGAGGAGTTGATGTTTAAAGAATTGTTGACGACGCACGACGCACGACGACCGACGGACACTGGGTGACCCTAAAAGCTCCCCTTGAGCACGTTGTGCTCAGGTGAGCTAAAAAGAGTGGTTACTTACAGATGGGTAGATCGTTTTCACTTCAATTTCATCTGTGAAAGTATATTCTTTTCCTGCCATTAGTGGGCAGTCTGGTTTCATTCCTTTACACCCATCTTTTGGCACCAGAAAAGGAACCTTTACTCCCCCAATCACGCCATAACAGCTTGATGTGGCAGTATTTGAATTTTTACCTATAACAATAAACATTAAATTATACACATAAAATGATGGGCATACATAGATAAACATGAGCCATGCTCTGTGAAAAAGGGACTTAATGCACAGCTGTGATTTGTCGTCTGCAAATGCTTTCAATTTGGACAAGTCCAAAATTTTATCTTTTGGTAAAGATTTAATTCTGGTGGCTTCATCCCTGCCTTTCCCTTCAATACTTCAAAAGCAGTGGACGCTGGGGCCCCTAAACTCTTTGCCACACAATAAAACTTCAGACTTGTCCAAAGTGAAAGCAGTTGCAAACAACAAATTCAATATACTAGCTCAAATGATGATTCCTGTCTTTGATTTGATACAAAACATCGTGGGAAAAGAAAGGCTGGTTACTGCATTTTCTCCTTTTCCCACAATGTTTTCAAAAGCTGTCTTTCTCAGGGTTGCTTAACCCTTTACCACACAATACCGACTTTTAATGTCCCCGAGACAGAAGCCTTTTGAAAACATTGTGGGAGAAGAAGAAAATGATGGTAACCAGCATTTTCTTCTATTCCCACAATGTTTTCTACCATTTAAGAGACAAATGTTATGTTTTGAACTACACTGAAAATGTGGTCTGCAAATGCTTTCAATTTGGAATAGTCTACATTTTTGTTGTGTGGTAAAGAGTTAAGAGTCAGGATTGTGTGGTTGTAAAGCGTTAACAAAATCCTCAACTGTCTCTTCCATATGACATGCAACACACGAAAAAGGGCCTTCGGACATATGCGTAAAAGTGTGTCGTCCCAGATCAGCCTGTGCAGTCTGTGACTAACCCCAGACAACACTTCCCGTTTTTGTGCGATTTTCTCTTTCACGAAAGTGTACTGTATGAAAAAATCTTATCTAGTCCTAAAGTGCTGTCTCGGATGAACCTGCGCAGACAGCACAGGCTAATCTAACCCGGGACAACACTTTACGCAAATGTCCGAAGGCCCCTTTTCGTGTGTTGTACACCATATCATAAGATGAACTTTTCAAATGTACTATCAGCAAGTACAGCTACATGTAATAGGTTTCTCAAACCACTTATTCTATTTATTATCACATAACCCTCATTGTTTTCAGAGTAATATACCCATTACGAATTTTCTTATCTTATACATGTTTAACTCTTTACCAACGGACAAAATTTTAGAACAGTTCAAATTGAAAGTAGTTGCAGACGACACAATAAATGTGACAGGAAAATTGAAATTCATTTTGGGAAGGGTAGAAAACATTGTGGGAAAAGGAGAAAATGCTGGTTACCAGCATTTTCTCCTTTTTCCACAATGATTTCAAAAGGTTTCTTTCTCAGGGTCGTTAAGTCGGGACTGTGTGGTAAAGGGTTAATATCATATTTGTGCGACATCATTTGCGATGTCATTCTGTACGTATTTCAGAGAAGTGAATGGGTTTTATTTGTATGGAAATTACCGCAAATGCATAGATGGTTTTGCATCTTCCACTCTATAATTTGTGAAATACTGTTATGCGATAAAAGAATCTGAAATTCATTGCCTTTTGAGGTAAAATGTTATTAACCCTTTACTACACAACAAAAAATCATACCCATCTATTGAAAGCATTTGCAGATGACAATTTCAGTGTGGCTCAAATGATGTGAAATGTGTTTGATATGGTAGAAAACATTGTGGAAAAAGGAGAAAATGCTAGTCACCAGCATTTTCTCCTTTTCTCATAATGTTTTCAAAGACTTCTTCCTCAGGGCTGTTAAAACTCGCCATTGTGGTAAAGGGTTAAAACCCATCTGAAAATGTTATAAAGCTTGCCAGAGGCTCGATTAGTAACCTTTTTTCTGGATTTGTTTAGCCAATTTATGTCAGATCCTATCAAATAATTTGTGGAAATAATTTGTGGAAATACAGTCATCTTTTCTTTTCATGCCAAACTTTGCTTTACATTCACCAATTTGATAGTACTATATATTGCTTTAATTCTACAAACATTTTATAAAAATAGCCACTTGATCCATCCAGGCAGTAAGATTTGATTGGTCAAGGCAAGTCAGATTGACTGATTAAGTGTATAGTGTTCAACCCCCTTTTCAACATTGTTTCAGTTGTATCGTGGCAACCAGTGCACCTATCCATGCTTTCCTGGAATTTCTATTACAGTACTTCTGACAATATTCTAACCAAGCCACTGGCTGCTTTTCCACATAAACATCGTTGAAACAATTATCAGAGGTTAGGAGGGATGAATCCTATCACAATGATTGACTGTTATCATTCCTTGGAAAGAAATTGGCCGAGCTAGGGATTTGAACCAGCAACCCCTTGTTCACAAGTCCTTTATGCTAGTGACTCAGCAAATCAGATGACAAGTCTTGGACCTAGAGTGACTGGTAAGTACAAAAATAGGGCAGTAAGGACTTACTTGGTTTAAAAGTGACTGCTAAGGTTGCATTTGTCCCTCTCTTTAAGGTCACTAGTCCTCCATCCTTTTTCAGCACTATGTTATCCACCTTGACCTGCACAATTTGCCCTGTTTGTTGGCCTAGAATTAATAAAAGCAAGAAATATCTGTAAAAATAATAGACGACATAAATTTGCCTGCAAATAAGCAAGGGCCCTAAACATAAACATGCCTACATTTTTTACCAATCACAAATTTCTGTTTATTCATTTGTTATCAGAACCAAAAAGTAGGTCAAAAGCACATTCAGCTACACAAAAAAAACTCATCATTCAAATTAATGATCCAGTGACTCGACAACATTGAGGAAGAAGGCTTTGTAAAACAAAGATTTAGTCCAAAGATTTATTGTCTGGACACTGTGTGGTCACTCCAATTTGTTGGTTGCTAGCAGAAAAATGAATTTTAAAATCAAACAAAGTAAATAAAAGATAGAGTGACCTGAAAACTTTAAACATAGTTTTGAAATTAATTTCTCTGCCAGAAACTAATGGATTGAACAATAAAAGACCGTTGTCTTCATAATACAATGTAATTTCCATGCTTTTAAACTATATGGTTTTAATTTAAATACATTTTAAGACCCACTTTGTTCACTATATATATATTGCAGGGTTTCCGTTTACGACGTAAAAGTATCTATATACACACGAAAATCAACTCGGATGCAAATTAGCAAAGCTGATCCATCCCTTGGACACAGTCAAAAATGAGTCAAAATCATGATTTAACTAGATCTACATCAATAACAAAAACAATGCAAAATACCGGTACAAAGATTCAACATTTCTTGTACAAACTAACCATCAGAATTCCAAAGTGTCTATAAATAGATCTTGCTATGCCAAGATATAACAGAGAAAGATAAAAATAGATCTCTTTGTCGTCAACTTTGACTGGTTACCCACGTTGTGCCCATATTGTCTTTTCCAGCAAACTGATCGTAGGAAAACAGCTGTTGTTTAGCATTTCTTTCCTGAAGATGGCTTCCCAGGCCAAAAAAAAAAAGCATTTGTGATCTTTCCAAGACCAATGGCAGAAAAATCCTGCCCTCCAAGATTAGATGCCACGAGAAACTTATCTATATTCCTCTATTTGTGTAAATGTGTTTGATTTGTAATGAAACTAAGCAGAAATAAGGTTTTTACAATAGACCCATTTAGTCTTTGACCATTTCCTGGTAACGAGACTGGAAAACTGCGCATGCGCACTCATGTAGGGCAAAAAGACAAAATAAAATAGTAGTAGCTTATTGAATGTGTACACAAAATCATTACATTATGAGCAATTACATGAAAGGCTTGCTCCCAGAAGCAAGGAAACGATTATCAGACTAACTAATTTGCTGAGGGTTCATCCGTCAAAAAATAAAACGTGTCGCCATTGTGGGTTGACGTTATCATCAAAGGAAATGTTGCCCGACCCCAGGCAGTAACAGACAAAGCCCACAAAGCATGGACTAGAGCACTGCGGGAATGGGAAAAATGCATGTAACAAGCATTTTTACCTTTGCTGTCGTGTTTCCACAAGCCCATTGATGTAGGGTCGTTAATTAAGATGAGGGAGAGTTAGGTAAAGGGTTTATAAAGGGTAGCCATCTAATATATCACATACATGTACTTGTTAGTTTAAACAGGGATCATATATTACATGTAATATACGATCCCTAGTTTAAACGACAAAATTCAGTGGACATTTTAGTTTAACTTCAATGGCGGAGAGTGTCGGCTGAGATCAGCATAACATGCTGGTATCTCTAATAGTTTAGAGAGTGTTTATCGTGATCAATTTTATCACGAAACAAATTTTAGCGTAGACGTATTTGAATGAATGAATAAGTGAGCGTGCGAGCAGATGGATGGATGGATAAACGCATTCATAAACTAACATGCAAACATAGAATGAATAAACAATTGTATATTGCCCTGTTGTCGTCTGTGGCTGATCTTTCCATAAATGCTTTCCACCAGGGATCATATGTAAAATGTAATTTGAAAACATTCCTTTTCTGAAAACATTGTTGGAAAAGGTTGAAATAATGTTTACCAGCATATTCTCCTTTTCTCACAATGTTTGATAAGCTTTCTTCCCTCTTGGTCCTTGGGACTTGAGATTGTTTGGTAAAGGGTTAAATAGAAATTGTAGTAGTAATTTAGTTGAGCACATTGTATGGGGGAGGCATTTCAGCATGTCGTATTCATGATAATGTAGGGAGACAATATGGGCGTGGCTTGGCCTTAAGCCTTAGCCTGCTGGTAAAAAATATAAGTATGGCAGGATCAATAACATTAAATGCCAATGTGCAATAAAATACAAAACATTAACAGTGTAAAATCTCTTAAACAAAAACATGCGAGATCAAACAAATAATTTGAAAAAAAATATCTATACAGGGACGTTTTGTCACTTTGTGGGGACGTTTTAACCAATTCGGAATGGAAATTGCAGACGTTTTGACCAAAAGGAGGGCAATTTGACTCTAGCATGTTTAAGCCAGATGCTAATTTACTAATCTGTTTTTACATCCCAGTGCACAGCATGATAACGTTAACGGCATCCTGTAAGTTACAGTGTAACACAATTAAATTTCACAGATTAACTGATTTTATCAACAAAATCTTTCAACATGTACCAAACATTGCATGTGAAAACAGCTTTCAATAGTGGCCATATTGAACTTTTTGCCCTACAAATAGTGCGCATGCGCCGATAGTGGAATTCAGGGGTCATATTTCCTTGGTAAAGAACGGCGTTGTAAAAAGGTCCATAGATTGCATGGACTTTTAAAGAAGTTCCATCATGACGTAAGATTCATACTATTTCGTGCAACGGTCACCAGCATGCACAGCACATTAAATCTGCGAAACTTTCCATAAAGAAGTCATTTGAAACAGCTTCTTTTCATCCACTAACCAGATTTGGCAATAATAAATTGACAATTTAAGCAAGGCAAAAATGGGACTCCTAAGGCGCACAATGGGACTCAAATTTGCAGTTGCACTGGGTCCCATGGACTTAGTCCAAATATTTAGACGTATACATGCTTATTTACCTTTCAACATTTATCATCGGACATTTCACATTTGATTTTTCTTATTGCATGTAACGTCTAAACGGGTCCCATTCAGTTTTATGTAGCAAATCCGATCATCTTTAAAACCAGAATTATAACAAAAGAGAACTTCATTTACCTGTAGATAGAAATTTTTTTGAAAATATTCAGCCGCTGTCTTGATAAATAATGGGCAGATTCATTCAGAATTCAATAAAATCACTCGCAAGTTGGATTGCCGACAGAGTCGCCGCCATGTTTTTCAGTCATGCAGACAGTTGGATGACAAATAAGAATTTACTTTAAGTTTATGAACGAAATCTGTTACAGTAATCAAACAAGACCGAAGCGAACAAAATTTCGTTTTAAAAAAAGACATAATACCATTCTGTAAGTTGCACTGACCCGCACATGACGGTTCATTCGGAACAATCATATCTCTTCCACGGCAATTCATAACAAAACAGAGTGGTGTTGAATCGGAATGGATTTAGCTCATAAATAGGCAAGTTTTGGACAAATATCCTTTTTCAATCGAGAAATTATTCATTTATCTTACTTCTGATGTATATTTTATTGAACAAGTTCACTTGAAAGTATCCAAATTTGCTGTTCAAACAGCGACAAAATTCGATGTCGGAGTTTGCTAAAGGAAACTATGAAGGAGCCGATAAGACCCTACGTACACGATGAATGTCAGAATGAAAAATAACGTACGTAGGGGCTTATGAATAGGACTACCATGGACTCAGTAAAATTTTATTCAAATGGAAGCACTGTATTGGCAGCTATATTGTTACTTTAACCCTTTACTATACATTACAATCTGTAGTTTTAAATACCATGGGGAAAATATCTTTTGAAAAGATTGTGGTAAAAGCAGGAAACACGGATAACCGTCATTTTCTCCTTTCCCACGATGTTTTCTGCCCTTCCAGAAATAAATTTCAATTTTTGAGTCACGTTTTTTTTGTTGTCTGCAAATGTTTCTTCAATCTGGACAAGTCTAAAATTTTGTCGTTTGGTAAAGAGTTAAGCTTTACTGTGTTTTAACATCGGGCCGAAACGACACAGGCCAGGGCCGTAACATCCCAGATTCCTAATTTCATGCTTAAACATTTTCTGTATTTCAGCAAGTTGTTTATGCAAAAGAAAGACTTACACTCCTTATAGGCACCTATGTGAGTAATATAGCAAAAGAAAACTAATCCAAATAACGCTTTTGTAACCATTTTCCTTAACTGGCTTAAGTTGAATCGCGTGTTATCCTCGGTTGTGATGTCGTGATGTGATTGTTTGTTTCCGGCTCAGTGACTCATAACAAACTGATCGCCCGATATTTAGTCTGGTACCCTGCCATACTTCAAAAGTACGTAGTGGTAGGGGCAGGTAATCCAGATTACCGATATTTTGATATCTCAGGGGAGGTAACGACGTCAAAATTCCTGAAAGTCTTGAAACAGTGATCCTTCTTACTCTATTTATTTTCGTCAAAAATATTTCTCTACTTTTCTGCTCCACTGGCTAAAGGCCAGCGAGCTTACGCCATGGCCCTGTGATGGTACATCCGTCTGTTCGTTAACTTTTATTTCTAGCATTTCTTCTCTGAAACTACCCATCTAATTTGACAAAACCTCAGAAATGACCCTACCATGGTCCCCTTCAGAATTTCTTCAAAAAATTTAAAAAAAAAAACTCTGGTTGCCATGGCAACAAAACTGAAAAATATTGAAAATCTTTAAAAATCTACTTTGTCCCAAACCTAAGGTGTAGGGTTACCAATTTTGACATAAAGCTTTATCATTTGGGCTTTATCGAAATTCTTCAAATTTTAGCCCAGGGATAAAAATTGGTCCTCCCTTAGGGTTCAAAATTTCTATTTGGGATTTTTTTTTTTTTTCATGATAAAAACTTTAAAAATCTTCTTGTTACCAACCATTAGGCATAGGGCTACCAAATTTTGCATGTAGCTGTCCCAACATTTTGAAATACAAAGTTCTTACAGTTGAATGACTGAGGATGTCGGTTATACTATTTCACATTTATTGGGCAGTGGAGCAATACAGGCACATCATGGACCTTTTGCTTTTAGTTTCTTATATGTATAGCCCACATAGTAAATACCTGAGCAATATTTAAAGTCAGTTTTATACCTTTAACTCTTTACCAAACGAAAAAATTTTAGAAAAATTGAAAGCATTTCGAGGGGTGAATACAAAACTATTCCATCTGCGTTTCGAACAATTTTACAGGAGAGGGAAAAACGCTTCTCATTTCTGTGAAAGGAATAGTTAGATCATCTTGTTTAGATATGTTGTGTTGAGATGAGAGCATGAATTCAGCACAACGTAATTAAACAAGACGATCTAACAACGCTTTCCACAGAATTTAGTTTTTTTCCCTTCTCCTGTAATATTTTCCAAAATGCAGATAGAATAGTTTCGCATTCACCCCTCGATTTGCAGATGACAAAATAAATGTAATTCAAAAACTGAAATTTGTTTTGGGAAGGTTAGAAAACATATTGGGAAAAGGAGAAAATGCTGGTTACCATTTTTAGACTTGTCCAAATTGAAAGCATTTGCAGACGACAAAATAAATCTAATTCGAAAACTGAAATTTGTTTTGGAAAGGTTAGAAAACATAGTGGGAAAAGGAGAAAATGCTGGTTACCAGCATTTTTGCCTTTTCCCACAATGTTTTCAAAAGGCATCTTTTTCAGGGCCATTAAAAGTTGGGATTGTGTGGTAAAAAGTTAAATAGGTAAATTTATGTATTGGGTGGGTGGTGGGAGAGTACCCTTGTTTCCACCATCCAACCAAACTTTGAAAGAAACATATTTTTGGAGAGTAGTTTAGTACTTTGGTAAACCCTTTACTAAACATCAAAGTTGAACGTGTGTGGTGTCCGTGGTTGAGGTAGTGTCGGCCTCGTAATCATAACGTAAGGTTTGATACCTGAAAGCAGGTGTCAACTTAAGGGCTGTTCACTGGCCCACACATTAGGTGCTAGTACTGGTGTAGCTTACAGGAAGCAGAGTTGAGAGAGATTTGTGTAAGTTGGAAAAAACAGGGATCCTATATAAGATCCCTGGAAAAACTTTTTCCTCAACTGATGTAAAATAAATATATTCAACCCTTTACCACAAAATCACAAGTTTTAACAACTCTGAAGAAGAAGACTTTTTGAAAACATTGTGGAAAAAGAAGACAATGCTGGTACCAGCATTTTCTTCTTTTCCCACAACGTTTTCAACGATCTCAAAGATACCGTCGTTTGTGCCCCATTTCATTTGTTGTCTGCAAATGCTTTCAATTTGGGCTGGTCTAAAATTTTGTGTGGTAGAGTTAAACTAAAGTTGAACTCTTTTACTAAACAACAAAATTTGGGTTTCTACCAAATTGAAAACATTTACAGGTGACAAATTAAATGTAGTTCAAATGATGATTTCTGTTTTTGATACAGTAGAAAATATTGAGGAAAAAGGATGAAATGCTGGTAACCAGCATTTTCTCCTATTCCAACAATGTTTTCAAAAGCCCTTTTCCAAGGGGAAGTTAAATTCGAGATTGTTTGGTAAAGGGTTAAGACTTGTCTGTATTGAAAGCACTTGCAGACAACAAACCATATGCAGCTCCAGTCATTGGATTTACTGTGATAGAGAAGAGAACTTTGCAGGAAAAGCAGAACATTTTGGTGTTCAAATGGTTTTAAACGGGATCTCCCTCAGGTTCGTTAAAACCTGTTATTGTTTGGTAACACAATCCTGACTTTTAATGACCCAGAGAAAGAAAGCTTTTGAAAATATTGTGGGAACCAGCATTTTCTGCCTTTCCCAAAATAAACTTAAGTTTTTGAGTTACACTTATTTTGCATATGAGAAAGAAAATGTACTGTAAACAAAAGGGGTGGACTTTGAAAGAGTAGAAAATATTGTAGGTAAAGAACAAAATGCTGGTTACCAGATATGGTAAACAGCATTTTCTTCTTTCCTATGTTTTCAAAAGCACTAGTTCCAAGAGTCATAAAATACCTTATTTTTAAGCAAAGGGTGAAAACGGCCGTTAACTCTCAGACATGAGGCCTATGATGGCCTCGTATCGGTCCACTGCCTAATACAAAGATTGCATGTGCCGTACACCTAAATGGCATTGACGGTTATCAAAGTATTTGCAGACAACAAATCAGCTGGAATAGCAATGTGATGGAGCTATCTACTGGGCACATCAATCCTTTACCAAATGACAAAATTTCAGACTTGTCCAAATTGAAAGCATTTGCAGTTGACAATATAAATGTAGCTCATATTATGCTTTTTGTCTGTGGAATAGTAAAAAACTTTGTAGGAAAAGAAGAAAATGCTGGTTACCAGCATTTTCTCCTTTTCCCACAATGTTTTCAAAAGTCTGTTTTGTCAAAGGTTCTTAAAACTCAGGAAGGAGCAGTAAGGGGCTAAAGAACCAGACATAACTTCAGATGGGTTTCATGATGTATCATGCACAATCCCCAGTAATATATCTAACAGTCTTATGGGGTTGTCACCCATATGGGAAACCAGGGACTATGAGAAATAATCACAAAAATCAGTAAATAAGGCAACTAATTAACTGTGGCTTGAATGGGGAAAACATTGTGGGATAAGGAGATAAAGCTTCTTCTCCCACAATGTTTTCAAAAGCTTTTTTTTCCTCAAGGTTGTTAGAACACAGGATTGTGTGGTAAAGGGTAAATGCAAACCTTGAAAATAACAAAAAACAGAGACAAGAAATTCAATTAGGCTTTATTTGAATGTATACACAGGCTCAAAAAGCTTGATATTGTAAACAAAAAAAGTCATAAAACAACACTATCTAAATAAGCAATGCTCTTTGAAAAGGAGGTTTAACTCTTTACCAAATGACAAAATTTTAGTTTGGTCCAAATAGAAAGCTTTTGCAGGCAACAATATAAATGTGACTCAAAAATTGAAATCTGTCTTGGGAAGAGTAGAAAACATTGCGGGTAAAGGAGAAAAGCTGGTTACCAGCATTTTCTCCTTTTCCCACAATGTTTTCAAAAGGCTTCCTCCCCAGGGTCGTTAAAAGTCGGAATTGTGTGGTAAAGGGTTAAAGCATCTTCCAAAAGTATCAACTCATGTTAGCCTGCGAAGAATGCGCAGGCTGACCTGGGACAGAACTTTTTGCTATTCGCCAGTTTTTCTGTATGTCAAAGAACTCAGCTGGTTGTGAGACAAAATGGATTTCATGGAACCATAAGTGCATGCATGTGATGACTTGCTTGGTATAATGCATCACAGAGATGCATTAAACCCCCTTTTGCCAGAGCATGGCTCACATATATTTATCTTATATCTAAATTTTTCTATATATCTTAGTCTTTAACAAACAAAAAAATACCCTCTTTCAAATACCTCTTTGCCAAAAGGCAAAATTTTAGACTTGTCCAGTCTGAAATATTTTTTGCAGACGACAGAATGAATGTGGCTAAATACTGAAATTTGTTTTTGGAAGGATAAGCAGTATATTCTCCTCTTCCAACATGGTATTGTATAGTATGGTGTTAAAACCATTAGCAGACAACAAATGACATAATGCTGAACTAAAGGGATATGTCTTTAACTCTGTACCAAACGACAAAATTTTAGACTGGTCCAAATTGAAAGCATTTGCAGACGATGAATTAAAGGTGGCCCAAATGATGAAATTTGTCATTGATAGGTTAGAAAACATTGTGGGAAAAGGAAAAAATGCTGGTTACCAGCATTTTCTCCTATTCCCACAATGTTTTCAAAAGGCCTCTTTCTCAGAGTCATTAAAACTCGGGATTGTGTGGTAAAGGGTTAAGTCTTTACAAAACAATCTCAAGTTTTAACAAACCAAACAATAAAAGGCTTTTGAAAATATTGTGGGAACAGGAGAAATGTTGGTAACCAGCATTTTCTCCTTTTTTCAACAACGTTTTCTATCCTATCATCTAAGCAACATTTGTCATCTGCAAATGGTATCAATTTGGACCAATCTAAAATTTTGTCATATGGTAAAGGGTGAAAAAAGGTAAAAAGCATTATGGGTAAAAAAGAGAAAATGCTGGTTACCAGCAGTTTCTCCTTTTCAAACAATGCTAACAAAAGCCTTTGTATTCAACACTGTTCACTCTTGGCCGAACAATGAGATTTTGGTCTCAACCAAAAAAGCATTGTGCAGATGCCAAAATGAATGTAGCTTAAATGAGGATTTCCTTTTTTGCTTGGGTAGGAAACATTGTGGGAAATGGAGAAAATGCTGGTTATCAGCATTTTCTCCTTTTCCCACAATGTTTTCAAAAGCCTTCTTTCTACAGGGTCCTTAAAACTCAGGATTGTGTGGTGAAGGGTTAAACACAGGATCATTTGCTTAACTCTTTCCCAAACAACAAAATTTAGGACTGGATCAAACTGAAAGCATTTGCAGACAACAAATCAAATGTAGCTCAAATGGTGAGTTAAGTATTGAACAGGGTAGAAAACAATGTGGGAAAAGTGAAGACATGGTTTTCAAAAGCCTTCTATTTCAGGGTCATTAAAACTTGGAACTGTACAGTAAAGAGTTAACCCTTTACCGCACAATGCCGCCTTTTGATGCCTCTGGGAAAGAAGCCTTTTGAAAACATTGTGGGAAAAGGAGAAAATGCTGGTAACCAGCATTTTCTCCTTTTCCCACAATGTTTTCTACCCTATCAAAGAAAAATTGCACCATTTGAGCCACAATGAAATTGTCGTCTGCAAATGCTTTCAATTTGGACAAGGCTAAAATTTTGTCGTCTGGTAAAGAGTTAGGGGTTAACCTTTAACCTGCTAAATAAGTGAAATGAAACTTTCACCCTGATTGTACAAACCCAAAGTTTATATCAAAGGAATTTCTTCTGAGAGTAAAATTATCTCCTTTTTCCCGACAGTGAATATCCAAGATTGGACTGCATGTTCTGTGTAGTCTGATCTTGATCTACACTGTCCGCAAATGGTCCTTGAGTCCCGCTTAGCAGCCTAAGGGTTAATACATTCTTAAGTTGTGTGCAACTTAACCTTTAACCACACAAACTCGAATTTTAACAACCCTAGGAAAAAAGCCTTTTGAAATCATTGTGGAAAAAGGAGAAAATGCTGGTAACCAGCATTTTCTCATTTTCCCAAAAACCTTTTCTATCCTCTCAAATAGAAATTCCATTAGTTGAGCCACATTCAAATTGCCATCTGCAAATGCTGTCATTCTGGACAAGTGTACATTTTTCACCAGTGGCACAGAGTTAAATTACTTTTTCTCCCAGTCACAAGTGCAAGGACAGAATCCGGGACCTCTGGATAACTGATCCAATGTTGACCTACAAAGGATCCCCTCATGGATCTCACTTACAGTGTATACCTCTTTACCAGATGATAAAATTTCAGACTTGTTTAACTCTTTACTACACATTCCCAAGTTTTAACGACTTTAAGGAAGAAGCCTTTTGAAAACATTGTGGGAAAAGGAGAAAATGCTGGTAACCAGCATTTTCTCCTTTTCCCGCAATGTTTTCTATGCTATCCAAATCAAATTTCATCATTTGAACCACAATTAGACTGTCGTCTGCAAATGCTTTCAATTTGGACAAGTCTAAAATTTTGTCGTTTGGTAGAGTTAAATTGAAAGCATTTGCAGGAGACAAATTAAACCTGACTCAAGTGGTGATATCTGTTCTGCTAAACAGTTGAAATCAGTGTGGGCAAAAGGAGAAAATGCTGGTTACCAGCATTTTCTCCTTTTTCCACAATGTTTTCAAAAACTTTCTTTCTCAAGATCAGACATACTGGAGATTGTGTGGTAAAGGGATGCACTCATGTATCACCTAAGTTTCAACCTCTTGCACTGAATACGGTATATAGGTAGCCCCAAAAATAAGGGAACCCTGTTACCGGTACCTGTTTTCTTAGTTTAAACATTTTTATTTTACATCGATTGAGAAACAAGTTCTTGCAACTTATACAAATCTCTCTTGATTCTGCTTCCTGGGAACTACACCAGTATTCACACCGAATGCGTGGAGGTCTAAAGTTGACACCTGCTCCCAGGTATCAAATGCTCTACCTCACAACTATGGACACCTTATTATTTTCTTCTGACATGATATGACAGGGTGACTTCCCTTCTCAATATTTCAGTAGACTGTAAGAGCAATGATAAGCTGTATCATCTCCAGTATACCATCCAGGTGTCGGGCAGGTGTTGCTGCACATGGAGGTCACACTCGCTATTGACTTGGATTACATATCCGTCATATGTTTTAGGTAAAATAAAGAAATATATGAATTCCCTTATTTTTCAGTATATGTATACGCATGTTAGTAATATTTCTTAAAAAAAAAAAAAGAACATAGCGCTGTTCTAAACAATCATGTTTTGATTAACTCTTTACCGAACGACAAAATTTTAGACCAGTCCAAATTGAAAAGCTTTTGCAGAAGACAAAATAAACGTGTATCAAAAATTTAAATTTGTTTTTGGAAGAGCAGAAAACATTGTGGGAAAAGGAGAAAATGCTGGTTACCCGCATTTTCTCCTTTTCCCACAATGTTTTCAAAAGCTTTTTTTCTCAGGGTCGTTAAAAGTCGGGACTGTGTGGTAAAGCGTTAACAGACCCAGCAGTTTAACCCTTTACCACACAGTTCTGAAATTTACTGACCCTGATGAAAAGGGCTATTGTAAACACTGTGGGAAAAAGAGAAAATGCTAGCTACCAGCATTTTCTTCTTTTCCCAAAATGTTTTCTACCGTTCTAAAGACTATTTCCATCATTTGATTCACATCTGAACATGTCGTCTGCAAATCCTTTTTATTGGAGCAAGTCTAAAATTCTGTTGCCTGGTAAAAGCTAAACTCATATTGATCAAACAATATTTCAAAAGTATGTTTTTAACCCTTTACTGCACAATCCCAAATTTTAACAACCCTGAGGAAAAAGCCTTTTGAAAACACTGTGGGAAAAGGAGAAAATGCTGGTAACCAGCATTTTTCTCCTTTTCCCACAGTGTTTTCTGCTCTTTCAGAAAAAAAAACCTATTATTTGAGCCACATTTAAATTATAATGTGCAAATGCTTTTGATTAAGACAAGTCTGAATTTTTGCAGTTTGGTAAAGGGTTAAAGTTGTCCCCGCCGTCTTTTTTTTTTCCACAGGTACTGAGACATTTCGTTTGGTGATGATGACTAGATAACTCTTTACCAAACAGGAAAATTTTAGACTTGTTCAAATTAAAAGCATCTGCAGACGACAAATAAAATGTAGCTCAAATTATGAAATTTGTCTTTGATAGGGTAGAAAACATGGGAATATCAGGAAATGCTGGTTACCAGCATTTTCTCCTTTTCCCAAAATGTTTTCAAAAGTTTTCCTTCGAGGTGGTTGAAACTCAGAAGTGTGAGGTAAAGGGTAAAACCAATACTGGCCATATCCACTTTCATTTGCACAGGTTTCATAAATCTGTGTGTTTACCCACTGCCCAGTGACAAAATCATAGGCCCAACCAAACTGAAAAAACAAAAGGGCCATGATGGCCCTGTTTCATAAATCTGTGTGTTTACCCACTGCCCAGTGACAAAATCATAGGCCCAACCAAAGTGAAAAAACAAGAGGGCCATGATGGCCCTGTATCGCTCCACTGGCTTATAAATACTGTATAAACCATAAATACTAAACATGTCAATTCTGAGCCAAATGGTTTCAAAATGAAGACTTATAAAGTTTTCTCTGTAAAAGCCCATGTGAAAGTTGAGACCCGCAGGGCAAAGCCATTTTTGATCCCAGAGCTATAATTACTTGAACCCTGGTACAGGTCCACAAGATAAAGCCACATGCCAAAATAATTCAAGTCTATGCTGTATGGTTATAAATAAGGTGATTTTCAAGTTTTGTCCATATGAAGCCTCTGTAAAACATAAGACCCCTGATGCAAGGCTAATTTCAAAAAAAAAAATCAAAACGGGAAGATTTCTTAAGTTGTCACTATGTAAGCCCATGTAAAACTTGTGACCCCTGCGGCGGGGCCAATTTTGACCCCAGGGCTTAAATTTTGGCCCACTTGGTAGAGACCCACTAGATATAGCTACATGCAAAATTTGGTAGCTCTAGGCCTTATGGCTAGGTACAGGAAGATTTTTAAAGTTTTCTCTATATAAGCCTATGTAAAACTTGTGACCCCTGACTGAATCTGGAGGTAGAAAGGTCCTTGGATGTGCAGAAAACGAGCAAAAATTTCCCACCCATCTAAGCCTGTGTTGACTGCGCTTTGCTGATGCATTTAACCCCCTTTTCAAAGACCACAGCTCATTTACATCAACCCTTTACAAAACAACAATAATTTAGACTGGTCCAAATTGAAAGCAGTTGCAGACGACAAAGGTGGCTCAAATGACGAAATTTGTCCTTGATAGAGTAGAAAACATTGTGGGAAAAGGAGAAAATGCTGGTTACCAGCACTTTCTCCTTTTCCCACAATGTTTTCAAAAGGCTTCTTCCTCAGGGTCATTAAAAGTTGGGATTGTGTGGAAAAGAGTTAAACCATTACTGATTTATAGAAGGAAAAATTTCGGAAAAATATGTGTCAACCGTTTTATTTTCGCATAATTTTTTCTACCCTGTCACAATTTGGTCATCCATGTTTCATTTAATTTTTATGCTAAACAAATGCTTTGAATCTGGTACAGTCTGAAACTTCCTTATATTGTAGCATTAACTTTACAACTCCCAAATGATTATGATAGATTTTGACACAAGAACAATGGAAAAGGCAAAGAAGTTCTTAAAAACACAGATATATTTGAAAAAAATTTACACTGCAAAACCAAATCAGTTCACATTTACAAAATGTCAATAACATTACATATGGTATACAGAATAAACAGTGGGGAAAATCTTTAATTATGCCATCATGAGATTCGAATATCTTACCCTTTGTATAATATGGTACTAACTTTTGACAAAACAGCATAATTTTCGACTTAGAAAAGGAAAAGGAGAAAATGCTGGTCACCAGCATCTTCTTGTTTTCTCCAAATAATTCTAAAGGACTTCTGCCTATGAATTCTTAGAACTGTTTCTTTGGTAAAGGGTTAAAAGATAGCCTGAATTTGAATTAACACTTTCCCAAATGACAAATTTTGGACTGCTCCAAACTGAAAGAGTTTGCAGACGACAATTTTAAATTTGATGAAAATGGCAGAAAGTTATCTAAAAAGGTAGAAAACACTGTGAGAAAAGGAGAAATTGCTCGTTACGAGCAATTTCTCCTTTTCCCACAGTGTTTTCAAAAGACTTTTACTGTAGACACGTGAAAACCAGGGCTTATTTGGGAAAGGGTTAATGAGCCATTGCTTGGTTTAACCCATTACCACACAAATCCGACTATGAACTACCCTGAGAAAGGAAGCTTTTGAAAACATTGTGGGAAAAGGAGAAAATACTGGTTACCAGCATTTTCTCCTTTTTCCACAATGTTTTCTACCTTTCCCAAAACAAAATTCAATTTTTGAGAAACATTTATTTTGTCGTCTGCAGATGCTTTCATTTTGGATTAGTCAAATCATTTTTCGTTTGGTAAAGACTTAATGCATCACAGAGATGCATTAAACCCCCTTCGGGCACAGCTATGACCGAGATATCAGAAAATGTCAAAGTTTTCCCACAACAAATCTTTGCTAGCCAAAGGTAACTATTGCTTTTTTGCTCTATTCACCCTCAGCTGATCAAGTTCAAATCTGAAGTCCCTAAAATATGCATAGATAATCACTGGTTGTAGTCTGTTCTAAAAGCACCAATCAAATATTGTTTTACATTTGCAATCCATCATCATCAAAATGTAAATAACAATAGAGACAGCAGGAGATATTTGTCCGATATGCTGAAAATCGTTACAAAAAAAAGTAGACAATCAATATTTACTTTAACATTCACTATAATAAGTCAATTAACACTTTCCCAAACGACAAATTTTGGACTAGACCAAATTGAAAGAGTTTGCAGACGACAATTTCTAATTTGATGAAAATGGCAGAAAGGTCTCAAAACGGGTAGAAAACACTGTGGGAAAAGGAGAAATTGCTCGTTACGAGCAATTTCTCCTTTTCCCACAGTGTTTTCAAAAGACTTGTACTGCAGACACGTGAAAACCAGGGCTTGTTTGGGAAAGGGTTAAATGAAGTTTTAGGATACATCCCAACACCTGATGATGGTCTGTCAAAACACATGGGTGGTTTTTGCCGCATGGCTTAAGTATGTTACGAATTTTTTTAATGGTTTTCTCGTTGTATGGGTATGTCATATTCTTCGAAGATTTGACCCATCTGCTATGACAAATTACTGGACAAATAAAGGACAAATATTAATATGCGGTGCATAAATTGCCGCTTAAAAAGTGCAAGTGGAAAATGGCAATACATAAAACGTATGTGCAAAAATCAAGTCAGTTTTTCGCTGAAAATTTCTTAAGAAAAAAATTATTTCAAACCGGGATATATCTTTTTAAAATACTCTGTTTACTGCAAATCTCTGTACACAGTTTCTAAATATAGATATGACGAAACCAGGATTTGTGAGACAGACTGAAAACAAAATAACGTCCTGACCTTGCTGGGCTTAATAGGGGCTTTTCCCCCAAGCTTAATTGGGCTAATGTTTGTAAATGGCTGGTGCAACGAATATATGCCAGGTAGCCATGGCTGGGTGAATCATACATGGTAGGTTTAAGAGAGTAAACGTATATTTTATTTTTGTAATTTGTTGCATTGATTGCCGTCTTGAAAAATAGTCACATTGTGTACCCAGAATGCCCATATCAGATAGGTTATGTATTTGAAAAATGCCACCTAAGGGAAGATAACGTGGTTTTCTATGATGAAATTCTAGGGACGATGACTATCAAAATCCAGTCGGTGGTGTATCACAGTGATTACAAATTCTGACCCTATCAGTCGAGGTGAATAGAGCAACGTGATGATTGTCACCCATGGTGAGCAAAGATGCCACGACAAAACACAGATGCCACCTGGGCTATGAAAAAAGCCTAGTGAAAAGGGTATAACAATTTTATACAAAACAAGTTAAATCTATTTATTTACAGGAAAGGAACAAAAACATAACATGTACTGAGGTCAAGCTTGCTAACTAACTTATAACTTGGAAAAATATTTACTCATGGAAAAACAGAGGACACTGTCAAAAGAAGAGAAAAACATTGAACCTATTAATCCCTCCTTTTAACTCTTTACCAAACGATAAAAATTTTAGACTGGTCCAAATCGAGAGCATTTGCAGATGACATACTAAATTTAGCTGAAATGTTGGTACTTGACAGTGAAAGTGTAGGAAACCCTGTGGAAAAAGGAGAAAATGCTGGTTACCAGCATTTTTTCCTTTTCCCCACAAGATTTTCAAAAGGCTATTTTCTCAAGGTTGTTACAACTCGTGAGTGTGTGGTAAAGAGTTAAAACAATATTTCAAAGTAGCCCACTGCCATATACAATAAATCATCTGCAGGAATTGACATGTTGGTGGCCAGGGTAGATAAAGATCGGACTGCACAGAACATGCAGTCTGATCTTTGATCCAACCTATCCACTTTGCTGAGATGTTATGGACAAGACCAACCTTGAAATTGCACTCATTTAAAGGTTCACCAAACACCAAATATTTTGGATTCAACGAAATTGAAAGCATTTGTAAACAACAAATTAAAAGTAGCTCAAATGATGATTTCTGTTTTTGACAGGGTAGAAAAAATTGCAGGAAAATGAGAAAATGCTGGTTACCAGCATTTTCTTCTTTTCCCATAATGTTTTAAAATTGCCTTTTCCTTCAGGGTCAATTAAATCTTTACCAAATGACAAAAATGTCGACTTGTCCAAATTGAAAGCATTTGCAGACAACTATTTCAATGTGGCTCAAATGGTGACCTTTTTCTTTGATAGGTTAGAAGACATTGTGGGAAAGGGAGAAAATGCTGGTTACCAGCATTTTCTCCTTTTCCCACAATGTTTTCAAAAGGCCTCTTTCCCAGGGTCATAAAAAGGCGGCATTGTGCGGTAAAGGGTTAAACTCGAGATTTTGTGGTAAACAATTAAGTCTTATTTCTATATCGAAAGTAACTGTTGGGTTGAATCGGCACTGTATGGATTAATATTTACTATAATTCAAAAACAACGAGAAGACACCAGGTATAACATAAGTAACTAACAGAGATTTACACATCACAATTTTCACCCTTATATAGCCTGACAAATGAAATGGATATGTTGACCCTTTACCACACAAGCAAAATATAGACATGTCCAAATTGAAAGCATCTGAAGACAACAGTTTAAATGTAGCTTAAATGGTGGAATTTGTCTATGTTAGGGTAGAAAATGTGAGAAAAGGAGAAAAACCATCATTTTCTCCTTTTCCCACTATGTTTTCAAAAGGCTGTCTTTCTCAGTATCGTTTACACTCAGGATTATGATGTGAAGGGTTAAGTAAGCAAAAAAGACCAACTATGTCAAAAAAGGAGCAACTTAATTGTAACAAGCTATTTCTCCTCTTACCCTCAAACAATTCATAGAGGTCAAAAAAAGGTTTCCTTTTCTTCCAATGTTTTTCTTTAGTTTGACCCTTTGCCACACAATCCAGAGTTTTAATGAACCTGAAGGAGAAAACTTTTGAAAACATTGTGGGAAAAAAAGAAAATGCGGGAAACCAGCATATTCTCCTTTTCCCCTAATGTTTTCTATATTACCAAAAGCAAATTTCAATTTTTTGAGTCGCTCTCATCTTGTCATCAGCAACTGCTTTTAATTTGGACATGACTAAAATTTTGTCATTTGGTAAAGAGTTAACCCTAGCCCACATAATAGATCTTGGACTTGTCTTAACCCATTACTAGACGACAAAACTTTAGCCTTGTCCAAATTGAAAGCATTTGCAGACGACAATTTCAGTGTGGCTCAAATGATGCAACGTTTCTTTGATAGGGTAGAAAACATTGTGGGAAAAGGAGAAAATGCTGGTTACCAGCATTTTCTCCTTTTCCCACAATGTTTTCAAAAGGCTTCTTTTCCAGGGGCGTCAAAAGGCGGCATTGTGCGGTAAAGGGTTAATTGAAAGCATTTGTACATGACAATTTAAAAGTGTTCAGCAGAAGTATGATTTTTTTTGTCTAGAAAACATTTTGGGAAAAGGAGAAAATGCTGGTAACTAGCATTTTCTCCTTTTCCCAAAATGCTTTAAAAGGCCTTCTTCCTCAAGGTCATGAAAACAGTGGTTTGTTTGGTAAAGGATTAATTTGTAATATTTTCAACAGATGTGAAAATGCTATGTACAGTAAACAGTCAGGAACAGTCTCAATAAAAATTACCATAATTAACTCGATCAGTGCCATAGGTTGAAAACAGGCTTTTGTAGATAACAAACAAGATCAAGAACAAGATCAAGATGCGCACTTTCTGTGCAGTCTGATCTTGGATCTATGCCATCCACTTCCTTAAACAAACCTATAGCGTAAAATTCTTTCTAACTGTCAGTGGATTGCATTTTCCATCATCGAAGAAAGCCATCATTATTTATTTGGCATTAAACGACTAAATAACAATTAACCCTTGACCACACCATCCTGAGTTTTAAAGACACTGAGAATTAAGGCTTTTGAAAACATTTAGGGAACAAGGGAAAATGCTGGTAACCAGCATTTTCTCCTTTTCCCCCTGTGTTTCCTGCACTTTGAAAGACAAATTTCACTTTCTGAACTGCATTTAATTTGTTGTCTGCAAATGCTTCCAATTTGAACAAGTCTAAAATTTTGTCGTCTGGTAAAGAGTTAAGCCACAATAGCTATGGTATCAAAAAAAAAAAAAAACTGTGATAACATTTTCCAAGCTGTACAAATAAGAGCATTTCTTAAAACAATACATTTTCTGATTTAAAGCACACATATTATGAAACATTAAAGTAGAAATTAAACATTTAAGTAGAAATAGAAGTACAATCACATACAAAAAATAAAAATTCTATAAAACAAGTGTAAAAAAAAAAGGATTTACAGCTGATATATTTTTTATTTTTTTTTATTTTTTGTTTATTTACCAGTATATTTTTTCTTCAAGATTTTGCCTTTAATCCTTCACCAGGCAATCCTAAGGAAAAAGACTTTTGGAAACATTTTGAGAAAAGGAAACATATGCTGGTAACCAGCATTTTCTCCTTTTTCTACCATGCATTCTAACCTTTTTAACCCTTTCCCAAACAAGCCCTGGTTTTCACGTGTCTGCAGTACAAGTCTTTTGAAAACACTGCGGGAAAAGGAGAAATTGCTCATAACGAGGAATTTCTCCTTTTTCCACAGTGTTTTCTACCCTTTTTGAGAACTTTCTGCCATTTACATCAAATTTAGAATTGTCGTCTGCAAACTCTTTCAATTTGGACCAGTCCAAAATTTGTCGTTTGGGAAAGGGTTAAAACAAATTCCTTAATCTGAGCCCTTCATATTTTTCACCAACAAATTCTTTCAATTTTGATAAGAGTAAAGTTTGTCATCTATAGAACTAAAATCTACAACGAAGCTACATGTATATTACCATATCTATCTACAAATTCAATTGAGCCATACTCTGAGAAAAGAGGGTCCGATGGATCTGCAAAAAGTATCGACCCAGGTCAGCCTGCACAGTGTGTGCAGGCTGACCTGAGTCGATACTTTTTGCTACTGGTCAACTTTCTGCATGTCAGGATTCAGCCAGTTGTTTGGCAAAATGGATTTTATGGATCCATAATTATGTGATGACTTGCTTGGTATAGTGGATCAAGGGAATGCATTGAACCCCCTTTTGCCAGAGCATGACTGATTTGTTTACACGAACTGAAAATAACACAAAATGTGTAACCATAAAAATTATATAAAACAAGTATAAAAACCAAAGAAAAAAACACACACACAGGTCCAGTATTCTACTTATACTACTTATTGTTGTTGTTTTTCTTCATTTTTTTGTTCAAGACCAGTTTTGCCTAAAAACCTTAAGCCTTTACCACACAATCCTGACTTTTAACGACCCTGAGGAAGAGGCCTTTTGAAAACATTGTGGGAAAAGGAGAAAATGCTGGTAACCAGCATTTTCTCCTTTTCCCGCAATGTTTTCTACCCTATCCAAGACAAATTCCATTATTTGAGTCAAATTTATTTTGTCGTCTGCAAATGCTTTCAAATTAGACCAGTCTATATTTTTCTTGTGTGGTAAAGGGTTAAATAAAGCTATGCTACCAAATCTAATTACAAACTGTAAGCTAACAGCACAAACTAAAAAAAATGTGCTTTTAAAATCTAACTTTGCACCATTTGCCTGACATCCATTTTATTTCTATTTTATGCAGAATTCTCCAATTTTGGTGAGTCATAAAAATTATGTTGTATTGAAAGAGATTTAATTCTTTACAAAAAGACAAAATAATATACTTTTCCAGTAAAACGGAGAATATGCTGATTACAGGCATTTTTCCTTTTCCCACAATGTTTTTAAAAGCCTTCTTTCTCAGGGGTATTACTTGAACAAATTGACATGGAATAAATGACCTCTATTACCATAATTATATTACACACTTGAATCACCGTCCAAACTTAGCTTTGGCTATTGTCGTCAGAATGCAGAACTATGTGAATGATTTTCAACTCTATATGCTACTAATAGATTTATTGTGTCTTTAACCCTTTCCCAAACAAGCCCTGGTTTTCATGTGTCTGCAGTACAAGTCTTTTGAAAACACTGTGGGAAAAGGAGAAATTGCTCATAACGAGCAATTTCTCCTTTTCCCACAGTGTTTTCTACCCTTTCGGAGAACTTTCTGCCTTTTTCATCAAATTTAAAATTGTCGTCTGCAAATGCTTTGAATTTGGACCAGTCTGAAATTTTATCGTTTGGTAAAGAGTTAAAGAATAGTCAAAATACCTTAAATAAACATGATTTTGTTGGTTTAACATGGTAATACATTGCGGATGGCATTGATCTAAGATACACTTTCATTGCAGTCTGATCTTGATCTATGTCATCCGTAAAAGCTTATTTTGATTATGGCACTGAAAGGGTCAAACCCGATATTTACTGTTAATAAAATTTCCGTACTGTCCGATTATACTCGATGATAAAAATATTCACTCTCTAATTATTCTTTGCATAGAGGTCAATTTCAGGTAAATTTGTTTGAGTAATAGTTAAAACTTAAAACTGTTTGGTAAGGGGTTAAGGACCAATGCAAAGCACCACAAAGAAAAAAAAAACTTTACTTAAAAAGATAAAAAAATTTATATCTGTAACTAGTTAACCCTTTACCACACAATCTCAACTTTTAACAACCCTGAAAAAGAAAGCTTTAGAAAATATTATGAAAAAAGAAGAAAATGCTGGTAACCAGCATTTTCTCATTTCCCCATGATGTTTTCTACTAATCCCACAACAGAATTCAATTTTTGAGTCACATCTATTTTGTCGTCTGCAAATGCTTTCAATTTGGACAAATAGAAAATTTTTGTTATTTGGTAAAGGGTGGAACCCTTAGAGCACTGAATTCATGAAATGGATCTTTTCAACTAGAAAAAATTATTTTTCAAAATTGCAATTTCAGGGTATTTCAGTTCTAGGTGCCATTTTATATCAAAGATCAGACTGAATGCTCTGTGCATTCTGATCTTGATCTAAAATATCAGCAAAAGCTACATCAGGGTCCGTATTCACCAACAATTCTCAAGAACATTCTTCATCTTACTGTCAAGAACTTTCTAAATTTGAAAGTTATACAGCTTCTGATTGGCTAAACCATTTGGTTTAGCCAATCAGAAGTTGTGTTACTTTCTAAATCCGTAACAACTGAAGAACTTTCTAAATTTGAGAGTTATACAACTTCCGATTGACTAAACCAAATGGTTTAGCCAATCAGAAGCTGTGTTACTTTCTAAATCCATAACAACCAAGAATCTTTTTAAGAATTGTTGGATAATATAGACCCAGATGTGCTTAGTACTCTGCTGAATAAAAAATCAAGAAAAATAAAAGAAAAATTGTGAAATAATTTTGAATATATGGCTACACTGAATCTCACACTGTTCAACATTTAGTTTATAAATTGCACAAAAACTACCAGTTTTACGAAATATTGCACATCAAGGCTGTTTCATAAGCTGTTGTCCATCTTTCACTCTGTTCTAGGTTGGGCACAACACTGTAAATACACAGATAAAATGCTTAACTCTTTACCACACGACAAAAGTGTAGACTTTTCCAAATTGAAAGCACTTGCAGGCGACAAATTAGACATTGCTCGAATTATGAAAGTTCTTTTTGAAAGGGTAGAAAACATTGTGAAAAAGCGACAATGCTGTTATCAGCATTTTCTCCTTTTCCAACAATGTTTTCAAAAGCATTCTTTCTTAGGCTCATTAAAAGTCATCTTTTCAAGTTGGTAAAATGTCGGGCTTGTCCATATTGGAAGCAATTGTAGAAGACAAATTAAATTTAGCTCAAATGATAGGAACTGTCTTTGAAACAATAAATAACATTGTGGGAAAAGGATAAAATGCTAGTTACCAGCAGGCTAAAAGCATTTTCTCCCTTTCTGATGACTTTTGCAAAGCCATCTTCCGCATGGTTGAAAAACACAGGATTGTTCAGTTTACAAAGAAAACTTTGCCAAAACCCAATGTCTGCTTTCCTACATTACATTGTGCTGTGGTGGAGGACCAATGACTTTGGTTACAACCACTTTAACCCTTTACCAAATAATCCCAAAAAGGAAGGTTTTTTTGAAAAACATTGTGGAAAAAGGAGAAAAGGCTAGTAACCAGCATTTTCTCCTTTTCCTATAAAATTTTCTACCCTTTCAATAACAAGTTTCAATTTCTGATTCACATTTTATTTTGTCGTCTGCAAATACTTTCGATATGGACAAGTCTATCAAGTGGCACTTTGGTTAACTCTTTACCAAATGACCAAACTTTGGACTGGTTGAAATTGAAAGCATTTGCAGACGACAAAATAAAGGTAAATTTAAAATTGAAATTTGTTTTGGAAAGGGTACAAAACATTGTGGGAAAAGGAGAAAATGCTGGTCACCAGCATTTTCTCCTTTTCCCACAATGTTTTCAAAAGGCTACTTCTTCAGGGTCGTTAAAAGCCAGGATTGTGTGGTAAAGGGTTAAGGGTTAATCAATCCAAATCCAAAAAAAGAATCAATCCAAGCTGGGATATGAACCCACCACCACTGGATTACTGACTCTATGAGTAATAGACCCGGCTACCATAGTTCACCCTTTAGGAAACGATCCCTGGTTTTCACGACCCTCGGAAAGAATGCTTTTGAAAACATTGTGGGGAAAGCAGAAAATGATTGTAACCAGCATTTTCTCCTTTTCCCACAAAGTTTTCTACCTTCTCAGAGAGCTTAAGCCCCTTTGTACCAATTTTGAGTTTGTCTTCTGCAGATGTTTTGAATTTAAAAGAGTCTAAAATTTGTGGTTTGGGAAAGAGTGAACCCTTTACCAAACATTACTTTAAACTGGTTCAAATTGATGGTATTTGCAGACGACAAATTAAATCTTACTAAAATTGTGAATTTTGTCATTGAAAGGGTACAAAACATCATGGGAAAAAGAAAAAAATACTGTTTACCACCATTTTTCTCCTTCTCCCACTGTTTTCAAAAGGCTTCTCCCTCCGGGTCGTTAAAAGTTAAGTCTGTGTGTTAACTCTTTACCACACAATCCCAACTTTTAATGACCCTGAGGAAGAAGTCTTTTGAAAACATTGTGGGAAAAGGAGAAAATGCTGGTAACCAGCATTTTTGCCTTTTCCCACAATGTTTTCTACCCTTCCCAAAACAAATTTCAATTTTTTAATCACAACTATTTTGTCACCTGCAAATGCTTTCAATTTGGACCAGTCTAAAATTTTGTCATTTTGTAAAGACTTAAAGGGTTATGCGAGTCATATGAGCAATAATGGAAGAGTTTGACTGGTATTTAACTCCTTACCTGACAACAGAATTTTAGACTGGTCCAAATTGAAAGCATTTGCAGACGACAAATTAAATGTGGCTGAAATGATGTATTTGAAAGGGTAGAAAACATTGTGGGAAAAGGATACAATGCTGGTAACCATCATTTTCACCTTTTCCCAAAATGTTTAGAAAAGCCTACTACCATTTTCTCTTTTTCCCACAATTCTTTCAAAAGCCTTCTTTTTCAGGGTCATTAAAACTCGGGATTGTGTGAGTAAAGCCTCTACTCTTTCAGTGCCAAAACTGATCTCTTTCTACTGAAATTCAGACATAGATTTTATTTCAAAGGCTTTCACAAAATACAAGACAATTTAGACTCCAGATCAGACAGTACATTCTGTACAATCTGATCCTGATCTATTCCTCCTGCAAGGGTCCCTGTTTTTGCCTGTAGAGATAAAGGTTTAATGACCCTTTCAGCATTATTTCAGTTATATCATGGCAGCCAGTAAACCTATACATCTTTCCTATAATTTCTTTTACAAGTAGTTTACATCTGTGAATCTACCACCGATTTTGCAAGTCACATACTGTTGTTGTTGTTGAGAGAGAGAGAGACAGACAGACAGACAGAGAGGGAGATACAGAGAGGGAGAGAGAATCATAACTTACCTTTGAGAATATAATCTGTAAGAAGAGTGGGTACTGTAGGGCTGTCATCATTTATAGCATGCAGGACTGAAAGTGAAAATAATTGTATTCAGTATACCTGAAAAGTTTCAGAGTTTCAAATTTTCCAAAGTTTACATCACTGTTAACTCTTTACCAAACAAAAAAATTTTTAGACTTGTCCCAACTGAAAGTATTTGCAGAAGAAAATTTAGTTTTATTCAAAAGAAGTAATCTGCAATTGGAAGAGTAGAAAACATTGTGGGAAAGGGAGAAAATGCAGGTAACCAGCATTTCCCCCTTTTCCTACAGAGTTTTCAAAAGCTTTCTTTCTCGGAGTTGTTAAAACTTTAGATTTGTGTGGTAAAGGGTTAAAAGTGGTTCTTCATGACAATAAAATCTGATTTACCATATGCATGTATAAAAATACATGTATACTTAACCTTTTACCACACAAATTGAAGTTTTAACAACTCTATGGGAAAATCCTTTTGGAAATATTGTGGTTAAAAGAGTAAAATGCTGGAAGCAAGTATTTTCTCCTTTCCCCATGATGTTATCTGCTTTTTAGAAGACAATTTTATCAACTGAACCTCACTCCAATTGCCATCTGCGAATGCTTTCAAATTGGACAAGCCTAGGATTTTGTTGTCTATTAAATCTTTACCAAACAAAACAATGTTAGACTTGTCCAAATTGAAAGCATTTGGAGGCAGCAAAATAAATGCGACTCAAAAATTGAAATTTGTTATGGGAATGGTAGAAAACATTGTAGCAAAAGGAGAAAATGCTGGTTACCACAATGTTTTCCAAAAGATTCTTTCTCTGGGTCACTAAAAGTTGGGTTTGTGTGGTAAATGGTTAAGGAATTACTTAACCAATAAACATAAACATTTTAGGAAGAAACAAGTACTTGATGCATGCAAATACTCCTGCAATAATGTAACAGGGCAAAAACGACAGCTGGTACAGGATTTGATCCTGTGTTCTTTTGCTTATGGCACAATTGCTAAAACCATTAACCCTTTCCCAAACAAGCCCTGGTTTTCACGTGTCTGCAGTACAAGTCTTTTGAAAACACTGTGGGAAAAGGAGAAATTGCTCATAACGAGCAATTTCTCCTTTTCCCACAGTGTTTTCTACCCTTTTGGAGAACTTTCTATCATTTTCATCAAATTTAAAATTGTCGTCTGCAAACTCTTTCAAATTGGACCAGTCTAAAATTCACCGTTTGGGAAAGGGTTAAGCTACCTGGAATGCTCCACAACTCTTCATCTGTATATCCCTGCAATCCTTTTCCCAAGATGCTTTCAATTTCATTCAATACAGATATTTTCCTTTGCTCCGAATATTTTTGATTTGGTTCACATATATTAACGAATATTGTACATTACAGAAAATTGTAAATGAGCCATGCTCTGGCAAAAGGGGGCTTAATGCATCTCTGTGATACATTATACTAGGCAAGTCATCTCATAAATATGGATCCATAATAGCCATTTTGTCTAACAAGCAACTGTATTATAAGGTAGATTGGTCCTTTGACATACAGAAAATTGACCAATAGTGGAAAGTTTCGGCCCAGGTCTGCCTGCGTGGACTGCGCGCTGACCTGGGTCGATACTTTTTGCAGATGCATTAAGCCCCCTTTCACAGAGCATGGCTCAAATTCATTAACCCTACACTGAGCAATATAATTTTAGACTTCTGCAAGGAGAAAGCATTAGCAGTCAACAAATTAACTTGGGTTCAAATGATGAGATTTGCTTTTAAAAGGGTAGAAAACATTGTAGGAAAATGAGAAAATGAGGGTTACCAATATTGTCTCCTTTTGCCACAATGATTTTAAATGCCTTTTTCCTAAATGTTAGAAAAACATCGCAATATTTGGTAAGCTTTCATTTAATCCTGCTAAAAATCAATCTCAAAGCAACCGACATGCGATCTGCATTATTCAACATCAATTTCCTTCTACATCAAAAGCCAAGCACTGCATTTTACACATGGGTAATCACAGTCATAACTCTTTACAAAACAACAAAAACTCGAGACTTATCCAAATTGAAAGCAGAGGGCTAGTAAAATATGGCTCTAATTGTGGCATTTGTCTTTGACAGAGTTGAAAACATTGTGGGAAAAAGGAGAGAATGCAAGTTATCACTGTTTTCTTCTTTCTGCAAACTATTTTGAAAAAGCTGTTTCCCAAGCACCAAGAAAACACAGGATTGTTTGGCAAAGTCAAAACCTCCAAAGAAAATGGACAAGTCAGTAAACAATTATACTATTTTCACTATCCATCAAACCTTTACCAGATATCACAAAATTTAGACTCTATCAAACTGAAAGCATTTGTTGATTACAAATTTAATAAGCTCAAAATCACGGTATTCGTTTTTGATAGGATAAAAAACCTTGTGGAAAAAGGAAAAAAATGTTTTTCACCAGCATTTTCTCCCCCCCCCCCCCCCCCACCCCCTTGTTATTAATCCTTTACCACACATTCCCGAGTTTTAATGACCCTGAAGGAGAGGGCTTTTGAAAACATTGTGGGAAAAGGAGAAAATGCTGATGAACAGCATTCTCTCCCTTACCCACAATGTCTTCTATGCTTCTATAAACAAATTTAAATGTTTGAGTCCTATTATTTTGTCATCTGCAAATGCTTTCAATGTGGACAAGTCCAAAATTTTGTTGTTTGGTTAAGGGTTAAAGGGTTCTTTCACAGAGATAGTTTATACCTACTACCATGACCATGCATAGGCAAACCAATAACAACACATACAAAATACAATCAAATGCAAGTATTTTTACTAACGGGGCACATTTCATTGCGATACAATCTCTATTAAGTATATTCAGGCTTTTAACTCTTTACCAAACGACAGAATTTTAGACCAGTCCAAACTGAAAGCTTTTGCAGACGACAAAATAAATGTGAATCAAAAATTGAAATTTGTTTTTGGAAGAGCAGGAAACATTGTAGGAAAAGGAGAAAATGCTGGTTACCAGCATTTTCTCCTTTTCCCACAATGTTTTCGAAAGGCCTCTTTCTCAGGGTCATGAAAAGTCGGGATTGTGAGGTAAAGAGTTATGAGAGTGTTCAAATATGAATGCATCTAAGCACCTAAAATTTGATTCTTCAAAGGTTTCACTGAAATTTTTATTTTGTTCCCTCAAGGTGTTCACCTCCAACAGATATACCAAGTTTCAGTCTCCAGGAGGGAACAAAACAAAAATTTCAGTGAAACCTATAAAGAATCAAATTTTAGGTGCTCAAACGCATTCATATTTGAACACTCCTCGTATTTCTAATTTGTTATTCTCCTTATTGATTACTTAATGGTTTGTCTATGTTACAGGCACCGTATCTGACCTAATAACATCACGCTGTCTCACAAGACTTGCTCATTTCCTTACCAAATATACAGAAGAGTGTTTAAAGGGAGATAACTCTTTTGGTCTGGTGATAATAAGCATTTAAGTTGCAATAAGCAAGAGATATATGTACTTACTTTTGATGTAGATTTGCAGCTGTTCTGATGTTGGAGGCCCTTGGTTTGGATGGTAAGGTATAACAGTGCTCAAAAACTGGAATGCATAATAAAATAAAGCATTGATGACTAAACTTTTCACAAAAAGACAAAATTTTAAAATTGTCCAAATCAAAAGCATTTGCATACAACAAATAAGATGTGTCACAAATGATGGAATGTCTCTGAAGGGGTACAAACAATGTTGGAAAAGCATGAAATTCTGTTCACCAGCATTTTCTCCTTTTCCCACAATGTTCTCCAAAGCCTTTTTCCCATAGGGTCTCTAAAACATGGGATTTGAAGAACTAAAAACTGAGAGGTAAGAAGTTAAAATGGTAATAGGATAAAATTTGTTCCAAAATGAAAATTGTATCATCTTGGAAACATTTAACCCTTTCACCCTTTACCACACAATGCTGACTTTTAACGACCCTGAGAAAGAAGCCTTTTGAAAACATTATGGGAAAAGGAGAAAATGCTGGTAACCAGCAATTTCTCCTTTTCCCACAATGTTTTCTACCCAATCAAAGAAAAATCACTTCATTTGAACTACATTGAAATTGTCGTCTGCAAATGCTGTTGATTTGGACGGGTCTAAAATTTTGTCATGTGGTAAAGGATTAACAAACAACATAATTTGAGACTTATTCAAATAGATAGAATTTGCAGATGACAATTGAAATGTGGTTTAACAATCAGATATGACTTTTATTATTCAAAAGGTTAAAAACATTGCAGCAAAAGGAGTAAAATGCTGGTTACCAGTATAACAGTATCTCCTTTTCCAACAACACTTCAAAAGCCTCTCTCATCAGGATTATTAAACATGGGATTTTTTGGTAAAATCTTAAAACCTGACACATATTTTCAAAGCACGAGACATTTCAAATAAATCAAACTGCTTCTCATCTGTTTACTTCTAGCCAGAAACTGTTTAAAAAATCCTTTTTCAACATGGATTTAAAACACAAAGCTCAATATCTTGAACACATATGACAACAATTTTTTAGGTAGGGTGTGAAGCATCCCAGCTCAGATTTTCCATGTGGAAATTGAACCTAAAAAGTCTGATTCTGGGGTACCTAACATTGCAAAATCATTACCTGGAAAAATAGTACTACTAAGAAAGCATTTCATTCACATTGGCATCAGGGCATGACTAAGAAGTTAACAATAGGGGAACTTACACAACTTGGACGATAAATATGTAAACAAGTACACCATTGTCATAACACAATTTAAAAAAGAGTGTTAGAACAGACTACCCTGAGGCATGCGTAGGCATACGCACCTATGTATCAGTTCCACCAAATAGCGTCAAGAACCGTCAACAAGTGCCATGGAAAGCTTAGAAGCATCATGAGAACTATTGTGGTAATTTCATTGAATAGGATTGCTTTATTTGTCTAGATATTGCTTAATAATACTTCTCACATCGTTTCATTTTGACTTTCTATTGAAACTACCTCCCCTCACACGCCAAAAAAAAGAAATTTGATAGTTTGCCCTTAGATTTATCAGAGAGATACTTTTCAGCTCTTTACATGTCTGCTTGCTTTTACTCAATTCTTTCTAGTAGCACTACGTGCTTATTATTTGGTACAACAGTTAGATTTCAATTTGAGCAGGATCAAACGCACCCCACCTCAGCAGTGCTTTCACCACTTTGATTACGCAATGCAAAGTTACCCAATTTTGGTCATTATAACTTTCTTCAACTATGTTTTAAAAAAATGGACAGCTGCAAAGCAGACCAGGGCTCCTCTGGGGCAAAGTGGTTAAGGAGTACGGTTACTAATCTATAGGTGTCCTGGGTTTGAACCTCACCTATGGAACAGTGTTTGTGAGTATCCAAGGGCAGGACAGTTCAAATCTCCCGCCAAATACAGGTAAAAGCCCAATGGGCACATGAATAAAGTCAGCTGAAGCCATGATATGACTGAAATAGTGTAAACAAGAGGGCCATGATGGCCCTGGATGCTCACCTGAGTCAATAGGCGAAATTCACTCAACGTGCATAATTCAATTTCTGACCAATTGTCAAGTCAATTGAGCTTAAAATGTGGCCTCTAGAGCGTCCACAAGGAATTTCTGTAAGTTGACCCAGTGACCTAATTTATCACCTCACGTGACCCAATTTAGAACTCATCAAAAAATTTATCAAGACAAACATTCTGAGCAGTTTTCAAGTTAATTGAGCAATAAATGTGGCCTCTAGAGTGCCCACAAAGTGTTTCTTAAATTTGACCCAGTAACCTAGTTTATGACCCCAGCTGACCCAATTTCAAACTCACCCAATATTTCATCAAGAAAAACATTCTGACCAACTTTCAAGTCAATTGAGCAAGAAATGTGACCTCTAGAGTGCCCTAAAGGTATTTCTTTAATTAGACCTAGTGACCTAGATCATGAGCCCAGGTGACCCAATTTTAAAGTCATCCTAGATTTCATCAAGACAAACATTTTGACCAATTTTCAAATCAACTAAACAATAAATGTGGTCTCTAGAGTGCACACAAGGTATTTCTTTAATTTGACCTAGTGACCTAATTTAAGACCCCACATGACCCAAATTTGGACTCATGTGAGATTTTATCAAGACAAACATTCTGACCAATTTTTCAAGTCAACTGAGCCAAAAATGTGGCCTCTAGAGTGCCCACAAGGTATTACTTTAATTTGAACTAGTGACCTAGTTTATGATCCCAGGTGACCCAAATCCAAACTCATCTAAGATTTTATCAAGACAAACATTCTGACCAAATTTCAGGTCATTTGAGCAATGAATGTGGCCTCGAGAGTGCCCACAAGGTATTTCTTTAATTTGACCTAGTGACCTAGTTTATGACCCCAGGTGACCCAATTTCGAACTGACTGAACATGTTGTGCTCAGGTGGGCTAACAAACTTAGAACAGGTTCACTACATACCAAATAACGAAGCTCTATGCCTTCAAGGTTTTGAAAAGAAGAATTTTAAAGTTTTCCTTCTTTGTTCCTATGTTAGAACTTGTGACCCCGGGGCAGGGCCAGTTTTGACCCCAGGGGCATCGTATGAACAAACTTGGTAGAGGTCCACTAGGAGATGCTACATACCAAATATCAAAGCTCTACGCCTTCCAGTTTCAGAGAAAAGAATTTTAAAGTTTTCCTTCTTTGTTCCTATGTTAGAACTTGTGACCCCCGGGGCGGGGCCAGTTTTGACCCGAGGGGGATCATATGAACAAACTTAGTAGAGGTCAACTAGGAGATGTTAGATGCCAAATATCAAAGCTCCATGCCTTCCACTTTTAGAGAAGAAGAATTTTAAAGTTTTCCTTCTTTGTTCCTATCTTCGAAACTTGTGATCCCCCGGGCGGGGCCAGTTTTGACCCCAGGGGCATCATATGAACAAAGTAGGTAGAGGTCCGCTAGGACATGCTACATACCAAATATCAAAGCTCCACGCCTTCCAGTTTCAGAGAAGAAGAATTTTAAAGTTTTCCTTCTTTGTTCCTATGTTCGACACTTGTGACCCCCGGGGCGGGGCCAGTTTTGATCCAAGGGGCACCATATAAACCAACTTGGTAGAGGTCCACTAGGAGATGCTAGATGCCAAATATCAAAGCTCCACGCCTTCCAATTTCAGAGAAGAAGAATTTTAGAGCTTTCCTTCTTTGTTCCTATGTTCGAACTTGTGACCCCCGGGGCGGGGCCAGTTTTGACCTCAGGGGCATCATATGAACTAACTTGGTAGAGGTCCACTAGGAGATGCTGCATACCAAATATCAAAGCTCTACGCCTTCTAGAATCAGAGAAGGAGATTTTCAAAGATTTTCCTATTTTTTGCCTTTCTGTTGCCATGGCAACCAGAGTTTTGGGTGGAATTCAATCTCTTGAACAACTTCCGTAGGGCTTCACCCAAGGAACATCCCTGCCAAGTTTCATCAAGATTGGCCCAGTGGTTTAGGAGGAGAAGATGTTTATAGGAATTGTGGACAGACGGACAGACGGACAGATGGATGCCAGACAACGACCCATCACAATACCTCACCTTAGCACTTCGTGCTCAGGTGAGCTAAAAATGGTTTAAAACAGAAATAAACCAATCAAACCAGATAATATCATCCACATGATGTCATTACCCTTTACCAAACAATTATGAGTTTAAGAACCTTAATGAAAAAGACTCTTGAAAACATTGTGGGAAAAGGAGAAAATACTGGTAACCTGCATTTTCTCCTTTTCCCACATTGTTTTCAACCCTTCCAAAGACAAATAGAATCATTTGATACACATTTAATTTGTTGTCTGCAAATGCTTTCACTTTGGACGAGTCAAAACTGTTGTCATCTGATAAATGGCTAAACAGTCACACAAACTTACAACACTGGCTCCGTTTTCTGCAGTAGGAGGATTGTTATTAATACTGGCAGAGTTAGGAGCCACTCCGTTACTCGAACCATTCTTGCTCTTGCGCTTTTTGCGATCTACATTACTCTCCCGCCTTTTCTTCTGTATGGTCAGCAGAAGGGATATAAACTGATTCTTCAGCTCTTTGTCGTATTCCAGCTCATCCCGCAAGGCCAGTTCCTGGACGAGAGTCTCGGACAACTCTTTTATTGTGATTTCATAGTCACTCAGAAGCTCGTTAAGGGCTGTGTTGGACATTCCTTTCAGTTCTGAAATACAAAGGGGAGAAGTCAGTGCTGAATGTTTGCCAAATAATCTCATGTTTTAACAACCCTGCGGAAGAAAAAAAAAATGCCCTGTTTCAAATATATTTTACAAATCACAAGAATTGTTTAGTAAACTGTTTACTCTCTACAGAGTAGACTTCTCCAAATTGAAAGCATTTGCAGACCACAAATTCAGTGCGGATGACATAATGGGATTCAGAGCTCCAGATATAGGGAGTGGTTTTAATTTCAAAAGTGAAAATATTGATTATTTTCCACTAAACCCTATATTATTGGTACTCATTGGAATCGTCTCATCAAGATGATTCTAATGAGTACCCACAACATCAGGTTTGGAAGAAAAACAATGGATTTAGAATACCATTACTCCCTCTAATCTGGAGCTCTGGGGTTTTGTCTTTGAAAGGGTTGATTGACTGTATGGAGTTTAACGCCATTTTCAACAATATTTCAGTTATATTGTGGCTGCCAGTATCCATGCTTTCCTGGTGTTTCTTTTACCAGTGCTACAATATTCAACATTCTTTCAAAGCCAATGGCTGTTTTCCCACATATCCATTGTCGAAACAATAATCAGCAGTGAGAGAAGAATGAATCCTGACGAAATGACTATCATCAATCTTCAGAAAGAAACTGGCCGAGCCGGAGATCGAACCAGCAACCTCCTGTTTTCAAGTCCTGTTCACTACAGCCTGAGCTATGTGGGCTCGGATTTTAAAGGGGTAGAAAACACTGTGGGAAAAGGAGAAAATGCTGGCAACCAGCATTTTCTCCTTTTTTCCACAAAGTTTTCTACCATTTCAAAAACAGAAATCAGCTTGCGAGCTATGTATAATATGCCATATGAAAATGGTTTCAATTTCACGTTTCCCACAATGTTATTTTAGAATCCTATGTTGATACCACTTGCCCAGTTTGAAACAGGTTAATGCAAAATGATAATCATCCAATTATTGATTAATTGATTGAACGACATTTTATGCTGCTTTCAACCTTTTCTCAGTCATATCACCATGACATCTTGCAGTTTCATGTAGAATAATTATCCAAAGGTGAAAGTGCTAAGCCTATTTGGCTTCAACCCTTTACTACACAATCCTACGTTTTAATGACCCTGATGAAGGAAGCTCTTAAAAACATTATAGGAAAAACAAGAAAATGCTGGTAACTAGCATTTTCTCCTTACACTACAATGCTTTTTAACCTATCAAAGACAAATCTCTTGATATGCGGGTCATTTGATATATCGTCTGCAAATGCTTTGAATTTGGCCAAGTCTAAAATTTTGTCATTTCCTAGACAGTCAATGAAAACACAACCTCCATGCAGTCATTACAACCTATTAATTTCTGTTGTCATTAGACCTGACCCTAAACCAAACAATCCCGTATTTCTACAACCGAGAATGATGACCTTTGAAAATATTGTGGGAAAAAGACAAAGTGCCCACAACTAACATTTTCTCCACCATCCCCTCCCCCCCCAAAAAAAAAAAACAAGATTCAAAGACAAATCCCATCATTTATACCACTTTTCAGTTTATAATCTATCAATGCCTACAATAAAGACAGTCTAATATTTTGTCATCTGGTGAGAAGTAAACCCTTTACCAGACAACAAAATTTTAAACCAGTCCAAATTGAAAGGATTGGCAGACAACAAGTAAAATGTGGTTCAAATGACTGGATTTGTTTTTGAAAGGGTAGGAAAAATTGTGGGAAAAGAAGAAAATGTTGATTATCAGCATTTTCTTCATTTCCCACACTGTTTTCAGAGCTGTATCCTTCAGGATAGTTAAAACACGGGATATGTATGGTAAAGGGTTAAGCTGCCTGGCTGATAACCTACCGTCCACTGAATATTTGGGTAGTTGAGTTAGGGCCTCCTTAAGTTTACTGTACGGAGATGTTGGCATTTCTGGATAATCAAGGTCCTCTGACTCGCTTCTGTCTGTATCATTATCCTACAACAAAGATATATCCAGTGTTACCCTTCTTGGTTAGCAAGGGTTCGGAAGCGATATGGACAGGAGGGCCATGATGGCCTTACATTGCTCCACTGCCTTATAAACAGATATGCTGCACACACAACTGGCATTGACAAGGACATTGCATGGACATAGGGGCCATGATAAAGCTCACTGGCCAGTACAGTTAAAAATGATTTGGTTTTCCATTTCTAAATACATGTACATTATACATGTATAAGAAGTTTCTTTAGTAGACTTTTTCTGACAAGCAGTATAACTCTTTCCTTACCATAGACAACAGAAGAAGATTTGTGCAGATCAAATCAGATGGCACAGAAAATGCAGTCTGATCTCTTCTCTACACTTCTTGCAGTGAAACTGTATTAGTAGCTTTTCAAAAAGTGGTGTGGTTTTTTTTTTGAAGAGCAAGAGTTTAGAATAATTTTCAAAAATTTGCTCAATGCCTTATATAAATAAAGTGCAATGCCTATGGCATCCATATTTTTTGGACAGGTCAAGATCAAGATCCTAACCACAAATCTTACAGAGATCTCTTCCAGGATCATTCTTGCTAAATATATATAAATTCTGGCCGATAATAACTGTATCAGACAAAATTTTTCAAAGTTTGCTCCATTGCTAACAAAATTTAATTAAAAGCACATGCCAATAGTATCAATGTTTTTTGACAGAACAACCTCTATTACGAAATTCGAAGTAGGTTCCAATGGATATTTCATGCCAAAATACACCAAAATCCAAAATATAGATTTAGAGAAGACATCTTTTTTTAATCTTTTTTCAGCTCCTTTGCCATGGCAATCAGAGCTCTATGTGGAGCTAATTTTTTTTTTTAAATCTGACAAGGATTTTAGCTGGAACATAGGTAGAATCTATCTCACTGATTAATTCTTTATCAGACAACACAATTTTAGTTTTGAAATTCATATTTGTGAGTTAAAGTTTTCCAACAGCATTTAAAACCTTGTGGAAAATGGAGAAAATGCTGATTACCAGGATTTCCTCCATTTCCCATAATGTTATCAAAAGTTGTATTTTTCCTGTTCGTTAAAACAAGGGATTGTATGGTAAAGAACACAAAGTTCATATGTAAACAGATAAAGTCAGCAAACCTCCATCATAGATTCCAGTTCATGGATGACCTCGTCTGCTGTCAGTATCCTGTCATCGTTGTCATGGTGATGACTGCTGATTATCATAGAATGGAAGTCCATGGCCTGGGCAAGTTCCTCATCATCTGACAGATCCAGATTCTGTTTCTCAGGCTCCTGGAATAAGAACATCAAATCAAAGTGCTGAAAGTACTGTATGGAATCACAGATTGGTTACCTCCCCTGATACAGCAAGTGTATAGGGATCGGTACAGGCTACTGAAAACGGGCAGAATATTGCCCGTCTATTTTTAGAACAGTGGTATCACAAGATTCTGGGGAGGCCACTCACTCTCGCTTCATGTGCTGTAAAATTTCCGATAATTTTGACTTCGCAAATAAGTGAATTGTATATATGGTATCACCTTTTAAGTTAATTTCTGCTACTATTAATTTAGTTTCGATTACGAATTTCAAATCATGCAAACAATAGCTATGTTACCTATACTGCCAAAATGGAAATGTGTAAGATGTTCCGATTGGCTATTCAATGATATTCATGTAGCCAGTGAAAAGCATCAACACAATAGCCTGTGCCAGTTGTAATATGTATATTTACAATGGGGACCAGTTCATATGGAATCAGAGCATCAAATCAGTGCTGAAAGTACTGATGTTACCATTACAATAAATTCTATAATTTTACTTTAACTCTTTACCAACAACAACATTTTAGACTAATCCAAATTGAAAGCATTTGCAGATGACAAGATGACTGCGACAGAAAACATGAATTTTGTTCTGGGAAGGGTAGAAAACATTGTGGGAAAAAGAGAAAATGCTGATCACCAGCATTTTCTCCTTTTCCCACAATGTTTTCAAAAACTCTCTTTCTCAGGGTCGTTATAGGTTGGGTGGTAGGTAACCAGTTAAATCATCACCAGATGACAAAATTTTAGACAAGTCTTACTTGAAAGCATTTGCAAACAAATTAAATGTGGCTCAAATGATGAAATATGTCTTTGAAAGGATAGAAAATACTGTGGGAAAAGGAGAAAATGCTGGTTATCTGCATTTTCTTTCTTTCCCACAATGTTTTCAACAGGTTTTCTTCCCCGAAGTCCTCAAAACTCAAGATTGTGTGGTAAAGGCCTTTTACCAAACATTCCATGTTTTAATGCCCCCACAGAAAAGGCCTTAAAAACACCGAGAGATAGGCATAAAATGCTGGTATCCAGCATTTTCTCCTTTACTCACTATGCTTTCAACCCTTACAAAGACATATTGCATCATTTGAGTCACTTTAATTTTGTCCTCTGCAATTGCTTCGACTTTGGAAAAGTCTAAAATTTTATTGCCTGCTAAAGATTTAACCTTTAAAATGCTAATGAAGGGATTCACTATGCAATGACCCAATAACTGCAACTTCAGTGCTGTATTAGCTAGACAATAAAAAAAAATGTGCAGTTCTGAATTAATATCAGACTAGTGAATGAATCTGCTTTCAGACGCTAAGGTCATTAGCATGCATGACAGGTAATGTAGTGGTAATGCATGCATGCCAAGGTTAACTCTTCTTTTTAAATTTACATGTATATTGTTGGTAGATTTATATTGCTGGTAGTTTTCTTCTTCTTTATGAATCTTTAGATGACATTTTAAACATGCATATCACATAGCAATACTTGTACAAAATATGGGGAAAAAAAGTGTCTCTGCAAAATAAAATGGGGAAAAAACTTGCCTAAAAAGTTAGTAGAAATCATGAAAATACATGGAATAAAGTAAAGATTTCAAAAAATATAAATATACATAAAAGTTCTCATATCCTGACTTCAACTTCCTGAAAAGTCATCTTATTTTCCCTATGAATAGACACAAGTTGAACAGTCCAAAAAATGGACTTGGGACATTTTCAAAGGATAACATTGTTTCATTAGCTTGAGGAATATAGCTTTCAACTTTTTTTGGAAACAGAGATAATGCTGGTAACCAATATTTTCTCTTTTTCCCACAGTATTTTCTATCCTATCAAATACAAATTCTACCATCTAGGATGCATCTAAGAGTTAACTTTTTACCAAACAACAAAATTTCAGACTGGTCAAAATTGAAATCATTTGCAGACGACAAACTGAATGTTGCACACATTAGGAAAATTTTGTATGCAAGGGTAAAAAAAATTGTGGAATAAGGAGAAAATGCTCGTTTACTAACATTTTCTCTTTTTCCCACAATGTTTTCAGAAGTCCTTATCTTCGGGGTGTCATTCAAACTCGGGATTGTGTGGTAAAGAGTAAACAGTGTGATAGTTCTGTAAAATATGAGTATTGTAGACTTATGTGAACATCTCATAAAAATAGAAAATTGCCACTCTGGGACATGAAGATCAATATTAAAACCTCAATCCTGTCTTTTTAGTATAAATTTTGTTTGTGTTGGAGTTATACGCCTTTTCCACTGCTAAGGTAATACTACGGTGGTCAGTGCACCTGTGAATGTGTTTCCTGGCATTCTCACACCAGTAATGACACGACTGCTTTTCTCACATGCATCAGAGGTGACAAGCGAAAAATCGCTGGAAAGAAAGTTGGCCTCAACCAGGTATCCAACTCGCAGCCATTTCACGAGTCAGATACGCTGACCACTGAGCTTCCCCGGTGGGCCTCTTTTTTGTAACCTTCTACTACAGGAATGAACAACTTCCAGGTAACCCTTTACCCCACAATCCTGAGTTTTAACAACCCTGGGGAAGTAGGCTTTTGATAACAATGTGGGAAAAGGAGAAAATGCTGGTAACCAGCATTTTCTCCTTTTTCCACGATGCTTTCTCACATTTCAGAAACAAATCTGATCAACTGACTCACATCATCACGTGTAATTTGTCGTCTTATAATGCTTTCAGTTTGTGGTAATGGGCTAATTTCTTTAGTTGTCTACCATGAGTGTACCAAATACCGAAACATTTTGTTCTACAACATGTACTGAATAATTTTCCCATTCACACCCTCCTAAAGCACATCTTTTGGGTCCGATGAATCACCGAAATACCGAAATGCCACCGAAACACCGAAATACCCCAGATTTTTTTTTTTTTAACTTTTTGATTTCAAACAACTGAAGTTGTGGTGTTTAACACAAATTGTAATCATACTGATGAAGGAGGGTTAGTTTAAAACCTAATGACAGAATAACAACATGCCACTGAAGCCCGACATGAAGAATGTGCACCGGAATATCCCACCGGTACTGTAAATGTTCACCAAAATACCTGCCCGGCGTAGTAAAATTTGTCGATTCAGGGATTCTACATCCGCAATCTAAGTACAGCAGCTGTGCTTGTGCACAAGGTTGATGTGTCTGATTTTTATCCATAACTATGCTGGCAAAAATAGTTTTCACTTTTATATTGGATATATATGAAATTAAAAATCACCAAATCGGAAAACCGGCACCCATTTTAAATCTGTGGTTAACACGTTACCAGGCGTAAATTGATAAGACAATTATCATTCCGCCAATAAGATTATTAATAATAACCATGCCATTCTAAAAATCACAATGACAAACTTACACATCAAATAAGTTGGAGCATATCAGCCGAACGCCTTCAATTACGATTGCATCACTTGAACAGAACAGAACGGAGCTATTTGTGCGTTTCGATGGATCAGAGACCTACATTATGCAATGTCTGATTTGGGTCTACCTCGTCTGCAAATGATTATGTATGTGTGTTTATCATTCAGTGAAATAATAAATTCATGTAATCATATGATACTGATAATTTTTCGGGTCTAGATTGGCGTAATCAAGATCGGGTATTTCGGTGTGTAACAGACCAGACACGCGAGTGTTTCGGTGATTGTTCTCCACGTAAATTAATGATCAGAATATATTAACATCATTCTTCTCATCAATGATTGATACTTCCATGAGAGCATTTTCAGTTAAAGAAAAAAGAAAAATGCTGCAAACTAATATCAGTTATCTGAACTTAATATTGAAAAAAATAGGGGTATTTCGGTGATTCGTCGGACCGCATCTTTTGGCAGATCTCACATGACAGTCAAGCATGCTGAAAAAAACCTTGACTGATCACACATTTCTACAAAAACTGACATTCATGCATGCTGAAAAATCCTTGACTGTTCACACATTTGTACAAAATCTATCACAACACGTTATCATATACACTTGAACCTGGTTTAACCCATTCCCACACAATGACTCCTTTTGATGCGTCTGGAAAAGAAGCCTTTTGAAAACATTGTGGAAAAAGGAGAAAATGCTGGTAACCAGCATTTTCTCCTTTTTCCACAATGTTTTCTACTCTATCAAAGACATAAATTATCATTTATGTTACATTTATTTTGTCGTCTGCAATTGCTTTCAATTTGGACACGGTCAAAATTTTGTCGTCTGGTAATGGGTTAAGGGACCACTGTACAGTTTAGGGAGTCCCCTAATCCTTGATTCTTTATCACACTATTGTGAGTTTTAATGACCCTGAGCAGCTAGACTTTTAAAACCTTGTGTGGAAAGGAGAAATGCTAGTAACCAGCATTTTCTCCTTTACCCACAAGGTTTTCTTCACTTTCACATATCATCACCATCGATTCAGCTACATTTAACCCTTTACCAAACGACAAAATTTTCGACTTGTCCAAAATGAAAGCATTTGCAGACAAAAAATCAAGTGTGACTTAGATTTTGGGATATGTTTATGATAGGTTAGAAAACATTGTGGGAAAAGGAGAAAATGCTGGTTACCAGCATTTTCTCCTTTTCCCACAATGTTTTCAAAAGGCCTCTTACCCAGGGTCGTTAAAAGTCGGGATTGTGTAGTAAAGAGTTAATTTGTTGTCTGAAATGCTTTCAATTTGGGCGTGTATAAAATTTTGTTGTGTCGTAAATAGTTAAAGCGCTGAATCCTGACTTAGTTGCTATTGCAGACATTAAAGATCAAGATCAGAAACACAGAACAATCATGCAGTCTGAAGCTGGAGCTACACCATCCTCTACTGTGTCAGATATTCTGATTAAAAAACAAGCGGGCCATGATGGCCCTGTATTGCTCCACTGGCTAGTACACACTATACATAACAAAAATTACATTTCTAGGCCAAATGGTTTCAACCAAGACTTACAAGAGCCAATGTGAAAGCTGTGACCCCACGGCAAATCCATTTTTGACCATAGGGCTATAATTGCTTGAATCCTGTTAGAGGTCCATAAGATAAAGTCACATGCCAAATAATACTGGTCGAGGCCTCTTATGCTAATAGACTCAGATTTTGACAAAAGCCAAGTTTGTTACTTGGGACGAATTTCACCAACATTAACGGACTTAACAACCGTTCTCAAATCCCGAGTTTATAGGAGGTTTCAGACACACCTTAGCAAAATCAGGGAATTCAGTCTATTAACTGAGTTTAATCTAAAACCTTGAGTCAACTTGGGATTTGAGAACTAAAGTCTGTAAATGTTAGTGAAATTTGTCACAAAAAATGAACATAACTTAAGGCAGAATCTGAGCCTGTTAGCGATTTGAGTAAAACAAGAGACTTAAGCTTTTTCATGGCACAAGGCCCAAAGTTCTCTGACAAGTAGTGCTAATAGCTACAAAAATCACGACCACAACACCTCTATTTCAAAGCACTGTGAATAATCAACTATACCATATTGTGAAACCGTTGTAACATGTTACTACTTTGTTTCTGTGACCGTGTTCTGTTTTCTGATATTTGACTTATTCTAAACAGATTTCAAATGTTTAATTGTAGCTGTATCCATGGTGTAGTGGTAAAATACTGAGACACGTGATCCCAAAGTAAACTTCCCATAAAAAATCATAGATTTATCTAAGATCTATAGATAGTTCACGTAAAAAGATGGAACATTCGTTAAGTGACAAGTTAAAGCAGTTTCACTATAGCTACATTTTGTCCATAAATAAAAAGGTAATTTTGATGTAACAACAACAATTTCTAAATCCTCCTGGAAATTTATCAGAATAAATCATTACCTCACGAAGCTAATTTGCAGCAATGTTAGAAAACAAAAACTTTCTCAGTAACCCTTTACCATACAACCCCAACTTTAACCCTTTACCGTACAATGCCGCCTTTTGACGCCCCTGGGAAAAAAGCCTTTTGAAAACATTGTGGCAAAAGGAGAAAATGCTGGTAACCAGCATTTTCTCCATTTCCCTCAATGTTTTCTACCCTATCAAAGAAAAGTTGCACCATCTGAGCTATATTGAAATTGTTGTCTGCAAATGCTTTCAATTTGGACAAAGCTAAACTTTTGTCATCTGGTAAAGGGTTAAAGACCATGAGGAAAAAAGTCTTTTGAAAACATTGTGGGAAAAGGAGAAAATGTTGGTAACAAGCATTTTCTCCTTTCCAGCAATGTTTTCCACCCTATCAAAGACAGAAATCATCATTTTAGCCACATTTAATTTGTTGCCTGCAAATGCTTTGAATTTGGTTCAGTCCAACAATCAACATGAATTTAGGTTTAACACATGTTAAAACATGGTGGCAAAGAAGAAATACCGTAAATTGCTTAAGTTTTGGGATAGTAAAAAATAATTAATTTTTTAGATGTCCCAATATTTAGGTCGATGAAAAATAATTTTTTTTCCGAGGTGCCCCAAAACTTATGGTCAAACAAGACAAGCTGTCAAAATGTTTGTCACTGACCACTTAACAGCTGAATATTAGTGCTACGATTTCCATAAAACTCCGATCACATGCTGGTCTGTCTATTTTTAGACAAATTGGGATTCCTGTAGTCAATTTGTGCAGTAGGAATTTAAAACTTCGTATCTTTTCATTGTTTTTGTTACTGGTAAACTAAATGTTTTCAGTCATTTTTGTATGTGTCCCGGGAAAGCAATCAGCATTGGTGTTTTGCGCTTATATGAATATTTTTACAACATATTTTACCTGTTCATGTGAGGTGAACGACAATTTGACTTCCGCTCTGAAAAGTACCTGCTCTGCCCGTTCTCAAATTTGATTGGTTCACAATCTTCAATCGATATACCCAGTTAGAGTAAAGGATATCTTGATTTCTATTTTTAAACAACGAACCTGATTGACTGTGAAACACACACACGTCAACTACTTGTCAACTTCGGATGTATGTGTATACATGACATGTACCTTTGCCCTTTGGTAAAAGTTTATCACACCCTTTTTACCCTTATTTCGGTTCATTTTTTACAATCGGGCTGTTTAATTGTCTGTCGGGTTGATCAGATTTATTTGTCTTATAACGGAAATTTCCGACGAGATAGAGAGGTTTTGAAAGCAATGCTTAGGTGAAGAAATGAAACTGCGCGAAGCAAACGCTTGTAAACCAAGGGTATCAAGCAGACTAAAAGATTTTTTTTCGGAGTAGATATTCGCTGTTCCAATTCTTTGGAACAAAAAAATACTGTCTTATTTTGCAATTTTTAGTATGGCCCAAATCTTTGGGTCATGAAAAATAATTATTTTCACTTTTTTTGATGGTGTCCCAATTCTTTGTGTGTCCCAAAAATTAAGCAAAATACGGTAGCTCATTGCGTAAAATTGCTCTTTATGTCACAAAGTTTTGGAAAGTAGTCTGCTGCAAATCTGCTGCTGCTGCAAAAAAAAGTCGTCTGCAGGAGGTAATCCATTAAAATACTCACCTGTGATGGAGAGACCTACAATAAAAGAACACAATGTGCTCAGAGTCCCTGAGTACAGGTCCCTTAACTCTTTACCAAAGTACAGGTCCCTGAGAGCTGAAACCCGTTTACCAAACAACAAAATTTTAGACTCTAAATTGAAAGCATTTACGAACGACACAATACTTGTGACTGAAAAATTGAAATTTGTTTCGGGAAGGGTAGAAAAACTTGTGGGAAAAGAAGAAAATGCTGGTGAACAGCATTTTTCTCCTCTTCCCACAATGTTTTCAAAATTTTTCTTTCTTAGAGTCCTTAAAAATAGGGATTGTTTGGTGAAGGGTTAACCCTTTACCACCCGACAAAAATTCATACCCGTTCAAATTAAAAGCCTTTGCAGACTACAATTTCAATGTGGCTCAAATGATATGCTTTTTGTATGATAGGGTAGGAAACATAGTGGGAAAGGGAGAAAATGCTGGTTTACCAGCATTTTCTCCCTTTCTCACAATGTTTTTGAATGGCTTCTTCCTCAGGGTAGTTAAAAGTTGGCATTGTGTGGTAAAGGGTTTAAGTCTTTACCAAATGATAAAATAATTAAAGTGTTCGAATCCAAAGCATTTCCAGACAACACTTAAACTTCAACTGAAATATTACTCTCCATCTTTCAAAGGGTAGAAAACATTTTGGAAAGTTAGAAAATGCAGTTTACCAGCATCATCTCCTTTTTCCATGTTTTCAGAAGCTTTCTTCCTCAAGGCCGTTAAAACTTAGCATTATGTGGTAAAGGATTAATCTAAACATTCCTAATTTTTCCATTCTGTTAAACAATCAGTTACAAGAGGTCTATGATAGCCCTGTATAGCTCTACTTCTACCTTGAGAACCTCTATCTTCTGTCGTGGTTATTTGTTCAATAAACCACAGTTGTGAGTTATGTGGCACACTAAATAATCAATGAGGGTGATAGCCTATGGAGGGGAATATCCGCCAAAACTCTATGTGTCTAGATGACATTCTTATTTATGAACATTAGATGTCTATTTGTCCTCTTTCTTACATCTTACATGCATATAACATTTCATGTTTCATTATTACTAGTGCATGTTGATTGATGCTAATTCCATTTTTCTTCTTCCACTTGTATGCCATAACATTGTTATTTAGTAGCGTGTGCTTCTGTTCATTATGCCCCTTTTGACATTATGATTTCATCCATCTTACTTCCTTATCCTGATTTTTTCCCCATTTCCCATGTCTGTATAGCTTATCATTAAAGTGCTACATTCTTGTTTATGCATATTCTGGCAAAAACTATGGGCTTTTGTTATATTAACCCTTTATCACACAATCCCGACTTTTAACGACCCTGAGAAAGAAGCCTTTTGAAAACATTGTGGGAAAGGAGAAAATGCTGGTCACCAGCATTTTCTCCTTTTCCTACAATGTTTTCTACCCTATCAAAAACAACTTCCACAATTTGAGCAACATTTAAATTGTCGTCTGCAAATGCTTTCAATTTGGACCAGTCTAAATTTTTTTCGTTTCGTAAAGGGTTAAATTGAAGCTATGATATGTAGCTGAATTAAGACGAACGAAGTATGCACTAACAAGAATGGCATTTACACGAATACGACGTCATATTATGATACCAGATGGCGCTTTCATATACATTATTCGGTAACAGACAAGTTCGGTAAATTGGACTTATAAATAAATCAATTGGATGTTCTGTAACAAGGCAGTGCCCTGATGTTTCTCACACCCAATACATAGCTTTCTGTGCAAACCTTTTTTTTTTATTTGCAATTGCCGCTCGTTTTCTGACATAATAATATTTGTTATGTTGTACCTTTCATGCTGCTTATAAATGCCTGAAATTGACAAATTCTGATCACCATCTTATTATCGGTTTTCACCCTTTCACCCTTAGTTGATTTAATCAATAATACACAATCCTAAACCTGTACTCATTGTAATCGTCCTACAGATAACAGACTCCCAGCTTAAGCCAATTTTAAGTTTTATAAATATGTTTTATCAAAAAGGCACTGTCTTTGTTAACACTTCCTTTGTGAAAATGTTTTCTTTTGGGAACAAAATGGCCAGCTTGCAAACCAGCCATTTACCCTTAGAGCACCTTTCACCCTTGCAGCCAATCAGATCAAGATCAGACTACACAAAACATGGAGACTGATCGTAGAATTACTCCGTCTATTTTTCTAATACATTATGGATAAGGACAACCTTGAAATTATTAATAGTAGATGTTCTTTTTGTAAAATGAAAATGGCCGTTTGGTTTATTCGATGCTCTAAGGGTTGAAATTATGCTTAATCAGTGCGAATTAATAAAGATATTACAGGCGAAACATTGTAGCAAATGAAGAGAGAGAGAGAGGCCTTGACAATGCTTTGTTGCATACTTCCTGTAATTTTGACTTTGTGCTTGTCTAGAAAAAATGTTCTGTTTTGTTCCTCTCCTGCCTCCACAATGTTTTTAAATGAATCTGGTCTGGTGCACACAAGTCGTCGTCCGCAGGTTTTAAAGTGTGTTCATCAATACAACACGGACATCACGGCATAAAAAAATCATATAAGGTCCCTGTACGAACTTTTCGAGAGCGAAAGGAGTACTGTATACTATATACATGTATAGACATGTGTCTTTAACAGCCTATACCAGCCTGTGTAGCCCATGTGGTAGAGCGTAGGACTAGTAAACGTCATGTGTCGGGACACTTGAGGATGTGGGTTCGATTCTCTCGGCTAACCATCTAAAATTACTAACAGTTTTCCAGATGAGACGTTAAACCGAGGTCTCGTGTGACGGTGCTATACACCGAGCACGTTAAAGAACCAGGCGTAACTTGTGATAGGTTTCGTCATGTATCTTGCACTATCCCTGTAACATAACTAATAGCCTTCAGGGGCCGTCACCCATATGGGAAACTGGTGGCGCTGATAAATAAACGCGAATTCTTTAACGGCCTGTTTTCATACCTCCCATTACCAACAAGATAAAGAAGATCCCCATAGATCTTAGAGATTAACCTGGGTTTAAAGATGGCTATTTAGAATTTGTACGAAAAATTAAAAACAAAAACCCTAAAACTCATTTTTATGTCCCTGAAACATTAATAGACGAGGAGAAATTCGCAGATCAGACTGCACACACAAAAGTTAAGGGGATAGGGCATGTTCAGATTACACACTGCTCATGCTGTTTGAAAAAAGTATTTGTCAAAAGAGTATATGTCACTATCTATCTATATCTCTCACCCCCTCTCTTCATTTGCCACAATATTTTTTCTGTATTAGCCATCTTTCTGGAAACAATTGAATTATCCATAAGTTTAACTCTAAGAGCTTCGAATAAACCTGTCATTTTCATTTTAGAAATAAAACCTTAATTTTAGTGATTTCAAGGTTTTTTCTATTCAGAATTTTTGGAAAAGCAGCATGTGAAGATCAAAGTTCAGACTCGGTGTTTGGCGTATTGTGATCTTGATCTGCACTGGCCGCAAAGGCAACTGAAGTAGTGACAGGCGCTCTTAGGGTTAATGGCTGGTTTGGAAGTTTGGAAAAAAATATTTTCGCAATGAAATATTCATAAAAACATTTTAAAGGAAGATACATCGGGTACTAGGTTAGGATTGGGTATTATTCATTACCTCAACTATATGGTTGGAATATCGAAAGTAAGATGTGATAGTGATTTCAGGTATATTATTTTACATACAGCATGGCAGGAGCAACATAAAATTATTATGTCTGAAAGCGTGTGGAAAAAAGAACCCTTGAACAAATGAGAGCCAAGACTTTACTTGGTGTGAAAAACATCACGGTGCATTAAACACTTGTTACCCAAACATCTGATAGATGTACTATTATAAGTCCAATTTACAGAACTTGTCTGTTACCGAAATATTTGCCACCCATTATACTTATCGTCTGCAATTAGGAAAATTTCAATACTGGAGAAGGAAGTATAACAAATGTAACATGTATTTAGAAAAAGTAAAATGCTACTGGAAACATGCAGCAAGCACTTGGAAAAAAGACAAATGCAATGACGCAGTAGGAAGTAATCAGGAAGAATTAATCATTCATAATCAACAAAAACACAATAGTAAATATGATCAAGTTATAATAATGATGAAGGCAATTAGCACCAAACAGTATGCATTAGTAATAATGACACATGAGATGCAATATACATGTAAGATGTAAGAAAGAAGACGAATAGACATCTAATGTTCACAAATAAGAATGTCATCTAGACACATAGAATTTTGGCAGATATTCCCCTCCATAATAGCCTGAGTGGTTTATTCATTGTGCCTCTTATCTCACAACTGTGGTTTATTGAATGATACACCACAATAGATAGACGATTATTCCAATTCTGACATGATCAACTCTTGATAAAAGGAAAACAAGTTTATACTTAGTATACAAAAGAGGATGCAGATTAATTCTTACTTTACACAGAATATAGAATGACGTGGATGTTTACCACACTTCCATTGCACTGTGTTCATACAGCCGAATTCATGTGTCATGTTAGAATTGCTACCCACAGATTTTCTTACCCTAAATTTAGGGCTGAACATAGGCCACAAGAGTTTCAAACAAACCAAAAATTTCCACATTATAGTAAATCATGCTTTGTTATTTCAACTCAACATATAAACTAAACATAAGCTAACTTGATCTTTGATAAGGGACCTGTTTAAAGGCAACAGAAGGACTAGTTCTGTGCATTTAACTCTTTACCACACAATTCTGAGTTTTAACAATCCTGAGGAAAAAAACTTTTGGAAACATTGTGGGAAAAGCAGAAAATGCTGGTAACCATCACCCTATTAAAGGAAAGTTCCATCATTTGAGTCACATTTAAATTGTCGTCTGCAAATACTTTCAATCTGGACCAGTCTACATTTTTGTCATTTGGTAAAGAGTTAAACTGTGAAGGATCATTTTGGGCACAGGTATATATATGTACTTCTGCTTATTGTAAAACTGTACAATTTAGAATATTACAAGTATTTTGATTTTTTTGTAGATGATGACATATTCCTCTGGAATTTTCCCAATTCCAGAGACCTCCATGTCTTTTGTCCTGATTTCAAGAGCTCCAGACCCCTAGTGAACACTGCTAGGTGACTCCCTGGCACAAGTGACGACATAGGATGCCTTAAATTTTGGCACTCAATTCCACAATTTCAAAAAATCATTACAACATTGATTAATCCATGATTTAATTGATTATCTATTGTGTTAGTAATGTTAAACATGGTGCAACAAAAACTACAAGAGTAGACCTCCATTATAGTTTCAACAGAATACCATCATGAATCAAGTATTTTTTTAAAAAACTAGCTTTTACTCCTGACCAGAAAATGTAGTTTTAAAAGTGTCATTATCTACAGCATTTACATACAACAAATTAGACAAGGCTTAGCTTTGTCTGTTTAAGGGTTGAAAACTTTGGAGGGGGGGGGGGGGGGGGGGGGGGGGTCTGCAAATGCTTTTAATTTGGACAAGTTTACATTTTTAACATGTGGTAAAGAGTTAACACTTTACCACACAATCCTGACATTTAACGAACCTGAAAAAGAAGCCTCTTGAAAACATTGTGGGAAAAGGAGAAAATGCTGGTAGCCAGAATTTTCTCCTTTTCCCACAATGTCTTCTACCCTATCAAAGACAGATCTTATCAAGACCAATGGCTGAAAGATCCTGCCTTCCAAGATTAGATGCTAAGAGAAATTTATCAATATTCCTCTATTCGTGTAAATGTGTTTGATTTGTTATGAGACTATGCAGAAATAGGGTTTTTACTACAGGTTGTATGGACTTTCAAAGAAGTTCCATTGTAACGTAAGAGTCGTACTATTTTGAGCGACAGTCACCAGCGTGCACAGCACATTAAATCTGCTAAAGATTCCATAAAGAAGTCATTTGAAATAGCTTCTTCTTTTATCCACTAACCTAATTTGGCCTTAATACACAGACAAATTATGCAAGCAAAAATGGGACTCAGAAGGAACGCAGTGGGACTCAAGTTTTGCAGTTGCACTGCGTCCCATGAACTCAGTAAAATTGTATTCAAATGGAAACACTGACTATGCACTGGCCTGTGACAGTATGTGTTTGCTACAATTATTTTTTGTTGTATTGGGAAACAATGCAATAGTAGAATGTTGGTCCCAAAGTGTTCTGAAGAATTGAGTTGGCAGAATTTTGTCTATTGGGAAATCAAGTTAGTATGTATATATAAAGAAACCATCAGCAAAATTATGCAGTTCACACTGTACTTCTTACATTCATTGATAGCACATAGAGAAAATAGTTCCCGGATAAGAGCAACACATGTTCACGTGTAAGCTCTATTTTTTCCCAGAATGACTACTGTTGAAAACAGAATGACAAAAGGAGAAACTACTTTTGACCCTTAGAGCAATAAAGCTCAATGCATATTTTTTGTATAGAGAGAAGACCAGGATGAAAGTAATATCATGATGGCTAAAGTCTGAAGTGTTCAAGTTAGGCAGACATTGTAAATCAAAGATCAAACTGCATGTTTATGTACAGTTTGATCTTGATCTACACTGGCCGCAAAAGCAACTGTAAATGTGAATGGCCCTCTAAGGATTAAGAAGCAATTTATTTGTTTTTAACAAGGATGCTTTTAAATTTGTTTGTTGCATGTTTCTTTCACGCAGCAATGAGTTAACCCTTTATCAAACAATTCCAACTTTTATTGACCTTGAGGAAGAAGACTTTTGAAAATATTGTACGAAAACGGACAAAATGCTGGTAACCAGCACATATTTAACCACACAGTCCTGACTTTAAGAAGACAGCTTTTGAAAACGTTGTGGAAAAAGGAGAAATGCTGGTAGCCAGCATTGTCTACTTTTCCCACAATCTTTTCTACCCTATCAAGAACAAATTTGGTCATTGAAGCAACCTTTAATTTGTCGTCTGCAAATGCTTTCAATTTGGACAAGTCTAAAATTTTGTTGATGGGTAAAGCGTTAAAAGAGGAACAAAAGGCAGATTCAAGAAGAAGTGAATAGAATTTTTAATTGTTTTTAAAATGTCTAATTTAAAATGTGGCAGTCAGGAAGCTAAACCAAAATGAATGCAATCTATACTTACTTTCCTCTCACCCAGATTTAAAGCTCTCTCCTGCAGTTTCTTTGCATAAGATTTAGACCAATCAATAGGGAGGATATTTCCAAATTGACCTGTAATTGTCCACCAGGTTCTGTAAAACAGAAATGAAACAAATCAAGTCTTGACAAAGATAAAATACTCAGGACTGTGTGATATAGGGTTAAATTTCTGGAAATATATACATGTAATACTATATTAATTCCCACTTAGTCATTTACCATCTTGTGAATTCGAATTATTATTTCCAGCATGGGAAATAGCTTTAAGGACAAAAGTAGACCTATATCAGTTGTTGGAGAGGTCATCAGTGGTGAGTTTAAAAGGCAGACTGCCTCAGAAATTGCTGTCTAACTCCATGCTTTTTTGCGAAATTGTTCCGATACACAGTCTGTTTCGTCATGGTTTTATAAATAAACCGAAAGCAAAAAACTGAAATAGGAAATAAACGTGGTTTGTTTTTATATGACGGATTTCAAAAAGGATTTGTTATATTGATTTAATTGCAGATGACCTTTCTTGTAGTTGTAAATTTTCATTAAACAAATTAAGCTACACACACACACACAAAAAAAAGAGTTTCGTTAAAAAAGAGAACACCGCGGTAAAAGATCACGCGACTTAAAAATGTGGGAAGGTAACGTATCTGTCATATAATGCATAAAGGTTTCTCCTTTCTACACAGCGGCAATCATATAATGCCTTACTTATTTGTTTACATGTACCAAAATATATTGAAATTAAAAACAATAAACTATTTGTAAACACTGATGCTGACCTCTCCTGGCTTCTTTTTTAAAGAAGCCAACTTGTTTTTGTCTATCTTTGAAAATTGAGAAAATGAGTACATGAAAAATTGAGGAAATTACTGTAACATACACTCTGAAGTCTGAAATTAATGCTATGTAGCATATTTCTGTATCATACACTTTTACCACTGTTCTAAGGACAATTCGGTCAGGAGACCATTTTTTTTTTTTGCATAGCTGAATGTACTAGCTTGTGACCTATTTCCCAGTACTGATACTGTACATGTGTATAGGAATGAATACAACGTATTTTGCGATGGCTAAAAATGTGAATGTTTATTCTGTGGGGCCCCTACAGACCTAACCCATAGTCCATGCAACGAACTGGTATATGAATAGGATAGGAGATAATCCTTTTCTTGCACTAACTGCTGATCAAGTATTTTTTAAATGTTACCCTATAACCCAATACTGTATGTGTACATGTTTTTTCATTGCATCATTTTTAGCAGCAACGGCTCCTTTTCCGACGATGACTTAGGTTATAAGTTCTGATCTTGAAAAATATATCTAATCTATCTGAAAAGTTAATTTTTCAACAATACCATGCAAAGCAACGAGGAAAAAGAAGCAGTTGCTGGCAAAGTTAATTTTCATTTGAGCTGTGCTCTGTGCAAAGGGGGCTTCATGCATCTCCATGGTTCATGATACTAAGCAAGTCATCATAGTATTACACATCCCTAAAATCTATTTTCGTTTAACAACAGACTGAATCATGAGGTAAATTGGTCCGCTGACATTCAGAAAATTGACCAAAAGCAAAAAGTTACAGCTCATGTCAGCCTGCACTAACTGTGCAGGCTGACCTGGATTGATACTTTTTGCAAATGCATTAAGCCCCCTTTTCACAGAGCATGGCTCATTTATTTCCTTTATTTCTCTACACGTTGAACCACCAAAGATTTTTCCATGTCATATTCCAGCACCTCTTAGACAGTCCCTTTATTTAAAATGATTTTTGTTTCTTTTAACTTGTCAAAATAGGGGACAATTCATAAAAAGTGAGACAAATGCATCCAAGATTAATTCTGAAGTAAAGCTATCAGGGAAATTCTATGTCCCACAGGTGTTCATTAGACATGGACATTTTTTTTCTAATTCAGTTGTGGGCAATGCTCCAGAACCCCCACCTTGGCAGAACACTTGTAGACCTAAGTGTACTTGAATGGTAAAGGATATAAAAGAGTTCTAAAGAGTTTCATAATTCACATTGTAGGCAGAGAATTATAACAGACAGAATGGAAAGTTCTCTCCCTACCACACAAGCAAAATGTAGACTTCTCCTAAATGAAAGCATTTGCAGCTGACAAATCTGACTCAGATGATGGAATTTGTCTTTAATAGGGTAAAAAGTATTGTAGGGAAAAGGAGTGAATGCTGGTTTTTCCCTTGATGTTTTCATAATGTTTTCAAAAGGCTTCTTCCTCAGGTTATTAAAACATGGGTTTGTTTGGTACAACCTTAAACACCAATCAATATCTAGAGATCAAGGATTTTACCCTTTACCAAGCAATCCCATGTTTTAATGAACCTGTGGCATGGCTTTTGAAAACAGTAGACAATAAAGAAATTGCAGGTAACCAGCATTTTCTTCCTTTTCCCACGTTTTCTACCCTATCAAGTACAGAAATCACTATATAGCTCTATACCACACAAAAAAAATTTAGACCTGTCCAAATTGAAAGTGTTTGCAGGCGACAGATAAAATGGAGCACGAATGATAGTATCTGTCTTAGAGATTGTTGAAAATATTGTTGGAAAAGAAGAAAAGCTGGTTACCAGCATTTTCTTCTTTCCCACAAATGCTCTCAAATGCCTTCTTCTTCAGGGTCATTAAAACTCGGGATTGTGTAGTAAATGATTGATTGATTGAATGGTGTTTTACGCCGCTTTCAACACTATTTCAGTCATATCACGGCAACAGCTCACATATTCATGTATTTCCTGAGTTTTACCAGTACTAGGCTAGGACTCTGAAGTGTCTTGCCCAAGGACACACCCATGAAAAACCCAGCGGATCAGGACGAGCTCAAACCCAGGGCCTCCAGGTTACGAGTCCCACACTTTCCCACTGAGCCACGCAGGACCCCTCTGTGTGGTAAAGAGTTGAGCTACATTTGATTTGTCTTCTGCAACTGATTCCAATTTGGACAAGCAAAAAAGTTTTTGGTCCAGTTAAAGGCAAAACTCCCCACAAAAAACGACAAAATTTTGAATTGGACTAAAATGGAAGCCTTTGCAGAAGACAAATTATGATAGGTCGATAAAACACTGGATTAACTCTTTACCAAACAACAAAATTTTTAGACTTGTCCAAATTCAGCATTTGCAGACAACAAATTAATTATTTCTTAAAACATAAGATTTATCTCTGATAGTATGGAAAACATTGTGGCAAAAGGAGAACATGCTGATTACCAGCATTTTCTCCTTTTCCCACAATGTTTTCGAAAGGCTTCTTCATAGGGTCGTTACAACTTGGGGTTGTGTGGTAAAGGTTAAGTAGTGGAGGGTTCACAATACAAGTATGGAAGGTTTGCTGGAAAATATGGGCAGCTTATCTATTCTAGAAAACTGGGGAATCAATAGTCTACCCCCCCCCCCTTTCCCCATACCAGTGCTTGACTGTCATCTCTGAATCACAATCCAGTGTTTATATCACTCTGGCAGAAAGCTTTTGAAAACATTGTTGGGAAAAGAAAAAAACTTTTTTCCACAATGTTTTTTGCTCTTTCAATGCAAAGTTCTATTGTTTCAGCCTACATAGTTAATCTTGTGTAAATATTTTCAATATCTGTAGGATTAAAAATAATTTTGTACTGTGGTAAAGACTTGCTCAACCCTTTACCACAAAATCCCAACTTCTAACAACCCTGAGGAGAAAGCTTTAGAAACATTGTACGAGAAGGAGAAAATGCTGGTAACCACAATGTTTTCTATTCATTCTAAGAAAAATTTCATGGTTTGAGTAACATTTAATTTGGTGTCTGCAAATGCTTTCAATTTCGACAGGGTAAAATTTTCGTCATTTTGTACAGAGTTAAGGTTGCATTACCGATTATTGTCTGCTACCTCTCTGGGGTCATCTCTGACCTTAATCCTTCACCAGACGACAAAATTTTGGACCAGTCCAAATTAAAAGCTTTTGCAGACGACAAAATAAATGATACTCAAATATTGAAATTTGTTTTTGGAAGAGTAGAAAACTTTGTGGGAAAAGGAGAAAATGCTGGTTACCAGTATTTTCTCCTTTTCCCACAATGTTTTCAAAAGGCTTTTTCCTCAGGTTTGTTAAAACTTGGCATTGTGTGGTAAAGGGTTAATCCTTTACCAGACGACAAAATTTTGGTCTTGTCCAAACTGAAAACAATTGCAGATGCCACAGCAAGTTGAATGTAAACAAAAAACATGAAATTTGTCTTTCATAGAGTAGAAAGCACGGTGGGAAAAGGAGAAAATCCTGTTTTCCAGCAATTTCTCCTTTTCCCACAATATTTTCAAAAAGCTTATGTTTTTCAAGGTTATTAACTCTTTACTGAACAACAAAACTTTAGACTGGTCCAAACTGAAAGCAGTTGCAGACGAGAAAGGTTGATCAAATGACAAAATTTTTCCAAGATAGGGTAGAAAACATAACTTGGAGGAATAACCAAGTCTTGGGCCATAGAGTTCAAATGAATTAGAGTCCCAGTGGCTGCCAAAACTGAACAATGGGAGTATCAAAATGCATAAAACATACCATTTAACCCTTTCCCAAACAAGCCCTGGTTTTCACGTGTCTGCTGTACAAGTCTTATGAAAACACTGTGGGAAAAGGAGAAATTGCTCGTAACGAGCAATTTCTCCTTTTCCCACAGTGTTTTCTACCGTTTTTGATAACTTTCTGCCATTTTCATCAAATTTAAAATTGTTGTCTGCAAACTCTTTCAATTTGGACTAGTCCAAAATTTGTCGTTTGGGAAAGGGTTAAAAGTATGAAAATTATTGTGAAGATGACAATCTGTTATTGTACACTTGGTGCAAGTATTAGTCCTGACAGAAAAACAAATTTTAAAACCAGGTAGAAAGTAAACAAAAGACAGACTTGGCAACTTTCAACCAAATTTTAATAAATTCACTTGCCTGCATTGTTTACTTTTGCCTGCCACTAGGCTTCTAATGTATCAAACATGAAATTTTTGTTAATTTTCCATCTATACAAGGATGTTTTGACAGGCATCATCTGCACGTAAAAGAACCAATGGGCCAAAAGATTAGAAGAGGCAGGGCCATATAAGTGAACTTCCTTTATCTGAATATATCTGAGTTTTTCTCTCCGAGGCTTCATACCATCAAGTAATCATACCCTAGAGCAGGACAGACTTCTAGTATTAAACAAACTGACATGAAATAAATGACCTCTATTACCATATATTACACGCTTTCATTACTGTCCTAACTTACCAGGTAGCTTCAGCTTATGTCGTCTGCATGTGGAAACTATGTGAATGATTTTCAACTCTATGTTACTAATAAATTTATCATGTCTTTAAAGAATACTTAAAATATCTAAACTAAACATGATTTTGTTCGTTTAAACTGGTAATAGGTGGTGGATGACATTGATCTAAGATGGACTTCCATACCATCCAATTATACGCAGTAAATAGAAATATTCACTCACTAATTACTCTTTGCATAAAGGTTAATTTCAGGTCAATTAGTTCTAGTAATACTAATACTGATAACTGATTTTAGTCTTTGGCCATTCTCATCTAAACCCTTTATACTGTGCACATTAAACATCTACATATGAAAAGAACCGTCGTAAACATCTCATTATTGGGGCTAGAGGGACCTCAGATCAACATCATGACTTTGTAAAAAAAACATACAATAAACCATCATCAGAATTCATGGCAAGTTTATGACCTGAAATTTCCTTGAAGAATATTTCCTGGGTAATGAAAGCATATACCGGTACCTGTTTATTAATCCTTTCCTACACAATCACGACTTTTAACGACCCTGAGAAAAAAAGCTTTTGGAAAAAAATTATGGGAAAAGGAGAAAATTGCTGTACCAGCATTTTCTTCTTTACGCACAATGTTTCTACCTTTTCAAATATAATTTCCTCTAATTGAACCATATATGCATGATTTGTCACCTACAAAATTAATGCTCTGGATTTGGACATGTTCAAAATTTTGTTATGTGGTCAAGAATTAATCCTTTACAAGTGGATCCTGTGCTTTATCAACCCCGAGATAGCTTTTGAAAACATTTGTGGCAAAAGGAAAAAATACTGGTAACTACAACTTTCTTTTTTTCCACCAACTTTTACTAATCTTCCCAACATACATGTAAATCCCGTAATTTGAACTGCTGTAAATTTTGTCATCTGCAAATGCTTTCAGTTTGGAATCATGTGAAACTTTCAAACCCTAACCCAAATTACAAGACTTTATACTAATCGCCCAATTTTTTCTCAAGCTTTCCACATTAGGGTCGTTAAATTTCGGGATTGTGTGGTAATGGGTTGGGCTGTTTAACCCTTTACCGTATGGTAAAATTTTAGACCGGTCCAAATTGAAAGCATTTGCAGACGACAAATGAAATATTACTTAAAACAGTAAATTTGACTATCAATGGGTAGAAAACATTGTTGGAAAAGGAGAAAATGCTGGTTACCAGCATTTTCTCCTTTTCCCACAATGTTTTCAACAGCCTTTTTCCTCAGGGTCGTTAAAAGTCGGCATTGTGTGGTAAAGAGTTAAATACTGCATAATAATGATGCAGGCTAAAACTCTCATGTTAAAAAGTTAGTTCTGGCCTGCATCACGACACATGGCAGACGATGCACGACAGCATGATCAGAGCATGTTGTGTTCCGATGAGATAAAATCCCATTGTTTTTGCCTATGGCCGCCCTGATAGAGTTAAACCTTTTTAGGCTTTAGATTTATTATCAGGAAATGCTGGTTTGATCCTTGCTAAGGATACTCTACATGTATAAGTAGGAGTGTCCTTGGGCAAGGCCACACTGAGCTTTAGCCTAGTACTAGTGAAACAATGTTGTTAAAAACCAAGACAAACACTATTCAAACAAACAAACAAATCAACAGTATACATGTATGTTTATGGGACTCCCAGTCTAAAGCGTACATGTACATGACTGTGCTTATGGTAAAAGTCCAATGTAGTTAGAAAATCAATCCATCTATAAGACATGGTACAAAAACATTGGCAAAAATTCAACACCATCACAAGTATCTCTTCAAATATAGGGCACTTTCTTGTCTCAATCCCAAGGATGCTTTTTTGGTGTTTTTGTGCACTGTATGCATCAAGAAACAAAACAAGCAGGCACTTTGGGCCAGTGCATAATATTAAACTTATAGCTTTATGCTCAAATGAGTTCCTACTCAAACTATAGGTATCATTCATGCTACACAATCGGAAAATTTGAAATTAACCCTTAACTATTTACCAAACAACAGAATTTTAGACAGGTCCAAATTGAAAGCATTTGCAGACGACAAAATCAACGTGATTGAAAAATTGAAATTTGTTTTGGTAAGGGTAGAAAATATTGCGGGAAAAGGAGAAAATGCTGGTTACCAGCATTTTCTCCTATTCCCACAATGTTTTCAAAAGGCTTCTTTTTCAGGGTCGTTAAAAGTCCGGATTGTGTGGTAAAGGGTTAAAGCGCTTTAATGACTATAGTTGCTTCTGTGGCAAGTGTAGATTAAAAATGCAGTCTGATGTTTTATCTCCAATGTCTGTTTTGCAGAAACACTACAGACAAAAGGCAGCCACAAAACTGCATTTTATACTGGTATTTGGGCCTTATTCAAGAATGAAAATCTCCATCGGGTTCATTCCACCCTTTAGAGGGTTTTAAAAGACTTAATTCAATAACAAGAAAGGGAACAAATTTGTAAAGACTAAGAAGTTGCTCTATCAGCTATATAAAATTGAGGTATATACATACAACTGAATATTAATGCGCACATGTGCTGAGCAGGAATAAGTGTTGTAAGACATAAGGGTTTATTTTGGGGCTGTACTGTCTTGTATTTGGAAGGCTTTTCTGAGTTTTCTCTATTTTTTGGTATGTTCAATTCATTTTTGAAAAGATTGGTTGACCCATCAGCATACAGTCCCGAGTTTTAACAATCCTGAGCAGAAAAGCTTATGAAAACAATGTCACAAAAGGAGAAAATGCTGGTGACCAGCATTTTCTCCTTTTCCCACAATGTTTTCTACCCTATCATACTAGGACTTAACCCTTTACCACACAATCCCGGCTTTTAATGACCCTGAGGAAGAAGCCTTTTGAAAACATTGTGGGAAAAGGAGAAAATGCTGGTAACCAGCATTTTCTCCTTTTCCCACAATGTTTTCTACCCTTCCTAAAACAAATTTCAATTTTCCAGTCACATTTAAATTGTTGTCTGCAAATGTTTTCATTTTGGACCAGCGTAAATGTTTTCTTGTGGTAAAGAGTTAAACTCATTTGTAGCAATTTTGAATTTGTGTGTGCAGATATTTAGACAAAAGAGGAGTCTTGAATTTGTTGTTTGAAAAAGGGTTAAGCCAATCAGAAATAATGTGTTACTTTCTAAATTGAGAATTAGACTCTGAATGCAATTTAGAATGCAACTTTAACCCTTTACCACATAATCCCAAGTTTTAACAACCCTGGGAAATTAAGACTTTTGAAAACATGGCGGGAAAAGCAGTTAATGCTAGTCACCCACATTTTCTCCTTTTCCTACAATGTTTTCATATCTTTCAGAATGTAATTGATGGTAAACATCGGCGCTGGCTCATATTACTCTCTAAAGCCCCCAAAAAGACTGTCCTTGTTCTGTGCACGTTTTTATCCATTGACATATTGTCACAAAACAACATTTCTTTACTAAAAAATATGGGTCATGCTCTGTGAAAAGGGGGTTTCATACATTTGCAAACATTATCAGCCCTGGTCAGCATGCTGCTGCACAATCCGTGCAGGCTGATCCGTGTTGAAACTTTTTGCTTTTGGTTAATTTTCTGCATGTCCAAGGACCAGTCTACCTCATTTTCTCAAATTGGATTTGAGAGAGACAATGGCACAGGGGTAGAGCTTTGGCCTCTCACACCAAAGGTTCTGGGTTCGAATCCTGTGAAGAGCAGGGATCAACCTTTGGAACCACCCACATCATGGCTCAAGTACTGATTGAGGTTTCTAGGAAGCAATTATCAAGAGTGATAAATGGAAGTTGAGAGAACTTTCAACCTTTTTAACAATTGATGTAAAATAGATAGCTTTAACTGTTTATCACACAATCCTGACTTTTAACGACCATTGGAAAGAAGCTTTTTGAGAACATTGTGGGAAAAGGAGAAAATGCTGGTAACCAGCATTTTCTCCTTTTCCTACATTGTTTACTACCCTTTCCAAAACAAATTTCAATTTTTTAGTCACATTTATTTTGTCGTCTGCAACGGCATTCAATTTGGACTAGTCTAAAATTTGTTGTTTGGTAAAGAGTTAGAAAAAGAATTGGATTTTATAGATCCACTTGTATGACTTGTATACTGCATCACAAAGATGCATTAAAAACCCAGGAGTATGGCTGAAATATATTTTATAATAGGGAAAGGACGAGTGAGCGTTTGATAATCAGGCTTGCACCATGATTGGATCAAAGCATCACTGATTGAATACGGCTGATTGAATACGGCTGATTGAATAAAGTCAGAGAATATGCTTGACAAACAAAGTTCAAAACTACAATTGTACCAATCGATTTACCAAACAGTCCTGCGTTTTGATGACACATCCCCCCTACCACCATTACCCCATCATCCTCACCCCCCTACAAAAAAAGATTGTTAAATCTTTCCTTTTCGCAACATGATCTTTTCTACTTTTAACTTTCTTTTCTACATTTATTTTGTCATGTGGTAGGGAAAATCCATTTATCATGTTTTCCTCATGAAATCTGCATAAAGAAAAGGGCTGATTCGTAACAGACATTTGAGCATACTCTTAACTCTTAACCACACAATCCCGAGTTTTAACGATCCTGAACAAGTAGGCTTTTGAAAACATTGTGGGAAAAGGAGAAAATGCTTGTAACCAGCATTTTCTCCTTTTCCCGCAATGTAAATTTCTATCTAATTAAAGACAGCAATCATCATGTGAGCCATATTTAAATTGTCGTCTACAAATGCTTTCAATTTCGACACATCTAGAATTTAGTCGTTTGGTTACAAGTTAACTCTTTCGGAAGTTTCCAAAACAAAGAATTTTAGACTCTTCCAAGTGCAAAACATCTGCAGACAACAAATTTGTAATTGATACAAATGAGCTAAAATTAAAAAAATCAGGAGTCAAAATGGAAAATCTAAGGGTCTTTAGTCAACTTTTTGTTATTATTGTTGGACTTATTATTATTATTGTTATTGTTGTTGTTTATTAATATTGCGATAAAGATGTGAAGTGAACAAATGATTTGTAAAAATGTAAAAATTTACAGTACAATGAGGACCTCCCTTCTCCCCCCCTCCCCCCTACACACAATTATGTTCAAGGAGGCTAAGGTTAAAACCTTTTTGACCTAAGCAACCCATAAGAAAATTATGGATAATAAATTTCACACAGAGTTCTTTTTTAAAACTTTGCTGAAATAAAGAAAAGAGTTATTTATCTGATTTCTAGTACCATCCAGAAATATGTAAAGTATTATAATTTTCTTGGGCCTGAATAACTACAGTGATTCATTCATAAGGTCCGTTTAAGGTATCTGTGAAATGAGATGTAGATATATGTTTCATTAACTTAAAGTTTTCAATGAAATTCAAAGTGTGATCATTATTGGGTACAAATGTCGAGCAATATGGTGGACATCAGCAAGTGAAGATGTCTTACAATATCCGTACATCGATGCTTAACTGCAAAAGGTACACCAACATTGAATTTATTGCCCTGTCTATCACTGTTAGCAAGGTAGTACCAGTTGTCAACCTAGCTTGTCATAGGTAACAAATCAATTGACCATTCTGCAAATGCGAGTTTGGCATGCCCACCTTTGTAATGTGGTATTTTGGTCATTAGGTCCAACAAACAAACCAGAAAATGGCCTCAAATACATAGAGAAAGAGAGATTATTTCAGTTTTACTCTAGCTTATGTTTCACTATAATTAAAGTACCCAAAGCTGTTTCCCGACATTCTTTTAAGTTTAGTCTAAATCAACAAAGTAACAAGAAAAAATAATTTGAATAATGTCACATTTATGAGAAATCGAAATATGAAAATAGCGCAAATACGTTCGTAATTCCATGTTTGGTCACAGCATTTAAACTAAAAATACATTGTAAGTAGATTGTTGTCGGTATTACCCATAACTTATAATAGGGTCATGGGTATTTAAGCCATTTCATCAGTATATAACATGTCCGTTTGACAGTATACAATATGAGAAAGGGATTTACAATTTAACCCTTTACTACACAAACCTGTGCTTTAACGACCTTGGATAAGGAAACTTTCTCTTTTTCCATAGATATCTTCTACCTTTTCAAAGACAAATCTCATCACTGGAGCAACGTTTAATTTGTCGACAGCAAATGTTTTCAAAACAGACAAATCTAATCTTTTGTTGTCTGGTAAAGATGTAATTAACACCTCTAACACCTGTTTGAGTGAAAATCAAGAAATTTATTGTAAGTAATCAATTAGGTGATTTGTCGTATTTTTAACATATATATTTTGTAAATAACTTTTTAATTGAGGGTATATTTGGTCACTTGGGTAATTGTAAGGATTACACTGATTTGGAATGGATGTGCATTTGTCAATCAGGCAACAATCGTTGGGAAAACAAACAATCATTCAAACCAGGCAAAAGTGACATTAACAGTCACATGCAATTGGGTTTATGAAGCAAGAATAAAATATGAATGCTCCCTAAAGTATTACAACAAGAATCATATGATGACGATCGCAATGTCGACTTATTTTTTAAACAGGGTGACGAGTGGCTGTCAATAAAATATCCTTCTTCTAGTCGCTCGTTTCGTATGTAATGATTACAACTGTCTAGGAGTATTGGTTTGGAATTTGAAAGATGTACCGTACATGCAGTTAGATTTCAATACAGGTAGTTTGACAAAACAGTTTGGCAAAACCGTTCTTTATTCCGGAAAGACTGGAAAAAAAAACCTACTTTTCTATCGTTTGGTAGAGTGGCTGGTTTTTTGGAATCCTGGTTAAATCTACCGGCAACATTTTACGTAGATCTAGGTTTTTGGAATGGATAAATTTAGTTTTCCTTTCAAAGTATGTTATTTACCAATTACCTTAACACATGATTCTTATGTGTAACTTTAATCCATTTTGAAATAATTATTGTATAATCCAGTCTTAGAACTATGGTTTAAACAAAAAGAAAACAATAACATTTTCAATAGTAAAGTCTATCACTTTGTCTGACCTGTATGTTTACATGTCGCGCTATACTGCGTTTTGATTGGCTGATAGGACCTGTCAGTCAAAATCGAAAAAAAGGTCAATTATCACTTTCTGTCAAACTTAGCTGTATACAGTAAAACTCTGATATAGCGAATTTCACGGGACCGTCAGATTTAATTCGCTATAAGCATAATTCGCTTTATTGATAGTATGAACTTCGTTATATTTCGGGACTCAAAGGTGGACACAAGTCATGTACATGCAGTCTAACATTTATTTACCAGAAAAATGTTTTTCTAACATACTTCGACAAATATGTGTTATATTTATAGTATCCAATGACATTTATGACAGGTAGGAAAAACTAGTAGCCGATTTCGTATTTATTTAATCGAGTGAGCGATGTTAATCATTCAAAACACATTTTATAACAGTAGGAATTGAAAGCATATGCAGACGACAATTTTCTACTTGCGGCAAATTATACCTTACCATGATAATTATCGATCGATAACGCAGTCAGTTTATGTTGTGTAGATCAACGCCTCTAGCGTCAATGTGTTAATTGGGCAAGCTGGAAGGTGTGAATAACTGACTTGGTAATTAAAGACCCTTAGATGCAACTTCAGTGTAACCAAGGTATTTTCAGTTGAAATGGATATCTGCGGACCTGATTTTTGATTCACAATATGCGAAAATTCGTTATATCCAAATTCATTTTAACAATTAATTTTTACAAAGGCGAAAGAAGGTTTTTGCCGGGGAATTGATTTCGATTCGTACTAAGCGAAAATTCGCATTATCAGAGTTCGTTATAATTAAGTTTTACTGTATTGATGTTTAATACCATTCTGTTGATTTTCATGCCTTTAAAATGATCATCATTTGGTATGATTGCTGTTTGATATATTTTTCGATGCATCTCTGAAAAATTTTAAGGGTTCAAAATGACCCCTTGATCGGAATTTACTGTGCATCAAAAAGGGTACTTTAAGAGCTTTTTGTGTGAAAACCCGGGTTTACAGATAAAAACAAAAGCCTGAACTTATACAGATCTCTCTCAATTCTGCTTCCTGGGAACTACACCAGTACTCATAAAGCAGCAGAGCTAAAAAAGATCATGACTAATTGAAGAAGGTTAATCCAAATCAGAGATTCTGTTAGACAGATAAAAAGCAATACATGTACAAAGAACTAAATTCGACTGTGAGTAATAGTTCTACCTAGTCACAGAGACCAGTAGCTTAATCAATAAAACTTGGTTCAGTAAACCCTTTACCATACAAACCCATGTTTTTACGACATTGAGGAAGAAGGCTTTTGAAAACACTGCGGAAAAAGGAGAAAATACTGTTAACCAGCATTTTCTTCTTTTCCCACAATTTTTTCCACCCTTTGAAATATAACTTTTTATGCTTTTTTTTTTTATAACAATAAATTTGTTGTCTGAAAATGCTTTCCATGTAGACAAGGCTATAATTTTGTTGTTTGCCAACGAGTTTAACTCTTTACCAAACGACAAAATTTTAAACTTGACCAAATTGAAAGCATTTGCAGATGACAAATTTAATGTTGCTAAAATGATTTCTCTTTTAGACTGGGTAGAAAGCATTGTGGGAAAAGGAGAAAATGCTGGTTACCTTTTCCCACAATGTTTTCAAAAGGCTTCTTTTTCAGGGTCGTTAAAAGTTGGGATTGTGTGGTAAAGGGTTAACCTTTACCAAACAATCCTTTGTTTTCATGACCTAGAGGAAGGTGGCTTTTGAAAAAAATTGTGGGAAAAGGAAAAAATACTAGTAGCCAGCATTTTCTCCTTTACCTACAGTGTTTTCTAACCTTTACCAAAGCCAATTGCCAGATTATTAGCTACATTAACCCTTTAAGTTTATTACACAATCCCAAGTTTTAATGATACTGAGAAATAAGGCTTTTGAAAACACTGGTTACCAGCATTTTCTCCTGTTCTCACAATGTTTTCTACCATTCCCAAAACAAATTTCAATTTTTCAGTCATGTTTATTTTGTCGTCTGCAAATGCTTTCAATTAGGACTAGTCTTAAATTTTGTCGTTTGGTAAAGGGTTTATTGTTGTCTTCAGATGCTTTCATTATAGATAAATTCAAGTCTAAACTTTCGTTGTTTTGCAGAGAGTTAACCGTTGTTTTGCAGAGAGTTAACCGTTTACCTGCAAACAACAAAATTATAGACTTGTCTAAAAAGCAGGTAAAAGTATTTACAGACCTCAAATTAAATGTAGCTAAAGAGACTGAATTTGATATTGAACATATAGATAAAAAAGTGGGGAAAAAAGGGGAAAATAATTGTTACCATCATTTTTTCCCCAGGATTGTAAAAATATGTAATCGTGTGGTGAAAGGTTAATCCTTTCCCAAACAAGCCCTGGTTTTCACGTGTCTGCAGTACAAGTCTTTTGAAAACACTGTGGGAAAAGGAGAAATTGCTCGTAACGAGCAATTTCTCCTTTTCCCACAGTGTTTTCTACCCTTTTTGAGACCTTTCTGCGATTTTCATCAAATTTAAAATTGTCATCTGCAAACTCTTTCAATTTGGACCAGTCCAAAGTTTGTCCTTTGGGAAAGAGTTAATCACACTATGATTCCTAAGAAAACAGACATTCATTAAAACAACCACCTGCCGGGCCCCAGCAGCACAGTCAGTAGCATAACCATCGTCAAAACAACGATCAGGGCTGAGAGAGCAATTCTGTTGCAATGGCTCAGAAGAAAATTTGTCGAGCTGAGGATTTGAACCAGCGATCCCCTTCTCAAGCCCTGTATGTCACACACTGGGCTACTTGGGCTTGGCTAATACGGAGTATCAAACAATCCAAAGTTTAACCCTTTACCACACAATCCCGACTTTTAACGACCCTGAAAAAGAAGCCTTTTGAAAACATTGTGGGAAAAGGAGAAAATGCTGGTTACCAGAATTTTCTCCTTTTCCCACAATGTTTTCTACTCTATCAGTAACAAATTCCATCATTTGAGCTACATTTAAACTGTCGTCTGCAAATGCTTTCAATTTGGACCAGTCTACAATTTTGTCGTGTGGTAAAGAGTTAAACAGACCTGAAAACACTGTAGGTCCTGTAGGAAAAGGAGATAATGCTGGTATTAACTCATTACCACACACTCACGGGTTTTAACGACCCTGAAGACCCTAAAAACACTGTGGGAAAAGGAGAAAATGCTGGTAACCAGCATTTTCTCCTTTTCCCTCAATGTTTTCTACCCTTCCACAGCCAAAAAGCATAATTCAAACCACATCTAAATTGTCATCTGCAAATGCTTTCAATCTGGACTAGTCTAAAATTTTGTCCTGTGGTAAAGAGTCAACCAGCATTTTTTTTCCCCTTTTTCTACACTGCTTTCTACCCTTTCAAAGACAACGACTACGCTACAAGTAATCTGTTACCTGCAAAGGCTTTCAACTTGGACAAGTCTAAAAATTTGGTATTTGGTAAGGAGTGAATTATTAACCAAAAGACAACATTTTATACTTTTCCATATTGAATGCATTTACAAATGACATTCCAAATCAACAAGGTGGCTAGAACAATCGGATTTGTTTTGAAAATAGTTGAAAACATTGACCCTTTATCAAATGACAAAATTTGGACTAGTCCTAATTCAAAGCATTTGCAGATGACAAAGTATGTGTCTCAAAAATTAGAATTTGTTTTGGGAAGGGTAGAAAACATCGTGGGAAAGGAAGAAAATGCTGGTTACCAGCATTTTCTCTTTTTCCCATAATGTTTTCAAAAGCCCTCTGTCTTGGGGTCGGTAAATGTCGGGATGGTGTAGTAAAGGATTAGGGGTAAAAGGTTTTCAAAAGCCTTTTTCCTCAGTCATAAAAATGTGTTTGTTTTCTTAAGGGGTATTTTACCCTTGTAAAGGGGTATTTATTTCACGGTATGAAGCATCGTACCTAAAGTTTCTCCTTTGTGTCATTTGTACTGTTTCTTTCTTTAAGTGAACTAAAATGAGCCTTTATGGTAACGGCTTCACATTTTTGGGCTTTTATTTGCTAAGGGTGTCTACTTTCTTGATCATGTCTCTTACTTCAATTCTTTTAGGGAACCCTTTTGGTGTTATGACTGAAAATATGCCATAGTTTTTCATTTGTTTGTTTTGAAGTTTAACACCGTTTTATCGGCTTAGGTCATATCAGGGCTGTCAGTGCACCTACACATGTGTTTCCTGGCTTTCACACACCATTTGGCATTACTGATGCAGCTTTCTTTCCAAGCCTCCGACTATTTTTCTCACATGCATTTGAGGAAAGAGGTGAAAAATCGACAGAATGGAAGTTTGCCTCAATCTGATATTGAACCAACGGGTCACAAGTCAGATGTACTAACCTACTGAGCTATCCAGCCAGCCTATGCAATGGTAAATACAAGATTGGCCATGCAAATGCAAAATTGCCATCTTTTGAAGATGAAAAATACTTGAAGCATATTTCTGTGATTTTCTATACTTGTGCAGGAAGAGAAGTAATGATTTGTTTCATTTGTCTGATGTTCAACACCATTTTAATCATTAAGTCAGTCATATAACAGTAGCCAACACACCTATCCATGGGTTCCTTCTTTTACCAGGGCTTAGCACAAAACTCTTTTAAAGCTAAGGGCTGCTTTCCAACATAAACATTGTCAAAACACTGTTCAGCTAGAAAGTAATGAATCCTGTCCCATTGCTTATCACTACTCCTTGAAAAGAGAATGGCTAATCTTGGATTTGGACTCATGTACAAGGGTGAAGTGTGCCTAGCCTAACTACACCAAGCTAAGCCTGGAAGCCTAGTTGATAATATACAGAGCTTGAAACCCAAGGATAGCTGGCTTGATTCCCCTACTCAGAAGAATTCTCTCTGAGAACTGAGGATAGTCAATGTGAAAGGATTCATTCCTTTCCCACAGCTGAACATTGCCTCAATGATGTTTGTGGGAAAGCAGCCTGTGGATAGAAAGTAATTCGATTAACCCTTTACAAAATGACAAATTTTTAGACTTGTCCAAATTGACAGCATTTGCAAATAGTGCGATTCTAATTGTGGGATTTGCTCTAGAAAGCATAGAAACATTGTGGGAAAAGATGAAAGTCCTGTTTACCAGCATTTTCTCCTTTGCCCACAATGTTTTCAAAAGCCTTCCTACTCGAGGTCATTAAAACTCAGGATTTCGATAAAGGGTTAAGTATATTATGCTTGTACGAAGAAACTCTAGAAAGCATGGACAGATACACTGGCCTCCTTGATATAACTAAAATAATGTTGAAAATTACATTGCACACCAAACCAGCAGCTATATTGAATGTATTTGGACATTTCCTCTTTAACCAAACAGCACATTTCAGGGTTCCCGCTGGGCTTCGCATTTGGCGCCATTTGAGATAGATTTTGTAATGTGGCGCAAGAAAAAGCCAAATGGCGAAAATGACTGGCGCCGATATTTTTCACATCGGGGTGCCGTACATTTTGATACTGGTCCCCGTCACCTTAATGCGTGAAAGCATATCTATAACCGAAAAATCAATAAGCAGTTTGTAAATTGTCGCCAATACACCCCGTCACGGCAGGTGATCTAAATATAACAGTCTGTATATTACATGGGATTGTCTAGTTACACACAATACACGCATATACACCATGCAATGCTAATAATCAATCGAATGTCAATTTCGCCACGCCCCATGTGCATCCTAGGGTGTGAAAACAGAATTTTTACGCAACATGAAGTACTGCGAACCAATCAGGAATCACAAACGAGATTTAGTCGCCGCCCATAATTTCTAAAGCCACGCCTTGATTCTGTGTTATATGCATAATACATGCGGAGCATTATGGTTCGTATTTAGCGACTACCACACCATTTTCAGGTGGACTAAATTCGGTAATTAACACATCAATGAAAGAAGACTGGACCTCGGGATAACTAAATGATTTGTCAGCTCGCCACTTATGTTTGCAAACTGGAATTTTCGCAATTGATTATTCCTTTCTCAGTTAAAGAAGTCGGTCGCTATTTTTTTTATGTAAACAGTGATCGGTAGATTACGATTATGATCTCGATGTTTTCTACCTTTCAAAAGACAAGATTTATCACTTGATCTATGAATAACTCAGTAATTTCTTGTCTGCCAGAGCATTCAATACGGACAAGTCAGCATTTTTAGCTCGACTGTTTTTGAAGAATACAACGTCGAGTTACATTGCCGTAGTCCTGTCGTTGTCGTGCAACAAGTTTGAAATTTTTGAATACCTCTGTTATTATATAACTCTTTACCATACAATCCTGACTTTTAACGACCCTGAGAAAAAGAAGACTTTTGAAAACATTGCGGGAAAAGGAAAAAATGCTGGTTACCAGCATTCTCTCCTTTTCCCACAATGTTTTCTACCCCCCCCCCCAACCAAAGTTCAATCTTAAAGTTGCATTTATTTTTCTGACTGCAAGTGCTTTCAATTTCAACCGATCTAAAATTTTGTCGTTTGGGAAAGAGTTAAGATATTTACTTAAAACCTGGGCAAGTTAGTAACAATCAAAAGGGGAACCTATACAACAAGAGGTAACAGTCAAAGCATTTTGAAGCACAGCCATGCTCCTTTTTCACCTTGGGATTTTCCCTGAAAATCAAGCACCTGCTGCCAATCTATATTCACGCAATGAATGTAGATATGGGTTAAAAAACTAATCAAATGGAAAAATGATTTCTCATTTATTTCATTGCTCATGATACAAACAAAGAAAAGATATTTTATTAACCAATTTTTTATCCTGGCCGACCCCATGTACTTTCATTTTAAAAATGGCACCAACTGGCTCCAGTTATTTTAATGTGGCGCAAACTTTTCTCATTTGGCGAAAGTGGTGGCGCAAGAAAAAAAATGGCCAGGGGGAACCCTGCATTTGAAGCCTTGTCTAAAGTGAAAGCATTTGCAGATGACAAATTGGTTGTTCATTAAAAGATAAAATTTCTATTTCCAAAGGGTAGAAAACATTGTGTAAAAATGAGAAAATGCTGGTTTTCTAAAGCCCCTTTCCCTACAGTGATGAAAAGTAGAGATTGTGTGGTAAAGGGTCGAGTCCCAAAGTTGTATAACTCTTTACCACACAATCTGGACTTTTAACGATCCTGAAAAAGAAGGCTTTTGAAAACCTTGTGGTAATAGGAGAAAATGCTGGTAACCAGCATTTTCTCCTTTTCCCACATGGTTTTCTACCATATCAAAGACAGAAATCATCATTTGTGCTACATTTGTTATCTGCAAATGCTTTCAATTTGGTTGAGTCTAAAATTTTGTCATGTGGTAAAGAGATAATATGGTTATGAAAGTGATACATTTTGTCCCTCTCTCACCACTGGCATACTAACTCATTTATTTACGAAGGAAGCCGTGTTCTGTTTTTCTATATTCAGTTCCATTCTGGCACTGGAGTTGCACTCCGGAGTAAAACAAATCTATACTTACGGACAATCACTGGTTAAATCCTCTTTATTACGAATCTGTACAGGAGCAAATTGTTCCACCTTATCGTCATAGTTACAAAAACAGTTTGTAATTTTTTCGTCGAGACTATGAACCAGATCTTGAAGGGATGCTGAGAATGTTTCACTCACACCAAAATTATCCGAGGAAGAATTATCGCATTTTTCACTGGAGTCGTCTTCATTCTTATCAGTTTTATCTGACTCACCATTTACAGCTGTCTGAAAACCATTAAATTCATTCCATTCTTCAGATTCAAAACTTGCAAGCGGAGCTTCAAACTGCAACTCCGCCATGTTTTCGCTACCCCGCATACTGCGACCTTGACCTTGTCAATCAGACACGTCCGTTTCGTTGCTGCACTTGAGTCACTGAAGTTCGTTCTCAGTTCTGAGTCAGCCGAACAACTGAAGTATTGGAAATATCGGCTAGTCCCACAGTAGAGCATTTTCTGTGACCGACAATGCGTTTCGTTGTGAAGTGTATTGGAACTTTCTTCTAAACATGGTTCTGAATGAATACTGTAGATTGAATGCTTGTAAACAAATCAATAACTCATTAACAAATACAAGAGATAAAACAATTGCTACATTAAATGTGAGGCATTTAGCATATGTGAATACTGGTTTGAATAATTGCTGTAATTTTGTAAATCTAAGGTAATCCTTACACATAGCCACTGGAAAAAGATGTACCTGGTGGTGGACAGACAGGGATTCAAAACTGGGATCCATAATCACAAAGCATTCTTAGTTTCATTCTTAGTCATATTCTAGTTGAAGAAAAGTAATTCAACTTTTAATTGGTTTAGCCAATCAGAATTTGTGTTACCATCAAATTCAAAAAACTCTTGAGAAAAAGACAGAGAATGTTCTTAAGAATGTTCCTGACAACAGACAACAGAGCAGGGACCCCTTGCTCATGGCGTCAGTGCTCTACTGATGCAGAGCTATAGTATCATTTCTGAGCCCCACAAATTTAGGAGAAGGATAAAAAAATTATGAGGTAAACTCTTAACCATACAGTCAATTTTGATGACCTTCAGGACAAGGACTTTGGGGAAAAAAAACATTGTTCCAAGAAAAAAATGTCAGAAAACGGCATTTTATCATTATCAGTGTAAACTCGTTCAAAGACAAATTTGTTGAGCCTAGTAACTCCAACTAACCAATTTCTTTCCTGGGACTGATGGTAGTCATAGCCATATTATTCATTCCACTCTCAAAGTTGATTGTTGTTCTGATAATGGTTTGGTGGAAAAGCAGCCATTGGCTTGGGAAGAAAATAGTGCAGAGTACTGATAAAAGAAAATCCAGGGAAGCATGAAATGGTGCACAGGCCATTGTAATATAAGAGAAAAACAATGCTGAAAAGGGCGTTAAACACAATACGACTAGAACAATACAAAAAGAAACAAATGGAAATCCAACCATATAAACTTAATCCAAACTGTTGTCTGCAAATGCTTTGGATTTGGACAAGTCCAAAATTTTATCATTTGGTAAAGAGTTTAAACCCCCTTTTCACAGAGCATAGCACAATTATACATGCTTCTTTTTATAACATTATCACCTGCAGACAACTTTTACACTTGCATTTGCAGCAGTTCACTTTTGATAACATTGCAGGGAAGAGAATTTTTTTTTAAGTCAAGTTCTCATTTTGCCATAAAGTTTCAAACACAGTCAGTGGAACAAAGTAAGATCTTTGTTTTTTGTACCTAGCTAGCATTTTTTAAACTCTTTACCGCACAATCCCAACTTTTAACGACCCTGAGGAAGAAGGCCCCTAGAGCGCCCACAAAAAATTTCTTTTAGTTGACCTAGTTTTATGACCCAAGGTGACCAATATTCAAACTCAAATCTGAAATTTCATCAAGAAAAACACTCTGACCAATTTTTAACCCTTTACTGCACAATGACGCCTTTTGACGCCCCCGGGAAAGAAGCCTTTTGAAAACATTGTGGGAAAAGGAGAAAATGCTGGTAACCAGCATTTTCTCCTTTTCCCACAATGTTTTCTACCCTATCAGAGAAAAGTTGTACCATTTGAGCCACATTGAAATTGTCGTCTGCAAATGCTTTCAGTTTGGACAAGGCTATAATTTTGTCATGTGGTAAAGGGTTAAGTCAATTCAGCAATAAATGTGGCCTCTAAAGTGCCCACAAGGTATTTCTTTAATTTGACCTTGTGACCTAGTTTATGACACAAGGTATCCCAAATTCAAACTCATCCGAGATTTTATTTAGGCAAAGATTCTGACCAATTTTCAAGACAATTGAGCAATAAATGTGGCCTCTTGACTGCCCACAAGGTATTTCTTTAATTTGACCTAGTGACTTTGATTATTTCCCCAGGTGACCCAATTTTGAAGTTATTCAAGATTTCATCAAGACAAACATTCTGACCGATTTTCGGGTCAGTTGAGCAATAAATGTGGCCTCTAGAGTGCCCACAAGGTATTTCTTTAATTTGACCTAGTGACCTAGTTTATGACCCCAACTCGTCCAAGATTTAATTAAGACAAACATTCTGACCAATTTTCAAGTCAATTGAGCAAACAATGTGGCCTCTAGAATGTCCACATGGTATTTCTTTGATTTGACCTAGTGACCTAGTTTATGACCCCAGGTGACCCAATTTCAAACTCATCCGAGATTTAATTAAGACAAACATTCTGACCATTTTTCAAGTCAATTGAGCAAGACATGTTGCCTCTAGAGTGCCCACAAGGTATTTCGTTAATTTGACCAAGTGACCTACTTTATGACCCCAGATGTCCCAATTTCAAAGTCATCTGAGATTTAATTAACCCTTTACCGCACAATGCCGCCTTTTGATGCCCCTGGGAAAGAAGTCTTTTGAAAACATTGTGGGAAAAGGAGAAAATGCTGGTAACCAGCAATTTCTCCTTTTCCCACAATGTTTTCTACCCTATCAAAGAAAAGTTGCACCATCTGAGCCACATTGAAATTGACGTCTGCAAATGCTTTCAATTTGGACTGGTCAAGAATTTTGTCGTCTGGTAAAGGGTTAAGACAAACATTCTGACCAATTTTCAAGTCAACTGAGCAAAAAATGTGGCTTCTCAGGTACCCACATGGTATTTCTTTAATTTGACCTAGTGACCTAGTTTTTGACCCCACATGACCCAATTTCAAACTCATCCGAGTTTTTATCACGACAAACATTCTGACCTAGTTTCATGAGTATTGGACTGAAAATGTATCCTCTAGAGCGCACACAAGGTTTTCCTAAGATTTGACCTGGTGACCTTATTTTTCAATGGAGGTGACCCAGTTTCAAACTCTTCCAAGATATCATCAAGACAAAGATTCTGACTTAGTTTCATTAGTATGGGAATGAAAATTTGGGCTATTGAGCGCTCACAGGGATTTTCTAAGATTTGACCTAGTGACCTAGTTTCTGACCCCACATGACCCAATTTCAAACTCATCTGAGATTTTATCTTGACAAACATTCTGATCAAGTTTCACAAGTATCTGACTTAAAATGTGGCCTCTAGAGCGCACACAAGGTTTTTCTAAGATTTGATCTAGTGACCTAGTTTTTGACCCCACATGACCCAATTTCAAACTCATCTGAGATTTTATCAAGGCAAACATTATGACCAAGTTTCACAAGTATCTGACTGAAAATGTGGCCTATAGAGTGCACACAAGGTTTTTCTAAGATTAGACCTAGTTACCTAGTTTTTGACCCCACATGACCCAATTTAGAATTTGTCAGAGAATTTATCAAGACAAACATTCTGACAAAGTTTCACAAGTATCTGACTGAAAATGTGGCCTATAGAGTGCACACAAGGTTTTTCTAAGATTAGACCTAGTGACCTAGTTTTTGACCCAACATGACCCAATTTCAAACGCGTCTGAGATTTCATCAAGACAAATATTCTGACTAAGTTTCACAAGTATCTGACTGAAAATGTGGCCTCTAGAGCGCACACAAGGTTTTTCTAAGATTTGACCTAGTGACCTAGTTTTTGACCCCCACATGACCCAATTTTGAACTTGTCTGAGAATTTATCAAGTCAAACATTCTGACCAAGTTTCACAAGTATCTGACTGAAAATGTGCCCTATAGAGCGCACACAAGGTTTTTCTAAGATTTGACCTAGTGACCTAGTTTTTGACCCCCACATGACCCAATTTTGAACTTGTCTGAGAATTTATCAAGTCAAACATTCTGACCAAGTTTCACAAGTATCTGACTGAAAATGTGGCCTCTAGAGCGCACACAAGGTTTTTCTAAGATTTGACCTAGTGACCTAGTTTTTGACCCCACAGGACCCAATTTCAAACTTGTCCAAGATTTTATCAAGACAAACATTCTGACCAAGTTTCACAAGTATCTGACTGAAAATGTGGCCTCTAGAGCACACACAAGGTTTTTCTAAGATTTGACCTAGTGACCTAGTTTTTGACCCCACATGACCCAATTAGAACTCGTCCGAGATTTTATCAAGACAAACATTCTGACCAAGTTTCATGAGGATCGGACTAAAAATGTAGCCTCTAGAGCGTACACAAGGTTTTTCTAAGATTTGACCTAGTTACCTAGTTTTTGACCCCACATGACCCAATTTCGAACTCATCTGAGATTTTATCAAGCCATACATTCTGATTAAGTTTCATGAGAATTGGACTGAAAATGTGGCCTCTAGAGCGTACACAAGGTTTTTCTAAGACTTGACCTAGTGACCTAGTTTTTGACCCCACATGACCCAATTTCAAACTCGTCTGAGATTTTATAGAGACAAACATTCTGACCAAGTTTCATGAGGATCTGACTGAAAATGTGGCCTCTAGAGTGTACACAAGGTAAAAAGTTGACGACGCACGACACACTACGGATGCCCGACACAGCACGATCACAATAGCTCACCATGAGCACTTTGTGCTCAGGTGAGCTAAAAAAGGTCTTTCAAAATATTGTGGGGAAAGGCGAAAATGCTGGTAACCAGTATTTTCTCCTTTTTCCACAATCTTTCCTACCCTACCCAAAACAAATTTCAATTTTTGAGTCACTTTTGCACTGAACTTGGACTTGTCTGATTTTTTTGTCATTTGGTAAAGAGTTAGAGTTGTCTGCTGCTAATATCAACTGGATTTTTCTGCAATCTTTTGCACTATTACTAAGTTTTTACAGCCCTGCAAGGAAAGACTTTTGAAAACATTACCATTAAAATGGACTTAAAATGCATATAAATTTAAATCGTACAATTCAAAAGTATGGAAAATATTGTGAAGGTAACAATCTGTTATTGTACAGTCAGTCCAAGTCTTGGTAGCTGGCAGAAAAATGAATTTTTGATATAGGTCAAAATTTGCAGGGTTGCTGCATCTTTTGTTTACCTTTTACCTGGTTTCAACATTCATTTATCTGCTAGCAACTAACACTTGGAAAGACTGTACATTAACAGATTGTCATCTTTACAATAATATCCCTGTTTTTGAAGGTATGGTTTAAATTCAACTGCATTTTAACCCTTAACCCTTTCCCAAACAAGCCCTGGTTTTCACGTGTTTGAAGTACAAGTCTTTTGAAAACACTGTGGGAAAAGGAGAAATTGCTCGTAACGAGCAATTTCTCCTTTTCCCACAGTGTTTTCTACCCTTTTGGAGAACTTTCTGTCATTTTCATCAAATTTAAAATTGTCGTCTGCAAACTCTTTCAATTTGGACCAGTCCAAAATTTGTCGTTTGGGAAAGGGTTAAAAGGACCTATTCAGAATTCTTCGTCATGAATAAAAATTCCTTGTGAGATATTGATGGCTACTAATAAATGCGAGGTGCTCTGAAATTCATCTTTTGGGAAAGGGTTAAAGTGCCTTTCACTAATATAGTTGACTTTGTGGCCAGTGCAGATCAAGTTCAGGCTGCACAAAATATGCAGCCTGATCTTTGATCTACACTGTCCGCTATGTTAAAACACTACAGGCAAAATGTAGCCATGAATTCGCAATTATTGGTTTTATTCTAGAATGAAAATGACCATTGGGTTTATTCGGCGCTTTAAGGGTTAACACCCACATAATGTTATATTGTTTAGTTTTGGCTGCCATTGGGTCTTTATATCCTGACCAAACGACAAACTTTTAGACTAGTCTAATTCAACAGCATTTGCAGATGACAAATTTAATGTGACACAGGGACAAAGGATGGGACTTTTATCAGGAAAAGCAGAAAACATTGTGGGAAATACAGAAAATGCTGGTTACCAAAAGCTGTTTTGCTCAAGGTTGTTAAAACTCGGGATTATGTGGTAAAGAGTTATAAGGAGGTAATCATTCAAGCCAATTTACCCCCCCCCGCTTCTATGCAGGAGTCAAAATTTTGTTGATGTGAAGCCTGTTCTGGTATTGTATAGAAAAGCAATTCCTTTGACCTTAACTCGTTACCACACAGCAAAGTTTTAGACATGTCAAAATCGACAGAATTTTCAGACCACATACCGTATTAACTCTTTACCAGACGACAAAATTTTTAGACTGGTGCAAATTGAAAGCACTTACAGGCAACAAATTCAGTGTGGCTCAAATGATGAGATTTGTCTATGAAGGGTCTTATGAACATGAAAGTTCGCATCAAACGCATAGCTCAAATACAAACCGCCACAGCTGGGATTCAAACCCGTGTGGCAAATATCCTCGTTTTATTGAGGCTTAAAAGACCAATGCACTAATCCGTGAGCTAAAGATAATTCTCCCTAAAGCAGTTGTCAGGTATTGATTTTATACGGGAAGGAGCTATGCTGTAAGGAAGGAGTGATCTCCCATAACAAGGGTCAAAAAACATTGTGAGGAAAAGGCAAAAATGCTTATTACCAGCATTTTCTCCTTTTCCCACAATGTTTTCAAAAGGCTTCTTTCTCAGGGTTGTTAAACATTGTTATTGTGTAGTTAAGGGTTAAACTTATCTCAAATCAAGGTGTTGTCTATGTTTGGGTCGAAAACATTGTGGGAAGAGGCTAAATGCTTGTTTCCAGCATTTCCTCCTTTTCCCACATTTTTTTCAAAACATCCTATCCCTTACTGTCGTTAGTTGGGGGGGGGGGACTAGCGACTAGCGCAAGATACAGGGTGAAATCATCCTAAGTTACATCTGGTTCTATAACATGCTCAGTGTATTGCACTGTCACACTGAATGAGGGATTAATATCTCATCCAACACTACTTGTAATTTTAGATGGCCAGCTGTGGGTCTTGAACCCACACTCTCAAGAGGCCCAAATCTTGATAGATGCTATTGTTGGTTATTTCCGTTTATTTATCGTCGCTACCGGTTGCCCATCTGAGCGACGCCCCCAGAAGACGGTTAGTTGTTACGGGGGATAGTGCAAGCATGCAGGTCGAAACTACTGAGAGCTTCGCCTGGTTCTTTAACGTGCTCGGCGTATAGCACCGTCACACGGGACCTCGGTTTAATGTCTCATCCGAAAGACTATTAGTAATTTTTTTTAGTTGGCCAGCCAGGGATACGAACCCACAATCTGTAGGACATTGTGTTCACAAGTCCTACGCTCTACCTACTGAGCTATATCGGCCAGTATGATGCTATTGTTTCAACCTCAGGTCATATATCTTCCAAAGCACCTAAACACTTTGTCCAGTCTATTTTATTTGCATTTATTACAGGGAGGTAATTATGATAGCTATGACAATGAAAGGGAAAAAAAGTATTTTTAGTGGTTCCCCCAATTAAAGATTAAAGACACATCCTAGAGACTTTTCCTTGTGGATTTTTTTTTTTCCTGAAATATCTGATTTTTTTTTTTGCGGGGGGGGGGTATAAAAACTAGTTCTATGCATCCACCTTAAAAGCATGTTGTATAGTTATGTGTTTTGGTGGACTTACCAGTTCTCGAGGGACTTAAATTGACAGTTTTAGTTTACGCATATGTAAATGAAGTACTGATTACCAAAACACGTGATTCATACTGATACTGAAAGACTGAAAAGCTTTGCTGTCTGAATAATCTGATAAAGCCGATAACAAGAAATACCAGATAACTCTGGTAAAAAGATCATCCATACCAATCATTGGTTATCCTTCCTATATGAGTCTTTGAGATGATGATCCACATGAGGACGATCTCAGCCGAGTTTCATTGAATCATTTAGAATGAAATACTCTTATTTGAGAAATGAATTCATAAGCTTCATCATGCTTTATTTTCGGAGAAAGCTTTCATCGAAAATCGCGTCTGCGAAGCACACCTTATTTAATTTAAACGGCGTAACCCTTAAAATTGGGAATTCAGTCTCTCGGGTACGAAATAATAGAGGTACGAAGTAACACGATACGAAACGTTGCGAATTTTATTCTGCTGTTGCTGTCATTTCGATCTGGAGCCGAAAAGAATCGCAGTTTTCATCCGCGAATGTCACTGTATGCCCTTTTATTCAGAAACGTGAAAATTCTTTTATTATCCAGTTCATGTGACGTATATTTTTTGATATTTGTTGCATATTTTATGGATTTAAAACTGTTGTACTGTCATATGACTCTTAGTGAGTTGACAGAGTTAATTCAGTACATAAATTCACAGGATCGGACCGGCTTGAAAGTAATAACCGGATCGGACTTAATTTCATAGTGTTTACCACTGCTTTTCTCATTTTTTATTTTATTATTCAAGTTCTTGCATCTAACAGAAATGTTTGGTTTTATAATGGCTTATAATAACAAAACCAATTCAACCCCAGCTTGCCAGATGATGTGTTGGACTTAAGACCAGGTACCCGGCTAGCACAGTTGGTAGAACTGGTGTACTAGTGTTCCAGGGGTTGTCGGTTCGAGTCCCACATCAGCCAGACTTTTCTTCCTTGATTTACTCTAATAGAAACAAGGTGAATTGGTGAGCACAGGTAGGCGGCACAGGCAGTCTGTGGAGACCTGGGGGGAGTTGGTGACTCCCAGAAAATCAAGAGGGGAAAGGAGTGTTGTAGTTGGCGTTGGGTTGACTCGCGACCAGGTGCTTGGTTAGCTCAGTTGGTAGAGCTGCAGTACTAGTGTTCGGGGGTTATGGGTTTGAGTCCTGGTCGGGCACACTTTTCTGAATTTCTCCCTTGATTTACAATAGATTTTACCTTAAAGACAGAAAAGTACAAAGAAGACTCTTCCATTGGAAAGTTCTGACCCAATTGAAGAAGACTTGATCTCATTTTCTTGTAACAGTATGCATGTATCCTGTCTGAATCATCAATGCTAAGAGGCATGAACTACCATGTCTTTTTGCTTGCCATAAAGTGTGTGCCTAAGGTCCTATCCAGTTACTAAGTGTGTTCGGTGAATTTACCCTCAAGTGTAGTTTGACACCTTTTTGAACTGGTACCCATGAGAAAGAGTGATAATTTATTTCATTCCATTAACTCTTTACCAAACGACAAAATTTTGGACTTGTCCAAATTGAAAGCAATTGCAGACAACAAATTAAATGTGGCAGAAGTACTGGGATTTGTCTGTAAAAGGTTAGAAAACATTGTGGGAAAAGGAGAAAATGCTGGTTACCAGCATTTTCTTCTTTTCCCACAATTTTTTTTTCAAAAGGCTTTCTTCCCAAGGACTGTTTGGTAAAGAGTTAACACTTTGCTAAAACAATTCTACCAGGAAGAAGGTTTTGTGGACAAGGGGAGAAAATGCTAGTAAACTCCTGCTTGTAACATACGCAAATTCTTTAGATGTTGACAAATTTAAAATTGTTCTGGGAAAGAGTTAATTTTGTTCTAGGTAGCAAAATTTTAGTCTCGGGCATAGTGAAGCATTTTCAGAAAAGAAAGTAAATGAGGCTAAACTGAATTGCCATTTCTAAGCTGTCCATTATGTTGAATTATTTATGCAACCCTTTACCAAACAATTTTCACAACCCTGGGAAAGAAGCCTTTTGAAAACATTTTAGGAAAAGGAGAACCATCATTTACTCTTTTTCCCATAATGTTTTCTACCCTTCCCAAAATAAATTTCGGTCTTTGAGTCATATTGATTTTGTCATCTGCAAATGCTTTCCATTTTAATGAGTAAACTTTTGTGGTTTGGTAAAGAGTTAAAAACAAAAAAAAAAAAGTATTGAGATTGAAATTTTTGTTTTTGCAATTTAAAATGTGTAATTTTTGTATGTGGCAGTTGCAGAGTTACTGTAGACTAGTTTGAATCTACCAGATGACAAAATCTTAGATAAGCAAATTGAAAGCATTTGCAGACAACAAATTAACTGTGGTTCAAATGATAGAATTCGTCTTTGAAAGAGTCTTATTTGAGCTACGGTATATATATTTAACTTACAGTCCTCAAATGCTTTCATTTTGGACCAATCTAAAATTTTGTCATCGGGTAAATTTGACTCTTCACTAGACTTCAGAACTTTTGACCTGCCTATTAAAAGCATTTGTCTAAGACGTAATTAATGTGGCTAATATGATGGCAAGATTGAAAAAGTTGGAAAAATTATTTTTTTCTCGTTTTCCCCACAATGCTTTCAAAACCTTCTTTGGAATTGTAAGAACACGGGTTCATTTGGCAAAGAGTTAAGTCTTTACAACATGAGAAAATTTTAGATGTATCAGAATTGAGAGCATAATTTTGCAGATGGCAACTTTAAATTCAGGGTTCAATGCTGGGGATTGTCTTTGAAAGGACTGAAAACTTGGAGGGGAATAGAGGAAATTCTGGTGACCAGCATTTTCTCCTTTTCCTACAAAGTTTTCAAAAGCCTTACAATCAGGGTTGTTAAAGTTGGGGATTATGTGGTAGAGTATTGGCCTATTACCACACAGTCCTGACTTTTAACAACCCCGAGAAATAGGCCTTTTGAAAACATTGGGAGAAAAGGAGAAAATGCTGGTAACCAGCATTTTCTCCTTTTCCCACAATGTTTTCAACCCTTTCAAAAACAGTTCCATTATTTGAGCCACACTGAATTTGTTGTCTGCAAATGCTTTCAAATTGGACCAGTCTAAAATTCTGTCATTTGATAAAGAGTTAATTGATCTATCTTTAGCATGCATTTCCGACTGTATGATGATAAATGTGGAAAACAAAGGAAGTAAAATGTTGTCAAATACAGTCATGTATATAAAAATTATAAAAACATTGCAACAAGTGAAGTGTTGCTCATTTTAGACTGATCCAAATTCAAAACATTGGCAGATAACAAGTTACATGTAACTAAAAACTTAAAATTTGCCTCAGGAAGGATAGAAATCATTGTGGTCAAAATACTTGTTAGCAACATTTTCACCTTTTTCTCCACTATTTTTTCCAAGCTTTCATTCATAGGGGTGTTGAAATGTTATTGTTTGGCCAAGGTTTGGTAAAGGATTAATCCTTTACCACACAATCCCGAGTTAATGATCTTAAAATATTGTGGGAAAAGGGGAAATTGCTGGTAACCAGCAATTGAGCATTTTATCCTTTTCCCACAATATTTTCTACCCGTTAAAGACTAATTACATTCTTTGAGCCACCTTTAACTCTTTACTACACTATCCCGAGTTTTAAAAACTCTGAAAAAGAAGGCTTCTGAAAACATTGTGGGGAAAAGCAGAAAATGCTGGTAACAAGCATTTTCTCTTTTTCCCGCAATGTTTTCTTCCATGTCAAATACAAATTCCATCATTCCATCACAGTTAATTTGTCATCTACAAAATTAATGCTTTCAGTTTGGACAAGTCTAAAATTTCATTATTTGGTAAAGCTTTAAGTTTGCCATCTACAAATGTTCAATTAGGACTGGTCTAAAATTTGTTTGTGTGGTAAAGGGTTCATTGCCGAACAGCTTTTATGAGTTGTCCATGAAAATAACATGAATAAAAATGTTCATGAAGGAAAAGGACAAGTATTCCCATTGTTATCATTGTCACTGAAGTAGAGCTGGTTATAGATTGTATTCTTTACTAGAGGACAAATTTTATAGATATATCTATAATGTTTGCAGGCAGTTTTTAACCCATTTCCTCTTTATTTTACTAACTATAATCATTCTTGTATCTTTATGCGTATTGTTGCTCTTGGTGGCTGCAAGGTTGCACAGATTACGATGGATAGAAAATGCATTTCGTTTTTTGGCAACCATCAAAGAAATCACTGTTGTCGTTTACAGTTTTAATTGAGGACAAATCCCTTGAGTTTCTCTATCCCTTACATCATATACATGTATATTGGTAATTTATCTATGTTTACACAGCTGAACAAATTCTGAGCCATTCTGCACACTTTCAAGTTTTAACAGTGTTTTTTCTATCTGGCTGTCTATACTAAATGACAAAATCTTTGACTTGTCCAATTTGAAAGTATTTGCAGTGTTCCCACAGCTTTTTCAGACAAGGGGTTTTTGTCTCTCCCAAAATTAACAAATTTGAAAAACTGGGGGGGGTTTCTGAAAAAGTTGGCAATTTCACTCTACTTTTACCAATAAATGACTAATTACATGTACCTGCAGAAAATTAGTATACTGTCGTTATCAATTTAATGCTCATGTAAACCTTGCTATATTCTTTCGTTATGTTTATTATCCTATATGGCAAGGGCTTCGCGCTTGGACTTACATCATATGTGAAGAATGATCATTGAGAAACTAAAGGTCACATGTTCATGTCCGTATTCATATTTCTTGGAGAAAAAATTATTAGCCTCAATCAGTCCCAAAAATTTGTAAACTAGGAGTCCTGTTTCAGGCAATTCATGTTCATTCAACAGTTGCGTAAAGATTAATGGAATTAAAACTTCATTGGAATTAACTTCCCAAATATGGCAATATTTACTGTGTTTGCATGCTGCACTTCCATGGGAATGAAAAGCCCACAAAATTACTGAAACTGTCCCAGTAATTTGTAGGTTATCTGATATTTTCATTTAATTCATAAAAGCTTTTCCCTAGTTATCAGAGATTTTTCCATCCATGTATTGTTTTATGCAGAAATATATGTAAATTTACTGCTTTAAGTCATTTAACCCTTTCCCAAACGACAAATTTTGGACTGGTCCAAAATGAAATAGTTTGCAGACAACATTTTTAAATTTGATGAAAATGGCAGAAAGGTCTCAAAAAGGGTAGAAAACACTGGGAAAAGGAGAAATTGCTTGTTACGAGCAATTTCTCCATTTCCCACAGTGTTTTCAAAAGACTTGTACTGCAGACACGTGAAAACCAGGGCTTGTTTGGGAAAGGGTTAAAAGCTGAAAAGACAGTCAGAAGTGGCTCTGATTGGACAATGTCAAACTGACATGTTGTTGTGTCATGGGTTTTCATGTTACGTGCTGCGATCTATTTTTCAAATCAATATATTTTTGGATAAGTTTTTCAGCATGATTTGACATAAAATTGTCAATAAGTGTAGCAGGTAAACGAAAAAAACCTGTCATTTTACAGTAGATGAGCCAATTCACATCATTATCATATAAATTTTCATTTTAATGACATGCCAGCTTGATTAGCTGTTATAAGCAGGATGTGTGTTTCTTTCACCCTTGATACCTATTGTTTTTGTAGGACCAGGATCTTTCAAGTATTATGTACAGGCATATTTGTCTCAAGTGAATTCGCGAGTGCTTTAATTTTGGAGACACTTTTTCTAAATTGTTGCATTTGGCACCACTTGCAATCGACAGTCTGATGTCATACCACATAGCAATGTTTACCTTAGGAGCTCGCGCATGAAAGACAACTTCATGAAATTATTGAGGCCATACCGATTGCCAATAATAGGACATGTGGGCACTATCCATTTGAATTCTGATTCAAAAAATAATCTTACTTCTGATAGAAGTTTGTTTTCAGTCAGTCTTTTGATTCACAATTTTGGACGCATGTGACCGGATGAGTTTGAAATCTTTTGTATGACTTTATTCACTTTTGCTGTACATGACATGCACATATAGGACAAGGTTAGTTTGAATTTTAGGCCATGACTTTCATGTTTTGTATGATTCACATACATCAATTGGAACCCTGGCAGACAACAAATAAAATAACCGGATTTCTCTATGAAATGTCATGAAACATTGTGGGAAAAAGAGAAAATGCTTGTTACCAGCATGTTCTCCTTTTCCCACAGTGTTTTCAAAAGGCTTTCTCTTTGGGGTGGTTAAAACCTGAGATTGTGTGGTAAGGGGTTAAGGCTTGTCCAGTTTAAAAGCATTTTGCAGACAACAAATAAAACATGACTCTAATTAATGAAGTTTATCTGTGAAATGTAAGAAAACACTGGAAAAAGAAGAAAATGCACTTTTTCCACAATATTGTTACAGGATTTTTCCTACAGGTTGTTAATTAAAGGACAAGATTGTTTCAAAAGGGTTTACTAATTTATTCTGTATCAGATAACAAATATTACTCAAGTCCAAACTGAAATCATGTGCAGACCATGAGTTACATATGTCTGAGACAATATGATATGTCTTTTAACTCTGTACCAGACCATAAAAATGTAAACCTGGCAAAATTGTAAGCATTTGAAGATGACAATTCAAATACACCTGAAATGATGAAATTTGTCTTTGACATATCTAACATAGCTCAAAAGATAATTTCTGTCTTTGAAATGGTAGAAAATATGATGGAAAAAGAAGAAAATGGTTACCAGCATTTTTTTCTTTTCCCACCTTGTTTTCAAAAGTGTTTTACCCCAGGGTCGTTAAAACTCGTGATTGTGTGGTAAATTATTAAAAGGCTGAAAGCATTACTGCAAAACGAGAAAATACATGTGACCAGTATTTCCTGTTTTTCCCATGGGTGTTTCAAGAGCCTTCCTCCTCGGAGTAGTGAAAGTATGGGACTGTGTGGTAGAGAATGATGACTTTCTATGGACAATGTTGTGCTTGCAGCAGCAGACAGAAAACATTGTAACTACAGGAAAAAATTTGCCTAAATAAACTGAAATTACATTACCGGTACTTTGGCTGTTTTTCCAAGTTGAAAAGGTGTATTGAAGGCCCAGTAGCAGGCCTAGTGGCCAACAGTGAACAAAATGCATGTTCAAATGCATTTAAATTTAAAATTATACTTGTTAAAAGTATGGAAAATTTTGTGAAAATGACAATCTGCTATTGCACATTCTGTCCAAGTATTAGTTGCTGTCAAAAAATGAATTTTAAAATCAGGTAAAAAGTAAACAAAAGAGATCGACCTGGCAACTTTTGACCCCCTTAAAAACTTATTTTGTTAATTTCACAAGCAAGGAAAAACTGATGATAAGATGCAGTAGTTGGAATACATTGCTCATAAAAAAAAAAAACTTATGGAAAAAGAAGTAGAAGTAGTGCTTGCTGTGCAGTTATTCCTTTTTCTGCTCCATGCAAAGATTTTAGGGGATCATATACATGTAGTTGCTGCTTTGTTTGTCTGCTTCTGTGTGTCAGTCTGTGCATTTGTTCCTGCATCCACAATGTCATTTCCACTGTATTTCTCAGCAATCACATGATGGAATTCATGAAAATTTCATGGAAAGATTCCCTATAAGAAGGACATGTGCATATTGTGAGCATGTAATGGTTTAATGATTTTTGTCACAATTGTTGCCCTTTCAAATTTTTAGTCCCAAATTTTGGTTCTGTGCTATTTTTGCACTATTTCTAAGCAACCACCAGATGGACTTCAAGGAAATTTTATGGTAAGCTTTCCTATAAGGTGGATTGTGCATATTGTCACCATGCTCTGGTTCAATGATTGTTGCAGTTATGGCCCTTTGATTTTTCACTTCCCTAATTTCATTTCAACGTTACCTGTATTTCTAAGTAACCCCTGGATGGAATTCTTCTTCAGCAAAACTTAATCAGAAGCTTTCTTAATAAAAAGGACATGGGATTAGTGTCAGCATGTTCTTGTTTGATGATTTTTGTCACAGTTATGGCCCTTTCCATTTTTAGTCCCAATTTTTTTCCACACTATTTCTCAACAATAACAGGATGGAATTCAAGAAATTTGATAGGAAACTTTCCTGTTATAGACCTTTGAATTGGTAAAACCCACATTTTGTTTCAGCCCTATAATGGGCTATTTCTAAGCAACCACTACATAGAAAGCTACTATTTATGAGAAGCTTCCTTACATTGAGGACAAGCACATATTGTCAGGATAATTTGGTTCAGTGATTTTCCCACAGTATGGTACTTTGAACTTTAGTTTCCAGTAATACTAAATAGATTTTATGGACCCATAAATATGTGATGGCTTCCTTGGCATAGTGTATCAAGGAGATGCATAAAACCCCATTTTGGCAGCATTTTCTGTCTCTGATGTTTTTTTTTTTTTGAAGTTTTCAACAGCTCTACATTTGGGATACTAAATGTTGGATTGACATGGTAATGAGCAAAGCGCAGAGACAGAATTATATTTCTTTCAATAACTAGCATGAAATCTTGCTATTGGATATCAGAATGAGCCGAGCAAGTGAGAGCCGGTATGTTAGGGCTTGCCTAATCAATACCCTGGTAACACACCTTAACTGTTCTAGTTTATTATTCATCACTTTGAACTTGGACATATGGTAGTTTTATTAAGGACAATTTTACCTTGAATGAGGTTAGTTTTGGAATGTACCTTTGTTGCAGTCTGGAATACTTTTTATTGAACTCTTTACCATACGACAATATTTTTTATTAACCCAAACTGAAAGGATTTTGCAGACAACAAATTGAAATGTATCAGAAATGATTGGATATGCAGCAGTGATAGAAAACATTGTGGGAAAAGTTGTGGTCTTGTAAAGGATTAAGAAAGAGTTCTCTGATCTAGATTTTTGTCTTTGAAAGGGTAGGAAACATTGCTTTTCTTACTGTGTTTCCAAAGTTTTTCTGTCAGAGTTGTTAAAACTCATAAGGCCTAAAAAAAGTAGCTGTATTTTGGGTTTCCCGGCCCTACGAAGAAAAATGCTTATGACCCTAAACTTTTTCTGCTACTGTCCAAAAAAAAAAAAAAGACATGTAAACAGCATTTTTCTTGTCCCACAATGCTTTCAAAGGTCTTCTTAAATCTTCAGGGTCATTAAATGACAGGATTGTCTTGGTAACAGTTAACCGAAGCTTGTCTTGTTTTGAGTTTTTCCAAAGGTTGGCCACCTTCACTGTTCATCACAGGATTCTATCATTTAGTAGTCATGAGATTATGAAAGGGTTGATCTGTAGATTAACTCTTTACCAAATGATAATATTTTGGACAAGACCAAATTGAAAGCATCTGGAGACGACAAATTAAATGTAGCCCAAATGATGATATCTCTTATGATTTGGTCAAAAACATTGTAAGAAAAGAAGAAAATGCCTCAGCATTTTCTCCTTGTCCCACAATGGTTCCGAAAGCCTTCTTTTTCAGGGAGGTTAAAACTCGGGATTGTGAGTCAAAGGGTTAACAAGTGACCTAAGATGTTTGAATGTCAAATAGCATGTTATCTGATGATTTTAATGCTTTACGAAACAATCCTGAGTTTTAATGACCCTGAGAATGAGAGCTTTTGAAAGCTTTGTTGGAAATGAGAGAAAATGCTGGTAAACAGTATTTTCTCCTTATCCCACAACATTTTTTACCATGTTAAAGACAAATCATATTGTTTTAGCCACAGTAATTTTGTCATCTGCAAGTTCTTTCAATTTCTAGGAGTCTTAAATTTTGTTGTTTGGTAAAGGGGCAATTCTTTACCAAACGAAAATATTATGGACTTCTCCAAATTCAAAGCAATGGTAGACATCATATCAAATGAGACCCCAAAAAAGATTTCTGTCTCTCAAATGGTAGAAAACGCAGTGGGAAAAGGAGAACTAGCATTTTATCCTTTTCTCACCATGTTTTCCAAAGTTTATCTCTCAGGGTCATTAAAACTCTTGATTATTAGGTAAAGGGTTAATAGATAACCCTGATGTTGAAGCCTTTTGAAAACATTGTGGAAAAAGGAGAAAATGCTGGTAACCAGCATTTTCTCCTTTTCCCACAATGTTTTCTACCCTTCCCAAAATAAATTTCAATTTTTTCAGTCACATTTATTTTATTGTCTGCAAATGCTTTCAATTCGGACTGGTCTAAAATTTTGTCGTTTGGTAAATAGATGATGTCCTTGAACAGTTACCTCTATATGAGCCATGCTCTGTGAAAAGGGGGCTTATTGCATTTGCAGACAGTATTGACCCAGGTTAGCCTGCACAGGCTGACCTGGGCCAAAACTTTTTGCTATTGTTAAATTTTCTGCATGGCAAAGGACCATTCTACCCCAAGATTCTGTCGGGTGTTACACAAAATGGACTAGATTCATGATAATGACTTGCTTGGTATAATGCATCAGGGACATATATTAGAAGACAAAACTCTACCTTCTCAAATTGAAAGCATTGGCAGACGACAAAATCAATATGGCTCAAATGGTCGTATGTGTTGCCGATAGGATAGGGGACATCAAGGGAAAATGAGAATGAATGCTGCTTATTAAGATTTTTTTCTTTTTCCTACAATGTTTTTGTTCCAACAGCCTTATTCTTTAGGGTTGTGAAGACATGGGATTGTTTGTAAAGGCTTTACCATACAGTCATGAATTTTAACAACCCAAAGGAAGAGGATTTTTCAAAACATTGTGGGAAAAGGAAAAAATGTTGGTTACCAGCATTTTCTCCTTTTCCCTCAATGTTTTTTATACCATTTCAAAGAAAGATTATCTAATTTGTGCGGAATTTGGTATGGTATTGTAGTCTGCATATGCTTTCACTCTGGACCAGTCGAAAGTTTTGTCATTTGGTAAAGAGTTAATTCATTAACCCTTTCCCAAACAAGCCCTGGTTTTCACGTGTCTGCAGTACAAGTCTTTTGAAAACACTGTGGGAAAAGGAGAAATTGCTCATAACGAGCAATTTCTCCTTTTCCCACAGTGTTTTCTACCCTTTTTGATAACTTTCTGCCATTTTCATGAAATTTAAAATTGTCGTCTGCAAACTCTTTCAATTTGGACCAGTCTAAAATTTGTCGTTTGGGAAAGGGTTAAACTGTGAATAATTTGAAGTTTTTCATTTTCAGTCAGATATTGTTGTATCAATGCTGATTTTGGCAGAATGTCTGAAAGATGCTGGACAGTACAGATCTCAGATCAGACTGCACTGCCTATCCACTCTGTGCTAAATCACCTCATACTTTGCTTGGCATCCATAATTTATTTTACATTAGATATGGTCACATTAACCAATTAGCATTACAAATCAGAACACATGTTTCTCCTAAATACAGAATTCAAGTCACCATATGGTGACATTATTCTATAACTCTGAACCACACAATCCTGAGTTTTCAACAACCCTGAAAGAGAAAACATTTGAAAAATATTGTGGGAAAAGGAGAAAATGCTGTTTTCTACCCGCTCAAATTCCGAGATCACCATTTAAGCAACAGTTAAAATGTCGTCTGCAGATGCTTTCAATTTGGTCCAGTCCAAAATTTTGTTGTTTGGTAAAGAGAAAACTACTGTTATCAAGAAAGAGTCATGAATATGGAATAGATGCCTGTTGCATTGTCTGGCTCTGTGACGAATTGCAAATCAATATATTACAGTCCCTAACACTTAACCCTATACCATATGATCCCATGTTTTAACAACCTTAAGGTACAAAGCTTTGGAAAACATTTTGGAAAAATAAGAAAATGCTTGTAACCAGCATTTTCTTCTTTTCCCACAATGTTTATTAGCCCATCAAAAACAAATTCTATCATTTGAGCCCCATTTGAATTGTCATCTGCAATTGCTTTGAATTTGTACCAGTCTAGAATTTTATTGTTTGGTAAAGAGTTAACCAGACAGCAGAATTTTAGGCTTTTCTGATTTGAAAGCATTTGCAGACAACAAAATAAATGTAGCTCAAATGAGCCTTTAATAGGGTAAACAACATTGTGGGAAAAGGAGAAAATGCTAGTCAGGATTGTGTGGGAAAGGGTAACTGGTAACACTTTACAAGACAACCAAATTTTGGACTTGTCCTAGTTTTAGAGCATTTTCAGACAACAAATTAAAGGTGGCTCAAATGTTAAAACTTTGTTGGAGAGGGTAGAAAAGGGAGAAAATACTGGTTACCAGCATTTTCTTCCTTTCTTACAGTATTTTCAAAAGGTGTCAGTGTTGTTAAAACTTGGGATTGTGTGGTAAAGGATTAAAACCACTAGCTTTTTTTTTTTTCATATTTTGGGCTATTTGGATAAATAAGAACTTCCTAAAAGGGAAAGAAAAATGAATGCAAACAAATTGCTTTTAACAACAAAATCTTAGACTTGTCCAGATTGAAAGCATTTGCAGACGAAAAAATAAACATGACTCGAGAAATGACATTTACTTTTGGAAGGGTAGAAAACGTGGGAAAAGAAAAAAAATGCTGATTACGGCATTAAATTTTTCTCCTTTCTCACAATGTTTTCAAAAGCTTCTTACGGTTGTTAAAAGTCAGGATTGTGTAGCAAAGACTTAAGAAAATTAAGTTGCAGTTAAGACATAGAAGATCTAATTAATGGCGTTATTTATTTCTTTTTCTGTAGTGTTATACTTTTGTTGACTCATGGGATACATATGAGTCAGAACATTTCTGTATGAGGAAAACTCTTGAACGGTTGCCTGATATTTAGATTTTGGCTATCAGAGCTACAGATTAGTATTTTTGATTTTGATTATTGTAAACATTGAGTAGGGTTCTCATTGACGCACAAATGTGCGTGATTCATGCACTTAATTGAATAATCAAGCACAAAAATATGAAGTGAAACATGCTTGCACTCACAGGTTGTCGATCACCAGTGGCGCCGATTGGGATAAGTTAGAAAAAATGTCTCCAAAACTTGAGCACTGGCGAATCTGCTGGCAACAAGTTATGTCTTTACTTGATATTTGAAAGATCTAAACTCTGACATAAACAATAGGTATCAAGTGTGAAAGTCACCGTCAAACTGTTGTCCTTTATTTAAAAATATTAATGGTATCAATCCGCTTTTCTAGTGTAAAATTACAAGTTTTGAAGTTACATGCTACCCTAATTGACAGGTCTATGTCAGATCATGCGAAAATACTACTCCAAAACTTAACAGGTATGAAAAAAAGATTAGAGCAAAAAAAACATGAAAACCTATGATAAAATAAAAATTGGTTTGATATCGTCCCGTCACAGGCATTTCAAACTGTCTATTCAGCTTTATCAATGACTTTAAACAGTAAATTTACATAAATATCTCTATAAAACAATAAGTGAAAGCTAATTAGTGTCTGAATTTGACAGTGAAATAGAAAACTCTATTGGCCATCAGGTTGTAAGTTGTCCCTCTAAAACTGGTCCATTGAGTAACAAGACTCTTCTTTTTTAAATTACCCATATTGTTATCAAGAGCAGATGTCTCCAGAGTGAGACTAACCAAAATAAATTTTTGATACAACAGACCTTTACTTTCCTCTGTAGATTCTCTAAAATTGTGATTATTAAGTGCACTCCTAGAATTTCTCTAGCACTCCCAAACTTATACTTCCAGGGAGAACATGCACTCCAAAAAAGGATGTGAGTGGGAACACTAACTAGTCTGGATTGAACCTGTTCCTACCAGTATGTACTCTTGAAGTATGATGGGGTACCAGACTATAGTCACAAGGTCGAACCACATCATGCAGTTATGATTATTGTATGTTGCTGTATGTTGTTATCAGTCATTTTAATGTCAATTATTTCTGTTTGATTTAAGAATGTAGGTAAAATTATAGCAAGTTGGAAAAAATATAAGAGCAGTGGAAGAGACCTTGAAATCAAGTCAGTTCCTGTAATAAAAACTGATCCGGTTAAATTTGGTCCATTCCTGTAAATTTATCCACCCTATTAATGTGCAGAAGACAGATGTGGCTCAAATAATCAGATATTTCTTGGAAAAGTGGACAACTCTGTTTATAAAAGCCCTCCTTTTTGAGTTCGTAAAAATGGGATTGCTTGGTAATGGATTAACTCTTTACCACATGACAATATTTTGGACTTGACCAAATTGAAAGCATGTGCAGACGACAAAATAAACTCAAATGATGCTTTCTGTCTTTGATAAGGCAGAAAACTTTCTGGGAAAAGGAGAAAATGCTGGTTACCAGCATTTTCTCCTTTTCACAGAATGTTTTCAAAAGACTTCTTTCGTAAAACTTGGGAGAGTGTGTTAAAAGGTTAAAGCTTAAAGAAGTAACTTGCTCTTTCTGTACTTCACAGTGACTTACACCATGTTTGAGTGACTGAAGACTTAGTACAGATTGGTAACCTATCCAATGTGGCATCCAGGCGTTGAAGTAATAGTCTGACATTGTTGTCACCAAGAGATCATCATTGTCATCATCATTACCCACATTAGGAAGTAAGGATCAACCATGACAATGGAGTTTGAAGAGCTGACAGATTTTCCGTTACTTTTAACAACGGCCAACCAAAGCGTTGACGAGCAGACATGTTTGGTACAGGTGGTGTCGGGGCGCAACAAGACAACCAAAGCTCTGATTTACGATGGTTATAATGGGATACCAGAAAATCTAGTCATAAATGTTGTCGGATGGCTGGTGAGTGAGCCCAGGGACATTTTTAGCTTGGCTGTTTTCGAAGAAATAGTCTAGTTATTGTCACATAGCCCTGTTGTCATCTGCATCATCATCTTGCAAAAACTTTCACATTTTATAACATCTCTGTCATCACTGTAGATAATTTACTCCAAACTTGGACTAGTTGTGAACTATTAAATGGGACACTCATACAGCAAGGGCTGGAAACCATCAAAATATTTTTAATACTGTTATGCCCCATTTTCTACTCAGAATTTTCACTGAAAATCAAACAACGACAGTTGAGCATTGGTACCCGCATGCAGTGCTCTTGTTCTATCTAGAAATGAGACGGAAATAAGTGCAATTTCAGAGTTGTTGTTTTCCAAGAGCAGACAGTGTAGATCATAAATCAGACTACACTTTTTGTGCAGTCTAATCCTGATTTACACTGACTGCAAAGGCAACTTTATTTGTGGAAGATGCTTTAGGTATAATATACTTAACCCATAGACTACTAGGTAGGCACTCTATAGGCGTACAACTGAAGTTGGTTTTGAGAACAGTTCAGATAAGATCAGACTGCAACGCTACACTGCCCGCCGCTGTGCAATATATTCTGGACAAGACATCCTTAAAATTGCGGTATTTGTGGCTTTTTTTTTCTAATTGACCTTTCTGACCTAGGCACAGCCACTTTAGCCCTTTACCACTCAGTTCCGAGTTTTAACGACCTTGAAAAAGAAGGCTTTTGCAAACACTGTGGGAGAAGGAGAAAATGTTGGTAAGCAGCATTTTCTCCTTTTCCCAGAATTTTTTCTACCCTATCAAAGACAGATTCTATCTTTTGAGCCACTTTTAATGTTTTGTCTACAAATGCTTTCAGTCAGGTCTAGTCCAGAATTTTGTAATTTGGTAAATGATTAACCCTTTACTGCACAATGACGCCTTTTGACGCCCCTGGGAAAGAAGCCTTTTGAAAACATTGTGGCAAAAGGAGAAAATACTGGTAACCAGCATTTTCTCCTTTTCCTACAATGTTTTCTACCCCATCAAAACAAAGTTGCACCATCTGAGCCACACTGAAATTGTCGTCTGCAAATGCTTTCAATTTGGACAAGGCTAAAGTTTTGTCGTCTGGTAAAGGGTTAAAAACATGATGGTGGTGTTGCTGCTAGGTCTGACAAGCTTTTCAAAAAATGGTATCGAATACTGAAGAATTACTTGTATTACCACCAAGACAAGTTTTTTTTTTTCCAACTATTCAATCTGCCTTTATATAAATCTTATTTTTTGGTTTTGATACTTTTTGTCTTTATTTTACTGTTGTCACTAAAGTAAAAGCCAAACAAATTAATATATGCTGCATTGTGGAAAAATGGGTGTATAAGATTGAAACCTGCCTTAAGCCTTAAGAATCCTGAGGATAGCTAAAGGTCTGAGTATGGGTCAAGATCAGATTGCACAAAAGTCTGCAGACAATCTTGCTTCTAAGAAACTGGCAACATTCATTGTATTCATTCACAAGATTAGTGTTTGATCTTGATCAACATTTGCTGGAAAAACAATGAATTTAAATTGCTCAATGATATTTATAGATTGTCAGATTCCAAGCAAAGAGGCATTATATGTTGAAAAACTCAGTAAGGATTTTAAACTTTCAATGAACTCTTTACCAAATGACAAAATTTTGGACTGGACCAAATTGAAAGCATTTGCAGATGACAAATTAAATGTTGCTAAAATGATGATTTCTGTCTTTGATGGGGTAGAAAACATAATGGAAAAAGGAAAAAGGAAAAAATACTGGTTACCAACTTCTCTTCTCTTGCCACAATGTTTTCAGAAGCCTTCTCTTTCAGGGTCGTTAAAAGTTGGGATTGTGTGGTAAAGGGTTAATTACATATGTTTCAGATTTTGTTGATAATTTTCACCATTTTGAGACGAGTGGCCTGGGACTATGGAAGAATAGCTCTTGTGAGTCGAAATGAGGAGAAGTAAGTGGCTTGTTGTTGTCTTTACTAGTAATGTTGCATTTTACTAATGATGCTGTTCTATTCCCTAATGTTGTGATATTTACCAACTGGCTGTTGTGTTTACTAATCTAGTTGTTGTGTTTACTATTGTTGTACATGTATATACTAATGATGATGTAGAAAAAGGTTCAGCTAAATCCTCAGCCTTTTGTGAGTTTTTTTAAAGCCTTTACCGAACAATACTCTGTTGCAAAGATTGTTGAGAAAAAAGCTATAGAAAATATTATGGTAAAAGAAGAAAATGCTGGTAACCAGCATTTGCTCCTTTTCCCCAAAAAGCTTTCCTCCTCTTTCAGAGACAAATCCCACCACGTGAGCTTTCTTAAGTATGTCTGCCAGTGGTTTAGATTTCGACAAGTCCAAATATTGTGGGTTCGGTAAATGGTTTAACCCTTTACCAAATTACAAAATTTTAGACTTGTCCAGAATTAAAACAGTTGCGGAAGACAATTTAACCCTTTACTGCATAATGCCGCCTTTTGATGCCCCTGGGAAAGAAGCCTTTTGAAAACATTGTGGGAAAAAGAGAAAATGCCGGTAACCAGCATTTTCTCCTTTTCCCACAATGTTTTCAACCCTATCAACAAAAATTGCACCATTTGAGCCACACTGGAATTGTCGTCTGCAAATGCTTTCAATTTGGACAAGGCTAAAATTTTGTAGTCTGGTAAAGGGTTAAATATGGCTCAGTTGATGTTACATGTATTTTGAAAGAGCAGAAAACATTGTGGGAAAAGGAGATAATGCTGTTTTCCTGCATTTTCTCCTTTACCCACAATGTTTTCAAATGCCTTCCTTGATCAGGGTTGTTACAACTCTGGATTGTGGAGTAAAGGGTTTAACTGTACAGTATTCAGCTTTTCCTGATCATTTATAAATGACTTTGCCATATGTTACACGACAGTATGACAAACAAAAATACAGTCTGTGTAAGGCCTTTGTACTACCTTATATTAATTCTTTAATCCTTTACCATACCATCCTGTGTTTAAATGGCTCCTGGAATTAAAGCGTATGAAAACATTGTGGGAAAAGGAGAAAATGCTGGTTACCAGCATTTTCCCCTTTTCCCTCAATTTTTTCTAACCGACCAAGCCAAGGACAAGTTCCATCACATGAACCACCGCAATGGAGTTATCATCTGCAAATGATTTCAGTTAGAAGTCTTAGATTTGTCGTCTGCTGGAGTTTTTACTAAACAACAAAATTTTATAATCGTCCTAATTGAAAACATATGCAGAAGACAAATCAAATGTGATCCAAATGATTAGTTTGTCTGTGAAAGGGGAGAAAACATTTTGGAAAAGGGTGAAAATACTGGTTTTCTCCTTTTCCCTCCATGTTTTCAAAAGCCTTTTCCTTCAGGGTTGTTAAAACTCAGGACTGTCACAATTTGTGTGTGAAAGGATTAAATTAACACTTTATATACTGTAGTAGCATTAACTCTTTACCAAACAACAAATGCATAGACTGGTTCAAAGGGAAAGAATTTGCAGACGACAAATTAAATGTGGCTGAAATGATGGAATTGTATTTCACAGGGTATAAAACATTGTGGGAAAAGGAGAAAATGCTGGTTACCAGCATTTTCTCCTTTTCCCGCAATGTTTTCTACCCTTTCCAAAGTGAATTTTGATATTTAAGTCACATTTATTTTCTCGTCTGCAAATGCTTTGAATTTTGACAGGTCTAAAATTTTGTTTGGTAAAGAGTTAAGTGGCAAAGAACAGATGTAACTGCTTTGGTTGAAAGTGTAGGTCATGGTCATACAGCACAGAAAGTGCAGACTCTGATCTTGGATCTACACTGTTTGGATATATTTACCAAAATTCATGAAATTGCATTGCAGTCAAACCTGTCTCAGAGACCACCTGTATGAACCAACCTACTGTTCTAGTAGACCACTTTTCTGGCTCATTATAATTATGCTCTTATCTCTTTACCAATTAGTTATGGGTTTTAATGGAAGAAGACCTTGAAAACATTATGGAAAAAGCAAGTAACCAACATTTTCTCCTTTCCTTGCAATATTTTCGGCAGTTACTGAGACAAACCAGACTATCTGAAACCAGTTTGATTGGGCTTCCGAAACAGCATTCAAGTGGACAAGTCTAAACTTTGTCACATTGTAAGGAGATTATTTAACATGCATTGAAAGACTGCCTGATGGAAGGGACCATCTTTCTTACTTCCATTGGGTGGTCTGTGAATACAGGTTTGATTGTTTACACGTCCCTTTTACTGAGTGAAAACATCCACTTGAGCCATGCTCTGGCAAAAGGGGTTTAATGCATCACCATGAAGCATTATACCAAGCAAGTGATCACATAGTTATGGATCCATAAAATCCATTTAGTCAAACAATCTCGATTGGATCTGGAGGTAGACTGGTCCTTTGACATGTGGAATTTACAAATAGCAGAATGTTTCCACCCATGTCAGCTTGCACGGAATGTGCATGCTGACATCGTCGATACTTTTTTGTAGATACATTAAGCCCTGTTTTCACAGAGCATGGCTCATTTAGTTGTTACGTTATGGGTTTATTGTTTGTTGTAACCAAATGCTTTTCTTTCAGAGAACTCCATTCAGTCAAGAAAGAAAATAAATATAATGTGTAAATACTCTTCTCTCACCTTCATGTACACACATTAAAAGTGCATACTGGTATATGCATATCATGTACATATAACATATAACCCTCAGCTATCCTGCCTGGTAGATATATTCCTGATGATCAGCTTGGCTGTTTTTGAAGATAGAGTCGAGGTATTGTCATAGCCCTGTCATCTGTGTCTGGGTTGTTGTTGTTGTTGTTGTTGTGCAAAAACTTTGGCAGCATATAATATCTGTGTTATTACTGAAATTATTTACTTCAAACTCAGACTACCATTATGTCCCTGATTGACGCTCCCTCTCTGATTAACAGTTCCCTGGCTTTTTTTGAACTAAAAATGGGCTTACCAGTCAGCCAATCCATCGATAAAGTTAAAATAAATCAGCTGGAATAAACCTACAGCATCCCCGTGATCCTAGTTACTTCACAAATTGATGTCATTAACACTTGACTATCCAAGTTACATACACTTCGGATAATATTATAAACTTCTGACAAAATTTGTAAACTAACTTGGAAAAACTTTTACAAAGTGAAAGTATCGAAACAAGTGTCCCATTTTAATTGTGAATGCTATTTGATGTCCTAATGAATCATGACTGGCATTAAAATCGACATTCTGCATTTAATACAGCAGGTTTCACAAATGGCTATTGCTTTGCAGTTGGCACTGATTAAAGCCCAGATGGTATTGTTGTCGCCATCCTCAGAAAATTCTTTGTGGTTTTACCTCTGTTAATCATCCTCCTTTCCCCGGGGGGGGGGGGTGTTAAAAATGAAGAAGAGACAGTATGGTTATTGTAAAGTACCAAAAGGGGAACCTATACAACTTTGGCAGGTAACCATTGAAATTTGTTTTACAGTTATGCCCCTTTTTTGCCCAATGGGTCACAAATTGTTCTCTAGTGAGCATTACTGGGCCATTCTGGCCCTCTTGTTCTTTAACCGCCCCCCTCCCTCCAGAAAAATGCTTCCTGTGGGTCTGCTGTCATTGTTGTAAGACATAGGATTTTTTTTTGGTTAAGGGTTACATACTTGGCATTTGTGCTTAGAATATTTATAATGGGTACTCGGGGACAGCATGCATATACTTCCTGTCATCCAGTCCCAGCTTGTATTTCATCACTCATTCATCATTTTATATTTCTTTGGAAGAGATCATAAGTTGATATTTTTAGCTTTTGCATTCTGGAGACTTCGAATTGATTCCATATTATGCTTTCAGTTTGGAAAAGCAGCCAAAATATTACAATTTCTAATGTCTTGTTGACAGAATAATGTGACAAAATATCAGTGTTGGTCCAAGATCAGACTGTATATATTGCTCAATCAGATCTGAGCTATAGTGTCTGAAAGAACAGGGGAAGTTGTACTTATGGCTTTAGCTCTTTACCAGACAAAAAAGATTTGAGCCATACTCTAGTAAAAGGGGCCTTAATGCACCTCCCTGATTATGATACCAATCAAGCCATTACATGATTTTGGATTGATAATAGCCACTGTTTTGAACGACCGACTTAATCATGAGGTAGACTGGTCCTTGGACATACTGTAAATTGACCAATAGTGAAAAGTTTCGGACCAGTTCAGCCTGTGTTGACTGCGCAGGGTGACCTGGGTCGATACTTTGCCCAGATTCATTAAGCCCTCTTTTCACAGAGCATGGTTCATTTAGAATTGACCAAATTCATAGCAGTTGCAATTGACATATGAACTCTTTACCTAACCACAAAATTTTGGACTCGACCAAATTCATTTGCAGATGACATAATAAATGTAACTTATAATTTTCTATTTTATAGGGCAGAAAACATTGTGGGAAAATACGAAAATGCTTTTTTCTGGTTACCAAGCATTTTCTCCTTTTTCCTAAATGTTTTAAAAAGCTTTCCTCTTCAGGGTCATTAAAACCCAGGATTGTGTGGTGAAGAGTTAAATTTAGCTCTAATGATGGGATTTGCCTTTTATTGGGTAGAAGACTTTGTAGGAAAAGTATGAAATGCTAGTAACCAGCATTTTATCCTTTCCTCACAATGTTTTGAAAGCTTTATTCCCCAGGTTTGTCATCTCTTTACCACACGTAAAAGTTAAAAACATGCCTAAATTGACAGCATTCGCAGACAACAATTTAACTGTGGCTCAAATGGTGGCAGTTCCCATTGAATGAGTATAACACATTGTGTTTTCAAAAGGCATCTTCCTCGGGGTCGTTAAAATGCACATCTGTGTTGTAAAGGGTTAAAGATAATAGATACTTGTTTAAGCCAGTTTTTAACCCATTTCATCACAAACCATAATCATTCTTGTATCTTCAATGCCAAATGTTGGCCCTGACAGTTGCAAGGTTGTATAGATTAAGACCAATAAAAAGTGCATTTCATTTTCTTGGGGCCATCAAAGAAATCACTGTCATTTCTGGTTTTGAATTGAAGATTTCCAATGTATGTATTTATCCCTTACACCACATAGATCAGATTCTGTAATTTATCTATGTTTACACAGCTGACTGAATTTTAAACCATTCTATCAAATGTTTACAGTGTTTTCTCTTTCTGGCTATAAGGATGTATCTTCAAGGGTTAATCCCTGGCAGGAACATCATGACCAACTTGTGAAAATAACTTCTCCTCAACTGATAATGATTAGTCCCTGGTCATTTCCTAGAGGAGATATTTATCTTTGCCAAAAATAGCAACACTTCCTGAGTTTTTCTACACCCATTTTCCTCAAGTTACACATTAATTCATGCAGACAACTTTGAAAAACATTGTCACATACGGAGAAATTGCTTATAACAAGCTGATTTGTGAGAGAGCTTTATTTCTTGCAAAGATAATGAGGAGTCGTTGGTAAATTTATTTTTAACATGATATATTATCTTTCATAAAAGAGCAACACTCCCTGAGTTTGTGTTGACCCATTTTTTTCACCATTTACTTCATGCAGAGAACTATTAAAATATTGCGGGAAATGGATAAATTGCACATAATAAGCTCTTTTGCAAGAGTTTTATTTTTCGTTGTCCAAGATAATAATAGGTCCCTGACCATTTTTTTCGGAGGAGATACGGTATTAATTTTTTCTTGAAAAAGCAACACTGCTTGAGTTTGTCTCAATCTTTAAAGCTTTTATATGATTTACATATTATTAAATGCATAAGGCACAAAGCAGAAATGAGCTTTGCTCTGGGAAAAGGGGTTTAATGCGTCTGCGTGATCTATTATACCGAGCAAGTCATCACGTAATTATAGATCCAGAAAATCAATTTTGCCAAACAGCCAACAGAATCATGAGGTAAACTGGTCCTTTGACATGCAGAAAATTTACCAATAGCAATAGTTTCGACCTAGATCAACCTACATGGACTGGGCAGGCTGGCCAGGGGCAGTATTTTTTACAGATGCATTGAACCCCATTTTTACAGAGCATGACTCATCATCATCATCATCATGCAGTTGTAGATACATGTAGATTAAACATTAGATCTCCAAATAAGTAATACCAAATTTTCAGGCAGGAAAAAACACCCAAATTATTGCCATTTCAAGGTTACTTTTGACAGATATGTCTCAGCATAGTGAACAGTGTAGATCCAAAATCTCTGTGCTGACCTCAGAAGCAACTACAGTTCTGTAAGGCACTTTATCAAATGGCAAATTCTGGACTTGTCCAAATGCAGATCATTTGAAGACTACAACTTTTAATGGAGAAAATTGTCTTAGAGAGGATAGAAACATTGTAGAAAAGGCAGAAAATGCTGGTTACCAGCATTTTCTCATTTTCCCACAATGTTTTCAAAAGGCTATTTTTCCAGGGTCATTAACCCTTTCCCAAACAAGCCCTGATTTTCACGTGTCTGCAGTACAAGTCTTTTGAAAACACTGTGGGAAAAGGAGAAATTGCTCATAACAAGCAATTTCTCCTTTTCCCACAGTGTTTTCTACCCTTTTTGAGAACTTCATGCCATTTCATCAAATTTGAAATTGTCGTCTGCAAACTCTTTCAATTTGGATCAGTCCAAAATTTGTCGTTTGGGAAAGGGTTAAACTATATAATGTGTGGTAAAGGGTTAAGGTTTAAGTTTGGCATTGAAAAGTAAGCATCTTTTATGACCATATGTTTTTTATAATGCTTTAGTGCTACCTAATTAGAATTGATATAACAGGCTTCAAAGTACTGGAGGGGGAAAAGGGGGCACATGGTTGGAACAATCTCATGGGATCTAGACTCTCATTATACTGTTTGTAAATTCATCGAATTTTCTTAAGCCTGAACTCTTTCCCACACAACAAAATGAAAGACCACTCCAAATTCAAAGCATTTGCAGACAACAAATTTAAAATAGCTCAAAAAAGATAATTTCTGTCTTTAAATTGATAGAATTAAAACAATGTGGGAAATGGAGGAAATGGTGGTTACCAGCATTTTCTTCATTTCCCGCAATGTTTTTAAAGCTTTCTTTATCAGGGTCGTTTAAAGTTAGGATTGTGCTGTAAAGAGTTAAAGTGCCTTTCAAATGTATGGTTGCCTTTGCAGCCAGTGTAGTTCAATGTGTGCATTCTGATCTATGATCTACACTGTCTGCTTTGCTGAGACACTCTCACAGGGCAAAAGCAACTGTAAAATTGAAATTATCTGGGTCATATTTCTAGACAGAAAGTGTAGATTGGGTTTATTCCAAGCTGTTAGGGTTAACTGGCATTTTTCTCTGTGCTGGAAGACAATAAAATATCAGGCGATCAATAGACACTATTTGTTGTATTGACTATCATTTGTTTTCTTAACAAATAGACCATATAAAAAGGGGGGATCTTTAACTTTCCTGCATCAGGAAACCCAGAAACAAGAGCTGTTGCAATGAGAACGGATATTATAATGTTCATGATGTTTGGCCTCAAGTGGTTAAGCTAATAATTTTGATGTCTGGTAAAGAGTTAACCCTTTATAAAATCATCCAATGTTTTAACTCAGTACCAAACAACAAAATTTTTAGACTTTTCCAGATTGAAAGCATTTGCAGACAACAAATAAATGTGATGCAAAAACCTAAATTATTTTTGGAAAGGGTAAAAAAGATTGTGGGAGAAGAAGAAAATGCTTGTTACCAGCATTTTCTCCATTTTTCACAATGTTTGCAAAAGCAATCTTTCTCAGGATTGTGTGGTAAAGAGTTAAAACACAAGTAATTTTGGTTCCATAGTTCAATTGTAGAGTTGACAACTCTGGTTTTGAATGTCATGGGTTGGAGATCCAATGGGGATAGTTTTTTGTCAGCATTTTCTTTTTCCCAATCTAAAGGTAAACAGTCACATCCTTTTGAATTTGTCTTTTAAAATATCAACTTTCTAACCCCCATAAAAAGTTTGGTTCAAAATCTGGGTCAATGCCCCTTTAACTCTTTACCAAACGACACATTTTTAGGCTAGTCCAAATTGAAAGCGTAATTGTCCAAATTGAAAGACAAAATAACTGTAACTCAGAAACTGAAATTTGTTTTGGGAAGGTTAGAAAACATTGGGGGAAAAGGAGAAAATGCTGGTTACCAGCATTTTCTCCTTTTCCCACAATGTTTTCAAAAGGCTTCTTTTTCAGGGTCGTTAAAATATGGGATTGTGTGGTAAGGAGTTAATGACACATTTTGCATTACCAGCACTTTCTTGTTTTCCCACAATCTTTTCTACACTTTCAGAGACAAATTCAATCATTTTAGCCATATTAACCCTTTGAGCAACAAGAAAACCCTGGGGACATTTCCAATGTAGAAATAAGGCCCATATAAATTGCAATTTTTAAGGTCGCTCTTTTTCAGAATGTCTCAGCAAAGGGAACAGTGTAGATCCAAAGATCATACTGCATGTTTTGTGCAGTATGATCTTGATCTACACTGGCTGCAAAGGCAACTATAGTTGTGAAAGGCCCTTTAGGTGTTAAAATGTCATTTAAATTGATTTCATGTTGGACTTGTAAAGGGTTAAGGAAAAATGTTAGCATTGTCTATGGCCTGTATTTGCCTTTAGGATGGAGGCCTGCAGGATAGATTTCTTCAGCATGAACTGATGTAACCTTTAGCATAGCTATTCAGTGGTTTAACCCTTTACCACACAATCCCAAGTTTTAACAACCCCGAGGAAGAAGGCTTTTGAGAAAACATTGTAGTAAAAGGATAATGCTGATAATCAGCATTTTCTCCTTTACCTACAATGTTTTCTAACCTTTAAAAGACAGAAATCATCATTGGAAATACATTCAGTTTGTGGCCTGCAAATGCTTTCAAGTTGGTTGAGTCAAAAATTTTGCCATGTGGTGAAGGTTTAACAACCTTAAAGAAAGCTGCTTTTGAAAAAAATTTTAGAAAAGGAAGACCAGTACATTCTCCTTTTCCCGCAACACTTTATAACATTTTATAGGCAAATGAAGCCATTTGAGCCATATATACTGCCTTCTCTGAATGCTTTGAGAATGGATGACTATCATACTCTACAGTCTGGTAATGACAGATGAAGAACAGATTATACTATAATTGTTGCACTACATTGATTGTTACTTGAGCATCCCAGACTAGATTGTTGTCAGATTTCATTTCTTGTCATATTTTTTAATAGACACAAATTTGCAATGACATTTAATTGTGTCTTTTGTTTCAAAGAATGTCTTTAATTGAATCCTCTACAGCAAAATTCAGATTTTTGATAACCTGGAGAAAGACAGCTCTTGAAAAAATTTTGGGAAAAGGAGAGAATGCTGGTTACCATAGTTGATGCTGGTTACCAGCCATTTCTCCTTGTTCAGAAAATGTTTTCTAGCTGTACAAGTGCAATTTTTATCATGTTAGCTACATTTGATTTATCACCTACAGTTGCTTTCAATATAGAGAAGTCCTAAAGTTTGTTGTCTGGTAAAGAGTTAACCCTTTACCACACAATGCCACCTGTTAATGACCCCAGCGAAAGAAGCCTTTTGAAAACATTGTGGGAAAAGGAGAAAATGCTGGTAACCAGCATTTTCACCTTTTCCCACAATGTTTTCTGCCCTATCAAAGAAAAATTGCACCATTTGAGCCACATCGACATTGTCGTCTGCAAATGCTTTTAATTTGGACAAGGCTAAAATTTTGTTGTTTGGTAAAGAGCTAAACATATTCCTTGACAAATTTTATAGAAGACAAATTAAAGAGTCATAGGACAGAATATACTAAGGACATAGATGATAACAAAAACTTAACTCTTTTATCAGATGAAGAAATTACTAACAGGTCCAAATTAAAACCAAATGCTGAAGATGAATTTAATGTAGCACAAAATGATGTTAGGTTACTGGTTACTGGCATTCTCTCCTTTTCCCATAAAGTTCTCAGAACCTTTTTTCAACACAGTTGTTAAAAACCGTGAATGTTTGATAGAGGATTAAACTTATAGATTCCTTCTTCAAATTGAGTTCCATGAAGAAACCTGGTTGGCATGGAAATGTTGAAAGCATAATAAAATGTTATGTCTAATGTTTAGTGATTGTTTCATTCAAGATTTATTTTTATTTCCACAGATGGACATCTTTGTTTTATGGTGACCACGATGAGAACCGTCACCATGGTTCTCTGGAATCCTTGGATACCCAGATACATGCTCAGGATAAGGTAGGTTTGCTTGTTTACTTTTACTTGAGTCATTTGTTTAACTCTTTACCACACAATCCGGAGTTTTAAAGACCCCGAAAGAGAAGGCCTTTGAAAATGTGGTCGGAAAAGAAGAAAATGCTGGTAACCAGCATATTCTTCTTTTCCCACCATGTTTCCTTACCTGGCAAAAACAGAAATCTTCATTTGAAATTCATTTAATATGCCATCGACAAATGCTTTCAGTTTGGTAGGCCAAAAAAGACCATGATGAGATCCTACACTTTGAAACACAGAGGAACCTTTGGCAAAGGATTCAGTTGTGATTTACATGTTTTGAACAGCATGTCAGTAAATTCACAAAAACAGATCATTTACTCATATCATTCCTGGGTTTCACCATGACCAGGCAGAGGCTCTGTATTGCCTGGCCCAGGGACACTTCTGATATCACCAGTGCCATCCACTGGATTCAAACCTGGATTTCCTGATTACAAATCTGAGACAATGTAGGACCTTGAATTAGGATACAAATCTAATAAAATGTAGGACCTGGATAATAAAAGATACAAATCTAACACAATGTAGGCATGGAATAAGGATTAATTTGGCATAATGTAGGACCTGGAATAAGGTTATAAATCTAACAATGTAGGCATGGAATAAGGATACATATCTGACACAATGTAGGAACTTGAATAAATCTAACACAATGTAGGACCTGGAGTAAGGATATAAATCTAACAATGTCGTACCTGGAATAAGGATACAAATCTAATAAAATGTAGGACCTGGATAAAAAAAGATACAAATCTGACACAATGTAGGCATGGAATAAGGTTACAAATCTGACACAATGTAGGAACTTGAATAAATCTAACACAGTGTAGGACCTGGAATAAGGTTATAAATCTAACAATGTCGGACCTGGAATAAGGTTATAAATCTAACAATGTAGGAAACAAATTAGGATACATATCTGACACAATGTAGGAACTTTAATAAATCTAACACAATGTAGGACCTGGAGAAAGGATACATATCTAACAATGTAGGACCTGGAATAAGGATATAAATCTAACAATGTAGGACCTGGATTAAAAAAAAGGATAAAAATTTAACACAATGTAGGCATGGAATAAGGATACAAATCTGACACAATGTAGGAACTTGAATAAGGTCGCAAATCTAACACAGTATAGGACCTGGAGTAAGGATACAAATCTAACAATGTAGGACCTGGATAAAAAAAGATACAAATCTAACACAATGTAGGCATGGAATAAGGATACAAATCTGACACAATGTAGGAACTTGAATAAATCTAACACAATGTAGGACCTGGAATAAGGATATAAATCTAACAATGTAGGACCTGGATAAAAAAAAGATACAAATTTAACACAATGTAGGCATGGAATAAGGATACAAATCTGACACAATGTAGGAACTTGAATAAGGTTTCAAATCTAACACAGTATAGACCTGGAGTAAGGATACAAATCTAACAATGTAGGACCTGGAATAAGGATACAACACAATATAGGACCTGAAATAAGAATACAAACGTTGCACATTGTAGGACCTGGGCCAGTATTCACCAACCATTCTTAAGAATATTCTTGGTCTTATTCTCCAAGATTGTCCAAATTTGAAAGTAACACAACTTCTGATTGGCTAAACCAAATGGTTTAGCCAATCAGAAGTTGTGTTACTTTCAAATCCAGAAAATGTTGGAGAATAAGACTAAGAATGTTCTTAAGAATGGTTGGTGAATACGGACCCTGGAATTAGGATAAAAATCTAAGACAATGTAGGACCTGAAATAAGGTAAGAAGATATGAATCATAAGAAGACTATATATATCAGCAATACAAAGCTATGGCTTTGGGTCTTGCACTCATAGGTAATGTCAGCCAGCACTGTAGCTACCATTCAATGGTTATCAGCATTTTTTTTGTTCCCACAATGTTTTCTTGGCTGTCTTATATCTCTAATCATTGAAACCACATTTAATTTGTTGTTTCTATCTGCTTTCAAGTCCAGAATTTTGTTTAAGGTTAAGAGTTGAAGCTTGTTTTAAGCCAATTCAGGTTGTCTTCAAAGTGGTGTGCTGTAAATTTGTTTCAGTAGAGAATGACTTTACTTTTTACCAAAAAATTTTCTGTTCCTATAACACTTGGAAAGAAGGCTTTTGAAATCATATTGGTAAAACTGCTTTTCCTAAAGTGATTATTACCCAATAGAGAACAAGCTGGATTATTTGAGTCACATTTTTATATGTTGTCTGCATATGCATTAAATACAGACAAGCCTAACATTGTTTTTTATTCAGATTCTGGAATAGTATTTTTTTTAAATGTTTTTCCTATGTTTCAGGGCTTTTTGACCTGGATTATAGCATATATCAAAGTAAAGTAAGTAATATTTTTACATCATTGCCTCAGTTTTGACTGGGAAGAGTATTTTCACTGGCTGTATTCATTTTACTGCAATTTTTTTTCATGTATACGCATGTATTAATCCTTTACAATACAATCCCATGTTTTAACAAAGGTAACAAGGAAGGCTCGTTTTCTCATCAAGTGCTTTACTGTTTTAAAGACAATTTCAATCATTTGAGATACCTTTAATTTGTCATCTGTAAATGTTTTTTGTTTGGACCAATCTATAATTTTGTCTCTTGGTACACTACAGACTTAAATCTTGATACATATATAAAATCCTAATCCTAATATAAAGCCATGTTCTCTGAATAGGGAGCTTAATGCATCTGAGAAAAGTATCGACTCAGGTCGGCCTGCGCAGTCCGTGCAGGCTGACCTGGGTCGATACTTTTCGCTATTAGTCAATTTTCTGTATGACAAAGGACTATTCTACCTCATGATTCTGTCCGACATTAGACTAAACAGACTTTATGAATCCATGATCATGTGATGACTTGCTTGGTGTCATGCATCACAGAGATGCATTAAGCCCCCTTTTGCCAGAGCATGGATCACATTAATTGTCCATATTTGATACAAATATGTCCATGCTTCAAATTTGTTTCATCAGATTATTGATTCAACATGGAATTTTTAAATTTTATGATTTTTTGTGATTGTACTAGTGACAAATTATCAACATGACTATGAATTCAAATTTGTTTATCTGTTTTTAGCTCACCTGAGCACGAAGTGCTAAGGTGAGGTATTGTGATGGGTCATTGTCTGGCGTCCATCTGTCCGTCTGTCCGCAATTCCTTTAAACATCTTCTCCTCCTAAACCGCTGGGCCAATCTTGATGAAACTTGGCAGGGATGTTCCTTGGGTGAAGCTCTACCAAAGTTGTTCAAGAGATTGAATTCCACCCAAAACTCTGGTTGTCATGGCAACAGAAAGGCAAAAAATAGGAAAATCTTTGAAAATCTTCTTCTCTGATTCTAGAAGGCGTAGAGCTTTGATATTTGGTATGTAGCATCTCCTAGTGGACCTCTACCAAGTTTGTTCATATGATGCCCCTGGGGTCAAAACTGGCCCCGCCCTGGGGGTCACAAGTTCGAACGTAGGAACAAAGAAGAAAAACTTTAAAATTCTTCTTCTCTGAAACTGGAAGGCGTGGAGCTTTGATATTTGGCATCTAGCATCTCCTAGTGGACCTCTACCAAATTTGTTCATATGATACCCCTGGGGTCAAAACTGGCCCTGCCCCGGGGGTCACAAGTTTTGAACACAGGAACAAAGAAGGAAAACTTTAAAAATCTTCTTCTCTGATTCTAGAAGGCGTAGAACTTTGATATTTGGTATGTAGTAGGGGTGAAACAATACGGTAAAAAGCGTATTGCAATATATTGCAATACGGCTAACCCGTATTGCAATACGTATTGCAATATGCTGTATATGCTGACATTTAGCATATCTGACCACTTGTAGTCACTGTTAGGGTAGCATATGCTCAAAAGGTGATAAAGAAAACTAGTACATGTGCTTGGAACTCTTCCATTCTTTCAAGATAATGAACTAAAAAGCAATTGTTTCGCATGAACAAATAAAAACAAACTGAAATTGACTAGTCTTTAACACTCGCTATCTTGACGATTTTCGTCTGCCATTTTTTTTCTTCAAGAGCGTACTTGTTTATATAAAAACCAGCGCTACTATACCGAACTTCGGGACATGGCTCAACAGAGTAGACAGTGCGATGCACTAACTTACTCAGTTGCTTACTGCACTAACACTAATACTTTGCCGCTTAACTACTGGAAAACGCAAAAATAAGTGTGAGCAAAGTTATAAGAAATGAATAACATACAGACTCCATTGATCCAAAAGCATTAAAGCTCGACGTTTATTTGGAGTTCGTGTCGTGAATTTTATGTGGTCATAGTTTTACCTAAACACCGGTGACACCGCCTGTGGAAAAAAATAAACAACTTTCGCTTTCAGAAATCTTTAGAACTGTAAGTTGAAAAACGATCGATTTCTGACAGAATTTTTGGGAAAACCGGACTTTCTGATGCAATTAAGAGAAGTTGACATATTGCAGAAATACCGATACGGTAAAATTCGAACCGGTTTCGGTTTTTTCTTTGAATAGACCGCGGTTAATCGGTTAATCGGTAAACCGTTTCACCACTAGTATGTAGCATCTCCTAGTGGACCTCTACCAAGTTTGTTCATATGATGCCCCTGCAGCAAAACTGGCCTCGCCCTGGGGGTCACAAGTTCGAACATAGGAACAAAGAAGGAAAACTTTAAAATTCTTCTTCTCTGAAACTTGAAGGCGCAGAGATTTGATATTTGGTATGTAGCATCTCCTAGTAAACCTCTACCAAGTTTGTTCATATGATGCCCCTGGGGTCAAAACTGGCCCTGCCCCGGGGGTCACAAGTTTTGAACATAGGAACAAAGAAGGAAAACTTTAAAAATCTTCTTCTCTGATTCTAGAAGGCATAGAGCTTTGATATTTGGTATGTAGCATCTCCTAGTAGACCTCTACCAAATTTGTTCATATGATGCCCCTGGGGTCAAAACTAGCCCCGCCCCGGGGGTCACAAGTTCGAACATAGGAACTAAGAAGGAAAACTTTAAAATTCTTCTTCTCTGAAACTGGAAAGCGTGGAGCTTTGATATTTGGCATCTAGCAACTCCTAGTGGACCCCTACCAAGTTTGGTCATATTATCCCCCTGGGGTCAAAACTGGCCCCGCCCCGGGGATCACAAGTTCTAACATAGGAACAAAGAAGGAAAACTTTAAAATTCTTCTCTGAAACTGGAAGGCATAGAGCTTTGATATTTGGTATGTAGCATCTCCTAGTGGACTTCTACCAAGGTTGTTCATATGTTGCCTCTGGTGTCAAAACTGGCCCTGCTCCGGGAGTCACAAGTTCTAACATAGGAACAAAGAAGAAAAACTTTAAAATTCTTCTTTTCTAAATCTTGAAGGCATAGAGCTTTGTTATTTGGTATGTAGTGAACCTGTTCTAAGTTTGTTAGCCCACGTGAGCACAATATGTTCAGTCATTTTAAAATTGGGTCACCTGGGGTCATAAACTAGGTCACTAGGTCAACTTAAAGAAATACCTTGTGGGCACTCTAGAGGCCACATTCATTGCTCAAATGACCTGAAATTTGGTCAGAATGTTTGTCTTGATAAAATCTTAGATGAGTTTGGATTTGGGTCACCTGGGATCATAAACTAGGTCACTAGTTCAAATTAAAGTAATACCTTGTGGGCACTCTAGAGGCCACAATTTTGGCTCAATTGACTTGAAAATTGGTCAGAATGTTTGTCTTGATAAAATCTCACATGAGTCCGAATTTGGGTCATGTGGAGTCTTAAATTAGGTCACTAGGTCAAATTAAAGAAATACCTTGTGTGCACTCTAGAGGCCACATTTATTGTTCAATTGATTTGAAAATTGGTCAAAATGTTTGTCTTGATAAAGTCTCACATGAGTCCAAATTTGGGTCATGTGGGGTCTTAAATTAGGTCACTAGGTCAAATTAAAGAAATACCTTGTGTGCACTCTAGAGGCCACATTTATTGTTCAATTGATTTGAAAATTGGTCAAAATGTTTGTCTTGATGAAATCTTAGATGAGTTTCGATTTGGGTCACCTGGGCTCATAATCTAGGTCACCAGGTCTAACTAAAGAAACACCTTTAGGACACTCTAGAGGTTCTTGCTCAGTTGACTTGAAAGTTGGTCAGAATGTTTGTCTTGATGAAATATTGGGTGAGTTTGAAATTGGGTCAGCTGGGGTCATAAACTAGGTTACTGGGTCAAATTTAAGAAACACTTTGTGGGCACTCTAGAGGCCACATTTATTGCTCAATTAACTCGAAAACTGTTCAGAATGTTTGTCTTGATAAATTTTTTGATGAGTTCTAAATTGGGTCACTTGGGGCGATAAATTAGGTCAGTAGGTCAACTTAATGAAATTCCTTGTGGACGCTCTAGAGGCCACATTTTAAGCTCAATTGACCTGACAATTGGACAGAAATTGAATTATGCACGTTGAGTAAATTTCGCCTATTGACTCAGGTGAGCGTCCAGGGCCATCATGGCCCTCTTGTTTTTTTAAGGGATTCAGACATCTTGAACAAATGTGGGCAGGATGCGCTGCAGTACATCACCTTTCAAAGATATCTGCTGGTTTTTGTTACTATAGTAACCATTCTTTCCACTGCCATCATTGTACCTGTCAACTTTTCTGGCAATCTAGGTAGGAAAAAAAAAATGATGAAATAACCCTTTACCAAATAACAAAATTTTAGACTAGTCCCAATTGTGCAGACGACAAATTACATGTAGCTCAGAAAATGAGATTTGAATCATAGAGAGCGGAAAACATTGTGGGAAAAGGAGAAAATGATCGTTACCAGCATTTTCTCCTATTCCCATAATGTTTTCAAAAGCCTTCTTCCAGAGGGTCATTAAAAGTCGGGATTGTGTGGTAATGAGTTAAAACTGTTTTAATGTTGGGAAAGAAAGTAATGGCTGAAAACCGTGGTATCAGATTATTGTGAGACTTGTCTTGTGTATTTGTTTGATTTGTTGGCTGCCTTCTTAATTTTCTCATTTAACCCTTTACCACATTGTGCCGCCTTTTTAACAATCCTGGGAAAGAAGCATTTTGAAAAAAGTTCCCAGCATTTTCTCCTTTTCCCACAATGTTTTCTGCCCTATCAAAGAAAACTGCACCATTTGAGCCACATTGAAATTATCGTCTGCAAATGCTTTCAGTCTGAACAAGGCTAAAATGTTGTCATCTGGTAAAGGCTTGACATTTTATTTAGTTAAATTTCATGCTAGTCCAAATTGAAAGCAATTATAGACCACATAGTGAATGTGGCAGAAATAATTTGATTTGTCTGTGAAGGGTAGAAAAAATTGTGGGGATAGGAGAAAATGCTGGTTATCAACATTTTCTCCTTTTCCCACTATATTTTCAAAACCTTTAGTCCTCAGGGTGGTTAAACATGCAATTGTTTGGTAATTGGTTAACTATTTGGCCTGCAACACACAAAAAGGGGCCTTTGGACATATGCGTAAAAGTGTGTCGTCCCAGATCAGCCTGTGCAGTCTGTGGCTAATCCGAGACGACACTTCCTGTTTTTGTGCGATTTTCTGTTTCACGAAAATCTACCATGTGAAAAAAATCTTATGTCCTCGTAAAGTGCTGTCTCGGATTAGACTGCATGGACTGCGCAGGCTAATCAGTGACAGCACTTTACGCAAATGTCCGAAGGCCCCTTTTCGTGTGTTGCACGCCGTTTACTATTTGATACAAAAGTAAAAGTCTTTAAAAATATCCTTTTAACCCTCTACCACATGAGAAAAATATAGACCTGTCCAAATTGAAAGCATGTGCAGACAACAATTCAAATGTGACTCAAATGAGAAATTTTGCCTTTGATATGGTAGAAAACATTGTGGGAAAAGGAGAAAATGCTGGTTACCAGCATTTTCTCCTTTTCCCCACAATGTTTTCAAAAGGTTTCTTCCTCAGGGTTTTCAAAAGTCGGGATTGTGTGGTAAAGGGTTAAAATATGAATTATTGTCATGAATTATGGTTATGTACACATGAAAACATTTTGGCTATTTCACATTATGCAACATTGTATTCAAATGTGATCTGCTGCCAGACAGAAAAAGTCGTCTGCAGGTGGAAGAGTGTTGGCAAACAAGAACTGCACCTGACTTAACTCTTTTTACTCCTACCACTTTGTACAACACATCTTTTAATCCAGGTTTAACCCCTTACCACACAGTCCAAAGTTTTAGAGAAAAATTCCATCACTTGAGACACATTAAATTTCTTCTTTGAAATTTTGCTGTCTAATAAAGGGTTAATTAGATGGGCTGTTTTCTAGCCCTGTTGTCATCTGCATCAGCAGTTAAGTCTGCTTTATTGTTATGAGAAAATTTAAACATTTTCTGATATCTCTGGTTTTGTTCTCTTTAAAGAATATTGACTTCAGACTTGGTCTAGTTGTTTACTGTTAAAAGTAGAACCCAAACAAGAAGGGCAGTTAACCACGAAATATATTTGACACAGCTATGTCCCTTTTTTCACTGAAAATTTTCACTGAAGAAAGCAGTTGCAGCCAAGCCTGGCATCTGCATGTGGTGCTCTTCTTTCGAACTAGCTGTTGATATAGTGTCAAAAAAGTAAGGAAGGAACAGTTTGTTGTGCTAATGACTCGTATTAAGCCTAGGAACAAATTCTGTTCTTCGCAAGATGCAAATAATGCCAATACAGCAAGAAAAATGGGCAGGAAGTGTAAGATAACTTGTGCATGATTTTTCTTTTCAGTTGGAAATGCTACAAATTTTGGACACACCACAATAGCTAACTTAGATGCTAAGTAAGTAACTGTTCTATTGTGTGTGGGTGTGGGTGTGGGTGTGTGGGGGTGGGGGTTTCTTTTTTTTTTTTTGCCTGTGATACTGGGGTAATAAAAATGAATTGACTTTGAAAACATTAACAAGTCTTATAATTATGCTCTTTCATACGACCGTGTCAGGGTTGCTCTAACTGCATGGCTGACCTGGACAAACTCTAATAGTAGATTTTTTACTTGTGTTTTATCACTTCAAAGGTTTATAAAAAGACCTAGGGGTTATTGCTGATTATAAATGATGGCTTCTTTCCCCTTTTAATTTTCAAATTCATCAACCACAGAAGTTGTATTTTTACAGTGATAGATTACTTTATTCTCTATATTTACAGCTCCAATATACTGTGGATACATGTGATCCTCTCCCTTGTTTACATGGTGCTTGCTGTGCTGTTTATGAGACATTTCTCCAACAACCTGAGGTTTGACCAGGATGATCAGGTAACCCTTGTGCAGTGTGACTGGCTCTGTACACCTGTTAGATATACATAGTTCTCTCCCTTGACATAATTTTTATGGTTCTCTCCCTTGGTGCTGGCTGTATTGTTTATGAGACATTTCTGCCACAACCCAAGGCTTCACAAAATGACCAGGTAACATTAAATTTTGTCTGACGTAAATGGCTCTATACAGCTTTAATTCACTATGTACACACATAATTCTTTCACTTGTTGACATGCTTCTGGCTGTTTTCTCTCCCTTGTTTACATGGGTGTTCACTGTAATGCTTATGAGACATTTTTTACCCCCATTTTGAGGTTTGATCGAAAGGATCAGGCAAATTTGCCACAAGAATGGGATCTGATGCAGTTGAAAAACAAGTCCAGAGGAATAGTTTTTTGTCCATATTACGTGCCGTTAGAGTGACAGATTTTTTGATATCTCACACAAGTTGATTATTAGTCCCCTACCGGTGAAGCCGAAGGGGACTTTAGGTTTGCACTCCGTCCGTCCGTCTTTCCGTCAGTCGTCAGTCAAGCAATTCAGTTTTCCGGACTTTTTTTCTAAACGCTGGTACATATTGAGCTGAGTTTTGGTGTGTAAGTCACCCACCATCACTTACAGATCAAGTTCGACTTTCGTTCTGGTCCACTGGTTTTTCACGGATTTACGAGCCTTGGACTTACAAAATTTCACTGATAAATCAGTTTTCCGGACTTTTTTCCTAAACGCTGGTAGGTATTGATCTCAGATTTGCTGTGTAACTCAACCACCATGACTTACAAATCAAGTTTGACTTTCGTTCCGGTCCACTGGTTTTTCATGGATTTACGGGCCTTGGACTTACAAAATTTCACTGATAAAACACTTTTCCGCACTTTTTTTCTAAATGCTGCTACATATAGAGCTGATTTTTGGTGTGTACATCAACCACCATGACTTACACATCAAGTTTGAGTTTCGTCCCGGTCCACTGCTTTTTGATGCATTTACGGGCCTTGGACTTACAAAATTTCACTGATAAAACATTTTTCCGCACTTTTTTTCTAAACGCTGCTACATATAGAGCTGAGTTTTGGTGTGTACATCAACCACCATGACTTACACATCAAGTTCGAGTTTCGTCCCGCTCCACTGCTTTTGGACGCATTTACGGGCCTAGGACTTTAAAAATTTCACTGACATGCCAGCGATACATACGGCCGGTAGGGGACTGTGTATTGCTATGCAATACTATCAGAATGCTTGTTTCATTTATTATATACCTAATTCAGCCTTAGCTTTCTAATTATTGTGAAAAATGGTACAAGGAGACAAATGACTTTTTCCTTACGCCCACAGTATACATTTTTGGCAGAAGTAACTGACATATCAGATGATGTAAAGTGTGAACATTGTAGTTTAAATAGGTGTAAATTACTTCATATTTATCTCAGTTTGAAAGGTATGCACAGATTGCATAGGTAACAAGTGCATGCAACCTACTGTCTCTGACAGAAAAATGAATTTTAAAAGTAGGTTAAAAGTTGCAAGGTCGCTCTATCTTTTGTTTACTTTTAACCTGATTCTTTGAAATTTATTCAGGACCTTAAATGGGAGTGTTTTGATCCAAATGGAGGTTCCACACTTTCTCAATTTTCAGCTCTCATTTCGTCAAAGCTGCTATTCACAGTCTTAACTTGGATTGCCCATACAGATATGTGCGCTAAATGACCAAAGCTGTTGATGTGCCATAAGATAATATTCATTCATTCATTTAGCTGCCAGGGACTAACATGTGGACCAACTGTACAATAACAAATTGTCATCTTCACAATAATTTCCATACTTCAGTAAAAATAAATTGAATTTAACTCTTTACCACACGACAAAAAATGTAGACTTTTCTAAATTGAAAGCATTTGCAGACGACAATTTAACTGTGGCTGAAATGATGAAATTTGTCTTGGATAGGGTAGAAAACATTGTGGGAAAAGGAGAAAATGCTGGTTACCAGCATTTTCTCCTTTTCCCACAATGTTTTCGAAATGCCTCTTCCTCAGGGTCGTTAAAACTCGGGATTGTGTGGCAAAGGGTTAAATGCATTCTTACGCTGGCATTTTGCCGCTTTTGTGGTTTTGAGTGTAGCAGTTGCACAATTTATCTAAACAAATAAATCACAGCTTATCACTGTTAACTCTTTACCACACAATCCCGACTTTTAACGACCCTGAGGAAGAAGTCCTTTGAAAACATTCTGGGAAAAGGAGAAAATGCTGGTAACCAGCATTTTCTCCTTTTCTCACAATGTTTTCTGATCTATTAAGAGCAGATTTCATCATTTAGGCTACCTTTAATTTGTTGTCTGCAAATGCTTTCAATTTGGACCGGGCTGAAATTTTGTCATTTTGTAAAGGGTTAAGTGTATGATAAAATGAGTTTTGTCACTGACTTTCAACAGGTATCCAGAACTTTGATGATAGCCAATATACCCAAGGATAAATGTTCTAAGAACCTCATTTTGCAACACTTCCAGTAAGTTGAGTTCCCTTTATAATACAGTCAAACTTATCTTTGAGTCCACCTTCATTAACTCTTCACCAAACAACAAAATTTTAGACATGTCCAAATTGAGAGCATTTATAGAAGACAAAATAAATGTGACTCAAAAATTGGAAATTGTTATGGGAAGGGTAGAAAACGTTGTGGGAAAAGGAGAAAATGCTGGTTACCAGCATGTTCTCCTTTTCCCACAATGTTTTCTTGGGTTTCAAGAACAATTCCAATCATTTTATACACATACGATTAAATTTCGAGGGGTGAATGCGAAACTATTCCATCTGCATTTTGGAAAATATTACAGGAGAGGGGAAAAAAACTAAATTCCATGAAAAGCATTGTTAGACCATCTTGTTTAATTATGTTGTGCTGAATTCATGCTCTCAGCTCAACATAACATATCTAAACAAGATGATCTAACTATTCTTTTCACAGAAATGAGAAGCGTTTTTCCCTCTCCTGTAAAATTTTTCAAAACGCAGATGGAATAGTTTCGTATTCACTCAATTTGTTGTCAGCAAATTTTTTCAATTTGGAACAGTCTAATTTGGAACAGTCTAAAACTTTGTTGTCTGGTAAAGGGTTAACCCTTTACCAAACAGTCTCATGTCTGAAAGACCATTAGGATTAAGGCTTTTGAAAGCATTCTTAGGAAAGGACAAATTGCTAGTAAGCATCATTTTCTCCTTTTTCCACAATGTTCTCTGACTTGTCAAAAACAAAAACCATCATAATTTATGAGACGCATTTTATTTCTGGCCTGAAATTCTTTCAGTTTGGACAAGTTCAAAATTTTGTTGTCAGGTACAATGTTAACCAATGAGAAATTGGGTTCCTCTGAAATTGAAAAAATGCTTGAGAACTAGCATTGTGTAAAAAGACATATATATAAGAACAACTCTCTGTGAAAAGGGGGTTTAATGCATCCACAGAAAGCCTGTGCCGGTTGAAATAGGTTGAGCGTTTTTGCTATTTGTCAATTTTCTGCTTGTGAAAGGACCATTATATACCTCCAGGTTCATTTGGTTGTAACACAAAACTGACTTTACAGATTCATAATTGTATGATGACTTGCTTGGTAGAGTGCATCAACGAAATGCATGAAACCTCTTTTGCCAGAGCACGGCTCATAAATATATTTACAGAGAGGGCTACCCTGAGGTGGTGGTGGAGGATGTTACATTTGCTTATCATGTTGAAAACTTGATCAAGTTGGACAGGAAAAGGTAAGTTGTTTGACCTTTTACCAAACAATCCTGATTTTTCACGAAGGCTTTTAGAAAAGATCATGAGAAAAGGAGAAAATACTGGTAACCAGTTTCCTCCATTTTTTCTACCTATTCAGGGACAAATACTATCTGTTGAAAAACATTTGAATTGTCTGTGAATTCCTTCAATACAGACAACTCAGTTGGTAGCGTACAGAACTTAAAAATAGGAGGTCACTGGTTCGATCATGGGCTTGGCCAATTTCTTTCTGAGGATTGACGATAGTCATTGCGACAGGATTCATTCCTTCATGGCGGACTATTGTTTCAACGATTGTTATGTGGGAAAGCTTGGAAAGAATATTGTGTGTAGTGCTGGTAAAAGAAACCCCAGGAAAGCATGGGTAGGTGCACTGGCCGCCATGATATAACTGAAATAATTTTGAAAATAGTGTTAAACATCATACAATCTATCAAACTGCAAGCATCTTGCATCCTGATCTTCGATAAACTTCCTGGGGTATGTATAGGTATCGCTCTGAACAAAGAACAGAGAGAATGTTTGCAGTCTGATCATGGATCTACATTTTTCAGCATCTATGCATGACATTCCAACAAACAGCTTTGAAATTGCAGAAAATGCATGTTTAGTAATGACTGAGACTGTCATTTGAGCCATGCTATGTGAAACATGGGTTTAACCCTTTACCAGATGACAAAATTTTAGCCTTGTCCAAATCGAAAGCATTTGCAGACGACAATTTCATTGTGGCTCAAATAGTTCAATTTTCCTTTGACAGGACAGAAAACATTGTGAGAAAAGGAGAAAATGCTGGTTACCAGCATTTTCTCCATTTCCCACAATGTTTTCAAAAGGCTTCTTTCCCAGGGACGTTAAAATGCGTCATTGTGTGGTGAAGGGTTAATGCATCTGCAAAAAGTATTGACTCCGGTCAGCCAGCGCAGTCTGTGCAGGCTGACCTGGGTCAAAATCTTTTGCTATTGGTCTATTTTCTGCATGTCAAAGGACCACTGTACCTCATGATTCAGTCAGTTGTTATACACAATGGATTTTATGGATCCATAATTATGTGATGCATTGCTTGGTATTATGCATCACGGTGATGCATTAACCCTTTCCCAAACAAGCCCTGGTTTTCACGTGTCTGCAGTACAAGTCTTTTGAAAACACTGTGGGAAAAGGAGAAATTGCTCGTAACGAGCAATTTCTCCTTTTCCCACAGTGTTTTCTACCCTTTTTGAGAACTTTCTGCCATTTTCATTAAATTTGAAATTATCGTCTGCAAACTCTTTCAATTTGGACCAGTCCAAAATTTGTCGTTTGGGAAAGGGTTAAACTCCCTTTTGTCAGAAGGCTGCTCATTTATTGTGCACTACAAGGGTTGAAGATGTTTTATAACTGTCAATGAAAAAGATAATAGAAGTCACTTTTGTGGACAGTGTTGAAATTGAACTGCACAGAAATTGTAATGTGATCCAGAAACATTATTTTTTTGCTTATTTCTAAACAGTTACAAAAACGCTTCTTCATTTGCAGAAAAACAATATTCTAAGAGTATTTTTTCCTAGTATATTCTTAGTAGTTCAAATCTAAGAACACATTTAGTAACTTGGGGGGGGGGGGGGAGGTGAGCTATTACAGCACAGAATTATAAACTTTTGGGCTGGACCAAATGGAAAGGATTTGCAGACAACAAATATAGGCTCAAATGAAGATTTCTGTTAAAAACATTGTAGGAAAAGGAGAAAATGCTTGTTACCAGCATTTTTTCCTTTTCCAGTAATGTTTTCGAAAGCCTTCTTTTTCAAGATCATTAAAATTCTGGATAGTGTGGTAAGAAATTAATGAGATTAGGGAAAACAGCCTAATTACTGAAATTTCAAGGTTGTCTAAGGCAGAATGTGTTACATACAAAGTATTGGACAGTGCAGGTCGAAGATCAGCACTGTAATATGTTCTCTGTAGTCTAGTCTTGAGATCTGCATTGTCCATACAGCAAGTTGTGGTTGCAGCTCAAAGGGTCAGAAAAAATTGTTATTGTTTACAGAATGGTTGCAATGGAGGCAAGAATGAATTCTGAACTTGAGCTTCAGAAGACAGGACAAAGACCTACATTGCGACCATACAAATGTGGACAGTTTTTATGCTGTGGGGACAGCTGTGGTTGTATTGAGGTATGAAACAGTTTGGGTTTTTCCTCTTCCGAAATGTAGCCAAGCCCCAATAGCACAGTCGGTAGCGTACAGGACTTGAAAGAAGAAGTTTACTGGTTCGATCCCCGGCTCGGCCAATTTTTTTCCGAGGATTGATGATAGTCATTGCAACAGGATTAATTTCTTTCTCACAACTGACCCATTTTGACAATGGTAATATGGGAAAGCAGCCAGTGGCTTGGGAAGAATATTGTGCAGAGTACTGATAAAAGAAACTCCAGGAAAGCATGGATAAGTGCACTGGCTGCTGCGATATAACTGAAATAATGTTGAAAATGGCATCAAACACCATACAACCAACCAATCAGAATTTTGTCTGGATTGATCCTTACAAAACCCCCCAGTGCTTTTCTAAGAGAGAAAGCTGCATTTTTCTTTTTTGCCTGTGTTGTTTTCTCCCTTTTAACCCTTTGGCTGCTAAGCATGACTCACTGACCTTTTGCAGACAGTGTAGATCAAGATCAGACTGCACAGAATGTGCAGTCTGATCTTGGATCTACACTATCTGATAGGGAGATATTTTTTTCCGAAAAAATAAGTTTGAAATAGCATTATTTGGGGTTTTACTATCGGTTTGAAAATTTCATTTCACTTATTTAGCAGGATAAGGGTTAACTTTTTACCAAATAACAAAATTTTAGACTACCCATACTGAGAGCATTTCCAGATGACAAAGTACATGTAAATACGACTCAGAAAGTTACCAGCAATTTTTCTGTATCCCACAGTGTTTTTTATACCCTTGCAAAGACACATTCTGTCATTCATGTGGCAGTGAATTTATCATCTTCAATGCTTTCAGTTTGGACAAGCATAAAACTTCGTCTTATCAGCTAACCATATACCAAAGAATTTCCAGTTTTAAGGACACAAAGGAACAAGGCTTTTGAAGACACCATGGGAAAAGGAGAAAATGCTGGTCACCAGCATTTTCTCCTTTTCCCACGATGTTTTCTACCAGTTCTGATATGAATCCAATCATTTGAGAATCATTTTAGTTGTCTTCTGCAAATGCTTTGAATTTTGACAAGTCCAGAATTTTGTTGTTTAGTAAAGAGTTAATCCTTTACCAAAACATACCCAGTTTTAACGACATAAAAGGACAAGGCTTTTGACGACATCATGGGAAAAGGAGAAAATGCTGGTGACCACTGTTTCTGATACAAATCCCACCATTTGAGGATCATGTTATTTGTCTTCTTCTAATGCTTTGAATATGGACGAGTCTAGAATTTTGCTGTTTAGTAAAGAGTTAACCCTTTAACATACAATCCCGTGTTTCAACAACCCTGAGAAAGAGGCCTTTTGAAAACATTGTAGGAAAAGGAGAAAATGCTGGTAACCAGTATTTTCTCCTTTTCCCGCACTGTCTTCTGTCCTTCCACAGACAAATCTCACCAAATGAGCCGTATCTAAATTTGTCCTCTGCGAATGCTTTGAATTTCGTAAAGAGTAAAATTTGTCATATGGTAAAGGGTTAAAAAGGTCTTCAACTTTCAGGTGGATGCCATCAGTTACTATAGTGACGAAGCTGCTGAATTAAAAGAAGACTGTGAGAAGGAAAAAGTTAGGGCCTTCCAGAGACCGCTAGGTGTAGCATTTGTGACGTTTGAAAATATGGTGATGGCAGAAAGGTAAATTGTGGATTGAAAAGAAGAGAGATGTATTTATTCAACCCCTTTACACACAATCCCGAGTTTTAACAACCCTGAGAAAGAAGGCCTATTGAAAAAATTGTGGGAAAAGGAGAAAATGCTGGTAACCAGCATTTTCTCCTTTTCCCACAATGTTTTCTATCCCATTACAGACAAATCTTACCATTTGGTCAATATTTAATGTCGTCTGCAAAAGCTTTCGGCTTGGACCAGTATAAAATCTTATAGTTTGGTAAAGAGTTAAACAATATGGAAAACAGTAATACAAGCATTTGCTTACTTTCAAACAATGTTTTCCAAAACTGTCAACTGCAGTAGAATAAAAAGTGGTATTTATACACTTTTTACTTCATTAAAGAAAAATTAGAAAAAAAAAATGATAAACTCTATACCTCATGATAAAAATGTAGCTTGTCCAAACTTAGAGCAGTGGCACAAGACAATTTAAATGTGGCTAAGATAATGGACTGTGTTGTTGATTGGGTTGAAAACATTGTGGGAAAAGGAGAAAATGCTGGTTACAGGCATTTTCTCCTTTCACACAATGTTTTCAAACGGCTTCTTCCTCATGGTCGTTAAAACTCTTGATTGTGTAGTAAAGGGGTAAAGCACTGAGAGTACTTAGTGGAGAATGAATTAGAAATCAAAGAATTGAAATTACTTAAATGTTGAGCCTGTGCGAACTTCTACTGAAGTATTTCATAGATACTGATATAGAGGCTACCTCTTAGATCAATGAAACCAGACAGCAAGATTTTTGGACTTGTCCAAAATGAAAGCATTTGCAGACAACAAATTAAGTGTGGCTCTGATGAACAGATTAGTGTAGGAGAAGGGGAAGATGCTGATTACTAGTCCTTTTTCCAAAATGTTTTCTAAAGCTTTCATCTTTGTCATTAAAATACAGAATTGTAAAGTAAAGGGATTGTGTTTGTGACGTTAGGATGGTAGCATCTAAATTTGAGTCACTTCAGGTAAAGGTTCAGTATAGATCAACTGCCTGACTGCAGAAGCTTAATTGCATGGTCAGGTGACCTTTGTTACCTAGCCATCAATTTCGGAGACATTTTCAAGACAAGAAATTGCTTATAAAGAGCAATTGCCACTTTTAACACAATGTTTTAAAGTAATGTATTAATGCACTACCAAACAGTCCCTAGGTTTAACAACAACGAGACTGTTGAAAACAGTGTTGGAAAAGTAGGATATGCTGGTAACCAGCTTTTTCACCTTTTCCCATTATGTTTTCTTCTCTTTCAAAGACTAACTTAATCATTTTAGCCACATTTAATTTGTAGTCTGCAAATGCTTTCCATTTGGACACTACTATAATTTGTCATCTGGTAAAGAGTTGAATGTCTGAATCTGAAATGGATATTGCTTTATGTGCATATTAGTTGACAGTTATACACTTGTTTTTCAGAGTTTACCCTTTGCCACCAATCATGAGTTGTAACAACCCAGAGAAAAAAGGTTTTTGAAAACATTGTAGGGAGGCCACAATATTTTCTACTCTTTGAAAAAAAGAATCCACTCATGAAGCCAAACATTGTGAAAATGAGGATATGCTGATAACTGGCATTTTCTCAGTTTTCCCACAATGTATTCTACCCTTCCCACAATGAATTTCAAACTTTTGAAGCACATTTAGTGTGTTGTCTGCAAATGCTTTGAATTTGAATTAGTCTAAATTTTGTCATTTCAAAAAGAGTTAACCCTTTCCCAAACAAGCCCTGGTTTTCATGTGTCTGCAGTACAAGTCTTTTGAAAACACTGTGGGAAAAGGACAAATTGCTCGTAAGGAGCAATTTCTCCTTTTTCCCGCAGCGTTTTCTACCCTTTTTGAGAACTTTCTGCCATTTTCATCAAATTTCAAATTGTCGTCTGCAAACTCTTTCAATTTGGACCAGTCCAAAATCTGTCATTTGTAGTCTGCAAATGCTTTCCATTTGGACACTACTATAATTTGTCATCTGGTAAAGAGTTGAATGTCTGAATCTGAAATGGATATTGCTTTATGTGCATATTAGTTGACAGTTATACACTTGTTTTTCAGAGTTTACCCTTTGCCACCAATCATGAGTTGTAACAACCCAGAGAAAAAAGGTTTTTGAAAACATTGTAGGGAGGCCACAATGTTTTCTACTCTTTGAAAAAAAGAATCCACTCATGAAGCCAAACATTGTGAAAATGAGGATATGCTGATAACTGGCATTTTCTCAGTTTTCCCACAATGTATTCTACCCTTCCCACAATGAATTTCAAACTTTTGAAGCACATTTAGTGTGTTGTCTGCAAATGCTTTGAATTTGAATTAGTCTAAATTTTGTCATTTCAAAAAGAGTTAACCCTTTCCCAAACAAGCCCTGGTTTTCATGTGTCTGCAGTACAAGTCTTTTGAAAACACTGTGGGAAAAGGACAAATTGCTCGTAAGGAGCAATTTCTCCTTTTTCCCGCAGCGTTTTCTACCCTTTTTGAGAACTTTCTGCCATTTTCATCAAATTTCAAATTGTCGTCTGCAAACTCTTTCAATTTGGACCAGTCCAAAATCTGTCATTTGTAGTCTGCAAATGCTTTCCATTTGGACACTACTATAATTTGTCATCTGGTAAAGAGTTGAATGTCTGAATCTGAAATGGATATTGCTTTATGTGCATATTAGTTGACAGTTATACACTTGTTTTTCAGAGTTTACCCTTTGCCACCAATCATGAGTTGTAACAACCCAGAGAAAAAAGGTTTTTGAAAACATTGTAGGGAGGCCACAATGTTTTCTACTCTTTGAAAAAAAGAATCCACTCATGAAGCCAAACATTGTGAAAATGAGGATATGCTGATAACTGGCATTTTCTCAGTTTTCCCACAATGTATTCTACCCTTCCCACAATGAATTTCAAACTTTTGAAGCACATTTAGTGTGTTGTCTGCAAATGCTTTGAATTTGAATTAGTCTAAATTTTGTCATTTCAAAAAGAGTTAACCCTTTCCCAAACAAGCCCTGGTTTTCATGTGTCTGCAGTACAAGTCTTTTGAAAACACTGTGGGAAAAGGACAAATTGCTCGTAAGGAGCAATTTCTCCTTTTTCCCGCAGCGTTTTCTACCCTTTTTGAGAACTTTCTGCCATTTTCATCAAATTTCAAATTGTCGTCTGCAAACTCTTTCAATTTGGACCAGTCCAAAATTTGTCGTTTGGGAAAGGGTTAAGGGTTAGTTGTAACACACCTGTAAGTAACTTGTCACATGTCTCTTCCATCACAGGATAATGAATGACTTTCAGCCATCATGTAAAGCCGCACAAAACCCAACCCCTTCAACTGTACATAATGTTTTAGATGTCGTGGAATGGTCAGTGTCCTACGCACCTTCACCACAGAATATCTACTGGTACGCTATCATACATTTCTTTCCCACAGAATATGAGCCATGCTCTGCAAAAAGGGGTTTAATGCATATGCAAAAAGTTTTGATACATTTTAGCCTGTGCAGTCCACGCAGGCTGATATGGGTTGAAACTTTTTGCTTTTGGTAAATTTTCTGTGTGAAAAAGCAAATTTTCTGCATGCCAAGGACCATTCTACTCCAGGATCCAGCTGGTTGTTAGACAGAATGGATTTTACAGATCTATGATTATGTGATGACTTGCTTGGTATAATGCATCATGGAGATGCATTAAACCCTCTTTTGCCAGAGCATGGGTCATTATAAGGACATTGTGTGTTGGTTAGCTGTTATTCTCCACAGAATACCTACTGGTAAGCTACATGCATATGCAGCAGTTTATTCATTTCCCAAACAACAAATTTTAGACTCTTCCAATTTCAGAACATCTGCAGATGTCAAATTCAAAATTGGTACATATGAAATTAAAGTCTCTGATAGGGTAGAAAACTTTGTGGGAAAAAGGTTACCAGCTGGTTACCAGCATTTTCTTCTGTTTGCACAATGCTTTCAAAAGTCTTCTTCTCAAAGGTTGTTAAGGTCATTATATGCTCCTTCACAACAGAATATATATTGTTAAGTTGTTATACTTTCCTTCCCCACAAAATATCTGTTGGTTAGCTATTATGTGTACAACATTATATGGCCCGCAACATGCGAAATGAGACCTTTGTACATTTGCGTAAAGTGTCGTCCCAGGTTAGCCTGCGCAGTCTGTGCAGGCTAATTCGAGATGGCACTCTACGACTTCATAAGACTTTTTAATACAGTAGACTTTCGTGAAACAGAAAATCTCACAAAAATGGGAAGTGTCGACTCTAATTATCCAAAGACTGCACAGGCTGGTCTTGGACGACACACTTTTACACATATTTCTGAAGGCCCTTTTTCGTGTGTTGCATGCCATATGTGCTATCAAATTTTCACAATTACAGTATGAGTAGAACCAAGCTTGTATTTACAGGTGTTGTTGTATTATTGAATAATGAAAAAACTGAGCCTAGTAAATCAGTCAGTAACATACAGGATTTGAAACCAGGGGTTGGTGGTTTGAATCCCCATCCCGGCCAATTTCTTTCTGAGGACTGATGATAGTCATTGTGGCAGGATTTGTTTGTCTCTCACAGCGGATCATTTTTTCAACAATGGCTATTTGGAAAAACACCCAGTGGCTTTAGAGAAATATTGTGCAAATTACTGGTAGATGAAATTCTAGGAAAGCATAGATAGGTGAGCAGCCACCGCAATATAACCAAAATAATGTTGAAAATTGTGTTAAACTCCATAAAAACAAACACACAAATGTGAAAAATCACTCTTACAGATAATAGCTTGTACCTCTTGCCACGCAGGGATAACTCGCACCTCATTCTTGTCATGCAGGGATAAGCTTCTCCTTTCTTTTCTGTAGGAGTAAGCCTGCACCTTTTTATTATCTTGTAGAGATAAACTTTCACCTCTTCTTTATCTTGCAGCGATAAGCTTAAGCTTGCACCTCTTTCTTGTGTTGCAGGGACAAGCTTACACCTTTTTTCTTGTCTTACAGGGACATGCTTGCCCCTCTTTCTTGTCTGGCAGTGAAAAGCTTTCACCTCTTTCTTGTTTCACAGGGATAAAGTTGTGCCTCTTTTCTCATCTTGTGTAAATGAGCCTGCTGTCTTTCTTGTTTTGCAAGGATTAACTTGCACCTATTTCTTGTTTTGCAGAGACAAATCTGCACTATGTAGTTGTCTTGTAGGGATAAGCTTGCCCTCTTTCTTGTTTTGCAGGGATAAGCTTGTAAGGATAAGCCTGCTATTCTTTCCTCCCTTGCAAGGATAAAACTGCACCTCTTTCCATCTCTTGCAGTAATAAACTTGCATCTCTTTCCTTGTATGCTGGGATAAACTTGCACCTCTTGTTTTACAGGGACAAGCTTGCACCTCTTTTCTGTCTTACAGGAATAAGCATGCACCTCTTTCTTTGTCTTGCAGAGATAAACTAGCACTCTTTTCTGTCTTACATGGACAAGCCCACACCTCTTTTTCGTCTTAGAGGGATAAGCTCTTTCTGGTTTTACATGGATAAGTTCGCACCTCTTTCTTGTTTAAACTGTTAGAATGCTGAATTAATGAAATGGACCTTTTTAAACAGTAAATATCATTTGAAATATTGTTATTTCAAGCTTGTTTTGGCCAGAATATGCAAAAAATTGGCAGACAGTGAAGATCAAAGATCAGACTACACATTCTGTGTAGTCTGATCTTGATCTACACTGTCTGCAAAAACAACTGAAGTTGGTTCAAGCACTTTATGGGTTAAGGGATTAGTTTTTACTTCTTGTCATGCAGGTAAAGCTTGCACCTTTTTCTTGCCTTGCAGGGAAAAGCTTACACTTTTGTCTTGTCTTGCAGGGAAAAGCCTGTACTTCTTTCTTGTTTTGCAGGGATAAGCTTGCGTTGTCAGGCTGGAAGTGGTGGATGAAGGCAGTTGTGCTGAACATCAGTCTGTTGTTGTTATTGTTCTTCCTCACAACACCGACTGTTGTTCTGAACACCTTGAGTAAACTAAACTATGAAGAGTATCTGAAGGAGACAGTCAAGGTTAGTAGACAGGGATAGATTTAACTCACTGCCTTTAGACAGAGGAGTTTTTTATAACCCCCCCCCCCCCCAACCGAAGTAGAAGTGGGTATACTGGTGTTTACACCCAGCACCTACGAAGTAGAGGAGGGAGATATAGTGGTTTCACCATGTCTCTCTGTCCATCCAGCCTCTCCTCCATCTGTAGACTTTCTCATTTTTGTGCTCTAACTCAGAAGCAGTTTGACCTAGGACCCTGAAACTTAATACAAGTGTTACTCATGACCCAAGGAAGTGCCATATTGTTTTTGAATCACATCAGGCAAAAGCAAAGGTCAAGGTCACAGGTGAACTTTGTTTGAAAATCATTTCCGTGCTCTAACTCAATAGCTGTTTGACCTGAGACCCTGAAACTTCATACAAGTGTTGCTTATGACCTAAGGAGGTGCCCTATTGTTTTGGGGTCACATGGGTCAAAGGTCAAGGTCACTGGTGATCTTCATTTTAAAAATCCTTTCTGTTCTCTGATTTTGCTGCTTTAGTGACAAAGTTCTGCTAGGACGTATTTGTTCGCTTTGCGACAGTTCTAGATTTTGCATCTTGAGCAGACTGTTTTGGTTTAGCCTTTCAGACACTCTGTTACATTCTAGGTGAGTTTGAATGCAATTTAGAATGGTTGGGAAAGACAGACTCCAGTAATCACACATTACCTATGAGCAATGCTCTGTGAAAATGGGGCTTAATGCATCTCCATGGTTCATCATACCTATCAAGCCAGCACATAATTATGGAACTAAAATAGTCCCCCCTTTTTTTATAACAACCAACTGAATTATGAGGTAGAATGTTTCTTTTACAAGTAGAAAATTGACATATAGCGACAAGTTTCAGCCCAGGTCAGCCTACGCGGGCTTCACAGGCTGACCTTGGTTGATATTTTTCGCAGATGAAGCTTCCTTTTCACAGAGCATGGTTCATATAAAGGAAAATGCTCACACTGCAATGCTTTTGAGTTAGGTAAAAGACCCGAAATCAAGGCCTTGATCAATAACTTCTCTTTTTAAGACTTACCAAACTAAACAATTTTGGACTCTGCCAAATTGGAAGCATGTGCAGATGACAAAATGAAAGTATTGCAAATGATGATTTCTCTGTCTTTTGATAGGATAGAAAACAATGTGGGAAAAAAATGAAAATGCTAGTAACCAGCATTTTCTTCATTTCCCATAGTGTTTTCAAAAACCCTTTCCTTCAGGAACTTGGGATTGTGTGGTAAGGGGTTAACCTGATGTTGATGATTTTGGGCTCTTTCAATGGGGGAAAGCAGTCTATTAGCTTTGAAAGATTTGGTTAGGAAATGCTGAAAGTGCATAGATAGGTATGCAGGTCAATGCATTACAACTACTATTGTAAAACATCCAACATATTAACTCTTATCCTGCTGAATGAATTAAGTGATACCTTGAAGTCAATGGTAAAAACCCAAATGTTGCTATTTTAAAGTTATTTTGGGAGGCAGACATATCTCCTTATTGGACAGTGTAGATCCAAGAAAACTTTGTGGGAAAAGCAGAAAATGCTGGTGTCCAGCATTTTCTTCTTTTCCCACAATGTATTCTGAACTTTTATAGACAAATGTCATTGTAAGAGCCATATTTTATTAGTTGTCTTCAGTTTGGAACTTTAAAGTTTTGTTGTCTAGTATGGAGTGAGTCGGTAACATGCTGAACATTTTCAGTCAGCCTGAACAGCCCACTAAATTGTGTCAAATGGAGTCCTTGGCTGTTTGGATCTACATTGTTGACAACAGCACTTTAAGGTTCTTAAATTCTTACGAACATGAAAGTTCGAAACAAATGCATAGCTCAAATACAAACTGCCATGGCTCGGATTTGAACCCGTGCGGGCAAAGATCCTCATTTATTGAGGTTTAAAAGACCAATACACTAATCCCTGAGCTAAAGAGAATTTTCTCGTAACACACCCCCTCTTAAGAGAAGTCATCATTTTGATGACGGAAAGCCTTATTAGGCAGGAAGTCTATTATTTAGAGAACAAATGTCTCAATGGCCAATAACAGGCAATTTTGTAGACAACGAATGGCTCAAAGGCTAATCCCGGACAAGCCCCCGTCTTACGAACATGAAAGTTCGCAACAAATGCATAGCTCAAATACAAATCTCCCCTGGTGGGATTCGAACCCATGCGGCAAATACCCCCGTTTATTGAGGTTTAAAAGACCAATACACTAACCCCTGAGCTAAAGAGAATTTTCTGTAACGCAGTTGTCAGGTATGATTTTATACTGGAAGAAGCTATGCTGTAAGGAAGGAGTGATCTCCCGTAACAAAATGTTCAAGGGTTTATTATCCTGTCTCATTATATTTGAGCCATACTCTGGCAAAAGGGGGGTTAATGCATCTCTATGATGCATTATACCAGTCAAACCATCACATAACTATGTATCCACAATAGCCACTTTTTGAACAACTGACTGAATCATGGGGTAGACTGGTCCCTGAACTTGCAGAGAATTGACCAATAGTGAAAAGTTTTGGCCCAGGTCAGCCTGCATGGAGTGCGCAGGCTGACACAGGTTGATACTTTTTGCAGGTGCATTAATCCCCCTTTTCACAGAGTTTGTCTCATATACATGTATTTTCCAGAATGCAGTGATACAGCAGTTTCTTCCCACCTTGTTACTATGGACATTCACTGCTCTTCTTCCTAATGTGGTCTACTATTCAGATCAGTATGTAGGCCACTGGACGAAGTAAGTATATAATCTTTACCAAACTTTACCACAGTTTTAAGACCCTGGTGAAGAAACTCTTTGAGGACATTGGGGAAAAGGATAAAAAGCTGGTCACAAGCATGTTTAGCTTGGCTGTTTTTGAAGAAAAAGTAGAGGTATTGTCATGGCCCTGGCATCATCTTAGAATTTTCACTGAAAATCTAGCAACTGTAGCAGAGCCTTGGCACCTGCATGCAGTGCTCTTGTTTTTTACCTGCCTTAACCCTTTCCCAAACAACAAATTTTGGACTTGTCCAAATTGAAAGAGTTTGCAGACGACAATTTTAAATTTGATGAAAATGGCAGAAAGGTCTCAAACAGGGTAGAAAACACTGTGGGAAAAGGAGAAATTGCTCGTTACGAGCAATTTCTCCTTTTCCCACAGTGTTTTCAAAAGACTTGTACTGCAGACACGTGAAAACCAGGGCTTGTTTGGGAAAGGGTTAAATCATTCTACCAGTATGTCATAGCTGGCGAAACCTTTGCAAACAATCCAATGTATGTACATCCCAGAGGAACAATACTTTGTAACATGTGGTAAAAAGAATTTTCCTGTTTTCCAATGTGAATTTGTGAGCTTTTGCCATGATATAAATGAGATAATGTAGTGAGCAGCATAAAACCCCATTTACCGGTATTGTCCAGTCAGTCATTATCCTTTTTTAGACAATGTTTCCTATCCTTTCGAGGACAAATTTCATCCTTTCAGCTGCACTTTTTTCTAACGTCTATAATTGCTTTGGATATTGACAAGTCTTTTGTCTCGTAAAGTGTCAAAGAGTTCATTATGAGTACAGGGTCCGTATTTACCAACCATTCTTAAGAATATTCTTAGTTGTATTCTCTAAAATTTTATAAATATGAAAGTAACACAACTTCTGATGGGCTAAACCATTTGGTTTAGCCAATCAAAGTTGCGTTACTTTCAAATTTGGAAAATTCTTGAGAATAAGACTAAGACTGTTCTTAAGAATGGTTGGTGAATACGGACCCAGAATGACTGTTAATGATGCTGAGTACAATATCCAGTGACTGAAGAAATAAGATAAAGATTTGTTTCATTTCTATTTTGCAGAAGTTCAGAACACCATGCTGTGATGAGGAAGACATTCGTATTTCTGTTATTGATGGTTTTAATTTTACCATCTCTAGGTCTGACCAGGTAAGGACTTCTACTGTCATATTGTAAACATTTACAGCATAAACCTGAGTTTAACAACCTTGAGAAAAAGGCCTTTGAAAACATTGTGGGAAAAGCAGAAAATGCTGTTTTCCACCCTATCAAAGACAAAGACAAATTCTATCATATTTCACCCCCCCACCCACGAAGTAGAGGAGGCTATACTGGTTTCACCATGTCTGTCTGTCTGTCTGTCTGTCGATCGGTTCATCCATCCGTCAATCAATCAATCTGTCTGTAGACTGTTTCGTTTCTGTACTAACTCAAAAGCTATTTGACTAAGGACCCTGAAACTTTACACAAGTGTTGGTCATGACCCAAGGAGGTGCCCTATTGTTTTTCGGTTACATGGGGGCGGTCAAAGGTCAAAGTCACAGGCGAACTTTGTTTGAAAATCATTTGTGTTCTATCCTATGACGGACAAATTTTATGTTTTGAGTAACATTTAATTTTTGGAATGCAAATGCTTTTTATTTGGGCCAGGCTAAAATTTTGTTGTCTTGTAAGGAGTTAACATCATTACCAAACAAAAAAATCTTAGACCCATCTATAATGTAGGTTTTTGCAGATGATAAAATTTGAAGAGACTAAAATGATAGGAACTGTCTTTGGAAGAGCAGAAAACGATGTGGGAAATGGAAAAAATGTTGGTCACCGGCATTTTCTACTTTCCCACTATGTTTTCAGTTTTAAAGTCTGTTTCCCTCAGGGTTATTAAAACTCCTTATTGTTCTATAGTGGGCTAAGATCTTGGTCTGTATTCACCAAACATTCTTAAGAACGTTATTAGTCTTATTCTTCAAGATATTTTATTTTGAAAGTAACACACCTTCTGATTGGCTGAACCAAATGGTTTAGCCAATTAGAAGTTGTGTTTCTTTCAAATTTAGATCTTCAATCAACACGTCCGCTACTTATTATTAAATGTGCTAAAATGATCTCCTGCTACTAAACAGTTATGTCTAGACACCCCCCCCCCCCACCCCTTTAAGCAGGCCGACACGAGTTGAAACCGCTTGCTATCGTTAAATTTTCTGCATGTCATAGGAACAGTCTACCTCAAGATTTAGTTGATTGTTAAACAAAACAGATTTTATGGATCAAGAATTATGTGATGACTTAACTAGAAGACTGCATCAGAGAGATGCATCAAACCTCTTTTTGCCAGAGTGCCACTCAGTTAAAGTTTGCAAGGATGCTTTCAGAGTCGTAGCAAATTTGTTTTGGGGGTTATGAGTTAATACATTAATATCTATATGAGCAGTGCTCTGGCAAAAGGGGGCTTATATATGTCTGTGATGCATGTTGCCAAGCAAAACATTACATGATGTGGGATCCATAAAATCCATTTTGTCTAACAACTGACTGAATCATGAGGTAAACTGGTCCTTTGATTTGTAGAAAATTGACCAATAGCAAAACGTTTTGGCCCAGTTCAGCCTGTGCAGGCTGACCTGGGTCGATACTTTTTGCACATGCATTAAGCCCCCTTTTCAAAGAGCATGGCTCATATAATTGATAAACTAGTCAGTTTGAAGCAGAGACTTTTGGAGACATAATGTGTTCTATCGTTTTTTTTTTTCAGTGCCAGCGCTTTGTTTGAGCTATTCATTAGTAAAGATAAACAAATAAAATTGAAGTAAGTAGCTTATATGACTGTCTGCTACTATTTTCCTATTCATACACATACTGTATGAAAATATCTTTATATAGGCAAACAGAGAGAACTTAAATATTTATAGTTGTTTCTAAACCCTTTACCAAATAATCCCGAGTTTTAACAACACTGAAAAAGAAGCCTTTTGAAAACATTGTGGGAAAAGAAGAAAATGCTGATAACCAGCATATTCTCCTTTTCCCATAATTTTTGTACCCTATCAAAGACAAATTCCATCATTTGAGCCACATTTACTTTGTCGTCTGCAAATGCTTTCAATTTGGACAAGTCTAAAATTTTGTTTTTTGCTAAAGTGTTAAAACATTTAATTCAATAACTCTTCGATTTGTTTAGGTTTCGATACTTATAAACATTGTAGAAGAAGAGCATCTTATTTATTCTAAGCACTGACTGACTGTTTTTGAAGGCTAGCCAGGTACTTTTGAAGCCTCTTCCTTTTGATGTATGCAGTAGACCACTTCTCCTTCAACATTGGGAGATAGATGAAATTTATGATTTCTCATGAAGCCAATTTATTAGCTCACCTTAGCACAACGTGCTAAAGGTGAGCTATTGTGATCGCCCTATGTCTGGCGTCCGTCGTCCGTCAACAATTTCTTTAAATATCTTCTCCTCCTAAACCACTGGGCCAATCTTGATGAAACTTGGCAGGGATGTTCCTTGGGTTAAGCTCTACCAAAATTGTTCAAAAAATTGAATTCCACCTGCAACTCTGGTTGCCATGGCAACAAAAAGGAAAAAAAGGCAAAATCTTTGAAAATCTTCTTCTCTGAAACTAGAAGGCGCAGAGCTTTGATATTTGGTATGTAGCATCTCCTAGTGGACCTCTACCAAGTTTGTTCATTTGATGCCCCGCCCCAGGGGTCACAAGTTTGAGCATAGTCACAAAGAAGGAAAACTTTGAAAATCTTCTTCTCTAAAACTTGAAGGCGTAGAGCTTTGATATTTGGCATGTAGCATCTCCTAGTGGACCTCTGCCAACTTTGTTCATATGATGCCCCTGGGGTCAAAACTGGCCCGCCCCGGGGATCACAATTTCCAGTATAGGAACAAAGAAGGAAAATTTTGAAAATCTTCTTCTGTAAAACTAGAAGGCATAGAGCTTTGATATTTGGCATGAAGCATCTCCTAGTGGACCTCTACCAAGTTTGTTCATATGATGCCCTTGGGGTCAAAGCTGGCCCTGCCCCGGGGGTCACAAGTTCGAACATAGGAACAAAGAGGGGAAACTTTAAAAATCATCTTCTCTGAAACTGAAAGATGTAGAGCTTTGATATTTAGTGTGTAGCATTGCCTGGTGGACCTCTACCAAGTTTGTTCATATGATGCCCCTGGGGTCAAAACTGGCCTCACCCCGGGGATCACAAGTTTGAGCATAGTAACAAAGAAGGAAAACTTTAAAAATCTTCTTCTCTGAAACTTGAAGGCATAGAGCTTTGATATTTGGCATGTAGCATCTCCTAGTGGACCTCTACCAGGTTTGTTCATATGATGCGCCTGGGGTCAAAACTGGCCCCGCCCCGGGGGTTACAATTTCCAACATAGGAACAAAGAAGGAAAACTTTAAAAAGCTTCTTCTGTAAAACTAGAAGGCATAGAGCTTTGATATTTGGCATGAAGCATCTCCTAGTGGACCTCTACCAAGTTTGTTCATATGATGCCCTTGGGGTCAAAACTGGCCCTGCCCCGGGGGTCACAAGTTCGAACATAGGAACAAAGAGGGGAAACTTTAAAAATCATCTTCTCTGAAACTGGAAGGCGTAGAGCTTTGATATTTAGTGTGTAGCATTGCCTAGTGGACCTCTACCAAGTTTGTTCATATGATGCCCCTTGGGTCAAAACTGGCCCCGCCCCGGGGGTCACAAGTTTGAGCATAGTAACAAAGAAGGAAAACTTTAAAAATCTTCTTCTCTGAAACTTGAAGGCGTAGAGCTTTGATATTTGGTATGTAGCATGGCCTAGTGGACCTCTACCAAGTTTGTTCATATGATGCCCCTGGGGTCAAAACTGGCCCCGCCCCAGGGTTCACAATTTTCAACATAGGAACAAAGAAGGAAAACTTTAAAAATCTTCTCTGAAACAGGATGGCATGGAGCTTTGATATTTGGTATGTAGCATCTTCTAGTGGATATCTACCAAATTTGTGCATATGATGCCCTTGGGGTAAAAGTTGGCCCAGCCCCGGGGGTCACAAGTTCGAACATAGGAACAGAGAAGGAAAACTTTAAGAATCATCTTCTCTGAAACTGGAAGGCTTAGAGCTTTGATATTTGGTATGTAGCATCGCCTAGTAGGCCTCTACTAAGTTTGTTCATATGATGCCCTTGGGGTCAAAATTGGCCCTGCCCCGGGGGTCACAAGTTCAAACATAGGAACAATGAAGGAAAACTTTAATTTTTTTTTTCTCTTAAATGGGAAGGCATGGAGCTTTGATATTTGGTATGTAGCATCTCCTAGTGGACTTCTACCAAGTTTGTTCCAAGGATGCTGCTTGGGTCAAAACTGGCCCAGCCCCTGGGGTCACAAGTTCGAACATAGGAACAAAGAAGGAAAACTTTAAAATTCTTCTTTTCTGAAACCGAAAGGTGTGGAGCTTTGATATTTGGTATGTTGCATCTCCTAGTGGACCTCTACCAAGTTTGTTCATATGATTCCCCTAGGTCAATACTGGCCCTGCCCCGGGGGTCACAAGTTCGAAGATAGGAACAAAGAAGGAAAACTTTAAATTTCTTTTTCTCTTGAACGGGAAGGTGTAGAGCTTTGATATTTGGTATGTAGCATTTCCTAGTGGACCTCTACCAAGTTTGTTCATATGATGCCCCTGGGGCAAAACTGGCCCAGCCCCGGGGGTCACAAGTTTGAACATAGGAACAAAGAAGGAAAACTTTAAAATTCTTCTTTAAAACTGGAAGGCGTAGAGCTTTGATATGTGGTATTCTCTTCTAAGTTTGTTTGCCCATCTAAGCGCAACAAGTTCATTGAGTTCAAAATTGGGTCATCTTGGGTCATAAACTACGTCACTAGGTCAAATTAAAGAAATACCTTGTTGGCACTCTCGAGGCCACATTATTTGCTCAATTGCCTTGAAAATTAGTTAGAAAGTTTGTCTATATAAAGTCTCACATAAGATTAATTTGGGTCAACTTGAGTCATAAACTAGTTCACTGGGTCAAATTAAAGAAATACCTTGTTTGCACTCTGGAGGCCACATTTATTCCTCAAATGACCTGAAATTTGGCCAGAATGTTTGTCTTGATGAAATACCAGATGAGTTTGGATTTGGGTCACCTGGAACCATAAACTAGGTCACTAGGTCAAAGTAAGAAATACCTTGTGGGCACTCTAGAGGCCACATTATTTGCTTAATTGCCTTGAAAATTGGTCAGAATGTTTGTCTTTTTAAAGTCTCACATGAGTCTGAATTTGGGTCAACTGGGGTCATAAACTAGGTCACTTGGTCAAATTAAAGAAATAGCTAGTGGGCACTCTAGAGGCCACATTTATTATTCATTTGATCTGAAAATTGGTTAAAATGTTTCTTTTGATATAGTCAATGACCAGTTCAATTTTGGGTCACCTGGGGTCATAATCTAGGTCACTAGGTCAAATTAAAGAAATATCTTTAGGGCACTCGAGGCCACATTTTTTGCTCAATTGACTTGAAAATTGGTCAGAATGTTTGTCTTCATGAAATATGAGTTTGAAATTGGGTCACCTGCAGTCAAAAACTAGGTCACATGGTCAAATTAAAGAGAAACCTTTAAGGCACTCTACTAAGGTGAGCGACCCAGGGCCATCATGGCCCTCTTGTTTCTAGATTGTTTTAACAGCCATATTTTGATTTGTCATCACTCTGTCATATCATTTGTTGAAACCAGTTCTAAATATTATTATTTTTGCAAATGAAGTGTTGATAGAATTGACTTTTTATGTTTAATCTGATCAGAAATGTGTTTAACCCTTTACCACACAATCCCAAGTTTTATGGACCCTGAAGAAGAAGGCTTTTGAAAACATTTTGGGGAAACGAGAAAATGCTTGTAACCAGCATTTTCTTATTTCCTGACAATGCTTCTACCTTATCATAGGCAGAAATCATTTTTTGAATTTTCGTCTTCAAATGCTTTCAATTTGGTTGAGTACAAAAGTTTGTTGTTTGGTGAAGCGTTAAAGGAACGATGGTTGTTTTTCAGCTGTATATTTTTTGCGGGAAATGGTGCATTTTTTGTGAACTATGTGATCACTGCAGCATTCATTGGGACAGGCCTAGAACTGTTAAGGTTCTCAGAACTATTTGTGTATCTTATGAAACTGCTATTGGCCAAATCTTCAGCAGAGAGAACTTCTGTCAGAAAGGTTAGTTAGTTTTTAACTTGGCTGTTCTCAACATTTCCCACAATGCTTTATACCCTGTCAAAAATAAATTCCATCATTTGAGCAACTCTTATATTGTCATCTACAAATGCTTTTAGTTTGGAAAAGTCAATATTTTAAGCTTGCCTGTTTTCAAAGAAAACATCAAGGTATTGCCGTAGCCTCGGCACTGTCTTCCTTATTGTTGTTGTCATCTGTTGTGCGAAAACTTTGAGTTGTATCATATCTCTCTTATTTTTAAAGATATTTGCTTCAGACTAGGACAAGTTATTAATTATCAAAAGGGGAACCTATATAACAAGGGCAGGTAATCATCAAAGTGTTTTTACAGAATTATGCCCCTTTTTTTACTTAGAATTTTCACTGGAACACAGGCAATGGCAGCCAAGCATTGGTTGTTGTGTTGTAGAAAATTAAGGCTATTGCTCCTTTTTCACAGTGTTTTCCATACAAGAGGTAAAATAGTGGTACATGTTACATTGTTTGCATTGGTTTCTTTTTTTTTTCCAGCATGTACTGTGGGAATACCAGTATGGAATACAGTATGCCTGGGTTTTGTGTGTTTTTGCAACTATTATTTCCAACAGCATAGCTTGCCCACTAATAACACCATTTGGTATGTAGCACAGTATACAAATAAGAAATTTTAGTAAAGTTTTCATGTCTAAGTGCATATGAGGTATTCAGGTTGTGTTTTCCATCTTTTAGACATGCTTGAGTTTGTGTGTTTTTGCAACCATTATGTCTAGTAGTGTAGACTGTCCATGAACAACACCATTTTGTATGTCTGATAAAGCATATTCAAGATATTTTTTTGCTAAGTTTCCATCTTTCAGACATGCCTATGTTTTATCGTAATGTTCTGCTCCTAGAAAAAAGAAAGATTGTTTCAAATGATTGCAACAAAATTAATGTACATGTTGTGATGTAGTAAGAACCAATAAAGTTTTTTTTAAACTCTTTTCAAAGAAAACATTGAGGTAGTGTCATGGCCCTGTTGTTGTTGTGAAAAAACTATGCATTTATATCTCTTTTTTTACGGAGTATATTTACTTCAAACATGGGCCAGTGGTACCCATAAAAAAGGAGAGTCCATACCATAGCAGGTAACCTTCAAAACATTTTTGACACAGTTATGCCCCTTTTTAAACATGAAACTTTCACTGCCAAAGAAACGGCTGCCTAGCATCGGCAGGGGCATTTGGTGCTCTTGTTGATCTGTATGATGTGTTACAACATTAATTTCTGTTACCAACCAAACCTGCCTGGAAACAAGTTGTGTCATATCAACAAGGTATGACCATACTTCTTGTCATTTTTAACCCATTACAACACAATCCTGAGTTTCAATGACCCTGATAGAAAAGACTTTCAAAAACATTCAAAAACATTGTTGGAAAAGGAGAAAATGCTGGTAACCAGCATTTTCTCCTTTTCCATCATTTTTTTCCCTCAAATTTCAAAGACAGAAACCATTGTTTGAGTGGCATTGTGTTTGTTGTCTGCAAATGCTTTTAATTTGAACAAGTCCAAAATTATGTTGTGTGGTAAAAGGTTAAAATATCTGAAGTAAGTTTGGAAATGGTGAAAATTTGTTTAGCCTATTAACCCTTTAGCAAATGACAAAATTTTGGACTAGACTAAATTAAAAGCCTTTGCAGACAACAACTTAAATGCAACTCAAATAATTATTTTTGTTTTTGATAGGATAGAAAACACTGAAGGAAAAGGAGAAAATGCTGGTTACCAGCATTTTCTCCTTTTCCCACAAGGTTTTCAAAAGGCCTCTCCCTAAGGGTCGTTAAAACTCTGAATTGTGTGGTAAAGGGTTAATCTGTATTGCAGGACTGGTATATATGCTGTTAAAACATGCTGTAGATAGATATAACATCTATTTTGCCTACAAACCATCTCATATCAGCCACAGCATTCATGCCACGGCCATCAATATGGTGATCGTAGCAGTTGTATTTCTGCAGTTCAATCTGGTGTTTTTCTCTGTGATCCGCGCAGGTAAGTGTTAAGGGACCAACATACTTTTCATACTAGCTCTAGGTCAATAAAATGCAACATTTTTGTCTGTAGAAAAAAGAACACAATAATATACATTTAACCCTTTACCAGATCACGTTAACTTAAAACTTAAAATTTGTCTATCATAGGGTAGAAAAATTGTGGGGAAAGGAGAAATGCTGGTTACCAGCATTTTCTTCTTTTCACAGTGTTGTTAAAAGCCTTTCTTGGGGTGGTAAAGTCAGAATTGGGTGGTAAAGGGTTAACCCTTTACCAGACGACAAAATTTTAGCCTTCTCCAAATTGAAAGCATTTGCAGATGACAATTTCAGTATGGCTCAAATGATGCAACTTTTCTTTGATAGGGTAGAAAAAATTGTGGGCAAAGGAGAAAATGCTGGTTACCAGCATTTTCTCCTTTTCCCACAATGTTTTCAAAAGGCTTCTTTCCCAGGGGCGTCAAAAGGCGTCATTGTGCGGTAAAGGGTTAAGAGGCTTTCGGCTTCCTTGAATATGTTGTGCAATATTGTACAGTGTTTAACTTTTACCAGATAACAAAATGTTAGACTTGTTGAAATTGAGGCCAACACTCTACCTCACAACCATGGACACCACACAGTTTGTCTTTGAAAACACTGCGGGGAAAGGAGAAAATTCTTGCAATCAGCTAAAGACTTCTTTCTCAGGGTCTTTAAACCTAGGAGTCATGTGGTAAACAGTTAAGTCTGTTGGCATTTTGTTTTATTTGCCAGAAACAAAATTTTAATTGAAGTGACAGTAGAATATGTTTTACTGCCTAGACATGAATTTGTTAAGTTTCATAGATTCTGAATGTTATTTCATTGCATTTTTATAGGTCCAGAGAATCCCAAGTCTATCTTCACTATAGTTATACTGTCGTGCATGCTGATGGTGTTTTTCTTGAGAATGAGTTTTGGATGTTTTAAGGATTGTGGACCATGCACTGAAGGTCCAATGAGAAAATATCGGGTAAATGGCTTTACTTACTTAGATGTTTTGTGACTGCAGAAGGCTACTTCTGTAATCAAACTACCATTTTTTTTTGTAACTCTCCGTAAAAAAAAATGCAAAAAAAATGAAGCAGGCGATCATGAAATTATGCCTGTAAAAAATGGATAATTAACATGAATTGACCCTTAAAATGCCTTTCGCAACTTTAGTTGCCTTCACAGCTAGTGTAGATTATGATCAGGCTGGATAAAAAGCATGCTGATCTAAGATTCAATATATGGCTAAGTAGACATTCTCTTTTTACAATGTTTTAATTAATGCCATTTTGGATCACAACTATATTTTCCCTCCATGAAGGGTTCCACCTGTTACCTTCAGGGCTTCCAAAGCACAATAGCGAAGTCCTTAACAAACAGTGCTTGAGACCTTGGGGTAGCTGGTTAGATGCTCTGTTTGAAGAATTTCTTTACGACGATTGGTGACAGTCATTGTGATAGGGTTCGTTCCTTTCTCACAGCTGAACTTTGTTTGGATGATGTTGATGTACAAAAATGTCTTACTTACTACCAGATGGTACAAGTTACTAAAAAGATGATGTTGATGTACAAAAATGTCTTACTTACTACCAGATGGTACAAGTTACTAAAAATGGGAATAACCTAAGTTATATTAAAACCATTGTGGAAAAAGGTGCACTTGCTTGTAACAAGCATTTGCTCCTTTTCACACCGTGTTTTCATAATTCCTTTCTGCAGGGACAAAAAAAAAAATGTATTTTAAGGTAAATGGGTGAATGATCCATCAACTTTTAATTTATTAGTTAAAAAAAGTGGTTATTTCATTTAGGAAATGGACTGAAAAAGCATTTTGGCAACAATTTTGGCTTTTTCATTGAGGTATCAATGTTGGTGTTCAGATTTAAGCATTTTTTTTAGCTCAGTCAGGCAAAATGTGCCAAGGTATGCTGTTTTTATCATTCAGTGTCTGATGTCATTATTTTATTGTCGATCAGCAATAATTATTACATACTCAAATGGCCATAATTTACCATAGATAAAAAAAAATGAGCCACGCTTTGGAAAAAGGGGGCTTAATACCTATCAAGCCATCACATAATTATGGATCTATGATAGCCACTTTTTTTAACAACCAACCTTATTACGAGGTAGAATAGTCCTTGGACATACAGAAAATTAACCAATAGCAAAAAGTTCAGCCCAGGTCAGCCTGCGCAGGCTGACCTGAGTCGATACTTTTCACAGATGAATTAAGCCCCTTTTTCACAGAGCATGGCTCAAATCATGTTTTCCCAATCCTGGGTTGTTTGTAACTGGGTGTTCCTTCTTCAGTTGTTCAGATGTAGGCTTTGAGTAAGAGAGGCTAACAGTCTTGAGTTTTAACAACCCTAACCAAGAAAGCCTTTGCAAACATTACAAGAAAAGGAGAAAATGCTAATAACCAACATTTCGTCCTTTTCCCACTATGGTTTCTAACCATTCAAAAACAAATCCCATTGTTTAACTCTTCACTAAACAACAAAGTTTTAAACTCTTCCAGATTGAATGCCATAGCAGACAACAAATTCAGTGTGTCTAGAAATGGGTGGCATTTGTCTATGAAAGGAATGAAAACATTGTGGGAAAAGGAGAAACCAGCATTTTCTCCTTTTCCCATGATATTTTCGAAAGCCGTCTCTGAAAGTGTAGTTAAAACTTAGGATTATGTGGTAAAGGGTTAAGTAATGTGAGAAATTTTGTTTGCAGCTGCTTTCTGTTAGGACAAGTGTAAAACTTTCTCCATTTGGTAAATGGTTAACTTTACTAAAAGACAAAATTTTAGACTCATCCATATCAAGGCATTTGCAGACGACAAAATTAAATTATAATCAAATTATGGGATTTTTATGTGAAAGAGTAGAAAACTTAGTGGGAAAAAGAGAAAATGGTGATACTAGCTTTGCATGTTTTTCAAAGGCCTTCTCCACCAGGGTCATTAAAACTTGGGATTATGTGGTAAAGGGTTAAGTGGTTACAAAGATTTATCTTTTGGGTCACTTCCAAGTTGTTGTCTAACCCTTTCCCAAACAAGCCCTGGTTTTCACGTGTCTGTAGTACAAGTCTTTTGAAAACACTGTGGGAAAAGGAGAAATTGCTCGTAATGAGCAATTTCTCCTTTTCCCACAGTGTTTTCTACCCTCTTTGTGACCTTTCTGCCATTTTCATTAAATTTAAAATTGTCGTCTGCAAACTCTTTCAATTTGGACCAGTCCAAAATTTGTCGTGTGGGAAAGGATTAAAGAACTTTTCAGTTTTGAAGGCTAAAAATAAATAATCTGGTAGCAAATTAATATCCAATGCAATGATATCAGGTGAGCTATTTGATACCATCATGGCCCTCTTGTTCTTTTCCATTTCTCATTTTAAAAAAAAAACTTTTGTTAAACTGTTATTCATTCAGTTTCAAATTTTACTTTTTGTTTGTTTACAGTAACTGGGCTGTGTTTTTTTTTTTTCAAGGAAAACATTCAATTATTGTCATAGCCTTGTCATTGTCTTTGTCAGCATCTGTATAGTTGTCATTGAAACACTTTGGCATTTTCTGGTTAACCCTTTCCCAAACACGTGTCTGCAGTACAAGTCTTTTGAAAACACTGTGGGAAAAGGAGGAATTGCTCGTAACGAGCAATTTCTCCTTTTCCCACAGTTTTCTACCCTTTTTGAGACCTTTCTGCCATTTTCATCAAATTTAAAATTGTTGTCTGCAAACTCTTTGAATTTGGTCCAGTCCAAAATTTTGTCGTCTGGTAAAGGGTTAACTCTTTACCAAACGAAAAATTTTAAAGAAGTCCAAATTGAAAGCATTTACATACAACAATTTCAGTGTGTCTCAAATGGTGCAATGTTTCTTTGATAGAGTAGAAAACATTGTGGGAAAAGGAGAAAATACTGGTTACCAGCATTTTCTCCTTTTCCCATAATGTTTTCAAAAGGCTTCTTTCTCAGGGTCGTTAAAAGTCTGGATTGTGTGGTAAAGGGTTAAAGCACCAAATACACTTAACAGACAATTTTGGTCTATAAATATGATGTAAATAATTTCAGTTTCAAGCTTGCTTTTGTCCAGAAAGTCTCAACAAAGCAGACAGTGTAGATCAAAGATCAGACTACATATTTTGTGCAGTCTGATCTTGATCTACACTGGCTGCAAACTTAACTGTATAAGTTGTGAATGACTTTTAGGAATTGAGAAGTAAATGTAGATCATTGTGCAATGATAACATTATTCTGTAAACTCCTAACCTGTTGGGAAAAAAATGAAAACATTCTCGCAAAATATTGATAATTGACATGAATAACAGTTTAACCCTTTACCACACAATCCCGACTTTTAACCACCCTGAAAAAGAAGGCTTTTGAAAACATTGTGGGAAAAGGAAAAAATGCTGGTAACCTGGATTTTCTCTTTTTCCCACAATGCTTTCTATCTTATCAAAGGCAAATTTTCTCATTTGGACCACCTTCAATTTGTCGTCTGCATACGCTTTTAAGTTGGACAAGTTTAGAATTTTGCCATTTGGGAAGGGGTTAAATGCTGAAATGCACCAGAAGAACTGCAATTAAAAGGCAGCAACTGCTCTTTGATAGGCAATTTTTCCTTTTGCCAAAATAATTTTTAAAATGGTCTGCTGCTCGTTGACAAAGTCATGTGCATGGTTCAAGTCTTGTGTTTTTTAAAAAGTTTATCTGATTTATACTGTACATATCTACATGTATATTGCTCTGTTGACCCTTTACCACACAGTCCTGTGTTGTAATGATCCTGAGGAATAAAGGTTTTGGAATCATGGTGGGAAAAGGAGAAAATCATGATTATGTAGCATTTTCTCATTTTCCCACAATGTTTTCTTACCTTTGAACAACAAATCAAATCCTTTGAGCGACATTTTACCTGCTGTCTGTGGATGCTTTTGATTTGGACAATTTTTACAAATTTTGTCATTTTGTAAAGAGTTAAGTTTTTCACTTTTCACCAAACAACAAAATTTTAGACTGCTCTAAATTTAAAGTGTTTGTAGATGATAAACATAACTGAAAAACTGAAATTTGCCATTGGAAGGGTAAAAAACATTGTGGGAAAGGAGAAAATGCTGGTTACCAGCATTTTCTCAGTTTCCCATATCGTTTCAAAGGCCTTTTTACTTACAGGCCGCTTAAAACTCTGGATTGTGTGTTAAAGAGTTAACCCTTTCCCAAATGACAAATTTTGGAACTGGTCTAAATTGAAAGAGTTTGCAGATGACAATTTTAAACTTGATGAAAATGGCAAAAAGGTCTCAAAAAGGGTAGAAAACACTGTGGGAAAAGGAGAAATTTCTTGTTACGAGCAATTTCTCCTTTTCCCACAGTGTTTTCAAAAGACTTGTACTGCAGACACGTGAAAACCGGGGCTTGTTTGGGAAAGGGTTAAGAATGTATCTAACTTACTGTGTACAATATATTACTCTCCAATATTCCAACGCTTTTCTCTCCTCTCTTCAGCAGTTTAGTGAATCCAAGAGTTTTACAAAGACCGAGGAGGATAACCAGGTAAGTTGTGTGTTGTATGGCATATGTTCACTCACAGATTGTTAGCCAGTGGCTTGTTTAACCCTTTACCAAACAACAAAATTGCAGACTTTTCCAAATTGAAAGCACTTGCAGACGTCAAAATAAATGCGACTCAAAATTTGAATTTGTTTTGGGAAGAGTAGAAAACATTGTTGGAAAAGGAGAAAATGCTGGTTACCAGCATTTTCTCCTTTTCCCACAATGTTTTTGAAAAGTTTTCTTTCTCTTGGTCGTTAAAAGTTGGGATTGTGTGGTAAAGAGTTAAACAATTTCCATATAGCAACCCTTCGTACTTCTTAACCATGGCATTACTCGTCATGCACACTAAATGGCATTATATGTCAATGTGCCATTGATTCATTCATAAATGCTTGGCTGCTTGAATAGCATTATCTTTGTAATTAAAATAGATTGAACTAGACAGTCCTTCGTCTGAACAACCCTGCGGAAAATTATTTAGAAAACATTGTTGGAAAAGAAGAAAATGTTCTTCCATATCAAAGACAAATCTCATTATCTGATATGTCGTCTGCAAATATTTGAAATTTCCTCAAGTCCAAAATATTGTTGTTTGGTAAAGAATTAAAGGGACTTTTTATTTTTCAGAAATTTGTTGCTGAGGTTCTAGCTAATGGCCATTCAGGATCCCAGACTGTGCCAGCGACACAAAGTTTGGCCCAGTCCTATGGAGCCATGGATAGACAGGAACCAGTCTCAAGTCATGTGACCACAGAAACCAGTGACAATTATCAACAACCATCGTATACTCATGATTCTTGATGAGAAAGGGCCAATTCTTGCTGTCACCAAAACCTTTCTGTTTTTACTGCTTTGCCTTGTTATTGTAGTGATTTTTCAAATTTGCCTTTAATGCTTTACTAAACAGTCCCTAGGAAGAGGGCTTTTAAACCATTGTTGTAAAAGGAGAAAATGCTATTTATCAGCTGATAAACAGCATTTTCTCCTCTTTCTACAATGTTTACTTCCCTCTCAAAGGGAAAATCCATCATTTGAAGAAACATTTATTTTGTTGTCTGTAAATGTTTTTGATCCAAATTGAAAGCATATGCAGACTTGAAGTTAAATGTGCCTGAAAGGGTGGAATTTGTGTTTGAAAGGCTAAAAAAAAACATTATTTGGAAAAGAGAAAATGGTCCTTTTCCTATGATGTTTTTAAAAGCCTTTTTTTGCAAAGTTGTTAAAAAACATTTGTTTGCTAAAGAATTAAATACTAAATCTTCATTTTCCAAACATTATGTTGCTTTTTGTTGCCATGTTTCATGTTTCATTGCTGTAATATTGACATAGTTCTTGTCTTAACCCCTTACCACACATTTCTGGGGTTTAACAAGCCCTAGGAAGAAGGCTTTTGAAGACATTATGGAAAACGTAGGAAATGCTGGTAACCAGCATTTTCTCCTTTTTCCCACAATGTTTCCTACAGTTCCAAAGAGAAAGTTCAGTTTACAGGTCATAGTTATTTTGTCATCTGCAAATGCTTTTAATTTGGACAGGTCTAAAACTGTGTTGTTTGCTAAAGAGTTCATAATATAATTATTCTTTTTATTTATTTATTGTGTATTTATAAAAATCAGTGCTTCTGTAATCTTTTGAAAGACTTTGCTTCTGTAAAAGTTAATTTAGATACATAATACTAGTAATTTCTTGTTTACTTTATTGAACCTTGTGACTTTAATAGCCATCATTGACCCACCTCTAGTGCAATAGTTTTGTGTATGTATGTGTGTGTGTTTGTGACCTAAATGTCACATACAATTTCAGTTTTTGACAGTTCACAATCGAGTACAGAGCCAATCACCAAAAATGGAAAAAATCTCCTTTCAGTTTTTGTGTGCACATTTTAAACTGTCATGTTTTCTCAAAATTGACAACAAAACTAGAATGTGAACATTCCTGTTGCGTGCATATTCAATAATCCTTCATTTCAAATACGAATGTTTTCAATTTTAATGCGAAACATAAGAAAAAACAGTTTAATTCAGCTTTCACTCAAGGTGATGTCCCCAAAATAGACACAATGGCTGGCAAACACAATAAATTTTATGAGATTTTTTCAAAATACACATTTTATAAAGGACTTCTAGAAGCACTTTAGATAATGGAACATTCAGTAATTTGTCCTTGGTCATGTGTGTCATGAAAAAATTTATTGCGCTTTGCTTCAATACAGATTAAACTGACAAAACGGAAAGTTATTGCAGCATTGTAGCTTTTAGCTTGGAAAATTCACAATGGACTTGAGATGTTATGGTGCACAATAAATGTCCTAATATGAAAAGAAGCATAGTAAAAGTCTCATTATTGAGGCTATTCCATGAATGAAATGTACATTTTCAGTCGACATGAAAAAGGCTGTTTTTTGCCAGACCAGAACATGTGCATTCATAAACAACTCCCATCGTTTGAGCCACTTTTAATTTGTCGTCTGCAAGTACTTTCAGTTTGGAAGAATCTAAATTTTTATGGTCTGGTATGGAGTTAAATGGGAAAAAAAAAAGAACCTATGTGGTTGTCTGCACTATTTGTTGTCCTGTTATTGTTGTTGTTTTTGTTGTAAATCAGATTTTTATCTTTATTATGAATTGTTGCAAATATATAATTTGTCTATAAGCTTTGAAACTTGTTCAATTTCTAGCGGAATACTCATGCTTTCATTTGGATCAACCCTTTACCTGGCAATCCTGTGCTTTACAACCCTGAGGAATAAGGTTAATGAAACCATTTTTGAATGGAAAGAAGATTATCATGGTTAGTAGGATTTTCTCCTTTTCCAAAAATGTTTTCTAGCCTTTCAAAGACAAATTCTATCATTTCAGTTACATCTAGGTTGTTGTCTGCAATTGCTGCAACTTGGGATTTACCCAACATTGTGTGATCTGGTAAAGATTTGATTTTTTACCACATCATAACATTTTAGACTCATCCAAATTGAAAGCATCTAAAAACAAAAAATCAAAAGCAACCCACAAACTGAGATTCATTTTTGGACAGGTAGAAAGCATTGTGGGTAAATGAGGAAATGCTGGTTACCAGTACTTTCTCCTTTTCAACAATGTTTACAGAAAAACCTTCTAGTTCAGGGTTATTGATACTCTGAGTGTTTGGTAAATGGTAAGTATATAAGTAGTGACTGTATAGGCTAATTGCTGCCCAAACAAAAAGCAAACCAGCTTAAAACTTTAAGGTAAAATTGTTGGAAGTGAACACATGTCGGGTTAGATATTGAACAGTTTTCTTCAGTGGCTTTTCCTTCTTCATACTTTACCTTTTCGAAAATAAAGCTTTATAGATCTAAATAAAAGTTTTTTTTTTTTCTTCTTCTTCTTTTTACCTGTAGTTAGCAGATGAAACTTTCAATATTTTATTAGCTCCGCTGTTTTCAAAGAAATTGTAGAGATATTGTCATAGCTCAGGCTTCATCTGCGTCGTCTGCTTCATCGTGCAAAAACTTTGACATTTTATCATATCTCTGTCATTACTAAAGATATTTACTTCAACCTCAGGCTACTAGTTAACCCTTTCCCACACAATCCCGAATTTTAACAACTCCGAAAAAGAAACCCTTTGAAAACATTGTGGGAAAAGGAGAAAATGCTGGTAACCAGCATTTTCTCCTTTTGCCAAAATGTTTTCTACCCTATCAAAGACAGAATTCATAATCTGAGCTACATATAAATTGTTGTCTGCAATTGCTTTCAATTATGGGTCAGTCTGAAATTTTGTCGTTTGGTAAAGAGTTAGCTATCAAAAGGGGAGCCCGTACAACAGGGGCAGCTAACCATAGAAATACTTTTGACGCAGTTATGCTCCTTTTTGACTTAGAATTATATAAAAGCAACTACATCGAGTATTGGCAGCCACATCTGATGCTCTTGTTACAGTCATATGGTGACAGCTGACTCCTTCATTTTTGTGCTGTGTTACACCAGTTAAGGCTTTGGTTCTAGAGTGATCTGCCTAAGGACACTCCTTAGAAAAACTCGATGCTTGAGGTGAGGACCAAGCGCCAGACCACAGCATTACAAATCCTACACCTTCACTTGGCCTTAACTCTTTACCAAACGACAAAATTTTGGAATTGCTCAAATTGAAAGCATTTGCAGACGACAAATGTTGCTAAAATGATGATTTCTGTCTTTGATAGGGTAGAAAACATTGTGGGAAAAGGAGAAAATGCTGGTTACCAGCATTTTCTCCTTTCCCCACAATGTTTTCAAAAGGCTTCTTTCTCAGGGTCATTAAAACTCGGGATTGTGTGGTAAAGAGTTAAAGGATCCCTGTTACCTCTTTACCAAATGACAAAATTTGTGAATTGCCCAAATTGAAAGGATTTGCAGATGACAAGTTTATTTTTGCTCAAGTAGTGAGATTTGTCCTTGATAGGATAGAAAACATGGAAAAAGGTGAAAATCCTGGTTACCAAAATTTTCTGTATTTCCCACAATGTTTTCAAAGGGCTTCTTCCTTGGTGTTGTTTAACATGGAATTATGTGGTAAATGGCTAAGTCTGTTCCTGTAAATATGTTAAAATAACTCTTTTTCAGACATGAAATATTAGACTGGTCCAAATTGAGAGCATTAGCAGATGGCAAATAGATTTGGATAAAATTATGGACTTTGTATATGAAAGGGTAGAAAACATTGTGGGACAAGAGGAAAATGCTGGATACCAGAATTTTCTTCTTTTCCCACACTGTTTTCCAAAGCGTTCTTGGAATCGTTAAAAAAGGGATTATTTGGTGAAGGGTTAATTTGCACAGTGGAACTAAATCATGATTTCAAGGTACATAAATCATGCTGGACATGAAATGGAATATTTGATATAATGCTGTTTTCAACAGTATTACAGTTCTCTGTTGCAGCCAGTGAACCTTTCCATGCTTGATGTTTCTTTGACCAGTAGTGTACAAAGCCACTGACTGCTTTCAAACTTACAAAAAAAATTGGGTTGAGAATTGAACTTGGAGTTCCTTGGTTACAACCTTGTGTGTGACCCCACCTGATGCACTAGGGCATGGCTGGACACAAGAAAAGAATGGTCAAATATAAACTACTTTTATTTTCTGTGTTAAAACACCATGTACACGAATACAATTTGTTACAGGAACATCATTAGACAAAAAATAATTTGTATCACAAAGAATGAAAGAGCAGTAAGTACCACAACGAAAATGATATTAATACAATTTGTTACAGGAACATCATGAGACAAAAAATAATTTGTATCACAAAGAATGAAAGAGCAGTAAGTACCACAAGGACAAAGAGTTGAAGCAAAATAATCCATTACCAAAGCTTAGCATTAAAAATATGACAAACTTTACAGTACAATATTTCCAGTTACCAAACATGCCAATTTAAGATATACCATAAACTTGGCCCATATTCACCAACTTGACCCATATTCACCAACTTTCCTTTGTAGCATTCTTAGTCCAATTTGCAATTTTCTTTTTCAGTTTAAAAAGTGACATGATTTCTGATTGGCTGAACCAAATAGTTTAGCCAATCAATAACTGTGTTAAATAAACTAAGAATGCTAGACCAAGAATGGTTTGTGAATACGGTCCCTGATATTTATCACAGAACAATTTCTTGTTTTTATTGGAAGAGAAATGAAATAACTTTTTGATAACAAGGAAACAAGGAAAACTATGAAAAAAAGCAATTGCTTGTGACAAGTACAATAACTGCTCATTTTTCAACAATGTTTTGCAAAAGCTGTCTTAACCCTTTACCACACAATCCTGAGCGTTTGAAAACATTGTGAGAAAAGGCTGGTTTCCGCATTTTCTGCTTTTCCTGCAATGTTTTCTACTCTTATCAAGAACAAATTTTGTCATTTTGGCCTCTTTTAATTTGTCGCATGCAAACGCTCTCAATTTGGACCAGTCTAAAATTTTGTTGCTCTGTACAGAATTAAGTGTGCATTAACTCTCTACCAAACGACAAAATTTTAGACTGGTCCAAATTCAAAGCATTTGCAGATGACAAAATAAATGTGACTGAAAAATTGAAATTTATTATGGTAATGCTAGAAAACATTGTGGGAAAAGGAGAAAATGCTGGTTACCAGCATTTTCTCCTTTTCCCTCAATGTTTTCAAAAGGCTTCTTTCACAGTGTCGTTAAAAGTCGGGATTGTGTGGTAAAGGGTTAAAATAGTGACAGGTTTATCTCTGATCAAACAATGCAGTAAAATATTCAAGACAGTGTTTTAATAACTTTCTTCTTGTTCCTTAATACTGGACAGTATAAACATGTCTGATAAAACAAAAGTCAGATGGACGGAGTCTAACAAATATTGCATAGAGACAGCACAGCTTCCACTTACAACAAATACATAGTTTATTGTAACCCACACCTTCAGGGGTTTAACCCTGTCCCAAACAAGCCCTGGTTTTCACGGATTTGCAGTACAAGTCTTTCAAAAACAATGTGGGAAAAGGAGAAATTGCTCATAGCGAGCAATTTCTCCTTTTCCCACAGTGTTTTCTACCCTTTTTGAGAACTTTCTGCCATTTTCATAAAATCTAAAATTGTCGTCTGCAAACTCTTTCAATTTGGACCAGTCCAAAATTTGTTGTTTGGGAAAGGGTTAATGTTTCTCCAAGATGCATTATACGAAGCGAGTCATCACATAATCATGGATCCTTAAAATCCAGTTAGTCTATCAATCGACAGGATCTGGAGGTAGAATGGTCCCTTGACAAAAAAAAAATCTACAAAAAAGTACGAAAAAGTTTCAACCCATGTCAGCCTGCACAGGCTGGTAGGCTGGCAGGCTGACATGGGGTGATACTGTTTGCAGATGCATAAAAGCCCCCTTTTCACAGAGCATGGCTCGCTGTGATTCACTTGGGTACTTATGCCGATGTGTTTCTGCATGACAGATGTTTATCATCTTTTTTTTTTTTTACGAGTCGACATATTTACCGGTAACTCTATCAGACGACAAAATTTTGTACTTGACAAAATTAAAAGTATTTACAGACGACAAATTGAAGGTGGCCCCTATGATGCAATTTGTCCTTGATAGGTTACAAAACATTGTGGGAAAAGGAGAAAATGCTGGTAACCAGCATTTTCTCCTTTTCCCACAATGTTTTCGAAAGTTTTCCTCTTCAAACTTGTTAAAACTCAGGATTGTGTGGTAAAGGGCAAACTTGGACAACCCTGTAGCCATGTGTAATACAAAAAATACCCTTAGATCCGATTGCCCCAAACATTACCATACAAAATGTGTGGTAAAGGGTTAGAAATCTGAAAACTTGTCTAACGGGTTCTTACTCCTCTTTATTTTAAAATTCTTTTCACATATTCACCCCAGTATATTTTACAATCCCTGTGAACAACAGCTTTAAACATGGAGGAAAATGAAGCAAATGCTTGTTACAAAGAGTTGCTCCCTTTTCCAAAACTGTTTTCCATATTCTTACAAAAAAAATCATATCCTCTGAATATTTCTTCCAAATGTCACTTCTACAAGATGACAGTATGCATTGACTCATTTCCGAATGACAAAAAGGGGTAGACTTGTTGAAATGGAAAGCATTTGTAGACGAAAATTTAAATGCGGCTCAAATGATGGAATCTATTTTTGATAGGGTAGAAAATGCTGTGGGAAAAGGTGAAAATGCTGGTTACAAGCTTTTTCCGCCTTTCCCACAATGTTTTCAAAAAACTTCTTTCTCATGGCTGTTAAATCTCAGGATTGTGTGGTAAAGGGTTAACTTTATAGCAGACAACAAAATTTTAGACCTTTCCAAATTAAAAGCATTTGCAGATGACAAATCAAATGTGGCTCAAATGGTGGAATTTATCTATAAAAGGCTAGAAAAATTGTTAGATAGGGAGACAATGCTGGTAACCAGCATTCCACCTATCCCTAAGGATTGGCAGAATCATAATAAAAATATAAAAGTTTCAAACATTTCACAAAACAGTGAATAATTATGTAAGCAATTAACTACCTGTGAAAAATAACCCTTGGAGTGCTAAATTAATGCAAAGGATCTCTTAATTTGGGAAAAACAATCTCAGTATTGCAACTTCAAGACTGTTTTTTTTCCATGATATGTTTACAAAGAACAAGACTTTGTAGATCAAGACAAGACAGCACATTCTGTACCATCTGATCTTGATCTTCACTGTCCACAAAAGCAACATAAATTTTTCTCTGTACTCCAGAGGTTAAATGTTACTTATTCATACAAATCAGCAGTTTTATCAGATTTCTTGAGTTTTATACCCTCTATCTTCATCTGTTGTACATAATCATTAAAATGCAGATTGTTTCACATATTTTGATCATAGTTTTGAGCATTTAAAGTATATTTTTATTCTTTCTATAGAAATAAGCATATTATTGAACAGCAATACCTTTCTGTAATCAGCAGTAAATTTGAAAACAATTCATGAAGAATATGTGTTATAACTTTAAGATGTATGCCTATTTAATCTCTAAGAAATATATCATTTTATCTAATGCTACCAAAACAAATAGCTAAAACTATAGACTAAAGATATGGCAAAATGTATCATACATTAACTCTTTACCAAACAACAAAATGTTAGACTGGTCCAAATTTAAAGCATTTGCAGACGACAAAATAAAACTGATTGAAAAATTGAAATTAGTTTTGGGAACTGTAGAGAACATTGAGGGGAAAAGGAGAAAATGCTGGTTATTAGCATTTTCTCCTTTTTCCACAAGGTTTTCAAAAGGCTTCTTTCACAGAGTCGTTAAAAGTTGGGATTGTGTGGTACAGAGTTAAATAACACTCTCAACATTTACCAAATAATCCCATTATTTGCTGGCCTTAGGTAGGGGGCTGTTGCAAATATTGTGTGAAAAGGAGAAACTGTTGGTTTCCAGCACTTTCTGCTTTTCACACAATATTTTCTATCCTTACAAAGACGATACCATCATGGAAGCAAAAATGAATTTGCTGTCTGCAAATGATTGCAATATGGACGAGGCTAAAATTTTGTAGTCTGGGACAAACAGCATAGTCAATATCCACATCATACTAATGTCTTTGAGATGACAAAAATAGCTTTACAGGGAAACTAAATGTTTTTTATTATAAGTTATCACCAGATGTCAGTTGAACGTATCTTAACCCTTTCCCAAACAAGCCCTGGTTTTCATGTGTCTGCAAAACAAGTCTTTTGAAAACACTGTGGGAAAAGGAGAAATTGCTCGTAACGAGCAATTTCTCCTTTTCCCACAGTGTTTTCTACCCTTTTTGAAACCTTTCTGCCATTTTCATCAAATTTAAAATTGTCGTCTGCAAGCTCTTTCAATTTGGACCAGTCCAAAATTTGTGGTTTGGGAAAGGGTTAAGGATAGATTTTAGACAAATTTCTGGTAGTTGAATCAGAGTCATTATAAGCTGTTGCAAAGTGGTACAGCCATAAAAGACCAAGAGTGTTACCCAAGTGCCAAAGCCCAAATTGAAGGGGAGAAATGTGATGAGATGTGCGGGACATGTGATGTGAGAAATTTCATAAATACACATACCAGTATTTGCTTCAAATTAAAATAACAAGATATAGCCAATACCATAATTATGTGACCAAAATGTTGTCCAGTAAAAGCCCAACCAGGCTGACCATCTCTGACAGCTATGCAAATTTTGAATCTTTCTTTACAATTTATGAAATAATCATCACGTAAAACACACCTTGCCTCACATAAAGTCATCTTCATCAAATTTTTAACAATGCTTAACTCTTTACCACACAATCCTGGGTTTTCACGACCCTGAGAAAGACAGCTTTTGAAAACATTGTGGGAAAAAGAGAAAATGCTGGTTACCAGCATTTTCTCCTTTTCCCACAATGTTTTCTACCCTATCAAGGACAAATTTTGTCATTTGGGCCACTTTTTATTTGTCATCTGCAAATGCTTTCAATTTAGACCAGTCTAAAATTTTGTCAATTTGTAAAGAGTTAACTCAACCAAAGTGAGAGCATTTGTAGAGGACAAATTAAATGTAGTTCAAATGAAGATTTCTGTCTTTGAAAGGGCAGAAAACATTGGTGGAAAAGGAGAAAATGCTGGTTACCAGCATTTTCTCCTTTTCCAACAATGTTTTCATAAAGACTTCCTTTGCCCAGTTGTTAAAACTCTGGATAGTGTGGTAAAAGGTCAAGAAAACATTGTTGGATATCGTTGAAGCTACATGATACGAATATCCTCCATTAAATTTTGTGCTTCTCTACATTTTCTAGAAGTATCTTTTCCCCAAAACGTTTTGAATTTGGAGGGTCCTCTTCTTGTGTAGGAAGAAAAAAAGCTACAAACATAATAAAACTAAACACACAAATAGTTAAGTAAACTAAACAGATTACTAGATCTAACCATGAAAAATATTTTCTACAAAATAAGTAATTGCACTAATAAATGAAAAATCCAAATAAACAACAAAAATGAAAAATGATGAAAACACACTGAAACTCTACATCAGCTCTTTACCTGATTACAAAATTTTGGAATTGTTCAGATTGAAAGCATTTGCAGACGACAAATTGAAAGCTAGAAAGATGGGTTCTAAACATTAGAAAACATGATGGGAGAGGACAAAAATGCTGGAAACCAGCATTCTCATGTTTTCCCGCAATGTTTTCAGAAACCTTTTTACTTCAGGGGTATTAACCCTTTACCACACAATGCCAACTTTGAGAAACCCTGAGAAAGAGCTTTTGAAAACATTGTGGGAAAAGGAGAAAATGCTGGAAACCAGCATTTTCTCCTTTTCCCACAACGTTTTCTACCCTTTCACATACAAATTTAATCGTTTGATCCACATGTAACTTGTTGTCTGAAAATGCTTTTAACTTGGGCTAGTTGGCGTGGTAAACGATTAAAGCATAGGATTTTTTGGTAAATGGTTGAGTCAACATTTATTCAAAGATTGTTCTGAAAAACATGAGCCATGCTCTGTGAAAAGGGGGCTAAATGCATCTGCAAAAAGTATTGACCCACATAAGCCTGCACAGTACATACAGGCTGACCTGTGTCAAAACTTTTTGCTATTTGTCAATTTTCCGTATGTCCAAGGACCAGTCTACCTTACGATTAAGTTGGTTGTAAAAAAATGTGGCTATCATGGATCCAAAATTACACAATGGCTCGACTGGTATAATGCATCATAGAAATACATTAAACCCCCTTTTGCAAGAACATGGCCCATATAATTTTTGCCTTACATCATAGATAAGTAAACAGGCTATCTAGACAAGGCAAAAGGTAAAAACAAAATAAATGCACAAAGTTAATGTTGTGTGACACTTTACTGTCTACAAGTATTGCATAATGATAATAGTGTGTTACGAGGTAAAATTTGCACATTTAGACTTACAGACAGCAGGTATATAACAGCAGTTAACCCTATACCAGATTACAAAATCTTAGACCAGTCCAAACTGAGTTTGTTTGTATCGGAGTTTAAAGCCGTTTTAACAGCTTACCAGTATGTCATATCACTGCAGCCAGTGCACCTATGCATGTGTTTCCTTACATTCTCACACCAGTACTTACACAACTTTCTTTCCACACCACTGACCACTTTTCTCACATACATCTGAGGTGAGAAGCGAAAAATCGCAAGACAGAAAATTGCCTCAACTGGTCCAAATGAAAGCATTTCACAGAAAACTAAATGTAGCCTTACAAGTCAAACTTATTCATTTGGAACTCCAAAGGTTTGAAAACCAATCAGAATCAGACACTTCAGCTCTTTACCACACAAGAAAAATGTAGACGTTTAAATTCAAAGCAATTGCAGATAACAATCTAGATGCGACTCAGATGATGGAATTTGCCTTTGTGAGGATAGAAAACATTTTGGAAAAAGGAGAAAATGCTGGTTACCATCATTTTCTCCTTTTCCCACAACATTTGCAAAAGGCTTCTTCCTCAAACTCATTAAAAGTCAGGATTGTGTGGTAAAAGGTTAACTCTTTACCACACAATCTCGAGTTTTAACGACCCTTAGAAAGAAGCCTTTTAAAAACATTGTGGGAAAAGGAGAAAATGCTGGTGACCAGCATTTTCTCCTTTTCCCACAATATTTTCTACTCTTCCCCAAACAAATTTCAATTTTTCAATCACATTTATTTTGTTGTCTGCAAATGTTTTCAATTTAGACAAGTTTGAAATTTTGTTGTGTGGTAAAGAGTTAAACTTCCTAAAAATCATCATCATCTGTCCTATAAGTTGCTGTTGGATCTGTTGTCTGTTGAACTTCTTCTTCCTCTTCTTCATCATCTCCTTCATCTTCATATATATCATCTTCATAATCATCATCATCATCATCATTATCATTATCTTCATTATCATTTCCATTGTCCCATCTGTTGTCATGGTAACCATTCTGGTGTCCAACATCATCATTCTGCTCCCCAAGGTCACCATCTTCCTCCTCCCCTTCATCCATTTCCTTTATACTTTTCTGATATGTTTTAATTGTCTGTGTGTCCGTGAGATTAGCAGTATTGTTGGCATCAGATTGGATCGTACTATAGAGCTCATCATCTTCTGTACTTTTAAAGTTATACGTATCTGCTGACTGCTCATTGCTCTCCTTTGAAGCCTTGGATTTCAAGGTCGTTTCCATGGTACCATTCATTTCTGCTTCATTGTGTATTTCTGCTTTGACTTCGATAGTGTTAAGATTCTGCGAGTGTAAGTATTCCGAGTTGGTTTCATGAGTTCTGAGATCAGGTTCCTTCATTGTATAACTCGTCTCGTCATTGATATCATAGCGTGGGATATTTAACTGGTTTCGAATGTCATCCGTTATCTGATTCATTCTCACCTATAATAACATTGTACAATGGAAAATTAATTTTCACACCTGAACTTTGAACTCTTTACCACATGACAAAAGTTTAGACCTGTCCAAACGGAAAGCATTTGCAGAAGACAATTTCAGTGTGTCTCAAGTGATACAATTTTTCTTTGATAGGGTAGAAAACATTGTGGGAAAAGGAGAAAATGCTGGTTACCCGCATTTTCTTTTCCTACAATGTTTTCAAAAGGCTTCTTCCTCAGGGTCGTTAAAGGCCGGCATTGTGTGGTAAAGTGTAAACCAAACAATTCCGTGTTTTGTTAACCTTAAGTAACATAGTTTTAAAATAGCTACTCCTTTTCCAACCATGATTCCTGCTGTTGAAAAGCAGTATTGTTCTTCCCTTTAAAGAAACATTTGTCCTTCTGTCACAATAGTTTGGTAGATCTACAAATATTCTGTACAGTCTGTTACTAAATATACTATGAGGCCAACTCTTTAAAAAGCAAAAAACATTTAAACATGTCATAACTGAACAGATAATTGCAGACGATAAATTAGATGTCTCTGAAATGATTGGATTTGTAGAAGGGTAAAAAACATTTAGGGAAAAGAAGAAAATTCTGGTAACCAGCATTGTCTCCTTTTCCAACAAAGTTTTCAAAAGGCTTTTCCTAAGGGTCTTTAACCCTCTACCACACAATCCCTACTTTCAACAACCCTGATAAATAGGGCTTTTGAAAACATTGTGGGAAAAGGAGAAAATGCTGGAAACCAGCATTTTCTCCATTTCAACAATGTTTTCTTCACCAGTTATGAAAGACAAATTTACTTTATTTCAGCCACATCAAATTTTTCCACTGCAAATGTTTTCATTGTGGACAAGACCAAAATTTTGTCCTCTGGTAAAGGGTTAAAATATAGGATTGTTTGGCAAAGAGATAATTAAAGGAAATAATCTGATACAGGTGTGAGTTTACCTCATCAAGTGTTCCCCTGTTTCTTGCTATATGAGTCTTAAACACCTGTCTGACAGCCCTGTACAAAAATAGATATCACATGATGTAACTTCAGCATAGTATGACCCATATAGTGCTTTTCACAACACTAGCTGCTTTTGCAGACAATGAAGATCAAGATCAGGATGCACAAACTGTGCAATCTGATCTTGGATCTACACTGTCTGCTGAAGAGCTGTGATATTGCAACTTTGGGTCGTTTTTCCCTTACTGAAAAGGGCCAAGTTGGTGTTTTCGCCTCTTTATTAACTCTTTACCGAATTTCAGACTGGCTCAAATTGAAAGCAATTGCAGATGGCAATTTATATGTAGCTGAAATGATGATTTGTGTCTTTGATAGGGTAGGAAACATTGTGGGAAAAGGAGAAAATGCTGGTTACCAGCATTTTCTCCTTTTCCCACAATGTCTTCAAAAGGCTTCTTTCTCAGGCTCGTTAAAACCCGGGATTTTGTGGGTAAGGGTTAAGTAAATCTATATCTGTGAAAATTTATTGCATTAGCAGCCAGTCAATATGTTAACGCTACAAAATGACGACATATGATTTGCACACAAATCATATACAGCTTGAATAACTGAATTTGTCCCAGAATAGGTTGAAGACATTGTGGGAAATGAAAGAACATGCTGTGAACTAACATTTTCTCCTTTACCTACAATGTTTTCAAATCACTTCTTCTAGATGGTCTTTAAAACAAGGATGTCCCCGTTTCGGCCAAAGTAAGCCTGCGCAGGCTGACCTTGGTCAATACTTTTTTGCAGATGCATTAAGTCCCCATTTCACAGAGCATGGCTTATTTGCTTGACACATGTGACATAAATGTATCATAAAATATTCACCGATAAAGCACCTTTCACAACTTTAGTTGGCTTTGCTGCCAGCATATATCAAGATCAGACTGCACAAAACATGCTTTCAAAGATGAATTCAATTATTTCAGGTATATTCATTTGTTATCAGGAAGGTCTTTCAAATCAGACAAGTCTAAAATTTTGCTGTCAGGTCAAAAATTAACAAGACACGCTACCATCTTCTGAGAAAAAAGAACCCATTGAATGTTTGTGTAAAAAAAAAATCCCTTTGTTGATGATGTCATTTGTGACATCACTTACAGCAATGTATATTGTGACATCACTTAAAGCAATGTATATTGTGACATCACTTACAGCAATGTATATGACAGCAATGTATCAAAATACATTATATAATCTACCCAACAATGAGGACACATTACCGATCTGTATAAATTCCCCTGTTGATGATGTTATTTGTGACATCACATACTGCTATGTATATTACGGCAATGTATAAAAACACATTGTACATGTATAATTTACCTGACAATGAGGACACATTACCAGTCTGTATAAATCCCTCTGTTGATGATGTCATTTGTGACATCATGTACTGCAATATAGGGTTAATTCAGATTTTTGAGGTCTTGAACATTTGCAGAGACCCTAAAAATGTTTTAACGCCCGAGTGCGGAACACGAGGGCATTTAACTATTTTGAGGGTCTCTGCGAATGTAAACAACCGAAAAAACGTGAATTAATGCTATTATTGCATAAAATAAATGTATTTTAGTAATAATTTGCAATGAAAGCACCAAAAAAAAAATCCATAGAAATGTAAAGAAATGGATTTGAAATGTACCAGACTTATACCGGTCAAAACTGGAATTTGATGATGAAATTTTTGTTATGCGTAGTGAAGGGCCACGGCCCTAGGCCACTGTTTTGATCTCTCGCTGTAATTTACTTCTAATGATATTTAATACATAGTGGACTTTTGTGGGATTAACGTGCACAGTTTTGGATCGATTACAACTTTGATAAATGAGTGGATATGAAATTTCTGTAACTGAAAGACGTCAAAGGGATATATGAAGTGAAGGAATTGCCGACCAAGTTAAAAATGTGTATGAGATGTAGAGTGCATCACGATTGATTTTTTGCTCAGATCTCGATAATACTGAGATATTGTGTAAAACTTCGTTTGTGGTGTATTAAAATCATTAAAGACAACCCACGATAAGGATCTAATAAGGTACAAGTTCCAACAACTTTGTTGGTTGAAGTCTGGAATATATGACAAGAACAAACGTTCAGTGAACATTGTTACAAGGTAGGCTCGGATCGAGAATATTGAAAGTACAAAGCCGGGCGTTAAAGGCACGTGATTTTACTGATTAATACATATTTTCTCCCGTTAACGCCCGGTTTTTCCCCATTAATACATGCTTATAACGGCCCGGAAACATACATTTTTATGCAATAATGTATGTTACAGCAATGTATAAGAACACATTGTACATGTATAATTTACCCAACGATGAGGACACATTACCTGTCTGTGTAAATCCCTCTGTTGATGATGTCATTTGTGACATCACTCATAAACTTCACATAGAGGGATTCTTCATCTCTGAAAACAGAATAAAAACATCTGTGAATGTTTAGTTATAAATGAATGTAGCATGCAATAAAGCTGTCTTTATGACCAACAATATCAACCCTTTACCATACAATCCCCAGTTTTAATGACCCTGAGGAAGAAGGCTTTGGAAACATTGTGGGAATAGGAGAAAACGCTGGTAACCCTGGGAAACAGCATTTTGTCTTTTCCCTACACTGTTTTCTACTCATTCAAAGACAAGTTGCATCTCTTCCGCTACATTTTGTTATCTGCAAATGCCTAAAATTCGGACAGGTACAAATTTTGTCATCTGGTAGAGAATTAACTCTTTACCACACAATCCCAAGTTTTAACAACCTTAAGGAAAAAGGGGACCATGTGAAAGAAAGTTCTGAAAACCTTGTGAGAAAAGGAGAAAATGCTGGTTACCAGCATTTTCTCCTTTTCCCACAAGGTTTTCTACACTATCACACATAAATACCATAATTTCATCGATATTTAATTTGTCGTCTGCAAATGCTTTCAATTTCAATGCGTCTAAAATGTTATCATTTGGTAAAAAGTTATGCCATTTTCTGCTTTCAGTGACAATTGTTTTGGTTCTACATCCCTTCTTAAAGTCATTTTACTCTTTACTACACAACACAATTTTAAAGTTGTCCAAATCAAACGTATTTGCCATGATGAAATTTGCCTTTCAGTATAAACATCTTTGGAATAGGAAAAAAACACTTGTTACCAGTAGTTCCCTTGAGTGGTCAGCAAGCAAATTATAGTGACACAACAAGAGATAATGATAGCACCAGGCCTTATATATCACTTTTGATACAGTTTGAAAACTAACAAACTCATATAGCAGTACCTGACCAATGGCTGTACACAAAATTTTATACAATTGGATGGATGGATGGATGGATGGACGGATGGATGGATGGGTCGGTGGGTGGGTGAGTGGGTGGATGGATGGAGGGAGGGAGGTAGGGATGGATGGAGGGATGGATAGATGGATGGATGGTTGGATGATTTAGTCGAATAATGAATTTCCCAGATGGGTAAATATAATTTGGGTGGATGGTTGAATGAGCTGGTGGGATTATTTACCTAACAGATCAAAAGGAAGCCTACAGCTACAACATAACTATTAAGTGCCGGTTGTATAGCCATAGGGTAATAGAATGTTTTCAAATTTTCAAAATTCAAACTTGTATGCCTAAAATATTTTTGAAGTATAGGCTGTAAGAACTGACCTGGCAGGGTGGAGCTATGTTACAGTTCACTGTAATTTAGATTAAGGTAAGTTAGGTTATGCAGAAATCATCGTGAGTAGCCATAAAGGATAGATAAAGTACTGATAGGATGTACATGTGTTGACAGAAATTTACAATGAATAATTCTGAATTGGCTTGAGGCCACTAAAATGAAAAATAAACTAGAAGACTTATGTCAAAGGTTAGCCATGCCCTGCCAGGTCAATTCTATATACTGCTATGACAATAATAATTGAGCCATGCTCTGGCAAAAGGGGGGTTTAATGCATCTCTGTGATGCATTATACCAAGCAAATCATCATACAATTATGGATCTATAAAATCCATTTTGTTTAACAACTGACTGTATCATAAGGTAGACTGGTCCTATGACATGCAGAATATTGGTAGACTGCAAAAAGTTTCGACCCAGGTCAGCCTGTGTGAACTGAATACTAATAAAAAGAAAGTACGTTCACTCAAATAGCTAATCTTGTTTAATAACATCTGCACATCCAAAACGGGGCATGTGTCATCAATGTTTCAGTTTGACGTTAACACTAACCCTTGGTGCATGAAGAATGCTGAGTGTGTAGATAAAGATCAGAGTGGAAAAAAAATGCAGTTTATTCTTGGATTCAAATCATCTGCTACTTAAATTAAGTATATTTACGTGTATTCTTTACTGAAGGTACATGTAGATTTCAATTATGAAACAGACCAAGTTCTGTTTTGTACAGTTTTGGAAGTTCAGCTCAAAAGGCAACTTATGTTAATTAAATCAGCTTTTGACTTAGCCATATTTAGGTGGATTAGCACCTCTGTCATTTCAAAGGGTATGTAGGTAAACTGTTAACTGATAAGATGTGTGTTTGATTGCCGCTGTAATCCACTCAACCACCCGTTGTCTTCAGTATATCATAAGATAAAACAAACTACCGCCAACGATATTAACAAGTTTGTTAATTGACAGCATACTTTACACTTTTGAAAATCATCAGGCAACCATTTTTCCTTAACTTGCAATTTAAACATTCTCAGACTTCCACCTCTCTGTTGAATGAGACAATCTATAAATATTTCAAAATGCTTGTAATTTTAGTGTAATTTATTATCGAATACGATGTTGAGACAACCTAACAAGCCTTACAAAAAAATTAATCATCTTTAATTCTATTATTTTTAAGCAAAACTGAGGATTATGAGGTGTTTCATTCTTTCTTGCAGAGTTCAAAATTTTGCTGGCACATGTATTACATTGTCCGTAGCCCCTGAAATTCACACTTTTTGTACAAATCCTTGTTTAAATAAGTTCAAGTATTCATGTATTTCTTGCCGAGAATCCATCATCTGCAGAAACATATGAAAAGGAATATTTTTCCGGAATTTAATCAAAAGTAATAGTCATGACAGCATGATTTAAGTAGCCTTTCTGCTATGCTGTATATGTATTTACTGCATTTGTTTGTGAGCCCTTAACGACGGTAACCAAGGAAGTCGGTTTATCTCATCGCCACGGATCCATGTATTGAAAGCATTTGCAGATGATAAATTAATTGTGACTCATAACTTTAAATTTGCTTAGGAAGGGTAGAAAACATTATGGAAAAAAGGAGAAAATGCTGGTTACCAGCATTTCTCAGTTTTCCACAATGTTTCCAAAAGCTATTTTTCTCAAGGTTGTTAAAAGTCACGATTGTGTGGTAAAGGGTGAAAACCATTTTGGTTTGCAAGTTCTTGCAAACCTATCTTGAAACTGGCTCATAAAGGGATCTTTATCTGTAGATGGGTCCTTTACAGTTCATGGTGGTAATAACTCTGTCTGGTATTTAACCTTTTTCAAAATAACCCCTGTTTGCATGACCCTAATGGAGAAAGCTTTTGAAAACATCGTGGGAAAAGGAGACAATGCTGGTAAATCAGTGGTAAACTAGCATTGTCTCCTTTTTCCACAACATGTCCTACCCTTTCAAAAGACAAATCCCATCAGTTGAGCCACATCTGTCATCTGCAAATGCTTTCTATACAGGTAAAACTAAAAGTTTGGTCATCTGGCAAAGCTTATCTGTGCTAATGTAAGCCCATGTAAAACTTGTAACCTCTTGGGTAGGGCCAAATTTGACCCCAAGGCTATCATTGGGACAGTATTGGTAGAAGTCTTCTAAATAAAGCTGCATGCCAAATTTGGTAGCCCTAGGCCTTACTGTTACGAACAAGATTTTTGAAATTTTCATATATATGCATTGTTAAACTTTTTATCCCTAGGGAAGGGCCAGTTTTGACCCCTGGGCTATAATGGAAATAATGTTAGTAGGGGTTCGCTAAGTAGCCCCATGTTTTACATCTAGGAACTAAAAGACTTTTTAAGTTTTCACTGTATGAGCCTATGTAAAACCTGTAACCCCCAGGGCGGGGCCAATTTTTACCCTAGGGCTATAACTTGAAGACTTTTGGTAGAGGTGCATTAGATGAAGCTACATGCCAAATTTTGTAGCTCTTGGCCTTGCTTCGGACATAGATTTTTACAGATTTTCAATAATTTCCCAGTTTGTTGCCATGGCAACTGGTTTTTACTGGAATAAAATTCTTAGAAGAAATTCTGAAGAGGACCACAGCAGGATCATTTCTGTAAAGATTGGTCAAAGCTAGATGGGTAGTTTCAAAGAAGATATTTGAAATAAACACACACATGGACAGACAGACACATGAAGGATAGTAGGCCATAATGTAAGCTTGCTGGCCTTCAACCAGTAGAGCTAAAAACTTAGACTGCACCAAATTGAAAGCAATTGCAGATGACAAATTATATAAGGTTCAAATGATGCAATATGGTGAAGGCTTTAGAAAAACATTGTGGGAAAAGGAGAAAATGCCGGTAACAACTTAATCCTAACCAGCCCTTTCTTCTTTTCCCATGATTATATTGGTAACTAGCATTTTCTCCTTTTCCAACCATTTTTTGTACCATTTCTAAGATAGATGTCATTTAAACCACACATTGTCTTGGAAAAGGTTGAAAACATTTGTGAAAGGGAGAAAGTGCTGGTAGTCATGATTTTCTCCTTTTCCTATGATGTTTCCAAAGGCCTTTTTTTTAAACAAAGGATTGTTGATAAAAGATTAACGTAATGGAATGAGAGAGGGCTATTTTGTCTACCAATACCATGGTTTGGAAAAAATTACGCAGAAGTCAGAATCAGCAGCAAAAAGCTGTGAAATTTGAGACAGGCCAGAAAAGAGTAACAAGCCACACACAGGGATATTCATGAAAGAGATTTATTAGTAAAGTACAGTATCTCTAACACAAAATTAACTAAGGCAAAACTACAGCTAGAAGAATCAAACAAAAAAATAACCTCCAGTCTGTCATTGTTTATACCTTCATTTTTTGTAGTTAACCCTATACCACATAATCCTGAGTTTAAATTCTGTGCAGTCTGATCATCTACACTGTTCACATCAACAATTAAATCTGGGTTCAGCATTTTCTCCTTTTCCCAGCATGTTTTCAAAAGCCCTCAAGCTTAGGGTCGTTCAAACTCAGGATTGTGTGGTTAAGAGTTAAGAACTTAAAAACAGAGGCAGCCCTCCTTAAAGTGAATACCAACAATATTAATTACTCGAAATCCATTCATATAGTCTCAACTCACTGAAAACTACAACAGCTTGTTTGGAAATAAAAGAGGACAAAAAGTTCATTCGTACAAACAAAACTTTCCACAAAATAGTACTTTAAACAAGAGCACCGCATAAAGGTGCCAATGCCCTGCTGGCGGTGATTTTTCAGTGAAAAATCTAAGTAGAGAAGGGGCATAACTGTGTCCAAAACATTTAAGGGTTATCCCCCTTCTGCTATCAGTTTCCCTTGTGATATTTAACAACTTGCCTTAGTTTGAAGTGAATATCTTCAGTTCATACATAGATGTGATAAAACATCAAAATTTTAGTAAAATTTTCTACAACCCAAGCTAAAAATAACTTGAATATTCACATTACTCCAGACAAAACTAGGTAATTCTTTAAGACTTACAGTACTTATATTTTAGAAAAAGCACAGTCTTTTTTAACCTTTTAATTATTTCGTGTCTTTCTGATCAAGAGGAATGTTTTTACAACATAAAATGGCACTTTTAGAAAAATGACCAGTTTATCCTAAACAAAATTAACCCTGATGGTACAAATCACATGAAAGTAGTATGTTAGCACTAATGTCAATTTTATGTGACTCCTCACCTCTGAAACAAATTTTACAGCCAAAGACTTTAAAATCATTCATGTTAATATACCATACCCTTCACTAACAACTCTGAGAAAGCTTTTGAAAACATTGTGGGAAAAGGAGAAAATGCTGGCAGCCAGCATTTTCTCCTTTTCCAACAATGTTTTTCATCATTTCAAGGAAAATCACATTATTCAAATAAACTTGTTTTCTGCAAATGGTTCACTTTGGACAAACCTACCATTCTTTTGTCTGGTAAAGCATTGGGAATACTCCACCTGAATTCAGGTAAAATAGATGAAGACATAAACATGTAAAAATATTGTGGAAATGAATGATTCTTATTCCTGGAAGTTTTACCCTTTACCACAATGTTTTCCAAAGTTGTCAGCTGTTGCCAGACCAAAAAATGATATGTTACTTTATTTACAAAATATTGTCAATTAAGTACATGTTTGTGTCTTATGTTTGCAGAAAATAATAAATTGTTTTTTTATTAAATATTTAAATGTGCTCCTGTGCATAGCTAGACATTGAATGTTGATTGTTTGCTCAAATTTTGGCTTTATGGATGCACTATGCTTGTAAATACATGTGTTATTTACATAAAATTGAAATATTCATTGGAAATCATAAACGATGGAAGCACTTATAATAAGTATTCAGTAAAACAGATGGGTTCCTTTACCTACAATTTATCAACTTGAAATAAATAGGTATATAATAAAACATTTTATACATTCATCCTGTTTAGCTTTTGTACTGTGTGTGAACATCATAAAAGATTTTAAAAAATCTTAAAAAAAAAATCAACCATTACTACAGCCATAATTTTATGTGATAACCCTTTACCAGACTACAAAATTTTAGCATTGTCCAAATTGAAAGCATTTGCAGAGGAAAATTTCAGTGTTGCTCAAATGGTGCAATTTGTCTTTGATAGGGTAGAAAACATTGTGGGAAAAGGAGAAAATGCTGGTTACAGACATATTGAAACGTATCAGCCATGCTCTGGCAAAAGCAGATTTAAGGTATCTCTGTTATGTGTCATACCAAGCAAGTCATCATATAATTAGGGATCCAAGCAAGTCATCATACAATTAGGGATCCAAGCAAGTCATCATACAATTAGGGATCCAAGCAAGTCATCATATAATTAGGGATCCATCAGTCCATTTTGAAATGAAACCTGGGTAGAGTGGTCCTTGGACATGAAGAAAATTTGTTAAAAGCAAAAGATTTATACACAGGTAAGCCTGCACAGACTTCGCAGGCTGACCCATGTCAATACTTTTGCAAATAGTACTACATTAAACCCCCTTCTCATAAAGCATGGCTCATATGTATTTTAGGACAGAGACAGAGGTTCAATTAACCTATATGAAACAATGCCATAATGACTGCAGGGAAAAAGGGTTTTGAAAACACTTTTGGAAAAGGAGAAAATGCAGGTAACTAGCATATACTTCTTTTCAGACTATGTTTTCTACCCTTCCAAAGACAAATTTGTATCATTTCGACATTCAGTTTGTTGTTTGCACATTCATTCTATGTGAAGAAGTCTAAAATCTATTGTCTGGTACAGATTTTAACCCTTAAAGTGCTGGAACCAACTTAACTTGTTTTTGCTGACAGTGTAGATCAAGATCAGACTGCACAGAATGTGCAGTCTGATCTTTGATCTACACTGTTAGCTACTTCATTACATTTTCTGGCTAAAACAACCATAAAATGACAATATTTTGGATGTTTTTCTTCAATGAAAAGGTCCATTTCATAAATTCAGCACTGTGAGGGTTAAACTTAAAATATCAAACAGGTACCTTCAAAACTACACTATATCACAAAGGGGGAAAAAAGCTATAATTTTACACATAAAGCAGGAATAGAAGAAGAATCTAGTTATAAACAACTGAATGTGACAAAGTTGTGGAAGGACAAATAAAGTCTTTACTAACTAAAATGACAAAATGTTTGGCCTGTTCTAATTGAAAGCATTTGCTGAAGACAAATCATATGTACCGTAACTCTTAGGGTAATATTTGTGATTGAAAGGTGAAAAAAAATCGGGAAAGGAAGAAAATCCTGGTTACAAGCATCTGTCATCAAAATATTCTGTGTTTTAATGATACTGATGATAAGGGCTTATGAAAACATTTTGAGGGAAAAGGAGAAAATGCCAGAATTTTCTCAATGTCCCACAATGTTTTCCACCTTTTTGGAGACAAAATACCAATTTTCTGAGCTACATTTAATTCATTGTCTGAAAATACTTTCAACTTGGATGAGTCTAAATTTTTGTCGCAGGGTAAAGAGTTAACTCTTTAACATATGATCCCAAGTTTTAAAGACCCTGAAGAAGAAGGCTTTTGAAAACATTGTGGAAAAAGGAGAAAATGCCGGTAACCAGTATTTTCTCCTTTTCCCAAAATGTTTTCTATCCGATCAAGGAAATAACTCATCACTTGAGCTACATTTACTTTGTCATCTGTAAATGCTTTCAATTTGGCTGAGTCTAAATTTTTGATGCAAGGTAAAGAGTTAACCCTTTACCACACAATCCCGACTTTTAACGACCCTGAAAAAGAAGCCTTTTGAAAACATTGTGGGAAAAGGAGAAAATGCTGGTAACCAGCATTTTCTCCTTTTCCCACAATGTTTTCTACCCTTTCCAAAACAAATTTCAATTTTCAATCACATTTATTTTGTCGTCTGCAAATGCTTTCAATTTGGACTAGTCTAAAATTTTGTTGTTTGGTAAAGAGTTAAACATTTCCATGCTAATGATTTATAAAATACCTGTCATATCATAAAATACATGTCATATAAACAAAACAAGGTTAACAACAGGGAAAAGAAGACAGTTACATGTGATGCTGGTTCAGAGAAGGGTTATATCAGGGCAATAACTTTTGACCACTTAATCCCGCATTAACAGTTTAACGAATGCTGGTAACCAGCGTTTTCTCCTTTTCCCACAGTGTTTTCTCCCTATTCAAGGACATATACTATTATCTGAAAAAGCATTTGAATTCTCTCTGTAAATTCCTTCGATATGGAACAGTCTAGAATTTTTCCATGTGGTAAAGGATTACTGGTTATTGCAATTATTTTGTATGTGTTGAGATGTTTCCTAAAGAAGACTGATTTTCATTTAAAATTTTCTCAAGCTTAGCTCAATAAAACTTGAATATTCTGACTAAAGAGTCCTGTAAGAAAAACAAGAGCACTGCAATGGCCCTGTATTGCTCCACTGGCAAATAAAGCAAAAGATTTCCATGCACTGTGACAATAATCAAATATAATTCTTTCAACAATTCAACTTTTTTTATGACAGAAAAAAAGATTCTAATGGCTTAAACATCTGCTGATTCTTGTTCATCACACTTTGAATAATAATAATTATGTGATGCCTTCCTGACAAAAAGAATACTGGATAAGACTATGGAAGCATCATTTTTGCCATATATTGATTAGATCTAACAAAATATTGATAAGTTCTGACTGACAACTTTTGACAAAAAGATTTTCAAAGACTGCATATTTAGCTAGATATAATGACAATAACAATGTTAATGCTGGCCTACTTTTCTTTTATGTTTGCATCCCATTGGGCCAGTAGAGCTAACAACCTGAATTCCTTCTCTGAACCTCTGAATGTGAAATAGGTACAAAACAGTGTGAAAAGAGAGGGTAATGACAGTAAAAGAATCAGTACTCACTCTTTTGACATCGTCTGACTTGTAGCAAGATGGGGTCTGTTAAGGGGTGATAAAATACAGGGGATGAGTACACAAACATGCAATTCATATACTTATATGAGCTGTGCTCTGTTAAAAGGGGGCTTGATACATCTGCACAAAGTATCGACCCATGTCAGCCTGCACAGTCCGCACAGGCTGACCTTGGTCGATATTTTTTGCCATTGGTCAACTTTCTGCATGTCCAAGGACCAGTGTTCCTCATGATTCAGTCAGTTGTAATACAAAATGGATTTTATGGATCCATAATTATGTGATGACTTGCTTTGTATAAGGCATCACGGAGGTATATTAACTCCTTACCACATAATCCTGAGTTTTTACCACCCTGTGAAGAAGCCTTTTGAAAACATTGTGGGAAAAGGAGAAAATGCTCATAACCAGCATTTTCTCCTTTTCCCACAATTTTTTCTATCCTTCCCAAAACAAGATCACGATTTTCAATCACATTCATTTTGTCATCTGCAAATGCTTTCAATTTGGACCAGTCTAATATTTCGTCGTTACGTAAAGAGTTAAACCACCTTTTCACAGAGCATGGTTCAATTATATATATCTGCTGAAAAACCCTGGGTCAATAAGACATTCACTATAATAGAATGATAAATAACTAAAATGTATGACAATAGCAATATGCAATATTCATCCCTGAAAAAAAAATGTTCAATTTCCAATCCTCTGGATTAACCTTTTACTAGGACAATTCTGAGATTTAGTGACCCTGAGGAAGAAGGCTTTTGAAAAAATCATGGAAAAAGGAGAAATGCTGGTAACTAGCATTTTCTCCTTTTCCCACAATGTTTGCTACCCTTTCAAAGACAAATCTGATTGTTAAGGTCATTTAAAATGGAATGTATAAGACCCTGATTTTTATGACAAGGAATGCAAAAATCCATAACTGTATCTCAAGAATTACAGTTCATGATGTATTAAAACGCAAGTCTAAATGTACATGTCTATTGAAATTTACATGAAACCTATTCACTTCTTCAACAGGTGTGTTCATTACGGACAAAAGATAGTTCTAAGAAACTAGCACTTAATGGTTTTGTTTTGAATCTATAAATGATAAAGTTTGCATCTTTGTCAAATTCATAATAGCTGTATTACACTGAGAAGTTATGTGTTTAAATATTCACAAAAAAAACATGTTAACCCCAAAACTAGTATTTGAGCCATGCTCTGGAAAAAGGGGGCTTAATGCATCTCCGTCATGTATGGTTCCTATCAAGCCATCGCATAATCATGATAGCCACTTTTTTTAACAACCATCCTAAGACATGAGGTAGAATGGTTCTTGGACATACAGAAAACTGACCAATAACACAAAGTTTCCGCTCAGGTCAGCCATTAACCCCCTTATCACTGGGGCATGGCTCATTTGTTTCATTTTCTTTCCCTTTTTCTAATAACATCATCAGCAATTGCAATACTTTGTTGTTAAAACTGCAACTACAGGTATATAATGAAAGGAAGATTATGCTGTAGTAATTTTCCTGTTGCTTGTATTTGCCTCTCACTGGTTTGGAAAATTGTAACCCTAACTGCAAAGTATCGAATTTTCCTGCGCAACTTGAAGCAAAGACAAGCACCAGAAAAATTAATATTCTAACAGCATAATATTCTTTATCATATACCTGAATTTTTTCCTGCTCAAATACAAACGTCGCACATGGATAAAATAACACACGACGGAAAAAAAATCTGTTTCTACAAACTGTGAAATAGGGTTATAAATATGGTATTGATGAAATACCTCCCGTGCAGAAAACATACATGTACATATTGACTTGCGATTTGAATAGTCAAATTTATGCTATGATATTTATCCACCAGTCATAAAAATGACGTTACTGGCTACTACACCATTGTTTATTTTCTTCACTAATTTACAAATCAAATTTCAAGAAGTGCAAAATTTTGTCATTGAAAGTTGTAGGTACCGTATGTAATAAGAGGAATATTATGTTGTAGAAACTTTCCTGATGCTTGTTTTTACTTCTTGCTGCCAAACAAAATTTTGACATCTCGCTCGACCTTCAGTCTTGTGTGATATCAAATTTTCTCACACTGTTCCAATTAAATACAAGCACCAGAAAAGTTACTACAAATGTATTTATCTTTTTCATGCAAGATACAGACTACTATAATACATACATGCATATAGAAATGCACAGAAATAGATTAATAGGTTAATTAGCACTCAAGTTTTGCTTTTAGCACACCTTTTTTGTTTACATATTACCTGCTATAGACAAGATTTCTCCCCTTGTAGCAGACTATTTTTAAAAACATGGTGGTAAACGTGAAATTGCTTGTGATAAGTAATTTCTCTTTTTACCACAATATTTCCACTTGTATCAGTTGAAAGAACCTTAAAACTTCACCACACAATCCCTGTTTTTTATTAACCCTGTGGTAGAAGGCTTTTGAAAACATTGTGGGAAAAGGAGAATATTCTGATAACAAGCATTTTCTCTTTTTCCAACAATATTTTTTACTCTTTATGATAAAGATCTCATCATTTGAGCAACATCTAATTTGTCATCTACAAATGGTTTCAACTTGGGCCAGTCTAAAATGCTGTCAATTGGTAAAGAGTTAAATCATATTATTCATCCATATTTAACTTTTTACAAAATGACAAAAATTTAGACATCTCCACATTTTTCATAAAAATTCAAAGCATTTGCAGATGACAAGTTAACTGTTGCTTTATTGCTGCAGATTGTTTTCAAAAGGGTAAAAAACAATGTAGGAAAAAGGAGAAAATGCTAGCAACCAGCATTTTCTCCTTTTCCCACAATGTTTTCAAAAGCCTTCTTCTTGAGAGTTATTAGAAGTCAGAATTGTGTAGGAAAGAGTTAACATTTTCTTTTGAGAAATTGTCTGCTGCAAGTTTAGTTCAAGAGATCACAAGTTATAGACAATACTTGGTATGTTATGCCAATGACATAAAGAAAACCTTATAAGCCTCCACCATTGCTAGAAAAAGAACAAAAGATGGACAAATTTTAAAGCTCTTATACAGTAAAGAGAGAAGAATAAAATACTAACGGATTACTATATGCTACATGTTTACGCATTTAACCCTTTACCACACAATCCTGAGTTTTAACGACCCAGACAGAGAATGCTTTTAAAAACATTGTGTGAAAAGGAGAAAATGCTGATTAGCAGCATTTTCTCCTTTTCACACAAGTTTGTCTACCCTATCAGAGAATTTTAACTCATTTTTACCATCACCAAATCTGCTGTCTGCAGATGTTTTGAATTTGGAAGAGTCTGGAATTTGTCGTTATGGAAAGGATTAACTAAACAAGAGGGCCATGATGGCCCTGTATCGCTCCACTGGCTTATAAATATAAACCACGAAGAAAAGTCTTCACTATATAAGCCCTTATAAAACTTTGACCTCATGGCTACAGTCTGACTAAATGGGGAATATTGTATTAGAAGAATAACATGCCAAATGTGGGAGTTCTTGGCCTTATGGCTGGTAACAAGATGGTTTCTGAACTTTTCACTCCATAAACCCATGTAAAACTTGTGATCCCTGGTGCAGGGCCAAACTTGATCCTAGAGCTGTAACTTGGGCCCTCTTTGTAACTGTCCACTAAATAATGCTATAATTATATGCAAAATTTGGTAGCCTAAGCCTTATGGCTATGTACACCAAGATTTAAAAGTTTTCCCTATGTAAGCCTATGTAAATCTTGTGAACCCCCCCCCCTCCAAGTATGAGGCCAAACTGACCCCAGGACTATACTTTGGACACTTTTGGTAGACTCCAACTAGATCAAGCTAAATGCCAAATTTGGTAGCTCTAGGCCTTATGGTTTCAGACAAGAAGATATTTAAAGTTTTCTCTATATAAGCCTATGTATAAAACTTGTGACCCCTGGGGAAGAGCCAATTTTGACCCCAGGGCTATAATTTCAAGACACATGATAGAGGTCTACTACATAAAGCTACATGCCAAATTTGGTAGCCCTATGCCTTATGGTTTCAGACAAGAAGATTTTTAAAGTTTTCTCTATATAAGCCTATGTAAAACTTGTGACCCCTGGGGAAGAGCCAATTTTGACCCCAGGGCTATAATTTCAAGAAACATGATAGAGGTCTACTACATAAAGCTACATGCCAAATTTGGTAGCCCTATGCCTTATGGTTTCAGACAAGAAGATTTTTAAAGTTTTCTCTATATAAGCCTATGTAAAACTTGTGACCCCTGGGGCAGAGCCAATTTTGACCCCAGGGCTATAATTTGAAGAAACTTGATAGAGGTCTACTACATAAAGCTACATGCCAAATTTGGTAGCCCTATGCCTTATGGTTTCAGACAAGAAGATTTTTAAAGATTTCCAATATTTTTCAGTTTTGTTGCCATGGCAACCAGAGTTTTTGAAGGAATCAAATTCTTTCAAGAAATTCTGAAGAGGACCATGTCAGGATCATTTCTGTGAAGTTTTGTGAAAATCGGATGGGTAGTTTCAGAGAAGAAGATGTTTGAAATAAAAGTTAACGGACGGACGGACGGACGACCGGATGGACGGACGGACGCACGACGGACACCGGGCCATGACATAAGCCCGCTGGCCTTCGGCCAGTGGAGCTAAAAATGATATTCATTCAAATTCATTCAAATCTATACACCATCACCCCCAAAAAAGATAAGGCAATCACCATTAAAATTAAGTTAAACCCTTTACCAGACCACAAAATTTTAGCCAATCCAAACTGGAAGAATTTGCAGGCAACACATAAAATGTTACTTAAAACATGAAATTTGTCTTTTAAAGGATAGAAAATATTGTACGGAAAGAGAAAATGCTGGTTACAAGCATTTTCTCCTTTTCCCACAATGTTTTCGAAAGGCTTCTTACTTAGGGACATTAAAACTGTTTCATAAAGGGTTAAGATTAACTGTAATGGTAAAATCTTGGTTGAAAATAGAACAGTTTCATTACTCTTTACTGCATGACAAATTTCAAACTTGTCCATATTAAAAGCATTTGCACGCGACATGTTAAATGTGGCTTAACTCATTACCACACAATCCTGACTTTCAATGACCCTGAGAAAGACGCCATTTGAAAACACTGTGGGAAAAGGAGAAAATGCTGGTAACCAGCATTTTCTCCTTTTCCCACAATGTTTTCTACCCTTTCCAAAACAAACTTCAATTTTTTGGTAACATTTATTTTGTCATCTGTAAATGCTTTTAATTTGGACCAGTCTAAAATTTTGTCGTTTGGTAAAGGGTTAACCCTTTACCACACGGTAAAATTTCAGGCTTGTCCAACTTAGAGTTATTCAAAGATGACAGTTCAATTGATTTTCAAATGCTAGCATTTGTCCTGGAAGCCTTTGAAGCCCTGTCCAAACTAGAAGAATTTGCAGACGACAAATAAATTGTTACTTAAAGCATGAAACGTGTCTTTTAAAGGTTAAAAAATATTGTGAGAAAGGAGAACATGTTAGTTACCAGCATTTTCTCCTTCTCCCACAATATTTCAAAAGGCTTCTTCTTCTGGGTCATTAAAACTCAGAATCGTGTAGTAAAGGGTTAGATGATGGGATCTGTCTTTTCAAGAGTACACAACCCTTATAGAAACAAGGAAAATGCTGGTTTCCACGGTTTTCTCTTTTTGAATTGGCCATACTGAAAGAATTTGCAGACAACAAATTAAATCTAGCTCAAATGAAAGAATTTGTCACTGATCGGGGAGAAACTTTGCGGGAAAAGGAGAAAATGCTGGTAATCAGCATTTTCTCCTTTTCCCACAATGTTTTTCTTTACTTTTTTTGAGACAGATTTCATCATTTAGGCACCTTTTTGATTTGTTGTATGCAAATGATTTAACCCTTTACCACACAATCACGAGTTTTAATGACCCCGAGGAAGGGTCTTTTGAAAACAGTGTGGGAAAAGGACAAAATGCTTTTAACCAGCATTTTCTCCTTTTCCCACAATGTTATCTACGAAATTAATGCTTTCAATATGGACAAGTCCAAAATTTTGTCATTGGGTAAAAGAGTTAAACTCGGAAAGGTCCTAAATTTTTGTCATGTGGTAGAGTTGATAAATGTTTACCTTGTTTTAGTACTACCCAGTGTCCCGTAAGTCAGGGACATTTCACCAGTTTTTCCATAATCTATGGTCGTGTCATATTCATCGTCTTCATGGAGTGTTGTAGATTTCAAAGTCTCGTTATTAGCTCTCACTTGAGCTTTCGAAGCCTGTTCTTTTATCCACTTCAAGTGATCTGTATCCATAGAAATGTCTAATTTTGGAACATCGGGATTCTTTTGATCGTTTGAAAAATCTCGGCTATGAAGTGTCTCAAACATAAGCGAATTCATCGTAACTGGACCCTCTCTAGTCCGCTCCAACCCGCGTCGTGGACGTGGCTGGGGTACAGGTTTAGCTGATACATGCTCTTGAGAAACTTTCTCATCACCGGAAGGTTGTGCTGGGGCTGGATTCTGCTGACCTTTACTCTCCCCTTTCGGTGGGGGTTTATTGTAGTATTTATACTGACTCAGTCTGGATTTCCTGTCAGTTTTCAGAGTTCTAGGAGTAAATGGCTTCTCTTCTGTGAAAACATGGCTTCTTTTCTCCAATAAGTCACCATCATATGTGGACTTCTTACCTTGTACCTGTACCATAGTTCTGGATATATTACTGCCCACGGACCTGTGAGACCTTGCTGACGAGGGGCGTTGTCTAGCAGGTGGTCTTTGATGTGCATATGCATCATATTCCCCTCCCACATCCTGAGGTCTCCTTAAGGTTGTTCTCATTATCGTGTTTACAAGGGCTTCCTCTTCGTCATCTGGTTCTCCCTAAATATGTAAATTCAGAGACAGATAAAGGATGCAGTTCATAGACTGTAGTTCAAAGACTTTAGTGTTTACAAGACAACAAAATTCCAGACCAAAGTATTTTCATACAAAGTATTAATCCCTGAAGTGTTGTAAAAACCCAAAAGACTTTTTGAACCTGAGCAAAATACCTAAATCCTTGCAATTTCAAAGTAGCTTTTGTACAGAGAGTCTCAGCAAAGTAGGCAGCGTAGATCAAATATCACACTGCATGTTATGTGCAGTCAGATCTTGATCTACACTGCCCACAAAGACAACTAAAGTTGTGAAAGGCAATTTAAGGCTTAATGTAGCTCAATTGAAGGGATTTGTTGTTGAGAAGCTGGAAAACTTTGTGTGAAAAGGAGAATTCCTCCATGTGGTGTCCGTAGTTGTGAGGTGAAGCTTTGGCCTCATAACAAGGTTTGATTCCCAGGAGTGGGTGTCATCTTTTGGACTGTTCATTGGCCCACACATTTGGCCTGAGTACTGGTGTAGTTTCCAGGAAGCAGAAGTGAGAGAGATTAGTATAAGATGCAAGAACTTGTGTCTCAATCAATGTAAAATAACTAATTATGTTTAAACTATCATTTGGATCACATACAATATTTTGTCACCAAATACTTTCAATTTGGGTGAGTCTAACGCTATTTGGCTTGGTAAAGATTGAATTGTGTGTCATTCTGAATACCCTATTATCTCTTTTTAATGCTTCCGGGGGTTTTACATTTTTTGAAAGGGTGGGGGGGTGATTAATAGAGGACATGGAATTTTCAGAGGATGGCGGTAACATTACCATCAGTATCTTAGTCAGTGTGGACCTCAAAGCGGTCGCCACTGGAGAAACCCCCGTGTCTCATGCAGAATATTGATTTTTACACCAGATCATGATTCACTTGGACATTAAATAGCATTCATGATTCATATTGGATACCCGTCTTTGATTCTTCCACTGTCTTAAAGTTTAATTAGGTTACTTGACAATTTTGTGTAGCCAGAAGCTTACAATGCTATAAAAAGTGTATATATATATATATATATATATGTATATATTCACAGAGTCAGGTGGTAATGACATCAATTTGTGAACTACTTAAAATTATGTCGATGTCGTAAGTTTAGTCCAGCTGATTTATTTCAATTTTATTGATGGATTGGCCATCTGGAAAGCTTACTTTTTGTCAGAAAAATGCTGGGGAAGTGTTAATTAGAGGAAGAGTGTTAATAAGGGACATATTTTTAAGCACTCTAGATTAAACGTTTTTCCTTGTATTGGGAGTTTGCAGAGTGAAAAAAAAAAATGTGTTGTTTTCTCCCAACCTGGCAATTTTCTTAATAAACAGAATCATGTCACTTATTTTTAAGGGATTCTTTTCCTTTTTAACAGTTATTTTAAGTAAGACAGGAGCATTATGATAATCTTGGGGGTCCTATTTCTTTGATTTAATTTCTTCAAAATATGTGGGAATGTTTTTTGACTGTTTGTCTCTTTAAAATTTATGTATCTTTTCAATGACCTTGATGAACACTAGATTCTTCTTCATGTTTTTGAAGTTTTTGATAGTTCCTGTATTTATGAATGGGTAATCACCTCCCTTTTTCTTAAGACCTACTCCATTTTTACTACAGCTGAAATACAGCCATTCAAAACTAAGTATAATATTTTGCATCAATTGCCATGTGTTTGTTAGTAAGTGGGAATAAAGTTGAAAGTCTGGGTGGTTCAAGTTTACAGGCAAACAGAGTTTCTGAGGGTTGACTCATGGATGCTGTTGATGACAATTGTTCTACATTTAAACCCCAGCTTGATAGAATGTCTAATATCCACTTGGGAAGAGCTAACTGTTGCATCATGATGCTAACATTCACCTTCGACTTGACTTGTCTCATCACTGTTCTTAAAACCGAGCTCTGCGAAGAGTTTAGAACCCGTTGGTTTGACTTTCTTTTGCTAATATTTGCTGTTATGGCTCATTTTGTAGTTCAGTTGCTACAGAATGAATTTTCCATGAATATGTGTACTTGGTGTTAAGAATACTCACAAATCACAAATTTTGGCTATACAATGGATACTGCCAAAACACATGTATTGGATGCCGGCCTCTATTCCATATAGACTTAAACTTGATAATCAAATGCTTGGACCAGTTTACCGAAATAAACTGCTGACAGACATCGCAGTTTTGTATTTTTTCTACTTTTGGAAACTCCCCTCTTTTTGACCAATGTAGTCACCCATATTTGGATTGTTATATTTTCAGAACAATTTGCCAGGGGAAGTCCACAATTCCATTTTCATTCCATCACAGAGTCACAAATTTTGGAAAATCAAAATCCTGTCCTTGATTTGAAATAGGTCTGTTATGCAGTGAGTAAATGTTTATTTTGTTTTGGGAATTTTCATGTGCAATTTTGGGAAAAAATGGTAACTTTTTCGGATTGGGAACGGGTCTGTTTTACGGACCTGTTCAAAGAAGGAAAAAAAACAAAAACGCTGAGATCTGCATTTGGACAAACAAACAACAACATGTTTCCACTGACAGTGACGGTGAGTACTTACCCAGAGGTTTTCATCGTACACATCATCTTGATAGTAACCAATCGCTGTGTGAGGTCTGGAACGTAGACCAGTGGCACTTGATGGTCGTTGTCCTGTCTTCTTAACATGTTCCTGAGTTTTACGGTCTCTTGCTGTAATGATATGATGACAGTCATTTACAAGAGGAGTAAACTGTAGACACTACAATACTGAAAGCATTAGCAGACAACACATCAACTCTTTACCAAACGACAAAATTCTAGACTTGACCAACTTGAAAGCATTTGCAGACGACAAATTAAATGTTGCTAAAAAGATGATTCCTGACTTTGATAAGATAGAAAACATTGTGGGAAAACAAGAAAATGCTGGTTACCAGCATTTTCTCCTTTTCTCACAATGTTTTCAAAAGTCTTCTATTTCAGGGTCGTTAAAAGTCAAGACTGTGTAGTAAAGGGTCAATCCTTTCCCAAACAACAAGTTTTAGACTCTTCCAAATTGAGAGTATCTGCAGGTGACAACAGACCTGTCGTCTAAAACTTCCGCTTTCCTCATGTCTCATCAAGGTGCACACATTTGTGAAATATTTTTACAATCAGACAACGGTTACAAAAGATATAGGGCAGACACAAAATTGCTAATGAGCATACAGACAAACAGATCAGAAGGGGCGTAACGCAATACATCCTTTAACTCTTTACCACACAATCACGAGTTTTAACGACCCTGAGAAAGAAGCCTTTGGAAAACATTGAAGAAAAGGAGAAAATGCTGGTAACCAGCATTTTCTCCTTTTCCCACAATGTTTTCTACCCTATCAAAAACAAATTCTATCATTTGACCCACATTTCAATTGTCATCTGCAAATGCTTTCAATTTGGACACATCTACATATTTGTCATGTGGTAAAGAGTTAAAGCATATACATGTATATACACGAAAAGAATTAAATACCTTTCTGGCTCTGACTGATAGATCTAGGAGGCTTGTTGTCTATGGCAGCTGGAATAGAAAATTATTAATTACTTACAAAAGAAGTTCTGCTTAACTCTTTACCACATATTCCAGACTTTTAATGACAACCTTTTAAAAACATTGTGGGAAAAGTGAAAGTACTGGTAACCAGCATTTTCTCCTTTTCCAACAATGTTTTCTACTCTTCCAAAACCAAATTTCAAATTTTAAGTCACATTAATTTTGTTGTCTGAAAATGCTTTCAATTTGGACTTACCTGAAATTTTGTTGTTTGGTAAAGAGTTAAGGACATAACTCAGAGTTGTACATTTTATTTTGCTGACAGTGTGTACCAAAATTAGACTGCACAGAATATATTTTCTGCAGTCTGATTACTGTCTTATTGGCACAACTGTTGTTCCAGTCAAAACATGACCAACATAATAGACAGTAAAGCTACAATTAGACTACAAATTTCATGCAGCCCATTCTTGATCTTAACTTCAGCAACAACATCTAAGTTGCTCTCCTTCAAATCTAAAGTTAAATGTTAAAAAAAAATCAGGTGTCTCCTTTTGTGTTTACATTTTCTACAAAATACATTGTAAAAGATACATCATGACTTATGTCTATAAACCCTTTACCACACAACAGAATTTTAAAGTTCTCCAAACCAAAAGCAGTTGCAGACAACAAATCAAATGTGGCTCAAAGTTGTCTTTGATAGGATAGGAAACATTGTGAGAAAAGGAAAAAATGCTAGTTACCAGTATTTTCTATTTTTCCCCACAATATTTTCAGATGGCTTTTTACTCAGGGTTGTTCAAAGTTGGGATTGTGTGGTAAAGGGTTAAACAAGTAAAACTCTCAAAAGCAGCTACACAGATTTTCATTTTGAACCCATTACTTAACAGGCTAACTTTAGACAGTCTTATGTCAGCTATAAATCATACAAAGGATAAAGAACTGAAGTAAAGAAAAATAATTTTTCAAATGCATGAAAAAAAATTGTTGGAAAAGAAGTAATTGATATTACAAGCCATGGCTCCTCATCCCACTGTTCTGGTAAGCTGCTTCCCTCAGTAAGATGAAGTTTATATTTGTACAGCAGTAAGTTAACTTTTTACCACACAATCATGTTATTCTACAATCCTGAAGCTTATAATGAAAACACTGTGAAAAAAGGAGAAAATGCCGACAACCTGGATTTTCTTCTATTCCAATAAAGCTTTTAAACCTTTTGCAGATGATTCCCAAATTTTGACCCACAATCAACTAGTCAAATACTTACAATCTGGACAAATCTAAAATTCTGTTGTTTGGTAAAAAAAAAAGATTAATATGCTTCTTCACTGACCTTATTCTGCAACTTTTATCGATATTTTGGCTTTAGTCCCTTGTGGAGAATTTACTAATAGACTCTTCAAGTGTGTAAAAGTAAAGGATTCTCGATACTTACATTTGGCTTTTGTTATTTTACTGTAATGGTTGTTCATGTGATCTAGAACAAGGTATTGAGTTGTTAGTTTGGCAGAAGTGGGTGCAAGAGCTGAAATCAAACAAAAATCAACCTTTAGCGTTCATTCTTTACCACACGACAAAATTTCAGACCTTTCCAAATTGAAAGCATTTGCAGACGACAAACTAAATATGAGTCAAATAATGCTTTTTGTCTCTGATGGGGTAGAAAACAAGTGTTTGAGAAGGAAGAAAATTCTAGTTATCGGCATTTTCTCCTTTTCCCACCATGTTTTCAAAAGCCTTTTTCCTAGGGTGGTTTGACTCTGAATTATGTGGTGAAGGGTTAAAAAGGTTTCAATATCCGTGTTCTTTTTATCTAACATTCTAAATTCTTTACATTGCTTGTTAACCCTTTCCCAAACAAGCCCTGGTTTTCACGTGTCTGCAGTACAAGTCTTTTGAAAACACTGTGGGAAAAGGAGAAATTGCTCGTAACGAGCAATTTCTCCTTTTCCCACAATGTTTTCTACCCTTTTTGAAAACTTTCTGCCATTTTCATCAAATTTAAAATTGTCGTCTGCAAACTGTTTCAATTTGGACCAGTCCAAAATTTGTCGTTTGGGAAAGGGTTAATTTCTTTTCAGATTTATCAGAAATTAATGACAACTTACAGACAGACACTACGGTTAAAAAATGGGAACACTTCTCTGTTTATTAACATCAAAGGTGTAGCATCCATAACGCAGAATACACGAGTGTGAGAAGTAGAAAAAATGGGAACAGGCAAAACATTCTTTCTTCAATATACTGTATAGAACAATTCCATCTTCATGAATAACCCAAAAACTGCTAAAAAAGAAAGAAAATTTCCAACCAATAGTCAAATATTACAATTTCATCTCTTTTTCTTTTCCATACTGTGTGATGCTTTGCAGCCTAGGGGTGAAAATGTACTCTCGATTTGCAGTGTGTAATGATTCTAAAACTCTGGTTATGCATATCTAGAAAGTCTTTCTTACACGCTTTGAAAAAAGATTATTCAATAGAATACTTTATTTGCCATAAATGTACACATAAGTACAAAAGCAAGATGACAAGCTAATTAAACAATTCATCTGAATCAGGTAAAAGTTTTTCATCAATTACTCACGACCACTCTTGACACCGAGTTGTCCACGCATGTTTGAGGTTGACTTCATCTTGGTATGCTCATTCACACCTATAATTAAACATAGAACTATGCAGAATAAAACATGAACAAAACATTTATAAAACCTTTTACCATACAATCCTTTGACGAACTTGAATAAGAAGGCTTTTGAAACATTGTCTAGAATGAAGACCAGCATTTTTCTTCTTGTGCCACATTGTTTTCTAACTTTTCTAAGACAAATCCAATCATTTGAGCAACATATGATATACTGTCTGTAAATGCTCTCAATATTTGAACTGGAAATGAACAATTTGTAATACACACTTTCAATCAGTCTAGCGTCATATTATGCAAAACCTTGCGGGATACTCAAAATACTTAAACTTTTGAGCATTTTCATGCCACTTAGATAAGCATATCTAAGAGTCTCTGAAATTTGACTGAGCATTACAGTTGCTGTGATATTTAATCAAAATATTTCTAATCATTTCACCAGTCATACTTCTACCTTCTCTCTGCATATCTGTAGCCAAACCTTTCTTATTGATTAAAAAAAGCCAAGAATATAGCAATCTTTTAGAAGTATTCATATCAATTTTTTTTTTAATACATACAACATTTGTAACTGAACTTTATTTGACAAGATAAAATGAACATCAGTGTAAATCAGCAACATATTATCGCTGTGGACCAATATATACACCCTGTATTTCAAGCCGAACATAGAGTTAGGAATAAGAATTATAGGTTCAAAACCTGACAAACTTTTATATGGATTGATAAAGTCATCCTGAAAGGATTCATTCCTTTCTCACCACTGATCATAGTTTTGTACCTATTACTGTAGGTAAGCAGCACACTGTTTAGCATTATCAGGGTTCTCATTTGACCCGGGACTCTGGGTTTTGACGCTTGGAAATCCGAAATGACCTGTTTTTGATGCTCAAAAATATCTGCCTAAGCGTCAATCTGACGCATGAGATTATCCGCTAAAGTGTCATATAAATTAGCTCATATGCATCCAGCAGAAATATAGACTGTAATAAACACAATCAGTATCAAATGTGAAAGATGCACTCAGCAGCTCTGTTTATCACAGCCAATCAAGCTGGCGAGTCATTTCTGAAAATGTGATAAAGGTGTTAATCCAATTAAATAGTGTAAATTGACAGGTTTTAAAGTTATCCACTACCCTAATTGACAACTTCATGTCAAATCATGCAGTAATACTTCTGAAAAAATTAACTGACACAAAAAAAGATCGCTGGAAAAAAAACGCGAAAACACATAACACAACAAAAGTCAGTTTGACATTGTCTGATCAGAGGCACTTCAAACTATCTTTTCATCTTTGATAATAAATTTAAACAGTGAATTTCTGTATAAAACAATAAGTGAAAGCTAAAATCTCTGTTTAATAATCAGGAAAAAAATGGTTGTTTTTTTAAATCTAAAATTTTGTTGTTTGGTAAACAGTTAAAAGGTTGTATCCTTTATTCATAAAGATGAATTGCATTCTAGGGCTGCATGTTTAAATTCATCTATCCACTTCATTCCAACAAGTCTGCATAAGATGAGGTATCTTCTTGTCTAATTTCTGTCCATAAAAAGAACAAAAATGAAAAGTTGTCTTTATTTCACCCTTATCTCTCCATAATTATCACCCTCATCTCTCTATAATTACCTACTGATTTTAACCCTCGGACATTTCTCTTTGACTCTTGGAAATTCCATGTTGACTCTTGAAAATTTGGGCCCTGATTATGGTAGCTGTGCCATCCAGCTATTATGTAACTGGCAAGTACCTGCCCTGACAACTGTAGTCCAATGCAAGTGTTCTTAGTCACCTCAATTCTTTTCTGTGGGTGTCAATACAGAAGTTACTAAGTAAATTGTGTACATAGCATTACGGCAATGGTGCCCCTAGGGACTGGGGAAGTAGAGTAATTCTTGTTAAGTAAGACTGGAGACAGTAGTACATCCTCACTATGCTATATTCTTTCCCTTTCTGATCATTTGCAGCTGCCTCTGTCACACAGCTCTAAAGATTCCCATGGTCATTACGTCTGTTTCTGGTACCATTTTTGGTAATCCATGAGGAGGAAGGTGCTGCCGGTCTTTTACACACACAATCGACTCCTCGTTTCTAAGGGAATGGCCTACTAGTAACTGCGGAGCTACTCTGATGGTTGACATTCATGTTACTTATAACACTAAAACTGTTGAAAACAGAGCATTAAACACAAAGCAAACAAAACTATAATCCACCACGTTTCGGTCTGCTTCATAGCCTGTGGACCCATACATTCGTTACTTTAACATCGTATTTTTGCACATGCGCATTACGGCTTCGTAGATGATTTTATAAGACTTTGGAAAAATAAGAGATTGGGCATATTTACAGATCATTAACACTTAAAAACTCGGTAAAAACAACATCATAACAATTTTAAGTTTATTCTTACTTGTGTATGTTTTGATCTGAATCACTCTTGTGCGGGACCCATACATTCGTTCCCTGTGATTGGTCAGTCTATAACATCAAATTGACGTCATTTCCCGACAGCTACTTTCAATATACAGTTAGGTTTATCAAATATCTTCCATTTAATCCACATGCAAAAGTTACTGCAATCTTGGTACAATATTATTTATATTGTTTTTCCGGTGTAGGTACTAAAAATAAGCAAGCTCGATCAGATCAAATTTTAATGGTTATTGAAACAGATATCAATTCCCATTAAACGAAAGGCTAGTCGGACGTGTACACAAGCCAAATTGAATGTAGCATGGTGGATTAAAACCGTTGAACTTAAGTGTATTTTTTTCAGTATCTTTGGCCCATGTGCAAAACAACAACGACGAAAGCACCTGAAATGGCTACGTCATATTTTCATTTATGCAAATTAGGCCATTTAAACATGAAATAGTGTATTTTACATTAAAAAGGGAAATTCAGGCACGAGGTAAGACTTTAAACACGCTTTTTAACTGTTTTTACGCATTTTTCACAATTTTTCTTCGATATGGATACAGATTTCATCAACTCGAAAAAAGTTTACTGATGCTCGGATGGAATATAACTCGGGCGCGTGAGAAAATTCTATAAATATATGGGGTAACGAATGTATGGGACGTAACGAATGTATGGGTCTTAGGGGGTAAGACGGGATATAACAAGATTGAACAAGACCATCAGAAACAAAATACTTTCTGCAATTAAATTAAAGGATTCGCTTAAACAAGTATGGTGCTGCTGCAGGAATAAGTTAATTAAAACATATTTAGATATGCATAGCACAAAATACATACCAGAGCCTCCCATATCAGCAAGATAATCTTACAATTAAACGTCAAACCGTTTGACGGCCATTTTGGTTTCTATCAACGATGGAGAGCGCCCTCTACACGGTGTCCATTTTAAAATCACTCAACGTGAAAATTAAATGCAACCAGGATGTTGTTGACAAAAGCTAATTTGTAATTTTTGATTGGACAGAGATAGATATCCTTTTACATTGTTTAAACATTTAAACGTTAAACGGTAAGTTCTTGATGACCATATTGAATGCTTTTGACGCTACTTTCTTGTATTTAATAATAAGTGCAATGACAGCTTCTTCATACATCTGTTTCAGATTTTTGACAGACACTGTCATAGTAGCTATCAATAATAAATTAAGATTTTTTTCCTTTATTTCTTTTAGCTACATTTATAACATAATGACTCCTCAGTTTCAGATATTGTGTATGAAGGCAAAATTTTCTGGTTAATTCTTTACCAAACACAGAATTTTAGACTAAGTTTTGTTCAGTTGAAAGCATTTGCAGACGACAATCATTTTAAAAGGCTTGTTCAAGGTTGGTAAAAGTTGGGACTGTATGGTAAACGGTGTTTTTTTTTAAATTTTGAGACTTCTTTAAGTTGAATGCATTTGCAGACGACAAATTCAATGGGGCTCAAATGATGGGAGTTTGGCTTTCAAAGGATCTGAAACATTGTGGGGAAAAGAGAAAATGCTGCTTTTTACCTTTTTTTTCCCATTAATACCCTAAGGGAATAAATGAAGCTGCTACAGAATATGAACCAGGGACCCTCACTTATCACTACTGTGTTTCTCTTCAAAGTTTTTCAGAGCTTCCCCCTTTTCCTGGGTTCTTCAGACCTCTTTGGTCTGTAAGACCACTTCTGACACTATAAAAATAAATCCCACAAGGGAAAAGTGAGACCAGTACTAGATTTGATCCTGGAACTCTTCTCTCACAGGGTGAGTGCTCTAGCCACTGAGCTACCTGAGTTCTGCTGCTCTTCATCCATGCTACCAATTATCACTACACCACAATATTTTCAAAAGCGTTTTTGCTCAGGGTTGTTGAAATAGAATTGTTCGGTGAAAGGGTAATGATGTGCCATGTTGATAAAAATTAAAAACAAGTTGATTGTAATTCATAATGTTTCAAGACAGCATTCCTGAAATAGGGGCAGTGAATCCATTCCTTAACTGTTTACAATATGACAAAATTTTTGACTTGTCCAGATTGAAGGAAGATATTTTGTCGGAGACAAATTGTATATGGCTTAAAGTAATGGGATCTGTCTTTTTAATAGTTGAAAACATTGTGTGAAAAGGAGATAATGCTGGTTTCAAGCATTTTCACCTATTCCCACAATGTTTTTAAAAGCTGACCTTCCCAGGGCTGTTAAAACTCGGGATTGTGTAGTAAAAGGTTAAAAAACAAGGTAATTGTAAGTTTTTTTTCTTATATGACGGTTTCAAAAACCATACTGCACAGATCTCGGAGCTCTAGATAGAGGGAGTGATTTTGATTTCAAAATTGAAAAGATTAATCTTAATCACTCTCCACTAAACCCAGTGTTATGGGTACTCATTAGAATCGTCTCATCGAGAGAAATAGTGGATTTAGAATACTATCACTCCCTTTTATCTGGAGGTCTGGATATTTCAGGATGCATGATTGAGCTCATTACAAAGTAAAGACTGTACATAATTATGATGTTAAGTACAGTTTCAGGTTTTAACCCTTTACCACACAATCCCCAGTTTTATTGATCCCGGTGGGGGGGTGGAAATACCTTTGAAAACACCATAGGAAAAGGAAAAAATACTGGTAACCAGCATTTTCTCCTTTTGCTACAATGTTTTCTACTCTATCAAAGCCAAAGAGCTGAATTAAGCCACATTTAACCCTTGACCGCATAATCCAAAGTTTTAACGACCCTGAAAAAAAAAAAGCCCATCGAAAAAATTTAGAGAAAAGGAGAAATTGCTGGTAACGATCATTTTCTTCTTTTCCCACAATGTTTTCTACCCTATCAAAGACAGATATCATCATTTGAGTGACATTTATTTTTCCATCTGCCAGTGGTTTCCATTTGGTCAAGTCCAAAATTTTGTCATTTGGTATTTAACCCTTTCCCAAACAAGCCCTGGTTTTCACGTGTCTGCAGTACAAGTCTTTTGAAAACACTGTGGGAAAAGGAGAAATTGCTCGTTACGAGCAATTTCTCCTTTTCCCACAGTGTTTTCTACCCTTTTCGATAACTTTCTGCCATTTTCATCAAATTTAAAATTGTCGTCTGCAAACTCTTTCAATTTGCACCAGTCCAAAATTTGTCGTTTGGGAAAGGGTTAAAAGAGTTAATATGTCATTTGTAAATTCTTTTGATTTGGAAAAGTCTTTATTCATTTGTGATCTGTATTATGCTTTCAATTTATAGACAAGTCAAAGAGTTAATAAGTTTAGGTTAACTCTCTAGCAAACAACGAAATTTTAGAAAGGTCCAAATTGAAAAGATTTGCAGATGACAAACTAAACAGTTGATTCAAAAACTGAAATTTGCCTTTGGAAGGGAAGAAAACATTGTGGGTTACCAGCATTTTCTCCTTTTAGCACAAATTTTCAAAGGCCTTTTTCCTAAAGATTGCTAAAACTTGGGATAGTGTGGCAAAAGGTTAGAGGACCCAGTTGTTGGATTTTCCATGATTTTTAGGCCAGAGATTTCAGAAAATAGCAGACAATGTAGATGCAAGATGAGACCCACTTTCCTGTGAAGTCTGATCTTTATCTATGAACTTTGATTAATCAAGGCCTTCAAGGGCTGACCCCTTGAGCCCCAAATAAGTAAAGCAGATTGATACCATAGGACAGAGATTCAAGTTAATATAGGTTTTGTTCACCAGATTCTCCTACAATATGGTTGAATCTTTGACCCAAGATCTAATCTTTAAATATATATACAATGGTGACTAAAATGATAGGGTTTACTCTTTATCAGATGCTTTTTAGTTTGGAAAGTATTCGCAGACAACAAATCAAGTATGGCTGAAGCATGAAATGGTGGAAATTGTCTTCAAAAAGATAGAAAACATTGTGGAAAAGGATAAAATGGTGGCTGCTAAGCGCAACTCACTGACCTTTTGCAGACAGTGTAGTTCAAGATCAGACTGCACACAATGTGCACTCTGACTTTGGATCTACACTGTCCGATAAGGGGTTGTTTTTCCACAAAAAAATAACTTTGAAATAGCAACATTTAGGTTTTTACTATTGAGTCAAAATTGTCATTTCATTTATTTAGTGGCTGAGGGGTTAAAACTTAGGGTTGTTTGGTAAAGGGTCTAAAGAGTCTTTGCTAAGTTTGTATTATTGTTACAGAAATGTGAAAAATGTCAAAAAGCACTGTCACCTTTTGCCAAAGTGTTTTCTTCCCTTTCAAAGACAAATCCCATCATTTTAACCCTTTACTAAACTTTCAAATTTGGTGTCTGCAGATGCTTTGAATTTGGAAGGGGCTAAAATTTGTCATTTGGGAAAGGGTTAGGCCAAATTTAACCCTTTCCCAAACAAGCCCTGGTTTTCACGTATCTGCAGTACAAGTGTTTTGAAAACACTGTGGGAAAAGGAGAAATTGCTCGTAACAAGCAATTTCTCCTTTTACCACAGTGTTTTCTACTCTTTTTGAGACCTTTCTGCCATTTTCATCAAATTTAAAAGTGTCGTCTGCAAACTCTTTCAATTTGGACCAGTCCAAAATTTGTCATTTGGGAAAGGGTTAAAATGTCATCTTTATATGCTTTCAAAATAGACAAGTGAGAAAAAGTTTTGCCTGGGTGATAGATGAGTTCTTGTAAATAGCTTTCTATGTAAGAAAATAGTAATTTAAAAAAAGTCTACTTTTTTGTTTGAATTTCAGTCACAATGAAGATTAGTGTAGAATTTTTACTTTTGTGTGGGCTTTGTCATATACTGACCCATGGAGCAGAGACTAATAACGCTATGTTCAAGAATATACAGCCATTAGTGGGACGTGCAGAGATTGAACAATTCAAAGCAGAACCACACATTACAGTCATCTATTATTATAAATCAGGTTTGCAGTCATTATGTAATCCAAACCCTTTACCCCTTACCAAACAATCCCGGGTTTTCACGACCCTGGGGAAGAGGCCTTTTGAAAACATTGTGGGGGAAGAGGCCTTTTGAAAACATTGTGGGAAAAGAAGAAAATGCTGGTAAACAGCATTTTCTTCTCTTCCAACAATGTTTTCTTCCCTTCCAAAGGCAAATTTCAGTTTTTGAGTCATGTTTAACTTGTTGTCTGCAAATGCTTTCAATTTTGACAAGTCTAAAATTTTGTTGTTCGGTAAAGAGTTAACCAAGAATCCCATATTTTAACTTTAATGCTGAGAATGAAAGCTTTTAAAAACATTTGCTAAAGAGAAATTGCTGGTAACGAGCATTTTCTCCTTTTTACCACAATGCTTGCTACTCTTCCCAAAATGAAATTAAGTTTTTGAGTCGCATTTATTTTGTCGTCTGCAAATGCTTTCAATTTCCTCTAGTCTAAAATTTAGAATTTTATCATTTGGTAAAAAATTAACACTTAAACCTTTGCCAAACAATCACATGTCTTAGCTGCCCTAAGAAAGAAAGCTTTCAAAGACAGTGTGAGAAATGGAGAAATTGCTTGTTAAAAGTATTTTGTCTTTTTCCCCCACATTGTTTTCCACCCTATCAGAGAATTTCAGCTCACTTTTACCAACTTCACATTTGTCATGTGTAGATGCTTTTGATTTCGAAGGGTCCAAAGTTTGCTGTTTGGGAAAGGGTTAAGGTGCTGAGTACAATTTTGATTGTTTTTGCTGACAATTTAGAAGAGGATCAGAGTGTCTTTGCATTCAGTATAGATCAAGATCAGACAACTTTGATCTTTTATCTATACTCTTTGCTATTGTGGGATGTATTCTTGCAAAGAACACAATGATACTCTTGAAATCTTGCAGTGTTTGGCCCTCTGGTCTCGACCAAAAAAAGTTCATTTAATTTATTGAGTGCTATAGGATTTTTGGGTTTTTGCAGTACCTTGCCATAGGTCACTAGGCTACCAATGCCATCAGCAGGGATCGAACCAGAATTTTCAGATTGCAAATCCAATGCCTTATCCACTAAGCCAAGAAGGTCTCCATTCAGCATTGAAGTTGGTTTTCTGCATAAAATAATGTGGTGGATGGAGCTGTAGAATTGTATCATTCACTTACCCTTTACCAAACAATCCTATGTTTCCATGGTCCTGAGAAAGAAGGCTTTTGAAAACATAGTTGAAAAAGGATAAAATGCTGGTTACCACTTCTTTCTCCTTTTCCCACATTGTTTTCTAGTATTTCAACGATAAATGTCATCATTTTAGCTGCATTTATATTATGTCATTTGTAAGTCTGTCTATTTTTTATTTTCAGAATTTAAGAACAAATTCAAGCTTTTCTTGAGAGAACTTGATAAATCTGTGGAATTTGTAGAGTTGTATAATGTGAGAATTTTTATGGTAAGTGGGATTTTTTTTGGCCTTTTATATTTTATTTTTTGACTGATTGCATGTTGTTTTATGAAGCTCTCAACATCACACCAGTTACATAACTGTGACATCTCACATATTCATGTATGCTCTGGGTTTCATCAGTGCTAGGCTGTGCTTTGAAGTTTCTTGCCCAAGAACACTCTGATGCAAAATTATTGCTTTAACCCTTTACCACACAATCCCGCGTTTTAACAACCCTGTTGTCACAATCCCGACTTTGAGAAAGAAGTCTTTTGAAAACATTGTGGGAAAAGGAGAAAATGCTGGTAACCAGCATTTTCTCCTTTTCCCACAATGTTTTCTACCTATTCAAGGACAGATAGTTTCATTTGAGAATCATGGTCTGTAAATTCCCAATCAATATGGACAAGTACAACATATTGCCATGTGGTAAAGAGTTAAGTGAGGATCGAACCTTAGGTCTTCAGCTTACAATTTCTTCACTCTATCACTGAACCACACAGGACCTCCTTATTTGATCTATTCCAGCTCAAAGTACAGAGCCTTCAGAAGGTGAAGTCTTATCTTGGATCTACATTGTTTGATGTTCTGTAACATGGTCTGATTGAAACATCTTTAAATTTCAATTCCCGAATCTTCTATACTAACTATATCATTAAGTGAATTTTCGAAGGTTTGATTCTTTACCAGATGAAAAAATTGTAGAACTGCACAAATTCAAGCCATTTGCAGACAATAAATGTAGGTAAAAATGTGGCTAACATGAGAGAAATTGTCTTTTTAATGATAGAAAACATTCTGAGAAAGAGAGAAAATGCTGGTAAACAGCATTTCCTCATTTTCCCACAATGTTTTCAAACTATTTTTTTCACAGGACTGCTAAAACTTAAACCTGTTTGGTAAAGGAGAAAATGCTGGTAACCAGGGTTAGGGTTAGCATTTCTTCTTTTCTTACAATGTTTTCTGCTCTTTCAGAAACAAACCCTATCATTTGATCTGTTGTCTGCAAATGCTTTTAGCTAGGACAAGTCTTAAATTTTGTGTTCTGGTACAGAATAAATGAGGCATTTTCTGTTAACCCTTTACCACAAAATCCAGAATTTTAACACCCAAAGGAAAAAAAAAACTTTAGAAAACATTGTGAGGAAAAGAGAAAATGCTGGTAACCAAGATGTTTTCTACCCGATGAAAGACAAGTTTCGTGTTTTAAGTATATGTAAATTGTTGTCTGCAAATGCTTTCAACTTAGACAAGTCTAAAATTTTGTTGTTTGGTAGAGAGTTAAATGATAGATTTCAAAATTGTCATCTCCCATTACTATACATCCGTATAGTATTGTCTAGATAATCATATGTAACCCAAGTAGTGTTAACTCTTTACCAAACGACAGAATTTTAGACTAGTCCAAACTGAAAGCATTTGCAGATGACAAATTGATTGTGACTCAAGAATTGAAATTTGTTTTGGGAAGGGTAGAAACATTGTGGGAAAAGGAGAAAATGCTGGTTACCAGCATTTTCTCCTTTTCCCAACAATGTTTTCTAAAGCTTTCTTTCTCAGGATTGTTAAAACTTGGGATTGTGTGGTAAAGGGTTAAACAATTTTCCCTAGCACATGCTCTTTTGCAGGTGGATTGTGGAGACTCTGCCAACAAAGAAGTCAAAGAATGTGAAAAGCCAAAATCAGAAAGAAGTGTATTTACATACAGGTACATTTTTGGCATAGATTTTAACTCTTTACCAAACAACAAAATTTAAGGCTAGTTCAGGTTGAATGCATTTGCAGACGACAGAATAAATGTGACTCAAAAATTGACATTTGTTTTGGGAAGGGTACCAGCATTTTCTTCTTTTCCCTTAATGTTTCCAAAAGGCTTCTTTCTCAAAGTCGGGATTGTGTGGTAAAGACTTAGGCAGCATGTCATGGCATCTCTGATTGATTACCGGTATATGTTTTGATCTCGTGTGATAATTATACAAGCAGTTCAGGACATATAAAACAGGGTGGCATCTAGATTTTGAGAGAGACTAGAACAGAAATATGAAACATGATTGTGTGGGAATATTAATTTTTTTTTTTTTTTTTTTACTAATTATCAGTATCTTCTCCTTTTCCCACAATGTTTTGAAAATCCTTCCTCTTCAGAGTCATTGAAACTCAGGATTGTTTAGTAAAGGGTTAAAGCTGTTGACTGCACATAGATAAAAATATCTTATCTTTGCGATTATGGACTAAGAAATATGGGTAAATAGAGAATAGATGGTTGGTGTCTTGGATGGGTTAAGTTTATCGGGCAAGGCGGAGGAATTTATCTGGTGAGCCGAAGGCGAATCGGATAATTTCCGGAGCCGAGCCCGATAAACTTAAACCATCCAAGACACCAACCATCTATTCTATTTATCCTGTCACGCACTGTAAATGAACAAAACAAAACAAGAAAACAGACATGATACAAAGACTGTACCTTTTATTCAATATCTTATGGTACTGATACCATAAAATTCCCGAGCCGAGCCTGACAAACTTTCCTGGAATCAAAGACACTTTTGTCTATTCTTCAAATTTTTCAATCCACAACACTATTCTGTTTATCCTGTTTCATATTTACAAACATAAATCCGACTAGATAGCATATTTCGTTCGAAATTAAGGCACATATTGACATCTTTCGCACTTTGAAAAAAACACACTTGTATGGCGAACTGTGTAAAGCGCTTTAGGTATGCAGCTGTAATAATGACGTCATGAATGATACTGACTACGTCATAAACGTGACGTAAACCCTCGGAAGAATGTTGTGGCGAAGAATTCTGTTTTATTTTAAATAATACGAAAAATTAAAATGTGCATTGAATTTTAAGCGATAATTTTACTTTGAAATATTGATTTCGTGTACCGGCACCTAAAAAAGGAGTTCCGGCTGGTCACATGACCAACTAGCCTAATAAACCTTGATCACGTGACCAACTGACATAATAAACCTAGTCACATGGTCAAGTGACCGTATATCAACAAGTTTATATGACCCCCTGTTATACGATGGAATTTATAGGAGGTGACAGGATAACCAATATTATCTATTTTTCCCATAAGCTCATTTACAGATAAATTCAATTCTTTGATCCAGTTTTGCCAAGCTCTGGTAGGGGGATTGGTAGTGTACAGGACTTGAGACCATGGGGCCGCTGATTCGAATCCCTAGCTTAGCAAAGTTCTTCCCGAGGATTGATGAAAGTCATTGTAACAGAATTCATTTCTTCTCTCACTGCATATTGTTCTTTCCATGATGGTGATGTGGAAAGCAGCCAGTGGCTTTGGACAGATATTCTACAAATTACTAGCAATAGAAACTTCAGGAAAGCATTGATAGGTGCACTGTCTGCCACAGTATAACTGAAAAGATAATGAAAATTGCATTAAACACCATACAGACAGACTGATCCAATTTGGCAATTATTGTTGCAAATGCTATCAATATGGGCAAGCCTGAAATTCAGACTTTTAGTCAAGAGTAAAATTTTTTGTTGTTATCATTTGATTCAGAGGAGGTTTACAGCTGTTAGAGCTAGAGCTAGAGACCATGTTTGATGTCAACTCTATTATGTCCAACTTATTGCAGTAAGTATATTTGAGCCATGCTCTGGCAAAAGGGGGCTTAATGTATCTCCTTTATTTATTATACCAAAGAAGTTATCACATAATTAGGAATCCATTAAGCCCATTTTGACTAACAACCAACCAAATTATGGGGTAGACTGGGCCTTTGTTTCGCATAAAATTGACCAAAAGCAAAAAGTTTCGGCCGAGGTCGGCCTCCGCAGACTGCTCAGGCAGACCAGGGTCGATACTTTTTGCAGATGCATTAAGCCCCCTTTTCACAGAGGATGGCCCATTTATAGATAAATACAGTAAATCCTCTCTATATTCCTGAGTTTCAATGACCTTCAGAAAGAGGGCTTTTGAAAATATTGTGGGGAAAAGGAGAAAATGCTGGAAACCAGCATTTTCTCCTTTTCCCACAATGTTTTCTATCCTTTCAAAAACAGATTCAGTCATTTGAACAATGATGAATTCATTGTCTACAAATGTTTTGGCAATTTAGGCATGTCTAATATTTTCGTATTTGGTAAAGAGTAAAGATCTCTCTGGTATTTGTGAAAACTGGTGTGAGATGGACTAAATTCATAATATCCCTATTTTCATGTTATACCTCGATTTGAACTAAATTTCTATCATTTCATTTTGGAATAGAGCCTTTAACCCTGGACAACCACATAATGCAGCCTTTTAACAACCCTGGGAAAGAAGCCTTTTCCCACAATGTTTTCTTCCCTATCAAAGAAAAATATATTGCACCATTTCAGCCACACTGAAATTGTAGTCTGCAAATGCTTTCAACTGAACAAGAGTAAAATTTTGTCGTCTGGTAAAGGGTTAACTCTTTACCAAACGACAAAATTTTAGACGGGTCCAAATTGAAAGCGTTTGCAGACGACATAATAAATGTGATTGAAAAATTGAAATTTGTACTGGGAAGGGTAGAAAACATTGTGGGAAAAGGAGAAAATGCAGGTTACCAGCATTTTCTCCTTTTCCCACAAGGTTTTCAAAAGGTTTCTTTAACTGGGTCATTAAAAGTCAGGATTGTGTGGTAAAGAGTGAAGGGATGCTGGTGTTTTGGAGTAGCCATAGGATGAGGTTATATTGTACATGTATTTGCATTTGTACCTCATTTATGTACCACCATTTTTGGCCAATCTGCATTGACACTAGGCAGTTCAATGCACTTGTACATAAAAAAAGTTTTCATAAGTTTTCAGCCACATTTTGTAAAAAGAAATTTAAAAAAAATATATAAATGAAAATACTGCCTAATTAAAGCAAAATCATTTTGTAGCTTATGCAATATTTTTCAACACTGGAAAATTGTACCTCATAACCATTTTGGGCCAATGTGCATAGATACTGTACAGCTCGTATTTGTCTCATTTGTCCATTCTCGCAGTTTAACACACAATTCACAAACAGATTATTTATCAAAGTGTTTAACAATGATCAATTAAATCAAACATTTAATTGATATCTTTGATTAAAAACAGCAACCAGCATTAATCAGCTTTAATTCTTTAATCATAGTACTAATTATTGATTTTTTCAATAAAAAGTGTGTGAAAGTGTGATAAAGGTTGCTGTTGTGTAGGTGTCATAAACAGTTAATTTATACCAATTAAGCTGGCTGCTGGCTGCATTTGACAGATTAGTGCTGTGCACATGGTAGTTAAAGAAGAAATATCCACGGGCAGACTTGTGTTGGCTGCTACACACAGATTGGCTGCTGTTCATGTGTGGCTGCTTGCACAGATTTGACTGTACATGTATTTGTCTTTTTCAGAAAATTCTTATACTTTGTGGGAGAATTGGTCACTCCTGGATAACAAATAATAGGTCACTGGGTCAAATATTAGTAAAATCTTTTCATGACTTTAAACAAAATGACAAAATTTTAGACCTAATCAAGTTGAAAGCAGTTGCAGACAACAAATTCGATGTGAATCACAGGAAGGACTTTGTCTTTTAAAGAGGAGAAAACTTTGCTTGAATAGAAATAAATGATGGGTAATAGCATTTTGTCCTTTTAACCCCCTTTCACAGAGTATGACTCATTTGTATTTGATTGTTCATTTTTTAGACTTGTATTGTTGAGGGAGGTACCAATATTCCAGACATCTAAAGAAATTCAAACGTTTCTAGGTAGACAAAAAGAGAAACAAGATGTTGTCTTTGGATACATGAAGGCTATTGGAACATTTGGTTAGTATGCTACTCTAATGACCCTAAATTTACAACCCTGGCTGGGATGGGTAGAAGACATTGTGGGAATAGGAGAAAAGCTGGTTACCGACATTTTCCCCTTTTCCCACATTGTTTTCTACCATTTCACAGACTAATCTCACAATATGATGCACATCTATCATCTGCAAGTGCTTTCATTGTAGATGACTTTAGAATTTTGTTCTCCTGTAAAGGATTACTGAATATATCCAGTCAATATATATGGCAGTCTATGGCTTAAAGATACATCTACAGCATTTTCTCATATTTCTACATTGTTTTCTACCCTTTCAAAGACAAATACCATCAATCAAAGCACAGTAATTTTGTCATCTGAAAATGCTCTCAGTTTGGACAAGTCTAAATTTTTTGTCACCTGGTCAAGACTTTAAAAACAAATTTGTTTAGTTTAGCTATATTTGAATTTTCATCTGCAAATGCTTACAATCCGGACAAGTCAAAACTTTTGTTGTGTGGTTAAAAAAAAAAAAGTAAACTAATTAGAACTTAAGCCACAAAATACTAGTAGTAGCTTTTAAAGGCAAGAAAGTGAAAGCATTATGATCAGTCTTGCAAGTCTGAATTTGTTCGAAAACTGTATGGGAAAAGGAGCAGTGAATGTTGCTTTTTTTCCAATATGTTCTACAGTCCCCACAGTGGTTTTTAGTCCCCTACCGGCGAAGCCGAAGGGGACATGGGGTTTGCACTCTGTCCGTCTGTCTGTCCATCTGTCCGTCTCTCCGTCAGTCTGGCAATTCAGTTTTCCGGACTTTTTTTCTAAACGCTGGTACATATTGAGCTGAGTTTTGGTGTGTAAGTCACCCACCATCACTTACAGATCAAGTTCGACTTTTGTTCCGGTCCTCTGGTTTTTCATGGATTAACGGGCCTTGGACTTACAAAATTTCACTGATAAATCAAGTTTTCCGGACTTTTTTTCCTAAATGCTGGTAGATATTCACCTGACATTTGCTGTGTAAGTCAACCACCATTACTTACAGATCAAGTTCGACTTTCGTTCTGGTCCACTGGTTTTTGACGGATTTACGGGCCTTGGACTTACAAAATTTCACTGATAAATCAGTTTTCCGGACTTTTTTTTCTAAATGCTGGTAGATATTCATCTGACTTTTGCTGTATAAGTCAACCACCATTTGTTACAGATCAAGTTCGAGTTTCGTCCCGCTCCACTGCTTTTTCACGCATTTACGGGCCTTGGACTTACAAGATTTCACTGATAAAACATTTTTCTGCACTTTTTTTCTAAACGCTGCTACATATAGAGCTGATTTTTGGTGTGTACATCAACCACCATGACTTACACATCAAGTTCGAGTTTCGTCCCACTCCACTGCTTTTTCACGCATTTACGGGCCTTGGACTTACAAAATTTCACTGATAAAACATTTTTCCGCACTTTTTTCTAAACGCTGCTACATATAGAGCTGATTTTTGGTGTGTACATCAACCACCATGACTTACACATCAAGTTTGAGTTTCGTCCCGCTCCACTTCTTTTTGACGCATTTACGGGCCTTGGACTTTAAAAATTTCACTGACATGCCAGTGATACATACGGCCGGTAGGGGACTGTGTATTGCTATGCAATACTATCAGAATGCTTGTTTTTTTTGTTGTTCAGCCTATGTCCTCAGGGATCTTAAAAACTTAGGACTGTTGCGATTATTTTCCCCGTTTTCAAAAATGTTTTCAAAAACCTTAGGGTTATAATAACACATTTTTTAGGTAAAATGTTAAATTTTGTGTGTTTCAGATCACAGGGTATTCATGGAGGTTGCCTATGCCTATCAGGGAAAACTGAAGTTTGCTCTCTGCACCAATAAAAAAGCAACAAAAGTTTTTGAGTAAGTACAACATTATGTTTCTACGACACAGTCATGGTTTTTAGTTACGCCAAAGATTAAGGCTTTTTGAAAACATCATAAAAAAGGAGAAAATGCCAGAAACAGCATTTTATGCTCCCCCTTCGATGTTTTGTACTCTTTAAGAGACAAATCCCACCATTTGAGTCACATGTAATTTTTCACCTGTAAATGCTTTAACCCTTTACCAGATAATTTCAAGTTTAAATGACCCTGTCAAAGAAAGCTTTTGAGAATATTGTGGGAAAAGGAGAAAATGTGCGCACTGAGCCGGCTGACCTGGGATGATACTTTTTCCACAGATGTGTTTAAACCCTTTCTCACAGAGTATTGCTCATATTGTATTCTGTTTTCCAGTGAGCCAGTCCCCAGTTCAGATGCTTCAACAATATGGTGGGTGTGGACAAAAGATATGAAACCTCATGAGAAACATTTTCCCAGTCTACAATATAAAGGGCCTCTCAAACTGGCAGAGTTTGCTCGATATGTCAAGTACATCACAAAACCTCTAGTTGTGAGTAAATTTATTTTTAGTTGTAGCAGGCATTGTTGGCATTTTTATCAATTTGTCTTAACCCTTCATCATACAACCCCGTTTTTAGCTTGGCTCTTTTCAAAGAAAATGTCAAGTTAATGCTGTAGCACTGTCGTCTGTATCTTCATCGTGCAAAAACTTTGACATTTTACCATATCTCTATTATTATTGAGGATATTTACATGAACAAGTTGTTAACAATCAAGACCCATAGAACACGGGTGGTTAAGCATCAAAGAATTTTTGACTCAGTTATGCCCCTTTTTTCACTTTAAAAATTTTACTTAAATCAAGCGCCTGCAGCCAAGTGTTGGCACCTGCATGCGGTGCTCTTGTTTTTTTTTCAACAATCCAGAGGACAAAGGTTTATGAAAACTTGTAGGAAAAGGAGAATATGCTGCTAACCAGAATTTTCTCATTTTTAGCTCCACTGGCCGAAGGCCAGCGAGCTTATTGTCATGGCGTTGTGTCCGTCGTGTGTCCGTCCGTCCGTCCGTTCGTCCGTGCGTGCGTCCGTAAACTTTTTCTTTAAAAAACTTCTCCTCAGAAACTATTGACTGGATTTTTACCAAATTTCACAGGAATGTTCCTTTGGTGGTCCTCTTTCAAATTCCTTCAAATAATTGTGTTCCATGAAGAATTCTGGTTGCCATGGCAACCAAAGTAAAAAACCTTTAAAAATCTTCTCCTCCCAAACCGCTATTTGGATAGCATTATTATTTTGCAGGAATGTTCCTTAGATACAGGTTTACAGAATTCCTTTAAAAAAAAATGATCTGTAAAAAAACATGGCTTTTATGAGAGACTCATTTTCCTTTTATGGTATAAAGTAAAATCTTTGAAAAATTTCTTCTCTAAAACTATTCATTGGATTTCATTGTTGTTTTGCAGGTAAGTTCCTATGGTGGTTGTCTGCCAAATTGTTTCTATGGTGGTTGTATACCAAATTCCTTTTAAAAAAATGATACACCTAAAAACACATTTTTTTATAGACAAGGCTTATATTTCAAAAAAATGTTCTTCTCCAAAACTATTTATTGTGTTAGTTTTATCGACTAACAAAGAAAAAGGAAGAAAATTGGATTGACTTGACCTAGTCAGGGCTGTCCTATTTAAGCCCACACATTTTCCTTGGTATTAAGATCACAATTTACTCCAATGATATGCTATTAGTTAGTACTAGTAATAAAATATCACTGGCCATAAATAAGATAAAAGCTTGAGCACCTTTCACAACTTGAGCTTTTCAATTTTGCCTTATTACTAAGCCTGAGTAACCATGCCAAGATAAAAAAGAAAAAGTATTTTAGTAACAAAACCCCCATGTTGTAGGTACTTTATAGTCCTTTTGATATAGAACAAGAGAACCTCTGCACTTTTATTAGTTCTGGTAAAGGTTTGTTGACCTACTAATGAGTAAATACAGAGTGGACAGAAGGGATGTAAATCCTGGTGACCTGGTACAAAGTGGGACAGGGCTTTACATTTGTGATAAGGCATTAATGTTATCCAGTCAAACTGATCCCGCAACTTCAGTACACCAGAATTAATCTGTGCCCTGGAGCAGGATATTTGATTTATGTAAATGCATTTGTAGACTATTTTGTGTTGTTTGCCACAGAAGACATTCTAACTGTGACTGTGAAAAGTTGATTATTAGGGATTAGGTGTTCATTGTATGCCAGCATATTTCATTCTATCTGGTGTATTGATGTAAGTTGATCTATATTGCTATAACATTCATTCATTTGCCCTCCTAGCTGTTCTTTTAGATTACCCCTTTACCACACAATCACAACTTTTAACGACCCTGAGAAAGACATATTTTCTATATTTTGATGTTTCCCCACCCAAAATGGTTTGTGAAAGGACCTGTTGCATACAGCATATCTTCAAATTAGTAAGACATATATAAAAAAGGATAGAAATTATTGTGGGAAACCAAGAAAATGCTGGTTACCATTTTTTTCTTCTTTTCTCACAAGTTTTTTCCATACCTTTTTTCTTCAGTGAGCTAAAATGGAGGATTGAATGGTAATTGTTAAAAACTTCATTTCGCCATTACAGAAATATCAGGCCTGTGGAGCGATACAGGCGCTCAAGCGCCTCTAGTTCCACAATGTTATCTATTCGATCAGAGCCAAATTTCATGAAGTAAGCCACATTTTATTGTCACCTACAATTGCTTTCAATATGTTCAAGTGTAAAATTTTGTTGTCTGTTAAAGAGTTGACACTTTATATGAAACTGACATTTTGCCTTTGTGAGATATATTCAAAACATTGTAGCAGTTGCAAAGTTGTCTCTTGCCAGAATAGCTCAACATATTGGGAAGTCTAGGTTCATGATCAGACATGCTAATTCAATGCAGTCTGAGTTTATTCTTTGTGTGTACAAAAAAAACAACAAAAGTTGCTCAGATTAATCTAAGAATTCTTACACATATTATTTTTATAGTGTTTCCTGAAGACTTTCCCTTTATCACACAATCCCAAATTTTAACAACCTTGAGGAAGAAGTCCTTTGAAAACATCGTGTGAAAAGGAGAAAATGCTGGTAACCATCATTTTCTCCATATCCAACAATGTTTTCTACCCTTTGAAAAACAAGTTTCAATTCTTGATTCACATTTATTTTTTCTTGCGCAATTCTCTTAATTCGGTCAGGTCTAGAATTTTGTCCTTTGGTAAATTGGTAAAGAGGTATTCAGTTCATAGTTTACTTAAATATTTTTTCAATATGATTTCAGTTCAACATTCCATCAGATGGACAGACCTCTACCCATGATGCAACAGATCTCGATATCCTCACAATTCGCTATAGAACTAACAGAGAGACAGAAGTGAAGAATATGGCTGAAATTATCAGCAAACATTTTGCTTCTGTTATTGGAGTTGTTGTCATCAACATGTAAGACCTTTTCATTTGTAGTTTAACATATCACCACCTATAGGCAATGATGCCTTTAAATCTAAATAATGCCAGACTCCTAGATACGTACAAATTCTATACCAAACAAAATTTTAGATTCTTCCATGTGGAAAGCATGTGTAGATCACAAAATAAATGTGCTCAAATAGAATTGGTCTTTGAAAGGGTGAAAAATTTGGTGAGAAAAGGACAAAATGCTGGTAACAAACATTTTAAGCTCCATTGGCCAAAGGCCAGCGAGCTTATGTCATGGCTCCGTGTCTATCTTTGGTCCGTGCATGCATGCGTCCGTCTGTCTGTCCATCTGTCTGTTAACTTTTGTTTCAAACATCTTCTTCCCAGAAACTACCTACCCAGTTTTTACCAAACTTCACAGAAATGATTCTGCCATGGTCCTCTTCAGAATTTTTTGAAAGAATTTGATTCCTTCAAAAACACTGATTGCCATGGCAACAAAACTGAAAAATATTGAAATTCTTTGAAAATGTTTTAATCTCAAATCAAAAAGCCCAGGGCTACTGAATCTGGCATGTAGTTTTATCTAATGGACCTGTATCAAGTTTCTTTAAATTAATGCCCTGAGGTCTCAATTGGCCCGCCCAAGGGGTCACAAGTTTTACATGGGCTTACATAGTGAAAACTTTAAAAGTCTTCTTGTTCCTAGCCATAAGGCCTAGGACTACCGAATTAAGCCTAATTGTGGTCCTGGGGTCAAATTTGGCCCTGCCCAGGCAGTCACAAGTTTTAAATGGGGGGGCTTATATAGTGGAAACTTTGAAAATCTTCTAGTTCCTAACCATGAGACCTAGGCCTACCATGTATAGCTATCAAATGGACCACTACCAAGGTTGTTAGAATTATAGCCCTTGGGTCTTAATGTGCCCTGCCCCACAAGTCAGAAGCTTTATGTAGGCTTACATCATGAAAACTTAAAAAATCTTCTTATTTCTGACCATGAGCTGTAGTTGTAATATTTTGTAGTTTTATCATCTAGAAGGCCTCTTCCGAAATTTGTCCAACTCCCATGGGTCAGTGCTTATATAGTGAAAATTTTAAATGTTAAAACCCTTTTTCACAGAGCATGGCTCATAAAGTCATATTGTATTCCATTTTCCCGTGAGCCAGTCAAAGATCTTTGAAAATCTTCTTGTTTATAACCTTACATTCTAGACCTGTATTATTTGGTATGGTGCTGTATCTTGTGGACCTCTACCAGGATTCAAATAATTATAGCTCTTTGGTCAAAAATTGCTTCTTGCTGGGGTCATAACCTTCTAGTTGGCTTTATAGAGAAAACTTAATATGTCTTCTAACCATTTGGCCAAGAATTGTATTGTTTGGCGTGTAGGGTTTTTACTTATTAGCCATTGGAGAGATACAGGGCCATGATGGACCTCTTGTCCCTCATGTTATTCTTTTCTCACATTGGTTTCGAAAGCCTTTTTCTTGAGGTTCATTTACTTTGTAACAAATAACAAATTTTAGACTAGTCCAAATTGAAAGCAGGGTCCTGCCCAGCTCAGTTGTAAAGTGTAGGACTTGCAACCTGGAGGCCCCGGGTTTGAGCCTCACTGGATCCACTGGATATTTTGTTGGGATGTCCTTGGGCAAGACACCTCAGAGCCCTAGCCTAGTACTGGTGAAACCCAGGAAATATATAAATATGTGAGCTGTCACCATCATATTACTGAAATAATGTTGAAAGCAGCGTAAAACAACATTCAGTCAATCAATCAACCAAATTGAAAGCCTTTGCAGATGACAAATTTAAATGTAGATCAAACGTTGGAAATTGTCATAGAAAGGGTAGAAAACATGTTGGGAAAAGGAGAAAATGCTGGCTACCAGCATTTTCTCCTTTTCCCAAAATGTTTTCAAAAGCCTCCTTCCACAGGGTCATTAAAACTCAGGATTGTACGGTAAAGGGTTAGCAGTCTAGATTGTTTGGTTAAGGGCTAAGGGTGTAGATAGGCCCAGAGGAAGCACTGCCCACCTGAAGTCAAGCAATTACTCAATTGTTTCAGGGATGACACTGAGGCATCAAAGCTGTACAAATGTAAGAGAAAGTTACCAGCTGTAAGTCTTACTAAAAAGGGAGAGGTAAGAAAAGTAATGGTATTGTATATATAAGCTATGCTGTGTGAAAAGGGGGTTTAATGCATCTGCAAAAAGTATTGACTGTTGTCAGCCTGCTCAGTCTGCCCAGGCTGAATTGGGCAGAAACCTTTTGCTATTGGTCAATTTTCTGGTTGTCAAAGGACCAGGAATGTTATACAAAATGGATTTTATGGATCCTGATTACTAGTATGTGATGACTTGCTTGGTATCACGCATCAGATGCAGTAAACCCCTTTGCTAGAGCATGGCTCTTTTGTATAGTTTTAACCCTTTACCAGAAGACAAAATTTTAGCCTCGTCCAAATTGAAAGCATTTGCAGACGACAGTTTCAGTGTTGCTCAAATGGTGCAATTTTTCTTTGATAGGGTAGAAAACATTGTGGGAAAAGGAGGAAATGCTGGTTACCAGCATTTTCTCCTTTTCCCACAATGTTTTCAAAAGGCTTCTTTCCCAGGGGCTTTAAAAGGTGGCATTGTGCGGTAAAGGGTTAAACCTTTACCAAACAATTCTGCATTTTGATCATCCTCAAGAAAGAGACTTTTGCCCACACCTACGAAGTAGAGGGTATACTGGTTGCATCATGTCTGTCTGTCCGTCTGTCCATGCATTCAGCATGATACTTATGTGTCCAAAAATAGCCACATAGCATTCATTCCGTAGTGAAATTCAAAGAATTTTCTCTTAGGTGGCTTAAAAAATCCTTTTAAGTGGCTACTCAAAATTCAAAGAATAGACACATAACTACCCTTCTGTTTGAACAACCGTCCATCGAACCGTCCATGTTTTTATTTCCGTGCTCTGACTCAAAAATTGTTTTACCTATGCCCCTGAAACTTTATACAAGTGTTGCTCGTGACCCAAAGAGGTGCCCTATTGTTTTTTGGTCACCTGGGTCAAAGGTCAAAGTCATGGGTGAACTCTGTTTGAAAATTGTTTCTGTGCTCCAACTCAAAAGCCATTTTACTAGAACCCTGAAACTGTGTACATGTGTTGCTCATGACCCAAGGAGATGCCCTATTGTTTTGGGGTCACATAGGTCAAGGTCATGAGTGAACTTTATTTGAAAATTGTTTCTGTGCTCTAACGCAAAAGCTGTATGAACTAGGACCCTGAAACTCTATTCAAGTGTTGCTCATAACCCAAGTAGGTGCCCTTTTGTTTTGGGGTCATATGGGTCAAAGGTCAAGGTTAAGAGTGAACTCTGTTTTGAAAATCATTTCCATTCTCCTATAGTGCCGATTCAGTGAAAAGGTGCTGGTGGCGATATTTGTCTGCTTTGAGCCAAATTTAATTTGTCATCTGTAGATGCCTTCCTTTCGTGCCAAGTCTAAGATATCATCATCCTATAAAGGGTTAAATATTTATGGGATAATGGAGTGTAAGGGGAGAGTGTCAGCCTTTCACAGTGGAAATTCTGGGGTCAAATCTATTGATGAGTGGAGTCTATCTTTGTAAATAATTACATTAAGCTGTCTTTTGTTAGAGTGATATTTGCCTATGTATAAAGAGGTTTTGTGGGATGAAGATCATCTGATCGAAATGCAGACAATTATAACCAACTAGCATAGACTTTTTTTACTTCAGGAAATTGTTGTTTGCAGTAATTAACCTATTACTTATATTCGTTGAGTACTTATTTTTGTTGATTTTGTTGGTAGTTAAGTCCATGATTCAAGTTCTCAACTAAAGATCGGTCCAAGACCCTCTCCAACTTAGTCGAGTTTAGCTTTCATTTATCACGAATAAGCTGACATAATGTATACATGTACACACTTGTTACAGAACAGAAACCTATATACATTTTACTTACACTTTAGTTGTTCACGTGAAGTTTGCATTAAGATTTAACAGTTACCTAATAGATATGTTGATTTTTCATTGTTTTGTCTTCTTTTCTTTTGGTAAAGAATAAAAAAAGAAAAGTTTCCTTTCCTGCATATATTTGTATTTCCTTTACTTTGAATGGTTCGTAAACCCCAGTTTTAACAACCTTGAGGAAGAAGGCTTTTGAAAACATTGCATTTTCCCCTTTTCACACAAGATTTTGTTATCTACCCTTTCAAGGACGAGTCTCATAATATTAGCCATGTTTTCTTGTACAAGTGTGTTCTGCTTGGACAAGTCTAAAATTTTGTTGTCTGGTCAAGATATAATTCACACAACACTGTGTTTCAGAATGAAGAGATATACTATGAAGGTGACTTTCACCTGGAGATGTTGTTCAAGTTTTTGGATGAACATATACACATAGCTAAACCTAAACAACAAGATGTACATGTATTTACTGAGGAGGAATTGGATGAAGATGAAGATAGAATGGAACTCGAAGAGAGTGAAACTGAATTTGTTGACAATATAGATGAAGGTAAAACTGTCAGAATTGTTACAGTAAATCTTCCTGCTTGATAAATCTGTTTACAGTTAAGATGGAGGTGAGCGGAAGATTAAATTTTTGTCAATGGTGATAGTAAAATCACAGTCCATTGTGAAAGAGTCAGTCATTGTCCATAGGGATTAAATAAATCACTTCATAGAGCTGGGGTATATAACTGTGATGATAGGGTTATACACTGTCCTGAATGTCGAAGTAAATCTCTATCCATGGTGTTGGATCATTGTCCATAGAGATAAAGTAATCACTGTCCATAATTACAGAGTAAATCACTGTCCATAGAGATGAAGTAAAACATTGTCTAGAGTTACAGAGTAAATTACTGTCCATAGAGATAAAGTTAAACACTGTCCAGAGTTACAGAATAAATCACTGTCCATAGAGATGAAGTAAATCGCTGTCCATAGAGATGAAGTAAAACACTGTCCAGAGTTACAGAGTAAATCACTGTCATTTGAGATGAAGTAAAACACAGTCCAGAGTTACAGAATAAATCACTGACCATAGTTTACAGGGTAAATGACTGTCCATAGTTACAGGGTAAATCACTGTCAATAGTGATGGAGCAAATCACTGTTCATGGTTACAAAGTAAATCACTGTTCATGGTAACAAAGTAAATCACTGTTCATGGTAATGAAGTAAATCACTGTATATGGTAATAAAATGAATCACTGTTCATGGTAATAAATCACCGTTCATGTTAATAAAATAAATCACTGTTCATGGTAGTAAAATAAATCATTGTTCATGGTAATAAAGTAAATCACTGTCCATGGTAATAAAGTAAATCACTATTCATGGTAATAAAGTAAATCACTGTCCATGGTTACGGAGTAATTCACTGTTCATGGTAATAAAAAAATCACAGTTTATGGTAATAAATTGAATTACTGTTTATGTTAATAAAATGAATCACTTTTCACGGTAATAAAGTAAATCATTGTTTATGGTAATAAAGTAAATCACTGTCCATAGTGATAAAGTATATCACTGTCTATAGTGATAAAGTAAATCACTGTCCATGGTTACGGAGTAAATCACTGTCCATCGTTACGGAGTAAATCACTGTCCATGGTTACAGAGTAAATCACTGTCCATGGTTACAGAGTAAATCACTGTCCATGGTTACAGAGTAAATCACTGTCCATGGTTACAGAGTAAATCACTGTCCATGGTTACAGAGTAAATCACTGTCCATGTTGATGGAGTAGTAGCCAAACTCTTTTACCTGAAGATGAAAGTCAAGACCCATTTATGTTGAGAGCTTTTGCTTGCAACAAATTAAATGTGTTTAAAATTATTGAATATGTCTTTGAGAGGGTAGAAAGGTTTTTAAACCACATTTTTTTTACCCATCAAAGATAGATCATATCATATTAGTCACACTTAAATTATTATTTGCAAACATGTGCAGTATGAGTCTGAAATTTTGTCATTTAGTTTTGAGTTAATTTCAAAATCCAAAGGTGAGCAAAGAAATTAGATGAAATTATCGATCATGAAACACTTTTGAAACTTCAGGATGTATCAAAGAAAGAGTCACGTTTTTATCTCTGATCTTTTGTACTGTATTCATAAAGATGAAAATAATTACTATGAAAGAATTGCAACACGAATTCTGATTGCATGCATGAAGTATCAGAACTTTTTGAGCAAATCCTGTCTTTCCATTGGTTCACAGTAAGTGATTTTATCTTAATTTTTCAGTTGAACATCAAGATGATAAAGTAGCCTTTGCAGTATCCAACACCAAAAAGATACCCATGTTACTAGACCTGGTTCCTGCTCTGACAGACAAGACATTTAAATCAACAATTAACGCTGGGCCCATTGCAGTAGTTCTGTTCTACTTTCCTTGTAAGTATGAACCATTGTCTCTACATTCATTGTAAGTTTACACATATTACTAGACATGGTACCTGCCATCACTGACAAGACATTTGAATCAATAGTTAATGCTAGGCCCATTGCAGTAGTTTTTATATACTTTCCTTGTAAGTTGATCCTATTGTTTTTATCCTTTTCCTACAGTGTTTTTTCCTCTTTCAGAGTCTATTTCCTTCATTTGAGCCATACTTTATTTGTCTTTGGCAAATGCTTTAATATGGATGAGTTAGGCATTTTCTTTTCTGATAAAGAGTTTAACCCTTTACTTGAAAATCCTGAGTTTTAACCACCCTGATTAGGAACACATTTGAAAGCATTATGGGAAAAGGAGAAAATACTGGTAACCAGCCTTTGCCACAATGTTATCCTCTCTAAGACAAATCTATACATTTGAACCCCATTTATTGTCTGCAAATGCTTTCAATTTTGACAGTTTTGTCACCTGGTAAGAGTTGAACATATTTACATACTGGTATTTAACGAACAGGCATGTTGCATGCTAAATTGACTTTCATCCTTTACCTCGTGAGCCAGATTTCTGAAATTCAACTCTTTACCAAACAACAGTATTTAACTCTTTACCATACGACAAAATTTTGGACTGGACCAAATTGAAAGCATTTGCAGACGACAAAAGTTGCTAAAATGATGTTTTATCTCTTTCATAGAATAGAAAAACATCGTGGGAAAAAGGAGAAAAATGCTGGTAACCAGCATTTTCTCCCTTTCCCACAATGTTTTCAGAAGCTTTCTTCCTTAGGGTCGTTAAGATCCATAGTATCTGCAGATAACAAAGTAAATGTTGCAGAAATGGTGGGATTTGCTTTTGAAAATGGAGCAGACGTTGTGGGAACAGGAGAACATGCTGATATTTTCTCCTATTTCCACAATATTTTCAAGTTTTCTTTATCAGTGCCGTTAAAACTCTGGTTTGTGTGGTAAAGGGTTAAATATTTGCAGACAGAACAAAGAAAAATTCGAAAAATAGAATATTGTAGCAAAATTTTAATAATGATAGTTGCAAGTTTAGTTTCACTCTCTGCCACACAATCACAGGTTTTAACGACCCTGAAAAAAAGCCTTTTGTAAACATTGTTGGAAAAGGAGAAAATGTTAGTAACCAGCATATTCCCCTTTTCCCACAATGTTTCCTAACCTTCCTAAAACAAATTTCAATTTTTGAGCCACATTTATTTTGTCATCTGCAAATGCTTTCACTTTGGACAAGTCTAAAATTTTGTCACTTGTTAAAGGGTTAACCCTTTCCCAAACAAGCCCTGGTTTTCACGTGTCTTCAGTACAAGTCTTTTGAAAACACTTTGGGAAAAGGACAAATTGCTCGTAACGAGCAATTTCTCCTTTTCCCACAGTGTTTTCTACCCTTTTTGAGACCTTTCTGCCATTTTCATCAAATTTAAAATTGTCGTCTGCAAACTCTTTCAATTCAGACCAGTCCAAAATTTGTCGTTTGGGAAAGGGTTAAGACATCAATTTTTGACTAGTTTCAAATAATTTGAAAAAAATTATTTACAAAAAAAATTTTTTTTTCTCAAAGCCATTTATGTTCTTATTGCTGTTTTCTGCTAATTTTGAGAGATTTTTCACATTAAAGACCTTCTCATTAAACATTTTTAATGTTTCTGTTCTTATACTGACAATTCAGCCATACCATATTTCTGTTACAGAATCCTAATTTTTGAGAAAAGGGGGTTCTGGTTCACTTCCCAGCTCAGCCAATTTTCTTGCCTAGGATTGATTATAGTCATTGCGACAGGATTCATTGTTCTCTCACCGCTGATCATTGTTTCTACGATGGATATGTGGAAAAGAAGCTAGTGGCTTGGGAAGAATATTGTGCGAATCATTGGTAACAGAAACTCAAGGAAATCATGGATAGGTGCATGGGCTGCTGCAGCATAACTGAAATAATGTTGAAAAGGGCATTAAATACCATACTATCAATCAACAGAATCCTAATTTTGTATTCTTGTTAATCCTAAACACAGTAACAGCAGTAAACAGTGTCAGTTTGCGATACTTTGGTGAAGCATCAGACAGCGTGGGAAAGCAGACAAGTTTGAAGTTAGCCCGGGTCAGTTGTTATGATTGGACAGATGTGTGTCAGAAAGAAAATATTGACCATTATCCGACTTTGAGGATATATCAACATGGAAAAATGGCCTGGGATTATATGGGACCACAAGATCCCCAGGAAATGTTTTCTATGCTCAAAATGTAAGATTTTCTACTTGTCCTTCAGGTATCTTTACATTTACTATTACATCTCACCTTATCAGGCAATGTAGGTCCTAGATCAGACTGCAGTCTGATTAAAATCTACACTTACTGCATAAACATACCAAGTCACATTTAGCTTCAGACAGGTAAAATAAATTGTGTTTGTTCATTATTTTATTATTTTTTTATCAAATAGAAATATTTCAAATAAAAATATTCCTATAATTATGTGAACCTGTAACAAGTATATATGAAAAAAATAGGAAGTTCTTTTTTTTACTAACATGTGGTTGCTTCATTTTGCACAAGTTCAGTGGTTAGTACACAATGTAAGAGTTTAACTCTTTACCACACAATCACGGGTTTTAACAACCCTGAGAAAGAAGCCTTTTAAAAACATTGTGGGAAAAGGAGAAAATGCTGGTAACCAGCATTTTCTCCTTTTCCCACAATGTTTTCTAGCTTCCCCTAAACAAATTTCAATTTTTGATTCACATTTATTTTTGTCGTCTGCAAATGCTTTCAATTTGGACGTCTAAAATTTTGTCTTTTGGTAAAGAGTTAAGAGGTGTCTAGAAAGAAGAGTTTAAGAGGTGTCTAGAAAGAATTTTTTTTTTGTCCCGAGCTATTTGATTGGCTGTCAGAAAACTTTGAAACATGTTTTTGAGTCAATTGTAAACAATTTGAATCAACCTTTTGGCAGTAGTTAGATATTTTTTTAGGGTGGATGTGGGGGTCTGTGCATTTGAAAGATGAAGACTCATTTATTTTTGTTGAAGATTTTTGGTATATCTCCACTTTGCTTTTGAATACATATAGCTAAAAATCATGAAGCTGAATCTTTTTTTTTTAGCTTCACTGGTCAAAGGCCAGGGAGCTTATGTAATGGCCCTGTGGCAGTTTTGCATTCGTCTTTCTGATCATCCGTCATCAGTCTGTGTGTTAACTTTTATTTCAAACATCTTCTCTTAAACCACCCATCTCTTTTTAACAAATCTTCACAGAAATGATCCTGCCATGATCAACTTAACGATTTATTGAAAGAAGTTGATTCCATCCAAAACTCTGGTTGCCATTGCTCTAAAACTGAAAAATATTGAAAATCTGTAAAAATCTTCTTCTCCAAAAGTGCAGTTTGGAATTTTCTACAAATTGGACAAAATGATAGTTTGGTTGACCTCTTTCAGATTTTTTAAATAATTTTGATCGGTCCAAGAAAAAGGCTTCTCTCCACATGCTGTAGTAACTTATTTAACCCTTTACCAGACAATCCTGAGTTTTAAAGACCCTGAGGAAGAAGCCTTTTGAAAACAGTGTGGGAAAATGTTTCCTTTAATCATATACAAATTACATCATTTGAGCTACATTTAGATTGTCGTCTGCAAATGCTTTCAGTTTGGACAAGTCTACTTTGTGTCATTTAGTAAAGAGTTAAGATAATTTTAGTTTAAAAGCATCAACTTAAATGCTAAAAGCAGATTTGTATGAAACCTTTAATCAATGATTTACAGATTAGAATTATCATCTCCTAGACAAGTGGTTGATCCAGTAGAGGTCATGACCTATATTGTAAGTCAAGGTGAAACTGATATAACCAAGGTCACTAATACAACAGTGGTCGGACTTTTTGATAAACAAAGCTCAAAAGGTATGTTTTTTCTGTTGATGGTAACTTATGTTGACTACAACTTTTATCATCCCAATCTTTGAAATAGACCTACATGTACTTTGAAATGGCTGTGGCAGATGACCATCAAAACCATTTTCAAGAGTATAATATAAATGTGTATAAGTAGGCTGGTAGTATTCAGATTAACCCTTTGCCAAACGTCAAAACTTTAGATTGCCCATATTGAAAGCTTTTGCAGATGAAAAAATAACTTTGACTGAAAAATTGAAATGCACCTTTGGAAGGGTAGAAAACATTGCAGGAAAAAAACCTGGGATTCTGTGGTAAAGGGGTAATGAAATAATTTTCTTGTAGTGAAACTACTCTGACATCAGTACTCTAAGCCATTTCCAGTCTAATACATGAAAACATTGTTAGAAAGAAGCCATCACACAATCATTGTCAATTATTCAGGCTTTATACACTTTATACCATCCATTAATATTCATTTCTATTTCTGCCTAATTTACTAACAATTTATTTGAGCCATGTTCTGTGAGAAGGGCAGTTAATGCATCTGTAAAAAGTATCAACCCAGGTAAGCCTGCACAGTCTGTGCAGACTGACTCTTGTCAAACCTTTTTGCTTTTGGTAAATTTCCTGCATGTCCAAGGACAGTTCTACTTCAGGATTCAACAGGTTGTTAGACAAAACAGATTTCATGGATCCATAATTATGAGATGACTTGATTGATACGGACATGCATTAAACCCCCTTTTGCCAGAGCATGATTTTTTTTTTTTTTTTTTTTTTTTTTTTTTTTTAACATTTCTTTTTGGTGTTTCTATAATCGTCAGACAATTTTTGTATTTTCAGAGATGTCATTGTTTAAGAAGGTTGGTGAGGAGTCGAAAGACAGGATCATGTTTGTGTATACTGAGGATGACACATCAATAAAAATGTATGTGTAAAACCTGTGTACCATGTAGGCTGTCTGTATTTCTATGCCACCTGTGCATAGAAAACAGTACTTTTAAATATAAAAATTAATGTTTTCAATAGAAAAGTATCTGTATTTAAGAGCCATTTTTATAAGAGGTCAGGGTTTTTTTTGTTTTCTTAACCCTTTACCACACACTCCCAACTTTTAAAGACACTGAGAAAGAAAGCTTTTGAAAACATTGTGGAAAAAGGAGAAAATGCTGGTAACCAGCATTTTCTCCTTTTCGCACAATGACTTCTGCTCTTCTGGAAACAAATTTCAATTTTTGAGTTGTATTTATTTTGTCATCTGCAAAATCTTTAATGCTGTCAATTTGGACAAGTCTTAGATTTTGTTGTTTGGCAGTTTGGTAAAGAGTTAACCCTTTACCAAACAATCACAAGTTTATCGACCCAGAGGATGAATACTGGTACCTGGAAACATCATGGGAAAAGGAGTTACGGCATTTTCTCCATTTCTCACAATGTTCTCTATACTTCTAATTACAGATGCTACAGTTGAGCCACATTTAATTTTTTTCCTGCAGATAGGTTCAAAATGGACAAGTTTAATTTTTGTTTATCTGGTATTGAGTTGAAATGTGTCAGTATGCACTTGTATCTTTTGTTAACTCCTTCCCAAATGTCAAAATTTTAGAATCAACCAAATTGAAAGCATTTGCAGGCAACAAAATTAATTCAGTTTAAACAATGATATCTGTCTTTGATATGATAGAAAACAATGTGGGAAAAGGAGAAAATGCTGGTTACCAGCCTTTTCTCTTTTTTCCACAGTTTTTTTCAAAAGCTTCCTTTCTCAGGGTTGTTAAAAGCCAGTAGTTTGTGGTAAAGGGTTAACCAATTACCCACAGGGATTTGTTTAGACTTGCTGAAAAACTAGTGCAAGTGGAGTGAAAGAAAATACTTTTTCTGAATTCATTGAAAAAGAAACAAGTGCAATAAAAAGTTGTTGCTTATATTTCATTGATGTTTGAACCCTTTACCAAACAATCCTGACTTTTAATCACCCAGAGAGGGATTGAGATGAAAACAGTAAGAGAAAAGGAGAAAATGATGGTAACCAACATGTCCTTCTTTCCCCCTGCTTTTCTAACTTTCCAAAGATAAGTTCAGCACAAAAGCAACAAGCAATTTGTCATGTGCAAATGCTTCAAAGTTGGGTCAGTCTAATATTTTGTCCTCTGGTGAGCCAAGCCCTGGTAGAGCAGTCAGTAGCATACAGGAATTGTGATCAATGGGTGGCTCGTTTGAATTCCTAGCTTGGCCAATTTTTTTCCTGTGATTGATGATAGTCATTGCATCAGGATTCATTCCTTTGATGATCGTTATATGGGAAAGCAGTCGGTGCAAGAATATTGCACAAAGTACAGGTAAAAGAAACTCATATAGCATGGGTAGATAGCATGGATAGGTGCACTGGCCACGGTGATATAACTGAAATAGTGTTGGAAACGATATTAAGCACCATACAAACAAACAAACATCTTGTAGCGAATGTTTGAAAAGCTGTGTGCTGCAGGGATGTTAAAAATTGCATTTGTGTCAAAATAGCTGCAAGTTTTATTGTTCAATTTCAGAGCCCATCAGTTTGGATGTGAGGTACCCTGTATTATATTGTCCAAGTTTGATGATGTCATTCAACCTCATGTGATCTTTGATGGACAGTATAGGGCAGATAATATCCACAACTTTATACAACAGAATAAACTACCTAAACTGGTGAGGACAGTTTGACATTATGTCAACTTTGTAATAGAGATTTAATCTGTTATAAAAGATGGTGCTTTTTAGATTCTCCAAATGCAGAAGAATTGATGATAAAAATATTTTTGAAAAAATCTTTGTATTTTTTCATGATTGTATTTAACTCTTTACCACACAATGCCGACTTTTAATGACCCTGACGTAGAAGCCTTTTGAAAACATTTTGGGAAAAGGTAACCAGCATTTTCTACTTTTCACACAATGTTTTCTACCCTATCAAAGGAAAATCACATCATTTGAGCAACATTGAAATTGTCACCTGCAAATGCTGTCAGTTTGGACAGGTATAAAATTTCGTCGTGTGGTAAAGGTTTAAACATGGTATTTTATTTTTAGTTGCATTAACTCTTTGCCACATGACAAAAATGTAGATTTTCTCCTTTTCCCACAATGTTTTCAAAAGGCTTCTTTCTCAGGGTCAGTTGAAACTCGGGATTGTGTGGTAAAGAGTTAAGTGTTTTAGGTCTAGGAAGGGCCCACGATGAAAAGTTCCATCCTCATTTGGCCGTACCATAGTGCTTGAAAAATAATGTAACACTAAAGACTGGTTTGTAGGAAATTAACATTGTTTTAATAAGTTTTTCAATATTTCGGCCAGCGGCCTTTCTCAAGAAAAGAAACGTAAATTTATCTACTTTGTAGATGCACGTCGTATGCCATTGTTGTATACAGGATGTGACGTCATTGTGAAATACACAACGTTTGATCCCGCGCTAATTAAATTAACGTTAATTGATAGCGGGAATCTTTGACGTTACACCCCGCCGGCCGGTGAGTCCGTAATTTCTGTATCCAAGTTGATTCGTACATCAGTCTCTCTGTCTTGCAGCCTGATTTTATTTGTTGTAATATAGAAAAAACAGCATCCTCTTCTGAATGGTCTTTCTTTGAAAAATGACCGTTAATCGGCTTGTCTCTCTGCAATTTGATGTCACGCAAGTGCTCCGTCATCCTCTCATTTAGTTGTCGTTCAGTCTCTCCAACATATACTACCGTTTCACATTTCTTACAGCTTATTGAGTAGACTACGCTGTGCTGTCTACAATTGTTGTAATTCGGGATTTTGAACCCTTCTCCTGTTGTACTAATAATTTTATCGCTGTCGGAAATGCGGGCACATTTGTCGCAATCTAATTTGCATGGTTTACTTGATTTTTTAACCTGTTTATTCGTCTTTCCATGAACTAAAGAGTCGCCAAGATTTCTGTCCCTTCTGTATGCAACCATAGGAGGTTCTTGAAACACTTTCGTCATTCTCTCTGACTTATATAATACTCTCGTGTGTTTACGGATGATATGGTTCCTTGAACCATATCATCCGTAAACACACGAGAGTATTATATAAGTCAGAGAGAATGACGAAAGTGTTTCAAGAACCTCCTATGGTTGCATACAGAAGGGACAGAAATCTTGGCGACTCTTTAGTTCATGGAAAGACGAATAAACAGGTTAAAAAATCAAGTAAACCATGCAAATTAGATTGCGACAAATGTGCCCGCATTTCCGACAGCGATAAAATTATTAGTACAACAGGAGAAGGGTTCAAAATCCCGAATTACAACAATTGTAGACAGCACAGCGTAGTCTACTCAATAAGCTGTAAGAAATGTGAAACGGTAGTATATGTTGGAGAGACTGAACGACAACTAAATGAGAGGATGACGGAGCACTTGCGTGACATCAAATTGCAGAGAGACAAGCCGATTAACGGTCATTTTTCAAAGAAAGACCATTCAGAAGAGGATGCTGTTTTTTCTATATTACAACAAATAAAATCAGGCTGCAAGACAGAGAGACTGATGTACGAATCAACTTGGATACAGAAATTACGGACTCACCGGCCGGCGGGGTGTAACGTCAAAGATTCCCGCTATCAATTAACGTTAATTTAATTAGCGCGGGATCAAACGTTGTGTATTTCACAATGAAGTCACATCCTGTATACAACAATGGCATACGACGTGCATCTACAAAGTAGATAAATTTACGTTTCTTTTCTTGAGAAAGGCCGCTGGCCGAAATATTGAAAAACTGAGTGACTATATTTTATTTAAGTGTTGAATTCCCTACGGAATTATTTGTATTGATAACATTGTTTTAGTTCAACATGATATTCTGAATTACATTTGAAAAGATGTCAAATTTGAAAATGGTTTGAGCTCTTTAGCAGAGATCAAAATTTTTTTATTCGTCCAAATTAAAAGCATTTGCCAGAAGACAAATAAAATACACTGTAAGGCTCAAATGATGAAATTTTCATTAGAGAGGCACGAAAACATTGTTGGAATTTCCCGCAATGTTTTCAAAAAATTCTGGCCTCAGGTTTGTTAAAACTTATTTGGTAAATAGTTGACCACTTGCCATACAAACCCAAGTTTTAAGGACCCTAACAAAGAAAGCCCGAGAGAACACTGAGGGAAAAGGAGAAAATGCTGGTAACCAGCATTTTCTTCCTTTTCCCTGACTGTTTTCTACCCTTTTGAAGAAAGTGTCATCATTTGAGCTGCATTTAATTTGTTGTCTACCAATGCTTTCAATTTGGACTAGTCTAAAATTTTGCCATGTAGTAAATTGTTAGAAAACATACTCAATCTCAATCAGTTAGTCTGTAACTGTAATTTGTAGACTGAACTGACACCACTGATGTTCCCACATTTAAGGAAGCAAGGTGATTCTATGGTGATATTGTTCACTGATGAGTCCATGGACAGTTCAACCGCTAAAGATGATCTCCGTAAAATTGTGAAAGCTGAGATGTTTGGCAATATCTCTTTCACTGTTTTCCCAACGTAAGTTTTATATATGTCACAACCATATCAAAACAAACTTTTATGCCCATGAAGCAAAGAGCTTCTGAAAATGTTGAGGGAAAAAGAGTCATTGCTTGTAAAAGTGACTCTTTTGCCTCATTGTTCCTTTAGATCAGTATGTTACATTTTTTTCCAAGAAAATTGTCAGTTTTACAGTTTTTTATTTTTTATAAAAATTTTAGACTTGCAAGGAACAAGTCAAATATTGCTCAAGTAATCCGCTTTATCTTTAAATGGTGGAAATGATAGGGCATAAAGCAGGAACTGCTGGTCACCCTCATTGTCTCCTTTTCCTACAGTGATTTGAAAAACCTTCTATCTCAGGATCATTAACATACAGGATTGTATTGGTATTGGTTGAATAACAAACAAAATGTGCAGCAATCATTATCCACCAAAGGTTGGTAAAGGAGAGAGATCTTTTAGCCTCTGCACATATCTACGAACTTTGGATTAGAGATTGTGTTTGAATCATTTGATCCATACTCTGTGAAAAGGTGGCTTATGCATCTGCGAAAAGTATCGGCCCAGGTCAGCCTGGGCAGTCCGCACAGGGTGATCTGGGCCAAAACTTTTCGCTATTGGTCAATTTTTAGTATGTTCAAGGACCGGTTTACCTCATAATAATGTTGGTTGTTAAAAAAAAATGGTTATTATTTATCCATAATTATGTGATCGCTTGCTCGGTATTATGTATTACGGATATGCATTCAGCCCCCTTTTGCCAGAGCATGACTCATTTGTTAAATTACATGTTGTTAAGAATATTTGTACATAATTTTTTTGTTTCAAGAAGTTGTTCTTTAGACATGACATACTTACTATTTCTTGTCTGCACAATATTCAGGAGTGGGCCCTTGTTGTCCCACTGAATAAAAATCCTAGGTGGAACATGGCTGTTTTTTTCCCCCATTCACATGTATGAGCATTGATTTGAACAAATTGATCAGAAAGTGTAGATAAGTAATACCCAAGAGAAAAAATGGGCCAAAAATGAGCAAAATTTGCAAAATATAATAATATAATGCAAAATTTGCAGAATATAATGCAAAATTTACTAAAATACTGAGTAAATAGTGAAGGTGTTTTTTTTTTTTTTAGATAATTTTTATCAGACACCAAAACTTTAGACTTGATTTAAAACATTTGCAGATGACAATTTAGTAATAGGCTGAAATGATGGAATTAGGCTTTGCAAAGGTAGAAAACCTTCTTGGGGGCATTGCCCATATGGGTAACCTAGCAACAATAAGTAAATGAAAGTCAATCAATCAGTATCTGTACAGGGATTTTGATGTCAGGTGATAAAAGGAAAAAAATCAAACATTTTTATCACTTTATATTTCTATCAATTTAATGTATTGGTTGAATTTTTCATTTCAGGTTAGATCAGAAAGGTGTAGCCTACAAGGTGTTACAAGTTTATACATCAGAGCCCACAGTACCCTTCCTGTCTTATGTAGACTTTAAAAAGGTTTGTGTTTTATGTTTACATCCATATTTAGTGTCACATCTTGTTAACCTCTCAAACTATACCTTTGAAGTGACACAACAAATCAACAAAACTCATAAACTTGAATTAAACAGGATTAATAAATATTTTGAAAAGATGGGATTTTTTTCAGATTACTCAACGTAATCGCTGTCTGAAATAGATCTGATGCCTTTGAAAGGGTAAAGTTATAAACATGGTGCAAGAATCTAGGTAGTTTCGTACTGGTAACTATCAAATCGGTAAATTCAGTGGTTGTAACAATGAATTATCAAACCATAATCCACCTTTATTTCCAGATAAATTGTGGAAAAGCATGAAATTATAAAAGACAGCAGCAGACAAAAAAGAAACCCAAACTACATATAATCTAATTAACCTGATCTACGTACTCTAATTTGTTTATAATTATTGTGTTTAATGCCGTTTTTCAACATTGTTTGACTTAAAGATCTGTAGTGGTGGCCAGTGCACCTATCCATGCTTTACCTGGAGTTTCTTTACTCTAAGTGTGTAGATTACCAAAATTAGATTATTTGTTAATTTTTTTCCTGTCTGCTGTCTCACATGTCCATCGTCGTAACAATGATCAGTGGTGAGAGGGGAATGAATCCTGTCGCAATCACTTGTTAGATCATCATTCCTAGGAAAGATTTATCGCTTTTAAGCTATTGGGTAGATATCTGGTTTATGAGTGAAAAAAACCTTATGGTCTGTTAACAAGCTGTCATAACAAATGAATAAATATATGTAAGTATGAGCCATGCTCTGGCAAAAAGGGGGCTTAATGCATCTTCATGATGTGTTGCATAATCAACCCTTTACATAATTATGGATCCATAGTGCCAACTTTTTGTAACAACTGACTGAATCACAAGGTAGACTTGTCCTTTGACATACAAAAGATTACCAAAAGCGAAAAGTTTCGGCTCAGGTCAGCCAGCAGGACTGTGCAGGCTGACCTGGGTAGATACTTTTCGCAGATGCATTAAGCCCCCTTTTCAAAGAGCACGGCTCGTATATTAGATAATTGATTTTACTTGTTACAGGGTGAGGTATTTAATTTTGATCACCCAAGTTTTAACAGAGAGAATATAGTACACTGGCTTGGATCTGTTGTCAAGGGAACTTCAGAGCCATCTGGTGAGTGTTTTTATGTCATGAACGATGATTCTACTATGATATCAGACTGATTTTCTTTTCATAACATGTCACAGATCTAAGGGCACAGGTGCGATATTCACTACCTTTTGAAGTACTGCATCAAGATGAAGAGCAGATAAATCTTGTAGGTCATTAATATATGAGCCATGCTTTGGCAAAAGGGGGGTATATTAACCCATTTAATGACCCTGAGGAAGAAGGCTTTTGAAAAGATTGTGGGAAAAAGAGAAAATGCTGGTAACCAGCATTTTTCTCCTTTTCCCACAGTGTATTTTACCCATCCTAAAACAAATTTCAATTTTAGAGTCACATTTATTGTCGTCTACAAATGCTTTGAATTTAGACTCGTCTAAAAACTTGTCGTTTGGTAAAGAGTTAAGTGTTAATATATACACCTTTTGTCCATCAGAAACTGCATTCACCAGCAGAACAGTCTTACCTAGATCTACATGTACACTGTCATTTAGATTGCAATTTAATGTGCTCAGCTTTACAAAGATGTAGTTATTTCTATTTTGTACAGTACATCTGTCCAGCCCAGAATGGAAACCTCTAAACAAAGGTTACGAGTTTTTAAAGATCATGGATCATGAAGCAGAACAAGAAGAAAGAAAACAACGTGGAGAGAAAGAAAAAAATGGTGACGGAGTGCCCCAGGATCAAGTTGATGATGGTATGTTTAACTCTTTACCACACAGTCCCGATTTTTAACCCTTTACCAGACGACAACATTTTAGCCTTGGCCAAACTGAAAGCATTTGCAGATGACAATTTCAGTGTGGCTCAAATGGTGCAATTTTTCTTTGATAGAGTAGAAAACATTGTGGGAAAAGGAGAAAATGCTGGTTACCAGCATTTTCTCCTGTTCCCACAATGTTTTCAAAAGGCTTCTTTCCCAGTGTTGTTAAAAGGCGGTATTGTATGGTAAAGAGTTAATGACTGTGAGGAAGAAGGTTTTTGAAACAATGTGGGAAAAGGAGAAAATACTGGTAACCAGCATTTTCTCTTTTTCCCACAATGTTTTCTACCCTTTCTAAAACAAATTTCAATTTTTCAGTCACATTTATTTTGTCGTCTGTAAATGCTTTTAATTTGGACCAGTCTAAAATTTTGTCGTTTGGTAAAGAGTTAACTTGTTATCTAACAATCTTCTGATTTCATGATTCTGAAGATGGTAGCTTTTGAAAACGTTGTGGAAAAAAGGAGATAATTCTGGTAACCAGCATTTTCCCTTTTTCCCACTTTTTTTTCTACCCTTTTACAGACAAATTCTGTCATTTAAGTCACAGTCATTTGTTGTCTGTAAATTCTGTCATCTAAACCAGTCATTTTGTTGTCTGCAACTGGTTTTGAAGTGGAAGAGTAACAAATTTTTCATCATGTGATGGGTTTATATCTCATTAAGTGATGGATATATCAAATGAATCTTCATTTTGGGCACGATAGATTTATATTCACAGTAGATTATCTCTTGACTCTTCTATGCTAGTTGGCCTGTATACCATCATAAAATCAGTCATTCCTTCAAAACCAATGATGATCACTTTGAAATGGAAATTCTGTTCCAACAATTATCATAGCCAAACTGTTACAAACCCAGCTGTTTTTGAAAAAAAAACAGAGGCATTCTCTTAGCGCTATTGTTTGCCTATGGTGTCATCATCATTTTTCATTTCATATTTTATTCTCATTCATGTACAACAATATTTACAACTGATATAAAAGACATGGAAGTACATGTACATGACCATTCTATATAGAATTATAAGAGACTATCATATCTAGTTTAAAAAAAAGAAAAAAAAAAATGCATAAAATATTCTACATATTCTACATGAGTGGTAAGATTTAGTTGCGGATTTTGCCATAAAACACATAATTTTTAAAACATATTTAAAAACTACAGTTTATAGCTAGTTTCGTGTAGTCTTCGGATCGCTTGGATCGTATTCTGGGATATTTGTCATAAATCAGCAGCTGAATCTTGTAAAGTAATTAATGATAAAAGAGCATGGAAATAAAAGTATTGTTATTTACATCATGTTAAAATGACACTTTCTCATAGCTCAGTCACTATAGAAGATTATTTACATCAAACTTGGGCAAGTTGTTAATTATCAAAAGGGAAACCCAAACCAAAAGGGTGGATAAGCTATAAGATATTTTGATGCACTTATGCTCCTTTTTTGACTTAATCCTTTACCACTTTATCCTATGTTTTAACAATCTTGAGTAGGAAAGCTTTTGAAAAATTGTAAGAAATGGAGAAATTACTTGTAACAAGCAATTTCTCATTTTCCCACAATGGTTTCTCCTATCAGGGAACTATAGCTCAGTTGTACCAATTTAAAATTTTTTCATCTGCAGATGCTTTCAATTTTGAAGTCTCCAAAGTTTGTTTTATTGGAAAGGGTTAACATTTTCAATGAAAAAGCAGTGGCACCCACATGTGGTACTCTTGTTTTTTTTTTAATTTCTGTGGCCATATACTACTTTCCAAGACCTTTTTTCATAAGATGTTGTAGTTTTAGCTCTGTTAAAAATCATTGAGTTTGTCAAGCACCAGCCTTCAATGTGCTGAGACCTGGGGGTTTGATACCTGGTTGCAGCAAAACTTTCTTCCCAGCAATTTTTTGCTTCTCACCTTTGATGCATGTAAGAAAAGCAGTCTTGGAAAGAAAGTTGTGTCTATACTGGCTCGAGGAAAGCCAGGAAATACATGCATAGGTGCACTGGCAGCAGTGATATGAATTAAGCTGTTAAAATATTGTTAAAATGCAAAACAAACAAATTTGCTGGGTTTTAACCATACAGAATTTCAATTGATTGTTTGATGAACTGATAAAACTTACAATTTCAACAAACTTTTTTGTCTTACTCATATTCAAATCATGGTTATGTTATTGCACTTGAGTTACTTTGCCATTATTTCAGTGACAGAGGAGTTTCAGGAACCAGTAATGGAGGACACGCTCGATGCAGATACCAGGAAGGAATTGTTCAACTCTCGTCTCTATCACCAGGCGCCAGGACGAGCAGACAAACAGAAAACAACCCGCGGGCATGACGAGCTTTAATGATGTCAATAGTTGTTGGCTTTAAGTTGAAATTTAGGATTCCTTAGCCTAATCTGTTTAACCCTTTACCACACAATCCCACATTTTAAAAACCCCGAGGTAGAAGCTTTTTGAAAATATTGTGGAAAAAAGAGAAAATGCTGGTAACCAGCATTTTCTTTTTTTTCCCCCCACAATGTTTTCAAAAGCTTTTTTCTTCAGGATGGTTAGAAGTAGGGATTGTGAAGGGTTAAGGAATATGTCTCTGACTGCTATATCAATTGAATTGTTCTTTTTATCATCAATGTTTTCTATCCTATCTAAGGCAAATTTCACCATCCGATTAGTATTAAATTTCTCGTCTGCCAGTGCTTTCAATTTGGGCCAGTCTAAAATTCTGTAGTGGTTAAAAAGTTAACAACCCTTTACCACAGGACAAAATTTTAATCCTGTCCAAACTGAAAGCACTTGCAGACCACAAAAGAAACATGGATCAAAGTATTAACTTTATCTTTGAAAGGGTAAAAAAAAAATTGTGGGAAAAGGAGAAAATGCTGGTTACCTCCATTTTCTACTTTTCCCACAATGTTTTCAAAAGCCTTCTTCTTTAGGCTGGTTAGAAGTTGAGATTATGTGGTTGAAGGGTTAAGGAATATGTCTCTGACTGCTATATCAATTGACTTTTCTTTGTATCATCTAGCATCATTCTGCATTTTAAGTTTTTCTCTGTATCGTTCAGCCATTTTAATAAGATAAATGTTAACAGTTATACCACCAAAAGATTGAAACTGTTTACAGTGTTTGCTAGAATCAGCCAGTCTGTGACATGCACTGGATAGGTTTTTGTAACAAACCCATTTCTGTGTTTTGCTATGATTGTGTTGAAACTTTGGGCAACTATTTACCAGAATCTGTAGATGTGCAGATTTAATATTTCAGTGTCTGCTCTTATCTGTTAACCCTTAACCACACAATCTTGAGTTTTAACAACACTGAGGAAATAGCCTTTTGAAAACTTTGTGGGAAAAGGAGAAAATGCTGGTAACCAGCATTTCCTCCTTTTCCCACAAAGTTTTCTAGCCTTCCATTGACAACTACCACCATTGCAGCTACATTTATTTTGTTGTCTGCAAAGGCTTTCAATTTGGACTTGTTTAAAATTTTGTTGTTTTGGTAAAAGAGTTAAAGCAATGTTTTCTGTTAACCCTTACAGCGCCCAATAAATGCAGAAGAGGTTTTAAGTCTAGAAGTAAGATTTAAAAAGAAAAACAGTAGTTTTAGTTTTAATTTTACTTTTGTCTAGAAAGTCTGAGCAAAATGGACAGTGTAGATCATAAGATCAGAGAGCATGTTTTGTGCAGTCTGATCTTGATCTACACTGGCCTCAAAGGTAATTGTTGTAGTGAAAGGCACTTTCAGGGCTAAAATTTGATTTTTTCTTTTTGCTTTATTCATATTAGGCTTTAAATCCAGACAAAAATGTAGACTGGTCCATATGGAAAGCATTTGTAGACAGCAAATTGAATGTAGCTGAAATTATATAATTTGTCTTTGAAAGGTTAAAAACATTGTGGGAGAGGATAAAATGTTCTATACTATTGTTTCTTTTTCCCCACAATGTGTTCAAAACTGGGATTTTGTGGTAAAAGGTTCATATCTGTCGTCTAAGATCTAGTTTCAGCCTATACATTAACCCTTTACCACACAATCATAAGTTTTGACATCCTTTAAGAAAAACCCTTTCAAAAAAATAGTGGGAAAAGGAGAAAATGCAGGTAACCACCATTTTCTCCTTTTCACAAAATGCATTCTACCATTCCCTAGACAAATTTCAACTGTCATGTTTGCTTTGTTGTCTGCAAAAGCTTTGAATTTGGACCATTCTTAAATTATGTGATGTGGTAAAGAGTTAATTCATTACCAAGTTCCTCCTTTCCCCAAGTTTTTTTTTTTTTTTTTTTTCTTTGCAATGAAGGAAAGGGTTTGCAAAAGAGAATCTACAAGGCATAATGAATGTGAATCTCAAAAGCTTTATCATATCAAAATGATGATGTTTATGTTTGTCTACTGTATCCTGGAAGAGATGTTGTATGTATGGGTATGTTATTGTACATGAATGATGTTGAGTATGGTTCTATGTGAATGTAATTTCTTTGATTTTTTTAAACTCTTATTATTTAATAATTTGGTACTTATATTTGCACATTGATATGAGCCATGCTGTATGGAAAGGGGGCTTAATACATTTTGAAAAACGTACCAACCCACTTAAAGTCTGTGCAGTTTGCACAGGCTGACCTGGGTCGAAACTTTATGCTTTTTGTGGATTTTTTGACGATGACTTGCTTAGTGAAATCCAACGTGAAGATGCATTAAACCCCTTTTTTCCAAAGCATGGCCCACATTATATATAAATGAGCCATGCTCTGTTAAAAGGGCACTTAATGCATCTGCGAAAAGTATCGACCCAGGTCAGCCTGCGCAGTCCATGCAGGCTGACCTAGGCCGAAACTTTTCGCTATTTGTCAATTTTCTGTATGTCAAAGGACCAGTCTACCCCATGATTTAGACAGTTCTTCGATAAAATGGATTTTATGGATCCATGGTAACATGAGAACGTACTTGGAATCATCCAGCACGGAGATGCATTAAGCCCCCTTTTGCCAGAGCATGGCTCATTTGTTATTGTATGTTTGTAGTTTCATTGGCATGTGCATCATGTTGATCTTTGTTATTTTGTGTGATTTGCATTGTATGTCTGTTATTGTATGTTACATACTACTGTATGTCCTTGTAGCTGTTGTCATATGTATGTGTGTTTAATTGTATATAATAATACTGTACTTTCTGTGTTTTACTGTATCGGTATGAAAGTATATGTGTATGTGAATGTTATTGAACAGATACATGTATGTTGATTGTAGTGAATGCGTTTGTATGTGTTATTGTATGTGCATGCCATTGTATGTGTAATTTTTCTTTCAAATGTGCATGATTGTATGTGAACCTATCACATACAGGTATGTGGTACTAAATATGAATGTTACTAAATGGGCATGTTATTGTATGTTTAACTCTTTACCACACAATCCTGAGGAAGAAACATTTTGAAAAAATTGTGGAAAAAGAAGAAAATGCTGGTAACCAGCACTTTTTCCTTCTCCCACAATATTTTATACCATATCAAAGACAAATTCCATCATTGGAGCCACATTTAAATTGTCATCTGCAAAAGCTTTCAATTTGGACCATTCTACGTTTTCTCATTTGGTAAAGAGTTAATTAGCATTCCGTCGTTGATATACTTCTGACACATTTTTCAGTATACTAAAATTTTTTTTACGGCAGCTTTTCATAGATTTTTAAGCATGACAGCCATTATTAGATTCATTAACATTCCAACGATTGCAGCGGAGAGTGCTGCATTTGTTTTTCTTTAACCTTGAGAAATAGGGCTTGAAAACAGTGGGGACGTTTGTCTTGATTACTAGTATATCTCTTTACCACACAACAAAATTTTAGATTGGTCCAAATTGAAAGCATTTACAGACGACAAATAAAATTGGGCACAAATGACCGTAACTGTCTTTGAGATCGTTGAAAACATTGTGGGAAAAGAAGACAATGCTGGTCACCAGCATTTTCCTCTTTTCCCACAATGTTTTCAAAAGCTTTCTTCTTCAGGGTCGTTAAAAGTCGAGATTGTATGGTAAAGGGTTAAACAAATGTGAAAATGGGTTACAATGGCTCTAAAAGTAGGTCACTTGGTTAACCCTTTACCAAACAATCCCGGGTTTTCACAACCCTGGAAAGAAAACCTTTTGAAAACATTGTGGGAAAAGGAGAAAATGCCAGTAACCAGCATTTTCTCCTTTTCTTACAGTGTTTTCTACCCTATTAGAATCAGGTTTCATCACTTAAGCCACATTTAATTTGTCGTCTGCAACAGCTTTGAATTTGGACAAGTGTAAAATTATGTCGTTTGGTAAAGAGTTAAATGACTTAAAAACTTGGTGTGCACTATAGCGGCTACACTTGCCTTCAACTTTGTCAACAGCAGAAGATTTGAAGGTTATTGAGCAACGCAACTTGCCAAGTTATAGTGTTAATTGTGATATATTTGTAAGCTCTCTGTTTTACTTGTTTATTGTCTTTTTTTTAAAGCTTTATATTTTGTAGTTCTTCACATGTTTTCTAAAAGCATATTATTATCATACCCCTACTTACAAAGTAGGGAGAGTATACTGGTTTCACCATGTCTGTCTGTCTGTAGACTATTTTGTTTCCATGCTCTTACTCAAAAGCCATTTGACTTAGGCCCCTGAAACTTCATACAAGCCTTGCTCATGACCCAAAGAGATGCCGTATTATTTTAGGCCACATGGGTCAAAAGTTAAGGTCAAAGGTGAATTTTGTTGGAAAATCGTTTCTGTGCTCAAACTCAATAGCTGTTTGACCCAGGACCCTGAAATTTTATACATGTGTTGCTCATGACCCAAGGAGATGCCCTTTTGTTTTTGGGTCACATGGGTCAAGGCGAAGGTCACTGGTGATCTTTGTTTTGAAAATAATTTCCGTTCTCTGATTGTGCTGCTTCAGTGACAAGGTGCTAGTGGGGGTATTTGTACGCTTTGCGACAATTCTAGTTTTTTTTATTATTTATTTCAAAGCAAAATCTATTTCAAGGCTAATATAGACCATTAGTGGTATTGTGCCATAATAAACAGCTGTATATTTACCCTGTACCAAATAATACTGTATTTTAACTCTTTACCAAACTACAAAAATTTGGAATTATCCGAATTGGAAGCATTTACAGATGGCAAATAAAATGTAGCTGGAATTATGCTATTTCACTTTAAAAGGTAGAAAACATAGTGGGAAAAGGCAAAAGTGCTGGTCACCAGCATTTTCTTTTTTTCTTACATTGTTTTTTGTTTTGTTTTTTTTTTTTTTCTTTAAAAGGCTTCTTTCTCGTTAAAAGTCTAGATTTTGTGATAAAGAGTTAACAACGCTGAGGTGGAAGGCTTTTGGAAATATTGTAGAATGTTTTCTACCATTTCACATACATCATCTTTTTAGCTACACTGAATTTGTTGTCTAGAAATGCTTTCATTTTGGATAAGTCTGAAATTTTGTCGTTTCATAAAGTGTTAGCCCTTTACTACAGAAAACCAAATTTTAACAACCCCTTAAAAAGGAGGCTTTTAAAAACATTGTGAGAAAAGGGGAAAATGCTACCAACACACTCTCCTTTTCCCAAATGTTCCCTGACCTTCCAAAAACAAATTTTAATTTTTCAGTCAAATTTTGTCACTTGCAAAAGCTTTCATTTTGGGCGAGTCTAAAAGTTTTGTTGTTGGCCTTGTTGGGTTAGATAGGTAACTCTTTATCAAACAACAAAATTTTAGACCTGTTCAAATTTAAAGATACATCTATACTCGTTTTTTAGCCACTTTTTAACCAATTCCATCTTGATTTTATCTGACAATAATCACTCTTGTATCTTCATTCCAAATGTTGCCCCTGACAGTTGCAAGGTCGCATGGATTGCAACTAATAGAAAATGCATTTCATTTTCTGGAGGCCTTCAAAGAAGTCACTGTTGTGACATCTCTGGTTTTGAATTGAAGATTTCTGATATATGTATTTATATACACCTTATATGTCAGTAATTTACATGTATCTGTTTACACAACTAATTCTGGACCATTCTACAGTCTGTCAAATTTTAGGAGTGTTTTTTTCCTCTCTGGCTGTAAGGGTGTATCTTTAAAGCTTCTGCAGATGACAAAAGTGACTCGGTCAATGGTGTTTTCTTTGAAAGATAGAAAACTAGTGTGAAATTGTGGAAAATGTGGGTGACCTTTCTCCTTTTCTAACCGTGCTATCAAAATCTAGCTTTCTCTGGATCTTGAAAATATGTGATTGCTTGGCAATGGGTTAAGTTAAAAAATTCACAAAAAATGTTTAAATTGATTATTCTCTTTTTAACCTTTAACCACAGAATCCCAACTTTTGAGGAACCTGGGATATAGGCTTTTTGAAAACAATGTGGGAAAAAGGAGAAAATGCTGGTAACCAGCATTTTCTCTCTATCCCACAATGTTTTCTACTCTTTGTAAAACAAATTTTAATTTTTTTTAGTCACATTGATTTTGTTGTCTGCAGATGCTTTCAATTTGCACTTTTCTACAATTTTGTTGTTTGGTAAAGAGTTATCATTTAGCTTCTCGTTACTTTGTCTTTTAGTCTTTTATCTTTGTTGGCCACTATTTACATCCCATGTATATGTTCTGTTTGTATTATTATAAGAATTTATGAACTGATTATACTATGTTCTTCATAATTTTGTGTGCTACACAAAAAATGTAACGCCAAAACTTTCACAAAAATGCCCGATACATGTATATTCAAAGTAAAATAAGATTATGTTAAACTCTTGTTATTTTTATTTCAAGTCACTTTTAGCTGTGCTGTTTAGGAAGAAAACATTGAGGTATTGTCACCTGTGTTGTCGTTGAAAAACTTCAACATTTTGTAATATCTCTCTTCTTACTGCAATTATTTGCTTCAAACTTGGACAAGCTGTTAATTATCAAAATAGGAACTTAACAAAAAGGGCAGGTAACCATCAAAGTATTTTTCACACAGATATGCCCCTTTTTTGACATCGAAGTTTCACCGAAGATCAAGCAGAGCGTTCGCACCTGTATGTGGTGCTCGTTTTCTTGAAGCTTTGCAGCAGACAACTTTTTGAAACATCCTTACTGACCTTTTACTACACAATCTCAACTTTAAATGACCCTGAAAAAGAAAGGCTTTGGAAACTTTGTGAGAACTTCATTTTCAACATTGGGGACAACTCTATTCCTCTATGGAAAAGGAACAGAATAAATAAAAGGCACATAATCTGTTTTCAACATTTCATTCATGAATTAACTAGTTAAAAACAAAACATAATAATAAACAAGGTAAACCTATGACATACTATGATTTGCCAAGGATAATTTTGCAGAGACAATCACTGTTGGGAAGGGTTTATACTGTAATTCAGTATATGTTGAAACATGGTGCTTGTTACCATTGAAACATATTGAAATATGTGGTAAAAAGATGAGTGATTTCTCTTTTTGCCACACTGTTTTTATGAGCAGTCCACCCAATAAAAGCAGTTGTCTGCAGATAGCACTTGTCATAAACTGATAATTTCTATTTTGAACAAAGCTCTGGCAGAAGAAGTTTAACTCTACATGAAAACAACAAAATTTTAGACTGGTCCAAAATGAAAGTATCTGGAGATAAAAATTAAAAAATGTTTCAAAAGATGGGTTTTGTCATTGATAGGGTAGAAAAATATTGTGGAAAAAGGAGAAAATAATGGTTAGTTACTAGCATTTTCTCCATGTCTAACAATGTTTTCAAAAGCTTTGTTTCCCTGGGTTGTTAAAAGTCAATATTGTTTGGTAAAGGGTCAATGCATCCTTCTGATGCACTGTCAGAGGCGAGTCATCACATAAAAGTGGATCCCTAAAAGCAATTTTGTCTAACCACCGACTGAATGATGAGATAGAATACTCCTTGGGTATGCAGGAAATTTACCAAAAGCAAAAAGTTTCGACACAGGTCAGCCTGCACAGACTGTGCAGGCTGACCTAAGTTGGTATTTTTTGCAGATGCATTAGGCCCCTTTTCACAGAGCATGGCTAATTTCTATTTGTCACAATGATTTTCTCCTGTTTTGGATCATACCATGTTTTCCCTTATTCCAAGTTATCCTGTGCAAACTATAGTAGAGTTATATCTACATTTTTATAAAAAATACACTTTGAAGACCTCAAATAAAAGATACACCAGTAAAACAGGTCCATCTACATCAATGCTCATTGTTAACCTAAAAAAGAATGCAAATAATACAGGGAAGAGAGATTTAAAAGAAAGTAATATCTTTCCTTGATTTGTATGGAAATCATTGCAGGAAAAGAAGCGATTGTTTGTAAAAAATGGATACGGTGATCACTTTTGATTTTTTGTTGTTTTTGTTGTTTCTAACCTCAAATGCTATCTATTTCGAAAAATTAAAACTTAAATTTGAACAAGTCTAAAATTTTTCATCTAGAAAGGGGTAAAGTATTAACTCTTTACCAACCAAAATGATTTTAGACTGGTCCAAATTATAAGCAGTTGCAGACGACAATTTAAATTTAGCTGAAATGATGATTTCTATTTTTGATAGGTTAATTGATTGAATCTTGTTTTATGTCGCTTTCAACTTAATTTCAGTAATATCATGGCAATAGCTCACATATTCATGTATTTCCTGGGTTCCACCAGTACTAGGCTATGGCTCTGAAGTGTCTTGCCCAAGGACACTCCTATGAAAAATATCTTTGATAAGGTAGAAAACATTGTGGGAAAAGGAGAAAATGCTGGTTACCAGCATTTTCTCCTTTTCCCACAATCTTTTCAAAAGCCCTATTCCGCAGGGAAAACTTGGGATTGTGTGGTAAATCTACTCAATTTTGAACAATTTGAACTTGCTAATCTCATTTGTGTATAAAAAAAAAGGTTATACATTTAAAAGAAGTGAGTGCATGGATCTTTAAAATTGCCAGATAATCAACAGCAAAAATGAAAACAAGAGGGCTTTAGGCCCTATAGCGCTCACCTGAGTAAAGTGATCTATGATTTATAATGTTGAAGGGATCCTGGTTGTGGTGATGTGAATTTTTAACAAATTTTTGTTTGTATTGGACTGAAAAAAAGGGCATCTAGAGTGCTTCTAAGCTTTGTCCCAGTGACCTAATTTTGGACTCAACAAGACTCAATTTTGATCTTGCCCAAGATATCGAGAGAAAACATTCTGACCTAATTTCATGAGTATCCGACTGAAAATGGGGCCTCTAGTAAGCAAACAAGGTTTTTCTTAGATCTATCTCTGGTGTACTACTTTTTGACTCAATGTAACCCAATTTCAAACTTGTACCAGATACATGTATCATAAAGACAAATATTCTGACCAACTTCCATAAATATTGGATTGACAAAGTTTCATTACTACAGGACCAAAAATGTGGCCTTTGGAGTGCATGCAAGGTAAATATTGATGCCTGGACCACACATGGCGTATAATGGGCACAACACAAATCACAAAAGCTCACCTTGAGCACATTGAGCTCAGTTTAGTATAAAACACAGGGCTCAACCATATATCAGTTGCTTGTGACACGCTTTGAAGTTTTTTTTATACTGATCCAATTTTAAGGCAGATAAAAAGAAATGATCATAATGATATTTAAGTAGAATTTGAAAGTCCTGACAAAAAAATACAATATTATGCCAAAATTAAGGGGAGAAAGTGCCTTAAAAAAAAATTTCATGACGTTTAAAAAAATCATGAGCCACCGTGGGTAAAACTTGTTTGACTGAAGAAGGCCACAAAAATAGATATGCAAAACTTCTTCTAACAAAAATATCAGCATGACAAAATGTCAAATGTAAGCAAACAAAAAAAACTGATTACTAACAAAAACAATAATGTACTAAAAAGTTCATTATGCAAAACAATAACATTTCCTCGCATTCAGTGATTATCTACGTTGTTTGGATAAGCCGTCACTGGGCAGCTGGTAGCCTGGGTTCCATTCTGATCAACTTTTCCTTTTACTGTGGTGATAATTATGGAACCAACTATCAGTTTTGCCATAAATTTGTGGAGACCATGAAACAACACCATGATAAAAGGTGACAAAATGATTATGACTGCCTGGACCCAAGCTAGGTAGCTAGATGTGCTGTTTCGGTCAGAGCAATTATTAGTCAAACAAACAATCAAGAGTTTTAACTCAAGACCTAGTGAATCTTTACCAGACTTTTTTTTATGTGAAAGCATTTACAGAAGACTACTAGATTACGGATTACATTGTGGAAAAATTGTGGAAAGAGGACAAAGTGCTGGTGACCAGCATTTCCTCCTTTTTCCACAACTTTTTCATAAGCCTTCTTTACCAGGGTCGTCAAAACTCAGGATTGTGTGGAAAAGGCTAAAACATCCTTATAACAAGTAGACAGGCAATTGATTAATCCATGAATACATGTTAAAACTTTGACACAATGATAATAATTTTGCTTGCTACTATTTATCCTACTTGAACAATGCTTCAATAAGTTTGTCTACAAAGCAAAAACAAACCAAATTTGTAGAAGAGACTTTTAAAATATGCCTGTAAACATAGATAAATGAGTTGAACTGATATCCTCTGCCAAAGGGTCATACTTTTGTTTGGAGATATGAATACAAGAAAAAACAATGTGGCACTGGGAAAAAAATGCCTGTTTCTTGTCACAATTTTTAAACTTTGTCTCAAATATGACACTAAAAGCTATCTGTAGGAGGTAATTAGCTAACCCTTTACAATAAAATGCTATGTTTTGACGACCCTTGAGAAGGAGACTTTTGAAAACATTGTGGAAAAAAGAAAATGCTGGTAATCAGCATTTTCTCCCTTTCCCCCAATAACTTTTACCCTTCCAAAAACAAATCTCAATTTTTGAGTCACATCTATTTGTCGTCTGCATATGTTTTGAATTTGGACAATTTTAAAATTTTTGCATTTGATAAAGAGTTACAACATTTAAGCCATGCTCTGTTCAAAAGGTATTTAACTCTTTACCACACAATCCCGACAAAAAAACGACCCTGTGAAAGAAGCCTTTTGAAAACATTGTGGGAAAAGGAGAAAATGCTGAGCATGGCTAAAATTTTATATTACAAACAAAAACAATTTTTTTTCAATGTTTACACGCTGAGACAAGACTTAACATATTATATCTACACAACAACAAACTGTATACATACTTTTGAGACATTGGCTTACCCTGAGAATATCTTTGCCATTTTAAATATAACAAGAGAGCCATTGCAGCCCCAAAATTGCTCACCCTATTTATCAGCATCTGATATGATCAATATCTGCACTGACTCTTTACCAAACACCAAAATTTCAGACTTCTTCAAACATGACAAAGCAAGCAGACATGGTTTAAAAGTCAAAAGTCTTCTTTGTTAAGTCATTAAAATTTGGGATTGTGTGGTAAAGGTAAAGAGTTAAATGACAGACTTCGTCTTAGATAGGGTAGAATACAATGTGGCAGAAGGAGAAAATGCTGGCTACCAGCATTTCTGCTTTTCTCACATTTTCAGAAGCCTTCCACCTCAGGATTGTGCGGTAAAGGGCTGATAAAATTCTGACCCACGAGGAGTCATCATTATCAAATAAATTCTAAAAACAAATTGATAGACAAGTCCATTTGATTGGCTGAGACATGCTGCAATATTCTGTCTTATGGGTTGGCATGTTAAGATTTTTCAAATTATCTGGCTGTGAACTTGAGTTTTTAATCTTTGAAACTGGATTTTTTTTTTTTCTTTTTACTGTGCCAACACAGTGTATAAATTTGTGTAAAATGTTGGGGAAGAAAAAGGGAAACTTACAATGCAGGGAAATTCTTCAATTATTATCATTGCACTGATTTAGTCACCCTTTACCACATGACAATATTTTGGACTTGTCCAAATGCAAAGCATATCCAGAAAACAAAATAGATGTAGCTCAGACATTAAAATTTTGTTTTAGAAAAGGTAGAAAACATTGTGGGAAAAAGAGAAAATGCTGGTAACCAACATTTTCTCCTTTACCCACAATATTTTCAAAAGTCTTCTTCTTTAGGATTGTTATAAGTCGGAATTGTGTGCTAAAGGGTTAAGACCGACCAAAAACCAGAATAAAAGAAGCAAAGGAGAACATTCATGAAAGCAAGTGAATAATCTTTTTTTATCATAGTAAGGAACAGAGTGCAGGAAAAGAACCAATTAACTGATACAAGTGATTGCCCCTTCTTCATCCCTGATTAACCCTTTACCACATGGCAATATTTAAAACTTGTCTAAATTGATAGCATTTACAGAGGACAAAATGAATATGATTGAAATATCAGGATTTGTCTTTGAATGGGTACAAAGTATGGTCAGAAAGGAGAACATACTGGTTACTAGTATTTTCTTGGGATTTTCTGGTAAAGGGCTAAAGAATTTTGAGCTTAAGGGTCATTAACCCTTTACCACACAACAAAGTTTTAGGCTGATCCAAATTAAAAGCATTTGCACATGACAATTTCAGTGTGGCTCAAATGGTGCAATTTTTCTTTGATAGGGTTGAAAACATTGTGGGAAAAGGAGAAAATGCTGGTAAATGGTGGTAACCAGCATTTTCTCCCTTTCCCACGTTTTCAAAAGGCTTCTTTACCAGGGTTGTTTAAAAGGTGGCATTGTGCGGTAAAGGGTTAAATCTGGTATTTATCTGGTACTGTATAAGTGGAAATGTTTGCGACATAGAGATTTTGCAATTTCATGACTCTGAAAAATTTGCAAACAATTCTGCTAACATTCTGTTTGCGTATTTAATCACAAATATATCAACAAATATCGAGCGTCTTGAATCTGTGAACATTACCTTACATGAAATGTCCGTAACAGGTAATTCTTAAACTTTTCAACATGCATATACCTATACAGTAATACCTGAACATGTTGCCAAACAATCCCGAGCTGTAATGACCCTGAGAAAGGAAGATATATGAATACACTGTGGGAAAAGGACAGAATGCCGGTAACCAGCATTTTCTCCTCTTCCCATAATGTTTTCTCCACTTTCAGAAACAAAGACCATCATTTGAGCCACATTTAAATAGCCTTCTGTGAAGGCTCTCAATTTGGACTGGTCTAAAACTTTGTTGTTTGGTAAAGAGTTAAAACATATCTGTTAGGTGCTGAAAAAGGAAAAAAAAAAAAAAAAATATGTTAACGACATTCTTATAAAAGAAAGGTTAATGAAATAACAACTTAATCTCCATTTTACAAATCTCATGGGCAAGAAATAAAATAATAACTATTTAACAGCATTGCATAATTGTGAGTAAAAACTAACTTGTACACTGAGTAACAATTAACTACCTTTTTTTCTTAACAAATTGCACATCAATCAAATCTCTAATGTACTGAAAATGCATGTAACTCTACGACCTTGAGAAAGACTTGACCTGAAAACAGGAGCACTGCATGCCAGTGCCAATGCAGGCTGCAGTTGATTTTAAGAAATGAATTGATTTTCAGTGAAAATTTTAAGTCGAAAAAGGGCATAACTGTGTCAAAAATATTTTGATGGTTATCTTTCCCTGTTGTATGGATTCCTCTTTCGACAGTTAACAACTAGTCTGAGTTGGAAGTAAATATCTTCAGTAATGACAGAGATATTATAAACTGTCAAAGATTTGAGCATCAATGACACAAACAAAAGGACTATGAAAATACCAAAACATTTTCTTCAAGATCTAAAATATTGAAAGAATTTGCAGACAACAACTGAAATGCTGTTAAAATGGTGAGATTTTCCTTGAAAGGATTGAAAACAATGAGGGAACAGGAAAAATGCTGGGTACAGCACTTTCTTATTTCCCCACAAAGTTTTAAAAAGTTTTCTTTCTCAGGGTCATAAAAGCATGGATTGGTTTGGTAAACTATTCCTCTTTACCAAACAACAAAATCTTAGACTAGTCGAAAACTGAAAGCATTTGTAGACCACAAATCTAATGTAGCTCAAATCAAAGCATTTGTATTTGATAAGATAGAAGACATTGTGGGAAAAGGAGAAGATGCTTGCTCCTACATTTTTAACCAAAAAGAAAGCATTGGTGTTAGAAAAACATTCTAATAATTAAGAAAATAACCATTGGCATTTTCTACTTTTGTCACTACCTTAACAAATCCCATTGTGTTGCACGCATTCTAAAGGGAGAGAATAAAAAACAAGAAGAGATTAACTCTTTACCATACCGCAAAATTTTAGACTAGTCAAAATTGAAAGCATTTGCAGACGACAAAATAAATGTGACTCAAAACTGAAATTTGATCTGGGAAAGGCTGAAAACATTGTGGGAAAACAATGTTTTCAAAAGCTTTCTCACTCAAGGTTGTTAAAGGTTGGGATTGTGCAGTAAAGAGTTATAACAATGCATGAGCATTTGAACATCTGTTTAATGTCAAACAGTATTTAAAAGGGGATAAAGTTAACCTGTGGAGCACTAAATACACCCGTCAAACATTTTTAGTCTATGAGTGGAAATAAGACCAGAAAAATAATTGCAATTTCAAGGTTGCTCCAGTTGAGAAAGTCGTCACAAAGTGGACAGACAGTGTAGCAAAGATCAGACGGCACGTTCTGTGCAGTGTGATCTTGATTTACACAGGCTGCAAAGGCAAGTAGTTGTGAAAGGTAGAGAAAGGGTAAAGACATTCCTACAGTGAAAAAACAAGGCAATAAGAATAAAGAAATGCGTATTATAAAAGAAACTCAGAATGAGAATGTTCCATTGTGGTCCTGTGAGAATCTCAGATGTCGACTGTTGACATAGCTGGCTATGAGGTGGGTGGCCTCTAAAACCTGTAAATGAAAATAAACAATGCGCCATGCTCTGTGAAAAGTGGGCTTAATGCATCTGTGAAATGTATCGACCCAAGTAAGCCTGCGCAGTCCACTCAGGCTGAGCTGGGCCGAAACTTTTCGCAGTCAATTTTCTGTATGTCCAAGGACCAGTTTACCTCAAGATTAAGTCCGGTGTTCAAAAAGGTGGTTATTATGCATCCATGACTATGTGATGGCTTGATTGATATAATGCAATATGGAAATGCATTAAACCCCATTTTGCAAGAGTGTGGCTCAAATAATTTACTTACATAACCGAAGCTCAAAAAAACCCAACAGTATTTTCAGTCAACAAGTAAGACCCTAATAATTGCAATGTCAAGCTTGCTTTTGTCCAGAATGTCTTAACTCTTTACCACACAACACAATTTTGGACTCAACCAAATTGAAAGCATTTGCAGACGACAAATTAAATGTAGCACAAATGATGATTTTTGTCTTTGATAGGGTAGAAAACCTTGTGGGAAAAGGAGAAAATGCTGGTTACCAGCATTTTCTCCTTTTCCCACAAGGTTTTCAAAAGCCTTCTTTTTCAGGGTCGTTAAAAGTCGGGATTGTGTGGTAAAGAGTTAACAAAGCCAACAGTAAAGATCAAAGATCAGACTGCACATTCTGTGCAGTCTGATCTTGATCTACACTGGCAGAAAAGGCAAATATAGTTGTGAAGGTGCTTTATGGGTTAATTCAAAGTATTTAGGATACTTTTTACATGCTATGCAACCATAAATGGGGTTAAACATGTAGAAAAGTAAAAATGACTTAACTCATTTCCTTCTGAAACAAATTTTTCTTTATGCTACAAAGTTTTCTCATGTATTTTATATATTGATTATATATACTGTGCTGAGATGTTTTCAAAAAAGCCTTTCACAAAATTTACAGAAAAAACTGAGATCTATTCAAAAAGCCTTTCACAAATTTACAGAAAACCTGTCTTAGAAGCCACCTTTATCAAACAAGCCACCTGTATAAATGAATCATATATTGTATTCTAAATGAAGTCAAAAATGTTGAAATGTACCTGTATTAAGCATGAACCTGTTTTTAGCAACCACATTTTGAGTGTCACTTTGGTTATTGATTCATACATATTGGACAGTATTCTGTGAGGTTACATACGGAACATGATGATGCAGGGGTGTAAAAATTCCACTTGCCCGCTCGCATTGGCAAGTGATCTTTGACTTCGGGCAAGTACAAAAAATGACTGACTGGGAGAGTGCATTTTCTGACATAAAACATGAACATAAAGCCTGTGAAATTCAGCAATATTTCAGACAGAGATCTGCTAAACTGGCAGAAGTTTACAGCTGTTGTTGATCGATTCGCATTATCTTTAACTCAGGACAACTCGGAGTGTATATTCGGCTGTCTTGTTTTCCTACATTACAGAGATGGTGGCCATCGCTAAATACACATCACGTAATGTTAGTCAGATTTGTGACAGGATGCACACCACACCACACCACAATAATTACACAGAATAAAGGCACGGCTTTAGAAATTATGGGTGGCGACTAGATATCGTATGTGATTCCTGATTGGTTAGCAGGAGATACTGTGTGAAAATTGTGTGTGCACACTGTGTATGCAAATGGGGCGTGGCATTTGATTGATAAGCATGTTATGGTGTGTATGCATATATGGCATTTCAGTGGTTCTCTGAAGAACTGGCATGATCCTTTTTTCAGTACATTAATTGAATAATTGCATTACAAATTAGGTAAGAAATGTAAGAAGATAATTATGTAAGTAACTTGGTTGTCACTGCGGTCGAACGGTAAGTCAGCTGATAAGAAAATGTGACGGTGTAGATAATCTATTTATACTAGAGCAAAGTCAGGTAACATCGACTCCTTTGCACAGTGTACAGGAACACCGTCTGTTTGTTTACACATGTATTTGTTGGTAATGTAGGTATTCCTCTCGCTGCATGATGATGATGAACAGGCAGTTCAATAAAAAGCTAAAAATCAGACATGATAACATATTTCTTGACGTTTACTTTTGTTCCAAATTACGTGTAAATATAATCAATTACGTGACTTTCAATATATTAGACAAACGTTTCACGAAAAAGATGGGGGAGTGAAAAACACTGCAGGGCGAGTAACTTTTTATACCTACTTGTCTGGCCTGGTGAGTCGATAAAAGAATAATTTTACACCCCTGTGATGTAGTAACTTTCCTGGTGCTTATATTTATCTCGAACAGCATGCAAAAATTGGTATTGCGTGAGACCGAAGGTCGGGCGAGATGTCAAAATTTTCTCATGCAGCAAGAAGTAAATAGAAGCATCAGGAAAGTTACGACAACCTAATATTCCTTTAACCCTTTACCAAATAGCAAAATGTTAGACTGGTTCAAATTCAAAGCATTTGCAGATGCCAAAATAACTGTGGTTCAAAAATTGAAATTTGTTTTCAGAAGGGCAGAAAACATTGTGGGAAAAGAAGAAAATGCTGGTTACCAGCATTTTCTCCTTTTCCCACAATGTTTCCAAAAGGCTTCTTTCTCAGGGTCGTTAAAAGTCGGGATTGTGTGGTAAAGGGTTAATTGTATACCTTTAACTTTTAATAACAACATTTTGCAGCTACTGACATTTTATTCAAAGGTAAACAAAATGAAATAGATAATTATGTAGTGGCTAGTAACTTCGTTTTTATGAATGGCTGATAAATATCATAGCGTAGCACTTTTGGCCAAACAAATCGCAAATCAATATGTTCATATTCCGTGTGTGAAATACATCATTATACCATATTTGGAAATGTATTTGGTACTCTGTAAATACAGATTTTTTTTCTGTCGAGCATGTTATTTATCTGTATGCAACACATGTATTTTTAGCCGGAAAAATTTCAGGAACTAGTACATGGTAACAGGTGATACTAGGATTAAAAAGGGTAACAGACTAATTTAATATACATACACCCCCAATGCCAAGTTGAGGATGCATTTTATACAACTGAATGGTACAACTGTTTATAGAATATCCATGCTCATTGTTTGTGATTTGTCTGTACCAACCTTCAGTTTAGGTAGTATAAACAACAGTTTATCTGTTCTGTGTTCATAATGATGTGGAGCAGGCTCTATCAGCTGACTGACCACCACCATAAGGTCCTCATTCCAGCCCCCAAAAGTGACTACTGACCTGTAGTCATACATGTTGATTGGTTGCTGAAATACAGTAACTGTACATGCTATTGTTGTATAGTTAAGACCAAAATGTCACTATGTTAACATGACAGATCTCTCCTCACTCTCACTGTACATGTACACAACCATTTTGTCTCTAACCCACCATACATAACTATGGATGTATGTGTGCTTTGGTGAGAGTCTAGACACAGATCAGCCAGTACTTAAATACAGTATGATCCTGATCTACACTCCGTAATGCCCTATTATGGTATTATTCAAATATATCATAATGCCTTTAGGCTCAACAAAAGTGACTGCTGTGGAAGACAACAATGTAAATTTTACAGAATATCAGTTACTTCTAGATAACAAAATCCTAGCCAAGCCCGAACTTAAGCATTTCAGACAACAAACTAAATGCAAATGAAATCATAGGAAAGGGTAGAAAACATTTGTAGAAACAGGGAAAATGCTTGATACAAGTATTTACTCCCTTGACATTTTTACTAGCCATTCACCTTAGGAAGGGGGAAACATGGGTTTACTTTTGCATATACCCACGTTTAACTCTTTACCAAACGACAAAATTTTAGACTGGTCAAAACTGAAAGCATTTGCAGAGGACAAATCAAATATGGCTCAAAAATTGGAATTCGTTTTGGGAAAGGTAGAAAACATTGTGGGAAAAGGAGAAAATGCTGGTTACCAGCATTTTCTCCTTTTCCCACAATGTTTTCAAAAGACTTTTTCTTCAGGGTCATTAAAAGTCGGGACAGAGTAGAAAAGGGTTAAAGCCTTTATTTTAAAAGATTATTTTTTAGGTTGTCTGCTGTAAATTTGTTTAACCCTTTACCACACAATCCCGACTTTTAATGACCCTAAGAAAAAGTCTTTTGAGTTTACTCTTTACCAAATGACAAAGTTTTGGAATGGGCCAAATTCAAAGCATTTGCAGACGACAAATTAAATGTTTCTAAAATGATGATTTCTGTTTTGGATAGAGTAAAAACATTGCGGTAAAAGGACAAAATGCTGGTTACCAGCATTTTCTGCTTTACCCACCATGTTTTCGAGAGCTTTCCTTCTCAGGGCTGTCAAAACTCGGGATTGCGTGATAAATGGTTAACAACATAAATAGTTAGAACCATGGGAGAGTGGAATTGTGGGAAGACAAAGGAGAGTGGGTGGAGAGAGAAAGAGAGAGAGACAGACAGACAGAAAGAGAGACAGAAAGAGAGAGATGTGTACCATGGTAGAATACTCCAGCAAGGCCACTCCTTCTTCCTGTACTGACAACCAAATGTCATCTGTAGATGTAGATTCTCTCATCTGTATATAAACAAACATTAAGACATAGCATAGAGTAACAGCTTATTACTATACCATCACAACATTGTGGAAAAAGGAGTGGTTGCCTGTAACAACTGATAACTCATTTCCCAAAAAATCTATGTCTTTCTTCCATCAGTTCTTTGTGTTATCTGTCACACTTCTTTTACCTGCACAGAAAACGCTTTGAAAGAGATGTCATAATAAATGATTTCCCTGTGTAATATTAGTTTTATGGTTATTTCAACACCAAACGTCAATTCTCCTCCTTTCTCAAGAATCCAAGAATCCTTTCATGGAAGTACATCTAGTCTGAACATTTAATTTTGAAATAGGTCACATTTTGGACTGATCCTACATGTTTCTGTAAGATAACACACAGAAACAAACATTCTTTTTTCCTGAGGAAGTTTGAAGTCTGTTTCAGAATGTAACAAGTAAGAAGAGATACAAAACTGGATGTTTACCCGAGTTAAAAACAGTTTGGACCCACAGAACTGCCATTTTCTGGTAACAGTGAGGTATACTCTAACACAATCCTGCTGATTCCGAGATCGGAGAGATGACCAGCGGTCAAGTAACTTTTCCTGTAGATGTCTGCATAACAATAGAAAAAATATATAATACAGATCAATTCACAGACATATGAGCCATGCTGAAGGGCTATAAATGGGATAAACGTGGTAGAGGTCTACTGTATGACGTAGCAAGCCAATTTGGAAGCCCTAGGCCTTACAGTTAAGAATCAAAAGATTTCTTTAAGTTTTCAATATATAAGCCAATGTTAAACTTGTGACCCTTGGGCTGGGGCCAATTTTGACCCAAGGGCTATAATTTGAATAACATTAGTAGGAGTCAAAACTTGTGACCCCTGGGGCAGGGTCGATTTTGACCCCAGGCCTATAATTTCAAGGAATTTTGTTGAGGTTATTGGATGAGGCTACATGCAAAATTTGGTAGCCCTATGGTTTCTGACAAGAAGATTTTTAAAGATTTTCAATATTTTTCAGTTTTGTTGCCATTGCAAACAGAGTTTTCATTGGAATCAAATTCTTTGAAGGAATTCTAAAGAGGGCTATAGCAGGATCATTTCTATTAAGTTTCATCAAAATTGGATGGGTAGTTTCAGAGAAGAAAATGTTTGAAAAAAAAGTTAATGCATGCACAGATGGACAGACCAACGAACCCACAGACAGACACATGATGGATACTGAGCTATGACATAAGCCCACTGGCCTTTGGCCAGTGGACCTAAAAATGACCTTTTTCAAAATCATCTGCACCATATTTTGTTCAGAAAGTTACAGAACTAATTTCTCACCTGGCTGCTTCATCAGACACCTCCTTGTACTTTCTGGGATAGAATCTCTCTAATACCTGAGATAATTGTTGTACAGTGCTGACCTCCCCCATCTTTACATCCCCATACTCTATCTGGAAAAACCAAGACATACAAGTCATCAGTCATAAATACCATAATACCGAGATAATTGTACTACTGTACTGACCTCCCCCATCTTTACATTGCCATATTCTATCAGGAAAAACCAAGACATTCAAGTCATAACATCAATTATAAATACCATTTATCTGAGATAACTGTTGTACAGTGCTGACCTCTCCAAACTTTACATCTCCTTACTAAAGTTTGGAAAAACTACAACTGACAAGTCATAAAATCACCAAGAAATACTGGAATGCCTCTGATATTTGTTGTACAGTACTGACCTTCAATATCTTTAGATCTCCATAACCTATCTTTAGATCTTTATACTCTGTCTGGGGTCGAGCTCAGTAGCTCAGTGGGTAATGTAAAGGGCTTGAAACCAGAAAGTCACTGGGTCACAAATCCCCAGCTCGGCCGATTTATTTCGAGGATTGATGATAATGACAGGATTCATTCCTCTCTCAGCTGTGATCATTGTTTTGACAACAGTTATGTAGAAAAGCTGCCCGTGGTTTGGAAAAAATGTTGCGTTAAGTCACTTCTTATGCATTGCTTTTCTTGCAGAAGTATAAAGACAAAAAAAAAAGACAAACAAAATCAGAAAAATTACCTGAGCCATCAGTGATGCAAGTTCCAGGGCTAAATCTTTGTTTAGGGGAAAACGACCATGGATAATTTCTTCATTTATTTGATATGCAAGTAACAGTCTATCTCTGTCTGTCTCCAGGTGAGTCAAACTTTTAAAATATAGCCTGAAATAGAATACAAGTATTTGATTTCAACCCTTAAATTGTTACAAAAACAACAAAATCTTAGACTTGTCCAAATTTAAAGCATTTGCTGATGACAATTTAGATGCGGCTCAAATGATGGAATCTGTCTTTGATAGGGTAGAGAACATTGTGAGAAAAGGAGAAAATATCAGTTCCCACTATGTCTCTCCTCAAATATCTCTAGCTATCAAAATTGTTAAACTGTGACATTATATGTTTTCCATTTCCTGTTGTAGTTTTAACATGTTGTATTCCAGTACTTTCAATCCATTCCCAAACCGACCTAATTCACCTATTGTTATATAAAAGTTCGATAATTTTACAGGCATCGTATCTCCTACCATATCTCTCCTAAAATATCTCCCATCTAGTTATCAAATATTGTTACAATGTGACATTATGCAACAATGTTTTCCATATCTCATTGTAGTTTTAACGTGTTCTATTACAGTATTTTCAATGTTCCCATACCAACACAACTCACCTGTTTTTATAGAGAAGTTTAATAATTTTGCTGGTATCACATCGTCCACCATGTCTCTCTTCAAACACCTCCTCCCATCTGGCTATCACATCACATATCTACAACACAATGTTTATACACCACTATTAATCTCAACTCTTTATCAAATGACAAAAACATGGGCTTGTCTAAATTGAAAGCATTTTGCAGACAACGATTCAAATGTGGCTCAGATGATGGAATTTGTCTTTGATAAGAGTAGAAAACATTGTAGGAAAAGGAGAAAATGCTGGTCACCAGCATTTTCTCCTTTTCCTATAATGTTCTTAAAAGGCTCCTTGCTTAGGATAGTTAAAACTCGTGATTGTGTTGTAAAGAGTTGATACAATATTGTTAACTCTTTACCACACAATCCAGACTTTTAACGACCCTGAGAACAAAGCCTTTTGAAAACATTGTGGGAAAAGGAGAAAATGCTGGTAACCAGCATTTTCTCCTTTTCCCACAATGTTTTCTACCTTTCCCAAAACAAGTTTTAATTTTTCATTTGAATTTATTTTGCCGTCTGCAAATGCTTTCAATTTCGACCAGTCTAAAATTTTGTTGTGTGGTAAAGAGTTAAGCAATATCAGTTCTTAAACCTTCTTTTACTTGTCCCATTACAGATAGATTTCAGAATTATTATCCAAGTCCATGGAAAGCAGCAGAAACAATACTATCACCAGAAATGAATTATTTTATGAGAGCCTGTCACTCTTAGATATTCACAAAATCACACCATACACTATTATCATTCTTTTATGTAAAAATCGGTAGAAAAACAATTGACCTACCATCTTTCATTTGTGCTATCTATGTAAAACTTCTGATTGTGATCAACCAAGCCAAGTTTCAATTCCAAACTAGAACTGTCGCAAAGGGGACAAATACGCCCAAACAGCACCTTGTCATTGAAGCATCACAATCAGAAAACAGAAATGTTTTTCAAAGTTCACCAGCAACCTTGACCAATGTGACCCGAAAACAAAAGGGTACCTTCCTGGGTCATGAATAACACTTGTATGAAAATTCAGGGTCCTATGTCAAACAGCTATTGAGTTAGAGCACAGAAACGATTTCAAAAACAAAGTTCACCTGTGACCTTGACCTTTGACCCATGTGACACAAAAACAATAGGACACCTCCTTGGGTCATGAGCAACATGTGTATGAAGTTACAGGGTACTAGGTCAAACAACTATTGAGTTAGAGTACCGAAACAAGAACAAGACTGACAGATTGATGAATGGACAGACAGATATGGTGAAACCAGTATACCCCCTCTACTTCGTAGGTGGGGGTTTTAATTACCTCCTATCCTGCTGAGGTAGAATTCTGACGGTTTTACCTACCTTTAGCCACAGTGGCCATACAAGTCTTATGACCTTAATACTATGAACATGCGCACAAGAGTTACCTAGAAAAGCTGCATATGTGATCTGCTTATGATTTGAGCTAAAGTGTCTCAGACATTTCTTGCAACAGGTGCGTCAAATTAAGGTATGCAAAAAAGACAAATGCTAAAAGACTTTGCACTTACTTTGATATGGTTTTGAAAACATATTTCTGTATCACAATGATTTGGGTCATCAGAAAAGAGAGCAAACCCTGAGTGTAAACTATCCTGGGCACCAATAGCTTTACTTATAGTCTGTAGAAACTCTTGGACAGTTGTGGAACCATCAAAACTTATAACCTGTCATTTGAAAAACAAAAATGCAATTAGTCATATTTAAACCTTTACCAGACAACAAAATTTTAGCACTGTCCAAATTGAAAGCATTTGCAGACGACAATTTCAATGTGGCTCAAATGTTGCAATTTTTCTTTGATAGGGTAGAAAACATTGTGGGAAAAAGAGAAAATAATGGTTACCAGCATTTTCTCCTTTTCCCACAATGTTTTCAAAAAGCCTCTTACCAAGGGTCGTTAAAAGGCGACATCGTGCGGTAAAGGGTTATGATATAAAATGTCCTGAGCACCATCAGCTTAACTTATGACAGTTGTTAACTCTTTACCAAACCACAATCAATTGACTGATTGAATGGTGTTTAATGCCACTTTCAACATTATTTCAATTATATTAAGGCAACAGCTCATTTATCCATGTATGTCTTGAGTTTAACCAGTACACACAGCTAGACACCAAAATGAATGTGACTCAAAAATCAAAATTTGTGTATGGAATGGTAAAAACATTGTGGAAAAAGGAGAAAATGCTGGTTACCCTTTTCCATAATGCTTACAAAAATCTTCTACTTTAGGGTCATTAAAACTAGGGATTGTTTGGTAAAGGGTTAAACCAATACAATTTATAATCTCTCTTGTAGAGTTGTTACTTAGTCAGATTTGACAATTATAGCCTAGGGTTGGTATAGACATTAACAGCTTTACTGACAGCCTGTAGAAACTCCTGGTAAAAAAGTAGAAGCATCAAAACTTATAACCTGCCATGTAACTTGTTACTTAGTCATGTTTCAGACATAAAACTTAGTCATGTGTCAGACATAAAACTTAATCAGATGTAAGACATATAACTTAGTCATATTTTAAACACATAACTCACCATAGTCATGACATGAACCACAGTCATGTTTCATGTCATATAAGTCATAGAGCTTAGTCATGTGTCAGACATATAGCTTAGTCATTACTTTAACCTTGTCATATTTCAGACGTACCTTGAGTCATGTTTCAAACATTTAACTTAGTCATGTTTCAGACATAACTTAGTCATGTTTCCAACAAAGTTTGATCTCATGTCAGACACATAACTTAGTCATGTATCAGACATAGAAGTTAGTCATGTTTCAGAAATTATCTTTGGTTATATTTCAGTCATAAACTGTCCTGGGCACACATAGCTTAACTAATTGTCTCTTGTACAGTCACGGAGCCAACAAAACTTATAACCTGTCATGTACAGTTGGGATCAACTCTTCACCACATGGCGAAATAATAGACTTGTCCAAATTGAAAACATACATAGACAATCATTTAGATGTGCCTCAAATGGTTGAATTTGTATTTGATAGGTTAGTAAACATTGTGGTAAAAAGAGAAAATACTGGTTGCCAGCATTTTCTCCTTTTACCACAATGTTTTCAAATGGTTTTTAATTCAGTTTGATAAGAATAACTTGACAAAAAAAAGAGAAACTTGATCAAAAGTTTGTGGATATTATGCTACACGGTATACCTGGTAAGTATTGTTGAGGAAATGTACAGGAATACTGATAGGCTGTGAATGATGATAAGGGTGTCGTAGTAATATTGACATCACTTCCATACGAGATGGCTTCACTTCTCGTAAACCTTTACGGATAGTTCTATCTAGCGCACGCTGACAGAATATTGAGTATTTACCAATATCTGATCTGTAATGAAATGATTAATTAAAAAGTACATTTGTATGGTAATAGGCTAAAACAAGAGCTTTGCAAACAGGTCCCAATGCTTGGCTAGGATTGCTTGATTTTCAGTGAAAATGCTAAATAGAAAAAGGGGCATAACTTTGTCATAAATATTTTGATGGTTATCTGCCCTTGTTGTATAGGTTCCCCTTTTAATAATTTACAACTTGTCCAATTTTGAAGCAAATATCTTTGGTAAAAACAGAGATATTACAAAATGTCAAAGTTTCCACACAACGACGCAGATGACAACGATGCTGACAATGACATCAGGGCTGCAACAATACACTGATGTTTTTCTTCGAAAACAGCCAAGCGAATAAGTACATGAAGTTACAAAAAAATGTCGAAAGAATATATCAGTCAATACTGTAATATGTTATTTTAGGTCATGACCTTTCATTATAGCTAATGCAGGAAATAACTATAAAAATAGCAACCTTTAAAAAGTTTATTTAACCCTTTACCACACAATCCTGAGTTTCAGCAACCCTAGAGAACAGGATTTTTGAAAACATGACTGGAAAAGGAGAAAAAACTGTAGAATTATAACACTAACATTCCATGTAAAAACATAACTACATTTACTTGGACAAAATGCCTCAAGAAACTTGAAACAGAAAATTTTAAAAATGACCTCATTAAATATGGATATTCAACATGACTTAACTTGAATACATCAGCATAATTTCTCTTTTTCTCACAATGTTTTAAATCCTTTTCGACACAATCCTAAGTTTTAACAACCTTGATAAATATGGCTTTTGAAAACATTGTGGGAAAAGGAGAAAATACTGGTAACCAGCATTTTCTCCTTTTCCCACAATGTTTTCTACTTGTCCAAAAATAAATTTTCATTTTTGAGTCACACTTTTTATCTGCAAATGCTTTCAATTTGGCCAAGTCTAAAACTTTGTCATTTGGTAAAGAGTTAAAAGAAGTCTGTGTTAAGAGCATGGTTTCTTTACCAAACAATCCCTAGTTTTAACGACCTTAAGAAGAAGCCCTTTGAAAACATTGTGGGAAAAGGAGAAAATGCTGATAATCAGAATTTTCTCCTTTTCCTACAATGTTTCCTTCCTTTTCATAGACAGCAATCATCCTTTTAGCTACATATGAATTATCATCTGCAAATGCTTTCAATTTCAGACAGTCCAGTTTTCTGTCATTTGGTAATGGGTAAATTCAGGTAAGATAAAAGTATCTGACCTTGTATCAGCATTCCTCTGTAGGTGGAGCTTTACCAGCCACATGACACTCTGTTTTGGTATAAATAACGACACACACATACACAAGAGTTGCCACCCCTGAATGGTTACGTATGACGGAGGATTGGACTTGGACTCTGTGGCCATGTCTACCACAGAATTGGTCGGTGAAGAGGGACTTGCATGGCACATATACCAGGAGTGTTTTCCACATAGTAATAAACTCTGAAAACAGTATACCATTTGTTTGTTTGTTTTGGAGTGTAACGCCATTTTAACAGCTTAGGTCATATCACGGTGGTCAGTGCGCCTAAGCATGTGTTTCCTTCCTTTCTCACACCAGTACTAACACAACTTTCTTTCCAAGCTAAGTACTTTTCTCACATACATCGGTGAGAAAATGAAAAATCACCAGATAGAAAGTTTGCCTCAACTGGGTATTGAACCTGCAACTACAAGGTCATGAGTCAGATACGCTAACCACTGAGCTACCGAGCTGAGGCAAACAGTATACCAGTATTGTAGTTAACTAGAAGAAAGCTATAAGAATATCTCACAAAAGATCACAAATCTTATCAGAAATTGTAGATCCAAAATCAACCTGTGCCCTTATGCCTGTGCATTTATTTTATGTCCTTTGGGAATTTTCTAAATTTGAAAGTAACAAAACTTTTAATTGGCTAAACCATTTGGTTTATCCACTCAGAAGTTGTGTTTCTTTCCTAAAATACAGAATCAGACTCAGATTTGTTTGTTTGTTTGTACGAAGTTTAACCCTTTACCAGACGACAAAATTTTAGCCTTGACCAAACTGAAAGCATTTGCAGATGACAATTTCAATGTGGCTGAAATGGTGCAATGTCTCTTGTACAGGGCAGAAAACATTGTGGGAAAAGGAGAAAATGCTGGTTACCAGCATTTTCTCCTTTTCCCATGATGTTTTCAAAAGGCTTCTTTCCCAGGGTTGTTAAAAGGTGGCATTGTGCTGTAAAAGGTTAATGCTTCTTTCAACATTATTTCAGAATCTTAGAATGAAACTAAGAATGGCTGGCAAATACAGATCCTGAGATTGAACAACACCATTCTGAAACAGACATTTAGTCACCCACAGCAGTTTTAGAATGAGGTCTCATGAACATTGTGTAGCAAATATGAACATTTAAATCATCTCAGATGTCAAGACAAACATCATGTCAGAGGGTCATAAGCTTTGTACCGCTAGGACATACACAGGATGTTGCGATGTTGGTTTTATACCCTCACATCTAACTTAATTTTGTAGTAGTGGAGACTGGACACTGTTGTAGAATGGACTGTGCCATTTTAAAACATGGCATTACCTGAACTGTGGACCTATTTTGTACAGGATGTTGAGACATCTGTTTTATCAACTGACAGTAAAGTTCATTTTGGAGCCCAAGAGACTGAACACATAGTTGTAAAATGGAATGTGCTATTTTAAAAAAAAGCACCGCATGGGGATGCCAGTGCTTGGTTAAAATTGCTTAACTTTCAGTGAAAATTCGAAGTCCAGAAAAAGAAGGCATAACTGTGTCACATTTTTACCTGTCCCTGTTGAATGGGGTCCCCTCTGGATAGTTAACCCTTAAGCTGCTAATCGCGACTCACTGACCTTTTGCGGACAGCGTAGATCAAGATCAGACTGCACAGAACGTGCAGTCTGATCTTTGATCTACACTATTGGATATGGTATTGTCTTTCCGATAAAATCTACTTTGAAACCTCAATGTTAGGGCTTTTAGTATTGACTAGAAATTTGCGTTTCGTTTATTCAGCAGCTTAAGTGTTAACAACTTGTCTGAGTATGAAGTTAATATCTTCCGAAATGACAGATACAAAAATGTCAAAAGTTTTCAGATCACTATGACGAGGCACACAACAGGACTATGACAATACCCCAAGGTTTTCTTTGAAAACAGCCAAGCTAAAAATGACCTACCTGAACAGTGGACCTATTTTGTACAGGATGTCGAGACGTCTGTTTTATCAGCTGACAGTACAGTTCATTTTGAAGTTGTGGAGACTGAACACACTGTTGTAAAATGGACTGTGCCATTTTCACATGGACATCTAAACAATGAGATTCTATCATGGTGTTCATGAAACTCTGTACAGTCTGAAAGAGATTAAGGTTTAGTTTAGTTTAAACATACTTATTTTACATCAATTGAGAAACAAGTTTTTACAACTTATACTAATCTCTCTCGATTCTGCTTCCTGGGAACTACTCCAGTACTCAATGTAATGTTAATTCTATCTTATTCATTTTTTAGTAATTTGTGTGATAAAAGCTTTGAAAAACAAATGAGCCATGCTCTGTGAAAAAGGGTTTACTGGTAATGTATCTGCAAAAAGTATCCACCCAGGTCAGTCTGCGCAGTCTGAGCAGGCTACCTAGGTTAAATAATTTTGCTCTTGTTAAATTTTCTGCATGTCAAAGGACCATTCTACCTTATGATTTGTATTTGGATAATTACAGATTATTTTTTACTGATATATTTATCAAGTTTGTGTAATTCAATGTACCATGACAATGAATCCTTTACTGAAAAATTCTTTGTTTTAACTAACCTGCTGAAGAATGCTTTTGAATACAGTAGGGGAAAAGGAGAAATTGCTAGTAACCAGCATTTATCAGCTTTTTCCACAATATTCTCTACCATTTCAAAGACAAAAATCATCTTTTAACCCTTTACCACACAATCCCAACTTTCAATGACCCTGAAAAAGAAGGCTTTTGAAAACATTGTGGGAAAAGGAGAAAATGCTGGTAGCTAGCATTTTCTCCTTTTCCTACAATGTTTTCTACCCCATCAAAGACAAAAATCATTATTTAAGCAAGATTTAATTTGTCGTCTGCAAATGCTTTTAATTTCGTCTAGGCCAAACTTTTGTCCCTTGGTAAAAGGTTGAGCTACACTGAATTTGTAATCTGCATATGCTTTCAATTTGATTGAGTCCAAAATTTTTTCATTAGTAAGGTTTAACTCTTCACAGAACAATTCTGTGTTTCAGCTACCTCTTGGTGAAACCCAGGGCTACAGAAATCCGAAAAATTGTCGGATCAGACCGTCTCATAACACAGAAAACTAAATTATATTCAAAAACTTCTTAAAAAATTGGTCCGAAAAATCTCAATATGGCCAGTCAGAAACAAATTATCACACCTTTAATCATTGCTGCAGATACCTGTATTGACCGTTAGGTCAAGTGTCAAACTGTTAATTGGCCACTATTTAATCCAATTATTGCCATTTCACTCTTGACAGAAAACAAGGATTATGGAGATCTCATCATTGTTGCCTCATGTGACATTAATTTTCTCTCGTGACATTAACTCTTTACCACACGACAAAAATGAAGACACATCCAAATTGAAAGCCTTCGCAGACGACAAATCTAACTGGGTTCCAATGATGGAATTTGTCTTTGACAGAGTAGAAAACATTGTGGGAAAAGGAGAAAATGCTGGTTACCAGCTTCAAAAGGCTTCTCCCTCCGGGTATTTAAAACTCAATTTTGAGTGGTAAAGGGTTAATTCCCTCTCAAAATCTTGAGTAATTAAACCATCTCTTGAGCACAGACACAACTCCTACCACACTATCTCACCTATGCACTGTTGCCTCACGTGACATTAACCCTTTACCGCACAATGCTGCCTTTTGACGCCCCTAAGAAAGAAGGTTTTTTTCAAAAAACTGCGGGAAAAGGAGAAAATGCTGGTAACCAGCATTTTCTCCTTTTCCCACAATGTTTTCTGCCCTATCAAAGAAAAATCGCGCCATTTGAGCCACATTGAAATTGTCATCTGCAAATGCTTTCAATTTTGACAAGACTAAAATTTTTGTTGTCTGGTAAAGGGTTAATTCCTTCTCGCAATCTTGAGTAATTAACCCATCTCCTGCTGAGCATAGACACAACTCCTACCACACTATCTCACCTGTCAGTGGAAAATAAAACTTCTTTCTGCATCGGGGGTTGCCTTAGAAATTAGCCTTGTTTTCACTTTTAATATCAGTATACTCGCTCAGAAATTGTGTAGACATTAACTAATATATGAAACCGGGTGATTTTACATCATTCTTTCCAAAGAAACGATCCAATCAGGTGAAATCTTAGCAGAAAAACTTGCGTGTTTACTTTGGTCAGGTTATTCTAAAATATAAAAGTAAAATGGAATACTGTGGACTGACACACAAAGATGCTTTGCAGCAAATTTTTTATGACAGCGAAAACGACAGGCAGGAATAATTTGATGAAAATGAAGACGGAAATATTCTTGAGGAAATTTTAATAGATGCCATCACTGTCAATAAGTTTAAGATGAGAATTCCTGACCAATCGCGAGTTTGGTTGCGACAAAGAAAGTGTGTGGGGTAATGTAGACTCACTGCTGTCGATCCACCAGACTGATTGAGATTACAAAATTTCTGTAGCCCTGGTAAAACCCTTTTGAAGACACAGCAGAAAAAGGATATGGTTAGGTACCTTTTCAAAAAATTTCTAACCTTTTACAGACAAATTGAGTCATTTTACTTTTTACTGGACAAATTGTTTTCTTGCCCGAATTGATAGCATTTGCAGACAACAATTAGAGGCAACTCAAGATTGTCTTTGATAGGGTGGAAAACACTGTGGGGACCAGCATTTTCTCCTTTTCCTACATTGTTTTCTACCCTATCAAGGAAAAAATTTCACCATTTGAGCTACCTTTAATTTGTCATCTGCAAATGCTTCTGATTTTGAGGAGTCTAAAATTTTGTCATTTGGTAAAGAGTTAATTAGTTTGTTTTCCACAAATGCTATCAAAAAGGGCAAGTCTAAAATTTTGTCGTCCGGTAAACAGGAAATTGGTAGTTTTAAGTGTTGTTGTGTTGCAAAGTTACCTTAAACAGTTCTACAGCCTGTCTCTGGAGCTGTTTTGATGGTAATGTAGTGAGAGGTGAGGTAATGGAGTCTTTAGAATGTAACAAAATGGGATGTTTCCAGTATACACAATCTGAAAATAGTCAAAATTGTGACATACAAACACTACAAGATCTATTCATAAATCTTTCAGCCTCTTGCCTACCAAACTAGCACAGTAAATATCAGTACACTGTAGTAATTTGTTTTATTGACTATTTCAAACTAAAGTCCATCTCAAAAATTCCCAACAAACTTTCCATGTTTTATTCAGCTATTACATATTTAATATTTTTGTCATGTCCACTCTGGAAAACACTGATTGATTTTTTTTTTTCCCATCACTTAAAAACCTGCTTTTGTTTCATCAAATAAAAAAGTATCATTGTCCCCCCTTTTTGACCCATGGGGTGGGGCTAACTTTGACAACAGGATGATAACACTCATAAAATATTACAGCTGTAGCTAATGGTTAGGAACAGGAAGATTTTTGGGGTTTCCACAAAATAAGCTTATGTACTTGTGGGACCCAGGGGTCTGCACCGCAAGTACATAAGCTTATTTTGTGAAAACCCCAAAAATCTTCCTGTTCCTGAACAATCAATGTAAAATTTTGTAGCCCCCAAGTCTTATGGTTAGAAACAAAAAGATTTCTAAAATTTTCACTATGTAAGCCCATGTGAAACTTGTGCCCCCACTCCCTGGGCTGTAACTCAATGAATCTTAATGGAGATCTAATAGATAAAGCTACATGCCAAATTTGGTATCCCTAGGCCTTATTGTTTTGAACAAAAAGATTTTCAGTATTTTCAAGTTCTGTTGCTATGGCAATGAGAGATTTTACAGGAATCAAGTACTTTGAACTTTGAAGAAATTCTGAAGAGGACCATGGCAGGATAATTTCTGTGAAGTTTGGTAAAAATTGGATCATAAGTTTCAGAGAAGATGTTTGAAATAAAAGTTAACACACTGACACACAACAGACACAGGGCCATGACATAAGTTCTCTTGCCTTTGGCCAGTGGAGCTAAAAAACAGAGTAATCATAGAGACAATCTACTCACTGGAGTCCCCTTCTACTTGCATCAGTTTAGCAATCAGCTGTTCATACGGGGTACCAACATTACCCGTACCACCCCCTGCTGCCACGGTTAAATGATACAACCAGGTGTCCTATAATAAAACACAAACATCAGTTTAGCAATCAGCTGTTCATATGGGGTACCAGCATTACCCTCACCTCCCCCTGCTGCAAGTTAAATGATACAGCTAGGTGTCCTACAATAAAACATAAACATGCGTTTAACCCTTTACCACACAATCCCGAGTTTTAACGACCCTGTTACATAAGACTTTTGAAAACATTGCGGGAAAAGGAGAAAATGCTGGTAACCAGCATTTTCTCCATTTCCCACAATGTTTTCTAACCTTTCAGGAACAAGACAAATCATTTGAGCCACATTTAATTTGTCGTCTGCAAATGCTTTCAATTTGAACTGGTCTAAAATTTTGTTGTTTGGTAAAGAGTTAAATATCTCACATCAGATATTCAAGTTCAAATCCTGCGATGAGCAAGGTCAACCTTTGGAAGCATCCAATCACATCGCAAGTACTGGTTATGATTCTGGTTCCAAAGAAGCAATCATCAACAGTGACAAAAATAATCTGTAAAACTCTTTTTAAGATCAAGTAAAATAGACAGGTCTAAATCTTTACCAGATGACAAAATTATGGACATGTCTAAATTGAAAACGTTTGAGCCATGCTCTGGCAAAAGGGGTTTTAATGCATCTCTGTGATGCATTATACCAATAATGCCAATGCTCCGCTGCAGTTGCTTGATTTATAGTGAAAATTCTACATCAAAGAAAGGCCATAACTGTGTCAAAAATACTTTGATGGTTACCTGCTCTTGTTGTATAGGTACTCCATTAGATAGTAAACAACTTATCTAAGTTTGAAGTAAATATTTCCAGTAATAACAGAGGAATTATAAAATGTCAAAGTTTTTGCATGACAACGATGACACAGACTGGGGTAACACAATAACTTGACTTTTTCTTTGAAACAACCAATCTAAAAATGAGAATGACAATCACAAAGGTAAAACGCCCAACCTTTTCTTGTTTTGTGGGTACAATGAGGTAGGTGGGACCTTGATATGGCGGCCATATTGCAATGACATATTTTCTCAAAGGTGTAACATTCGACTCATCGTCAGATTCCGAGGGAGTTAGTATTTCTTCCAGCCTTGCATCTCTCAACTGCATCTGTCCAAATGGTGTCTATAAATAGAAACATGTTGACAGTGAAAGAGCTAGGAATGAACAATTCAAAGTCAACAGAAAAGTATAAAAAATTACAGCATTATTTCAGTGGTATTGTGGTACCAGTGCACCTATCCATGTTTTCCTACAGTTTCAAATATCATTTCTTCATACAATATTCTTCCTAAGCCACTGGCTTTTTTCCCCCCAACATAACTATCATAAAAAAAAAAGATTAGTGGTACGTTTCAAAGACAGTTATGTTAATACTTTTGCTTGTTTTGTTAACTGTTCTAGCTAATTTCAACAATATCTTAAAATGCAGCAACCAGTGCACCAATCAATGCTTTCCTGGAGTTTCTTTACACCAATACCTCACACAACATTCTTTCCAAGCCACTGGCTGCTTGCCAACATAACCATCGTCAAAACAATGTTCATCGTGAGAGGAAAATAACTCCTATCACTATGACTACTATCAATTTTTAACCCTTTACCACACAATCCCGAGTTTTAATAACCCTGAAGAAGAAGGCTTTTGAAAACATTGTGGGAAAAGGAGAAAATGCTGGTAACACCATTTTCTCCTTTTCCATAATATATCTGTCCTTACAAAGAAAATGCCTATCAGTTGAGTCACATAAAATCTGTCCGCTGCAGATGCTTTCAATTTGGACAAGTATAAAAGTGTGTCATGAGGTAATGAATTAACTCTTTACCAAACGACAAATTTTCAGACTTGTCAAAATTGAAAGCTTTTGCAGACGAAAGATTAAATGTTGCTAAAGTGATGATAGGGTAGAAAACATTGTGGTAACCAGCATTTTCTCCTTTTCCCACAACGTTTTCTACCCTATCAATGACAATTTCCATCGTTTGAGTAACATTTGTATTGTCGTCTGCAAATGCTTTCAATTTGGACAAGTCTACATTTTTGTCGTTTGGTAAAGAGGTAAAAAGCATTTGTTGGAGTCTGGAGTCAATCCAGCAGCTTTTGGATGGCAAGCTCTGTATCCTCAGACTGAGGATGTTTACTTTACTGATGGCTGTTAACCCTTTACCACACAATCCCGACTTTTAATGAGCCCTAGGAAGAAGCCTTTTGAAAACATTGTGGGAAAAGGAGAAAATGCTGGTAACCAGCATTTTCTCCTTTTCCCACAATGTTTTTTAACTACTGAAAACAAATTCCATCATTTGAGCAACATTTAAATTGTTTTCTGCAAATCCTTTCAATTTGGACCAGTCTAAATTTTTGTCGTTTGGTAAAGAGTTAAGACCGAGAAAATGACCTTGGATACTTACTTTACTGGTTGATGTTCTGTAACACAGGAAGTAACCACCTAGCAACACACACCAACATCTCTTAGTTATACCATTCTTTACCTGCAACAGTATGTAGGAATTATCTCTTTACCACACAATCCCCAGTTTTAACAACCATTACATGATGGGCTTTTGAAAACATAGTAGGAAAAGGAGAAAATGCTGGTGACCAGCATTTTCTCCTTTTCCTACTATGTTTTCTACCCTATCAAAAACAAATTCCATCATTTAAGCCACATTAAAATTGTCGTCTGCAAATGCTTTCAATTTGGACCAGTCTAAAATTTTGTTGTTTAATAAAGAGTTAAATCAGTAAATAAGACAACTAAATGAAGGAGCTGATGCTTAGCAGCACTTGCTTTTATAGCCCACCTGGGCACAAAGTGCTCCAGGTGAGCTTTTGTGATTGTGCTGTGTCTATTGTACTTTGTCATGCATTGTCTGTCATCTAGGTGTCAACAATTACCTTATCTGCACTCTAGAGACCACATGTTCAGTCTGATATTCATGAAACTTGGTCATAATTTTTTTCCTGATATCTAGGACAAAATGAAATGGGTCACGTTGGATCAAAAAGACAGTCACTGAGACATCTCTTAGAATACGGTAAGCTTTTATGCACTCTAGATGCCACATTCTCAGTCTGATATCCATCAAAGTTACTCTAAATGTTTGTCTTTATCATATCTCAGACAAGTTAGAACTTGGGTTATATTTGGTCATAAAGTAGGTCACTGGGCCAAATCTTAGAAAAACCTAGTGTACACTCTAGAGGCTACATTTTCAGTCTGATATTCATGAAACTTGGTAAAAATCTTTCTCTTGATTAATCTCATATAATTTCAAAACTTGGCCATGTGGGGTCAAAAAGTAGGTCACTGGGGCAAATCTTAAAAAAAAACTTGTGTACACTCTGAAGGCCACATTTTTAGTCCAATACTAACAAAAAATGGTCAAAAATATTTGTCCTGCTGAAATCTCAGACACATTCAAATTGGGTCACATTAGGTCAAAAAGTAGATCATGGGGATGAAACTTAAAAAAAACCTTGTGTGCATTCTAGCGGCAACATTTTCTGTCTAAGACACAAGAAATTTGATCAGACAGTTTGTCTTTATGGTTATCTCACACAACTTTCTGTTTTGAACACTTTGCAAGAATTGGGTAATTCCTATAAACTTTACATTATACTTCATTATATTCACCCATCAGTCAACATGATAATTAACTTTTCACCTTTTAGCAAAAGTTTAGACTTGTATATACATGTATTGAAAAAACTTTTCAAATGACAAATCAAATGCCGCTTGAATAATGGAGTTAACTTTGAAAAGTAGAAAACATACTTGAAAAAGGAGAAAATGATGTTTCCATTGTGCTTTCGAAAAGCGTCTTTGTTCGGGTCATTTACATGCTGTATTGTTGGGTAAAGGGTACAATAGAGAAGAAACTGCCAGATCTACCTTGGTCAGATGTCCCTTCATGACAGCTTTTGTGTCAATCTGGTCCAACAGAAAACTTGTGGCCTGCTTCTTCAACAACTTTTGAAGAACTGTGAATAAAGAAATAATTTGTTACATGTCTTTTAACAAATTTTGGTATGAACTTTGAACTTCCATTTTGTCTGTTGTTTAATGCCATTTTCAGGATTATTGAAGTCATATCAAGGCAGCTAGTGCACCCACTTTCACACTCTTTGAGTTCCTTTTGCCAGTACTTTACATGGTAAGTGCCATTAATACAATGATCAATGGTGGATAATTAGCTCTGTAAGGTTCTGACATACAATAATAGATCACTTCAATATTGTATCTAGCATGTTTAAAAGAAGTAGGAACATTCACTCAAACTATCAATGCATATGACTTATGTGAGAAAATAATATAGAATAGAAAATTAACTACATGTATTGAAAAACCCGTGCAATCTGATCTTTTGATCTACCTTATGTGATATTTTACAAGATACTTGCCAAACAAGAGAGCCATCGGCCCTAAGGCGCTCACCTGATTAAATTATTTACAGTTTATAAAGCAGAAGAGATCCTTGTTTTAATGATGTAAAACACATAAGTGTAAGTGACCTACTTTTAGACCTGACACATCCATTTTTGAACTTGTCAAAGACATCATCAAGACAAACATTCTGACCAGGTTTTGTGAGTATCAGGCTATCAGGCTGAAAACGTGGCCTCTAGCATGTACACACGATTTTTCTAAGATATAGCCAAGTGACCTACTTTTTGACCCAATTTCAATCCTGTGCAAGATATCATCAAACATTCTGACTTAGTTTCATAGCCAAGCGGCTGAAAATGTGGCCTCTAGAGTGCACACAAGGTTTTTCTAAGATTTGACCCTGTGACCTACATTTTGACCCAACATGACCTCATTTCAGACTTGTCTGAGATATCATTAAGACAAATATTCTGACCAACCTTCATGAATATCAGGCTAAACATGTAGCCTCTAGTGTGCACACAAAGTTTTTCTATGATTTGGCCCAGTGGCCTACTTTTTGACCCAACATGACCCCATTTCAGACTTTTCCGAGATATCATCAAGACAAATAATTTGACCAGTCATGAGTATCAGGCTGAAAATGTCGCCTCTAGAATGAACACAAGGTTTTTCTAAGATTTGACCCAGTGACCTACATTTTGACTCAACATGACCCAATTTTGAACTAGTCCAAGATATAATCAAGACAAATATTCTGACCAAGTTTCATCAGGCTGAAAATGTGGTCTCTAGAGTGCACACAAGGTTTTTTCTAAGATTTAGCCCAGTGACTACTTTTTTACCCTACATGACCCAATTTTGAACTTGTCCAAGATTTTATCAAGACAAACATTCTGACCAAGTTCATAAGTATCCAAATGAAATGTGGCTTCTAGACTGCACAAAAGGTAAATGTTGACGAACCAGACGACCGACACAGCACAATCACAAAAGCTCACCTTGAGCACTTTGTGCTCAGGTGAGCTAAAAACAAGTAAGATCTGTTTTCTTTTTATATCAACTGACTGAAAACATTAATTCTATTTCATTTGGAAATCTATGAATAAGTCCTTTACAAAATATTTCTTGTTTTCATGAGCCTAGGGGTGAAGGCCTTTGAAAACATTGCAAGAAAAAGAGAAAATGCTGGTAAACAGCATTTTTTCCTTTCCTACAAAGTTTTGAAAAGCCCTTGTTCTTAAAAACATGAAAACTTAGCACTGTTTGATAAAGAGTAATAAGAAAGGTATTTATTACCTACCTCTAACCCATCTGTCAGTCTCTGAGTAAGTGTCAGCACACAGGTAGTATGTCCTCTTGCTGTTGGTTACCTGTATTTAAAATAACACATTACTTCCTGCAGATAACTAAGTATCTCCTGCAGATAACACATAATCTCCAGAGATAACACCTAATATCCTGTAGACAATATATAAAATGCAGATAACATTACCCACATGTTACCTGCTGCAGATAGTTCATTACCTTCCACAGGGAACACATTACCTGATGCAGATAACATATTACCTCCTGAAGATAACACAGACTATCTTCCAGACAATACACATCATGCAGGTAACACATTTGCCTCCTGCAGATAACATATTACCTCCTGCTTATAATATATTACCTCCTGCAGGTAACACATTGCCTCCTACAGATAACATGCTACCTCCTGCATATAATGCATTACCTTCTGCAGATACAACATTACCTCTGCGGATAACACATTACCTACCACATTCCCTTCCACAGGTAACACATTACCTACCACATTCCCTTCCACAGGTAACACATTACCTACCACATTCCCTTCCACAGGTAACACATTACCTACCACATTCCCTTCCACAGGTAACACATTACCTTCAACAGATAGCATGTTACTTCCTGCATATAACACATTACCTTCAACAGATAGCATGTTACTTCCTGCATATAACACATTACCTTCTACAGACAATATATTATCTCCTGCAGATCACACATTAGCTTCCACAGATAACATATTGCCTCCTACAGACAACATGTTACCTCCTGCAGATAACAAATTACCCCCAGCAGACAGCACATTACCTCCTTCAGGTAATTTATTACCTCATGCAGATAACACTTAACATTCTGAAGATAATACATAAAGTAAAGGGTTGAGTAGATAAGGTAATACATGTATTGTTAAAAAGACGTTCTCCTTTTCCAACAATGTTTTCAGCTACTTTAATAAAGACAAATCCTATCATTTGACTCTTTCCATCCTCACAAAAAGAATGATAAACCAAGCTGTGAACTGAACCAGCGCCCCTGTGTGTACTAAATGAGGTACTAGGCTCAGCAGCTGTAGTCCTAAAAAATTGTGGTAAAGCAGATTTTGGACGCTTTATCAAACACTTTCAACAATCCTCAGAAAGAAGGCATATGAAAAAATTGTTGGAAAAGGAAAAAATATTAATAACCACCATTTTCTCTTTTTCCCCCACCATGTTTTCTGCCATTTTACCAACAAATTTCATGTTTTGAATGACAACATTTCATTTGCCGTCTGCAAATATTTCTAATCAGAACAATTCCAAAGTTTTGTCATCTGGTAAAGAGTTAACTTTTTACCTTTTACTCCTTACCAAATGACAAAATTTTAGACTAGTACAAGTGGAAATCATTAGCAGACGACAAGTTTAAGGTGCCTCAAACAATGGGATTTTTATCAGAAAGGTTAGAAAATATTGTGGGAAAAGGAGAAAATGCTAGTTAACAGCATTTTCTCCTTTTCCCACAATGTTTTCAAAAGGCTTCTTCCTCAGGATCTTTAAAACCTAGGATTGTGTGAGTTACTATAAATACCTCGAAAGACAACTCCCCATGTGTTCTTGCTATCTTTGTTTGGTCATCAATTTTTATTGATCCCTGAGGTTTCTTGAGCACATCATGCTGGAGGGAAAAAAGGTAATACATCAATTATAGCAGAAAATTTAGCAGACAGTTTTATTACTATGTTGCCTCCTGCAAGGAGATATTTCTTGAATGTTGCAGCAGACAACTTTTCAAAACATTGAGGAACTAACTAGAAATTGCCCTTAATTCTTTACCAAAATGCAAAATTTTAGACTGAAAGAATTTACAGATGACAAACATGACTAAAAAGCTGAAATTTACCTACAGATGGGAAGGAAACATTATGAGAAAAGGAGATGCTGAATACCAGCATTTTCTCCTTTTCTACAATTTTTTCAAAGGTCTTTTTCCTACAGGTTGTGAAATCTCGGGATTGTGTGGTACTGGATTTAAAGGCCATTTCTCCTATTGCTTATTTATTGCCTGTGCATTTATGCTCAGAACTTAATTGTTTGCCAGATTTGTTTGTCTCCTTACTATTCTACGTAATTTTATCCTTTACCAAACAAGAGAGCCATGATGGCCCTGAATGGCTCACATGAGGTTGTGTATGTTTGGGTTATAAGGATAGTCAATGTCTTTCTCTTAATGTGAGCAAGTTTTTATAACTAAGCTGCCCATACTCAAAATTGTTTTAGATGCTATTAAGGCATTCTAACATTCTGACCAAGTTTTGTGAGTAATGAGCTAAAAAACCTTTAAGTTTTTCAAAGTTCCCTAATCTATTGACCCACCATCATCCTTTTTCAATCAAAACAAGATATCTGACCTACTTTCATAAGTGTTGGACTGAAAATGTAGCCTGTTGAGTGTGACCATGCTTTTTCCAAAGATTTGTCCCTGTGACCCATTTTCCAGCCTGTTCTCTGATATCATCAAGACAAACATACTGACCAACTTCCATTAACAGACGTATGTGACTTAAAATATGGCCTCTAAAGTTTTTCTTAGATTTCTCCAAGTGACCTAATTTTTCATACAACATGACCCATTTTCAAACAAGACTGATATGTTATCAAGACAAATATTCTGGCCAACAATCACATGTATTGAAGTGAAAATGTGGCCCTTAAGAGAAAACATAACAAAAAGTGATAATCTAAAAATTTTCCCCATTACCTTCTTTTTGACCCGACATTTGGGCGCCATTTAATTTGTTGTCTGCAAATGCTTTCAATAAAGCTAGTCTAAATTTTTATCTTCTGGTGAAGATTCAACATAGATTCTGTATACACACATATAAACAGAACATGCATAGCTCTGTGGTGAGGCATGGGACTCATAACCAAGAGGTCCTTGGTTTGGGCCTCACTTGAAACACTGGGTTTTTCATAGGAGTGTCCATGGGCAAGACACTTCAGAGCCCTAGCCCAGTACTGGTGAAACCCAGGACAAACAAGCTGTTGCACGACAAAATTTTAGATTGGTCCAAATTCAAAACATTTGCAGATGAAAAAATAAACGCTGCAAAAATAGGAGGATTTGTGTCAGAAAGGGTAAAAAACATTAGGTGAAAAGGAGGAAATACCAGGTCAGTATTTAACAACCATTAGTAAGAACATTCTTCTCCTTAATATTCTCAAGAATTTTGTAACTTTGGAAGGTCACTTACCTGAGACTTATAGTAGAAAAGATCAGATCCCCTGAGTACAAACCAACGTTTCTTCCATGTTTTCACTTTCCCGCCAAGTTTGGACAAGTAGCCACATTTATCCAGTGTATCCTTAAATATAAAAAAACACAATTTTGAAGTCTTTACCAGATGACAGAATCTTTACACTCATTCAGTTTGAAAGCATTTGCAGACAGCAAATCAAATGTATCATAAATGGTAATTTCTGCCTCTAAGAGGTCAGAAAACATTGTGAGAAAAGGAGAAAATGCTGGTGACAAGCATTTTCTGCTTTTCCCACATGCCACAATATTTTCAAAAGGCCTCATTCCCAGGGTCTGGTAAAGATTGATTGATTACATAGTGTTTTACGTCACTTTCAACATTATTTCAGTCATATCACAATGACAGCTCCCATATTCGTGTATGTCCTCGGTTTCACCATTTTCTCCCTCTTCCACAATGCTTTCTATCCTAAGAAAAAAAATAGAAATTTCAGTCACATTTAGTTTGTCATCTGCAAATGTTTTCAATTTGGGCAAGTCTTAAATTTTGCCATTTGGTAAACAGTTATTCATTTGGAGTTTTACCCAGTTTTCAACATTATTTTAGTTATATTGTGGCTACCAGAGCACCTATCCATCCTTGAGTTTCTTTCACCACTTCTTCACACAAAATTCTTTCCAAGCTACTGGCTGCTACAAGCTGTAACCAGCATTTTCTCTTTTCCTGCAATGTTTCTACTCTTTCAAAGACAAATAAAAACATTTGAACCACATTAAATGAATTTTGTGCAAATGCTTTCAAGATGGACAAGTCTAAAATTTTCTCATCTGTTAAAGAGTTATCTGTGTGAGACAAAAGAAGGCAAAATAAGAGCATCACAGTCATGCAGGTACCAATGGTGTGGTCGGCTTTATGGAAAATTCTAAGTACAAAAAGGGGCATAATTGTGTCAAAAACATTTTCATGGTTATCTGCTGTTGTTGTATAGGTTGTCCTTTGGATATTTAAGAATTAGTTAAAGTTTGAAGTAAATATCTTTAGTAACGACAGAGATATTTTAAAATGTCAATTATAAATTGTCATAATTTTTGAAATTTGTAAGTTGAAAAAGGGGTATAACTTTGTCAAAAATATTTTGATGGTTACCTACCTGTTATATGGGTTCCCCTTTTGATAATTTACAACTGCACATTTCTAGTAAAATATCTTCATGACACAGATATTATAAAATGTTGAGTTTCTTGCATGGTGCAGCTGACCCTGACAACACCAGGGCTATGACAATACCTCAACTTTTTCTTCAAAAACAGCAATGCTAAAACTATCAAATTTAAACTTACATGATTTCTGCCTTCCTGTTCATATTTAAGAAGTTTTTGTTCGGGTTCTGTTGTATCAGAGTCGCTGTTCATGGACCCTGTTTCTGGCGGGTTGGCATAGTCACCTGAAGCCTCAGACACCACAGAATGTCGGCAAACCCCTGTGGAACCACAGAATTATGACAAAATAGTACATTGTGCAATTTTTGTTACAGTTTTACACTTCCTTCCCTCCTGCGTACACCCTAGAATGTCGGCAAACTTTTTAGGAACCACAAAATGACAAAATATCAAACAGTATTTTTTTGTCTAGTGTTTAACCCTTTACCACACAAACTTGAGTTTTAACGATCCTGAGAAAGAAAGCTTCTGAAAACTTTGTGGGAAAAGGAGAAAACAAGCGTTTTCTTCTTTTCCCACAATGTTTTTCACATTTCCCAGGACAAATTTCAATTTTTGAGTCATATTAATTTTGTCCTCTGCAATTGCTTTCAATTTGGACTGGTCTAAAATTTTGTCGCTTGGTAAAGAGTTATCCAGTAACTCTTTATAACATGGGAAGATTTTAGACCGGTCCAAAGTCAAACCATTGGCTGATGAAGCAAATGAAAGCATAAACCTATCTGGGATTACCTCTCTTTACAGCACCTGAAGTACTTTGATTAATTTGTTGTCTGCTGCGGGTGGGGCTACTGGGCGTATGAGGAAACGCATCATCACTACTCCCTTCGTCCTCTGATGACTCAGCACTTTCTTCTGTAAATGGGGTGCTCCTGATTTGCTGGGCTTTCTGAAGTCGATGTACATAAATCACATTGTAAATATCAGAGAATATTTATCAACCCTGTGCCAAATAATCCTTGGCAAATATGTGTAGGCCATGCTCTGGCAAAAAAGGGGCTTAATGCATCTCTGTAATGCATTTTACCAAGCAAAACATCACATAATAAGGGATCCATAAAATCCATTGTGTCTAACAATCGACCGCATCATGCGGTACACTGGTCCTTTGATATACAGAAAATTGACAAATAGCGAAAAGTTTCAGCCCAGGTTAGCCTGCGCGGACTGCGCAGGCTGACCCGGGTTGATACTTTTCAAAGATGCATCAACCCTTTCCCAAATGACAAATTTTGGACTGGTCCAACTTGAAAGAGTTTGCAGACGACAATTCTAAATTTGATGAAAATGGCAGAAAGGTCTCAAAAAGGTTAGAAAACACTGGGAAAAGGAGAAATTGCTCGTAATGAGCAATTTCTCCTTTTCCCACAGTGTTTTCAAAAGATTTGTACTGCAGACACATGAAAACCAGGGCTTGTTTGTGAAAGGGTTAAGCCCCCTTTTCACAGAGCATGGCTCATATAAGCCATGCTCTAGCAGAAGGAAATTCAATGCATCTCCATATAAATGCATTATGCCAAGCAAGTCATTGCTAAAGTCTGGATCCATAAAACCCATAATTGATTTGTTTTTCAGATGTTAACCCTGTCCCTGCAGTCTCATTTACTGTCCCTTGCCAAAACAAATCCAGTCAAACATGTCTGGATACAGCTTTTTATCTCTCGACTGTCAATTATTATGCAAACAAGGGGATGAAACCTCTCAAATCATTGATCAGAATTTTCAATGGGAAAAAATTATTTAATATGCAGAAAAATGCCGATATTTTTGCATTGTTAAAATTCATGTTGACACAGATAATGTCGAAAGATCTGGTGAACAAAGAATATAACAAAGGTCAAATCTGCATGTTCAATACATGGCAGTAGAAAATCTGAGACATTAAAAAATTTGCTCTTTAGCAAACAATACCAGACTTACAAAACACAAGAGAAAAACAGATTTTGAAAACACTATGGAGAAAAACAAACAATACTGGTAACCAGCACTTTCTCCTTTCCTCAAAATATTCATTTGAACAAGATTTAATATGTCTGCAAACGCTTTGAATTTGGACAAGTCTACAATTTTGTCGTCTGGTAGAGAATCAATACCATTGACACACATACCCCTTTCAGCGTGGCATAGACTGGTACACTGACGTCCTTGAAAAGGTCTTTAGCAGAGAACTGTTCACAGACAGAGGGCTCTGAAAGGACACATATTTTATCCCTTTAGTACAAAACCCCAAGTTTTTTTCTTTCCCTGAGAAAGAAGGCTTTTGAAAACATTGTGGGAATAGGAGAAAATGCTGGTAACCAGCACTTCCTCCTTTCCAAAACTGTTTTGTACCCTTTCATAAACAATTTCAAATTTTGAGGTGCATTTAGTTTGTAGTCTGCAAATGCTTTCAATTTGAACTATTCTAAGAATTTTGTTCTTTGGTGAAAAATTAATGAAATAATTACTAGTATTCAGCATCCCCTCATCAAACAATCATAAGTTTAAACAATCCTGGGAAAGACATCTTTACACACTCTGGGAGGAGTAGTGACCATTTTCTCCTTTTCCCATGATGTTTTCTACCATTTAACTATTTTAACTCCTAGAGTGCCCTTCACAACCATAGTTGCATCTGTGGTCCATGTACATCAAGATCAGCCTGCACAAAACATGCAATCTGATTTTTTATCTACACTGGCCTAGGCATTTTCAACAAAAAGATCATGGAGACTGCAATAAACTAAATCTAATTTCTTGTCTGAAAATAACTGTTTGGTTTTTTCAGCGCCCTAAGGGTTAACACTTTACCTCATGATCCCAACTGTTAACAACCCTGAGAAAGAAGCCTTTTAAAAACATTGTTGGAAAAGGAGAAAATGCTGGTAACGAGCATTTTCTCCTTTTCCCACAGTGTTTTCTTCCCTTCCACAGAAAATTTCAATTTTTGAGTCACATTTATGTTGGGAGTCTGCAAATGCTTTCACTCTGGACAAGTCCAATATTTGGTCATTTGGTAAAGAGTTGCGATGCTCTCTTTCAAGGCCCTATATCCTAGGCATCACCAGGACTCAATACCTTACATACAAATTTGCTGCAGATAAATTTACTGGTTCACAACACTAAAAAAATGTTAGACTTGTCCAAACTGAAAGCAATAGCAGATGACAAATTAAATATGGCTCTAACTTTAGGGTTTGTCTTTGAAAAGATACAAAACGTAGTAGCCAGCATTTTCTCCTTTGCCCCCATTTTCTTCAAAAGCCTTCTTCACTAAGGTTATTAAAAGGTGTTATTGTGGTAAAGGGTTAAAAACAACCTAATAAAATATGCATAAACCCTTTCCCACATAACAAAGATTTTAGACTTGTCCAAATGGACTTGCAGATGACAAATACAATATTGCTCAAAAGAAGATATCTTCTGAACCCTTTACCACATAACCCCGAGTTTTAGCGACCCTGGGGAAGAAAGCTTTTGAAAGCATTGTGGGAAAAGGAGAAAATGCTGGATACCAGCATTTTCTCCTTTTTCCGCAAATTTTTCTATCCTTCCAAAAACAATTTTCGATTTCTCAGTCTTGTTTATTTTGTTGTGTGCAAATGCTTTCAAACTGGAAATGTCTAAAATATTGCTGTGTGCTAAAGGGTTAAAAGAAGATATCAGATTCTTCTTAAAATGCTAGAAAACATTGTAAGGAAAAGAGAAAATGCTGGTTTCAAAGCATTTGCTGATGCAATTCATGTTGCTTAAACAATGGAAATTGTTTTAGATAAGATAGAAAACATAGTGGGAAAAGGAGAAAATGCTGGTTACCAGCATTTTCTCCTTTTCCCACTATGTTTTCAAAAGCCTTCTTTGTTAAGGTCGTTAAAACTCGGGATTGTGTTGTAGAGTTAACTTTTCACCAAACAACAAAATTCTGGACAGGTCCAAATTGAAAGCATTAATTTTGCAGACAAAAGAAAAATCAATGTGGCTAGATTTATGGAATCTGTTTAACTCTTTACCAAACAACAAAATTTTACGCTAGTCCAAACTGAGAGCATTTGCATACCACAAAATAAATGTGAATCAAAAATTGAAATTTTTGGAATGGTAGAAAACATTGTGGGAAAAGCAGAAAATGCTGGTAACCAGCATTTTCTCCTTATCCCACAATGTTTTCATATGTCCTCTCCCTCAGGTTCATTAAAAGTCGTGATTGTGTGGTAAAGGGTTAACAAAGGTAGAAAACATTGTGGCTACCTGCATTTTCTCCTCTTCCCACAATGCTTTCAAAAGCCTTCTCCCTCTAGGTTGTTAAAAGTCAGGAATGCTTGGTAAAGGCTTAAGAATTCTCTTACTTTGAAATTTAGAAATTTGTTTACAATTAGAGTTAGTATGCAAGTTAGAATGGTTGTTAACTGTAGGTCAAGATTTACGACATGAATGCACATACAAACATTGTCACAAAAAGATAAAAACTTAACCCTTTACCACACAAGCCTTTCGAAAACATAGTGGGAAAAGGAGAAAATGCCGGCAGCCAGCATTTTCTCCTTTTCCCACAATGTTTTCTACCCTTCCCATAACAAATTTCAATTTTTCAGTCACATTTATTTTGTCATCTGCGAATGCTTTCAATTTCGACCACACTGAAATTTTGTCGTTTGGTAAAGAGTTAAGCTGCTCTTTACAACAGAACAGAACAGAACAGAATATGTTCATTGCACAGATAAACCCTAACTGCAGGTTATAGGCAAAGCAACAACAATACATATTAATGAGTAACGTTCTGTGAAAAATGGGTTTAATGCATCTGCAAAAAGTATCTACTAAGGGAAACTGGATATATGGATCCATAATTATGTGATGTCTTGCTTGGTCCAATGCATTACAAAGATGCATTAAACCTTAAGCTGCTAAGTGCGACTCACAGACTTTTTGCGGCCAGTGCAGATCAAGATCAGAGTGCAGAGAATGTGTATTCTGATCTTCGATCTACACTGTCCAATAAGGAGATATTGTCCCCCCCACAAATAACTTTGAAATAGTGATATTTGGATTTTTACCATCGGCTAAAAAGTTTCATTTAATTTATTTAGCAGGTTAAGGGTTAAACCTTCTGTTCACTGAGCATGGCTTATATATAATGGGGTTACCTCTTCTCTGTTTTGGTCTGGCTGTACTCTGGTATGACTTTGCTCCCTGAAAAAGTGATAATTACCTTTTGACCCTTTACCACACAATCATTGATTTCTAACAACCTTGAAGAAAAAGGCCTTTGAAAAAATAATTTCTACCCTTAAAGGCAAATTTCAGTTTTTGAGTCACATGTAATCTGTCGTCTGCAAATGCTCTCAATTGTGACCGGCCTAAACTTTTGTCTCTGGTAAAGAGTTAACTCTAGGGTTAGGGTAAGGTTCACTCAGATGACATCTTTTCACTCTTAGGCATACTGAAAGCTTTTCCAGGCAACTATTTAACTTTGGCTAAAATGATCTGTCTTTGAGAGGGTAGAAACATTATGAGCATTTTTCTCTGTCTGCTACAATGTTTCTAAAGTATTTAATTGCAGGGCAATAGCAGAAGAATGACTGGATACGACTGGATAAAGGAAGAATAGGACAACATTTAACACTGTAACAGACAACAAAATTTTATACCTGTCCAATATTTGAAAGCATCTGCAGAAGACAAATTTAACAAATATGACTCAAAAATTGAAATTTTGGTTTAGGGAAGAATAGAAAACAATTGTTGGAAAAGGAGAAAATGCTGATTACCAGCATTTTCTCCTTTTCACACAATGTTTTCAAAAGTCTCCTTCTTTAAGGTTGTTCAAACTGGAGTTTATTTGGTAAAGGATGATATGGTCAAACTTACCCAAGTATTGAATCTTGGTCTAGCTGGTTTGGGAGACAGAGGTTTAAGTCTTTGTAACTGATGGGACACTGTAGCAGGTGTACTGTGCACCTCCACCGAGACCAGTTGGTTCACCAGCTCACTCTGACTGGGTGATGTAGAATGGGACACTGCTGAATCCTCACACTGAAACACAGGTTTGTGTCTGTCTCTAGGACGACGAGGTAGGGTCGCTATAGCTGACGCCGTATTCGAGCTCGAGTTGGACATGAAATAGTTAGAAGACTGCTGCTCCATTAGGACTGGCGGGGTCACCAGATCTGGTAACTGTGGTGGTAATGGAAGGAATGGTGTGTGAGGTGAGTAGGGTGACCTTGGGGATCTTGGTGACCTTGGAGACTGACCTAGATTTGAGACACTAATACTAGCATAATGGTTCTCGTCTTCAAAAGTCAAATGCCTACTGATTGGTTCCACAGTCATGGTAGGTTTGTCGGTCCCAATTATAAATTTTTGGTTCCTTTCTAGTAAATCTTCACTACCATTACTGGAGCTCACAAAAGAATCCATTTTGTTAATATCCTGAAACAGTTTCCTTTCTATTTTTATCTGGGGTGGCACTGACCTCTTGGGTTCATATGTACTTTCATGATTCTGATCGACCTCTTGGTAAAGTGGATCCTCCATACTGTCTTCACTTATGTTTCCAGAAATATCGATATCTATCCCTTCACTCTTGCTATCTGAGACTGGACTGTCCATATCATCTCTGAAATTTTCTTTGTCTGGTCCAGGACTGTCCAATCCAAATAGTTCTTGTTCAATTTGTAAAGCTTCTATAATGGAAGAAGAGGGTCGCTTGTTTGGTACAGCATAAATAGCTTCTGAATCTGGTCTTGATGCTCCAAGTTCAGATTCTGGTCTAGATATACTGTAACTTGATGTGGACCTTGTATCACTCCCTTTATTATCTTGATATGAAGCTGAACAAAGATACTGTGAATCCTTTACTTGATCCTTGTCAGCTTCCAGGGAGTGGTTTCTCATGTTTTCATACACCCTGTTCTGCTGACTGTTATCCGATTGGTTCATTGTGTCACGTGACCTGGATGTGGAATACTTAAGGGCAGTCACACATTCCTGAGGGGAAGTTGGTATACTAATGTCATTGGAGTCAGAGGACAATCCATCATCCTGAAATACATATCACTTAACACATGATAGTGATCACATCAGGTCTGTAAAGCAGTTATGAAATCTTAGTGTTTATTTTTTCTCCATATATCATCATTTCTCATTTATGATGTGATAATTTCCTTATGTTTTTTTATGTTTATGCCTTGCTTATGTCATGGACAGAAATTCAAATCCAAAAGGTATGAAATACATGGGTTTGCTTTTACCTCCAAGACTTTTTCAAAGGTTGAAAGTCAAAACATTAGCAAGAAATCCTACTTTCAAGAAAAACTCAGGTGCCACTTAAACATATTATGCTAACTTTTTTTTTTTTTCATTTTAACCATTTCCACTTTAACAGTTGTAAAAATGAGACTACATCACAAAATATTAACACCAAAGACCTTGCAAACACAGACAATAAAAATAACGTAACTTGACATTTTGCTTCACCCTTTGCCAAACAATCCTGGGTTTTAACGACCCTGGGAAAGAAACCTTTTGAAAACATTGTGGGAAAAGGAGAAAATGCTAGTAACCAGCACTTTCTCCTTTTCCCACAATGTTTTCTATGCTATCAAAGACAAATTCAAACATTTGAGTAACATTTAAGTTGTCGTCTGCAAATGCTTTCAATTTGGATGAGTCCAAAATTTTGTTGTTTGGTAAAGAGTTAAGACATATTTTGACAAGGCTTAACTGCTGACAAGTTAAAAATGTATGTATGTATAAAAACTAGAAGGCCCTGAAGGGCCTGAATATGCTCTACTGGCAGGGAATGCAGACTTTATCATGTAAACAAGAATTGGAAATTTTCAACATGAAATGGCTACTTTTCCCACATTGTTTCTTCGATTTTTTTTTCAAAATCAATAGGGTTGAAGCTACTGATGAGATAAACAAACTGTGTGATTTTCATGAAAATCTGACCAGAAATACAGACTTTATTGCGTAAACAAGAACAGAAAATTTAAATTTTCAACTTTAAATGGCTACTTTTCCCATACTATTTGTTGGATTTTTTTCAAAGTCGATAGGGTTGAAGCTATTGATGAAATAAACAAACTGTGCAAGTTTCACGAAAATCTGAAATTATTTGCAGACTTTATCGCGTAAACAAGAACTGGAAATTTTCAACTTGAAATGGCTACTTTTCCCATACTGTTTGTTGGATTTTTTTCAAATTCAATAGGGTTGAAGCTATTGATGAGATAAACAAACTGTGCAAGTTTCATGAAAATCCGGCAACAAATGCAGACTTTATCGCGTAAACAAGAAAAAGACTAACGGACAGACAGACGGACGGACAGACGGACAGATGGACAGACAGACGGACAGACGGACGACGGAAACCCCGCCATGACATAAGCTCTGCTGGCTTTCAGCCAGTAGGGCTAAAAAAAGCAAGAAACCAACCTTTTGACTTTGTCGATGTATGTACTTGGCAGCAAAGGGTGGTAATGACTGCAGACGGCATCTCAACATTTCCACTTGATTAGTAAGCTCTGTGTTCTTTCCTTCTAGTTCAAGATTCTTTTGTTCCAACTGTTTGAGTAATTTGAAATAAATCAGTAGTAAAAAATTAGTATACACAGGCTATAAACCTTTTGAAAACAGAGATTTTGATTCTACAGAGATTTTCATTCTAAGTCATGTAACGATGATGCAATATGTAGGACATTTCCAAGGTTATCTGAGAACCAGTTTACAAAATCTTCATTCCTTTGTAAACCACACATGAAACCCTCATGGAATAGCCTTTTGAAAGCCTTGTGCAAAAAATAGAAAATACTGGTAATGAGCATTTTCTCCTTTCCCACAAGGTTTTACACACTTTCAAAGGCAATTACACAACATTTTGGATTCATATGTGTCATAATAGGCATGAAAGAATTTTCCGATGTGGGCCAGAATTTTCCATGTGGCTGCTTTCTGATTATTGTTCTGTAAGTTTCCAAAAGATCAGAAAATTGCATTTTTTTTTCCCTTTGGCAATGACGTTTTCAAAAACACTTAGCAGCAACACCCAAACAGAAATGTAAAGAATTAAATGAGTTACACAAACTAACACACCTGTTGCAGTTTTTCTGTGACCCACTGTTTAATCTTGGCTGCTTTTTCCTCCACCAAACTTGCATCTTTCTGTCTAAGTTGTCTCTAAATTCAGAGTAGAAATGGTTTCACAAATTGTTTATTTACAATTTTATGTCATTTCAATAGTTTTTTAAATAATATTCTCAATTAAATAAAGCACATAGTAAGTTTAACTCTTTACCATACCACAAAAATGTAGGCTTTTCCAAACTGAAAGCATTTGCAGATGACAATTTAAATTTGACTCCAATGATGAAATTTGTCTCTTGATAGAGTAGAAAACATTGTGGAAAAAGGAGAAAATGCTGGTTACCAGCATTTTCTCCTTTTCCCACAAAGTTTTCAAAAAGCTTCTTCCTTAGGGTCGTTAAAAGTCGGGATTGTGTGGTAAAAAGTTAAACAAAATTTTATTCAATGCTTTAACAAATGACAAAAAAGTAGACTTGTAAAATTTCAAAGCATTTGCAGACCACAAATTAAATGCGACTCAAATGATAGAATTGGGAAGGGAGAAAATGCTGAACCTTACCAACATTTTCTCCTTTTCCATCATTGTTTTCAAAAGCCTTATTTCTCAGGGACTTTAAAACTTGTGATTGTGTGGCAAAGGGTTAACATATTTTTACATGTATTACTGTTTATAAAGTACAACAAAGCAATGTGAAAAGGTTTAAAATAAAAGCATGAAAGCTTATGTAGTTCTTCTTCCTAAGGGTGAGCCCTGGTAGTGCAGTCGGTAGCATACAGGACATGAAAATGGGATACCTGGTTCAAATCCCCAGCTTGGTGACTTTCTTTCTGAGGATTGAAGACAGTAGTTGCAATAGGATTCATTCCTCTTTCACTACTGATCATTGGTTCCACAATGGTTATGTTGGAAAGCAGCCAGTGGCTTAGAAAGAATATTGTGCAAAGTAGTGGTAAAAGAGACTCCAGGAAAGCATGGATAGGTGCACTGGCTGCCCCAATATAACTGAAAATATGTTGAAAACAGTGTTAAAATCCATACAATCAATCCTCTCCTGTGGTATATCAACTACATCAGATAAAATCAATGAACAATCTTTTAACCCTTTACCAGACGACAAACTTTTAGCCTTGTCCAAATTGAAAGCATTTGCAGACGACACTTTCAATGTGGCTCAAATGGTGCAATTCTTCTATGATAGGGTAGAAAACACTGTGGGAAAAGGAGAAAATGCTGGTTACCAGCATTTTCTCCTTTTCCCACAATGTTTTCAAAAGGCTTCTTTCCCAGAGGCGTCAAAAGGCGGCATTGTGCGGTAAAGGGTTAAACTTTAAACTGATAAAGAAAATGTCAGAGACTGGCACAAAAAACAACAGTAAAAAACAACAGTACGAAGGAAGGAATGATGATCATGTAACAGCAACAGTTAATATCTTCGTATCTTTTCTTGGTTTCCCTGGTTTGGACAGGGACTCTGCACTGCCTTGCAGTCGAATCTGAATAGCCCCATCATACAGAATCGAACCAGGATTTACCGATAACAAATGCAAGACTTAACCCTTTACCATACAATCCCAAGTTTTAACAACCCTGAAATAGAAAGCTTTAGAAAACATTTGTGGGAAAAGGAAAAAATGCTGGTAAACAGAATTTTCTTTGTTTTCCACAATGTATTCTACCATTTCAAAGACAGAAATTATCATTTGAGCTACATTTATTTTGCTGTCTGCAAAAGCTTTGAATTTCATCTCGTCCAGAACTTTGTTGTTTGATAAATAGAGGATCTTACATGTGTGTTTATGTATTATCATTTTTATCAAAAGAGTTGATTAAAAATATATGACGTGAGCCTTGGCGAGCTTCAAATACATTTTAGTCAACGAGTTTAGTAAAAATGGTAACACATAAACACGAATGTGAGATTCTATTTATTACATAGAACAAACAACAGACAAACAAGCATCCTGCATCCTCACCTTCAGGCTACATGCCGTTCACGGGTCCATGTTTACAAACGTAATTTGTTTTGAATTGTGTACATACATAAGAAGATAGATCTGACATGCAGAACAAAAATTGAATGAAACAGTCTATATAGAGCGAGTAAATCGACAGATTTCCACAATTTAGTGGATTTAGGTACTTTAATCTGCATTTCCTGTTGTTATTAAACACGAAAACCATAAAGCTGTTCACGTGTATATGCCTTAGCAACAATGATGTCGTTTTCCCGCGAAATGGCGAAGTGGTACAAATTCCGGCACGTGCTGTGGTTGGTTTCACTGGCTTCAGCCGCTCGTAACTACAGATTGTCCAGAACCGGGACCCAAAAACGATAATACACTAGTGTATTATCGAAAATAAGTCATGGATTTAATACACTGCTGGAGGTGATTTTATGTGACAAAGAGTGAAAACTTACATCTCTCAAAATAACAAAGACTAAACCCTTTACCACACAGCAAAATTTTAGACCCGTCCACATTGAAGGAATATACAGGCAACAATTCAAATCTTTTTCAATTGATATCATTTGTCCTGGAAAAGATAGAAAACATTGTGGGAAAAGGAGAAAATGCTGGTTATCAGCATTTTCTCCTTTTCCCCACAATGTTTTCAAACGGCTTCTGCATCAGGGTCGATAAAATGCGGGGGATTATGTGGTAAAGACTTAAGAGGAAACAGATCAACCTACCTGATCTTCAAGCTGGTTTTGAAGGTCTCGTATTTGTCCATCTTTCTGGCAACACAAAACTTCCAGCTCACGGATTCTTCTCTCAAAGTCATCTGGTTTCCAGTTCACAGCCGCAAGTTGCTGCTCCATCAGACGCAACTGCAAAAACAAAACACTAACTTTAGATCTTTACCAGTCAATTAAATGTTTTAACCCTTTAGCGCTCAATGCCGCCTTTTGACGCCCCTGGGAAAGAAGCCTTATGAAAACATTGTGGGAAAAGGAGAAAATGCTGGTAACCAGCATTTTCTCCTTTTCCCACAATGTTTCTAACCTATCAAAGAAAAATTGCACCATTTGAGCCACATTGAAATTGTTGTCTGCAAATGCTTTCAATTTGGACAAGGCTAAAGTTTTTTCGTCTGGTAAAGGGTTAATGACACTTATGAAGATGTATTTTGAAAACATGGTGGAAAAAAGGAAGTAATGCCAGCTATCAGCATTTTTTCCGTAATATTTTCTACCACTTCAAAGATAGAAATCATCTTTTGGTTTAACGACACAGAAGTCACCTTTTGAAAACATAGTGGGAAAAGGAAAAAATGCCAGCGACCAGCTTATTTCCTTCCTTTTTCCCCATATTTTCTACTACCTCAAAGACAGAAATCATCTTTAGAGCTATACCAAATATCTTGTCTGAAAATGCTTTCAATTTTGCCAGGTCTAAATTCCCAATCTAAAACTTTCTTTTGGCAAAGATTAAACTCTTTACTGAAAGACAAAATTTTAGTCTTGTCAAAATTGAAAGCTTTGAAGATAACAAATGTATCTGAAATCATGATAATTGTCTGTGAAAGTGTAGAGAAACGTGGTGGGGAAAAAGAACATAAAAGCTGGTTGACAGCATTTTCTCCTTTTCCACGAGGTTTTAAAAATCGTATTTCCTCAAGGTTGTTGGAACTAGGAATTGTGTGGTAAAGAGTTGAGACAAGAGCACTGCATATGGCTGCAAATGCTGGTCTACAGTTGCTTTTTTTTTTTAATAAAAGCTTTATGTCAAAAAGGGGCATAACTGTGTCAAAAATATTGAGAGTTACCTGCCCTTCTGGTATTGCTTCACTTTTAGATATTTAATAAGCCTTTTCCAAACAATATCAATTTTAACAACCTTTAGGAAAAAAGGCCTTTAAAAACATTGTGGAAAATGGGGAAAATGCTGGTAACAAACATTTTTTCCTTTTCCCACAATTTTTTTGTCCTTTTGCACAAGTATTTGACCAGGACACGTGTAAAATTTTGTTGTTTGGTAAAGAGATAAGGGAAACTTTGTGTAATGAGCAGCGGCCTGGTCACCCATCCAGGCACTAACCTAATGCATGCTACTTAACCTCCAAGGAGAGAACAACACCAAACCACATCGCTGCAAAGGCTAGCTCAACAGCAAGGCAGGTTTGAAGTGCTTATATATATCTATCTTCTATCAATCACTATAAAAAGTGCAATAGGTGACCAATACATTTTATAGGTTAATGGGATGAAATTATAAAAGAAAGTCACAATTTGAAATTGAGATAACAACTTGAGATAAATTTATATCCAGAAATTTCCCCAATAAAAATCAGGTCAAGCTACTTGAAGTTTTTCTCTGAGTGAAACAAAGTACCCATAGAGCAGTAATTAACTCTTTACCAAACGACAACATTTTGGGTATTTCCAAATTGAAAGCATTTGCAGATGACAAAATAAATGTGACTCAAAAACTGAAATTTGGTTTGGGAAAGGTAGAAAACATTGTGGGAAAAGGAGAAAATGCTGGTTACCAGCATTTTCTCCTTTTCCCACAATGTTTTCAAAAGGCTTCTTCCCCAGGATTAACCCTTAGAGCGCGGAATAAACCTGTCATACAGTTTCATCCTACAAATACGACTTGAATATTTGCAATTTCATGGTAACTTTTTTCTACAGTGTTTCAGCAAAGTGGACAGTGTAGATCAAAGATCAGGCTGCATGTTTTGTGCAGCCTGATCTTGATCTACACTGCCCGCAAAGGCAAATATAGTTGTGAAAGGCACTTTAAGGGTTAAATCTCTCTACAATAATTCAACTTTATTATCGTTATGCTTTTTTTCTTGGCAAACGAAAGAAGACCAAAAGCAAATTCCTCTTCTAGAATATTACTGAGTATAGATCAACCTTTGATAAAGACTACATTCTGTCGTAAAACACTTCAAATTTAAATAGAAAACATGTAAAAAACAAGAGAAGTATTTAACTCTTTACCAGATGACAAAATTTTAGACTGGTCCAAATTGAAAGCATTTGCAGACGACAAAATAAATGTGACTGAAAAATTGAAATTTGTTATTGTGATGATAGAAAAACATTGTGGGAAAAGGAGAAAATACTGGTTACCAGCATTTTCTCCTTTTCCCACAATGTTTTCAAAAGGATTCTTTTACAGGGTCGTTAAAAGTCAGGATTGTGTGGTAAAGGGGTTAACTCTTTATCAAACAACAATATTTTAGACTTGTCAAAATTGAAAACATTTGCAGACGACAAACTGAATGTGATGAAAAAACTGAAACTGGTCTTTGGAAGGGTAGAAAATATTGTGGGGAAAGGAGAAAATGCTAGTTACCAGCATTTTTTCCTTTTCCCACAATTTTTTCATTTTGTATAAAAATAGATCAATACCCCTAAAAAACATTTTGACAGTGCTGTAAAAAAACATTTTGACAGTACTGTGGATTCGGTATCCCAGATTTTAGAAAGCATTTGCAAACGTTGTGGGAAAAGGAGAAAAATGCTGGTTACCCAGAAGCATTTTCTTCTGTTCCCACAATGCTTTCTACACTTTCAATGACAAATCCCATCATTTGAGTCACACTTTTTAATTCATTATTTCCAAATGCTTTCAATTTGGACGAGTCTAAAATATTGTTAAAGAAGATTTATAAGAAAATCTCTTTTCATAAAAAAAAAATATAATCTAATGAGTCTGAATCTTCCATTATAAAACACTTTCAACTGAAGTCGAAATCACATAAAACACACAAAATATTTTTTTATACGGAATACTCTCATATAAATAGAGATGTATCACCACAAAAACTAAATTTAAAAGTATTGTGGATCAAACTTATTTTTTTTCTAAGCAGCGATTTCCGAAGGAAAATTTACGGTGGAAAAAACAAACAAAATTCTCTCAACATAAAATAGAGTACCAATTATTGTTCCGGGGTAAACAGCCATATAAAAATTATCCCTGTTAATTGTAACAATTAACAAAAAACTACCAACAGCTTTATTTCCATCACAAAAATAAGCTTATCACTTCCTGTTGGCAATCACCCTTGCCAAAGAATCCAGCTTGCAACCCTTTAACCCTTTACCACATGATCTGGAGTTTTAACGACCCTAGGGAAAAGGACTTTTGAAAACATTGTGGGAAAAGGAGAAAATGCTGGTAACCAGCATTTTCTCCTTTTCCCACAGTGTTTCCTACCCTTCCTAAAACAGTTTTCAAATGTTAGCTAGGTCACATATATTTTGTCGTTTGCAAATGCTTTCAATTTGAACTAGTATAAAATTTTGTCGTTTGATCTGGAGTTTTAAGAACACTGAGAAAAAGGCCTTTGAAAAAAAATCATTGGGAAAGGAGAAAATACTGGTTACCAGCATTTTCTCCTTTCCCAACAATGTTTTCTATCCTTTTGAAGACAAATCTCACTAAATAACCAATATTTGATTTGTCGTATGCACACGCTTTTAATTTGGACCTGTCTAAAATTTTGTTGTTTGGTCAACACATGACAAATTTTAGAATTCCAAATTCAATTCATGTGCAGACAACAATTCAAAATCGGTTTAAAATGAGCTTAAGTTTTCTGATATGATAGAAAACATTGTGGACAAAGGAGAAAATGCTGGTTACCACAATGTTTTCAGAAAGCCTTCTTTGTCAGCTTTGTTTCGTGAATGGTTAACCCTTTACCACAAAATCCCAAGTTTTAATGATCCTGAGAAACAAGCTATTTGAAAACATTGTGGGAAAACGAGAAAATTGCTGGAAACCAGCATTTTCTTCTTTTCCCACAATCTGTTCTAACCTTTTAAAGTCCAATCCAATTTGTTTGAGCCACATTGCATAATTATGTCATCTGTAAATGCTTTCATTTTGAACATGTCTAAAGTTTTGTCTTTGCTAAAGAGGTAACCCTTCAGCACACAATCCTATGTTTAATAACCCTAAGGAAAAAACCCTTTGAAAACATTGTGGGAGGAGGAGAAAATCCTGGTACCCAGCCTCACAATGTTTTCTATCCTTCCAAATGTGAATTTCTATTTTTGAGTAAAAACTATTTTGTCGTCTGTGAAAGCTTTCAATCTAAGCCAGTCTAAAATTTTGTTGTTTGGTAAAGAGTTACTGGATAAAAAGAATTCCACAAAACCACAGTTCTGAAACATAGTACTAATCAGAAAAATTTCTACCCTTAATCTACCTAATTATCAAGCACACTTTATCACCCAAACAGGAAATAACACAAAAAGGCAGATTTACCTTTTCAATGCTATTAAACAAACTAAATGTTTTTCTTCTTCAAAGAAAAATTGACCCCTTACTGCACAATCCTGGGTTTCACTCAAGGGACAAGATTTTTATTATGTCCAAATTGAAAGCCTTTGCAGACGACAAAATAAATGTTGCTCAAAAGTAAAATTTTGTGTTTAGAAAAGTAGAAAATAGTGTGGGGGAAAAAGAGAATATAATGACTACCAGCATTTTCTCCTTTTCCCAAAATTAAATGTTTTCAAAAACCTCCATCCTGAGGATGATTAAAACTCTGAATAGTGTGTCTAAGGGTTAAAGCAACCCTTTAGAGAGTTTGTTGTTGGAATTCTAAATGGTAAGCCATTTGAAAAAGGCCTTCAATTTTTTTACCATGAGAAAGCAGCCAGTGGCTTGGGAGGAATATTCTATGAAAAACTGGTATAAGAAACTCCAGATAAGCATGGATAGATGCAGTGGCCACCTCAATATAACTGAAATAATGCTGAAAGTCACATTAACCCTTTATGACACAATTCGACTTTTAACCCTTTACCGCACAATGACGCCTTTCAACGACCTTGAAAAAAAGAAAACCTTGTGGGAAAAGAAGAAAATGCTGGTAACCAGCATTTTCTACAATGTTTTCTACCCTATCAAACAAAAGTTGCACCATTTGAGCCACAGTGAAATTGTCTGCAAATGCTTTCAATTTGGACGAGTCTAAAATTTTGTCGTCTGGTAAAGGGTTAACAACTCTGAGGAAGAAGGCTTTTGAAAAGATTGTGGGAAATGGAGAAAATGCTGGTAACCAGCAATTTCTCCTTTTCCAACTATGTTTTCCATGCTATCACAGATGAAAATTGTCATTTTCATCACCTTTAATTTGTTGTCTGCAAATGCTTTAAATTTGGTAACATCCAAAATTTTGTCACATGGTAAATAGTTAAACTCATAATATCATAATCAATCGATTTTTTACTTAAAACAGAAAAAAAAAGGTTATTTGCAGGTGGTAACCTGTTAATCAGACAATGTTTACAAAACAAATCTTTCTCTGATGCCAAGTTCCTAAGTAACTCTCAATGGCATTATCTTTACCCATAATTCCTGGCAGATTTATATATTATCTCTTAACCAAACAACAAAATTCTGGACTTATACAAATTTAAAGCATTTGCAGATGACAAAATAAGTCTGATTTAAAAATTTAAATTTAGTTATGGAATGTAAAAACATTGTGGGAAAAGGAGAAAATGCTGGTAACCAGCATTTTCTCCTTTTACCACAATGTTTTCAAAAGGCTTTTCATTCAAGGTCGTTAAAACTCGGAATTGTGTGGTAAAGGGTTAAATGTATCCATCATGTCAAGGGGAATTAAATCTTATCTTTTTTCTCTACTATCTCTTGTTGTTTGTTTTTTTCCTGCTACTGTCAGCCAGGCTTGCTGACAGGCTAGTTATGAGTCACGCCCTTCAATTTTGTCCTTGAAAAATCTGTATCTGTCTCTGATAGACTAGAAAACATTGCAGGAAAAAGAAAAAAAATGCTGGTTACTTGCATTTTTTTCTTTTTCCCACAATGTTATCAAAACTTCATTTATGACCTCCAGTGTGACCTTGACCTTGAACCAACTTAAATAATTTAAACTAACTTCTACTAATCAGAGATAATTATGGTACAGACAAGTTAAATTTATGACCATTTCATCATTGACCTGAAAGTGTGACCTTGAACTTCTGACATTATACAAAAGTTTCATAGGACACTTTTACTCATGAATGAAAATAATTATGCCATACTGTATTTAAATCAATCCATAAATGTTGAATATATGACACTGGCAAACCTTGTTTATGACTATTTCATTAAATCTAAGCTTCAATTATGACCTTGACCTTCTACCTATCTTCACAAATATTCTACACAACACTTGTACTAATCAAAGAAAACAATCATGTAATACATCAAGAAATGGAAAAGTCATAGTCCAGATGGATGCAAGCATAAGCACCAAACACACACGCTTACTGGTGCACACATAATGCACTAAATTGAAGTTGTGGCAACTAAGTCACAACTAAGTCTTGCTTCTCACCATCAGACTCAACCATAAAAAAGCCAAGCCTGGTAGCGCATTCAGTAGTGTACAGGACTTGAGACTAAGGGGTCGCTGGCCCCCAGCTCAGCATTCAATTTCTTTCAGAAAATTAATGATGGTCATTACGACAGGGTCCATTCCTCTCTCACTGCTGATTATTGTTTCGATGATAGTTATGTGGGAAAGCAGCCAGTGGCTTGAGAAGAATATTGTGTGCTAAGTACTGGTAAAAAAAACTCCAGGAAACCATAGATAGGTGCACTGGCCACTGTGATAAAATAAACGTGCTAAACATCTATCAATCAATCAATCAATCATAAAAACAAGATAGCCATTGGCCCTAAAGCGCTCACCTGAGTAAAGTCATCTAGGATTGATAAAGCTGAAGAGATCCTGGTTGTAATCATGTAAAATACATGAGTGTTTGTTGCCTACTTTTCGACATACTTGACCTATTTTTGAAGTTGCAGGAGATATCATCAAGACAAACATTCTGGAGATATTTCATGAGTATCGAACCAAGTTTCATGGGTATCAGACTGAAAATGTGGCCTCTAAGGTGCACACAAGGTTTTTTTGGTCCAGTGACCTACTTTTTGACCAGATGTGACCCACTTTGAAACTTTTCAAAGATATCACCAGGGCAAACTTTCTCACCAGGTTTCATGTGAATCAGGCTGAAAATGTGGCTTTTAGAGTGCACAAAAGGTTTATCTAAGATTTGACCATGTGAGCTACTTTTTGCCCTGACATGACCAAATTTCAAACTTGTCTGAGATATCAACAAAATAAATGTTCTGACCAATCTTTATCAGTATAAGACTGAAAATGTGGCCTATATGGAGCACCCAAGGTTTTCCTAAGATTTGGCCCAGTGACCTATTTTTTCACCTGACGTAACCCAATTTCAAAATAGTCTGAGATATCATCAAGACAGACAATCTGACCTAGTTTCAACAACCCAACAACAAATGTGGCCTCTAGAATGCACACAAGGTTTTTCTAAGATTTAGCCCAGTGACCTGTACTTTTTTACATGACCTTACTTTAAATTTGTCCCAGATATTACCAAGACAAACATTCTACCCAACTTTCATGAGTTTCAGGCTGAAAATGTGGCCTCTACAGGCACACAAGGTTTTTCTAAGATTTAGCCCAGTGACCTAATTTTTAACCAGACATGACCCAACTTTAAACTTGACCCAGATATTATCAAGACAAACACTCTACCCAACTTTCATGAGCTTCAGGCTGAAAATGTGGCCTCTAGAGTGCACACACTGTTTTTTCTAAGATTTAGCCCAGTGATCTACTTTTTGACCCGACATGACCCAATTTCAAACTTGTCCGAGATATTATCAAGACAAACTTTTTGACCAAGTTTCATAAGTTTTGGGCTGAAAATGTGGCCTCTAGAGTGCACACAAGGTTTTTCTAAGATTTGGCCCAGTGATTTACTCTTTGACCCGACATGACCCACTTTCAAACTTGTCCAAGATATTATCAAGACAAACATTCTGACCAAGTTTCATAAGTTTCTGGCTGAAAATGTGACCTCTAGAGTGCACACAAGGTTTTTCTAAGATTTGGCCCAGAGACCTACTTTTTGACCCAACATGACCCAATTTTGAACTTCTCTGAGATATCATCAAGACAAACATTCTGACCAACTTTCATGTGTTTCAGGCTGAAAATGTGGCCTCTAGAGTGCACACGAGATTCTTCTATGATTTGGCCCAGTGTCCTACTTCTTGGCCCGACATGACCAAATTTTGAACTCGTTCAGGATATTATCAAGACAAACATTCTGACCAAGTTTGATAAGTTTCAGGCTGAAAATGTTGCCTCTAGAGTGCACACAAGGTTTTTCTTACATTTGGCCCAGTGACTTAATTTTTGACCTAACATGATCCCATTTCAAACTTGTCAGAGATATTTTCAAGACAAACATTCTGACCAAGTTTCATGAGTATATGACTGAAAACGTAGCCTCTAGAGTGCATGCAAGGTAACTGTTGATTCCTGGACGACCGACGCCGGACACAGCATGATCGCAAAAGCTTACCTTGAGCACGTTGTGCTCAGGTGAGCTAAAAATTTGTCCCAGTGACCTACGTTTTAACCAAACATGACCCAATTTTGAACTTGTCTGATATATCATCAAGACAAACATTTTGACCCATTTTCATTAGAACTTGGCTGAAAATGTGGACTCTAGAGTGCTCACAAGTTTATTCTAAGATTTGGCCCAATTACCTTCTTTTTGACCTGACATGACCCAATGTTGAAACTGTGCTCAAGACAAACACTCTGACCAAGTTTAATGGGTATTGGGATGAAAATCTTGCCTCTAGGGTGCACACAAGGCTTTTCTAAACTTTGGCATAGTGACCTATTTTAACCCGACATGACCTAATTTCAAACTTGTCGAAGATATCATCAAGACAAACATTCTGACTAAGTTTCGTGAGTTTCTGGCTGAAAATGTGGCCTCTAGAGTGCACACAAGGTTTTTTAAAGATTTGTCCCAGTGACCTACATTTCTAACCAACATGACCCCATTTCTGACCTGTCCGAGACATCATCAAGAAAAAGTATTCTGACCAAGCTTCTTAAGTATTAGACTAAAAATATGGCTCCAAGAGGGCACACAACGTTTTTTCTAAAATTTGGTCTAGTGACCTACTTTTTGACCCAGCATGACCCAATTTCAAACTTGTCTGAGATATAATCAAGACAAACATTCTGACCAATTTTTATGAGTATTTGATTGAAAATGTAGCCTCTAGAGCACACACATGGTAATTGTTGACGCCTTCACGCTGGACACAGCACAATCACAAAAGCTCACCTTGAGCACTTCGTGCTCAGGTGAGCTAAAAATCCAAAGTGGTCAAAGGTCAGTTAAAATTTAAAGCACCTTTCACAGCTACAGTTGCCTTTAACGCCATTGCACATCAAGATCAGACAGCACAGTCTAATCTTTTATCTACACTGTTCACTTTACAACAACATTTTAGACAACAGCAACATTGAAAATGCAATTATCTGGGTCTTATTTCTAGACTGAAAATTTATTTGGGTTTTTGCTGGGCTCTAAGGGTTAACAATTGGCTCTGAACCCAGTACAGATGAATCATGGATAAAATTGATGACCACAGCTATTTCCTTACGGATCATTAACTATACCCATTTGTTCAATACATTATTTGCACATTTCCTTTACACTTACATATGAGCCATGCTCTATGAAAAGGGTGTTTAATGCATCAGCAACAGTATAAACTCAGATCAGACTGTGCAGTCACGCAGGCAGACCTGGTCAAAACTTTTTGTTATTATGCAATTTACTGCAGGTAAGAAGAGTGTAGCTTATGATTCAGTCGGTTGTTAGACAAAATGGATTTTATGGATCCATAATTCTGTGATGACTTGCTTGGTATCATGTATCACAGAGATGCATGAACTCTTTACTACAAATTAAAAGCATTTAAAGACAACAAATTAAGTATATTCCAGGGAAATGGATTTTTTATTTTCAGAAAGGTAAGAAAACATTGTGGGAATAAGAGAAAATGCTGGTTACAAGGATTTTCTCCTTACCCCACCAAGTTTTAAAAAGCACTTTCTTAGGGTTGTTAAAACATGAGAGTGTGTGGTAAAGGGTTAAACCCATTTTGCCAGAACACAGCTCATATTATATGAAGTGAACTTTTAAAGCACTACAGACAAATTACGCTACTTTTGCAGACAGTGTAGATCCAAAAGGAGTAGTGTGATCCTGGTTGTACACTTTCTGCCAAGGCTTGGCCAAGACCTTAAAATTGTAATTTTCCATTATTTTTTCAAAGTTAAAAAGTAACTGGGGGACAATAGAAAATGGTGGATATCGATCAACACTTTTGTCTTTACCGATATTGTTAGGGTACAGAAAACAGTATCGTTTGGCAAAGGGCTAAAAGACAAGTGATACATATTGTGTACGGATTACCCTTTACCACCCTGCACAATTTTAGACTCATCCATACTGAAGGAATTTGCAGATGACTTTTTAAATGATAGTTTTTGTTCTTGAACAGGTAGTAAACATTGTGGGAAAAGGAAAAAATGCTGGTTACCTGCATTTTATCCTTTTCAAAACTCGAAATTGTGTGGTAAAGGGTTAAAGGGAACCTGCGTTAAATGAGTCTAATCTTTACTTTTATAGCCCTTGTAGTCCTAATAAAAATAAAATGGGGTCTCAGTCAGAATTAAAGATGATCAAGATATTGTGACATCAAAGCTGTTTTTTGTCAAAACATCTGCCGAAGAAGTAGCCAGTGTAGATCCATGATAAGACTGCACACTATGTGCAGTCTGATCTCCATCTACTCTGCATCAGAATCTAAATGCTTTCAATTTGGAAAAGTCTAACATTTTGTCATGCGAGTTCTGCATAATGACAAGAAGAAAGACCAACCAAATTTGTGGTAAAACCTCAAACAGATTTTTGCTTGACTGAAGACAAATTGTTATCTTTTAACTTTTTGCCAAACAACAAAAATGTTGACTGGTCCAAATTGAAAGGATTTGCAGACGACAATTGAAATGTGAATCAAATGATGTAACTTGTCTTTGATAGGGAAGAAAACATTGTGGGAGAGGTTACCAGCATTTTCTCCTTTTCCCCCAATGTTTTCAAAAGGCTTCTTCCTCACAGTCGTTGAAATTCGAGATTGTGTGGTAAAGAGTCAATGTAATTTTGCCATTTAACATTATCTTTTGACCCTTGACTGTACAGTCCCAAGTTTTAATGAATCTGAGAAAGAAAATGTTATGGGAAAATGAGAAGATAATAGTAACAAATATTTTTTCCTCTACCCATGACATTTTCTACCCTTTCAGAGACAAAACCTTTGATACAAGTCACATTTAATTTGTCATCTCCTCAAAGCTTTCAAATTGGGTGAGTCTTAAATGTTATTGTCTGGTAAAGAGTTTAAAGAGATAATTTACCTTCAATTTTAATCCTCAGTAATTTATGGGCAATATTTATTAAACACTCATCTTTTATCTAGTATAACATATTCATATTTCTTCCTTGGACTGATGCATGTTCCAGTTTTCACAAGTATCATCACAAAATCACATGATTTGTCTGCAGATATTTTCAAAATAGTCTGCTGTAAAATTGATTTTTTTTTTTAGACCTTTGCCACAAAATCCTTAGTTTTGTAGATTTCGAGAATGAACGCTTTTGAAAACATTGATGGAAAAAGGAAATTGCTGTATTTCCTCCTCTTCCAACAATGTTTTCTTCCCTTTCAATGACTATTTCCATCATTTGATTTGTTGCCGGCTAATGATCTGGATTTGGAAATGTCCAAAATTTCGTAGTTTGATAAAGAGTTTCTACTTGTTTTTAAGTTGTATGGTGTTCAACACCATTTTCAACATTATTTCAGTTCCATCAATGGGGGCCAGTGCAACTATCAACGTTTTCCTGGAGTTTCTTTTAACCCTTTCAGCGCCATAGGCGAAAACAGGGACTTTTGCGGATGGCATAGATCAAGATCAGACTGCACAGAACGTGCAGTCTGATCTTTGACCTATGCCCTCCGCTTGTCTGGTCATGCCTATATGATAAAAGTCTTCTTGAGACTTAGTGGATTGTATTTACAGCCATCAAAAGAAGCCAAGTTTGTTTATTTGGTGCCGAAAGAGTTAATACTTCGTACAATTTTCTTCCTAAGCCGATTTTCCACATAACCACTGTTGAAACAACAGAGCTAAAAGAGAAAAGAATCCTGTGACATGGACTTACCAATCCTCAGAAAGAAATTGGCCGAGCTGGAGATTTAAACCAGTGACCCCATAAAATGAGCTCCTATAGATTTACCACTAAGCTACCAAGTTGAGCTAAAGTCTACATTTTGACATGATAATCCAGCATAATTACCTCCCTTTAATACTTTACCAAACGACAGAATTTTAGACTTTTCCAATAAATAGCTTTTGCAGGCAACAAATTAAATGTGACTCAAAACTTGAAATTTGTTTTTTCCCACAATGCTATCAAAAGGCTTCTTTCTAATAGGGCCGTAAACCCTTTACCACACAATCCCGACTTTTAATGATCCTGAGAAAGAAGCCTTATGAAAACCTTGTGGGAAAAGGAGAAAATGCTGGTAACCAGCATTTTCTCCTTTTCCCACAATGGTTTCTTCCGTTCCAAAAACAGATTTCAATTTTAAAGTTGTTTTATTCTGTCATTTGCAAATGCTTTCAATTTCAATCAGTCTAAAATTTTGTTGTTTAGTAAAGAGTTAAATCTTTGGATTGAGTTGTATAGGGATAAAAAGAAACAAAATGGTTTGACAATGGAATTTCCTCACTTGACAGCTATCTGTGCTATCTAACAAAAGCAATGCATATTGTAAACAAAAATGTGCTGTAATATAAATACCTACAAACAAAAGATACACTGTGGTCTTTAGCTATTTACCACACAATCCTGAGTTTTAATGATTCTGAGGAAGTCAAGCCTTTTGAAAACATTGTTGGAAAAAGACAAAATGCTGGTAGCCAGTATTTTCTCCTTTTCCCACAATGTCCTCTAACCTCTCAGAAACAAGTCCAATCATTTGAGCCACATTTAATTTGTTGTCTGCACCTTTGGGTTGTTAAAAAGATTGGATTGTCTGGTAGAGGTTAATTACCTCAAGGAAGGGATCAGTTTGTGAAAACATTGAAGGAAATGGAAAAAAATGCAGGTAACCAACGGTTTGAGGGAAGAGTCTGAGCATATTATCATGGAATCTTAACTGAGTATGTTATCATGGAATCTCACTTGTCACAACATCTTGCCTCGTCCGTATAAAGGACGCTTCCATTTTGAACTTAGTAACAAATCATCACATGATCTTTAACATGCCGGCGCCCTTGCAAATCACTTAGCAATGACATGAACAACCACAGTGAAGTTATTAACATCTATCGATTTGTCAGTGAAAGCTCCCAACGGAACTGATAAACCAGGCTAAAAACTGAATGTAGAAACTGTTTGCCGATGGAAATATTCTTAGAAAGATATCAATAGAAAATTGTGACTCATGTTTTCTTTTTTAAGATGAGCCTTAAAATTTTAATAACACTAAAACGGTGCACTTCTGGCAAAGAAATGTACCATGTAGGTGCATATCAAGCTACATGATACAGCCCAGGGACTTGATCACTGGATCACCCAAGATATGCTGCATACATGGAATCTACCGGTGTCTACTAGTATTTCATGTAAATTAGCCAAACTAGCATACCTGTAAAAATAAAATGAAATCTACTTTACCTTTTGAATCCTAAACCAGACTGCATCCTGACCTTGAAATGGTAACATCATTGAAAAAACTTTAATGTCTGTATTTTGACCACTTAATCCTTTCTGAATTCACATTCAATTTTTGCAGTGTTTGATATTTTCCTGTACATTTAGACCATTTATTTCCCTTTCAACCCTTTACCACATAATCATGACTTTTACTGACCTTCAGAAAGAAACCCATTGGAAACATCGTGGAAAATGAGAGAATGCTGGTAACTATCATTTTCTCCTTTTCCTACAATGTTTTTTACCCTATCAAAGACAGCAATCATAAATGTAGCAACATTCAATTTGTTATCTGCAAAAGCCCTCACCCTCACAGTCTCCAAAACTTGGCTTTGTTTGGTGACGGATTACATTTTCTCTTTTTCCAACAATGTTTTTAATAGCTGTCTTTCTCAGGGCCGTTAAAACTCAGGATTGTGTGATAAAGGCTTAACTCTTGAAAGTATTTGCAGACAACAAAACAAAAATGACACAAAAATTAAAATTTCTTTTTGGTTGGGTAGAAAACATTGTGGCAAAGGAGAAAATGCTAGTTACCAACATTTTCTCCTCTTCCCACAATTTTTTCAAAAACTTTCTTTTCCTGAGTCGTTGAAACTCCGGATTTTGTGGTAAAGGATTAAAGCATCCTGACCTTGTGGTAATTTCCTTAACCCTTTACCAAATGACAAAATTTTTTGACTTGTCCACACTGAAAATATTTGCAGACAAAAAACCCAACATAACTCCAGTGATGTAGTTTGTCTTTGAAAGGTTAGAAAAACATTGTGGGAAAAGGAGAAAATGCTGGTTACCAGCATTTTCTCCTTTCCCTACAAGGTTTTCAAAAGGATGTTTCGTCAGGGTCGTCAAAACCCTGAAATGTGTGGTAGAAGGTTAAAAACATACAAAAATAATCTCACTTTTACCTTATTTCAGACAAAACAAAGAACCACTTTTCAAACCTAAGTCCATGAGTCCATATCCACATTTATCATATCTAGCAAGGTATATATCCAAATTACTCAAGATACATGAAAATAATAACAAATGCTAGAATCAGTATAAACAAATGAGGATTTCTTTGGCCTCTCCTGATTGAAAGCAACATCAATTTTATCCTTTTCCTTCATAACCGTACATCTACTGTCTTTTTGAGAAAAAAACAATCAATCAATTAATGCTCCCCCTCCCCCCAAAAAAATGATACTTTGTTAAAAACACAAGGGTCTCTTTATATAGAGAATCATATTGACTTACTTTATTCATTACCACACAATCACACAATCCCAAGTTTTAATGACCCTGTAAGAGAAGGCTTTTGAAAACATTGCGGGAAATAAGGTAACCAGCATTTTTCCCTTTTCCCACAATGTTTTCTATCCTATATGAAACTGAAACAGAAATCATTTGAGCTACATATAATTTATTGTCTGCAAATCCTTTCAATTTGGACCTGTCTAAACTTTTGTCCTTTGGTAATTTTGAGTTAAGCCATTACCGCACTATCCAGTGTTTTAACAAACCTGAAGAAGGCGTCTTTTGAAAAAATGGTGGGAACAGGAGACTATGTTGGTAACCATTTCAACCATTTCAAAGACAGAAATTTTCATTTATGGCCATATTTGATATATACATCTGCAAATGCTTTGAAACTGGTAAGGTCCAAAAAGTTTGTTGTCTAGTAAAGAATTAACTTTAACATGAAGATTACTTGTTTCATAAGAAATACTTTTATCATGATTTAGGAAGCATTCAGGAATGTGAAGAAGGGATTTTCTTTAATGATCTGTAATGACATAAACAGCTGATCTATAATCCCCTCATGTATACTCTCAATCTCTTTACTTCATCTGCATGGAAGAGCACCTGCTAAAAGCTGGTTTAACCCTCTGCCACAAAGAAAAAAGCTTTTGAAAACATTGTGTGAAAAGGAGAAAATGCTGGTACCCAGCATTTTCTCCTTTTCAGACAATGTTTTCAGCCCTTCCAAAAACAAATTTCGATTCTAGAATCACATTTATTCTGTAGTCTGCAAATGCTCTCAATCTGGACTAGTCTAAAATCTTGCAATTAGGTATAAAGTTAACTCCTGGAGCACTGAATAAAACCCACAAGACATTTTCAGTTCAGTAACAGGACCAAAATAAATGCAGTTTTAAAGTACTTTTGTCTATAATGTTTCAGCAAAGGGGACAGCATAGATCAGAAATCTGACTTCACATATTGATTTGCACTGGCTGTAAATGCCACTTTGACAAAAAAGAGGATGAAGTAGATTGAAGATCAGGCTACAAAAAATTTAAATGACTAAATAGGCATTTAAATCTGGGTTCAGCACTGTAAAGGTTGAAAAAAAATTCTCCCTTTATTTGGTAAACTTATTTTTCAAAGATTTTATGAAACTTTTGGATTCCACTGTCTATTTCATGTTTTACATTACTTTTTACAGTATTTCAGTCACATTACAAATTGTTTTCAAAAGCCATCTTCCTTAGGGTTTACAAGATGACAACATTTAAATTAAATTGGAGTTGTCTATACTGAAAACAATTGCTTAGATGACAAATCAAATGTAGCTAATATGAAGGGATCTACCTTTGAAAAGGTAGAAAATATGGTGGGAAAAGCAGAAAATGCCAGTTTCTAGCAGTCAGAATTTTCTCCTTTTGCAACAATGATTTCAAAAGCCCTCTTCCTTGGGTTTATAAGAAATTTGGTAACATACAGTAGAGGATCGAATATAAGTTATAAAACATTTTCCTTGCAAAATTGGGCACACTCAATAACACGAAATTAATTCTCTACCATCTAACATTTCAGACTTGTACAAATTAACTCTTTACCACACAATCACAGGTTTCAATGACCCTGAAGAAATAGCCCTTTGAAAACATTGTGGGGAAAGTAGAAAATACTGGTAACTGTCCTTTTCGCACAATGTTTTCTAACCTTCCCAAAACAAATTTCAATTTTTGAGTCCAGTTTATGTTGTCGTCTGCAAATACTTTCAATTTGGACAAGTCTAAAATTTTGTCGTCTGGTAAAGAGTAAACAGGCTTTCCAGCTGAAAAATTAAGTCAGGCTCAAATGATGGGATTTGTCTTTGATAGAGTGGCAAACATTGTGGGAAATGGAAAGAATGCTGGCTATTAGCATTTTCTCATTTTCCCACTGTGTTTTCAAAAGCATTCTTCATCAGGGTTGTTAAAATTCAGGAGCCGGCTGTAAAGGATTGAGCAAAATAATACAGTAGGAATTATTAATGTTCCAATAATCTATCCACTTTATTTGTTACATATATGGTAACTCCAGTTAATTTTCCAACACATACAGTCATGTACACACAAAAAATATATATGTGTCATATTCTATTCCAAAAACTCTTCAATCATATTTTATTTTACTAAATGAACTTCACACCTCATATTTTACCCTCACATTTTACCCTTAACGCCCCTTTCACATCTGTAGTTGCCTTTGTGAATTATGTAGATCAAGCTCAGACTGCACAAAATAAGCAGTGTGATCTTGATCTTCACTGTCCACTATGCTAAAATATTCTTGACAAGAGCAACTTTGAAATTACAATTATTTTGGACTTATTTCAGGGTTAAATATATCTATAGGGTTTATTCACCTTACTATGAAATTTAGTTCTATTTTTACAACCCTTCACAATTTTCGCAGGCAACCTTATACCAGACGACAAAACTTTGAACTTGCCTGAATTGAAAGCATTTGCAGACAACAAATTCAGCGTAGCTAAAATGATGACATTTGATTCTCAAAATTTAGAAAACACTGCAGGAAAAGAAGAAAATGCTGGTAAACAGGTAACTGTTAACTCTAACCTTCTACTCAATCACAGGCAAAATGCATCATTTAACCCTTTACTGCACAATCCTGGGTTTCAAGACTTCAAAGAAAAGGACTTTTGAAAACATTGTGGGAAAACGGGTAAATGCTGGTAACCAGTATTTTCTCCTTTTCCCCCAATGTTTTCTGCCCTATCGAGAACAAATTTTGTCATTTGGACTACCTTTAATTTGTGGTCTGCAAATGCTTTCAATTTCAGAATTTCAGTCTAAAATTTTGTCGTTGGTGCAGAGTTAAGGCAAACTCAATATGTTGTCTGCAAGTGCTTAAATTTAAATTTGGACAAATCTGGTAAAGAGTTCAAAATATTATAAAAATTTCAGATCTGCTTCACTGATCATAGGCTGATCCATAGTTACCGGTATCCTTCTCAGCTTAAATATCCTTTACCAAACAACAAAATTTCAGACTTGTCCAAATTCAAAGCATTTGCAGACGACAAAATAAAAATTTAAATTTATCTTGTGAAGGGTATAAAATATTGTGGGAAAAAGGAGAAAATGCTGGTTACCAGCATTTTCTCCTTTTCCCACAATGTTTTCAAAAGGTTTCTTTCTCAGGATTGTTAAAAATCAGGATTGTGTGGTAAAAGATTTAAAATATCCTTGAGACAGACAATCCTTGAGAAAGAAGACTTCTAAAAACTTTGCAGAAAAGGAAGAAAATACTGGTAACCAGCATTCTTTCCTACTCCCACAATGTTTTTTTACCCTTTCCAAGACAAGTCTCACCATTTGAGTCATATTTGATACATAGTCTGCAATTGCTTTCAGTCAGGACAAGTCCAAAACTTTGTTGTTTAGGAAAGAGTTAAAAAATAGCTGAACAAGAACGATCCACAAAATCAATCATACTCAATCTCTTGGAAACCTGTCACACTTGTCCTTGCTTTTGTAGACACTGTGCCAAGCCCCCGTAGGTTAGTCTGTAGCGTACAGGACTTGAGAACAGGAGGTCGATGGTTCGATCCTTGGTTTGGCCAAATTCTTTCCGAGGATTGATGATAGTCATCGCGACAGGATTCATTCCTCTCTCACCGCTGGCCATTGTTTTGACGACGGTTATGTGGGAAAGCAGCCAGTGGCTTGGAAAGAATATTATGCGGAGCACTGGTAAATATAACTCCAGGAAAGCATGGATAGGTGCACTGGCCGCCGTGATATAATCGAAATAATGTTGAAAACAGCGTTAAACACTATACAATCAATCAATCAATCAATCATTGTAGACACTGTACAGATCTGACGGCACAAACACTGTGTAGCATGCTCTTGGTCCATTACTAACATTTAAGCTGCTGAATAAATGAAACGAAAATTTCCAGCAATAGTAAAAACCCAAACATTGGGATTTTAAAAGTTGATTTCACCAGAAAGAAAATACATGTTCTGTGCAGTCTGATCTTGATCTACACTGTGTACAAAAGGTTTGAGAGTCGCACTTAGCAGCTTAAGAGTTAATGCTATACAATTCTGAGGTTACCAAAAACTGTGTAACTTTTTACCAAACAACAAAATCTTTGAACAAATTGAAAGCTTTTGCAGATGACAAATCAAATGTGACTCCCGTTGTGAAGTCTGTCCTTGAAAAGAAAGAAAAATATGTGGTTACCAGCATTTTCTCCTTTTCAAACAATGTTTCCAAAGCCATGATGATCTTCTGAAGGGTTGTTAAAACACAGGATTTCTGCTACAACATCAAAGTTCTGTCAGTACTCATTTTTAGCCAAATATAACCCATTCTGTCGATATTTTATCAAACCACAGTCATTCTTGTGGCTTCGTGACAAATATTACACCTGGTGATTGTGAGATTGCATAGATTACGATGGATAGAAAATGCAATTTCAAACTTGGCGGCTCTCCACTCGTTCAATCAAGGATATCACATGATGTTTGTTATGTGACTGTGAACGACCTTCACCTTGCATATTCATGCAGCTGGAAAGTGGAGTCGAGATACTCTACACAAGTGTACTGTTGCAAAAATTGATGTCACAAGAACCCAACAGCAATTTACTCAAGGATGTTAAGTTTTATAGAAAGAGTGCCATGGAATGATTTCAAAGACAGTAGAAATGTAAATTTTGTATGTGTAAATTAATATTTCGCGTTCTTGCTGAAAGAAAGAGAAAAGACATGATTCTACAAATAGACGAGTGTGCCATTTCCCATGTTGAAACAACAAGTAGCTTTCTATTTTTAGATGGGGGTATGCAAATGACTCTAGCAAAAAAAAACAAACACGATTCCCCCATTTTTTACAATTTTGACAGGAAATAATTTTCTCCCGACCAAGATTCATTTCCAACAGCAAATCTGAAACTTCTTTTCATTCTTTGAGGCCATAGATATTTGTGATTTATTGATTTAAACGCATTTCTATGTTTGGCTTAAAATGAGTAGCCAGGGAGCTTTAAGGGTATTTCTTCAGCGAGTATATCTCTATAATAAAGTATAAAATTAAAACAGACATCTATATAACAAGACACATACTAAACTTCATGCCCAATTGTGATAATGCGCATAAAAGCAATTTCTTCATTTGTCACAATGTTTCCAAGTTCAATTCTGCGACAGGGTCATGATCAATCACAGTAAAAGGGTCTGCATACCTCTCCTCGCCTCTCTGATCAAAATATAATCCACCTTAATTCCATTTAGTAAATAAGTTCAACATTTAACCCTTTTTAGTGCTTATGGCGAAAAACACGGACTCTTAATAAAAGGAGAAAATGTATGCATTTTCTCTTTTTCCCACAATGTTATCAAAAGCTTCAAAGGACAAATTCCATCATTCAAGCCATATTCAATTTGTCATCTGCAAAATTTTGAATGCTTTCAAAAATGTCCTGTGATACAGAATTGACCATTAATTTGTACCATTGGACCTATCTAATGGACCTTCATACGAATGAACCTATCTAAATACCTTTTCAAAATCATAATTATTCAACTTGAACAACATACCAAGTCAGAGACTCAAACCCTGGCATTTAAATTGGCCCATCAACCATTTGGTTTAACCAATCAGAAGTTGTTTTACTTTCAAATTTAGAAAATCTTGGAGAACAAAACTAAGAATGTTCTTAAGAATGGTTGATAATACAGATCCTGAGCAATGAATAGGTTTTGCAAGAGAACACTAAACTGTCAGTGCACTAGACAAACCTACTCTCAATAATGAGCCATTTACTATGCTTTTTTTCATATTTGGACTTTTATTGTACACCATAATTATTTTCTCAAGTCAATCATCAATTTTACAGTACAAAAGCTACGGCACTGTACCAACTTTCTGTTTTGTCAGTTTGATCTGTGATGCAGCGAAATGCAGAGTATCTCAGCAGATCAAAGATCAGATTGTATGTTAGAACACCTACTTGTGTGGCCCAGGTACAGATGGGTTAACCCTTTCCTAAACGACAAATTTTGGACTGGTCCAAATTGAAAGAGTTTGCAGACGACAATTTTGAATTTGATGAAAATGGCAGGAAGTTCTCAAAAAGGGTAGAAAACACTGTGGGAAAAGGAGAAATTGCTCGTTACGAGCATTTTCTCCTTTTCCCACAGTGTTTTCAAAAGACTTGTACTGCAGACACGTGAAAACCAGGGCTTGTTTGGGAAAGGGTTAAATGATTCATTCCTCACCCTGTGTTAACCTGAACTAAAGGTGTGAATGACAGGCTAATGATCTCTGTACATCTCCTAACTGTACCCAGTTACATCTTCAGTTACCTATCAATAAGCCTCTCGTGGTAACCATTTACTGGATATAGATATAGCTCTTTACCACACAAGCCCTGGTTTTAATGACCCTGCCAAGGGAGGCTTTCGAAAACATTCGAAACCAGCATTTTCTCCTTTACACACAATGTTTTCTATACTATCATTGGCAAATCTCTTAATATCGGGCCTCATTCGATATGTCTGCAAATGCTTTCAATCAGAAAAAGTGTAAATTTTGTTGTTTCGCAAAGAGTTAAATTTTATGTAATTCTGCTTTTTTCACAAATTTGATACACAAATCTGCTTTCAAGGCAAATCCCCATTCCACAATAGTTTTGATTAGAACCAAACTCTCTGCATACGCACGAGCAACCTGAGTTTGCATGTGCTTCACATTGTGCTCTGTTGTGTGCATTCTCCTTTTCAGATTTTGCCAATATTACCCGACCAGGCTATAGCTATAGTTGCTACTATTATACCTAGATTTGTAACCTCCCCTGATACACAAAGTGAACAGGGATTGGTACAGGCTACCAAAAACGGGCAGTATTCTTCCCATCTATTTTTTTGAACAGCCGTATCACGAGATTATAGAGATTCAGGGGAGAACACTCTCGCCTCCTGTACATTAGATTTTTCGAATTTTTGACCATTGAAAGATAAGTGAATTACATATATGGCATCACATTCTAATATTAATTTTTGCTAAACTTTTTTTAGTTTCGATTACTAATTTCAAATTGTGCAAACAATCCGCTATGTTAGATATACTGCCAAACTCAAGATGTGTAAGATGCTCCGATTGGCTATCCAATGATATTCACGTAACCCAATGAAAACTATTATCACAATAGCCTGTACCAGTTGTAGCATGTATATCTTCAACTGGGACCAGGTCACTATTATACCCATTTGTATTTGGTCCTATATTTAACCATTGATGCACCTTTCACGACTAAAGTTGCCTTTGCTGGCTGTGTAGATCACAGTCAGGCTGCATGAAACATGTAGCCTGATCCTTGATCTACACTGTCTGCTCTGCTGATACACTGTATATTAAATTAAGGTTACCATGAAGATGCAATTATTTGGGTTGTATTTCTAGGATACAAATTTTTGTTAGGTTTATTCCATGCTCTAAGGGTTAATAATTGCAGAAAACTGTCTAAGATGCATCAGATTGGTACCCTGCCATATCAGTGCGCTGGATTGATTAACTACTCATACTTGTTTGCAATAACATCACAGTCTACTGGACTGACCAAGTTTGATTTTCCTTGCCCCTGGTTGTCGTAAACATATTTCTGTTATTGTAATTAAGCCATACTCTGTAAAAGGGTGGTTTAATGCATCTGCAAATAGTATTGACCCATGTCAGCCTGCGCACTCTGCGCAGGCTGACATAGGTCAAAACTCTTTGCTTTCTGGTCAGTGATCTTGATCTACGCTGTCCACAAAAGCTGCTTGTGTCATCTATAGTAAACAAAGAATTAATCTCTTGTCTCCAAATGCTTTCAAAATAATATTTTGTCATTTGGCAAAAAGTTATGCCTTGTTGCCTCAACAGCCCTCACTATTATATTAAGAATGAATCCAAAACATTACAGATTGATTGGTTGGTTGGTTGGTTGGTCGGTTAATCAATTGATCAATTGATCAATCAATCGGTCGGTCAGTTGGTGTTTTATGATGCTTTCAACATTATTTCAGGCATGTCATGGCAACAGATCGCTTATTCATGTATGTCCTGAGTTTCACCAGTGGTTGGCTAGGGCTCTGAAGTGTCTTGCCCAAAGACACACCCACAAAAAACCCAGGGCTTCCAGTGAGGCTCTAACCCAGGGCCTCCAGGTTGCGAGTCCTACAGTTGACCACTGAGCTAGGCAGGACCCCAAACCTTAAAGAAGTATGACATATAGCCCAACAATGTACAAAGAGGAGGGGTCTAATTTGCCAAGAAAAATATGTTTCGGTAATTGCAACAGGTCAACAGGTCAGGTGGCAAATAATCAGTCTACATTGTACAGCAGGTACACACCCATTTCTGAAATACCAAAGACCTTATTCCTTTACCAAAAAAGATATGAAGTCAACCAAATTGAATTCATTTGCAGACAACAAATTGAATTGAGCTCAAATGATGATTTCTGTCTTTGATTGAGTAGAAAACATTGTGGGGAATGGAGAAAATGGTGGTTACCCACAATGTTTTCAAATGCCTTCTTCTTCAGGGTCGTTGAAACTCAGGATTGTGTGGTAAAGGGTTAAAGCCAAAACCACTTGCTCAACCAGTAACGTACAGGTCTTGAAACCAGGGGGCCTCTGGTTCAAATCCCAAGCCCTGCAAAATTCTGTCTGAGGACTGATGATAGTCATTGTGACATGATTTATTCCTCTCTCGTCTCATAATATTGTGTCAACAATGTTTAGGTGGGAAAGCATTCGGTTGGTTGGGAAAAAATTGTACCAAGTAATAGTATAAGAAGCTCCAGTAAAGCATGGATAGGTGCACTAGCCACTGCTGTACAACTAGAATAATGTTGAAAACAATGGTAAACAAACAAAGAAAACATCAGAAATAAAATTCTTCATTTTCTTCCATTTTCAAGTCAAAAAGTGATTGGACACTATCATGCATGCTATAGGATTTCAAGTGTTATTTCATTAACCCTTTAGCGCACAATCCTGAGTTTTAACAACCCTGAAGGTGTTGGCTTTCGAAAACGTGGGAAAAGGACAGACTGCTGGTAACCAGCATTTACTCCTTTTCCCACACTGTTTTCTACCCTATCAAAGACAGGAATCATCATTTGAGCTGCATTCAAGTGGTCTTCTGCAAATGCTTCCAATTTGGTCGAGTACAAAATTTTGTTGTCCGGTAAACAGGCAAACCACAGAGCACCAAATAAACCCAACATGGAGTTGGAGTCTTGAAATAAGACCCCAGTGCAATTTCAAGGTTGCTTTTGAAAAATGATTCAGCAAAGCTGACAGTGTAGATCAAAGATCAGACTGCATGTTTTGTGCAGTCTGATCTTGATCTACGCTGGCTGCAAAGGCAACTGAAAATGTGAAAGGCGTTTTAACCTTTACCACACAATCCTGACTTTTAACGACCCTGAGAAAGAGGCCCCTTGAAAACATTGCGGGAAAAAGGTGAAAATGCTGGTAACCAGTATTTTCTCCTTTTCCCACAATGTTTATGTCCTTTTATGGACAAATCTCACCATATAAGCCATATCTAATTTGTCGTCTGCAAATGCTTTCAATTTGGACAAATCTGCATTTTTGTTGTGTGGTAAAGAGTTAACCTTTTACCACACAACAAAAGTTTAAACTGGTATAGTAAATGACTGCAATAATGGAATTTGTCTCAGATAGGGTAGAAAACATTGAGAAAAGGAGAAAATGTTGGTTACCAGCATTTTCTCCTTTTCCCACAATATTTTCAAAAAGCTTCTTCCTCAGGGTCATTAAAAGTGGGGATTGTGTGGTAAAAGGTGACTGTTTAAAATCAGTAGCGACAAAAAGCAGTTAACTTACCTTTTCCTCAGCTGTGTCTGCCCTGACTTCTGCCTCTACCTTCTGCTCTCTGAGGTCATTCATCTGTAACATAAAGGTCGGAATTTTAGTTTTGCAGCTGTATTACTTAACTCTTTACCACACAATCCCGACTTTTAATGACCCTGAGAAAGAAGCCTTTTGAAAACATTGTGGGAAAAGAAGAAAAAAGTTTAGCCTTGTCAAAATTGAAAGCATTTGCAGACGACAATTTCAATGTGGTTCAAATGATGTGATTTTTGTTTATACGGTACAAAACATTGTGGGAAAAGTTTTCAAAAGGCTTCTTTCTAAAGGGTGTTAAAAGTCGGGATTGTGTGGTAAAGAGTTAAGAGACAAATGTTATGTTTTGAGCTACATTTAAAATGTCATCTGCAAAATGCTTTCAATTTGGACTAGTTTACATTTTTATTGTGTCGTAAAGAGTTAATCCTTTACCATTCAATCCTGAGTTTTAACGACCTTGAAAGAGAAGGCTGTGGATAGCTTTGTGGGAAAGAAGAAATTGCTGGTAAACAGGGCCAGGTTTCACAAAAAAACTTAAGTTTCTTATTTTGCTCAAGTCTGCTGATGGACCCCATTTCTGACTTAACTCTTTACCACATAATCCCGACTTCTAACGACCCTGAGAAAGAAACATTTTTAAAACATTGTGGGAAAAGAAGAAAATGCTGGTGACCAGTATTTTCTTCTTTTCCCACAATGTTTTCTACCCTTTAACCCTTTACCACACAATCCCGACTTTTAACGACCCTGAAATAGAAGCCTTTTGAAAACATTGTGGGAATGTTTTCTAACCTATCACAGGCAGAAATCATCATTTCAGCATCATTTAATTTGTTGTCGGCAATTTCCATTTCCGACTTAAGTTGAGTTTGTTACTTGGGACCTACTTTACTAATATTAACAGACTTAAGAAACATTCTCAGTTCCTAAATTGACACAATATTTCAAACTGAACTCAGCAAAATAATGGACTTAAGTCTGTTAAAATGACTTAAGTCCATTATTTTGCTGAGCTGAGTCTGAAACGTTGCATAAACTTAGGCTTTGAAAATGTTTCTAAAGTCTGTTAATGTTGGTGAAATGTCAATTCAAGTCGGAAAATGACTCTGTCAGCCGACTTGAGCACAATTAGAGGCTCAAGTCTTTTTGTGAAACCTGCACCAGCATTTCCTCCTTTTCCCATAGTGCTCCCTACCTAATCAAGGACAAATACAATCATATGAAAATCATTAAACTGTCATCTGGAAATCCTTTATGCATAGATGATGTCTAAAATTTTGCCATGTGATAAAGGGATAATCCAAAGAATCTAAGCACAACTTATATTGCTTCTGTCAAAAGTGTAGATCAAGATCAGACCACACAGAATGTGCAGCCCTGTCTTTAATCTACTCTGTCAGCTATACATGTATGTAACATGTTCTGGCCAAATCAATCTTGAAATTCCAATATCATATTTGTATGTTTTACCGAATGGAAAGCCATTTCATTAACCCTTTACCAAATGACAAAATTTCAGACATGTCCAAATTGAAAGCTTTTGCAGACGACAAATTAAATGTGACTCAAATAATGAGTTTGGTGTGTGAAAGGGTGGAAACATTGTGGGAACAGGAGAAAATGCTTGTTACCAGCATTTTCTCCTTTTTTCGTGATATTTTCAAAGGTCATCTCTGCCACAAGTTAGGAAATAGTGTGGTAAAGGATTAATGTTCTAGGCTTTACCACTATCAATCATATGCACATTTTATTATGCAGTTATAGCTAAGACTAAGAGTATTTATTTAACCAGAGTCTGACATGCTGTGATAAGGAAATCTTCTGATGAAAACTTTTGATAAATGAACATCTCAGACATTATGTAGGTAAGTGCATAAAGCCTTGACCCTTTACCACACAATCTTGACTTTTAATGACCCTGAGGACAAAGTCTTTTGAAAACATTGTGGGAAAAGGAGAAAATGCTGGTATCCACTATTTTCTCCTTTTCCCACAATGTTTTCTATCCTATCAAAGACAGAAATCATCAATTTAGCAACATATGAATTGTTGTCTGCAAATGCTTTCAATTTGGTCCAGTCCAAAATTTTGTCATTTGGTAAGAGAAAGAAATTTTATCATTACCAGTCAAATAGAGTTATCTCTCTTTGAACACTCTTGAGCATGAGGTTAGAAAATGAACAAGTCTCATGAGAAAGTGTGATATTAACAGGACATACACAGTACCTCAAAATGTTAACTAACCCATCCTGAGAATAACAAATGAGATAGAAAAGCACTGCACCACAATGAAACATGCCTCATATTAGAGAAGAATGGCTGCATTTGATTGTACTTCATGATGACATTGATTTTTGTTAACATGTGGTCCCAGTAAAACATCTAAATGTGCCTTTAACTTGAAGACTATGGGAATAAGAAGTAGTCTCATCTGTGCTTTTACAATCATGACTGATTGATTGTGTGGTGTTTAAAGCTGTTTTCAACATTATTTCAGTTATATTGTGGTGGCCAGTGCACCTATCTATGCTTTCCTGGAGTTTCTTTTACCAGTACTATGCACAATATTCTTTTCAAGCCACTGGCTGCTTTCCCACACAACCATCATTAAAACAATTATCTGCGGTGAGAGAGAAATGAATCCTGTCGCAATGACTATCATCAGTCCTTGGAAAGAAATTGGCCAAGCTGGGGATCGAACCAGCGACCTCCTGCTCTCAAGTGCTTGGCTTTACAATCATGGGGAAGAAGGCCTATGAAAACAAAATTGTAACCAATATTTGATCATTTGAGACAGTTCACTAAAAATTTTAGTTTCTTGTCTACGAATGCTTTCAATTTAGACAAGTCAAAAGTCCCCTGTGATAATTCAAAAGTTTCCATAGTATTAGGTTTTAATCTAATTTCAGCTATAGTGGCTGGAAACTCTAGGAAGAGAGAGGGACACAAAAATTGTGTACACACACAGATGGACAGAAGAAAAACCTGAGCCCCATATTCACAAACCATTCATAAGAACATTTTCAGTCTTATTCTCCAGAATTTTCTAACCTTGAAAGTAAAACTTTTGTTGTCTGGTCACATGTTTATGAGGGAGATGGTGGGGAGGATATAGATGTTAATTAAGTCTGGAGTCCATTGCTTCCACACCAAAATAACATTTTTCTGGCAACCATTCATCCAATTTAACCCCCTTATCACACAATCCCAAGTTTTCATGACCCCAGCAAAGAAGGCCTTTCAAAACATTGTGGAAAAAGGAGAAAATGCTGGTAACCAGCATTTTCTCCTTTCCCCACATTGTTTTCTACTCTTTCACTAACATATCCCATCATTTTACCCACATTCAGTTTGTTGTCTGCAAATGCTTTCAATTTGTACTACCCTAATATTTTGTAGTCTGGTATTAATGGTGGTAATGTCCAGAAGATTTAACCCTTTACCAGACAAAATTTTAGGCTTGTCCAAGAAAGCATTTGCAGATGACAAATCAAGTGTGGTTGAAATGATGGGCTTTGTCTCAGATTAGGTAGAAAACATTGCAGGAAAAGCTGGTGAGCATTTTCTCCTTTTCCTACAATGTTTCAAAAAGCCATCCCTCTTTTAGGGATTGTTTAACTGTTCGCCACACAATCCCCAGTGTTGACCACCCTGTGAAAACAGTCTTTTGAAAACCTTGCAGGAAAAGGAGACTGGTTACCAGCATTTTCTCCTTTTCTCACAAGGTTATCTATACTTTGACAGACAATTACCATCCTTTCAGCTACAGTTAACTTGTCATCTGCAAATGCTTTCAATGCAGACAAGTCTAATATTCTATCGTTTGGTAAAGAGTAGCAAAGTAATGGTAGCATTTGGGAAAGATTTAACTCTTTACCAAACCACAAAAATTTGGAGTCGTCAAAACTGAAAGCATTTGCAGTCGACACGTCAAATGTGGTTAAAATGGTAACATTTGTGTCTGAAAGAAAAGAAAACATTGTGGTGGTAGCATATGTGTCTGAAAGAAAAGAAAACATTGTGGTAAAAGGAGACAATGCTGGTTATCAGCATTTTTTCCTTTCCCCACAAGTTTTCAAAAGCCTTCTTCCCCAAGGTCGTTACAACTGCGGATTGAGTGGGAAAGCCTTAATGCAAACCATCTCAAACATACAGGTAGCTTTCTGCCTACCAAATTCCACTTCTATGATTGTACTGAACAATTCCCATTTCAACCCAAGTAATCCCTAAAGGTTTTCCTTGTTGGCTGACATCAGGCATTTTCGGGTTTATTTCAGTTATATCACAGCAGCCAGTGCACCCGGCTTTTGATGCAATCCTCGGTTTGTACTTACTCACCCTACATTCTAAATTGCTTCCTCAGTTCAGTTCTAAATTTAGGAAATAACACAATTTGTTAAACCATTTAGTTTAGCCAATCAGTAAGCCAGTGCACCTTTTGATGCAATCCTAGGTTTGTATCTATTCACCCACCATTCTAAATTGCTTTCTCAGTCCAGTTCTAAATTTAGGAAGTAACACAATTGGTTACACCATTTGGTTTAGCCAATCAGTAAGCTGTGATACTCTCACACTCAGGAAGTTCTTAAGAATGAGACTAGGAATGTTCTTTAGAATGGTTGATGAATACAGACCCTGTTGCAACAATTGGTAACCAACATTTCCCAAAAATGTTCTCAAAAACCTCCTTCCTTCCTTGTTGAAACACAAGGCTATTAATTTTGATAAAGAATTAATTGACCCTTTACCACACAATCCCGAGTTTTAACGACCCAGAGAAAAAGTGCTTTTTGAAAACATTAAGGGAAAAGGAGAAAATGCTGGTAATCAGCATTTTCTCCTTTTCCCACAATGTTTTCTAACATATCGATGACAAATTTCATCATTTGGGCCACCTTTAATTTGTCGTCTGCAAATGCTTTCAATTTGGACCAGTCTAAAATTTTGTCGTTTGGTAAAGAGTTAACCAGATAATTCATAAAAATTGAAATAAACTCACCAATTACAATCAAACTGTACTGTTTCCTCTCCAAACAAAATCTAACAAATAATTTCATTTGAGACAATCATAAAATTTACATGCAGATCTTAAAATTCCCCCTGATTCTCTCTGATTTTGAGCTTTTACTTTTGAAAAATCCTAGAGAAAGCAGAAAATTGGCATAAATTCTAGATAATTATATAATCTTAACCCTAAACAAAAACCCCAAACAAAATAATGGGCAATTTCTCACATTATCACAATGTTTTAAATCATTATCTACATGTAGATACATCAATTTGCAGTTGTGATGAGAAAAAGGGATTCCAGAGATTTTACACTTGCAGCACTGAACTGGATTCAATAATTGCATATGCAGGCAGTGCAGATCAAGATCAAACTGCACAGAACCTGCAGTCTGATCTTGGATTTGCACTGTCCTCTTCTTCATAACAATTTCCATTCAAAACAGACTTGACAAATTTCAGCAGGTTTACACAATTCAAAAGACCCACTTCACTGATTTACTGCTATAAAGGTCAACTCTTTTTGAAAAGCACTTACAGACAACAAAGTGCGACACGCAACAAATTACAGAATTTGTTCTTCAAAGGGTAGAAAACATTGTGGGAAATGGAGAGAATGTTAGTTACCAGCACTTTATCCTATTTTTTTCTCCTTTCTAAAGCCTTTTTCTCCTTTTCTCACAATGTTTTCTACCCTTTCAAAAGCAAATTTCAACTTCTAAGCACATTTGTTTTGTCATCTGCAAATGCTTTCAATTTGGACGAGGCTAAAAATTTTGTCATCTACTAAAGAGTTAAGCACAGGAATATTTTGATAAGAGTTGATAGCTAATGTTTTATATACTGACTCACCAGAAAGGTGCAAAATTCTTATCTGTTGTCTTATCTTTACATGCATTTATCACATATATTTGAGCTGTACTCTGTGAAAAGGGGGCTTAATGCATCTGTGAACGAAAAGTATCGACCCAGGTCAGCCCTCACAGTCCTTGCAGGCCAACCTGGGCCGAAACTTTTCGCTATTGGTCAATTTTCTGGATGTCCAAGAGCAAGTCTACCACATGATTAACCCTTTCCCAAACGACAAATTTTAGACTGGTCCAAATTGAAAGAGTTTGGAGACGACAATTTTAAATTTGATGAAAATGACAAAAAGTTCTCCAAAAGGGTAGAAAACACTGTGGGAAAAGGAGAAATTGCTCGTTACGAGCAATTTCTCCTTTTCCCACAGTGTTTTCAAAAGACTTGTACTGCAGACACGTGAAAACCAGGGCTTGTTTGGGAAAGGGTTAAGGTGGTTGTTATAAAAAGTGCCTATTATGGATCCATAATTATGTGACGATTTTGCTTGGTATCATGGAGATGCATTAACCCTTTACCACACAATCCCAAGTTTTAACGACCCTGAAAGAGAATGCTGTGGAAAACATTCTGGGAAAAGGAGAAAATGCTGGTAACCAATGTTTTCTGCCCTATCAAATGCAAAAATCACAATTTAAGTTGCATTTAATTTGTTGTCTGCAAATGCTTTCATTTTGGCCCAGTCCGAAATCTTGTTGTTTGGGAAGAAGTTAAGCCTCCTTTTGCCAGAGCATGATTCATTTACTCTTTACTAGACGACAACAGTTTAGGCTTCTTGAAATTCAAAGCATTTGCAGACGACAAGTAAAATGTGTTTCAACTGATAGAATTTGAATTTGAGAGGGTAGAAAACATTGTGGGAAAAGGAGAAAATGCTGTTTACTAGCATTTCTCCCTTTTCCACAATATTTTCTAAAGCATTTTTCCTCAAAGCTATTCAGACTGGGAATTAAGTGGTAAAGGGTTAACTCTTTACCAGCCAACAAACTTCTCAACTTTTCCAAATTCAAAGCAGTTGCAGATGACAAATTAAATGTGATTCAACTGATGAAAGTTGTCCTTGAAAGGGTAGAATACATTGTGGGAAAAGGACAAAATGTTGGTTACCAGCATTTCTCCTTTTCCCACAGTGTTTTCAAAAGCCTTATTCCCCATGGTCATTAAAGTGTGGAACCATGTGGCTCCAATCCACAATCCCTAATTTTAATCCTTTACCACACAATCCCACTTCTAAAGACCCTGGGAAAGAAAGCTTTTGAGCACAGTATGGGAAAAAGAAGAAAATGCTGGTAACCAACATTTTCTCCGTTTCCCACAATGTTTTCTATGCTATCAAAGTCACGTTCCATTATTTCAGCCACATTTTAATTGTCGTCTGCAAATGCTTTTAATTTGGACAAGTCTAAGATTTTATTGTTCTGTTACAAGGAGTTATGGACCTTGACAGAGATTTCTTTCAAAACCATTGTGGACAAAAGAGAAAATGCTACTAACCATGTTTTTCTTACCAGCTCTTCCTCGTTTTGGTACCATGTTTTCTACCCTTTACAAAGACAAGCCCATCTTAAGAGCCCTACAAAAGTCACAGTGTTTTGTTGTCTGCAATTGCTTCCAATTTGGGCAAGTCTCGACTTTTGTCATCTGGTTGACTCTTTACCACACAATCCTGACTTTTAATGATCCTATAGGAGAAGACATTGTGGGAAAAGCTGGTTACCAGTTTTCTATGCTTTCAAAAACAGGTTTTAACTTTTGAGTTACATTTATTTTGAATTTGCATTAGTCCAAAATTGTGCCATTTGGTAAAGAGTGAGAGAGAGTTAACTCTTTACCACACAATCCTGACTTTTAACGACCTTAAAAAGAAGCCTCTTGAAAACATTGTGGGAAAAGGAGAAAATGCTGGTAACCAGCATTTTCTCCTTTTCCCACAATGTTTTCTACTCTTCCCAAAACAAATTTCAATTTTTCAATCATATTTATTTTGTCGTCTGCAAATGCTTTCAATTTGAACTAGTCTAAAATTTTGTCGTTTGGTAAAGGGTTAAATAGTTTTAAACTCATTACCTCCAGAAACAAACTAAAAGGGGACATTTTGATGAAGCCACATGCCTCATTATACAGTTTCTGGAAACTAAAATGATGTACAAACATGGCTGATCAAGGGAAAATCTGATTGGAATCAAAGCAATTACCAAGCAAGAGTATTTTATCTTTTCCTTGCAGTCTCCACTTCAAACAAATTTTCCAGTATAACCTATTGACCCCCATGAAGTGGATATGATGAAAGTATTTCTGATAACTTGTGCAGTTATTATGACATGTGAATCATCCATATCCTCACTGAAATTCCATTATCCTTCATTTAACCCATTCCCAAACGACAAATTTAGGACTGGTCCCAATTGAAAGAGTTTGCAGACGACAATTTTAAATTTGATGAAAATGGCAGAAAGTTATCAAAAAGGGGAGAAAACACTGTCGGAAAAGGAGAAATTGCTCCTTTTCCCACAGTGTTTTCAAAAGACTTGTACTGCAGACACATGAAAACCAGGGCTTGTTTGGAAAAGGGTTAATCTTTAGCAGATGACAAACTTCAGAGGCCAAATTAGATGTTATTCAAAATAAGATTTGCCTTTGGAAGGATCGAAGAAATTGTTAGAAAAGGAGAAAATGCTGGTAACTAGTATTTTCTCCTTTTCCCATTATGTTTTCAATAGGCTTCTCTCTCCAAAGTGGTTAAAACTCGGAATTGTGTGGTAAAGATTTAATTCTTTACCAGAGACAAAATTGTAGACTTGTCCAAACTGCAGGCATTTGTAGTTGACAAAAATTAATGCATTTCGGAGATTTGCTTTATTAATGCTTGCCCAGGTTCCGTATTCACCAACCATTCTTAAGAACATTCTTTGTCTAATTCCAATTCTTAGCCAAACAGAAGTTGTATTACTTTAAAATCAAGAAAATTCTTTAGCATAAAAATATTTCTAACAATGGTTGGTGAATACAGACCTGGTTTCCACCAGTTCTAGACAGGGGCTCTGATATGCCTTGCCCAAAACCACTCCCAGAAATAGCCCAGAACTTCTGATTAGGGTAGTACCCATTACTGAGAAAGAGTCAGTGAGCAAGCCTGGGCACATATACCCTAGTTCTTCTTTGAAAAATACCCCTTTGTTCTCTTATGTGCCTGGTGGATAAAGTGCCAATGTACGCCACTCGTCGAAACTTGGCCCATTCTGTAACCACCTTGTTCGTATTCAAGGTGGTTTCCATTTTGAATCAAAGTGCTGTAAGCACTGTAATCGGTCGACATTGAAAAATTACAGTGGTTTGAAATCACAAATCAAATGGTAGATGTTTTAACTATGTATGGGACAAAAAATCCTACACCGTTACAAATGAGCCATGTTGGATCCCACTTTTTTAAACTGTCTTTTACAAATCAGTAGTTTAACGATTGGTTAAAATATAGGCTATGTTTGCCAGCCGACAGCAATAGAACGTAAGAGATATGTGACAATTCTGATCAGCAATACCCATTATCAAGTTTTCGATATCACTCATCATGAACAGCAGTACCTACCAACCCTTTAAAGAGTGAAAAATACATATATTCTTTTCTGTAACTTTGGCAACTTTGGTAACTGTATTGTAACATATAAAAGCCGCATAAAATATGCCTGCATTATAATTTTGGAATTGTTTACTTTTTGCTGCTTGTGGGCCTTTCATTTTTTCATTTTTAACAAGACATCGTATTCATCTTGACAAACTTTCCTACCTATTTTTAGCAGGCCAAATTGTCCAGTCCAAACATCTGCTGGCAAATTTCTCCTATATTATACTTTCAAAGAATGTAGATACCCAATAGCTCCCTAACCATCAACTCTTTACCAAATGATAAAATTTTAGACTTGTCCAAATCAAAAGTATCTGCACATGACGAATTAAACATAGACCAAATGATGATTTGAATCGCTGAAAGGGTAAAAAAAACATGGGAAAAGGAGAAAATGGTAACCCGCATTTTCCCCTGTTCTCACAATGTTTTAAACTTCTTTCTCATGACCATTAACAAAGGATAGTTTGGTTAAGAGTTAAAACACTCAGTCAATCGACTAGCCTTTTACAGTCAGGAAAACAATATCAAACATTAGGCTACAATTTCATGGTCGGTTTTTTTCCCCCATATATATATCCCAAATAAACAGACAATTAGATGTAAGATATGAACGTCTGTGATATTGAATTGCATTGCGTTCAAAGGACAGTCTGATCTTTATATTTTATTGTCTTCAAAAGCAACTTTACTTGTCCATAGCCAACACAGGTAATTGTATTTGAGTCATTCTAATCAGCAAGAGCATAACTGCGGTAGCCTTGATCTCTTTATCTGAAATGTGGGAAAGGATGAGAATCGACCAATATGGAACAGCTGATGAGACAAACATGTTGCTGACATTTGCATGCTTAGAGCGCTAAATTGTTAAAATAGACATGTTAAGCTTGGAAAAGCAGCCTAAATATTGCAGGACCATTGCTGTCTTGAGTAGAAGAACTCGGAAAACTGGCAAGACAGATCCAAGATCTGACTGCATGTTCTGAGCAGTCTGGTCTGAATCTGCACTCTCTGCAAAGACTTTTTCCCTGGTCCGTTGATTCAGATATGGAGAATATAACAGTAAGTGAGCTTGTGTTACAGTTTCAGATTGACTGATTGATTGTATGGTGTTTAACGCCGTTTTCAACATTATTTCAGTTATATCACGGCAGCCAGTGCACATATCCATGCTTTCCTGGAGTTTCTTTAACCAGTACTCCGCACAATATTCTTTCCAAGCCACTGGTTGCTTTCCCACATAACCATCATCGAAACAATGGTCAGCGGTGAGAGAGGAATGAATCCTGTCGCGATGACTATCATCAATCTTCGGAAAGAAATTGGTCAAGCTGGGTTACAGTTTCAGGGTTTTTTATCCTCGATGAAAATGTTCTATTTGACAAAATTTTGAAAATCTCTCAAATGGGTGAAAAACGCTGTGGAAAAAAGAGAACAAGCTGAATACATGCAGTTTCTCCAACTATATTTTCAAAGCCCCACAGGATTGTTTGGTCAAGCGGTAACAGACTGATTCTAGTCTTTAGAAACTCACCACGAAGAAACATGTAAGTGACTGTGTAAAATGGTAGTGCCATGACTGGAAGGAGAGGAAGAGGGGCTGTGAAAACAATTTAACCCTAATCCCGCTAAAACATTGAAATGAAATTTCAAACCGGTATTAAAACCTGAATAATCCTATGTCAAACTTATTCTTTTTGGAAAAAGAAATATCTCCCTATCGGACAGTATAGATCCAAGATCAGACTGCACGTTCTTTGCAGTGTGATCTTGATCTATACTATCCGCAAAAAGGACAGTGAGTCGCACTTAGCAGCCTAAGGGTCAATACATCATACGCTGAAAGATGCGTAATCAGTCAGTATTGTGAATGGAGAGTCTGGGTACTAAGGTTGCAAGCGGTGAATCGCCAGTCCATTCTGAGGGCCATAACCTCTACAAAACTCTATACCCTTTGTCCCCACAGCTTCACACACTTTGCTTCACATGTACGACCCCTGCATTAAACGACCAACGGCTGGTTACTATTTTAAACTTACGGCTGTTACGAGTTGCATTTACATCAGTTTTCTCTTAGGCAGAGCAATCTAAATTTTCATTTTTTTTAAACCAATGTTTCCTTACAAACTCCTTACTGTTGCGATTTTATTCCTCTGAGGACCAAAATGACCTATCATCTTTTCAACACCTGCTACATATACGGAGAGCACTCGTCACAACTCGGTCGATCCCGTAACTACGTATAACTATCAACGGATTTGCCGAGTGACATGGACAGCAGACGACTACAAGATGTGTTCACATCACCCGATACACTTGATTCGCACTCGTTTCATTCATAAAGTTGCTGCTAATTACTGCCCATATTTCTTATAATCGTGTTGAAAGTAAACTGCTCCAGTTTTTGTTGGCCAGAGATTTTGATGATACTGTAATTATGACATACTTCACTACTAAACAAATTGTAACCGCCGTTTATTACATAATTTAAAAGTTATTATGGGACTACTTGACATTACTTAACACCTGTTTACCGCTAATTACTATTCCTGCACTTATCTGGGTCAAAAGTGCGGTTATCTGGGTCAAAAGTAGTTTTTGTAATAAGGTCATCACAGCAGGTGTAAACGTTAAAGCGCTGTAAGTAAAACCTGTTACGAGTTGCAGTTACATCAGTTTGCCCTGAGTGGGTGGGTTTCCGAAATTGCTATCTCTCTAATCGGTCTACCGACCGATTAAAAACTGTCAGTCACATGACCTTACACATGGCAGCTCCCATGAAACTACATAGCAACAACCACATTAACCGCAATAAAATTATATTCATCTAGATTCTATAAATCTGTCAGTAAAAACTGCCAAACGAATTGACACAATATGTATTTTCAAACTGTCAACAGAAACATGCTTAGACAGACTTTAATAGAAAGTTGTGACTTGTGTTTTCTTTATTCAAGTGGAGACCTTATGATTTTAAGAACGGTAAAGCAAACTACTTTCTATACCGAGTAGGTGCATAACACTCATCGTAATACAGCTGAGGGAATGTGATATGTGCCAGGCAACCTCTGGGTTTCTTACCAGTTAAGGAAGGGTGGGAAGCAAAAATGTCTCTTTAAAATCCTCATCTGGGAATCAAATGAATGAATGAAAGTTGTTTTAGGGCACATGGATATCAAGGGTCATCTACCACACATGACAAGGAATAGACTGGTATCAGTCCGTTAAACAGAGCATTTTCGTCTTGAAAATCATAAAATAAAACTGCAAAACAAATAGACTCATATAATGTTCTCAAGGCCTGATTTAACATAAAGAGCAAGTAACAACATAAAGCCTTTTGAAAACATTGTGGGAAAAGGAGAAAATGCCAGTAACTAGTGTTTTCTCCTTTTCCCACAACATTTTCTACCCTATCAAAGAAAAATTGCACCATTTGATCCACACTGAAATTTTCGTCTACAAATGATTTCAATCTGGACAAGGCTAAAATTTTTTGTCTGGTAAAGGGTTAACAGACTGTAGCAACTTCCTTATCCTGAGCTGGCATGACATTTGAGACTCAACTGAGCAAAATAAATGGACTTAACTCATTTAACTCTTTAACAAACAACAACATTTTAGATTAGTCCAAATTGAAAGCAGTTGCAGACGATAAAATAAATGTGACTGAAAAATGGAAATTTGTTATCAGGAAGGGTAGAAAACATTGTGGGAAATGGAGAAAATGCTGGTTACCAGCATTTTCTCCTTTTCCCACAATGTTTTCAAAAGGCTTCTTTCACAGAGTCGTTAAAAGTCGGGATTGTGTGGTATAGAGTTAAGTTTTTTCATGAAACCGGGCCGTGGGACTTTCTGATTGGTTGTCATGTGCTTTATGACCAGACCATCGTTCTTTCCTGGAAAGCACAATCTGTGGCAAAAACCAGACCTGGTCACATGATCAGCATTGTTTACAAATGCCTACAGTTATTTTTGCAAAGATCAATTCAATGGAATTCCTAACCAATAACTGTCTTCTCTAAAAGGATCTTTTGCAAACTTCTAACTTTCTGACTATTTTCCTCATTATCCAGTATTTTCCAAATTTTTAGAAGGCTATTGAAAACATCACAGGCAAATGAAGGAAATGCTGGTTACCATCATTTTCTCCTTTTCCCACCATGTTTTTCACCCTTTTGATTTTGAACTCAAATTGAAAGTATTTGCAGACAACAATTTCAATGTGGCTCAAATGGTGCATTTTTCTCTTGATTGAGTAGAAAACATTGTGGGAAAGCAGAAAATGCTGGATACCAGCATTATCTCCTTTCTCACCATGTTTTCAAAAGGCCTCTTTCCCCCAGTCGTTAAAATGTGGCATCGTGCGGTAAAGGGGTTAACCATGTGTCCGAAAATGCTTTTTATGTGGAAATGGCTAAAATTTGGTCATCTGGTATAAGAGAAAAATTCACTGTATTCCAGTTAAACCTTTACAACACAATCACCAGTTTTAACCACCCTGACAAAAAAGTTTTTAAAAACATTTAGGAAAAGAAGAAAATGCTGGTAACCAGCACTTTCTCCTTTTCCCACAATGTTTTTTATCCTCTTCTAGCCTTTCACAAGACAATCTCTTATCTTAAAGCCACATCTATCATTGAAGAGGTCATCAGACCTCTCCAACAGTGGTGAGTTTAAAAGGCAGACTGCCTAAGAAATTGCAATCTAAATGCACTCTTTTCGCGAAATTTTTTGGATACACAGTCTGTTTCGTCATGGTTTAATAAACAAACCGAAATCAAACTAAAAGGCCCTGAAGGGCCTGAATATGCTCTACTGGCACGGAATTAAATCTTGCTTTATGCTAGCATACATTATGAATTCATGATGCAAAAAGACAAATTTTTAACAAAAAAAAATGGCTACTTTTCCCACATTGTTTCTTGGATTTTTTTTCAAAATCAATAGGATTCAAGCTGTTGATGAGACAAAACAACAGGGTGAATTTCACAAAAATCTGATTACAAATGCAGACTTTATCATGTAAACAAGAATTGGAAATTTTCAACATGAAATGGCTACTTTTCCCACATTGTTTCTTCGATTTTTTTTTCAAAATCAATAGGGTTGAAGCTACTGATGAGATAAACAAACTGTGTGATTTTCATGAAAATCTGACCAGAAATACAGACTTTATTGCGTAAACAAGAACAGAATATTTAAATTTTCAACTTTAAATAGCTACTTTTCCCATACTATTTGTTGGATTTTTTTCAAAGTCGATAGGGTTGAAGCTATTGATGAAATAAACAAACTGTGCAAGTTTCACGAAAATCTGAAGTTATTTGCAGACTTTATCGCGTAAACAAGAACTGGAAATTTTCAACTTGAAATGGCTACTTTTCCCATACTGTTTGTTGGATTTTTTTCAAATTCAATAGGGTTGAAGCTATTGATGAGATAAACAAACTGTGCAAGTTTCATGAAAATCCGGCAACAAATGCAGACTTTATCACGTAAACAAGAAAAAGACTAACGGACGGACAGACGGACGGACGGACAGACGGACAGACAGTCGGACGGACGGACGACGGAAACCCCGCCATGACATAAGCTCTGCTGGCTTTCAGCCAGTAGAGCTAAAAACTGAAATAGGAAATAGACAAGTTTTGTTTTTATGTGACGGATTTCAAAAAAAAAAATTATTGAATTCATTGCAAATGTGTTTCGTCGGTCGATATAAAAACCAAGATTATTTTCAATAATTTTCTTTTATTTTCTGTTCCATCATGAATCTTTTCGAAAGACAGAAACTAAAACTAAGGGAGCTAATTCTTGCTTAACCTCAGAGGATAGTTTCAATATTCACTATTTCTGTTCAAAGGATAGTTTCAATCACAGTTATTATCTTCAGAACAAAATTAAACAAATAAATCTAAACGAGGAAAAAAAGAATTTCGTTAAAAAAAAAGAAGAGAAAGAACACCACGGGAAAAGATCATGCTACTTGAAAACGCGGGAAGGTCACGTGTCTGTCATGTAATGCATAGGAGGTTTCTATGCAGCGGCAATCATATAATGCCTTACAAATGTTGTTTACATGATGTATAATATATTGAAATTTAAAGCCTATAAACTATTTGAAAACATTGATGGTGACCTCTCCTGGCTTCTTTTTTAAAGAAGCAAACTTGTCTGTACGTGCTTTTAACTCTTTACCACACAATCCTGACTTTAAACAACCCTTAAGAAGACTTTTGAAAATATTGTGGGAAAAGGAGAAAATGCTGGTAACCACAAAATTTTCTACCATTGCAAAAATAACTTTTAATTTTTGAGTCACATTTATTTTGTCATTTACAAACACTTTCAGTCTGGGAAAGTCCAAAATTTTGTTTATTGTAAAGACTTAACTCTTTATCAAACAACCCCATGATTTAACAACCCTGAAGATGAAGGCTTTTGAAAACAGCATTTTCTCCTTTTCCCTTAATGTTTCCAACCCTTATGATTAAAGATACCATTACTTAACCACAGTAAACTTGTCACCGGCCATTACTCTCAAATCAGAAAAGTCTAGAATTTTGTCATTTTGTAAAGGGTTAAAACCAACTAACTTTAAATTCCATTGTCTGGTAGTAGGTTCATTGAAAGTTTCATTTTTGGAGAAAACAAACTTCAGTTCTCAGACCCATATAACTTGGGATTGTTAGGTAAACAGTTAACGAGTTAGAACAGTAACTATTGTATGAAATCTGGGTTCCCCTGTGGTTTGTGGTAGAGTGCAGGACTTGTAACCTGGAGGCCTGGGTTTGCACCTCACTGGAAGTATTGGGTCTTTCATTTGAGTGTCCTTAGGCAAGAAACTTCAGAGCCCTAGCATTGTACCGGTGAAACCCTGGAGACACATGAAATTGTGAACTGTCACTATGATATGACTGAAATAATGTAGAAAGCGATATAAAATATCATTCAATCAATCAATCTGTCAAAGAATGAAATATCTTCTAGTCAGAAATATTTTAGAAAATATTTCAAGGCACTTAAAGCTTCATTAACATTACAATAAAACTTGTGTTCCACTAACTGAGGGCTTAATTGCCAACTAGAACATAAAATTAAATGAGATAAAAATAGAATTTTTTAAGGATGCCATCATTAAAAAACATAATACAGTATTCTTAAACATTTCTTTTTTATTTTCAGTACTAGATATTTAAAGCATTTGCATATGGCAAATTAAATGTAACTCAAATGATGGTTTCTGCCTTTGATAGGGTAGAAAACATTGTGGGAGAAGGAGAAAATGCTGGTTACAAGCATTTTCTCCTTTTCCGACAATGCTTTCAAAGGCTTTTTTTTCTCAGGATCATTAAGGACAATTATCTTATTTCATATTTAGAAAGTAACATAATTTCTGACTGACTAAATCAAATGGTTAAGCCAATCAGAAGTTATGCTCCTTTGAAACTTAACTCTTTACCAAACGACAAAATTTAAGACTTGTCCAAATTGGGAGCATTTGCAGAGGACAAAAAAAATATGTGACTCAAAAATTGAAACTTGCTGTGGGAAGGATAGAAAACATGGTGGGAAAAAGGAGAAAATGCTGGTTACCAGCATTTTCTCCTTTTCCCACAATGGTTTCAAAAGCCTTCTCTTTCTTGGTCGTTAAAACTTGGGATTGTATGATAAAGGGTTAAAAAGTTCTTGAGAAAGAAAATTGAATGAACTTAAGATTAATAGGTGAACACAGGTTAAAGCTCCCAAAGAACATTTTATTATGGCCCAAGCTATACCAAATATTTGAGTTGGGCTCTAGCAAAAGGGCAATGCATTATACCAAGCAAGTCATCACAAAATTATGGATCCATAAAATACATTTTGTCTGACTACTGGTTGAATCCTGAGGTAGAATGGTCCTTGACATTCCGAAAATTGGCCAAAAGCAAACAGTTTCGACACAGGTCAGCCTGCGCAGACTGCGCAGGCTGACCAGAAGGCTGATACTTTATGCAGTTTGCATTAAACCTCCTTTTGCCATGGCATGGCTCATTTCTTTTTTCCATGGGAAAACAACTGTTGGCAGGGGATTTCATATTTATTGTTATTTTTAGGAGCAAGAAAAATAAAACAACAAACATGATTATAAGAGTAATGGCCTATTCATTGATCAGCTGGGAAGATGTGTCGCTTAATCATCTTTTCATTCTTTTGCTCCCAGTAAAGGTAGAATCCTGGGAATGTAGTTCCTTAGTTGCAAAATCAGGTATTTTCACAATTCCTATCAAAAGAGCTAGAACAAGAGGGCTATGATAGCCCTGTATCGCTCCCCTGCCTTACAAATCATATATACCAAACATAATAATCCTAGGCAAGATGTTTTATGAACAAGAAGAATCTCAAAGATTTCTGTAAAAAACAATCCCACGTCAATGTTGTGACCAAAAGAACATGGCCATTTTTGACACCAGGGCTATACTTTTAATATTCTTTGTAGAAGCCTACAAGATGTTAACACATACAAAACGTTATAACCCTAGCTCTCATGGTTAGGAACTTAAAGATTTTTTTAAGTTCTTACTATATAAGCTGATGCAAAACTTCTGACAACACCCTCCCCCAAACCCCCACCAAGTAAATTTGTTCTTTTTTTCGTAAGCCCACGTGAAACTTTTGACCAACGAAGCCGGGCTAATGTTGACCCCTAGGCCACGATTTGTATAATCTTGGTATAGGTCACTAGATAAAGCTATATGCAAAATTTGGTAGCCCTAGGCCTTACTGCTAGGAATGAGAAGATTTTGAAAAGACTTTGAAAATATTTCACAGTTTAGTATGTAAAAACTTGTGACCTCCAGGGCTGGAACAATTTTGACCCGAGGCTATAAATTTAACAAACTAGGTAGAGGTCAACTAGATAAACCTGCATACAAAGTTTCATAGCTCAAAGTCTTATTCTTATAAACGACAGAATTTTATAGAAGTTTTCACTGGATAAGCCCATGTGAAACCTGTGAACATGTAAAACTGGAGACCCCAAGGGCAGGGCCAAATTTGACCCCAGGACTATAATTTGAACAGTCTTGTTGAAGGTCATTGTATGAATATACATGCCAAACTTGGTAGCCCCAGGCCTTGGCCTTATGGTTTCTGACAGGAAGAATATCAAAGATTTTGAAAAGTTGTCAGTTTTGTTGTCATCATTTTTGTGCAGTTTGGTCAAAATCAGACACAGGGCCATGACAATATTAAATAGCCGCTGGCCTGCAGCTAGTGGAGCTAACAACAAATCAAGACTGTATGAGACTGTTTTGGACTTAAAAGTCTTTACCAACCTACAAAATTTTAGACTTGTCCAAATAGAAAGCATTAATTTTCAAACAAATAAGCCATGCTCTGTGAAAAGGGGGCTTAATGCATCTGCGAAAAGTTTTGGCCCAGGACAGCCTGCACAGTCCACACAGGCTGACCTGGTCCGAAACTTTTCGCTATAAGTCAATTCTATGTATGTGAAAGGACCACTGTACCTCATGATACAGTCAGTTGTTAGACAACATGGACCTTATGGATCCATAATCATGTGATGACTTGCTTGATATCATACATTATTAAGATGCATTAAGCCCCCTTTTGCCAGAGCATGGCTCAAATTAAATAAGGGTCAAATGCTAGAAGTGTTATTCAAATGGTAGAAAACATTATGGGAAAAGGATAAAATGACTGGTATCAGGGATTATGTGGTAAAGGGTTTCATCTTTTCATTCTTTCATCCAGGTAAAACAAGAATCGTGAGAAAATGCTTGCAAAATCAGGTATTTCAGTAATTCACATCATGAGAACAACAACATTAAGACCGAAGCTGAAAGTTTTTGTATGGGACTTGCAAGTTTTTGTACTAATTACTTGCCTGGTATTTTTTTATGCATATTTTCTCCCACCTGAATCCTTTGCATGCAAGATTGATTGTATGGAGTTTAACACTATTTTCAACATTATTTCAGATATACTGCAGCAGCCAGTGCACCTATCCATGCTTTTGTGGAGCTCCTTTTACAAGTACTCCTCACAATATTTTTCCCAAGCCACTAGCTGCTTTCTCACATAACCATCATCGAAAAAATGATCAGCAGTGAGAGAGGGATGAGTCCTGATGTAATAATGACCAGCATCAATCCTTGGAAAGAAATTGACCAAACTGGGGATTTGAACCAGCAAACCAATTATTGAGTTGTGTATGCTACCAATTGCGCTATTTGGGCTGGGCCCTTTGCCAGATTAATGCTTCACAGCTCTTGCTGATCCAAGGTACCAGTGTAGTGCATAATCTGCAGTCTGATCTGGGATCTACATAGCCAAGCATTTTGACCTTAAGGAGGCGAATTACCCTAAAGCAATTTGGTGGTGATCGTAATTATGTAGTTCAGTTTAACTTTTACCAAACGACAAAAATTTGGGACTGAACCAGACTGAAAGCATTTGCAGATGACAATTTTAATGTAACTCAAATAATGATTTCTGTCTTTGATAAGGTAGAAAGCATTCTGGATAAAGGAGAAAATGCTGGTTACACCACATTTTCTCCTTTTCCCCTGAGGTTTACAACACTTTCATAGACAATTTTGTCAGTTTGTAAAGAGTTAATCAAGTCCAGAAAGTAATATTGTGGAGCCTCTGGCAATTTTAACAACATTTTTTGTACATCAGCTTATTTCAGTTTATTTGATTTATGATAGTCATTGGAGTAGGATTCATTCGTCTCTCACTGCCGAGCATTGTTTCTCTATCGTTTATGTAGGAAAGCAGCCAGTGGTCTGACAGAATGTGTGAAGAGATGATGGAAGGATCTCCAGCTCAGGCCAAGGGATGATGTAATTTTCTGCCTGAACTTTAGGACAAATATTGTGTAAATTGTGCAATTAAGTATACAGGAGATTGCAAATTAGGTGCCATTAAATGTAGCAATATATATCTAACCCTGACAGCAATTAATGTCATCAAATCTGTCAACAGAAATGGGCCATGCTTTGGCAAAAGGGAGGAACTCTTTACCAAACGACAAAATTTTACACCAGTCCAAATTGAAAGCTTTTGCAGACGACAAAATAACTGACTCGAAAATCGAAATTTGTCTTGGGAAGAATAGAAAACATTGTGGGCAAAGGAGAAAATGCTGGTTACCAGCATTTTCTCCTTTTCCCACAATGTTTTCAAAAGGCTTCTTCCTAAGGGTTGTTAAAAGTCGGGATTGTGTGGTAAAGAGTTAATGCATCTCTGTGATGCACCATTCGGCATACCTCGGGTGATCCGGTGATCAAATCCCTCGGCTGTATCACGTAGCTTGATATGCACCTACACGGTACATTTTGCACATTTCCGGAAGCACATCCTTTTACCGTTACTGAAATTGCAAGGCTCCTCTAGAAAAAGAAAACATGAGTCAATTTTCTATCGTTATCTTTCTAAGAATATTTCAGTCGGTAAACAGCTTGTACATTCAATTTTAAGTGTGGTTTATCGATTCTGTTAGGGGCTTTCATCGACAGATGTGAATAACTCCATCGTGGTTGTTCATGTCGTTGCTAAGCGATTTACAGGAGCACCACCATGTTTAAGATCATGTGATTGGTAATTCAAAATGGAATCAGCCTATTAATGGACGAGGTTAGATGTAGGTACGGAATCGGCCGAGTTGTGACGAGTGTGTGATGCACGTTATACCAAGCAGGTCATTATATAATTATGAATCCATAAAATCTATTTTCTCTATCAACAGGCTGAATCCTGAGGTAGTATGGTCCTTGGTCATGCTGAAAATTTACTGAAAGCAAAAGGTTTTGACACTGATCAACCTGTGTTGACTTTGCAGGCCGACATAGGTTGGTACCTTTTTGCATATGCAGAATTAAAACCCCCTTTTCAGAAAGCATGGCTCAAATGCAATTCTTGTCATCTTGTAAAAATGTTTACTTTGTTTGCAAAGAATACCTAACTGAACCTTTTACTAGCCAATCTTGAATTTTAATGATCCTGAGAATAAAGGTTTATTGAAAACATTGTGGGGAAAGAAAAAATTGCTGGTCGCCAGCATTTTATTTTTTTCAACAATATTTTCTAAATTCTCAATGACAGATCCCATCAATTTGGCTATTCTGCAAAATGGTTGTGTAACAAAGTCACAAAAAATGAACATTGCATAACAACCCCCCCGCCCTTAAAAACATTAACTTTGTAGACAACAAGTAATTTTTTACCAAAAGACAGAATTTTTGACTGGTCCAAATTGAAAGCATTTACAGACGACAAATTCAATTTGGCGTAAAGGATGGGACTTTTATCAAAAAGAGTAGAAAACATTGTGGGAAATGGAAAAAATACTGTTTATCCACATTTTCTCCTTTACCCATGCTATTTTCGAAAGCTGTCTAGCTCAAAGTCATTAAAACTAGGGATTGTGTGGTAAAGAGTTAAAAGGTGGCTAAAAGAATGGAAGTTGTTTTTGAAAGGTTAGAAAACATTGTGGAAAAAAGAGAAAACACTGGTTGCCAGCACTTTCTGCTTTTCCCACAATGCCTTCAAAATTATCTATACCTTTGGATTGGTTGATAACTCTTTACCACACGAAAAAATTTTGTACTTGACCAAATTCAAAGCATTTGCAGACAACTTATTGAATGGAGCTTAAATGATGATTTCTGTCTTTGATAGGGGTAGAAAACATTGTTGAAAAAAGAGGCAATGCTGGTCACCAGCATTTTCTCCTTTTTCCATAATTTTTTAAAGCCTTCTCTTACAGGGTCTTTAAAACTCAGGACTGTGTGGTAAGGGATTAAAACATGGGACTGTTGGTTAACACATTGCTTTTGGTACACTTTACAATGCCTTGGCAACCATGAGAAGACCAATGTGGCTCTCTCCCCAGACAATATGTCTGTCCAGAGCATTTTTATCTCCCTTTAATGATACCAAATGATAGATTACCCTTAGATTGGCTTCTATGAGGATGGTTACTGAAGTGGCCAGTGTAGATCAAGATCAAACTCCACTAAACATGCAGTCAGATCTTTTATCTACAATGTCCTCTGTGCTGGGATATTATGGCCTAAAGCAGATTAGAAATGGCAATTTTTTTGGGTCTTGTTTCAGGACAGAATACATTTATGGTGCTTATTTGGCACTCACAGAGTTAATTACATCTATTTACACTCCCAAGTGACTAACCAGTCTGTCAGTGGCCATCCTTTGACCCTTTACCAAATGACAAAATTTTAGACTGGACCAATTAGAAAGCATTTGCAAGCGACAATTTGAATAATGCTTAAGTGATGTTTTCTGTCTTTGATCGGGTAGAAAACATTGTGGGAATAGGAGAAAATGCTGGTTACAAGCATTTTCTCCTTTTCCCACAATGTTTTCAAAAGCCATCTTCCTTAGGGTCTTTAAATCTTGGCATTGTGGTTAAAGGGTTAACCCTTTACCACACAATCCTGAGTTTTAATAACCCCTGGGAGAAGTACCTCTGAAAGCCTTGTGGGAAAAAGAGAAACTGCTGGTTACCAGCAGTCTTTTCCTTTTCCCACAATGCTTTCTACCCTTCAAACAAAAATTTCCTTATTTGTACAACATTAAGTTTGTTGTCTACAAATGCTTTCAATTTGGACCAGTCTAAAATTTTGTAGTTTGGTAAAGAGTTAACCCTATATCAAACAACAAAATTTTAGACTGGTCCAATTTGAGAGAATTTGCAGACCATAAATTAAATGCTGCTGAAACAATGTTTTCTGTTTTTGGTAGTAGGTAAGACATAGAGGAAAAAGGAGAAAATGCCGGTTACTACCATTTCCGCCTTTACCCAAAATGTTTTCAGAGGGCTTCCTCTTCAGGGTCGATAAAACTTGGGATTGTGTGGTACAGGGTTAATTACATTTATTTACACTCCCATGTGACCATCCAGTCTGTTAGTGGCCATCCTTTAATTAATGACATGCAAAGCAAGAGATCTATTTGAGATACACTAAACTCTACTAATCAAACATGTTTGAAACATTTTGTTTGATACATTTATTTACACTAATTTGTGGTTACTCAGCCTGTAGATAGCCACCATATAAAACAAGAAATATCAGTATTCAAAAGGGCCATGATGGCCCTGAAGTTGCCAACGTGAGCCTTTTGACCAAACATTCTGTACAATTTTCATGAGTATTGGACAGAAAATGTGGCCTTTAGAGTATACACAAGGTGTTTCAAGATCTGACCTGGTGACCTAGTATTTGACCCAACATGATCCCCTTTCTAAATCATGTGAGATATCATCAACACAAACATTCTCACCTGGTTTCATGTGTTTTGGCATGAAAATTTGGCCTCTAGAGTGTACACAAGGTATTTCAAAGATGTGACCTAATGACCTAGTTTTTGACCAGACATAAGCCACTTTCGAAATCGGCGGAGATATCATCAAGACAAAGATTCTGGCTACTTCCATGAGTATTGGACTAAAATATGGCCTCTAGAGTGGACAAATTTTAAAGCTTTTTTGTAAGATCTGACCTAGTGACCTAGGTACTTGACCTGATGTGACCCATTTTCAAAGCTGTGTTAGATATCATCAAGAAAATTATTCTGACCTAGTTTCATGAGTATAAGGCTGAAAATACGCCTCTAGCATGTACACAAGATAATAGTTGATAACTGACAATGCATGATGGACACGGCAAAATCACAAAAGCTTACCTTGAGCACTTTGTGCTCAGGTGAGCTAAAATTACAGGTTAGTTTGCCCTACTTTTTTTCCTCCCCCCATGCTTTCAAAAGCTTTCTTCCCCAGGGTCATGAAAAACATGGGATTGTTTGGTAAAGGGTAAATGAATAACTCAATAATTGACAATTGTACTTGATGTGAAATTGTGACTGCTCATTGGGGAATAATCTACATGTACTCAGTAATAAAATTGTGGGCCATTTCTTTGGATCATTCAGCTTCAATTGTCATTATCCCTTTATTCTCAGACAGGCAAATTTCTGGACTAGGCGAATTTCAAAGCATTGGCAGATGACAAAATGAATGCGACTCAAAAATTGAAATTGCTTTATGAAGGACAGAAAACATTGTGGGAAAAGGAGAAAATGCTGGTAACCAGCATTTTCTCCTTTTCCCACAATGTTTTCAAAAGGCCTCTTTTTTGGGGGGGTTGTAACATCTCAGCACTGAGTGGGAAAGGGTTTACCCTTTACCAGACAGAAAATATTGGACTTGGCCATATTGAGAACGTATTTTGTAGACAACAAATCCACTGAGGCCAAAAGAAGACATCTATCTTTGAAATGGTAGAAAACCTTGTCGGAAAAGGAGGAAATGCTTATTACCAGCATTTTCTCCTTTTCCTACAATGTATTCTAAAGCCTTCTTCCTCAAGATCCTTAAAACTCAGGATTGTGTGGTAAAGGTTTAAATCACCTGCCATGACTATGGATGATTTTGCAGTCAGTGTAGATCAAAATCAAACTACACAAAACATTTACCGGTATTTGTTTTTTTTCCTAACTGAATGATTGCTTGATTGAATGGTGTTTTACGCCGCTTTCAACATTATTTTAGTCATATCACAGTAACAGCTCACAAATTCATGTATTTCCTGGGTTTCACCAGTACTTGGCTAGGGCTCTGAAGTGTCTTGCCCAAGGACACTCCCATGAAGGACTCAGCGGATCAGGTGGGGCTCGATTCCGGGACCTCCAGGTTACAAGTCCCACACTCTACCACCCAGCCACGCAGTATCCCTCCTGACTGAAAGTTTTGATTTCAACTATCAAGATTTAATCCTTTAGTCAATGAGCTATAAATTCTATTATCTCTTAACCCTTTCCCAGACGACAAATTTTGGACTAGTCCAAATTGAAAGAGCTTGCAGACGACAATTTCAAATTTGATGAAAATGGCAGAAAAGTCTCAAAAAGGGTAGAAAACACTGTGGGAAAAGGAGAAATTGCTCGTTACGAGCAATTTCTCCTTTTCCCACAGTGTTTTCAAAAGACTTGTACTGCAGACACGTGAAAACCAGGGCTTGTTTGGGAAAGGGTTAACCAAATGGAAACATAACAGACTAGTCCATACTGAAAACTTTTGAAGAACCCTACTGATTAAATGGTGTATTATGCCAATTTGAACACTATTTCGGTCATATCACTATAACTATTTCGGTCATATAACTATTTCGGTCATATCACTATTTCGGTCATACCACAGCAACAGCTCACATATTCATGTATGTCCTGGGTTAAGGCTATGGAAAGTCTTACTCGAGGACATTCTCACATAAAACCTAGTGCTTTCAGTGAGACTGGAACCCAGGGCTTACAGGTTATGTGTCCTACACTCTACCACTGAGCCATGCAGGACCCCTAGAATAATAATGGAAGGTGGCATAAATGATGGGATTTGTATCAGAAAGCGAATAATATTTCCCACAATGTTTTCTACCCTTTGAATGACAAGTTCCATAATTCAAGCCATGTTTGATTTGTTGTCTGCTACTCGCAGCTTTCAATTTGGATGGATCTATGATTTTGTTTTCTGGTAAAGAGTTAAACACATTAAACTTACCAAACAATAAAATTTTAGACTGGTCCAAACTGAAAGCATTGTAGATGACAAGTCTTTACCAGATGACAAAATTTTAGACTGGTCCGAACTGAAAGGATTTGCAGACGACAAATTAAATATAGCTCAAATGATGATTTCTGTTTTGGACAGGGTAGAAAACATTGTTGGAAAAGGAGAAAATGCTGGTTACCAGCATTTTCTCCGTTTCCCACAATGTTTTCAAACAAGTGGTTACCAGCATTTTCTCCATTTTCCACAATGTTTTCAAATGCCTTCTTTTACATAGTCATAAAAACTTGGGATTGTATGGTAATGGGTTAACCCTTTGAGTGCCGAATAAATCTATCAGACATGTTCATGCTAGAAATACAAACCAAATAATTGCAATTTTATGGTTGCTTTTATCTACAGTGTTTCTGCAAAGCAGACAGTGTAGATCAGAGATCAGGCTGGATGTTTAGTGCAGCCTGATCTTGATCTACAATGGCCGTAAAGTCAGCTATAGTCGTAGATGTTGCTGGATGAACCTACCTGTTAGATGCCTGTTATCCCTTTACCAAAATGATACCCTAGTTTTAAACTTCCTGGGAGAAGGCTTTTCAAACATTTTGGGAAAAAAAGAAAATGCTGCTGAACTGCTACCCTGCATTTTCTCCTTTTCTCACAATATTTTCTAGTCCTCGAAATATGGTGATAAACTTAACAAAGTCTATTTTTGTAATTTCAAAAATTTAAATTTGGCAGGATAAGAGTTAACCTTTTACCACACGATGCTGACTTTTGACAACCCTGGGAAAGAAGCCTTTTGAAAATATTGTGGGAAAAGGAGAAAATGCTGGTAACCAGCATTTTCTCCTTTTCCCACAATGTTTTCTACCCTATCAAAGAAAAATTGCACCATTTGAGCCACACTGAATTTGACGTCTGCAAATGCTTTCAGTTTGGACAAGGCTAAAATTTTGTTGTCTGGTAAAGGGTTAAATACCAATAATAGATTAGGATTCACTTTCAGTGATAGCCAAAGGTGTCATAAGGGAGGTATTTCAAGCCAGTGATGCTAATTTTGGGAACTTTTGTCAGATTTGATGAATTCCAGATGGATCTCTTGGTAGAGAACTTTTAAGTGAAGTATCAGATTGGTAGAAAACCTTTCAGTGAGAGATATTATTTTAGCAATTTAAATAATGGAACCCTGTTGATTTGGTAATTTACTTAATTATGAAATAACTTTGGTGTTCTAAATGTCCTCTTTTATGGAACAAGAGAGACATTATGGCCCTAGATTACTTACTTGTTTCATTTTTGTATTTGGTTGTCATTTTACAATTGTGTGATACCATTACTTACTGATGGAAAAGCCACACAAGCTAAAATATCCTAGATGTTCTAAATGTCCTCCTTTCTGGAACATGAGGGCCATAAGGCCCTAGATCGCTCACTTAACCCATATTGAATTTTGGCTACCATTTTACACTTATGTAATACCATAATTGTTTAATCCTTTACCACACAATCCAAAAGACTTTTGAAAACAGTGTTTGAATAGGAGAAAATGATGGTAAACAGCATTTTCTCCTTTTCCCTCCATGTTTTATGTACTATCAAGGATAAATGTTGTCATTTTAGCCACCTTTAACTTGTCGTCTGCAAATGCTTTCAATCTGGGCAAGTGTAAAATTTTGTTGTTTGGTGAAGAGTTTACCCTTTACTAAACAAGAGGGTCATTGACCCGAAAGCGCTCACCTGAGTAAAGTCATCTATAGTTGATAAAGCTGCAGAGATCCTGGTTTTAATGATGTAAAAGACATGAATCTAAGTGACCTACCTTTTCAACCAATTTCAAACTTGTCCAGGATATCATTAAGACAAACATTCTGATCAAGTTTCATGAGTATCAGGCTGAAAATGTGGCCTCTACAGTGCACACAAGGTTTTTCTACGATTTCATCCAGTGACCTACTTTGGAGACCAGAATGTGACCCACTTTGGAACTTGTCCAAGATATCATCAGAACAAACTCTCTGACCTAATTTCATGAGAATCAGGCTGAAATTGTGGCATCTATGCTACACACAAGGTTTTTCTAAGATTTGGCCCAATGTGACCCAATTTCAAACTTGTCCAAGATATCATCAAGACAAATATTCTTACCAAGCTTTATGTCATCTTCGCAAGCCAAGGATACTAATGTAGTGCCCTTGGCCGCTGGCCTCTTTAAAAATCGAAACTCCCGCTGCGCCATTTCGTTGGATGCGATCAAAACCCATCGCGTCCAATCAAACCATCCGTAACAAGAAATCTTCCGCGAAACAGAAAACAATAATGCCGGCGCCTGTCAAAAACGGAAGTTGTCGTGTTTGTGACGAAAATTTGCCAAAAAAGAGTAGACGATCGATATTTAATGAGTTTTTTGTAGTTCATGATCTATTATGTGAAATATTAGGACAGGTTCCACAGCCAAATGATTGCGAATCATCGTATGTCTGATTAATTTCAGAAAATTGTGATAAATCCGAAAGCGCAGCCATATTTGATGCATAGCCTAACAAATTTTATTACGAGCATTTTGATTGGTCAAAAATAACACCAGCAAAGGTTACGCAACTCGTTATATTTGATAGGTGGCGCAGCGGGAGTTTCGATTTTTAAAGAGGCGAGCGGCCAAGGGTACGTAACGAACAAATTGGAGTTAGTATCCTTGGCTTGCGAAGATGGCTTTATGTCTTCCAGGCTGAAAATGTGGCCTCTATAGGGTGCACAAGGTTTTTCCGAGTTTTGGCCCAGTGACCTACTTTTTGACCCGACATGACCCAATTTGCATCCTGTCAAAGATATTATTGAGACAAACATTCTGACAATGTTTCAAGAGTATTAGGCTGAAAATGTGGCCTCTAGAGTGCACACAAGGTTTTTCTATGATTTGACTCTACTTTTTAACCTTACATGACCCGATTTCAAACTTGTCTGAGATACCAACAAAATAAACATTCTGACCACCAAGTTTTATGAGTATAAGGCTGAAAATGTGGCCTCTATGGTGCACACAAGGTTTTCCCAAGATTTAACCCTGTGACCTACTGTTTGACCCGACATGATCCAATATCAAACATGTCTGAGATACCATTGAAACAGACAATCTGACCTAGTTTCATGAGTATCAGGCTAAAAATTTGGCCTCTAGAGTGCACACAAGGTTTTTCTAAGATTTAGCCCAGTGACCTACTTTTTGACCCAACATGACCCAATTTCATACTTGTCTGAGACATCATCAAGACAAACATTCCAACCAACTTTCATGAGTTTCAGGTTGAAAATATGGCCTCTAGAGTGCAGACAAGCTTTTTATAAGATTTAGCCCTGTGACCTACTTTTTGACCCTACATGACCCAATAGCGAACTTTTGTATTTGGCTGTCATTTTACAATTGTATGACACCATTACTTACTGATGGAAAAGCCACAAAGCTAAAATATCCTAGATGTTCTAAATGTCCTCTTTTCTTGAACATGAGGGCCATAATGCCCTAGATTGCTCACTTGACCCAAATTGAATTTTGGCTACCATTTTAGACTTATGTAATACCATAATTGTTCAATCCTTTACCACACAATCCGAGATATCATCAAGTCAAAGATTCTGACCAACTTTCATGGTCTCTAGAGTGCACACACAAGGTAAATGCTGATGACCACAAGTCGGACGATGCACGACGGACGCCTGACACAGCACAATCACAAAAGCTCACCTTGAGCACTTTGGGCTCGGGTGAGCTAAAAATCCTATATTTTAATGACCACAAGGACATAGGCATTTGAACATATTGTGGGAAATGGAGAAAATGCTGGTAACCAGCATTTTCTCCTTTTCTCAATGTTTTCTACCCTTTCAGAGGCAAATTTCAGCATTTGTGCCACACTTAATTCATCATCTGCAAATGCTTTCAGGAAGGACCAGTCTAAGATTTTGTCATGTGGAAAAGAGTTAAATTTTGTTCATTCTGTCAAAAATGATGTAAGCAAACTTAGCCATTGGTAGAGGATCTTTTTAGTGTGGCATCTACGACGGCAGAGAGTAAACAATATAGAAGGCAAAAATAATATGGTTACCATAGCATAATATCTTGTTTGCACAAAATTATCATCTTGTTCAACCAGCTTATATCTGACACACTTCCACAAGTTATTTTGTTACTATGACATATTAATTTATTATGTTGTTCCCACAAAATCCTTGTCTTCTTTCCTTTAGCTAATATCTGAGACATCCCCACAAATAATTTTGTTTCCATTAGAGAGTTTTCTTGGTCCCTCAACAGAACATCACCTCCCAACCAGGTAATTATTCAATGAAAAACAAGTTTATGGCCTTTCTCCTTTTTCATTGGATAATAAACTATGACCTTGACCTTGGAACCTGGTATATGAAACCTCTGCTATGCACACTGTCTCCTCAAACTGCACACAAGTGTGAAATATTTTCAAAATCAGACTGGGGTTAAAGAGATATGGAGTGGAAAACAGTTAAGAGCATGTGACAACTGACCCCAACTTTGACTTTGACCTTGAGGCTTGCATCTGAAACCTCTGCTCTGCATGTTGTCTCTTTAAAATGCACATACATGAAAGTCTGAGAAGGAATTCAAGACATGTAGAGAGGATACAAAATTGCTAACAGACAGACAGTGGAAAGGATGACTAGGGGTATAACATAATATGTCCCTTCCAGTTATACAAAATAAGAAACAAATATGCACCATGATCTCAATGATGCCCTATACCAAGCAAGTCCTATGCATACTTAACCCTTTCCCAAATGACAAATTTTGGACTGGTCCAAATTGAAAGAGTTTGCAGACGACAATTTTAAATTTGATGAAAATGGCAGAAAGGTCTCAAAAAGGGTAGAAAACACTGTGGGAAAAGGTGAAATTGCTCGTTACGAGCAATTTCTCCTTTTCCCGCAGTGTTTTCAAAAGGCTTGTACTGCAGACACGTGAAAACCAGGGCTTGTTTGGGAAAGGGTTAAATATCCATTAAATCAATTTTATCAAACAACCAGCTAAATCCTGATGTACAATGGTCCTTTGGCATGCAGAAAATTGACCAATAGCAAAAAGCTTTGATCCAGGTCAGCCAGCGCTAACCGCACAGGGTGACCTAGGTCGATACTTTTCGCAAATGCATTAAACCCTGTTTTCAAAGAACATGGCTCGTATTCTGTTGCAAAAATTTCCAAAAATCTACCTTTCATGCAAAATTGTTTATTGATGTTGATTGCAACCTAATAAACATATAAAATTTTGTTGTCTGGAAAAAGAGTAAATCTGTTGCAAACAATCCAGAGTTTTCCTGAGTCTTCAGAAGAAGGCTTTTGTAAATGTTTTCGGACAGATAGATAATGCTGGTACTTCGTTTTCCCCTAATACTTTTAACATTTTTAAAGACAAATCTCATTATTTAACTGTTTACCACACAATCCTGAGTTTTAACGACCCTAAGAAAGAAACCTTTCGAAAACATTGTGTGAAATGGAGAAAATGCTGGTAACCAGCATTTTCTCCTTTTCCCACAATGTTTTCTACCCTTCCAAAAACAAATTTCATTTCTTCAGTCACATTTATTGTTGTCTGCAACTGCTTTCAATTTGGACTAGTCCAAAATTTTGTCGTTTGGTAAAGAGTAAGCCACGTTTAAGTATATTGTCTGCTTTCAAGTTGGACGGGATTGAAATTTTGTCATCTGGAAAAGAGTTAAATTATATAACTTTTACACAGCATGGAAATCTATCAAAACGCAATCAAAGTCGGCAAAACTGTTTATTCCCGGAAGCATAACTGTCATTGCGTTTTGCATGAGAATCAGGTTTTTTCATTAAAATGAAGAAAACAGAGATGAAATTTTCTGTCTAAAATTACACAATATTGAATTTTCCACACTTTTCATTTTCTCACTGCATGCAATGTTCTCCTACACGAAATCAGAAAAAATCTGAAGCACAGATTAGCTGTCAGGCCCCTATAACTCTTTACCAAATGACAAAATTTTAGACCGGTCCAAATTGAAAGCATTTGCAGACGAAAAATTAAATGTTGCATAAATTAGGAAATATATGTTTAAAAGGGAAGAAAACATTGTGGGAAAAGGAGAAAATGCTGGTTACCAGCATTTTCTCTTTTTTTTTTCCCCACAATGTTTTCAAAAGGCTTCTTCCTCAGGGTTGCTACAACTTGGGATTATCTGGTAAATGATTAACTTCTAGTGTATACAGTTCATGCATTTCAAGGTGCCCTTATACTACTTTACTCTTTACCAGACAAAATTTTAGCCTTATGCAAATTGTAAGCATTTGCAGATGCCAAATATAAAGTTATTCAAAACTTAACATTTGTTTTTCATAGGGTAGAAAACATTGTGGGAAAAGAAGAAAATGCTGTTTACCAGCATTTTCTCCTTTTCCCACAATGTTTCAAAAGCCTTCTATCTCAGGGTCCTTAAAAGTAGGCATTTTGTGGTAAAGGTGAATTCTATACAAGATAACAAGATTCTGCACTCTTTGCAATTGAAAGCATTTGCAGACAAATATAAAATGTTGCTCAAATGGTGGGATTTGTCTTTGGAGGGTAGAAAATATTGTGAGAGCAGGAGAAAATGTTGGTTACAAGTATTTTCTCTTTTTCCGAAGATTGTTTTCAAAAGCCTTCTTTGTTATACTACTTAACTCTTTACCAAACAACAAAATTATAGACTTATCCAATTTGAAAGCTTTTCTAGACATCAAAATAAATGTGCCTGAGATGAAGGGTTAAAATCACTGTAGAAAAAGGATAAAATGCTGGTTACCACCACTTTCTTCATTTCCCACAATGTTTACAAAATCCTTCTTTCTCAAGGTTGTTAAAACTTGAGATTGTTTGGTAAAGGGCTAAGTGTCCATCATACAAAATATAGTTGTTGGCCAGTCATATTTTGTATGAGATTTGTCCTCTGTGATGTTAATTTCTTCATTTCTTAGATCAATTGTCTTTATACATGAGCAGAAATAGCGTGTTAGTACTCATCATTGGCGTGTCGTTAGAAATGACACTTCAAGGCCCTACCCTAGTCCTTGTGAAACCCTTAGACATACATGTACATGAACAAGAGCTGTCTAAGACAGATGATGCTCCCTGAATGTGTTTTTGTCCAAAAGGAAACAGCTGTAGATGTACACAACATGGGTTACCCTTCAAACTGTGCATATTTCAGTAATGGAAAAAAATTGAAGGGCAATAACTCAAAGGAAAATCATCCTTTAAGAGAAATTGCTCGAAAACAATTTCATGGATACATGGATGGGCAATGCAACAAATACATAAGCCATGCTCTGGCAAAAGGGGGCTTAACCCTTTCCCAAACAAGCCCTGGTGTTCACATGTCTGCAGTACAAGTCTTTTGAAAACACTGTGGGAAAAGGAGAAATTGCTCGTAACGAGCAATTTCTCCTTTTCCCACAGTGTTTTCTATCCTTTTTCATAACTTTCTGCCATTTTTATCAAATTTAAAATTGTCGTCTGCAAACTCTTTCAATTTGGACCAGTCGAAAATTTGTCGTTTGGGAAAGGGTTAATGCATCTCTGTGATGTATTATACTAAGTAGGTCATATAATTAGGGATCCATAAAATCCAGTTTGTCTATAGACTGTTCGGGCCCAGGTCAGCCTGCATGTACTGAGCAGGCTGACCTAGGTTGATACTTTTCGCTGATGCATTAAGCACCCTTTTCACACAGCATGAATCATCTATATCTTTGATCATGACTGACCCATTTCACGATGAAATTAATTCCACAGGGAATTAAGGACAATAAACCACATAATGTAAATCACTCTTTTCATTACTTTGGCCATAGGCCTTTGTCAAGAAAGAAAAGTGTAACCTAAACAATAGGTTTTACGTTGCTTGCCATGTTTGTTATCTCTTTAACAATCGACAAAATTTCAGACTTGTCCAAGTTCAAAGCATTTGCAGACGACAAAATAAATGTGACTGAAAAATTGAAATTTACTTTGGAAAGTGTAGAAAACATTATGGGAAGAGGAGAATATGCTGGTTACCAGCATATTCTCCTTTTCCCACAATGTTTTCAAAAGACTTTTTTCTCAGGGTTGTTAAAAGTCCAGATTATGCGGTAAAGAGTTATACAATAGGTTTACATCACTTGCCATTATAGAGACTGTTTGGGTTGCTCTCAATGTTTGTCAAACTTATGGTTTACATTGCTGGCATGTGGTTTGTCAAATGGCTTTCTTTCATGATTAAGGCCTTTGGTAGAAATATTGACCTTTTACCAAGCAATTCCATGTTTTCATAACTCTGCAGAAAAATGCTTTTGAAAACATTGTTGGAGAAGGAGAAAATACTAAGACCCAGCATTTTCTCCATTTTCCACAATGTTTTCTGCTTTATCGATATGGACCAGTCTAAATTTTTGTTGCCTGGTAAAGATGACAAAATTATGGGCTTTGCCAAAATGCAAAGCATTAGCAGATGACAAATATATACTCCCCACAAAAAGTTAAGCAACAAAATCATTTCTTTTTTTTGTAGTCTTGTGAAATATTTGATCAATTTGATCAATTATCTTTAAATGCAAAGGAAAACATGTTATTTGCACGCGAAACTGGCAATAACTTTTTACACTGTTACTGTATGAAAATAAGGCTTTTTTTTCCCTGTTTTAAGTTAACTGGTCAAACATTTTGCAAGACTTTAAAAAAAAAAGAGAAATGATTTTGTTGCTTGATTTTTTTGTGGGAAATATATGGCTAAAATTATGACTTTTATCTAAGAAACTGTAGAAAACATTGTGGATAAAGGAGAGGATGGGTTTGTTTAGTGTAAGTTTAAACTTTACCATGTAAATCAAAGCCTTGAACAGAGATTGCCAACGATTCCTTTTACCATAGCGTTTTCAATATCATATTTCTAAATCTTTCTTAACCCTTTACCAGACGACAAAATTTTAGCCCTGTCCAAATTCAAAGCATTTGCAGACAACAATTTTAGTGAGGCTAAAATGGTGCAATTTTTCTTCGATAGGGTTAAAAAACATTGTGGGAAAAGGAGAAAATGCTGGTTAGCAGCATTTTCTCCTTTTCCCACGATGTTTTTAACCCTTTACCGCACAATGCCGCCTTTTGACGCCCCTGGGAATGAAGCCTTTTCAAAACATTGTGGGAAAAGGAGAAAATGCTGGTAACCAGCATTTTCTCCTTTTCCCACAATGTTTTCTACCCTATCAAAGTAAAGTTGCACCACTTGAGCCACACTGAAATTGACGTCTGCAAATGCTTTCAATTTGGACTGGTCTAGAATTTTGACGTCTGGTAAAGGGTTAAAAGGCTTCTTTCCCAGGGTCGTTAAAAGTTGGCACTGTGCGGTAAAGGGTTAATACTAAGCATAGAGTTCCCACTTTTAAAGCAAAGTTTTCGACTAACTCACAAATTAAAGGAAAAGCATTCTGATGGTGACAAAAATGATGTAATAATTGCCGACAAGTGACATTAATTCTAGCTTGCCAAACAACCCTGAGCTTTAATGACCTGGAGGAAAAGGGCTTTAAAAAAAACGTGGGAAATGGAGAACAGGAAATGCTAGTAAGCAGCATTCTCTCCTTTTCCAATAATGCGTTCTACCCATTCAAAGACGAACCCACTATCTGAGCCATATTTGTCATCTGCAAATGCTTTCATTTGGACAAGTCTAAAATTTTTTTTTTCTTATCTAAAAGAGTTTACTCTTACCACACAATGACGAGTTTTAACGACCCTAAGAAGGAAGCCTTTTGAAAATATTGTGGGAACAGGAGAAAATACTGGTAACCAGCATTTACTCCTTTTCCCACAATGTTTTCTACCCTTTCAAAGACAAATGCCATCATTTGAGCCACATTTAAATTGTCATCTGCAAAAGCTTTGAATTTGGACTTGTGAATATTTTGCTAATGTCGTAAAGAGTTAATTATAACTTTTAAGTGAAATGCAATATGTTTGCCAAAAGGTAGAAAATATTGTGGAAAAGGAGAAAATGCTGGTAACCAGCACTTTCTCCTTTTCCCACAATGTTTTCTACCCTTTCAAAGACAAATGCTATCATTTGAGCCATATTTAAATTGTTGTCTGCAAATGCTTTCAATTTGGACAAATCTAATTTTTTTTTCCTATCTAAAAGAGTTAATTATAGCTTTCAAGTGATAACAATCATTTACCTGACATCCTGTGGAGTTTCTACTGTCAGGATATGCCATTAGATTTCACATTTTCCCTTATAATAATGATAAATTTCTCCTTTTGCTGGTTAACAGCACTATCTCCTTTTCCCTCCACAGGGGTTCTGCGAGGCTCAGTGGTAAAGTGTAGGACTCGTGACCTGGAGGCCCCTGGTTCGAGCCTCACTCTATCCACTGGGTTTTTCGTGGGAGTGTCCTTGGATAAGATACTTCAGAGCCCCAGCCCAGTACTGGTGAAACCCAGGAAATACAGGAATATGTGAGCTGTTGCTGTGATATGACTGAAATAATGTTGAAAGCGGCGTAAAACACCAATCAATCAATCAATCAATCAATTTTCCCTCCACAGTGTTTTCAAAAGCTTTCGGCCTTAACTCCTTACTACACAATCCCATGTTTTAACAACCCTGAAGAATAAGGCAAAACATTGTTGGAAGAGGAGAAAATGCTGGTAACCATATCTCCTTTTCCCACAATGTTTTCTGCTCTTTCAGAGATGGGTTTTATCATTTGAACAGCACTGAATTTGTCGTCTTCAAATGCTTTCAATTTGGACAAGTCATTGAAAAACTTTGCTGTGTGGTAAAGAGTTAAGGTGGTTAAAGCATGAGACTGTGTGGTAAAGGGTCACACAGAGTGAACCCTTGACCATACAATCCCAACTTCTTATAACACTGAGAAAGAAAGCTTTTGAAAAACTTGTGGGAAAAAGGATAAAATGCTGGCCACCTGCATTTCTCCTTTTTACAACATGCTTTCAACCCTATCAAAGTTGAACAGCACACCGGTAGTTCTACCCACATTTAATATAATACAGTAAAACCTCGATAATTCGAAGTCCCACGGGGACAAGCAAAATGCTCGAATTATCGCAGTTCTCGAATTATCCAAAATATCAGTGAAAACAAAGTTGCATTCCGTTTAAGATCGGCAATCAAAGTATACTTCCCTGAGCAATACAACCGAATTTTTGTTCTTTTTTTTTTTCATAACATTCAAAGAATATCACATCGAATGATTATTTTTGTAAATTCATGTGTTTTGATTGTATGAGTTCTTGGAAATTAATCACTCTAAGTCACCTTTTCCAGGAAGGTCGGTACTGTGGTTTTTACGAAATCGTAAAATTTCGCCTGTTGCATTCGCCCCCAATAACTGTCACCCCACAGGAAAGTATGCAAACTTTTATTTGTTTACTGAGAAAACGTCAGAAGGTAATATTGATATGGTGCTTGCACTATTCTAGAAAATAAAAATTCGAAAATTTACACTTATATCTTCCTCCAACACTGGTGTTTCCCTGAAATATATTTGAATACGGCGACATGCAACTAGAAATGAGTTTAAAACGATCGAAGAATGAAAGCGGGCAAGATGTCAAAAAATTTAAACAAGAGGGCCATGATGGCCCTGTATCGCTCCACTGGCTTATAAATATAAACCATGAGGAGAAGTCTTCACTATATAAGCCCTTATAAAACTTTGACCCCAGGGCTACAGTCGAACTAAATGGGGAATATGTGTATTAGAAGAATAACATGCCAAATTTGGGAGTTCTTGGCCTTATGGCTAGTAACAAGATGGTTTCTGAACTTTTCACTCCATAAACCCATGTAAAACTTGTGACCCGTGGTGCAGGGCCAAACCTGATCCTAGGGCTGTAACTTGGGCCCTCTTTGTACTTGTCCACTAGATAATGCTATAATTATGCAAAATTTGGTAGCCTAAGCCTTATGGCTACGTACACCAAGATTTAAAAGTTTTCCCTATGTAAGCCAATGTAAATCTTGTGAACCCCAACCCCCCCTCCCCCCCCTCAAGCATGAGGCCAAATTGACCCCAGGACTATAATTTGGGCACTTTTGGTAGACCCCAAACAGATCAAGCTAAATGCAAAATTTGGTAGCTCTAGGCCTAATAGCTAGGTAAAGGAAGATTTTTAAAGTTTTCTCTATATAAGCCTATGTGAAACTTGTGACACCTGGGGCAGAGCCAATTTTGACCCCAGGGCTATAATTTCAAGAAACATGATAGAGGTTTACTACATAAAGCTACATGCCAAATTTGGTAGTCCTATGCCTTATGGTTTCAGACAAGAAGATTTTTAAAGTTTTCTCTATATAAGCCTATGTAAAACTTGTGACCCCTGGGGCAGAGCCAATTTTGACCCCAGGGCTATAATTTCAAGAAACATGATAGAGGTCTACTACATAAAGCTACATGCCAAATTTGGTAGCCCTATGCCTTATGGTTTCAGACAAGAAGATTTTTAAAGATTTCCGATATTTTTCAGTTTTGTTGCCGTGGCAACCAGAGTTTTTGAAGGAATCAAATTCTTTCAAGAAATTCTAAAGAGGACCATGGCAGGATCATTTCTGTGAAGTTTCATGAAAATTGGATGGGTAGTTTCAGAGAAGAAGATGTTTGAAATAAAAGTTAACGCACGGACGGACGCACGCACGGACGGACGCACGCACGGATGCACGACGGACACCGGGCCATGACATAAGCCCGCTGGCCTTCGGCCAGTGAAGCTAAAAAAGAGAGAATGTGCGATTTACTTCTTGCTAAAACTCAAGAATATAAGGAAAAGTTATTTTGGTGTCGACATATGTAAATGTTTACAAGCGGTTCTGTGTTCCACGGTGCTTTTCAATGTCCATGAAAGAAGAACGCACCATGATATCTACACACCCATGAAAAATAACATTAACCTGTCAAAGTCAGGAAAATTTCTGTGACATGTAAATAAACCAATGGTATTCACGCAAACTTGAAACACGACGTCATCGTAACAAGATGGGGAAAAATGTGATCAGACTTTTTTCTTTTATTTTGTGACGAAGCAACTTGGGAAAACCCTGATGCTATAAATAGATAGACACGAAAACGGATAAGAAATTAAACATCGTCCGATCACAAACGCTTCAAACTGTCTTTTTAGCGTCAACAAAGACTTTGAACCGTTGATGTTTGACCATACTACAGAAAATTGTAGTCGGGAGATAAAATCACTTGTTTAATCAGGAATAAAATACTTTTGTGAATTTTATAAGACGAAATATATCAGACAACCTAAATGAGATGGGGAGGTCGTCACAACTTGTCATCATTAATCTCTCATCATCAAATCAATGTCAATTTCTTCCCAAATTATTGGGTAATGTAAATCCCCTGTAGTAATTGTCATGCATTGTAAAACTTACACCACACCGTACACGGGCCGACTCGCCAAATCCTTTGAGCAGAAAAGGTGTGAAAACAATTACTCGAGAGGTGAGAAAGTATTGTGCTCGAATTAACAATCAATTTAAAGAAGCAAAATGATGACAGGGACCAACATACGTGTTCGAATTTTCAAATTATCGAGACTCGAAATTACCGATCTGCTTTTGGTGCAATATAGTGGAGTTTTTGCCAGGACTATGGAAATTCCTCGAATAATGCGGGGTTCTCGAATTTTCGAGACTGGAAATATCGAGGTTTTACTGTATTATATTATAGTATAATTCCAGCCACATTTGTCATCTACAAATGCTTTCAATTTAGACAACTTTAAATTTTTTTTGCTTGGTAAAGAGCTAAACTGGTGCAAACCTACCTCAACTTTCAAGGATTCTTTGATTTGAGTTGCTTGACGTCGAAACTTCAGAAGAGATGCCTCGAGAGTAAAATAGCGTTCCCTCCAACTTCCCTCCGCATCTTCTCCCTCCTCCATCGTATCTGTGCCCACAAAAATGTTAAATCCTTAACATGACTTTATATTTGGGAGGGAAGTCGGGCATTTCTACCATCAACCTAAAGGGTCAACTGAAAGTAGAAACATGTAAATATATATTATTAACAGAGCTCCAGATAGAGGGAGTGATTTTGATTTCAAATTGAAAATATCAATTGGCATGTCACACACCAAAAGGGGCCTTCGGACATGTGCGTAAAAGTATGTCGTCCAAGATCAGCCTGTGCAGTCTGTGACTAATCCAAGACGACACTTCCCGTTTTTGTGTGATTTTCTGTTTCACAAAAGTCTAGTGTATGAAAAAATCTTATGTAGTCGTAAAGTGCCGTCTCGGATTAGCCTGAGCAGACTGCGCAGGCTAATCCGAGACGACACTTTACGCAAATGTACGAAGGTCTCATTTCACATGTTGTGGGCCAATTATCCTCCACTAAACCCTACATTTTGGGTACTCATTAGAATCGTCTCATTGAGACGTTTCTAATTAGTACCCATAACATGCGGTCTGGAAGAGAAATAATGTATTTAGAATACCATCACTCCCTCTAATCTGGAGCTCTAAGTATAGCTTTAACCCTTTAACACAAAATCCCGACTTTTAATGATTGTATAATTGATTGTATGGTGTTTAACGCCGTTTTCAACATTATTTCAGTTATACTGCGATGGCCAGTGCACCTATCCGTGCTTTCCTGGAGTTTCTTTTACCAGTACTACACACAATATTCTTCCCAAGCCACTGGCTGCTTTCCCACATAACCATCGTCGAAACAATGGTCAGCAGTGAGAGAGGAATGAATCCTGTCGCAATGACTATCATAAATCCTCAGAAAGAAATTGGCCGAGCTGGGGATTGAACCAGCGACCTCCTGTTCTCAAGTCCTATGCTACCAACTGAGCTACGGGGGCTCGGCCCCAACTTTTAAAGATCCTGAGAAATAGCCCTTTTGAAAACATCTGGTAACCAGCATTTTCCCCAAATAATTTCTCCTTTTCCCACAATGTTCTCTATCCTTCCCAAAATAAGTTAAAATTTCTGTCACATTTACTTTGTCGTCTGCAAAAGTTTGAATTTGGAAAAGTCTAGAATTTTGTCATTTGATGAAGAGTTAACTGTTTACTTTTTACCAGCTACCCCTTGGTTTAAAGTCCTGTGTTTTACAGTTTACTGGGCCTGCCCACTACAGACAAAAGCAACCATGAAATTGCTGTTTTATTCCTAGACAGAAAATGCCTTTTAGGTTTATTAGGGTCAATATGGTATGAGGGCTGATAGATACGTAGTAAGCCTGTTAGATAAGGGTTAACTTTTGGCAAACGAATTGCACTATTTTTCAACATGATACCCCTTCAGTATCTATATACCAGTACTTTTGCCAGTGATGTTTAACCCTTTACCATACAATCCCGAGTTTTAACGACCTTTAGAAAGAGGTCTTTTGAAAACATTGACGGAAAAAGAGAAAATGCTGATAACCAGCATTTTCTCCTTTTCCCACGATGTTTTCTACCCTTCAAAAGACAATTTTGACTATTTCAACCACCTTTAATTTGTTGCCTGCAAATGCAGTCAGAACTGACATTCAAAACTTTGTCATTTGGTAAAGGGTTATGGGCCTAAATGGCATTTTTTAATATGTCCTTTTCTTGGCTGTTCAGAAAGTCCTCCACTGCATAATGACATCATCTGACCGATTGATTGATTGATTGTGTGGTGTGTTATGCTGTTTTCAACATTATTTCAGTTATATCACGGCGGCCAGTGTACCTATCCATGCTTTCCTGGAGTTTCTTTTACCAGTACTCAGCACAATATTCTTTCTAAGCCACTGGCTGCTTTCCCACATAACTGTCATTGAAACAATGATCAGTGGTGGGAGAGGTATGAATCCTGTCGCAAGATCACCATCAATCCTCAGAAAGAAATTGGCCGAGCCGGGGATTGAACCAGTGACCTCCTGTTCTCAGGTCCTGTATGCTACTGACTGAGCTACTGGGGTTCAGCTCATCTGACTGAAAGTGGGTACAGATTGAATGGTGTTTTATGCCACTTTCAGCATTATTTCAGTCATATCAAGGCGACAGCTCATGTGTTTCCTGGGTTTCACAAGTACAATAGCCTTTTTGAATTTTGGCTATAGATGGAACTCTGATGGAGCAAGATAAGGCAAATAAAGCGGTAGTCAATCAAATCAAAGCCACAATTGTCAATGGCAGCCATGGTAATTACAGACATGTGAAGAGGGGCATTGTCCTGGCGAAATAAAAGTCACTGGCCTTGTTTACTTTAGAGTGCTACCTCTTCGACATGAACTGGCCCACTGACACCGGTCTTCGGATACACAGCCTTTAATAGTCAGGGAACAGTAGGCCTTAAAAGGACATCCCTGCTTAACTCCTTCAATACAAGGCTCACAGCTTATCAGTCAGCCCTCCTATCTACCATGGTATATAGACTGTCAGTATTGATCTTGTGTTACACTGAGAATCATTGATCATACTTATAGTGCTGCTATGTTCTGCACTCTTCCAGAAATAAGCCAAGCCAGGTAGCTCAGTTGCACACAGGGAATAAAACCTGAGGGTTCCAGGCTCGTCAAATTTCTTTCAAAGGATTGACTCCTCTCTCACCGCTGACCATTTTTTTGACAATCCTTATATGTAAGACAGCAGCCAGTGGCTTTGAAAGAATACTATGTACAGTACCAGTCCATTAACCCTTTACCACAAAATCCTGAAGAAAGAAGGCCTTTATAAGCACTGTGGGAAAGAAGGAAGAAGGCCTTTGAAACATTGTGGGAAAAGGAGAAAATGCTGGTAACCAGCATTTTCTCCTTTTCCTACGATATTTTCTACTCTACAAAAGACAGAAACCAACATTTGAGCTACATTTATTTTGTCACCTACACCTGATTCCACTTTGGTCAAGTCCAAAATTCTCTTGTTATGTAAAGATTTAACCCTGTACCACACAATCCCATGTTTTGATGACCCTGAGGAAGAAACCTTTTGAAAACATTCTGGGAAAAGGAGAAAATGCTGGTAACCAGCATTTTCTCCTTTTCCCACAATGCTTTCTGCTCTTTCAGACACAAATTCCATCATTTGAGAAACATTTGTCGCCTGCAAATGCTTTCAATACGGACCAGTCTAAAAATTTGTTGTTTGGTAAAGAGATAAACAACCGGAAAGCTCAGACGAGTGCAATGGCCACCTGGATATAACTGAAACATTATTGAAAATAGTACTTTATGCCATTCATAAATACATACCTCCACAGACAACAGAAAGATAAAAGCACTGCATGGGGGTGCCAACGATCAGCTACAGTTGCTTGATTTTCGGTGAAAATTTTAAGTTGAAAACAGGGCATAATTGTGTAAAAAGTACACTGACGGTTACCTGCCCTTGTTATATAGCTCCTCACTTAATAGTTGACAACTAACCAAGTTTGAAGTAAATATCTTCAGTAATAACAGATATTATAAAATGTCATAGTTTTTGCATGCCGACAACAACCACATAGATGCCGACAACGACACTAAGGCTATGGCAGTACCTCAACATTTTCTCCGAAAACAGCCAAGCTGAAAATGCACATTGGGTAAAGAGCTAAAAAGTAATTTACGCCATCCATGCCATCCATCTAGGATTACATAAGATGACCTGGTGGTTACTCCCTTGAAACAGTAAACTAGCATGGTATATAGGCTGTCAGTATTGATCTAATATTTCCTGGAATCATTGATCATACTTACAGTACAGCTATGTGTACAAAGATACTGGTGGATAACGGGGAATATTCTTGTACTTAACCCTTTCCCAAACAAGCCCTGGTTTTCACGTGTCTGCAGTACAAGTCTTTTGAAAACACTGTGGGAAAAGGAGAAATTGCTCGTAACGAGCAATTTCTCCTTTTACCACAGTGTTTTCTACCCTTTTTGAGACCTTTCTGCCATTTTTATCAAATTTAAAGTTGTCATCTGCAAGCTCTTTCAATTTGGACCAGTCCAAAATTTGTCGTTTGGGAAAGGGTTAAACCTTTACCAAATGACAAAATTTTAGACTGATCCAAACTGAAAGCATTTGCAGACGACACATCTAATGTAGCTCAAATGATGATTTGTGTCTCTGACAGGGTGGAAAACATTTTGGGGAAAAGGAGAAATTGCTGGTTACCAGCATTTTCTCCTTTTTTCATAATGTTTTCAAAAGCCTTCTCATTTAGGGTTGCTTAAAGTTGGGATTGTGTGGGAAAGGATTAAACATGTAACATATATAACACATAATATTGTGCGACTGATAGAAGAAACTCCAGGAAAGCATAGATAGCTGCACTGGCCGCAGCGACATAAGTGAAATAATGTTGAAATGGTGTTCAAAAACATACAATCAGTCAACCAGAATTTTATCACCTAGTAAAGAGTTAACCCTTTCCCAAACGACAAATTTTGGACTGGTCCGAATTGAAAGAGCTTGCAGATGACAACTTTAAATTTGATAAAAATGGCAGAAAGTTCTCAAAAAGGGTAGAAAACACTGGGAAAAGGAGAAATTGCTCGTTACGAGCAATTTCTCCTTTTCCCACAGTGTTTTCAAAAGACTTGTGCTGCAGACACATGAAAAGTAGGGCTTGTTTGGGAAAGGGTTGAACTAGTATATCCACTACCTGTCTACTACAATCCAAATAACCAGTCCAAAGTGTCTTTATTCCAGTATAAACTCACTGGGTGTGGTACAGACAAAAATTCAGATAATTACAGTTTTTAACCAATACATGAAAATTATCTGCAAAGTTCCTACTATAGGATATTGTATTTGACACAGATTAGCACCTTCTGACCTGTAACACTAAACTTCCAATGAGCTATCCACCCAAACAGAATCATTGACTGCTTTTATGCACAATCCCGAGTTTTAATGCATTTAACAACACTGACAAGAAGTCTTCTGAAAACATTATAGGAAAAGCAGAAAATGCTGGTAACCAGCATTTTCTCCCTTTTCAGCAATATATTATACTCTATCAAAGACAAACTCCACAATTTTAGTCACATTTAATTTTGATGTCTACAAGTGCCCTCAAGTTGGACCACTCTAAAATTTTGTGGACTGGTATATATAAAGTTCAACAAAATCCACTACCTGTACAATACTATCCAAATAACCAGTCCGAAGTGTCTTTATTCCAGTATCACAGAGCCATAAACTCACTGGGTGTTGGTACAGGCAAGAATGCAGAGAATTACAGTTTTTATCAATAACTCCCCGAAAATTAGCTGCAAACAAAGTTCCTACTATAGGACATTGTATTTGACACAGATTAGCACCTTCTGACCTGGAACACTAAGCTTCCGATGAGCTATTCTTCAAAACAGAATCATTAACCCTTTACCACACAATCCCCAGTTTCAATGACCTTCAGGAAGACAGCTTTTGAAAACATTGTGAGAAAAGGCGAAACTGCTTGTAAGCAGCATTTTCTCTTTTCCCCACAATGGTTTCTATTCTATCAAAGACAAATTGGGCCATATCAGCCACCTGTATTTTTTTTCTGCATATGCCTTCAAGATGGAAGAGTCTAAAATTTTATTGTTTGGTAAAAAGTCTTTACCAAACGAAAAGAATTTAGACCAGACTAGTCAAAACCAAAAGCATTGGCAGACGACAAACGTTGTTCAAAAGGGCAAAGGTGTCTTTGAAAGGGTAGCAAACATTGTGTAAAAAAGGAGGCATTGCTGGTTACCAGCATTTTCTCCTTTTCCAACAATGTTTTCAAAAGGCTTCTCCCTCAGAGTTGTAAAAACTTGTGATTACACTTCACAGCGCCATAACTATCTGGGTGTTGGTGCAGACAAGAATGCAGAGAATAACCATTAAAGTAACTTTCACCGTCGGAGTTATTTGTCCTTGCAGCCAGTGAAGAGTAAGATAACACTGCATAAACACACAGTGTGATCTTTGATTTACACTGTCCGCTTTGCCGAAACACTAAAGGCACAAGCAAACATGAAAATGTAATCAACTGGGTCTTATTTCTAGACTGAAAATGTCCGTTGACTTTTTTGGTGCTCTAAGGGTTAACCGTTTACCACACAATCCCAAGTTTTAATGACCCTGAAAAAGAGAGCTTTTGAAAACACTGTAGGAAAAGAAGAAAATACTGGTAACCAGCATTTTCTCCTTTTCCCACAGTGTTTTCTACCCTTCCAAGACAAATTTCAATTTTTGAATCATTTGAAATTTTTCATCTTCAACAGCTTTGAATTTGGGCACATCTAAAATTCAGTTGTTTGGTAAAGGGTTAAAGACTCTTCAAATTGAAGTTCTGTATTAATCACATTGGTTCCTGTTCTGTCATCAGATCATAAACCTTTAACAAAATAATAGGGTACCAGCATTGATTTATACTAAGTTCAAACAATCTAACTTTTTACCAGACGATAAAAATCTTTAACTTGTCCAAATTGAAAGCATTTGCAGAAAACATTTTGGGAAACTTAGAAAATACAATTTTTTCAAAGGCCTTTTTCTCTATGGTTGCTTAAACACATTATTAATTGTTAAAGGGTTAAAAAATTATTTTCCCAGCTATATATATTGTATCCATGGCCGTGTTGGCCAATGTATCATGGAAATTTTAATGTATCAGTACCCGTATTGGTCATGTAACATGCACATCTTAACTCTTTGCCATAGAATTCTGAGTTTTAATGACCCTGAAAAAAGGTTTTTGAAAAAAATTTGGGAAAAAAAGAAAATACTGGTAACCACCATTTTCTCCTTTTCCCACTTTTTTCTATCCTATCAAAGACAGACATCATCATTTGAGCCACAGTTAATTTGTTGTCTGCAAATGCCTTCAATTTAGTCAAGTGCAAAATTTTGTAGTTTGGTAGAGAGTTAAGTCTCTGTCCAAAAAAAAGATTTAAATTTTGCAAGACAAATTTGACTGAAATTTCTCATAATATAGCAGTCCGATATTAATCGAAACAAGCCTGTGTCCTACTGAGAGTTCAATAGATCCAAAGTGGGTGTGGCAACCTATTTCTTAAGCCTTCGAGAGCACCGAATAACCCCAGCGGAAATTTTCAGTCTAGAAATCGGTCCCAAACAGTTGCAATTTCACTGTTGCGTTTGTCTGTATTGTTTCATTAAAGCCAACAGTGAAGATCTCTGCTGTCTGATCTTGATCTTCTCTGGCTGCAAGGGAAACTTACGGTTAATTGTAAAAGGCACTTTAATCCTTTACCACAGGATCCCGAGTTTAAGAAAAGGCTTTTGAAACCATTGTGGGAAAAGGAGAAAAGGCTGGTAACCAGCATTTTCTCCTTTTCCCACAATGTTTTCTACCCAATCAAAAGACAGAAATTATCATTGGAGCAAGGTTAATTTGTCGTCTGCAAATGCTTTCAATTTGGTCCAGTCCATAATTTTATCGTTTGGTAAAGAGTAACGGTTTTAATATTAGTCATAATTCAGACAGCAATAAAGTCTTGAAAATCTTTATAAATTTACCCATTTTCTCATTTATTTGGGTATTTTTGATAAAAAAAAAAAACCCTGATACTGTCACAGATACTGGGGAAAAAGCGCACAGTAAACATCTTTTTTACTATTTGTAACAATGGTTTATTCCACGAATTCAGTCCTTTCTTCTAAATTCCAGACATGATTTCTATCAAAATTTCATATTGAGTGATACAAATCACAAAACTTAACCCTTTAATCCCGACTTTTAACGATCTCAAGAAAGAAAACTTTTAAAAACATTTTGCGAAAAGGAGAAAATGCTGGTAACCAGCATTTTCTCCTTTTCCCACAATGTTTTCTACCACACCAAAGACAAATCCCATCATTTTAGCCATTTTCAATTTGTCGTCTGCAACTGTTTTAACTCTGTACCAAACGACAAAATTTGAGACCTGTCCAAATTTAAAGCATTTGCAGACGACAAAGTAATCGTTACTCAAAAATTTAAATTTGTTTTAGGAAGGTTAGAAAACCTTGTGGGAAAAGGAGAAAATGCTGGTTACCAGCATTTTCTCCTTTTCCTACGATGTTTTCAAAAGCCGTCTTTCTCAGGGTTATTAAAAGTCGAGATTGTGTAGTACAGAGTTAAGTTTAGACAAGTCCAAAATTGTGTTGTTTGGTAACGTGTTCAAGAGTCAAAAGGGAAAACTTTCTTTCTTGTGATACCATCTAGCCCTTTAGAGAAAAGCAAAACTTATCAGCAGTATCAACAAAATCAGATATTCTTCAATTTATCTAACTCTTTCCCACACCACAGAATTTTAGACTTGTCCAATTCAAAAGCATTTACAGACGAAAAATTACCATAAGCAAGGTTCAAGTGATTGGATTGGCATGTGAAAGGTTGGAAAATATTGTGGGAAAAGGAGAAAAATACTGGTTACCACCATTTTCACCTTTTCTAGAATGTTTTCAAAGGCTGTCTTCCTCCAGTTCATTAAAACTCTAGATTGTTTTGTACGGAGTTAACCTTAACCCTTTACCATACAATCCTGAGTTATAACGACCCTGAGAAAGAAACCTTTTGAAAATATTGTGGGAAAGGTAGAAATGCTGGTAACCAACATTTTCTCCTTTTCCCACAATGTTTCTGTCATTTCATGGAAACGTCCCATCACATTAGAACTGCACTGAAATTGTCGTCAGCAAATGCGTTCAATATGGATGACTTTGAATAATCGTCCTTTGGTAATGAGTTAACTGTTTACCACACAATCCCTACTTTTAACGACCCTGAGAAAGAAGCCTTTTGAAAACATTGTGGTAACCAGCATTTTCTCCTTTTCCCACAATATTTTCTACCCTTTCCAACACAAATTTCAATTTTTCAGTCAGGTTTATCGTCTGCAAATGCTTTCAATTGTACTAGTCTAATATTTTGTTATTTGGTAAAGAATTAAACTGGTAAAATCCAGAGGTAAAATTGCAGCAGACACATTTAACTCTTTACCAAATGACAAAATTTTAGACCAGTCCAAATTCAAAACATTTGCAGATGACAAAATAAATGTAACTGAAAAAGTGAAATTTGTTTTGGTATGGGTAGGAAACATTGTGGGAAAAGAAGAAAATGCTGGTTACTAGCATTTTCTCCTTTTCCCACAATGTTTTCAAAAGGTTTCCTTATCAGGGTCATTAAAAGTCGGGACTATGTGGTAAAGGTTTAAAAAATATTTAACTCTTTAACATATGACAAAATTTTAGACAGGACCAAATTCAAAGCATATGCAGACAACAAATGAAATGTTGCTAAAACGATGGTTTCTGCCTTTTGATAGGGTAGAAAACATTATGGGAAAAGGAGAAAATTTGTGTGGTAAAGGGTTAAAATAAATAATTCGTCAAAATAAATTAAGTTTACAAATTAACACATGGTGGCAAATGAAGGATTTGCATGTCATGTCTGAATTATATTAAAGTTTGTCAGCAGCAAGATATTAAAGATCTAAAAGGGCAGGCAGACTAGCTCGTGTGGTTGCCTTGGAAATTGAGTGAATGTTGTTTTACACTGCTTTCAACATTATTTCAGTTGCATCACAGTTACAGCCCACATATTCATGTGTATCCTGGTTTTTGCCAGTACAAGGCATGGGCTGTGAAGTGTTTTGCCCAAGGACACTCCCACAAAAAATCCTGTGCTTCTAGTGTAGCTCAAACTCCGGGCCTGCAGGTTATGAGTCCTACACTTTACCACTCAGCCACGCAGCACCCCTGCGTGGCCTTGGTAAAAATGAAACTTGGTTGATCCATACAAGGTTGAAGAAAAATGGTCCAATCTGGTTATCAACTCTTTACCATATGACAAAATTTTGGACTTGTCCAAATCTAAAGAATTTGCAGACAACAAATTAAAGGGTAGTTCAAAAAGTGGAAATTGTCTTTTGAAGGGTAGAAAACATTGTGGGAAGAGGAGAAAATTCTGATTACAAGCATTTTCTCCTTTACCCATAATGTTTTCAAAAGATTTCACTGGGCTTTTAAAACACAGGATTGTGTGGTCAAGGGTTAAATCAGATCAGGTTTGATCTAGTGATTTTACCCACCCTTCATAGCTATTTACTTGTTACAAATAAAAATACCAACATGAGGGCAATGATGGCCCTGCACTGCTCTACGGGCTCATAAGTACAAACCATACATACCAAACATTACAATTCTAGGCTAAATAGTTTTGAACAAGAACACTTATAAAGTTTTCTCTACAAAAGCCTGTGTGAAAGTTGTGACCCAACGCTAGGCCATTTCTGACCACAGAGCCACATACCAAATAATACAAGTCTAGGCCCTATGTTTATAAACAAGAAGATTTTCAAAGTTTTCTAGATATAATAAAGCCCCTGTAAAACATCTGAAGGGGGGTAATTTAAATCCCAGGGCTAAATTTTTGACAAATTCAGAAGTGAACCACAAGATGAAGCTATGTGCCAATTTTGGTAGCCCTAGAATTTATGGTTAGGAGCAAAAGAACTTTAAGAATTTTAACTCTGTAAGTTATACTTATGACCCATGCGGCATGAAGTGGGGCAAACTTTGACAACAGGGCTTTAACTTGAAAATTTTTGGAAGAGGCCTCCTGGATGATAGCATTCACAAAATATTACAGTTATAGCTCACAGTCAAGAACAGGATCTTTAAACTTTTCCCCATATAGGCCTATGTAAAATGTGTGACTTGTGGGACAGGGCCATATTTGGACCCCATGGCTAAATTTTGCAGAAAGTTGGAAAAGGCACACTAGATAAAGCTACATGCAAAATTTGGTAACCCTAGGCTTTATGGCTTGGGATGACAAGATTTTCACAATATAAGCTGATATAAAACTGTTAACCCCCGTGGTGGAGTCAATTTTGACCTAAGGAATATAATTTGAAGAATCTTAGTTGAGGTCCCTTAGGTGAAGCCACATGCTAAATTTGGTAGCCTTGGGCCTAATGGTGTAGAACCAGAAAATTTTTAAAGTTTTCACTATATAAGCCCATGTAAAACTTGTGAGGCCCCTGGGGCAGGGCCAATTTTGACCCCAGGGAGATAATTTAAAGAATCTTAGTAGAGGCCCATTAGATGAAGCTACATGCAAACTATTGTAGCCCTAGGCCTTATGATTTAGAACCAGAAGATTTTTAAAGTTTTCACTGTAAGCTCATGTAAAACTTGTAACCCCCATGTGGGGTCAATTTTGACCCCAAGGCTATGATTTAAAGAAACTTGCTAGAGGTCCATTCGACAAAATTACATGCAAAATTTGGAATCCCTCGGCCTTATGGTTTTGGACAGGAAGATTTTCAAAGACTTTCAATATTTTTCAGTTTTGTTGCCATGTCAAACAGAATTTTCACAGGAACCAGATTCTTTCAAGAAAATCTGAAGAGGACCATGGCAGCACAATTTTTGTGAAGTATGGTCAAAATTGGATTGGTAGTTTCAAAGAAGAAGATGTTTGAAATATAAGTTAACACACGGACAGACACACGGACAAACAATGGACACAGGGCCATGACATAAGCCCGCTGGCCTTCAGTGAAGCTAAAAAAGAACTGTTTGTTGATTTTTAATTGGAAAAAGCAAATAGAGAAATTATTAATATATTAATTGAATGATTTTGGCATTTGAAAACTTTCTTGAGTCTTCTTGGTTGGACAAACTGAACTCTTACAACAGTTGTTAACCCTTTCCCAAACGACAAATTTTGGACTGGTCCAAATTCAAAGAGTTTGCAGACGACAATTTTAAATCTGATGAAAATGGCAGAAAGTTCTCAAAAAGGGTAAAAAACACTGTGGGAAAAGGAGAAATTGCTCGTTACGAGCAATTTCTCCTTTTCCCACAGTGTTTTCAAAAGACTTGTACTGCAGACATGTGAAAACCAGGGCTTGTTTGGGAACGGGTTAACCTTCAAGCCTTGATAAACACTGCAATTTTTAAGGTTGGTTTGGTCAGAACATATTTCACATGAACAGACAAAACAGACCTTTGATCAGAATGAGCATTTTGATCTTGATTTACATACACCCTCAGAAAATATGCCATAACTTGTGCTTTCTGCTTGAAGATATTAGTACAAAATTGACATCAGGAAAACTCATCAACAAATAAATGATAAAAATGGGTTATCTCCCTTAGAGACAGTTTTACTATGTAGAGGATTAAATACATGACATACTTACCTGCCCAATTAATTTTCACATGAAATTCTTTATGATCTACAAAGATGTGATAATTTCCCATGAAACCTTCATCTATCTTTTTTTTCTTGTCTGGGTTTTTCATTATTTCCTATTGCTGTCTCTTTCAAAGCCAGTAATGCAGTAATTCCAAGTTATACCCAAGTTTTCAAAGAGATTGTAGATTTTCTCCAACCAATTGGGATTATCCCTATCCCAAACAAAAATTTCACACCCTTCCTAAATGAAAGCATCTGCAGACGACAAATTTGCCAGTGGTACTACTGAACTAAGTTTTATGACAGGGTAGAAAACATTGTGGGGAAAAAGAGAAAATGCTGGTTACTAGCATTTTCACCTTTTCCTACAAAGTTTTCAAATGGTCTCTTCCCTCAGGGTCATGAAAACATGAGATTTTTAGGTGAAGGATGAACTCTTACCAAACAAAAGAATTTTAGGCTTGTCCAAAATGAAAGCATTTTGAAGATGACAAATACAATGTGAATAAAATGATACTGGTAAGACTTATCTTCAGAGTAGAAATCATTGTTGGAGAAGGGGAAAATGCTGGTTACCAGCATTTTCTCCTTTTCCAATAATGTTTCTAATAGATTTCTTCTCAATGTTCGATAGAATACCAGATTAAATGGTAAAGGCTTAATAAGTGATGAAGTCTGTTAAATCTATTCTGAGAATGTTTTCAAGGAATCTTCAGCTGTAGATTAATTTGAAACAATTCATCAGGTATTCAAGTGGAAAGCTTAACCCTTTACCACACAACCCTGAGTTTTAACGACCCTGAGAAAGAGGCCTTTTGAAAACATTGTGGGAATGCTGGTAACCAGCATTTTCTCCTTTTCCCACAATGTTTTCTACCTTCTTAAAGAGCTTGAGCTATTTACACTGATATCAAACTTGTCGTCTGCAGATGTTTTGAATTTGAAAGATTCTAAATCTTGCTTGTGTGGGAACGGGTTAACTTAACTCCTTACCAAACCACAAATATTGAGACTGGTCCAAATTGAAAGCATTTGCAGACAGCAAATTAAAGGTGGCCCAAGCGACAAAATTTGTCCTTGATAGGGTAGAAACAATTTTTGGAAAAGAAGGAAATGCTGGTAACCAACATTTTCTCCTATTTCTCAATGTTTTTGAAAGTCTTTTCCACAAGGTTGGTAATTGTATACTAAAAAGGCTGCATGAAATGTTATTTGGCAAAGCAAGGAAAACTTGTGACATTTACAAGTCATAAAATTCTTAATTCTGCCAAGGAATTTTGGCTATGTAACCTGTATACATTAAGAGATCAATTCTGGTCATTTCACCACAGATAACAACATTCAAGTCACATTCCAAGTAATTCCTCTCTGCAACCTAACCCGTCAGTGTGCCAAATAAAAACCCAACGGACATTTTAATTCCAGAAATAAAACCCTGACAAGAGCAATTTTAAGGTTACTTTAGGCCAGAATGTCACAGCAAAGCAGACAGTGTAGATCAAAGATTTAACTTCATATTTTGTGAAGTCTGATTTTGATCTACACTGGCCGCAAAGGCAACTATAGTTGGGAAAGGTGAGAAGGGTTGATAAATGGATTCTTTCAAACAGAAGTCATCAATTTCTCATTTTAATCTGGAGGAATGTGTCCTGAAAATTGTAATGAAGTTTAATGACATAAGTTCTAAATAAGCTCCCTGCTAATTCTTCCCTTACTGCATTACAAGACATGTTACTTTCAGCAATATAACAATCAGTATACACTACACAATATTGAAATTAATATACTGTAACTTTCCTGTTGCTTGCACTTGCTTTGAGCTGCGCGAGAAAATTTGGTAACACACAGGACAAAGGTCAAGCAACATGTTCAATTTTTTTTTTATGCAACAAGAAACATAATATCTGCAGAACTTCAGATTTAGGGAGTGATTTTGATTTCAAAACTGAAAACATTTATTATTCTTCACTAAACCCTATGTTATGGGTACTCATTAGAATCGTCTCATCGAGACGAATCTAATGAGTACCCACAACATAGGGTTTGAAAGAGGAATAATGGATTTAGAATACCATCACTCCCTCTTATCTGGAGCTCTGATCTGCATATTAAAATGTACAAGTACCAGGAAAGTCACTAAAGCACAATAATTCTGTACATCATATTACACCTCCTGATTTTCAAAAACCAAATGTTACAAATATTGACAATTTTATCTGAAAACAATAAAAAGTCATACAAAAACAAGTTTAGTAGATTCTAGATAATATCAAACTTCATTTCTATGAATTGCTGATGAATATTGGAGTCTAACTTTTTTTTTGCTTATGAATATTGGAGTCTAACTTTTTTTACAAATTAAATTGCAGAAAATATTAACCCTTTACCACACAGTCCCGAGTTTTAACGACCCTGAGAAAGAGGCCTTCTGAAAACATTGTGGGAAAAGGAGAAAATGCTGGTAACCAGCATTTTCTCCTTTTCTCACAATGTTTTCTGTCTCTTTACAGACAAATCTTACTACATGAGCCATATCTAATTTGAAGTCTGCAAATGCTTTCAATCTGGACAAGTGTAAAATTTTTTCTTTTAGTTAAAGGGTTAAAGCATAACTTTTTGACCAATCAAATCCTTAACCATTCTGAACAAATTCTATACCCAGGTTATGTAATTGTACCATACTTGGGACTGTAATTGACTGTGAATAGATACTTTTTTTTCCTGTCATGTCTGATTTTACAAGTATCTTTTTTTTCTGTCAATGTTTTAACCCTTTACCATACAATCCCAGGTTTCAAAGACCCTGAGAAAAAGGCCTTTAGAAAACCCACAATGTTTTCTATCCTTCCCAAAGCAAATTTCAGTTTTTGGGTCACATTTATTTTGACGTCTGAAAATGTTTTCAATTAGGACTAGTCTAAAATTTTGTCATTTGGTAAAGAGTTAAAAGCCTTCTTCCTCAATTTTTAAAAAAGCAATAGGGTTGTTTGGCAAAGGGTTATACTGCCCAACAGATACCCAAGAAAATACTAAGATAACATTATGGAAAAAACAGGAATTGCTTGTAAGAGGCAAGACTTCCTTAACTCTTTACCAAACGACAAAAATGAAGACTTGTCCAAATTGAAAGCATTTGCAGACAACAATTTCAGTGCAACTCAGATGATGAAATTTGTATTTGATAGGGTAGAAATCATCGTGAGAAAAGGAGAAAATGCTGGTTACCAGCATTTCCTCCTTTTTCCACAATGTTTTCAAAAGGCTTCTTCCTCAGGGTCATTAAAACTTGGATTTTGTGTGGTAAAGGTATAACAAAAAACCTATCAGTTACAGTAGCATAAAATTTGCAGTCATGACCCTTTTACACAAAATTCCGACTTATAACAACCCTGAGAAAGGGGCCTTTTGAAAACATTATGGGAAAAGGAGATATCTGGTAACCAGCATTTCTCCTTTTTCCACAATGTTTTCTACCCTTTCAAAGACAGAAATCATCATTTGACCTACATCCAGTTTATCATCTGCAAATAGTTTCAATTTGGACCAGTCTAAAATTTTCATTTGGTAAAGAGATAAGGAAATAGGCTATGGCAAATGTACTTTGGAATAATTCATTTTCTTACAGGATAATGCATCGATACATTACATTTTGCATTAATTCAATACAGTATCAATCTTATTAGCTCTTTAATCCTTTACCACACGGTACCGTCATTTAACGACCCTGGGAAAGACGCCTTTTGAAAACATTGTGGGAAAAGGAGAAAATGCTGGTAACCAGCATTTTCTCCTTTTCCCACAATGTTTTCTACCATATCAAAGAAAAATTGCATCATTTGAGCCACATTGAAATTGTCATCTGCAAATGCTTTCAATTTGGACAAGGCTAAATTTTGTTGTCTGGTAAAGGATTAAAACAATAAAATGTTAGACTTGTCCATACTGAAAGCAATTGCAGATGACAAATTAACCCTTTACCAGATGACAAAATTTAGCCGTTTCCAAACTGAAAGCCTTTGCAGACAACAATCTCAATGTGGCTGAAATGGTGCAATTTTCTCTTGATAGGGTAGAAAACATTGTGGGAAAAGGAGAAAATGCTGGTTACCAGCATTTTCTCCTTTTCCCACAATGCTTTCAAAAGGCTTCTTTCCTAGGGGCGTTAAAAGGCGGCATTGTACAGTAAAGGGTTAAAGGTGGCTCAAATGATAAGATTTGTATTTGAATGGATAGAAAACATTCTTGAAGGGGAGAAAATACTGCTGGTTGCCAGTGTTTTCTCCTTTTCCTACAATGTTTAAAAAAAAACATTTTCCTAAGAGTTGTTTAAATACAGGATTGTGTGGTGAGGAGTTTAAGCTTCATGGCAGTGTAGATCAGGATTAGACTAAGTAGAATCAAATATGCAGTCAGATCACTGATGTATACAACCAAGGATCAATTCTTTACCAGATAACAAAATTTTGCTTATCCAAATTGAAACCAATTGCTGACAATAAATATGGCTAACAGAATAGCATTTTTCAATGAAGGTCAGAAAACATTGTGGGAAAAAAGAGGAAATGCTGGTTAGGGTCCACAATGTTTTCAATGCCAAGTTTCTCAGGGTTGTTAAAACTTGGGATTCTTTGGTTAAAGTTTAATAGCCAGTAATGAAGTGTTGAAGTAAAAATTACACCAGGGATCTTACATACACATAATATAGTAATATGTATATAAGATCCCTGATTACACACACAACAAACTTAAAAAGAATCTGCAAATGACAAATTAAAATTTAACTGAAATGTTGAGATTTGTCCTGGAAACAGAGAAAATCCTGGTCACAGGCATGTTCTACTTTTTCCACAACAATTTTTAAAAAGTTTACTTCTTCAGTGTGATTAAAAATAAGGAATTGCATAGTAAATGGTTAAGGGTTTTATAAATCTTAAGCTACTGTTTTTATGAAGAAATACATTTTTTTACCTGGAGGGGGTAAAAAAGTGTTAACAAATTCCTGTCATGGATTGACTTTAGAAAAAAAATCAAAGGGAAAAGAGTTAACAAATTCTTGTCATGGATTGGGTTCAATCAAGGGGAAGTCCATAAAAGCCTTGTCATTCACTTGGTCCATATAATATGTACATTCATCAATATCCACTTGTCCAAGGACATCAGTTTAATTGAAAACCATCGACCAGGATTTCACGTCCCCTCAAATAAATTCCCTCAGAGATTATCAGTCTCTAGTTGCTTGGAATAAAAACCTGATGTCAGCAGTTTTATTCATCCATTTCTGACTGACTACTTAATTTACCATGAATCTTACCCAAGTCAGTGCTCAATATTTGTACTTATTTGAATTTTATTTATTAATGCCATCAAAAGGAGATAATGCTGGTTACCAGCATTTGTTACCAGCATTTTCTCCTTTTCTCAAAATGTTTTCAAAAGCCTTCTTCTTCAGGGTCGTTAAAAGTAAGTTGCTGAAAACCTGATACCAGTTTTTTTCTTCATCCATTTCTGATTGACTATTATGTATTTACCATGAAGTTTACCCAAGTCATTTCACAATACATGTACTTATTCGAATTTTATTTACTGATGCCATCAGTTATGATTTCTGTTTTATTTACTGTTGCCATTAGTTACCCAATGGGCTATGCCCCCAGACATTAACTATGTTAAAGGATTTTTCACAATCTAGAGCATTTTGCAGACGACAAATCAAATGTGGCTCAAATGGTGGAAATTGCCTTTGAAAGGCTGGAAAACATTGTGGGAAAAGGAGATAATGGTGGTTACCAGCATTTGTTACATGCATTTTCTCCTTTACCCAATATGGTTTCAAAAGCCTTCTTCCTCAGGGTCGTTAAAAGTCAGGATTACCTGGTAAAGGGTTGACTTCTTACTCAAGACTTCTGATAATTTCTTTTAGTTGGCCAGGCGTGGGTATTGCACGTACACCTTCAAGTTTGCAGAGATTTGTTGTTTACAAGTCTCACACTTGCGCTCTTCGATAACCATTTCATATTACTTTTAAATTCTTTATCCACACAATACCAAGTTTTAATGACCCTGAGGAAGAAGCCTTTTGAAAACAATGTGGGAAATGGAGAAAATGCTGGTAACCAGCATTTCCTCCTTTTCCTACAATGTTTCCTATCCTATCAAAGCCAAGTTCTATTATTTGAGTCACAGTTAACCCTTTACCGCACAATGCCGCCTTTTATACAACCCTGGGAAAGAGGCCTTTTGAAAACATAGTGGGAATAGGAGAAAATGCTGGTAACCAGCATTTTCTCCTTTTTCCACAATGTTTTCTGCCCTATCAAAGGAAAATTGCACCATTTGAGCCACAATGAAATTGTCGTCTGCACATGCTTTCAATTTGGAGAAGGCTAAAATTTTGTCGTCTAGTAAAGGGTTAAATTGTTGTATGCAAATGCTTTCAGTATGGTCAAGTCTGCATTTTTGTCGTTTGGTAAAGAGTTAAATTCTACCAGTAAATCCAAAAGCTTATCATCCAATTGGCTCAGATGTTCGGTCTGCAAAAGCTTTCAGTATCAAAGAGTCTGAAATATTTATCAAATGGCACAGAGTTAACCAATTACCACTTAAGTCCAAAATTTTAACCAACCTGAGAAAGAAATTTTTGAAAACATTGTTAGAAAGGGAGGAAATGCTTGTAACCAGCATTTCCTCCTTTTCTGACAATGTTTTCAGTCAAAAATGTTTTCATTCAGTATAGAGTTATCCTTTTACCACATAATCCCGACTTTTAACAACCCTTAGAAGGATAGCATTTGAAAACATTGTGGGAAACGGAGAAAATGCTGGAAACCAGCATTTTCTCCTTTTCCCACAACGCTTTCTACCCTTTCCAAAACAAATTCAATTTTTGAATACCATTTATTTTGTCCTCTGCAACTGCTTTCAAATTGGACAAGTCTTAAATTTTGTTGTTTGGTAAAGAGTTAAACAGATAACTACAATCATGTGACTTACCAACCTGTTTTTTTTTTGTCGAGCTACAGAAAGCGAAACCTAATCAAACCTTCCATTATACCCACACAGCAGATTTACCTACATCCACAATCGAAAGCACTCAAAAACTCCCCAAGAGAATCCTAGGAAAGAATGTCATTATAGTTTTTCTAGCAGAAGAATTTCTTACCTGCCAACAGAAGCAGACCCAATAATATCCAGAGCTTATTAACTCTTTACCAAATGACAAAATTTTAGATTTGTCCAAATTGAAAGTATTTGCAGACGACAACATAAATGTGGATAAAATAATCGGATTTGTCACTAAAAGGATAGAAAAGATAGTGGGATAAGGAGAAAATGCTGATAACCAGCATTTTCTCCTTTTCCTTCTATGTTTTCAAAAGGTTTATTCCCATGGGATTGTATGTTAAAGGGTTAGAGAACTATAATTAGCTCTAGCAAAGCTCCTGGCACTATCAGAGGTCACTCAATAATCTATTCTTTAGCCCCTCCCACATCTATTCTTTTCACTTTTCTTTACTACAGTACAAAGTTTCAGACTGTACAAAATTGAAAGCATTTTCCGATCTTATTCTGGCAAAAGCCAATGTATAAACTCTAAGCTCTATTTCAAAAGCATTTGCAGACGACAAATTAAATGACAAACTCATGGATTTGTCAAAATTCAAAGCATTTAATTTTGCAGACAACAAATTACATGTGGCTCAAACGGTGAAAATTGTATTCAAAGGATAGAAAACAGCATTTTCTCCTTTTCCAACAATGTTTTCAAAAGCCTTCATCTTCAGGGTCATTGAAACACAGGGTTGCTCGGTTATAATGGTTGAAACGCACTGGACAACTTGTAACCCCCCTAACAACAATAAACTTTTATACGCATTCATTTCGAAAGCATTTGCAGATAACAATCTGGGTGTGGCAAAAATGATGGGAGTGGGTTTTTTAAACAGTAGAAAACATTGTTAGAAAAAGAAAAATTCTGGGATCAAAAATTGTCTCATTTTCCAACAATGTTTTCAACAGCCTTTTGTCCTTGTGGTAGAAAATCCAAAAGACCGTTTGGTAAAGGGTTATATTGTGGTGGCCAGAGCTATCCATGCTCTCCTCGATATCAAGCCCAGATCTCTAGAGCTACCAGGCACAGCATCTAAAATAACAACTATTAGCACTGCATTGTCCAGGTAAAAATTTCTGTGTATAATCTATGAATTGGTAGGAAACATTGTGGGAAAAGGAGAACATGCTTAGTAACAAGCACTTTCGCATTTCCCAATAATGTTTTCAACAGCCTTTTTTCCTCCAAGTCGTAAAATTAATTGAATGAATCATGTTTACTGCAGCTGCTTTCAACATTATTTCCGTCATATCACAGCAACAGCTCACATATTCATGTATGTCCTGGGTTTCACCAGTACTAGGCTAGGGCTTTGAAGTGTGTTGCCCAAGGACACTCCAACTTAAAACTCAATCTGTCAAATGGGCCTCCAAGTTACAAGTCCTACACTTTACCACTAAGCCATAAAGGACCCCCATCAGTTATAAAAACAAGGAATTGCTTGGTAACTGGTTTTACCGCGATGGCCAGTGCATCTGTTCATGCCTTCTTGGAAATCAAACCTAGACCCCTTAAGCCCATAACACTCAGTGTCTACAGTAACAACTTAACTTTTTACCAAATGAAAACATTTCAGACTAGACCAAACTGAAAACATTTGCAGACGACAAATTAACAGTGGCTCAAATGATGATTTCTGTCTTTGGTAGGCTAGTAAACATTAAGGGAAAAGGAGAAAATGATGGTTACCAGCATTTTCTCCTTTTATCACAATGTTTTCAAAAGCCTCCCTATACCAGATGTGTGGTAGATTTGGTTAAGTACCGGTAGTGCTCAGGGTCGTCAAGGTAAAGCATTTCTGTGATAGTATTCCAAATATTTAAACAACTGTACCTGTCAAAAGGAAAATAATTTAGAAAATGCTTTTAAGTCATCAGGTTTCCCATGTTTTACTTTTTTTTGACAGCCATACCCTCAGCAGTGAGAGATAATATGAGATAATACATTTTCAGATAATGAAATGAAAAAAAATTAAAAGAATGTCTACTGCATATATGGGGTAGTTCTGCAGCAGGATGAGCTTTGCCCTGCATCTTGCACTATCCCTCCTATGACATAACTTTCAGTCTCCTAGATGCCGTCCATATCAGCAGTCAGTGGCAACAAATTTAAATATACAAAAATCAATCAATCAAAATCTTTCAGTAAAATTTGTTTTTTCAGGTTTTGGAGGTCAGAACATATATATGAGCATGTATGTGTATACAGCTTATTTTCTAAATGCTAAATTTTAAAAGTTTGCATAGCTGCTGATTTTAAAATGCAGATCCATCTTAATCCTTACCACACAATCCCAAATTTTGACAACCTAGTCAAAAAAGACTTTGGAAAACATTGTGGGAAAAGCAGAAAATGCTGGTAACCAGCATTAATTTTTCTCGTTTTTCCACAATGCTTTCTACCTTTCCCAAAGGCAAATTTCAGTTCTTGAGCCAAGTCCAATGTGTCATCTGCAAATGCTTTCAATTAGTCTAAAATTTGATTGTTTGGGAAAGGCTTAACCCTTTCCCAACGACAAATTTTGGACTGGTCCAAATTGAAAGAGTTTGCAGACGACAATTTTAAATTTGATGAAAATGGTAGAAAGGTCTCAAAAAAGGTAGAAAACACTGTGGGAAAAGGAGAAATTGCTCGTTACAAGCAATTTCTCCTTTTCCCACAGTGTTTTCAAAAGACTTGTACTGCAGACACATGAAAACCAGGGCTTGTTTGGGAAAGGGTTAAGAAATAAGTGAAAGCGGTTGACAGGTAGGCATTATGGGTAATTTCCCATGGTGAAACTGAAGGTACATGAACTCTTCATTCCTGGAAATAGAAATGATTAACAGATTTTAGAGATGCTAAACGTTCTTGAACTCATTCTTCTAATTCTCATTTACTGAATACATTGTACAACTGTGGGAAATTGCTGACTTTTATTTTGCAAGTAAAAGCTGACAAGTAGTTACCCCTTATATAGTGCAGAATAAAACCAACACAAGTTTTATCCTAGAAATACAACCAAAATAACTGAATAAAAGAGATCAACCTTCAAGTATTCTTTTTTTAAACAAATATTTTAATCCTGACTAGTTTCAGTAATTTTAAACTTTTATCAAGGGACATACATCAATGTCACATGATCGTGTCAATGGCATTAATGCAAAAAATGGCAGTGACTTTGGCGTATAAAAACAATGTATCATGATTGCAATTTAATGATTGCTCTTGTCTACAGTGTTTCAACAAAGTAGACAGTGTAGATGAAAGATCAAGCTGCATGTTTTGTGCAGCCTGATCTTGATCTACACAGGCTGCAAAGGCAACTATAGTTGTGAACACTGCTCTAAGGGTTAAATCTTGTTATTGTAATATACAAGAGGGCCATTGGCCCTAAAGCAATCACCTGAGTAAAGTTGTCTAGGATTGATAAAGTTGCAGACATCCTGGTTGTAATGATGTAAACACACGATTGTTCGTGACCTAACTTTTTTTCTGACTCATTCAAGATATTATCAAAACGAACATTCTGATCAAAATTCATGAGTCTCAGACAGGAAATATAGTCTCTAGAGCAAATACAAGGTTTTTCTACAATTTATACCAGTGACCTACTTTTTAACCCCAAGTGACCCAATTTCAATCTGATCCAAGATACGGTATTATCAAGAGAAAGCTTCTGACAAAATTTCCTGAGCATTCAGATGAAAATGTGATCTCTAGAGTGCACACAAGGTAACTGTTGACGCCCGCACGCCACACAATGGATGTAGCACAATCACAAAAGCTCACCTGGTGAGCTAAAAATGTTTGAAAAATAATTCTTTGCTTGTTTACACTAAAAATTTTTACCTAACAATAACTACTTCAACTCACACAATACCAAATGTAACCACCCAGTTTTTTAATGCTTGCTGTGAACAATATCTTTTGATGTTTTTATGTGTGTACAACAAAATCTAATTGATACATAGTGAAAAAAAATTAAACAGGCCCTTTTAACCCTTTACAACACAGTTCCAACTTTTAACAACCCTGAAGAAAGAAGGCTTTTGAAAACATTATGGGAAAGGGAGAAAATGCTGGTATCCAGGGTTTAGGGCGAGCATTTTCTCCTTTTCCCACAATGTTTCTACCCTTTCAGACACAAATTCCATCATTTGAACCACATTTTATATGTCGTCTGCAAATGCTTTCAATTTGGGCCAGCCAAAATTTTGTCATTTGGTAAAGAGTTAAGAAAGATATTTTTCCCTCTGATTCATTGGTTGAATGCACTTTTCCTAGAACCCTTTTCTGGATTTTCTGGTAACAGTAATTCACACAATATTCTTCCTAAGTCACCGGCTGCTTTCCTACATAACAATGATCAGTGCGAGAGGAATGAATCCTACAACGATGACCATCATCGGAAAGAATTTGGCCTGGCTGGGGGTGAGAACCAGTGACCCCCTGTTTCTAAGTCCTGTGGCAACTGACTGCACTGTCCAGGCTCAGCCTAAACAATCTGATGTTTTAGCAACCTTGAAAAAATATTCTTTTGAAAACATTGTGGGAAAACGAGAAAACACTGTTGCAGAAAGACATACTGCTTATTCACGAATTAATTTCTATGGGGAAAGATAAGTGCTCCCCCCCGCCTCCCCAGTTCTTAATCCTTTACCACACAATCCAGAGTTTTAACAACCATGTAGTAGACAGCTACTGAAAACAATGAGTGAAAAAGGGAAAATGCTGGTTACCAGTATTTTCTGCTTTTTCCACAATGCTTTTCCCTTTCAGTGATAAATGCCCATCATTTGAGCCATATATTCAAATTATTGACTTTAAATGCTTTGAATAATTATGGACAAGTCTTAATTTTGTTAAGTGGGTTAAGATTCCTTCAGTCTTTTTTAGCCACTTATACAATACCATATAACATTTTTCCAAACAAGTCCTTGTTTTAACGACCAGGAGGTGTTTGAAAATATTTTGGGAAAAGTAGGAACTGTCGTAACCAGCATTTGCTCCTTTTCCAGCAAGGTTTTCTATCCGTTTATAGAAAACATCCATCATGTGGGCCACATTTATTTTTTCATCGGCAAGTACTTCCAGTTTGGACAAGTCTCAAATCTAGTAATGGGGTAGAGTTAAACAATTTTCTAGGGGATTGTGTATGGCCAAATCTTTCCCAAATCTACTGAAATCTCTCCAAAATCTGTCCCAAATCTTACCCATCTAGGTATTTAAAAAATCTACTAGGAAGGGAATTTGTTGAGAAAATCTGCCTGATTTAGACATAATTAAAGGTCAGCCGGTGTGGACTGTACAGACTGGCCTGGGTCTACAGATAGTCTTTACATCTTTTAATCAGATAGTGGTTAGGAATTTATTTAATTTAGTCCATTTTGTAATGGTATTGGTTACATAAAGGGAGATCTGGGGAAGATTTGGGAATTTCGTGCCACTCCTGTGGGCAACACAAAATTCCCAAATCTTCCCAAATCTCTTTGGGGAAGATTTGGATACGATTGGGAGAGATCTGGGAAAGATTTGGGTAGATTTCGGAGAGATTTGGGTAGATTAGGGAATTTTGGCCACCCTGCGTTGCTCAGAGATAAAGAAATCCCATTAAAAGCAAGGGTCGCCTTTTTGTTTCCTGCAGCACTTTTTCCCATTTGATAAATAACTTGCCAAGCCCTGGTAGCCCAGTCGGAACAGGGGTTGCTGGCTCAGCCAATCTCTTTCCAAGGATTGATGGTTGTCATTGCAACAGGATTCATTCCTCTCTCACCGCTGACCATTGTTTCGATGATGGTTATGTGGGAAAGCAGCCAGTGGCTTGGAAAGAATACTGTGCGGAGTACTGGTAAAAGAAACTCCACGAAAGCACGGATAGGTGCACTGGCCGCCGCGATATAACTGAAATAATGTTGAAAACGACGTTAGAGAATATACAATCAATCAATGAAAAATAACTTCATAAGATTGTTATCCTAACAGTGTTGTCTTGTAAATTATGATATCTATTCTGTAAGCAAATCCCTGCAGTTTAGATATTTAGATTTTAGAGGTTCCATTACAAAAAAAAACCCAGTATCTTTAAGTAGTATGCTATTTCAATAAAAAAATCCAAATATCTAGATCTATCCAAAACTTACCTACAACATATAATACAGATTTAATTACATGTACAAGAACAAGGAATGGCTGTCGGATCATTTTGTCTAGGTGAATCGAGACTCTGCACCGGTGGTCGGATCGTCCAAATTACACCTAGTAAGAAGAAGGTGGGGGTGATAAAGCAGTAAGACGAGATGATTACTCCGCCTTCTGATGACGTAATAGTAGACTGGTAGTTCTCTCTAACTTAATCTGCGCCTGTCAGATATGTACATATAATAGCAAGCACGTGTTTACATATATGTTACGTCACAGTTTGGAAGTTTAATGTTGAATAATAATATAAACCTGTTCAGAAATATCTCCGAATGAGATTATCAAACCAACACTGAAAAGTGGTACTCCAGTCCAGTGGATGGATTTATACAACAACAAAAAAGAGAGCAGGATGTTCGAAGTCGCTTCATTTACGTTTAAAATTCGCTTATCTTGTGATCTACTGACAATTGGCTTTGCTTACTTTTTATTTTGTATTTTGAAATAATGCGTGAATACAGAACTATCTAGACTATTTTATTTTTAGATACATAAGGTTATCAAAAGGCAAGGCTTAATTATCTTCTCTCACTGCTTGACCACACCTACCTATTTTCACTAGGTATAGTTTAGTCTAGTCAAGACTTCACGGTGGTCGGAAAAAAGGTAGGTGTAAAGCATTTTTCCGGTTTTTTGTTGTCGAAAAAGAGAACAATTCGATGAGAACACTCATTGCAATCCTATCAATGGATTTAAGGCGAAGTAACATTTAAAACGAAGACTATTAGGGGAGGATATTGGTCTGACATAGTAATCGGACGTGCTTATTTATGGATATGTTTTTTGTAAAAATTACGCGTTGTCTGCGCATGTTATATTATTCGAAGATTGATTGTATTTGAAAAATGCCACCTAGCGGAAGATAATGAAAATTACGGGACATTTGCAACTTGCTTCCTTGTTTTAACCAGAGATCCTATATGTGAATGCAGTTTCAAATCTTCTAAATTTGATACCAATGAAGGATATATTTTAGATGAGTAGGTTTTTTTTCCTGGAATAAAGGGAATATGGATTCAAAAGAGAGACACAATTATTACAAACTTGCAGTTATAGTCCTAGATATTGTGTCTGATGTTCTAAGAGAAGTTTTTAGGAATGAGTGGAACTCCCTGTATCCGTTGACACCATGGAATGACAATGATGGAGGAATAAGCCTTGGTCGGTTTCAAAGTCACACAGTTGTTCGTAGCCTTACTAGAGGAGATAGGCCCCACTATTTCAAGCTGATCTCGACAAATGGGGATTGCAAGACATGGGATACAACATTGCTTAGATATGCTCTTGTTAACTCACAACCTATAAATCTGGTCAATAAACCTTCAAAAGCAAAAGAATGCAATAGTGTTCAAAGTTTGGCTTATTTAAGAAATGAAATATGTCATATGAATAGTGCCTTTTTGACTGACACAGAGTTTATGAAACTGTATACCAATATTAAGACTGACATCCAAGCATTTGGTCTCAGTTTCAACAGCTATGTAACACAAATGGAAAATGTGAAAAGAAGCAATGTATCGGCAGCAGAAGTAGAGAGACTGAAACAGGAGATAATTGATGAGAAGAAAAAATTGGCTACAGAAAAAAAGAGACAGAAGATGGAGAGATTGATGTACACTGGAGTTATCACTATGACTGTCATCAGTTTGTGTTTGATTTATATTTACTTAGTACCACCATATGTTGCTGCCTATTTTCCACTTGATGATATTCCTGTAACTTACTATGGAAGAAATGAAGAAATTGCAACAGCTATAGGCTCTGTGAATAATGGACAAAGAATAACCATTCTTCATGGACCTTCAGGAATAGGAAAAAGAATAACTGGATTGAGGATCGGTAAAATTCTTCTCAAGCAGTGGCTTCCATTTCCTTGGATGACAGTTGCTTTTGTTACTTTTGATGGAGACAGCAATCTATTTACTATACAAAAGAGTCTCTTGGAGGCATTCTTTTTGTTCCCTGAAACCAATATCACATACTGCATGAAACACTTTTTCACTGGTAATCTCAAAAGACAGACTGTAATTGTGATTGACAATGTGGCAGACATATTTCAGTCAGAAGATGGACAAAATGCCAAAGACTTACTGAGTCAATTATTAGCATGGAATAAGGGTGTCCAGATCATACTGTTGCAAAAGAAGCCAATGCAATTTGTAGATTTTTCAGTAAAAAATATAGCCCTCAGAAGACTATCACAAACTGAATCTGAGACTTTGTTCCATGATCTGTCTCCAGCTCTAAAGGGGGCAGACCTTCAATTTGCTGTTGATTTTTGTAAGGGTAGACCCTTACTTATAAATCTGTTTAGTATTCTGAATAAGCATGACCCAGAACTCCTAAGCCTTCTCCCAAGAGTGGAGCAAACCTACGTTGGTGAGAGCGATGATGAAGACATGTTTGCAGTTTTGTCATCCCTATTTTACTCTATGACGGAAGACATTCAGATTTTTCTGTTATCTGTATGGTACCCCAAAACTGTTGAAGCAGAGACTACCACAAGAAGTTTCCCTGCAGTAGACTATCTTATATCAGATTTTGTGAATGCTGGCCTTGTAAAGAATTTGGTTGGGATGAATCAGGACAAAAAATGGACTAGCCATGACATGCTTTACAAGTTTGCTCAGAGTGTGTGTGTTAGTAGTACCCACGGAAGTCACATTTCCAAATATTGTCGAAAATTAGATAATGACTTTCAGCATCATTACATGTCTCTTGTAGTACAGTATGCAAATAATTTCTTCCAGCAAGATGTCCAGGGCAATCAGCCAGTGCCTCTTGTCCCTGTACATGAACAAGGTAATGTGAAAAAGATGTTTTTAAATGGAAAAATGGATGAAGATTTGTATGCATCATATTATGAAATGATTGAAAAAGCATCTACATTCTTCTTGTTTGGAATCCAAGAAAACATATTTTCAAAATATGTTTTTTATGAAGCAGCAAATATTTTCAAGCAGACACACGTTGGTCGTTTCATGACTGTTTTGTATTTACAGAGTGACCGAGGTGATGTATACTTTTACAACCACCCTAACCCATATGAAAAAGTTTCTGTGCTTGTTTCAGAAGCAGTAGATTTATTTGATGATGAGAGTCAATGTGAGAATATCAGTGACAGGAAACATTTGGGGATGTGCATTCTTGTGCAAGGCAGAGTAAAAAGTTTATACCAAACTGAAAAGAGACTGAAAGAGAAGATCACACATGACCCAGAGATAGGAATGCATCTAATTGAGAAAGCAGAAGGTATCTTTGAAAGTAAAGGCATGAAATTTGAAATAGCAAGTGCTCTGTCTTCCAAAGGTGTTGTCTTACTTACAATGAAGAAATATGCCAAGGCACTTACTGCATACAGGAAAGCACATGCTATCCTGATGAATCTTACATTGAACAGCATCTTTCTGGCAGCTAGTCATTATAACCTGGCATACTGCTATTTCAAGATGGCAGGATTTAATTTGTTTGATGCAGTTTTCCACTTTAACGAATCATTTGCCCGATTCAATCACACACTTGGCTTACACAGGCGCACAGCAAATGCCATCTTTTTCCATGGAAGCGCTCTTCAGTCATTGGGAAAGTATCGTGAATCAATGTTGTCTTTGGAGGCTGCATATAGTATTCAACAGCAAGTAATTTATCTACACACAGATATATCCCAAGCCCCAAGAGACCAAGCTGAATTGTTATATATGAAGTATATGTATGAACAAACAAAACACAAACTGTCTCAACAACTTGCTATGACAACAACTCCAGGAGAAAACAGTCTCCAAGCAAGTTTCATGGCCTATGTGTTAGGGAACTGCAAACTTTATGTCAATGATTTACCTGGAGCAGAACAGAGTTTCATGTTAGCACAGGATATCTTGTCTAGGCTATGTGAGGAAGTGCAGGGACTTTGTTATTTTTACAATTCTGTGAGGAAAGATGTGGCTTTGACATTAACAAATTTTAGAACAGACAGTCAGATGCAAAATGATAACTATGCAGATAAAAGTGTGTGGAAATATTGTGTTAATATATTATTGTATGCCACAACATTTGGTGTACTAACTGTTTTGTTTCTGTTTTTGCTTGCAAGGAACATTGACCTTACATTTGAATTGACTATATAACTCTTTACCACACAACAAAATTTTAGACTTTTCCAAATTGAAAGCATAATGTAGATGACGTATTGAATATGCCCAGATGACGGTATTTGCCTTTGAAAGAGTAACACAACATTTATCAGCATTTTCTCCTTTTCCCACATTGTTTTCAAAAGCCTTCCACTCTAGGGTTGTTAAAACTCGGGATCATTTGTTAAAGGAACCCTTTACCCAACAATTCTGTATATCAGTGACCCTAGAGAAAGACAGCTTTTGAAAACTGTGTGAAAAAATATTGAAAACCAACATTTTGTTTTTTCCCTCAGCGTTTTCAAAAGTCTTTCTCAAGGTAACTGACACTAGTGATTAGTAAGTGAAAGATTAGCTCTGTAGTGCTTAAACAAGCCATGCTCTGTAAAAAGGGGGTTTAATGCATCTGCAAAAAGTATCAATACAGGTCAGCCTGCACAGTCTATGTAGGCTCACCTGGGTTGAAACTTTTTGCTATTGTTCAATTTTCTGCATGTCAAAGGACCATTCTACCTAAGGATTCAGTTGGCTATTAGGCATAACTTATTTTATGGATCGTAATTACCGGTATATGATGACTTGCTTGGTATAATGTATTGCCAAGATGCATTAAACCTCTTTTGGAAGAGTGCCGCTCAAATAAAATAAACCTACTCAGTCAATACATAACTCTCTACCCGACCTGGGGTAATTGTAACCTCTAATCATGATTACTTGTAATCAGTTACAATTTTTAATTTATCTTTAGGTAACCTGTAATCATGATTACTTGTCATTCATTACAATTTCTTGGTAATCTTTTCGTAACCTATAATTATGATTACTTGTAATAAATTACAATTTTTAAGTTATCTTTATGCCAGCCTCACCTGTAATCATGATTACTTGTCATTCATTACAATTTCTAAGTTAACCTGTAATCATGATTACTTGTCATTGATTACAATTTCTAAGTAATCTTTATTCAACCTGTAATCATGATCACTTGTCATTGATTGCAATTTCTAATGATCTTTATTCAACCTGTAATCATGATTGCTTCTCCTTGATTACAATTTCCAAGAAATTTTTATTCAAAATGTAATCATTATTACTTGTCATTGATAACAGTTTCTAAGTAATCTTTATTCAACCTGTAATCATGATGTAATCTGTAATTGTGATTACTTGTAATTGATTACATGTACTATGTCGAAGTAATTTTTATATAATCTGCTTAGTCAAAGTTCCGATCCATAGTGCTTATAAATGAGCCATGCTCTGGCAAAAGGTGGCTTAATGCATCTCTGTGATACATTATACCAAGCGAGACGTCACAGAACTATGGATCCATAAAAGCCACTATTTTTAACAAACGACTTAATCATGAGGCCAACTGATCCTTAGGCAAACAAAAAATTGACCATTAGCGAAAAGTTTCAGCCCAGGTCAGCCTGCACAGACTGTGCAGGCAGACCTGGGTCAATACTTTTCGCAGATACATTGAGTGGCCTTTTCACAGAGCATGGCTCAAATAAAATGGACCTGCTCATTCAGTAGTTCACTCTCTATGGCATAACAAAATTTTAGACCCATCCACTTCAAAAGCATTTGCATGACAGCAAATTAAATGTGGCTAAAATAATGGAATTTGTCTTAGAAAATGTAAAAAAACAGCGTGGGAATTCTGAAAAGGAAAAAAAGGTAAAAAAAAGTGTGGGAGAAGAAGAAAACACTAGTAACCAAACAACGCCATACTGAATGTGGCTCACATCATTTTTCTCCTAAAGGGTAAAAAACATTGTAGGAAAAGGAGAAAATTCTGGCAATCAACATTTGCAGGCACACATACCGATACATGTATTAAAGCTACTGACATGATTGGATTTATGTTGGAAAGTGAAGAAAACATTTTGAGAAAAGGAGAAAATGCTAGATAAGAGCATTTTCTCCTTTTTTCACTGTGTTTTAAAAAATTTATTCATAGGGTTTTTAAAACACAGGATTGTTTTGTAAAGGGTCAACTCTATACAAGACGACAAAATTTGAGACTTGTTGAAATTGAAAGTATCTGCAGACGACAAATTATTATGTGACTCAGAAATTGAAATTTGTTTTGAGAATGGTATAAAACAGTGTAGAAAAAGGAGAAAATTCTGGTTACCAGCATTTTCTCCTTTTTCCACAATGTTTTCAAAGGATTTATTCTTCAGTTGTTTAACTCTTTACTAAACGACAGAATTGTAGGCTAGTCCAAATTGAAAGCATTAGCAGACACCAATTAAATTAAATGTGACTGAAAAATTGAGATTTGTTTTGGGAAGGGTAGAAAACATTGTGGAAAAAGGAGAAAATGCTGGTTACCAGCATTTTCTCCTTTTCCCAAAATGTTTTCAAAAGGCTTCTTTCTAAGGGTCGTTAAAAGTCAGGATTGTGTGGTAGAGTTAAACACAGGATTGTTTGGCAAAGGGTTAATGAAATCTGTATCTAACAAATAAAGCTTAAAGTGTTTTAAGCTTTTCTCATTCTTTTTCCTTCGTAACATTTTTCAGTAAATTCAAGCTGAACCAAGTTGCTCAGGTTTTAAATCTGAAAGTAATGCAACTTCTGATTGGTTAATATATTTGATTTAGCCAGTCAGAAGTTGTGTTACATGTAAATTTAGAAAATATTGGAGAATAAGACTAAGAATGCTCTTAACTCTTTACCACTCAATCACAGGTTTTAACAATCATGGAGAAAAAGCCTTTTGAAAACCTTGTGGACAAAGGAGAAAATGCTGGTAACCAGCATTCTTTCCTTTTCCCACAGTGTTTTCTAACTTTCCCAAAACAAATTTCAGTTTTTGTTATATTTATTATGTCGTCTGCAAATGCTTTCAATTTGGACTAGTCTAAATTTTTTTTGTTTGGTTAAGAGTTAAGAATGATTTGTGACTACAGACCCAGGGCTTGGAGTCTAAAATTTGATTCCTATCTCCGCCAAATTCTTTCCGAGGATTGATGACTGTCACTGTTACAGGATTCCTCTCTCACTCTTAAACCTTTACCATATAATCCTGAGTTTTAACAACCCTGAGGAAAAAGCCTTTTGAAAACATTGTGGGAAAAGGGGAAGATTCTGGTAACCAGCATTTTCTCCTTTTTTTAATCCCCTGCCGCGAAGCGAGAGGGAGATTCTAGGAATGGCCTTCGTCTGTCTGTCTGTCTGTGTCAGTCATACCTTGTCTGCTCCATATCTCCTGAACCCCTGGTCCGATTTTCAAAATATGTCACATACTTGTGTATCATGATGGGACGATGTGCAGAGCACATGATTCGGTGACCTTCCTTCAAGGTCAAGGTCACAACACAGCTTCAAATGTCAAATGCTATACATTCTTGTCTGCTCCATATCTCCTGAACCCCTGGTCTGATTTTCAAAATACTTCACACACTTGTGTATCATGATGAGACAATGTGCAGAGCGTATGATTTAATGACCTTCCTCCAAGGTCAAGGTCTAAGCACCACTCTAGAGTTTACACACTTTACATTTTTGTCCGCTCCATATCTCCCGAATTCTTGGTCTGATTTTCAAAACATTTCACACACTTGTGTATCTTGATGAGACAATGTGCAGAGTGCATGATAGGTGACCTTCCTTCAAGGTCAAGGTCACAGCACCACTCTAGAGTTTACACAATTTACATATTTGTCCACTCCATATCTTCTGAACCCTTGGTCCGATTTACAAAATAATTCACACACACTCGTGTACCTTGATGAGACAAGATTCGGTGACCTACCTTCAAGGTCAAGGTCACAGCATCCTAACAGTGATTGAATATTAATTCCAAATAAAGTCTACTTTTGGACACTAACTCTGTCAGTTTTCTACTGTCCTTGTCATGTTATAACAAATCTTCAAGCATTTGTACAAAACTATCTTCTAATGCTAATCAATTAATGATATTGAACGTCTTAATAAATGCTACTTTGAAATGAGGCCAGTGGCAGGGGATTGCGCTGTCTACGACAGAATCTTGTCCACAATGTTTTCTACCCTATCAAAGACGAATTCCATCATTTTGACCACATTTGAATTGTCTTCTGCAAATGCTTTGAATTTTGACAAGTCTACATTTTTGTCTTCTGGTAAAGCGTTAATACCGGTACTTTTTGGCAGTGGCTTGCAAAGAATGCTTTACTAATTATTGATAAAACTAAAGAAAGGCATGGATGCAAGGATGTATCTAAAATAATGTTGAAAATGAAAACTGTGTAAAGAAACACCAAACAAACAAAGTGGTTCACTGCAAACAGTTTCGGCGGTAGAGCAGCTGGTAGCATACGATAATTGAGAACAAGGGGGTTGCTGTTTCAAATCCCCAGCTCGGCTTATTTCTTTCCAAGGAGTGATGATAGTTGACAGGATTCATTCCTCTCTCACTGCTGATCAGTGTTCTGACAATGGTAATGTGGGAAAGCAGCCAGTGGCTTGGGAAAAATATTGTGTGAAATACTGGTCCAAGAAACTCCAGGAAAGCAGGAATAGGTTCACTGGCAGCCGTGATATATCTGAAATGTATAATGTTAAAAAGAAAACAGCTTGAAACACCAAACAATCAAATCTGGACACTACAAATGGTTTACAAGTTCATGTATCCTTGTAACAGTATTTTCACCCTTTCCCATGGTAATTTTAAAGGCCTTCTTCCTAAGGATCATAAAACACATCAAACGAGCTGTGCTTTGTGAAAAGGGGGCTTAATGCACCTGTTTAAAAGTATCAAATCATGTCAGCCTGCACAGTTCGCGCAGGCTGGCATGGATCGAAACTTTTTGCTATTTGTAAACTTGCTGCAAGTCCAAGGACCATTCTACTGCATGATGCAGTGGGTTGTTAGGCAAAATGGATTGTATGGATCCATAATTATTTTATGACGTGTGGTATCATGCATCACAGAGATGCATTAAACCCCTTTTTGCCAGAGCATGGCTCAAATTGTTTTACTGGTCTGACACATTCTTAGCTCCTACATTTGGAAAGCAGTTACAGATATAAAATCAAATGTGGCACAAAGAATGGATTTTGTCTCAGGAAGTGTACAACAAAATGTAGGAAAACAAGGAAGTGCTAGTAACCAAAGTTAGAGATTTTCTCCTTTTCCCACACAGTTCACATGAACCTCCTATTTCATGGTCATTTAAACTTGGTTTTGTGAGGTATAGGGTAAAGTAAGTCGAATTGATCAAAATCTGTTTATCATAATTGCTGCATGTGTCTTTCAAACTACTCCATTGCAAAGGCTTCCAGCCTACTTTAACCCTTTACCACACAATCCAGAGTTTTATTGGCCCTAAGAAAGAGGCCCTTTGAAAACATTGAGGAAAAAGGAGAAAATGCTGGTAACAAGCATTTTCTTGTTTTCCCACAATGTTTGCTATCCTATCACAGACAAAGCTTACCATGCGATCAGTATTTAATTTGTTGTCTGCAAATGCTTTGAATTTGGACGAGTCTTAAATTTTGTTGTTTGGTAAAGCATTAAGTCTTTATCAAATGACAGAATCTTGGTCTGGACCAAATCGAAAGCATTTGAAGTTGACAAGCTAGAATGATGATTTCTGTCTTTGATAGGGTATAAAAGATTGTGGGAAAATGAGAAAATGCAGGTTACAGCATTTTTCAGGATTTTGTGATAAAGGGATAACTCTTTACCACACAACAGAAATGCAGACTTGTTGAAATTCAAAGCATTTGCAGATGACTATTTAAATACTAGTATGGCTCAAATGGTGGAATTTGTCTTTGATAGGGTAGAAAACATTACGGGAAAAGGAGAAAATACTGGATTTTTCTCCTTTTCCACAATGTTTTCTAAAGGCTTTTTCCTCAGGGTTGTTAAAAGTCATGACTGTGTGGTAAACGGTTAACTCTTTACCAAATGATAAAATTTTGGTCTGGACCAAATTAAAAGCATTTGCAGACAACAAATTAAATGAAGCTCAGATAATGATATCTGTCTTTGATAGAATAGAAAAGGTTATGAGAAAATGCAGGTTAGCAGCATTTTCCCACAGTGTTTTCATAGCCTTCTTTTTTAGGGTTGTTCAAACACAGGATTGTATGGTAAAGAGATAACTCTTTACAAAAATGTAGACTAGTTGAAATTGAAAGTTATTTGCAGACGATCATTTAAATATGGCTCAAATGATGGAATTTATCTTTGATAGGGTAGAAAATGTTACAGGAAAAGGAGAAAATGCTCAGGTTTTCAGCATTTTCTCCTTTTCCCACAATGTTTTCTAAAGGTTTCTTCCTCAGTGTTGTTAAAACTCTGGATTGTTTGGTAGGGATTAAATTCATAACCAGTTCCTTTTATCGAACATAATTGCCTTGTACTAATGACCTTGAGGAAGACACTATTTAACCCTTTTAGCTTTACCACACAATCCCAACTTTTAGCGACCCTGTGAAAGAAGCCTGTTGAAAACCTTGTGGGAAAAGGAGAAAATGCTGGTATTACCAGCATTATTTCCTTTTCCCACAATGTTTTCTACCATTTCCAAAATAAATTTCAATTTTTCAATCACATTTATGTTGTCATCTGCAAAAGCTTTCAATTTGGACCAGTCTAAAATTTTGTTGTTTGGTAAAGAGTTAAGGGATTTGTCTTTAATACAGTAGAAAACATTGTGGTAAAAGGAGAAAATGCAGATTATCAGAATCTTCTCCCTTTCTCATAATGTTTTCCGAAGGCATCTTTCCCAGGCTTATTAAAACTGGGGATTGTGTGGTAGCCGTAAAGAGTTTAAGTTTGATTTCTACCAAATAATTTAGGCTTGTTAAACTTGGAAACGAACACCAACCACAAATTGAATGTGGCTCGAATAAGTGGATTTGTCTTTAACCCTTTACCACACAACCATGAGTTTTAACAGCCCTAGGAAAGAAGCCTTTTGAAAACATTGTGGAAGAGAAAAAAATGCTGGTAACCAGCATTTTCTCCTTTTCCCACAATGTTTTACTACCCTATCAAAGAAAACTTCACTATTTGAGCCACATTGAAATTGTCATCTGCAAATGCCTTCAATTTGGACAAGGCTAAAATTTTGTCGTCTGGTAAAGGGTTAAATGTGTAGGAACATCTTGAGAAGAGAATATAAGACTTGTTACAAGCAATTTCTCCTATTCCGCAATGTTTTTATAAATCCCTCATGGTCATTACTCCTTTATCCTGAGTTTTAACGACCCCAAGGGAAAGGATTTTGGAAATATTGTGGGAAAAGGAGAAAATGCTGGTAACCAGCATTTTCTCCTTTTCCCACAATGTTTTCTACCCTTTCAAAGACAAATTTCATAACTTGTGCTACGTTTGTTGCCTGCATATGCTTCCAGTTTGGATCAGTCTAAGATTTTGCTGTGTGGTAAAGGGTTAAATCATGAGATGTTTTGTAATGGGTTAACCTAACGTTTATTATCCCTTGCCGAAATTTGGGGTGGGGGTGTGGGTGGTATAGTTTTTGCGTTGTCCGTTTGTCCGTCCATCTGGACAGATTTCTTCTAAAGTCATTGACAAAATTTGATGAAACTTCATACATGTGTTCCTTATGATAGTCTGCCATTATAAGTTTTTTTAATTATTTAAATGCAGTTTCATGGAAAAAGGAGGCTTGATCTATATTTCCATTACGGACCAGGTCATATCTCTTTAACTACTGGACAAAATTTTATGAAACTTCATATTTATATTGTTTATACAGACAGTCATTACAAGTATTTGATTTTATTTAATGAAATTCCATGTCATGGAAAAAGGGAGCTTTTGTATATTTTTATCATGAACCTATAACAGTCTACTAGTCCATCCGTCCAGTAGCAAAAAGGCCATGTATACATGCAAAACACAATACCTCTATGGCTATGTTTCTGTCAAAAAAGGTCTTTTTCGGCGGGGGATATCATTTCAACAAAATAACTTCTTTTATTTCAGATAGATTTGGACTATGGAAGATTCTTCAAGAATTGGTCAAGAAGCATTATATGTAGATGAAGTTAAAAACACAGTGATAGTCCTGGGGTAAAAGAATACCGTGAAACCTGGAGATGGTCAGTTTATGCCTGCCTTACTTCACCTGTTGGAAGGTTTTAATACGAAAATGTTGTCAGAGGCTGGTTGTGAAGATTGTAGTCATCTCGGCTATAAGTGTCTTCTTTTACATGTATTATACACACTTTTTGTACAGAAATAGAAATGTTAACTTGCACACAAAGTTCGGCCTTGCATATACGTTAATTGCGAATAATGGATCCTTTTTGTCGGAAAACATCACAGGTTTGAGTAATTTGAATGAAGAACAAAAAGATGAACTTACAAGAGAACTACAAAAGTCGCTGAACAGATTTGCCGCCCATTGTCACCAAGAGTCCGCTAGGTGTCAGTTCATAAAGTATAGAGGTTCACAGAGATTACTGACTTTGTTCACTACCTTTGTGTATGATAAAGAGAAATTGTTTGTGAACAATAACACATTGTTTAACTGGAAGAATCTACCCAATGTAAATCTGGTTGTCTTCAGCAACTGTTCTAAAGTGCAATATTATGCTAAACTTGCCGGCTGGCATGTTTTACCAGTATTAGTTGAAGCTGCAAATGCTCCTGTGTTGCCTAATATGTTTCAGTCGGTGATGCAGGAATTTGACAGCGATTTTTATGGATATGCTAATGCTGATTTGTTGTTTACAGAAGATCTTGTTACAACTCTAGAAGCAATTCTGTGTGAAATGGATTTTACACAATCCCTTTTGGTTGTTGGTAAAAGAACAAATGTCCCGGTGTCTTACATTACGCAGGAAGGGGTATTGTCGTGGGAGTTCCTGAAGATAAGTGCAGAGAACTATGGAACACTCTTCCAGCCCGACGCTGAAGATTATTTTATAACGTCAAAAAACTTTCCGTGGGGTGGTTTCCTCCCTTTGGCTGTAGGACGCAGAGGCTATGATAATTGGATGGTGACATTTTCCCGCCAAAACAAAATTCCTGTCATTGATGCGTCTGGTAGTGTTCTCTGTTTACATCAGACCCTTGAATCTAGGGGCAATTTTGAAGGGCTCAACAAGGGAGATTATAACATGTACATATTGGACGAATTAAATCTGCCTTACAGTTGGCCCTACTGGGGTCGAACAATCTGTGCTGGGTTGCGGACATTTGTGAATTTATGCGGTAATACAGAAATAGAGCCCCGCGTCCAGTTAGACAGTACTTGTACACAGTATTACTTGACTTACAGAATATGGAAGGCTCTTGGTTTTTAGCAGGGCTGTTTTTGTAGAAAAAGGCAAGGTATTGTCATAGCCCTGGTGGCGTCTGCATTGTTGTGGTTTGGGTCATTATGCAAAAACTTTGACATTAAATTTTTGTAACATCTCTTTTATTACTGAATATATTTACTTCAAACTTGGACTAGTTGTTAACTTTCAAAAGGGAAACCCATACAACAAGAGCAGATAACCATCAAAATATTTTGACACAGTAACAGCATTTTTTCAACTTAAAATTTGTGGTGTAAAAACTTAGACATTTTAAAACATCTGTGTCATTACTCTTATACTAGCCTCAAACTTTGACTAGTTATAAACTATCAACAGTGGAACCTGTACAACAAGGGTAGGTAACTATCCAAATATTGATATACCCCTTTTTTGGCTTAATTTTTTTGCTGAAAATCAATTTATTTCTTAACCCTTTACCACACAATCCTGACTTTTATCGACCTTGAGAAAGAATGCTTTTGAGAACATAGTGGGAAAAGGAGAAAATGCTGGTAACCAGCATTTCCTGCTTTTCCCACAATGTTTTCCACCCTTCCCAAAACAAATTTCAATCTTTGGGGTCACATTGATTTTGTCATCTGCAAATGCTTTCAATTTGGAGAAGTCTAGAATTTTTTCGTTTGGTATGAGTTAAAGCAACTGCAGCCTTAAAGCAACTGCAGCCGAGCATTGGCACCCACCTGCAGTGCGCTTGTTAGCTTTTCTGACCACAGGCCAGACCAGCTAGTGTTATGGTGTGGTTTCTGTTATATGGTCTGGTTTTTTCCTTTGAAACATTTTTGTATATTCCTGTACATATACATACTTGAAATTGTAAATGTGATACAAGTGGTCACCATTGGAGATCTGTCCCTTTACCAAAACAGTCCTGTGTTATTATGACCCAGAGGAAGAAGGCTTTTGAAAAACTCTGGGAAAAGGAGAAAATGCTCGCATTTTCTCCTTTTCCCATGATGTTTTCAACCCTTTATAAAAAGGGTATCCATCACTTGAGTCGCATTTATTTCAAAAACCCCACTGGAAAAGAAAAATATAAACTGCAGTGATTACCTATTAACAATGTGTTTAAGTTCCTACCATAGAGAGGTCATTACAGAACGAGTCCTCACTGCTGAACACAGATGTCGGTATTTCCGAACATTTCTGATTTTTTCTGAAAAAAAGTCTTGAAAATTACAACATACTAACGCGTTGGTTGCTGAAATGTAAACTGGCTAGAACTACATATATAAAGATATACAAAAAAGTCGATTGTCTAGTTTACGGGAAAATTTTAACTCCTAATTTTCAGAACACAACAAACGATGCACACCAAAAATCAGATAACTCAATATGAGCAGACTGAATTTGGTCCATATTGATATAAGTTGTCTGCAATGTAATATACATTTAAAAAGTTAAACTTGGATATATCAAGCTCTAAATTAGATGCATTTTATTCTTGTGATTGCTTGCTATGCTAAAAAGATGGCCAATTCTTATTCAATCAGCTCTAGTTTGTAAATACCCTCACATGTTAGTTCAGGTGAGGGCTTTTCCAAACACGCTTCTCAAGCGCTTTTAACACATAATAAGAACATTTTACACAGTGTAATGTGCTTATATACATATTGCAAATACAAGCAATCTCAAATATCAAGCCAGGGGGAGAAGCTGGAGCAGTTTACACTCTTGGCAATGTATATCGAAAAATTAAGAAAACAGTAATTTCCTGACCTTTGAGCTGTCTAATGCAAATAATTATCGATTTTTCTTCAGATAATTTCTGTATCCTTCAAAACTTTTAAAAATGGCTAAGAAGAGAAATATGGCGTAAAAGTTTATGACATCAGATGATATCATTATTGTCCCCAAGAGGGTCCACGAGACAATTCTTAAAATCGCTTTCTTTAATTGCTGATAGTTTGGAAGTACCCTGTCCTGCTCTATTAACCTTTTACCAAACAATCCTGACATTTAACTACCCTGAGAAATAAAGCTATTGAAAACAGTGTTGGAAAAGGGGAAATTGCTTTTAAAAATCAATTTCTCCTTGCTCGCAATGTTTTTTCTGCTTTATCAGAGAACTTCAGCTAATATGTATTAATTTGTAATCTGCCAGCACTTTCATATATGAAGAGTCTAAAATTAGGGAAATTGTTAACAGCCAGTAGAGCAATTCAGGCCCATTGGACCTCTTTTTTTTTTTTTTTAATATGGACTTCTAGAATGAATATATATATATATATATGGACTTGCCTCCTGTCACTCTAGAATGAATATATATATATGTATGTGTGTGTGTGTGTTCTGTGAAAAGGGGGTTTAATGCATCTATTAAAAAGTATCAACCCATGTCAGCCTGCTCGAACTGCGCAGGATGACATGGGTCGAACTTTTTAACAGTCTGTAAGCTTTCTGTATGTCAAAAAACCTTTCTACCCCTGGTTTCAGCCAGTTGTTAAACTGGTACCCGTTGTATCTCCCGTAACCGTCCGATAGACGAAGATCGATAACAGGCTACCAGTTTTAGCCAGTTGTTAGGCAAAATGAATTTTATGGATCCACAGTTATGTGATAAATTGCTCTACAATTATGTGATGTATTATGGAGATGCATTTAACCCCATAACTCTTTACCAAACGACAGATTTTTAGACTAGTCCAAATCGAAAGCATTTGCAGACAACAAAATAAATGTGGCTCAAAAACTGAAATTTGTTTTGGGAAGTGTAGAAAACATTGTGGGAAAAGGAGAAAATGCTGGTTACCAGCATTTTCTCCTTTTCCCACAATGTTTTCTAAAGGCTTCCTTTTTTAGGTCATTAAAAGTCGGGATTGTGTGGTAAAGAGTTAACTCTTTACGAAACGACAGATTTTTAGACTAGTCCAAATTGAAAGCATTTGCAGACGACAAAATAAATGTGACACAACAATTGAAATTTGTTTAGGGGAGGCTCGAAAACATTGTGGGAAAAGGATAAAATGCTGGTTACCAGCATTTTATCCTTTTCCCACAATGTTTTCAAGAGGCTTCTTTCTCAGGGTCATTAAAAGTCTGGATTATGTAGTAAAGAGTTAAGCCTTTTTCCAGAGCATGGCTCAATTAATTTTGTTATTGTTTTACCTATAGATAAGATATATTCAAACCTCAAAACTGGGGATGCTGTGTAGCTCAGTGGCAAAGGTGTAGGATTTGAAACCTGGAGGTCCTAGATTTAATCTACACTCCAGGTGCTTAGCTTTTTTGTGGGAATGTCCTTGCGTAAGACATCTCTGAGTCCTAGTCTAATATGGGTGAAACCCAGGACACATATGAAAAAGTAAGCGGTCACCTTTGTTTGAATGAAATAATGTTGAAAGCTGTGTAAAACACATTTTAACCCTTTACTAAATGACAAAATTTCAAACCTGTCAAATTTCAAAGCATTTGCAGATGACAAATGTAAAGTGGCTCAAAATGATGAAATTTGTATGTAAAAGAGTACAAGACATTGAGGGAAAAGGAGAAAATGCTGGTTACCGGCATTTTCTCATGATGTTTTCCTCAGGGTCATCAAAATGTGAAGAGTTAATCAACAACCTCGGAACTTACTAGTCGTAACTTACTACCTTGGAACTTTTTACCAGATGACCATAGTTTAGATATATTGACATTGCAAGCTTTTGCAGATGATGTATTAGATGTTGTTCAAATAATTATTTGTTGAAAAAAGAGAAAATGCTGGTTAACAGCATTTTTTTCATTTTTTAGCTCACCTGAGCATGAAGTGCTCAAGGTGAGCTTTTGTGATCTTGCTGTGTCTGTTGTCCGTTGCGTGTCACCTGTCAAGCATCGTTCAGGCATCAACAATTACCTTATGTGGACTCTAGAGACCACATTTTCCGTCATATACTGTACTCATGAAACTTTGTCAGAATGTTTGTCTTGAGGATATCTCAGACAAGTTTGAAATTGGGTCATGTACTCATGAAACTTTGTCAGAATGTTTGTCTTGAGGATATCTCTGACAAGTTTGAAATTGGGTCATGTCTGGTCAAAAAGTACCGTAGGTCACCAGGTCAAAATTAAGAAAAACCTTGTGTGCACTCTAGAGGCTACATTTTTAGTCCAATACTCATGAAACTTGGTCAGAATGTTTGGCTTAATGAAATCTCAGACAAGTTTGAAATTGAGTCATGCCAGGTGAAAAAGTAGGTCACTAGATCAAACGTTTGAAAAACCTTGTGTGCACTCTACAGGCCACATTTTTAGTCTAATACATGTACTTATAAAACTTGGTCAGATTGTTTATCTTGATAGTAAAATTTCGGACAAGTTCGAAACTGGGTCATGTTGAGTCAAAAAGTAGGTCACTGGGACAAACCTTAGAAAAACCCTGTGAGCACTCTTAGACACCACATTTTTAGCCAGAAACTCATGAAAGTTAGTCAAAATGTTTGTCTTGATATCACTGACTGACATTGGGTCATGTCAGGTCAAAAAGTAGGTCAGTGATAAATTTTAGAAAAACTTTGTGTGCACTCTAGCGGCCAGATTTTCAGTAAAATACTCATGAAACTTGGTCAGAATGTTTGACAATATATCAGACAAGTTTAAAATTGGGTCATGTTGGGTCAAAAAATAGGTCACCAGGTCAAATTTTAGCAAAACCTGTGCACTCTTGAGGCCACATTTTCAGTCTAATACTTATGAAACTTGGTCAAATTGTTTTCTTGATGATATCTCGGACAAATTCAAAATTAGGTCATATTGGGTCAAAGAGTAGGTCACTCTGCCAAATTTTAGAAAAACCTTGTGTGCACCCTAGAGGCAAGACTTTCATCCCAGTACCCATGAATGTTTGTCTTGATGAAATCTAGCACAGTATCAACATTGTGTCATATCAGGTCAAAAAAGTATGTCATTGGGCCAATTTCAGAAAAAAACTTAGAGGCCAGATTTTCAGATCAGTTCTAATGAAAGTTGGTTAGACTGTTTGTCTTGATGATATATCAGGGAAGTTCAAACTGGGGTCATGTTGGGTCAAAGAGTAGGTCATTGGGACAAATCCTAGAAAAATCTTGTGTGCAATCTGGAGGCCACATTTTCCACTCGATACTCACGAAATATAATCAGCATGTTTTTATTGATGATATTTCTTACAAAATAAATCAAGGAGGTCGAAAAGTAGGTCACAAACACTCATGTGTTTTACACGATTACAACTTGGATCTCTTCAGCTTTATCAATCCTAGGTGATTTTATTCAGGTGCGCGCTTCAGGGCCAATGGCCCTCTTGTTTGCATATGTTGTCAAGGGCCTAAATCCTTAAACCTTTACCAGATTACAAAATTTTAACCTTGTCCACTTTGAAAGGATTTGCAGAAAGTGAATCAAATTTAACTTATAACATGAAATTCGTCTATCATACAATAGAAAACATGTGGGAAAAGAAAATGCTGGTTATCAGCATTTTCTCCTTTTCCCACAATGTGTTAAAAGGGCTTCTCCCTTAGGTCATGATAAGTCAGGACTGTGTGGTAAAAGATTAAGGTTGTCAAAATTCAATATTGTTTGGTAAAGGGTTAAAGATAGACATGATTACATACTTTTTACTTTCTTACTCTTAATTTTACGTATGTATGAGCCATGCTCTGGCAAAAGAGGGTTTAATGCATCTCTTTGATGCATTATACCAAGCAAGTCATCACATAATTGTGGATCAATAAAGTCCGTTTTGCCCAACAACCAGCTGAATCATGAGGTAGAATGGCCCTTTGACACGCAAAAAAAATACTAAAAGCAAAAAATTCAAACTTAATTTGCAGACTACGCAGGCTAACCCGTGTTGGAACTTTTTGCTGCGCAGACTACTCAGGCTGAACTGGATTGATACTTTTTGCAGATGCATTAAACCCCTTTTTCACAGAGCATGGCTCAAATACGCTTTCAAATCTTGCTAGTCCCAACTTACAACACTCAAAGTGGCAAAAGTATTCATTTTCAGACAACTGTAACCAATTTTGTCTTTCATTTATTCATTAATCAAACTACATGTACAGTCATTTTTTGTGGCTTTTATGCCAAATATTACTTCTAGTGATAATGAGGTGGTTAGCAGGTTGCATGACTGAACTGATCACATTAGTGTTAGCTTATAACTTAAACTTTGTGTCCAAGTCTTGAGGAATCTCAGAATATTTATGAAGTCAAAACCTGAGTCATAGGGCCAACTTTTTGAAGCATTTCTTAACTCTTAACTCTTTACCAAATGACAAAATTTTAGACTTGTACAAATTGAAAGCATTTGCAGACGATGAATCAACAGTGGCTCAAAAATTGAAATATGATTTGGGAAGGGTAGAAAACATTGTGGGAAAAGGAGAAAATGCTGGTTACCAGCATTTTCTCCTTTTCCCACCATGTTTTCAAAAGGCTTTTCCTTCAGAGTCGTTAAAAGTCGGGATTGTGTGGTAAAGGGTCAAACAACAAAAGTAAGACTCATTCATATGGAAAGCATTTGCAGATGTAAACTCATTACCAAACGACAAAATTTTGTACTCTACTAAATTGAAAGCATTTGCAGACGACAAATTAAAATTAGATCAAATGATTTCTGGCTTGGATGAGGTAGAAAACATTGTGGAAAAAGAAGATGCTCTATACTAGCATTTTATCCTTTTCCCACAATGTTTTCAAAAGCCTTCTTCTTCAGGTCGTTAAAACACTGGTGTGTGTGGTAAAGGGTTAAAGTAAGTGATTCACATGGTGGGATTTCGTGTTCTTTTTGACCAAACAGCAAAATTTTGGTGTCAACCAAATTGGAAGCATTTGCAGATGACAAATATTGTTATAATGATCATTTCTGTCTTTGTTAGGGTAGAAAACCTTAAGGGAAAAGGAGACAATGCTGGTAACCAGCATTTTCTCCTTTTCCCACAATATTTACTACCCTTTCATGAACAAATTCAATCAATTCAGCAAAATGCACTTTGTCGTCTGCAAATGCTTTCAATTTGGAAGATTCTATAATTTTGTTCTTTGGTAAAGAATACACCAACCAATCCCATGTTTTAACTCTTTGCCACACAATCCTGAGCTTTAACGATCCTTAGAGAGAAGGCTTTTGAAAATTTTGTGGGAAAAGGAGAAAATGCTGGAAACAGCATTTTCCGCTTTTCCCAAAATGTTTTCTGCCCTTTCAAAGACAGAAATCATCATTTGAGCTACATTTTTTTTTTTGTCGTCTGCAAATGCTTTCAATTTTTTGTTTGGTAAAGAGTTAATTTGACCCTGAGGAGAGAGGCATATGAAAACCAAATGAATCATGCCTTGCGAAAAGGGAGCTTAATACATTTGCAAAGCGCATCGACCCATGTCAGCCTGTGCAGTCCGCGCATGCTGACATGGGTCACTTTTTGCTGTTGGTCAATTTTCTACATGTCTAAGAACCATTCTACCCCCATAAAGAAATTTTTGTTAGACAAAATGGATTTTATAGATCCATAATTATGTGATGGCTTGCTCTGTATAATGCATCACGGAAATGCATTAACCCTTTCCCAAACAAGCCCTGGTTTTCACGTGTCTGCAGTACAAGTCCTTTTCCCACAGTGTTTTCTACCCTTTTTGAGAACTTTCTGCCATATTCATCAAATTTAAAATTGTCTTCTGCAAACTCTTTCAATTTGGACCAGTTCAAAATTTGGGAAAGGGTTAAGCCCCCTATTGCTACAGCATGGCTCAAATGCAATCATTTGTTCCACAGTTTGCAAGATGTCTGCATATCCCTTTACCAAACAACAAGTCTTAGACCCCTCCAAATTGGAAACATCTGCAGACGACAAATTCAAAATTTGTACAAAGTTAATGGGCACAAGTTCTATGATGGGTGAAAACATTCTTGGAAAAGGAGAAAATGCTGGTAACCAGCATTTTCTCCTTTTCCCACAATTGTTTTTTTTAAAAGCCTGCTCATGGTCATTAAAACTCGGGATTGTGTGGTAAAGGGTTATGCTTTCTTTCAATTTGAACAAGTTTAAAGATACATTCTTACAGTCAGAGAAAAAAAAAACACTGTTAAAACTTGATGGTGTGCAGAATGGCTTAGGATTTAGTTCGCTATGTAAACATAGATTAATTACCGATATATATGGTATAAAGGATAGAGATACTCAAGGGATTTGTCTTTATCTACAACCAGAAAGGGCACCAGTGATTCCTTTGAAGGCCTCCAGAAAATGAAATGCATTTCTGTCTTAATCAGTGCAACCTTGCAACAGGGAAAACATTCGGAGTGAAGATACAAGAATGATTAAACTTTCATAAAATAAAGATGAAATGGATTAAAAACCTGGCTGAAAACGAGTATGGATGTTTGTCATCTGGTTAAGACTTGAATGGAACATTAGTGTTATGATTATTTTTGTGCATTTGATTAACCCTTTACCAAAGAGTCTGTTGTTTTAATGACCCTACGGAGGAAAGATTATGAAAACAATATGGGAAGAGGAGAAAATGCTGATTACCTGCATTTTCTTCTTTCACAACGTTTTCTACTCTTTAAAAAACAGTTTTAATCATTTTGGGGCACCCTTCAATTTGTCATATGCAATTGCTTTCAGTTTGGATTAGTCTATAATTTTGTCATTGGGAAAGGAGTTGATTGTAGCAGATCACTGGAATAATATATGTGTAATAGGTATCTCTTTCTCCTCAATATTATTCATTTTTCTTTTTGTGTTGTGGATTTTAAATATGTTAATTATGTTTTGTAGATATTGAAATATTTAAATATTTATACATAATATTTATACAGACCACTTATGTTAATTCTGCTTTAGGAACCATCTGTACTGAGCAACGCTTCGCAAAAATAGATCCCTTCTTAACCATTTACCTTACAATCCTGACTTTGAACAACCCTGAGTAGGAAGCCTTTTGAAAACATTACCGGAAAAGGAGAAAATGCTGGTAATTAGCATTGGCTTACCAGTATATTGGTTGAGTCTGACCAATGAAACCATGGATATCATACTATTGTTTTTTGCTCTCTCTGTTGTTTGGTGTTTAACGCCATTTTCAACATTATTTCAGTCATATTGCAGTGGACAATGCACCTATCTATGCATGGTCCTGTGTGGCGCAGTGGTTAAGTGTAGTACTTGTAGCCTGGAGACCCAGTGTTAAAGCCTCACTGGATTCACTGGGCTTTTCTTGGGAGTGTTCTTGGGTAAGACACTTCAGAGCCCTAGCCAAGCACTGTTGAAACCCAGAAATTACATGAATTTGTGAGCTGTTGCAGTGATATGACTGAAATAATGGTAAAAGCTGTGTAAAACACCATTCAATCAGTCCATCTGTCCATGCTTTCCTGGGGTTTCTTTCACTTTGCACCAAAGTTTTTCCAAGCTGCTTTCCCACATAACAGTGGTTGAAACAATGATCAGCTGTGAGAGAAGAATGAATCTTGTTGAAATGACCATCATCAATCCTAGAAAGAAATTGGCTGACATAGGGATCTGAACAAGCAATTCCCTGGTCTCAAGTCCTGTATGCAACCAACTGCCCTACCGTGACTTGGCCTTACACTCTCAGTGTTAACCATTTAACCATTATCACTCAATCCAAAATTGTATCAACCATTTGAAAGAAGGCTTTCGAAAACATTGCAGAAAAAAGGAGAAAATGCTGGTAACCAGCATTTTCTCCTTTTCCTACACTGTTTTCTACCATATCAAAGACAATGATCTGCTTTTGAGCTACATAGCATTTGTTGTTGGTTCTGGCAAGTCTAAAATTTTGTCATATAGCAAAGAGTTAAAGTGCTAAATTCATGAATTGCACCTTGTTTATCCCTTTACCACACAAACCCGACTTTTAACAACCCTGAGGAATAGGGCTTCTGAAAACGTGGGCAAAGGAGAAAATGCTGGTAACCAGCATTTTCTCCTTTTCCCACAATGTTTTCTAACCTTTCAGAAACAAATCCAATCATTTGAGCCACATTTAATATGTCATCTGCATATGCTTTGAATTTGGACCAGTCTAAAATTTTGACATGTGACACAAGAGTTCTAAGAATAAACATCTCAAATACTGCTATTTCAAGGTTGTTTCTACTAGAATTAGTAACAAAGTAGCATACAGTGTAGATTTAACTCTTTACCACACGAGGAAAATGTAGACCTATCCAAATTGAAAGCATTTGCAGACGACCATGTAAATGTAAATGTGACTCAAATGAGGAATTTTGCCTTTTATATGCTAGAAAACATTGTGGGAAAAGGAGAAAATGCTGGTTACCAGCATTTTGTCCTTTTCCCACAATGTTTTCAAAAGGTCTCTTTCCCAGGGTCATTAAAACTCGGGATTGTGTGGTAAGGGGTTAAGATCAGACTACACATTCTGTACAATCTGATCTTGATCTACACTGTCTGGAGAATTTTGTTTGTATTGGAGTATAGCATTATTTTAACAGCTCAGGCCATATCATGGTGGTCAGTAACGCGCCCATGTGTTTCCTGGCTTTCTCACACCACTACTGACACAACTTTCTTTCCAAAGCCACTGACTACTTTTCTCACATGCATCAGAGGTGAGAGGCAAACAATCACTGGAAAGTAAGTTAGACTCAACTGGGTATCAAACTCGCAACCACCAGGTCAAGAGTCAGATACGCTAACCACTGAGCTATCCGGGCAGGCACTGTCTGGAGAAGCAGCTTTAGATCTTTACCAAACGATAAAATTTTGGTCTTGACCAAATTGAAAGCATTTGCTGATAACAAAATAAGTGTAGCTCATATAATGATTTCTGTCTTTGATAGGGCAGAAAACATAGTTGGAAAAGGGGAAAATGCTGGTCACCAGCATTTTTTCCTTCTCCCATGATGTTTTCAAAAAGCATCTTCCTCAGGGCTGTGAAAACTCAGGACTGGGTGGTGAAAGGTAAATTGCCTGCTGCAGCCACCTTATTGCATCTTGCAAAAAACTTTGTTGCAAAAGGAGATGTTGGCCTGGAACAAGCAATATCTTCTTTTGCCACTATGTTTTCACATGTTTGTGTACTAATTCTCATCATGTAAATTTTTTTTAATGAAGTATGCTTCCAAAATTTGTTTACGGCAATTTGTTTCAGGAAGAATAGATATCTACAATACTTTAGTTTTTTTACCACACAATCCTGAGTTTTAATGACCCTGAAGAAGAACCCTTTAAAAATTTTGCTCATCGAGAAATTTCTCATTGTATCCAACATAGTAGATCCAGGATTATACTGCATCTTATGAGCAGTCTGATCTTCATCTACACTGTCTGTGAAAGCCCACAAAGTCGTGCTTGCAACCTAGATTATATATATTACTTTGTGTCTTGCTTGATATATACACTGCTTGAAAAACAAAGACAAACTTCAAATATGAGTTACTGTACACCTGTTACCCACTCACTATTTTAATTGCTCACATCTCTGTAACTCTTTACCACACAATCCCGACTTTTGACGACCCTGTGAAAGAAGCCTTTTGAAAACATTGTGGGAAAAGGAGAAAATGCTGGTAACCAGCATTTTCTCCTTTTCCCACAATGTTTTCTACCCTTCCCAAAACAAATTTCAATTTTTCAATCATATTTATATTGTTGTCTGCAAATGCTTTCAATTTGGACCAGTCTAAAATTTTGTCGTTTGTTAAAGGGTTAATTTCCCCTCGGTCATAGGACAAAATAATTTACTATGTCATACGAGATATATACTGAATATGATATTGTAGTAACTTTCCTAGTCATTTTATTTGATTCGAGCAGTGTGAGAAAATTTGATTTCGCCTGAGAAGGTCAAGCGAGATGTCAAAATTTTCTTTCACTGCGTGAAGCACAAGCACTAGGAAAGTTACTTCAAAATGATATTCCTTCTATCATATACCTACAACTTTCAGTGACAAAACACTGCAATTATTGATATTTTATTTGAAAACGGTCAACAAACTAATACAAATAGTGGACTTGACAGTAATAATTTCTTTTTTATGAATGGCGGATGACTATCATAGTCTAACATTTTGACGAATCAAATCACAAATAATGCATGTGTATTCCATGCACAAGATACGTCATTATACCATATTTGAAACCATATTTGTCACTGTGTAGATATGGATTTTTTTTCTGTCATGTGTGATTTTTTATCCACATGCAAAACGTGTTGCAGCCAGAAAATTTTCAGGTATATAACAAGAGATAATATAATTGTTAGCACTACTATTTTATTCATAATTTTTCCTTGCTCGAAACAAAGCCCAAACATTGACTGAAGTTTTTGTCAGAAGGTATAATTTCAGATTTGAGATAAATTAGATGTGGGTTAGATAACAGAATTTGTCTTCATGTACAAACATATTGGAAAATAAAGAAATCTTGATTACCAGCATTTTCTCCTTTTCCAGGAGTGTTTTGAAAAGTTTTCTCTTTATACCACACAATCACAACCTGATGACCCTAAAGAAGACAGCTTTTGAAAACATTGTGGGAAAAGGAGAAAATGCTGGTAACCAGCATTTTCTCCTTTTCCCACAATGTTTTCTACCCTTCCCAAATCAAACTTTAACTTTTGTGTCACATTTATTTTGTCATCTGCAAATGCTTTCAATATGCACAAGTCTTCAGATTTTTTCATCTGATACTGGGTTGAAGCCAATCTGCTCAGTCTGCTTCCAACACTGTATTTCCTCCATTACTTGTCATAGTAAACTGGTGCTTCAACTGTTCATATCTCTGTAATTCTCCCTCCGTCACTGAGGGTGTAAGGCTCTCTACAGCATGCATATAATCTTCCTTTTCTACAACAATCGTCTGATCATCTGTTTTACCTAATTGTATGGATAGGAAACATAGAGAATCAAATATTATCTGAATCAAAGTTGCAACAAACAACTTTAAAAACAAGGAAATTCAAAATTGTTCTGTCAAGTGGGATGCGCAGTAACTGTTATTTTATTACATATAGGAGTAGCAATTTCATCTATCAATCTGACTCGGTTTTCTGCTGTTATAAGATTTAGGACTGTATATACATGTGTAGGACTGTGTATACGGTAGAGACAAAAGCGAGGTCTGGGTACACTAGCTAAATCTGAAAGTAGATTGAGTACAGCGCAAGCATGTATAACAGCATTTGGTTGAGGTCTAACCAGTAATGCAGTTCAGACCACCTACTCAAAACTGAAAGTGAGCGGACATGTGTTGTTATGCATAATGTATTTGGTTCGGGCCGGTTCGATCACAGTAAGCAGATTTGCTATACAAATCTGCTAAAAATACTGTAAAACAAGCATTCTGATAGTATTGCATAGCAATACACAGTCCCCTACCGGCCGTATGTATCGCTGGCAAGTCAGTGAAATTTTTAAAGTCCAAGGCCCGTAAATGCATCAAAAAGCAGTGGAGCGGGACAAAACTCGAACTTGATGTGTAAGTCATGGTGGTTGATGTACACACCAAAAATCAGCTCTATATGTAGCAGCGTTTAGAAAAAAAAGGTGGAAAAATGTTTTATCAGTGAAATTTTGTAAGTCCAAGGCCCGTAAATACGTCAAAAAGCAGTGGAGCCGGATGAAACTCGAACTTGATGTGTAAGTCATGGTGGTTGATGTACACACCAAAAATCAGTCCTATATGTAGCAGCCTTTAGAAAAAAAGTGCGGAAAAATGTTTTATCAGTGAAGTTTTGTAAGTCCAAGGCCCGTAAATGCGTGAAAAAGCAGTGGACCAGAACGAAAGTCGAACTTGATCTGTAAGTAATGGTGGTTGACTTACACAGCAAAAGTCAGGTAAATATCTACCAGCATTTAGAAAAAAAAGTCCGGAAAACTGATTTATCAGTGAAATTTTGTAAGTCCAATGCCCGTAAATCCGTGAAAAACCAGTGGACCAGAACGAAAGTCGAACTTGATCTGTACGTCATGGTGGTTGAGTTACACAGCAAATCTGAGATCAATACCTATCAGCGTTTAGGAAAAAAGTCTGGAAAACTGATTTATCAGTGAAATTTTATAAGTCCAAGGCCCGTAAATCCGTGAAAAACCAGTGGACCGGAACAAAAGTCGAACTTGATCTGTAAGTGATGGTGGGTGACTTACACACCAAAACTCAGCTCAATATGTACCAGCGTTTAGAAAAAAAATCCGGAAAACTGAATTGCCAGACAGATGGACGGACGGAGTGCAAACCTAAAGTCCCCTTCAGCTTCGCCGGTAGGGGACTAATAAGGATAATCATCACAAATACAATTGAAAACTGTAAACATATTGACAGAAGCCATATTGACACAAGTAGAAAGAAAGCTCTGAAAGAGACTTCTCCTGTTGCCACAATGTTTTCAAAGGTTGTCTATTGCACTATCACTTTCTAAATCTGCAATATTTCTACTTACCACTTTCTAAATCTGCAATTTTTCTTTTGACTGCGTTCAGCATGGAATCTGATGCTAAAGCATAAAAATCTGCCCCTGTTAGGTTAAATGGACACTCTTTCACCACTTCCATCAGATCTAGACCTGGGGCATGACTAAACCTGACAAAAAACATATTTAACCCTTGTAGCGATGATCCATGGTTCAATTGCTTATGCAAACAGTGCAGATCAAGATTAGACTGCACAGAATGTGCAGTCTGATCTTGGATCTACACTGTCCGCTTCTTTGACAGGTATTCTGACATGATTAAACCTGACAAAAACATACTTAACTCTTTACCAGGCAACAAAATTTTAGACTGGTCCAAATTCAAAGCATTGGCAGATGGCAATTGCAATCTTACTAAGAACAAAAAAATATAGTTTATCAAAGGGTAGAAAACTAAGGCTAGAGGAGAAAATACTGGTTACCAGCATTTTCTCCTGTTCATCAAAGCCATTATTTCCCTCTGGGTCTTTAACCCTACAACAAACAACAAAATTCTGGACTCAATCAAATTGAAAGCAAATGCAGACGCCAAATGTTTCCAAAAGCCCCTTTCTATTGGGTCTTTAAAACTTGGGATTGTGTGGTAAAAGTTTAACTCTTTACCACACAGTCCCGAGTTTTAATGACCCTCAGAAAAAGGCCTTTTGAAAATATTGTGGGAAAAGGAGAAAATGCTGGTTACCACAATGTTTTCTACCCTATTCAAAACAAATTTCAATATTTGGGTCACATTTATTTTGTCGTCTGCAAATGCTTTCAATTTGGACTGGTCTAAAACTTGGTCGTTTGGTAAAGAGTTAAACCAGAACTAGGACACAGAATAAAAACATTAGAGTCTTATCCAAAACAGAGTTCAGAACACCTCTGGTGGATATTTTTAATATATCAACTGCATGAAACAAAACTTCGAAAACTTCAAAATATAAGTTTCTCTGTGAGGGTAATGAAACTGGGCAGTTTCATTCTGACAGTAAAAAGGTCTAATTTTGACGTATATATGACAGGGTGATGGTTTCAAATCAGAAACTCTGTCCATTTTTATGAGCTTAACAAATATGACGTCATCAGTTTTATTTGAATATGTTTCCAAACTACATTTTGTGACAATGGAAAATAAGAACCTACTTTCTGGTCAGAGCTTCTAAAACCTTCAGCTGTGATAGATGGTCTTCATTCACACCCAGGTATAAAAGCTTGTCAAACCTGTTGTCAAAAATACACCTCTTTAAAAAATGACAAAATTTATTTAATCCAAATATGCAGAAGACAATTGAATGTAACTAAAATGATGAAATTTGTCTTCAAAAGTATACAAAACATAGTAGAAAAAGGAGAAAATGCTAGCTACAAGCATTTCCTCCTTTTCCCACAATGTTTTCAGAAGATTTCTTTCTCAGGTTTGTTGGAACTTAAGAGTTGTTTGGTAAAGGGATAGAATAGATTTTGTTTCAATGTATGAACCGAAGTTGTTTTTACTAACTGAGGGTAGCTCAAGATTAGACTGCATAAAAGTCTAGATCTTTTTCCCTTTACCAAACAACAAAATTTTGGACTAGTCTAAATTTAACCCTTTCCCAAACGACAAATTTTGGAATGGTCCATATTGAAAGAGTTTGCAGACGACAATTTTAAATTTGATGAGAATGGCAGAAAGGTTTCAAAAAGGGTAGAAAACACTGTGGGAAAAGGAGAAATTGCTCGTTACGAGCAATTTCTCCTTTTCCCACAGTGTTTTCAAAAGACTTGTACTGCAGACACGTGAAAACCAGGGCTTGTTTGGGAAAGGGTTAAAGCATTTGCAGACAACAATTTAAATGTGGCACAAATCATGGAACTTGTTTTTGATGGGGTAGAAAGAGAAAATGATGGTTATTATCATTTTCTCCTTTTCCTACAATGTTCTCAAAAGCCTTCTTTTTCGAGGTCACTAAAACTCAGGATTGCATGGTAAAGCATTAACAGTCCACTTCTTTGCAACATATTCCGGCGAAAACCTTAAAATTGCACTATTTTGCCTGTTTTTTTCCTATTTGACAAGGTCCATTTCATAAACCCTTTACCACACAATCCAGAGTTTTAACAACCTCAACAAAGTGGAAAACATTGTGGACAAAGGAGAAAATGAAGGTAACCAGCATTTTCTTTTTTTTCCCCATAATGATTTCTACCCTTGCTAATACAAATCCTTTTTTTTTTGGTCACATTTACTTTGTTTTATGCAAAAGTCTAAAATTTTTTCGTTTGGTAAAGAGGTGATTCAGGGTTCTGAGGGTTAATAGCTGAAAGGAAATCCAGGGTTTGTATTCTTTTAGTCTTATTCTAAAGAATTTTCTTAATTTGAAAGTAAGGCAACTTCTGATTGGTTAAACCATTTGGTTTAGCCAATCAGAGGTTGCTTTGCTTTCTAAATCTAGAATTAGACTAGGAATGCTCATAAGAATGATTGGTGAATACAATCCCACAGTGTTTTTTTTATTATTGTATTTCAATGTTTTAGTACACTGTCCTGTGTTCATTCTTTGTAATGTATTGACCCCTCTTAGTCTGTCCTTTGAGCATAAATAATTTTATCCTGATTCTTGTGTGATGCTTGAAGTGTGTTCTTGTTTTCACCAGCACTTGGCCATGGCCTTGAGGTACAAGGACACATCCTCGAAAGACCAGGCCATGGCCTTGAGGTACAAGGGCACATCCTCGAAAGACTAAGTGCCTCCAGAGAGGGATGAACCCTGGAATGCCAGATCACAAATCCTACATCTTCAACACTGAATGATGCAAGACCTGTCCACAATGAAACAATTGCAGACTACATGCTAACTACTGCTCACATGATTGGCTTATTAGTTTAAAAGTTAGAAAACATTGTGGGAATAGTTAGAAAGCATTGTAGGAAAAGAACAAAATGCTGGTTACCAGCATTTTATCCTTTTCTCCCTATATGTTTTCAAAAGCCTTTTTCTTCAAGATCATAAAACATTCAACTGTTTGGTAAAAGGTTGTTTTCTGTACCTGCCAGGTCTGAGTAGTGCAGGATCCAGCAGGTCTGGTCTGTTGGTGGCTCCAATTACAAACACATCACATGCTTTATTTAGACCATCTAACTCTGAAAGAAGCTGGGAAACAACCCTGTAATAAAACAATTGGTAACCTGCGTTAATTTATATACAAAATTGATATCATGTTCTCACTTTCTGCAGCAGAACACTATAGAAAAAATTTGTGACTGAGAACATTGTGATAAAACTAGAAACTGCTCATTACTAGTGATTACTCCTTTTGCCAGAATGTTTTCAAAAAGGTCTGCTACAAGACGACAAAAGGGCCATGATGGCCCCTTATCGCTCCACTGGCTATTAAGTACAAACCATACATACCAACATTAGAATTCAAGGCCAGATGTTGAATTTATGACCCATGGGGTGGGGTCAATTTTGACACCAGGGCTTTAATTTGAACTATTTTCAAAGAGGTCTGCTAGATGACAACACTCACAAAATATTACAGCTGTATCTTAAGGTAAGGAACAAGAAGAACTTGAAAGTTTTTACTATATAAGCCTATGTAAAATTTGTGACCTTTGGAGCATGGCCAGTTTAGGCCCCATTGCTATAATTTGAACAATCTTAGCAGAGGTCCATTAGATATATATACATGCAAAATTTGGTAGACCTATGTCTTATGGTTAGGAGCGAGAAGATTTTTAAAGTTTTCACTATATCAGCCCATCTAAAACTTGCGACTGCCAGGGTGGGGACAAATTTGGCCCCAAGGCAATAATTTGGACAATCTTGGTAGAGATTCACTAGATAAATATACATGCAAAATTTGGTAGCCCTGGGTCTTATGGTTAGGAGTGTGCAGATTTTTAATGTTTTCACTATAAAAAGCCCATGTAAAAATAGTGACTGCCAGGGTGGGGCCAAACTTGACCCATGGATGAACTTGGTAGAGGTCCACTAGATAAAGCTATATATAAAATTTGGTAGCCCTAGTCCTTATGATTTCAGACCAAAAAAATTGTTAAAGTTTTCACTATATCAGCCTATGTAAAAATTATTATGCAGGTCCAATTTTGACCCCAGGGCTATAATTTGAAGAATCTTGGTAGAGGTCCATTAGCTGACCCTACATGTCAAGTTTGGTAGCCCTAGGCCTTATGATTTAGAACCAGAAGATCTATAAACTTTTCACTATATGAGCCCATGTAAAACTTGTGACCCCTGGGGCTGGGCCAATTTTGACCCTGGGGCTACAATTTGAAGAAATTTGGTAGAGGCCCATTAGATGAAGCTACATGCCAAATTTGGAAGCCCTGGGCCTTATGGTTTTGGACAAGAAAATTTTTAAAGTTTTCACTATATGAGCCCATGTAAAACTTGTGACACCCGAGGTGGGGCCAATTTTCATCCCAGGGCTATAGTTTGAAAGAAACTTGGTAGAGACCTATTAGATTAAGCTACATGCCAAATTTGGTACCCCTAGGCATTATGGTTTTTGAGAAAAACATTTCCAAAGATTTTAAAAAAATTCAGTTTTGTTGCCATGGCAATCAGAGTTTTTAAAGGAATCAAATTCTTTCAAGAAATTCTGAAGGGGACCATGGCAGGATCATTTCTGTGAAGTCTGGTCAAAATTGGATGGGTAGTCTCAGAGAAGATGATGTTTGAAACAAAAGTTAACACACAGACCCACAGACACAGGGCGGACACAGTGCCACGATAAAAGCTCGCTGGCCTTGGGCCCATGGAGCTAAAAACAGATGTTACTACGCTGTCTAACGATTCGCAACATCTGTTATACTAATTTCTGTCAAACATGATGAAGATTTTGTTGAACTCTCTTCGTAAAATGAAAAGAAACATATGTCTATGAAAGATAGCAATATGTAGAAAACACTTTAATTCTTTACCAATTAAGTTTTAGAATCATCCAACCTGACAATGCAAAGGCATGCAAACAAGACCACCTTATACTGGTACCAATGCTCCACTGTAGTAACTTTAAGAAATTGACTGATTTCCACTGAAGAGATGAAAAAGGTGCAGAATTGTATCAAAATTTTTTGATGGTTTCCTGACCTTGTTGTATGGATTCCCCTTTTGATAGTTAACAACTCTTCCAAGTTCACTTCTTCCAAGTTCACTTCAGCAGATGACAGAGATATTATAAAATGTCAAAGTTTTGATGCAGACGACAACATTTCTTTGAAAACAGCAGAACTTAAAATTAAGACAAACGAGGCTCAAGTAATGTGAAATTTCTTAAACAAGTTGGAAAACATTCTGGAAAATGGATAAAATGCTTGTTATAAGCACTTTCACCTGTCCCACAATATTTTCAAAAAACCTTAATCCTCAGGGTAATTAGAGAGTGGGATTGTCTGGTAAAGGGTTAACCCTTTACCACACTACCAAATTTTAGACCTGCCGAAATTGAAAGCATTTCCAGAAGACAATTTTAATGCGGCTCAAATGATGTGGTTTTACTTTGATAGGGTAGAAAACATTGTGGGAAAAGGAGAAAATGCTGGTTACCAGCGTTTTTTCCTTTTCCCACAATGTTTTCAAAAGGCTTCTTTCCCAGGGGCGTCAAAAGGGGGCATTGTGCGGTAAAGGGTTAAGACACATACCTGTCCATAACACCACCTGAGTCCCCACTCTTCCCTCTGTTAGGGGCCAAGGAGTCTAGCTCATCAAAAAATATAACACAAGGGGTTGCACTTCTTGCTCTTTTGAACACTGTGGGAAAAAGATTGTTTCTTAAATTGATTTAAAAGAAAAAAAAATTGTTTTAAATATTTGAAAGTAAAAGTTTATGAACGGATTGATCCACTAACTCTTTAACAGTCCACAAAATTTTAGACCTGCCTAAACTGACAGCATATGCAGACAAAAAATAAAATGTGGCTGAAAAATAAAATTTGTTTTCAGAAGGGTAGAAAATGTTGTGGGGAAATGGAGAAAATGCTGTTTACCAGTTTTTTTCTCCTTTTCCCACAGTATCTTTAAAAGACCTTCTTTCTCAGGGTCATTAAAACGTGGGATAGTGTGACAAGGGTTAAATGAAGTTAAAAGAAATAATTTGTTTAAAAAATTTCAAAGCAAAAGTATGAAAACACTGATCCATTAATATTCTGGCAAGGTCAGACTACTCGTCACTTACAGAATTAATCCTCTATCAGACAACAAAAAAACCAGACTGATCCACATTTGCAGGTGACTAATTAACTCTTTACCACACGACAAAATTTTAGACCAGTCCAAATTGAAAGCATTTGCAGACATCAATTTCAATGTGGCTCAAATGATGTGATTTTTCTTTGATAGGATAGAAAACATTGTGGGAAAAGGAGAAAATGCTGGTTATAGCATTCTATCCTTTTTACACAATGTTTTCAAAAGGCTTCTTTCCTCAGGGCTGTGAAAACCTGGGATTGTTTGGTAAAGGGTCAACTCTTTACCGAACTACAAGAATTTGGACTTGTCCAAATAGAGAGCATTTGCAGACAACAAAATAATTATAGCTGAAAAATTAAAATTTGTTTTGGGAAGGATAGAAAACATTGTTGGAAAAGGAGAAAATGCTCATTACCAGCATTTTCTCCTTTTCCTACAATGTTTTCAAAAGGCTTATTTCTCAGGGTCATTAAAACTCGGGACTGTATGGTAAAGGGTTAAACATGGCCCAAATGATGAGACTTTTCTTTGACAGGGTTGAATATGTTGTTGGTAAAGGAGAAAAATTAATGTTTGTTTGTCTCAGGGGCAAAAAAACTTACGTTTACATGTATTTGGTAAAGGGTTAATACAATTGACACAAAGGAGAAATACTGTTTTTTTTTCTGTCTGTCATTTACATGGACAGCATTGTGGCAGAAGAAGTAATTACAATTGCTCCTTTTCTCACAATGCGTCCCAAAACTCTCAGTCATCTTTGTATGGTAATGTATTGATAAGAGGTTTGGGCTGATATTCCCTGAAGGAGCTTGTCACTTCAATGATAAAATTTCAAGCCATATATCAAAGCCAGACCAAGTTATTTTCAATAACAGCCAATTGGACAGGGTTCATTCCTCTTTCAGACCTAACCAACTTTTATTTGAGAAAGCAGCCAGTGGCTTGGAAAGAAAGATGTGCAAAGTTAAACTTTGCACATCTTTCTTTCCAAGCCACTGGCTGCTCTCCATGGTGCACTACACTAAGCAAGTTAGCACATCATTATGGATCCATAAAATCCATTATGTCTCACAGCAAACTGAATCATCTGGTAGAATGGTCCTTGACACGCAGAAAATTAACCAATAGCACAAATTTTCGACCCAGGTCAGCCTGTGCAGACTGTGCAGGCTGACATGGGTCAATACTTTTTGCACATGCATTAAGCTCACTTTTCACAGAGAATGACTTATTTTGACATTTCTACCTGTTTCAACAAAGGCAACTGTGAGATGATAATTCCCTACCACAGTTCAGAAGCAAAAATAGTTACCTTCACGAACATTTTCTTCACTTTGTCCTACATACATGTTGATAAGTTCTGGGCCCTTTACACTGTAAAATCAAGTATACATCTGATTTTTGTTATGGGAGATCACTCCTTTCTTACAGCATAGCTTCTTCTCATATAAAATCAATGCCTAGCAACTACGTTTGGGAGAATGCCTTGTACCTCAGTGGTTAGCGTATTGGTCTTTTAGCCCTTTATCAAACGATCCGGACTTTTAACGACCTTGAGGAAGCGGCCTTTTGAAACCATTGTGGGAAAAGAAGAAATGCTGAAAACCAGCATTTTCTCCTTTTCCCACAATGTTTTCTACCCTATCAAAGACAAATTTCCCCATTCGAGTCACATTTAGATTGTCATCTGCAAATGCTTTCAATTTGGACAAGTCTAGTTTTTATCGTTTGGTAAAGAGTTCAGCTTCATTTATTTGAGACTTAAAAGACCAAAACATGAACCACTGAGCTAAAGAGCATTCTCCTAAACGTAGTTGCTAGGTATTGATTTTATACAGGAAGAAGCTATGCTGTAAGGATGGAGTGATCTCCCATAACGTTTTTCTCTCATCTCACCTATGTATTTCTTTATTACCTCATAACCGGTTGGTTTTTTTTTTGTTTGTGTATTCTTACATCTTTTTTTTTTGACTTCATTTATTGTGAATTTTTTATATCTGCATGTAACAAGAAACTAAAGACCCCAAGGAAGAAGACTTTGAAAACATTGTGGGAAAAGGAGAAAATGCTGGCATTTTCTCCTTTTCCCACAATGTTTTCAATAACCTTTTCATCCAGTTTTCATCCACATCAAAATATGGGATTGTGAGGTTGTGTCACAACAATACACATGCTCTATGAAAATGGGGTGTAAGTCTTAACCACATAACAAAAATGTGGACTTGTCCAAATTAAAAGGATTTGCATACAACAATAAATGTGACTCAAATGATGGAATTTGTCTTTGATAGGGTAGCAAAAACATTGTCAGAGCTCCAGATAAGAGGGAGTGATGGTGTTCTAAATCCATTATTTCTCTTCCAAACCCAATGTTGTGGGTACTCATTAGAACTGTCTCAATGAGACGATTCTAATGAGTACCCATAACATAGGGTTTAGTGAAGAATAATTAATATTTTCAGTTTTGAAATTAAAATCACTCCCTCTATCTGGAGCTCTGCACTGTGTGAAAAGGAGAAATACTGGTTACCAGCATTTTTTCCTTTTCCTGCAATGTTTTCAAAAGGCTTCTTTCTCAGGGTCATTAAACTTTGCGGTTGCGTTGTAAAGGGTTAAGGCAGACTGCGCAGGCTGACCAGGGCCGAAACTTTTCGCTACTGGTCAATTTTCTGTATGTCAAAGGACCAGTCTACCTCATGATACAGTCAGTCATTTCACAAAATGGATTTTGTGGATACGTAATTAGTGATGTCTTGCTTGGTATAATGCATTGCGGAGATGCATTAAGCCCCCTTTTGCCACAGCATGGCTCATATGTAGATGAAAATTACCTGAGGAAGTTCAGAGAGCATTCTGTGGCCACAGCCTTGGCTAGAAGGGTCTTGCCTGTGCCCGGTGGTCCATATAGCAACACACCTGAATAGCAAAAACAGTGAAAATATGGGAAATGTAAAAGTATTTGTGTCACATCAAAAACCCCGGTATTAGCACGCGCATAAACATTTCAAAATACCAAACAGGGTCCATATTCACCAACCATTCGTAAGAACATTCTTTGTCTTAATCTCCAAGATTTTCAAAATTTGAAAGTAACACGACTTCTGATTGGCTAAACCAAATGATTTAGCCAATCAGAAGTTGCTTCACTTTTAAATTTAGAAAATTCTGGAGAACTAGACTGAGAACATTCTCAATGGCTGGTGAATACGGACCCAGTACTTACCATATCTTATCAGATAATTGAAGAGCCAAAAGATACCTGATCTAAGCCAGAAGCCCTCGCAATCGCACTTGTACTTGTATTATATCTAAAGTTTTAACATGGGGGTACAAATTTTAGAATCAATATTACAGTAGCTTGCATGATAATTGAAGAGCAAAGTGATACCTGATCTACGAAGTCCAGCAGCCAGAAGCTCTGGGAACTGTAATGGTACTTGTATCGTATCCAAAATCTCTGTTTTCACATCAAAAAGTCCACCAACATCATCCCACGTGACATTGGGAATCTGAAACAAACATACAAACATTTCTCATGTTTTGTTTTATATTACACAGAAATGCTTTTTTCTTTCAATGTCTAAATACTGTTTGTTTCATTAACCCTTTGAGCAAGTGAAACAGATATATCTAGCAGAGCTCCAGATAGAGGGGGGGCGATTTTGATTTCAAAACTGACAATATTTATCATTCTCCACTAAACCCTACATTATGGGTACTCATTAGAATCGTCTCATCGAGACGATTCTAATGAGTACCCACAACATAGGGTTTGGAAGAGAAATAATGAATTTAGAATACCATCACTCCCTCTTATCTGGAGCTCTGATATCTAGTCAGCCAAAATGAAAGCTTTTGCAGACAATATATTATTTTTGACTCGAACATAGAAAGATAGTGAAGGTAACATTGTGAATGGAGAACTGATTAGATGTACAAACTCTCTGTTTGTCATAGTATCTGATAAGCTTTTTTTTGCAGATGTATCAGAGTTCACACAAATAATATGAGCCATGCTCTGTGAAAAGGGGGTTTAATGCATCTGCATAAAATATTGACTCAAGTCTGCCTGCGCAGTCCATGCAGGCTGACCTGTGTCGAAACTTTTTGCTTTTGGTAAATTTTCTGCATGCCAAAGGACCATTCCACCTCAAAACCAGTCAATTGTTAGATCAAATGGATTTCATTGATCCAGTGTTATTTGATGACTTGTGCCTGGTGTAATGTATCACAGAGATGCATGAAACCCCCTTTTGCCAGAGCATGGTTCATATCATACAGAAACATTACGATATCATACCTTTGGGGCACCAATGGCATCAGAGTGAGCCGCTTGTAGCTGATCCAGAGCTGTCTGAAAGTCCGTCTGCTGCACAACAATACCGGCTGCTCGTAGATTTTCCTCTTCTTGCAAACTGGGTCGGATTCCTCTCTTACAACTGTAATATGAAAATATCAGAAACTCTTAAAACCATTTCTACACAAAAACTGATGTCTAATGAATATATTGGGCCATGCTCTGGCAAAAGGGGGCTTAATACATGTCCGTGATGCATGATACCAAGCAAGTCATCGCATAATTATGGATCAATAAAATCCATTTTGTATAGCAACCGACAGATTCATGGGGTACACTGGTCCTTTGACACGCAGAAAATCGACCAATAGCAAAAAGTTTCGGCCCAGGTCAGCCTGCGGGGACTGCGCAGGCTGACCTGGATTGATACTTTTTGCAGGTTCATTTAGCCCCCTTTTCACAGAGCATGGCTCATTTCTTAGTTCTTTCACAAATTTGAATGTAACAAGATAAACAGTACCATTTCATCTATAATCAGTTTGAATGTCAAAAATCTTTAAAATTATTTGTATAATAGCAGTTTAACTCCTATACCAAACAAAAAAAATTGGATGTTTCCAAATTTAAAGCATTTGCAGACGACAAGTAAAAATGTGGCTAAAATTATGAAATTTACCTCTAGAATGATAAAATAACATTGTGGGAAAAGAAGAAAATGCTAGTTACCAGAATTTTCTCCTTTTCCCATTATGTCTTCAGTAGTTTTCTTCCTCAGGGTCAGTCACTAAAACCCAGGATTGTGTTGTAAAGGATAAAGAATTCAGCAGACAGTAAAATAGACTAGTCCATATTCATAGCATTATGCTGACAACATATAATACATGGCAAAATTCATGTGTCTTTGAATAGTTAAAACATTGTGCGAAAAGGAGAGAATGCTGGTTACCAGCATCTTATTCTACTACTCCAACGTTTTTAACAGCTTTCTTCTTCAGGGTTGTCAGAATACTGTATTGTTTGGTAAAAGGCAAGGGCAGTTCTTCCTAAATTTAGAATATAAATACATGTGCATGGCTAGGAATGTAGTAAAGATGAAGCCCAATTTTCTTCTTAATTTTCTTCTCTCTATTTTTTTCTTCTTTCTTTTTTTCATTGTTTTTCCTCAAGCAAAATAGATATTAGCAACTTACCTCTTTACCACACAAAAAAATGTTAGACCTGTCCAAATTGAAAGGATTTGCAGACAACAATTTCAATGTGGCTCAAATGATGTGATTTTCCTTTGATGGTATAGAAAACATTGTGGGAAAAGGAGAAAATGCTATTTCCAGCATTTTTTCCTTTTCCCACAATGTATTTAAAAGATTCTTTCTCAGAGTTGTTAAAAGTCAGGATTGTGTGGTAAAGAGTTAAAGGGCCAAGCACAACTTTGTCAGACATTTAGATGAAATACATCAAGATCAGACTACATTTTGCAGACAATGTAGATCATGATCAGACTGCACAGTCTGATGAAAAGCAATTTTGAAAAGAGATGATTTGATTTCTTTTCCTGAGAAAGCCCATTTCGTTTGTTTGTGCTTTAATGTTTAGTGCTGAAGCACACACTTTCAGGTGTCTGCCTGGCAATGCACCCGAAATATCTACTGAACCATCACATCACATATCATATCTGCTGAGCCTGGTAGCTCAGCCAGTTACATACAGGGCTTAAAACCAGCGGGCCTGGTTCAATCCCAAGCTCATCCAATTTCTTAAACCCTTTACCACACAATTCCGAGTTTAAACGACCCTGAAGAAGAAGCCTTTTGAAAACATTGTGAGAAAAGGACAAAATGCTGGTAATGAGCATTTTCTCCTTTTCCCACAATGTTTTCTACTCTTCCAAAAACAAAATTCAATTTTTTATTTGCATTTATTATGTCGTCTGCAAAGGCTTTCAATTTGGACCGGTCTAAAATTTTGTCCTTTGGTAAAGAGTTAAAAGAATTTATGATAATCACTGCGAGGGGATTCATTCCTCTCTGACTGCTGATTATTGTTTCCCTAGTGGTTATGTGAAAAAGCAGTCAAAGGCCTGGGAAAAAAAATTGTGTGAGGTACTGGAAAAAGAAATTCCAGGAAAGTATGGATAGGTGCATGAGCCAATATAAATGCAATAATGTTGAATATTGTCTTAAATACCTAACAAACAGACCATATCTTTATGATTCTTCTAAAACTCAGGTTTGTTTGCTAGAGGGGTTAAAAGTACTCTGTACTAGTACATACCAAATCTTTATAATTCTTCTAAAAGCCTCCCTTTTGGCATGTGCTACAAGTGCTGCTAGGTCTCCCAATACAAACCCCTGCAGACAAAGATAATATATGTTAACCCTTAACTCTTTACCAAACGACAAAATTTTGGACTCAACCAAAGTGAAAGCACTTGCAGACAACAAAATAAAAGTTGTTCAAATGATGTTTTCTGTCTCTGATCGGGTGGAACACTTTGTGGTAACCAGCCTTTTCTCCCTTTCACACAATGTTTTCTATCCTTCCCAAGACAAATTTCAATTTTTCAGTCACATTTATTTTGTCATCTGCAAATCCTTTCAATTTGGGCCAGTCTAAAATTTTGTCATGTGGTAAAGAGTTAAATGGTGTCTTACCCCGTTTTCAACATTATTTCAGTCAAATCAAGGCAACAGCTCACATTGCTCATGTATGTCCTGGGTTTCACCAGTGCTAGGCTGTGTCTCTGAAGTATCTTGCCTTTCCGGCCAGAGTAGATCAAGATCAGACTGCATAAAATGTGTGGTCTGATCTTTGATCTATACTGTCCACTTTGCTGAAACACTATAGACAAAAGCAACCAAAAGCAAATCACAATTAACTGGGTCTGAAATTTCTGGTGGGTTTATTCCTCACTCTTAAGGTTAAAACTGGAGATTTTTTTGCTAAACACTAAGGATATCTGTGTAACTGATGCTTCTTTTTCCTTGTGTTTTGAATTGTGTACTGTAAAACTGTAAACCTGGAAATTATTTCGTGCTATTTAAAATAGCCGAGTTCGTGGATGCGTTGACTTCGTGAACTTTATTTAATAGTCATGAAATCTGCTGTTGCTATGGAATAGCGAACATTTCTAGCTTGGGTATGAAAAAATGAACATTTATAGAATTCTCATACACTTAACTGACCTTTAAAACAACAGTAGAGAAACAGATGAATGCTGCTAACCAGCATTTTCTCATTTTCCCACAATGTTTTCTACCCTTTCAAAAGTAAAAATTTTCATTTGATTAAAATTCAATTTGTTCTCTGCTTACGCTTTCAATTTGGACTAGCCTAAAATTTTGCTGTGTGGTAAGGAATTAAAACAAGCTAAAAATTTAGCAGTGTGGTAAAAAAATCAAAGACAATACATACAGCTGTTCTCTGGGCTATGTAAGGTATTGATATTTTCCCACTAAATATTTTTCCAAATTTAATTAGTTGTATATAAAAACTTTCAGTTTAAACTAGCTTAAAATTTGACAGTGTGGTAAAAAGATAAAAAAAAAAATACATACAGCTGTTCTCTGGGCTATGTAAGGTATTGATATTTTCCCACTAAATATTGTCGTCTGCAACAGAGCATCTATCATGTCTCCTCTTTCATATTCATTGGGTACCTGAAAACATATCAACCTTACAATTTATCATTTCTAGAGCTGATCACTGTCTTGACAATGGCTAATTGGGAAAGCAGTTATTAGCATGGGAAGAATGATGTGTATTGAGGAAAGAAACTCAAGTATAAAATGATTAGGTGCACTGGCTGCCAGGATATAACTGAAATATTGTTGAAAATGGTATCAAACACCATACAAACAAACATACAAAACCATTTGTGAACAAACTGCCGACTAGTTTACTTGATGCAGTGGAGGAAAAATTAACCTTTTACCAAACAACCATGTGTTTTAACGACCTTTGAGGATGAAGGCCTATTGAAAACATTGTGGGAAACACTGTGCTAAAGTAGCCATGATATGGTCCGCAACATGCAAAATGAGACCTTTGGACATTTGCATAAAGTGTCGTCCTGGATTTGCCTGCGCAGTCTGCGTAGGCTAGTCCAAGACGGCACTTTACGACTACATAAGATTTTTTCATACAGTAGACTTTCGTGAAACAGAAAATCACACAAACATGGAAAGTGTCGTCTCGGATTAGTCATGGACTGCACAGGCTGATCTGGAACGACACACTTTTACACATATGTCCAAAGGCCCCTTTTCGTGTGTTGTAGGCCATATAAAACTGAAATTGTATCTCAATCAACTAACAAGATTCTTCTGAATCGAAATTCTTTAACTGTTTACCAAACAACAAAATTTAAGACCAGTCCAAATTGAAAGCATATGCGGATGACATAATAAATGTGACTGAAAAATTGAAATTTCTTCTGGAAATGATAGAAAACATTGTTGGAAAAAGAGAAAATGCTTGTTACCAGCATTTTCTCCTTTTCCCACAATGTATTCAAAAGGCTTTGTTCTCAGGGTCATCAAAAGTTGGGATTGTGTGGTAAAGGGTTAACTAGCCATCTGATTGGCTGGGACAAAACATTTCAGTCAATCAAATGGCTAGCCTAGAATCTAAATATCAAAATGGATTTAGAATGGCTTGAAAACAGAGCCACAGAACACATGTTACTTCTACTTGCCTCAATGTTGACTTGATGTAGAAAACACTCGAGCATATCTGGTGTTAAATCCTTACTAGAATGAGTGGTTGCTACGACGATGACAGGATACTCGTGAATGTGCTCTTTTAACTGCATCACATTGGATAGAAAGCTGCTGGCTACTCGTGGGTCTGAAAGTTAGTTTCAAAAAGAACTATTACGTTCATTCTACAAGTGGTTGCCAAGACAAAAACATAGTACAAATGATTTGTGCTCCTTTAAAAGCATCACATTAGACAAGAAGCTACAGACTAACTGAGGGTCTGAAAGTTTCAAGTAGAACTATTAAGTTCATGCTATGTGTGGTTGCTACAACAATGAGATGGTGCTCATGAATGTACACTTTTCACTGCATCAAATTACTGCAGCTACTGGCTACTTGGGGATGTGAAAGTTACATCACATGATGCTACAACAATGAAAGGGTACTAGTGGACATGCTCCTTTAACACTTTGCCACATGGGAAAATTTTAATCTCATTCATATTAGAGGAATTTATAGACGACAAATCAAATGTTTTTCAAACGATGGCATTTTTCCTAGAATATGTAGAAAACATTGTGGGAAAAGGAGAAAATGCTGGTTAAAGCAGTTTCTCCTTTTCCCACAATGTTTTCAAATGGCTTCTTTCTCAGGGTTGGTAAAAGTCGGGATTGCGTGGTGAAGAGTCAACAGTTTCACAAAAAAATCCTAAGTTTTAAACAACCTTTTGAAAACACGGCGGGAAAAGAAGAAAATGCTTGTAACCAGTATTTTCTCCATTTCCATAATGTTTTCTAACCTTTCAAAACAAATTTCATTATTTCAATCATGATTAATTTGTCGTCTGCAGATTGCTTTGGAACTGGACAAGTTTAAAATTTTGTTGTTTAGTAAAGAGTTGGCTGCGTCACATTGGATAGAAAGCTACTGGCTACCTGGGGATCTGAAAGTTAGAAGCAGAACTATTATGTTACGGCTTTGAGTGGTTGCTATGACAATGACAGGGTGCTGGTGACAATGCTCTTTTAACTCTTTACAAAACCACAAAATTTTTGACTTGTCCAAATTGAAAGCATTTGCAGACGACAATTTAAATGTGGCTCAGATAATGGAATTTGTCTTTGATAGGGTAGAAAACATTGTGGGAAAAGGAGAAAATGCTGGTAACCATAATTTTCTCATTTTCCCCTTAATGTTTTCCATTCTTTCAAGAAACAAATTTCAATACTTGTGCCACATTTTTTGTTGTCTGCCATTGCTTTGAATTTAGACAGGTCTAAGATTTTGTTGTTTGCTAAAGACGATAAATGTAAATATTGGACAGAAAGCTACCGCCTACCCAAGGATCTGAAAATGCCAAGTACACTGTTATGCACAAGCTATGACTGGTTGCCGAGACAATAACAAGGAGATTTCAGGAATTATTTCATGTCACCAATCTAGAACAAATAAATATGACCCATGCTCTGTCAAGAGAGGGCTTAATGCATCTGAGTCATGCATTATGCCAAGCAAGTCATCACAGCATTATAGATCCATAAAATCCATTTTTTCTAAGAATGGACTAGATCTGGAGGTAGGATGGTCCTTTGATATGCAGAAAATTGACTACTGGTAAAAAGTTTCGACCCATGTCAGCCTGCGCAGGCCGACATCGGTTGTTACTTTTAGCAGATGCATTAAGCCCCCTTTTCACAGAGCATGGCTGACATGGATTAACAAGCTGGTAACTTTTCATTAACACTGACAATATATGCACAGATAGGAAACTTACTCAAATTTTCTGCACAGATTGCCTTCACTTACCCTCTGTGTTCCCATCTCTGTCGCGCCCAATTGCATGAACACTTTGTAACAAGAGTATACATGGGGAGTACAAGGCAGCTGGAAATAGAAAAGCTAATATCACAGTAGTTCTACATCAAGGTTCCCTAGCTCAGCCAATTCCTCTCCAAGGATTAATGGCAGACAGTCCTCGAAATACCAAAATACCACTGAAACACCCTTATTTCTTAACTTACTGAATTTAGATTGACGGCATAGATGTGTAGATGTTCACTTAAGTATGAAAGATCTTTTTAAAACTGAAAACATGGCCAAACGAATGAGAGGAATAATGTTGTTTATCTATCTACAATGATCATGGCTTTATGTAGAGAACAGTCACCATAATACTGGCATCAAAATACCCTGTCTTGAATTTTCTCCTTTTCCCACTATGCCTTCTTTCTTACAGAGTAAACTTCAATCAAACTTACACCATCTATACTGATATTTGGTTTGTCATGTGTAGATGTAAAATTTGGAAAAGTTAAAAATTTGATGCCTGGTAATGACAGTTAACCAGAGATTCAAAATGGCTTCCAGTTTCTAATTACAGTCTGTGTTAAGTATTTCACTGAATCAACAACATTTACTAGGTCAAGCAGGTATTTCAGTGACCATTTATTAGTGCTGAGGACTCTATTCAAGCTCACATTCTTCATGGTTGGCCTCAATAGCATGTTGTAATTGTGTCCAGAGCTCCAAATAAGAGGGAGTGATGGTGTTCTAAATCCATTATTTCTCTTCCAAACCCTATGTTGTGGGTACTCACTAGATTCGGCTCCATGAGACGATTCTAATGAGTACCCATAACATAGGGTTTAGTGGAGAATAACTAATATTTTCAATTTTGAAATCAAAATTACTCCCTCTACTCTGGTATCATTAGGTTTTAAAGGTAATCTAACCTCCCTTTATCAGTGTAAACACAAGTTGTGTCAAAAGCCACAATTTCAGCATTCTAAATTCATTACAAAAAATTAAGGGTGTATTTCGGTGTTTCTGTAGTATTTTGGTTATTTGTCGGACCCAATTAATGGTAGCCATAACAACAGAATTCATTTCTCTCTCAAGGTTGAACACTGTTTTGACAATGTTTGTATGAAAAAGCATGGAAAATGTATGGAGAGCAATTAGTGGCTACGGAAGAATATTGTGCAAAGTACAGGCAAAACAAACTTTGGGGAAGCATTGATAGGTCCACCCAGATATAACTCAAATAATGAAAATAATGTGGGTGCCAACACTCAGCTGCAAATACTTTAACTCTTTACCACACAATCCCAAGTTTTAACAACCCTAAGAATGAAAGACTTTTGAAAACATTGTGGGAAAAGGAGAAAATGCTGGTAACCAGCATTTTCTCCTTTTCCCACAATGTTTTCTATCCTATCAAAGTCTGTTTGGCAACATTTAATTTGTCGTCTGCAAATGCTTTCAATTTGGTCCAGTCTAAAATTTTGTTGTTTGGTAAAGAGTTAAGAAATAGTTTGATTTTCATCGAAAATTTTAAGCGGGCCTAACAGTGTAATAAATATTTTAATGGTTACCTGCCCCACTGGTATGGGTTCCCCTTTTGACAGTTAACTCTTTACCAAACGACAAAATTTAGACCAGACCAAATTGAAAGCTTTGGCAGATGACAAAACAAATGTGACTCAAAAATTGAAATTTGTTTTGGGAAGAGTAAAAAACATTGTGGGAAAATGAAAAAAAGCTGTTTAGCAGCATTTTCTCCTTTTCCCACATTGTTTTTCAAAAGTCTTCTTCATCAGGGTCATTAAAAGTCGGGATAGTATGGTAAAGAGTTAACTAGTCTGAGTTTGAAATAAATATCCTAGAAATGACAGAGATATTATTAAATGTCGAAGTTTTTGCACAGTGACAATGCAGACAACAAAAGGGCTATGACATTACCTTGATTTTTTCTTCCAAAACAGCCTAGCTTAACCCTTTACCACACAATCCCAACTTTTAACAACCCTTAGAAAGAAGCCTTTTGAAAACATTATGGGAAAAGGAGAAAATGCTGGTAACCAGCATTTTCTCCTTTTCCACAATGTTTTCTACCTGTCCCAAAACAAATTTCAAATTTTCACTTACATTTATTTTTTCGTCTGCAAATGCTTTCAATTTGGACTAGTCTAAAATTTTGCCGTTTGGTAAAGAGTTAAAATGGAATTAAACGCAATACAAGCAAACAATTTCCATAGAGGAAAGAGATATTGTAAACAATGGAATGGCACACAAACATTCACAAAAAAGCTGGCAAATTTGTGGTCTGGTTACTCTTTGTTTTTTACCACATGACAAAATTTTAGACTCATCCAAATGGAAAGCATTGCATGTAACAAATAAAGTGTGTTTCAAATGACAAAATACGTCTTGATACAGGAGACAAAAAAAAAATGTGGGAAAAGGTGTAAGCGCTGGTAACCAGCATTTTCTCCTTTTCCAACAATGTTTTTCCAACAGCCTTCTTCCTCAGGGTTGTTAAAACTCGGGATTGTTTGGTAAAGGGTTATTTGGTGAACAATTACCTGCATTGAAGGCATTTTTCATTTTGGCCTCTGTTGCTGCTGACGATTCACTGTTCATATAATGGCAGTTGATCTGGATGAATAAAATATTTGACTTTGTGATTTATCTGAAAATTTTCCATCTCAAATACATGCATCGCATGTGGATAAAACAACACACATGACAGAAAAAAAATCTGTTTCTATACACTGTGAAATATGGTTCCAAATATGGTATGATGTCATACCTCACACACAGAATATGGATGTATTGATTTGCAATTGATTGGTTAATCTGTAATATTCATCTGCCAGTAACACTTAAGCTGCTGAATAAATGAAACACAAATCCCTACTCAATACCAAAAGCCCAAACATTGAGGTTTCAAAGTTGATTTCACTGGAAAGAAAATACCGCATCGGACAGTGTAGATCAAAGATCAGACTGCACGTTCTGTGCAGTCTGATCTTGATCTACACTGTCCGCAAAAGGTCAGCGGGTCGCGATAAGCAGCTTAAGGGTTAATAAAAAATGAAGTACAATAACTTGCCACTTTACCATTATTTCTTTTATTCTGTTTACCTTTATCGAATACAATGTCAATGATTGCAATTTTTTGTCTTTAAAAGTGGTAGGTATATAATAAAAGGAATATCAAGTTGTAATAACTTTCCGGGTGCTTGTATTTACTTATCACTGCGTAAAAAAAAATTGACATCTCGCTTGACCATCCGTCTCGTGCAATATCAAATTTCCTCACACTACTCAAATTAACCCTTTCCCAAACGACAAATTTCTCCTTTCCCACAGTGTTTTCAAAAGACTTGTACTGCAGACACGTGAAAACCAGGGCTTGTTTGGGAAGGGGTTAAATACAAGCAACAGCAAAGTTACTACAACATAATATTCTGTATATACACCTCAATAGAAATAGTGTAATTTTCATAACTATGTGCTAATACGTGTATATTTTCCAAACAATAGAAATCTTAAACCTTTGTCAAACAACCCAGTGCTTTACCCATTACCACACAATCTCTTGTTTTAACCCTGAAAGAGAAGACTTTTGAAAACGTAGTGGGAGAAGGAGAAAATGATGGTAACCAGCATTTTCTCCTTGTCCCATAATGTTTTGTAACCTATCAAAGACAGAAAGCATCATTTGAGTTGCATGTCAATTATCTTCTACAAATGCTTTCAAATTGGACAAGTCTAGGATTTTGTTGTTTTGGAAAGGGTTAAAAATCCTCAGAAATAAGATTTCTGAAAACATCGAGGGAAAAGGAGAAAATGGTGGTAAGCAGCATTATCTGCATTTCCCTTATTTTTTTCTGACCTTTTTTAAAGGCAAATCACATCATAAGAACTGTAATTTAATCTGTCATCTGCAAATGCTTTCAAACTGGAATTTGAAACAAGCCAAAATTTTGTTGCCTGTTAACCCTTTACCACACAATCCCGACTTTTAATGACCCTGTGAAAGAAGCCTTTTGAAAACATTGTTGGAAAAGGAGAAAATGCTGGTAACCAGCATTTTCTCCTTTTCCCACAATGTTTTCTATCCTTCCCAAAACAAATTTCAATTTTTTAGTCATATTTATTTTGTCATCTGCCAAAGCTTTCAATTTACTTTGTCGTCTGCAAATGTTTTCAATTTGGGCCAGTCTAAAATTTTGTCGTTTGGTAAAGGGTTAAAGAGCTACACGATTAACCTGAATTAACCTGAAGTAAAGTATGAAGAAAAATTAATACAAAATAAGTGATATTTCTCAATTAATAACAAAGTTTCAGAGTTGAATATGTAGATCTATTCCCAAAGGTATCTTTCTTAACTCTTTTCCAAACAACAAAAATTTAGACTGGTATATCTTAAAAACATTAAAAACACAAGAGCACTGCATGCGGGTGCCAACGCTCAGCTGCAAGTGCTTGATTTTCAGTGAAGGTTCTAAGTCAAAAAGGGGCATAACCGTGTAAGAATTACTTTGATGGTTATCTGCCCCTGTTGTATGAGTTCCCCTTTTCATAGTTAACAACTTGTCGAAGTTTGAAGTGAATATCTTCAGTAATTACAGGGATATTACAAAATGTCAGATGATATGAAGGGTATGGTTTTTTTTTTTTTTTTTGGTACAATATTACCTTAAAAGCATGCATTCCTAGTCGCCTAGCAACAGCCAGAGTGAGTGTTGTTTTTCCACATCCAACAGGGGCACACACAAGAATGGCTGGTGGGACAGAGTTTAAACTTTTACTGTTATGTCTGTAAAAAAAAAACGAAAAGTCTAAGAGTGCCAAAAAAAAAACATTCACATATTATTTTACATAACTGTAAACTTCACTGTCTCATATCTATACCAGCTAGCAAAATTCTACACTTGTACTTAACTCTTTCTCAAACAACAAAATGGTGGGCTTGCCCAATTCAAAAATATTGGCAGACAACTGTTCTAAAGTGGCTCAAAGTGGGGAGATTATCTGTGAAAGGGTGGTTAACATAGTGGGTAATGGAGAAAATTCTGAAAATTCTGGTTACCAGCATTTTCTACATGTCCAACAATAATTTCAAAAGGCCTCTTTCTCAGGGTTGTTAAAATTTGGGATTGTGTGGCAAAGGTTTAACAAAAGCATTTGCAGACAACAAATTGGATGTGGCTCTTTTGATAGTATTTGTCCTTGAAAGATGAAAAAACTTACTGTGGGAAAGCGTAAGATGCTGTTTTCCAGCATTTTCTTCTTTTGTAACAATGCTTTCAAAAGCCTTCCTCCTCAGAGTTGTAAAAACACTGTTGACAGAAGGTTAAAGCCCACAACACATCTATAGCAACTTTGCAGACAGTATAGATCAACATCAGATTGCATCAGAATTTCTCCTATACTTTCTTATCAAGACTTGCCTCTTTAAGCCATTTCCAAATAGGCCTAGATGTAACTTATATGAGCCATGTTCTGTGAAAAGGGGGTTTAATGCATCTGAAAAAAAAAAAAAAAGTATCGACCTTGGTCAGCCTGCGCAGTCCACGCAGGCTGACCCGAGACAAAACTTTTTGCTATTGGTCAATTTTCTGCTTGTCAAAGGATTACTCTGCCTCATGATTCAGTTGACTGTCAGACAAAATGGATTTTAAGGATCCATAATTATATGATGACTTGCTTGGCATAATTCATCACAAAGATGTATGAAACCACCTTTTGCCAGGGCATGACTCATATCTATTTATAACATATCTAACCCTTTACCACACAATCCCGACTTTTAACGACCCTGAGAAAGAGGCCTTTTGAAAACATTGTGGGAAAAGGAGAAAATGCTGGTAACCAGCATTTTCTCCTTTTCCCACAATGTTTTCTATCCTTCCCAACTCAAATTTCAATTTTTGAGTCACATTTATTTTGTCGTCTGCAAAAGCTTTCAATTTGGACTGGTCTAAAATTTGTCGTTTGGTAGAGTTAAACCCCCTTTTGCCAGAGCATGACTCATATCTATTTATAACATATTTAACTCTTCACCAGATGACAAACTTTAGACTAGTCCAAAGGAAGGCATTTTCAGACCCCACATTTAATTTGGATCAAATAATGGAATTTGTCCTTTCAACATTAGAAAACTGTTGTGAAAGGATAAAATGCTAATTACCACCAGCATTTTTTCCTTACCTTCAAACTTTTCAAAAACGTTCTTCAATAGGGTTGCTGAAGCTCAGGACTGTTTGGTAAAAGGTTAACACTTACAGTGCCTTTCACAACAACAGTTGCCTTTGCGGCTACTGTAGATAAAAAATGTGCAGTCTAATCTTCGATCTACACTGTCCACTTTGCTAAAACACTACAGACAAAAAGGCAGCCCTGAAATTGCATTTACGAGGGTTGAGCAAAAAAATTGTGGAATTTGTTAATTAAAACAAACTACTAGTGCTCTTGCACTAAAATTTTCATATGTTTAAGTTCCATTCATAAAGAAAAAAATAAGAAAAGTTTCAGAAAAATTGATCTCCAAACATAGTAGCTATGACTCCTTTTATAACGATTATAAGGGCTACCTGGAGCACATCAAGAGGTTAAAGTCACTTGACTTGCATGTTATTCAATTTTATGTTGGTGCTCTCTGTCGGACCACCTTCAATTCTCTTTCGTCATGTTTTAAAAGTACTGCAGATTTTTTCAATTGTGGCTTTACCCTAGCTTCCATCAATAAATTAAATGTTTCAGATGGACTATGCCCTAAGTTTACATAGAATTTTATTGCTGTGCGAGTTTCTACCAGTTCTAAAACCACCATTTTTTACCTTATTTTTCCTTCGATAGGTCTAACATTGTTTTTTGGAAGTGACATCAAAAATTTCGTGCAGGACATCAACTATCAGCCATCCACTATGTTGCCATGATTTCAGGAGATTCGAATATGACAATTTTCAAATATGATTGTTTTTAAAAGTATGACAACATTGATTTTACGGCGTGCTCTGGGCTAGCAAACCTTGCGCTTTTGAAGGTGAAAATAAATATATATCTAAAGTAAAATCAGACGGGTGATTTTTTACCTATAAATTGATATAAGACCATGATTTCACAGGTGAAAATCTTAAAACAATCAGACATCAAATTAAAGTTATAAAGATATACCACAAACTTTTTGCTCAGCCCTCATATCTGGGTCTAATTTTAGAATGAAAACGTCCATAGGGTTTGTTTGGCACTTTAAGGGTTAACTAACCAATGTTTCCCTCTGATCTGATACAAACCTGGTGGTAAGATGTGGGATAATAAAGTTCTCTAATTCCTCCACATATCTGTTCAATCCGGGTAAGCAATCCCTATCCCAGAATCCTTGTGGTGTAGTGTTCAAAAATGTCTGCATCATAGCTGGGATATAGCTGTGCTCTGTGCTCACCTGCAGTAGGAATATTTCCATGACAGGATACTTAAAATGATTAATCTCTCAGGCTCTCTTGTCAGACAAGCTTTCAGATCCTCAGTGTATGGAATTCTGACCCTTTACTGCACAATCCTGTGTTTTGAAGACCCTGGAGAAAATGGCTTTGTAAAACATTGTGGGAAAAGGAGAAAATGCTGGTGACTAGCATTTTCTCCTTTTCCCACAATGTTTGCTACCCTCTCAAAGAGAATTTCTATCAGGTAAGCCACATTTGAAATGTCTTTCAAATGCTTTCAATGTGGACATGTCTACATTTTCTCATGTGGTAAAGAGTTAACCTAATTTGCCCACTAATTCCATACAAAATTTTTTCTTGATAATCTGGTAACCTGCATTTTCTCCTTTTTCCAAATATTTTGTACCCTTTTACAGATAAACCTTATTATTTTTGCCATATTTACTTTGTCATCTGCAATTTCTTTCAATTTGGATAAGTCTAGAATTTTGCTGTTCAGTGAAGAGTGAAATAGACTAGTGACCACACTAGAGGAGGCTGTTAAATTTTCTACCTGACGATAAAATTTTGGACTTGTCAAACATAATTTACAGAGGGCAATCAAATGTGGTTTAAATGATGGAAAATGTCTTATATAGAGTAGAAAAATTGTGGGGAAAAAAGAAAATGCTGCTTAATGTTTCAAAAGCTTTTCTTCAAGGGGTTGTTAAAACTTGGGATTGTTTGGCAAAGAGTTAACTCCTTATGTCTTGCTGCTGACATTTTTGTATTGCAGCAGATTACCTTTGAAAACATTGTGACATACGGACAAAGAGCTCAGAGTGAAAATATTTTCCTTCTGCCACCATATTTAACATGTTTATATATCAAAACATGATTCTTGTTTCTTAAAATTGTTTGTCAAAAATTTGTTTTGACATAATTAGTCAATATAAATGGTTACAAATGTATCACTCATCTACATTTTAAATATATACTTGTTTTAAGTACCAGTTTTTAACCCATTTTATCTTTATTGTATCAAATATTAATCATTCTTGTATCATCATACCAAATGGTGCCCCTGATGGTTGCAAGGTGCATAGATTACAATCGCAGAAAATGCATGTCATTTTCCTAGGACCATCAAGGAAATCAGTATTGTAACATTTCCGGTTTTAAATTAAAGATTTCTGATAAATGTATTTATCCCTTACACCACATATATCAATAAATTAACTATGTTTACACTGCTGACTAAATTTTGAACCATTCTACAGTCTATCAAATGTTTAGAGCATTTTTTTCTGGCTGTAAGGATGTATCTTTAATTCTTTACCAAACAATTCCTACTTTTAATGACCGTAGGAAGAAGGCTTTTGACAGCATTCTGGGAAAAGGAAAAAATGTTGGTAACCAGCATTTTCTCCTTTGTTCAATTCGGACAATGCTAAAGTTTTGTCATCTGGTAAAGGTTTAATTTCTAAAATTCAATTTGGGGCCGATGATTTGTTTTGCACGAATGAATGAGCCATAGTCTGTGAAAAGGGGGCTCAATACATCTGCAAAAAGTATCGACTCAGGTCAGCCTGTGCAGTTCGTGCAGGCTGACCTGGGTCAAAATATTTTGCTATTGGTCAAATTTCTGTATGTCAAAGGACAAGTGTACCTAGGGATTCAGTCAGTTGTTGGATACATGGATTTTACGGATCCATAATAATGTGATGACTTGCTTGGTATGAAACAGTAAGGAGATGCACTGAACCCCCTTTTGCCAGAGCATGGCTCAAATACTGGTATACACAGTTTGCAACATGACATATTACCTGTATCAAAGTAGTTGCCTCTCTGTCCATGATGTAGTTACCATAGGGTGCTACTTTTCCCTTGATATTGGCCACCTTGAAGAAAATACAGGGAAATCTGTTCTCCGTGTCGTCCCCTGTGTTCTGCCAGAACAGTGGATCATCTGGATATAGATAAATGTATATAGTAATGAAATATTGCTGATTTTGCCGTATCGGTTCAAGCATAATTGTACATATACATTTGTGGGAGAAAGAAGGAGGGAGGAAAATGTGACAAAGAAGGGGATGGACAGAGAAAGAGAGAGGAGACAGATAAAAGGAGAGAGGGGGGAGGGAGAGAGAGGGAGAGAGAGGGAGAGATAGATAGGATGGGTGAGGGGGGGGAGAGAGAGGGGTGGAAGAGAGGGGGAAGAGGAAGAGAGAGAGAGAGAGAGAGAGAGAGAGAGAGAGCGAGAGAGAGGGAGGGGGTGGGGGATGGGGGAGAGAGAGTAATTCTGGTTAGACAGATGGAAAGGTGAATGATAGACACTGGCAGATCTGGAAAGCTCCTATTTGTGCTCATATCAAATTGCTCTGGCAACTAAAAATCATAACCAAAATGTGGGGAAAAAAATTAACCTAACCTGAGCTCCGAATGGCCAGTACATCACCCAAGGCAACAACTCTGAAATGTTAAAATATGAATCACATTCACTTCCTTCTCTTTGCCATTTGCATGTTACATTCCAGTCCTGGACTCATCAAACTTTTACCTGTTTTCGACATGTCCAAATTGAAAGCATTTGCAGACAAAAGACAATCGTGTCTAAAATGACGGGATTTGTCTTTTATAGAGTAGAAAATATTGTTAGAACAGGAGAAATGTTGGTTTTGAGTATTTTCTCCTTTTTCCACAATTTTTTCAAAGGCCTCTCTCCTTAGGGTCTTAAAGACATGGGATTGTTTGGTAAACAGGTAAATAAACTAATTTTCACCATCAATGGCGACCATTCTCCATGTTATTTCAATTCTTAATTCTAAGGCAGAAAATCTTGCCCAATCAAACAGCTTGTTTTGGAGTTAAAGAATATGAAATTAATTAACTCTTTATCAGACAACAAAAGTTCAGACTCTTCCAAATTGAAAGCATTTGCTGCCTACAATTTAAATGTGGCTCAAAATGATGGAAATTTGTTTATAAAAGAATAAAAAACATTGTGGTGAAAGGAGAAACTGTTTGGTACCCAGCATTTTCTCCTTTTTCTGCAATGTTTTCAAAAGCTTTTTCTTACTCAGGGCCTTTATAACACAGGATTGTTTAACAAAGGGCCAAAAATAGCTGGTCAATATGGCTACAGAATGGCCAAAACTTACAACACCATTTATGATGTACCATTACATGTGCAGCAACAAAAAGGGCATACAATGCTTATCTTCCAGTCCTTTCACCTAAATGTTTTCTGTATGAATCCCGAAAGGTATTTTTTCAATCAAATATTTCTTGTCTGTGACACTTGGCATAGGTTTTCTTTGGTATAAAATTATCCTGTTTGTTACAGGATCATAATTATCTGTTTGTATGGTGTTTGACACCGTTTTCAACATTATTTCCGTAGTGTCACAGCAGCCAGTGTACCTATCCATACTTTCCTAGAGTTTTTGATACCAATACTTTGCACAATATTCTTCCTATGCTACTGGCTGCTTCTGCACATATACATCACCGAAACACTGATCAGCAGTGAGAGAGGAATGAATCCTGTTACAATGACTATCATCAATCCTTGGCAAGAAATTGGGGCATGCTGGGGATTTGAACCAGCAACCCCCTGTTTTCAAGTCCTGTATGCTATCTACTGGGCTACTGGGGCTGGGCACTGGATCACCTAAGTGCTTTTCTCTCCCCGGACATCATTATTGAAAACAGTTGCAGACTGAAAATGTATCATGGCTAAAATGGTGCTTTTTCTCTTTAACGAATATCAGAAATAAGCATTTATAAAACATGGTGAGAAAAGGAGAAAGTGCTGGTAACCAATTAACCAGTCCTTCCAATTTTCCTATCTGGGATTTGTACTGATTTGTAGTATAATAAACTTTTCATCAAACCATAAAGTTTTAGCCCCATCAATATTAAGTAAAAGAATTTGCAGATAACAAATTAAATGTGGTTTAACTCTTTACCAAACGACAAAAATTCAGACTGGTCCAAATTGAAAGCATTTGCAGACGACAAAATAAATGTGACTCAAAAATTGAAATTTGTTTTGGGAAGGTTAGAAAACATTGTTGGAAAAGGAGAAAATGCTGGTTACCAGCATTTTCTCCTTTTCCCACAATTTTTTCAAAAGGCTTCTTCTTCAGAGTCGTTAAAACCTGTGATTGTGTGGTAAAGAGTTAAGCAATAGAATTTGTCTTAACATGGTAACCAGCATTTTCTCCTTTTCCCACTGTCTTTTCTAACCTTTCAAAGACACATCCCATCATCTCAGCCACATTTATCGTCTGCCAATGCTTTCAATTTGGACAAGTCTAAAATTCTCCTGTATGGTAGAGTTAACTTTTTACCAAATGACAAAATTTTGGACTACAAATTTGAAAGCATTTGCAGACAACAAATGAAATGTAGCTCAGATGATGATTTCTGTCTTTGATAGGGTAGAAAACATTATAAGAATAGGAGAAAATGCTGATTACCAGCATTTTCTCCGTTTCCGGCAATGTTTTCAAAAACCTTTTTCTTTGGGGTTCTTAAAACTCAGGATTGTGTGATAAAGAGTTAAGTTGATCACCTAGGGATGGTACAATACTGTTTCAGGGCTTCATCGTGGGGAGCCCGCGGGCTATAGTTGGGTGATGGTATGATAGATATGTGGACTTCCTTTGCGACTGGAAGGTGGGTATTCCATGACTGACTCGATGTGCTCCGGCCTTCACTTCCATCTATGTCAGAAATATCACATCTCTGCAAACAGATACAGCTAAACTTTTTACAGTACATACAATATCTAAGTCTTTGCCAAAGTAATAAAACTGTGATTCCCGAGAAAGTGCCAATTTTGACCCTAGAGACATCATTTAAACAAGCTTGGTGGAAACCCACTAGATAAAGCTCCATCCAATATTAGGTAGTTCTTGGCCTTAAGTTTTGCACAAAAAGATCTTTTTAAGATATACCAAAGTTTCTCCTTCTTGTTGCCATGGCAAATTGAGTTCTGCTTGACATCCAATTCTTTTACAGTTTTGGAAGATTCTGATTTCAGCAAACCATAAGGAGAATATGGTTAACCCTATACCACACAATCCCGATTCTTAACCACTTTAGGAAAGAAGCTTTTTGAATACATTATGGGAAAAGGAGGAAAATGCTTGTAACCAACATTTTCTCCTTTTCCCATAATGTTTTCTGCTCTTCCTAAAACAAATTTTAATTTCTATGGCACAATGATTTTGTTGTCTGCAAATGCTTTCAATATGGACTAGTCTAAAATTTTGTCATTTGGTAAAGAGTTAAAGAAATTGTTTACGAAGGAGAACGGACAAAAGGTGATCAGAAAAGCTCACCATGAGCACTGGTGGGCTAAAAAGCTGATTACTTCAAACAAGCAATTGTTTGAGTTCCTGCAATGTTTTAAAAAGCTGATTACTAATAAGTTGTAAACACTGAGTCTATAAAATAGAGGGTTAATTTATTCACAAATACTTTGAACTCTCTGCTTGACTCTTATTCTCATAGAAGCTGGAGGTGCATTTGTAGAAACTATAGAAGAAACAATGGAGCTTAAAACAGTCATAATCTGACAAGAGTTACAAATTATTCTGTCAGTCTTGCACTACTGTTACACGTCTAAATTTGAACCATAAACCTTTACTGTCACTAAATGCAGTAGGGGTTCCATAAAACTACTCTGACAGTATTGGCTGACTTAATTCTTTACCAAACTATACAGTGTCTTACAAACCTCTAGAAAACATCATCCAAAAAAGTGATAATAGGGCTGGTAACTACCATTTATTCCTTTTTCCACAATTCTTTAAACCTATAAAATACCATCAAATGTTTTGATTCAAGCCAGATGTTATCATATAGTATGGAGTCTGACAATGGTTTCAAGTTGAACATGTGTAAAATTTTGGGGGTTTGGTAAAGAGTTGAAAAATACACTGTTATATGACTTTTAGTTTTGAGAAAATGAAAAAACAAAAAAATTACACACGGCCAATTTGGTCACAACATCTTCCAAATTATTGGACAAAGTAGATTCAAGATTAAACTGCATGTTCTGTATACATGTAGTCTAATCTTGATCCTGATTATTCATGAAGCACCTAAAGTTACACTGTAGCATGTTGAGCAATTAAGAATATTCACTGTATCATTTACCTTCAAAATTAAAGAATTGGGCATTTCAATTGGTGGCTTCTTGACCATGTTAAAAAGACAAAGTGGTGATATAAAAAGTCTCTTTGATCTATCATATTCCTTTCCCAAACATCGCACCATACAAACTCTTTCAATAGAATGCTGTTCACCATCTTCCTCTTCATAAATGTCAACATATTCGGGAGAAATTAAAACGTAACTACTGTCAAATAAGCCCTCTTTGATCATTAACTTCCGAGACATACCTACATAGTACATAGGGTCAAAATTCTGTTTCTTTTCCTCTCTCCATAACATCCTTCTAAGGAGAGGTTGCTGAGCAACCACTTCAAATTCATACTTTCCTATTGTTTCAGTTCTTTGTTTTCTTCTGGCTTTCATAGCTTTTGCTTTTACTTTAAAACTTGGAGGATGATAACTATCTGCATCGTCCAGGTCTGGAGAATTTAAATTATAGTTCATGGCACGGGTAAAGTCAGAAATATAAATGTCTTTAAATGGACCTCCTATCTGAACCTGTTGACCCTTTGGATTCAAAACAATGGATTCCATCTTGGTCTGAAACTTCTTTCTTTCTGCATCTAGATCACCCATGTATGTCAGCACCATTTCTGTTTTTGCAGACAAGGCTCCCTGCTGTACAGGGGAACATTCCAACACATAAATGTCGAAGTAATATGAACGCTTAAAGCTATCATCTTCAAGAAAATTTCCGTAGGTAGCAAGAAAAACATCTTTAGTTCTTACTAAAACTGGATTTGTATGAACTTCCTTTAACAACCTATCACAAAAGTTTTTCGTGGTAAACCACTGAAATGCCTCTCTACTACTCACGCCCAGAACGATATTGCTGACAGGGTAAATAGTGACCTGCCGTACATAAACTGTGTTTGTGTCAAGATTGTAGTGCTCGACAAACTGACTGCTGCATGTCAAACAGGGATGATCACCAAGATCTGCGCCAGTCTGCTCGTCTCTTACCCAAACACACAGAAACACCTCTACATCCATTCCTGAAGCAAAACTCTCCCTCCGGTCATCTTCTTGTTCGTCACTATCTGGAATTAAAATCTCCGGAAAATTCTGACTGTTTGAGAGCATTCTGTGAAATATAGATCCTCGTCCAGGCTTTGGTGGGAGTGGATTCTTGCTGGTGTCTGACATTTTCGTATTCGTCCACATTGACAGATAAAACAAAGTTTCGGTTTCAGATATTTTGAGCTTCGATGCATGTTTGCGAGTTATGAAAACATGAAGAGGGTGGTCATTAGGTTTTAAATTCGTGACTTTTAACGAAACCTTGAACCTTTCGTATATTCTTCTTGGTTCCATTTTGCAAGGAAACTTCGTACAGTTTGTTTTTTTGCAGTTGTTGTTGTTCTTTGCTGTTGTTGTTGTTGCTGTGTTGTTGTTGTTGTTGAAGGTTCAAATTAACGAGATAAAACGTACCCAGACACTGATTTACAATAATTTCGTACCGCTCACGTATCGAGTATGGTGATGGGACAAATATCTTTTGACAAATTTTCACAGATACTTAATAATTGATTTGCTACCTGTTTGCTATAATGGATTTATCAGGGGACAAAGACTTTGACTATCTTTATTTAGGAGACGATAGTGATATTGAAAGTACCCCAAGGTTATTTTTCCTAGTTTTAAAACCCTTGAGAACTTGGACCCTGGAGAACTCGCACCTAGAAAAACTCCTACCCCGAAGTGCAAATGTTCTTGGGAACCCTATACACACTTTTTGAGAGAATTTGAATACATCTTTACACACAGTTGATTATTCTTTATTTTTCATCTTTATTAATAATAAATAAAACAAAATGTATAGGTGTAACAATTATGTAAAAAGGTCAGTCATATAATTGGTCTGAATCAGGATCATAATGCCTTATTTTACCTTTACCAAACATTAGAATTTAGACTGGTCAGATTGAAAGCATATGCAGACGACGAACTACAATCTGCCCAAATAAGGAAATTTTTCTTTGAATGGGTTGAAAATGTCGTTGGAAAAGGAGAAAATGCAGGTTACCAGCATTTTCTCCTTTTCCCACAATATTTTCAAAATTTCCTTTCATTTTGGTCGTTAAAACTCGGGATTGTGTGGTAAAGGATTAAAAGGCATGTGTGAAGTGGAGGTGTATAAGGTTTTCCTTTTCATGTATATTTAACAAGCTAAAAAATCACCATGAAAGAATATCTTTCAAGTGAATTTTCATTTTCCACAATCACTTGACAATTTGATGATAAATTTCAGTGTCGGTTGCGTTGCTCATACATTACTTGGAATAAATCATTGTTGGAAGGGTTAATGGCCAAATTGCAGCCAACAGTGAACAAACTGGGCATTAAAACGCAGTGCAATTTCAATTCTACCTTTTGAAATTATGGAAAATACTGTGAAGATGACAAACTATTATTGTGCAGTTGGTCCAAGTCACTGTCAGAAAAATGAATTTTAAAATCAGGTTAAAAAGTAAAGAAAAGATAGAGCTACCTGGCAACTTTTAATCCTGTTTTATGATTATATTTTTCTTCCAGGGACTAACACTTGGACTGGGCTTACAATAACAGATTATCATCTTCACAATCATTTCCATAAATTAAGTATGTTAACACCGGCAATGTTCACATTTGACTGCTCCTGGGCCTTTAAACTACTTATGCAAAATTTTATGCACCATATGTTATGATGCCGAATTCTAGTTTTGAAATCCTACATGATATAACATTAGAAAAGAAATGCCCCCTTCAAACGGGAAGTATTAAATTAACTACTTTTCCCTGAGTGATTAATCAGTTTTATCAAGTTCCAATGAACACCTTTGCACATCTTGCCCCTCAAACATTACATGTACTTTTTAGATCTGATCTTGAGAGATTTTTTTTTTCCACATTAATTATTTGTTCTCAGATAAAATGACAGTTTATTTTAATAAAGGATTGTGATCAACCCCTTATGCTGCTAAGTGTGACTCAAGGACCTTTTGTGAACAGTGTAGATCAAGATCAGACTGCACAGAACATGGAGTTTGATCATGGATCTACACTGTCTGTCTAGGAGAATTTTTTTTCAACAAAAAATAACTTTGAAATAGCAAAGTCAGTTTTTTTTTTTTACATCAACTTGAAAGTTTCATTAACTTATTTAGCAGGCTAAGGGTTAATTCTGTTTTTCATACTCTTTATACATTAAGATTAATCCATGGTTGGGTATCAGAATATGGTAACTACCAAAAAATTTTTGACACAGTTATGCCCCTTATTCAACCTAGAATTTTCACTGAAAGCAGCTACAGCTCTTGCATGAGGTGCTCTTATTTAACTTCACTATGATCAAAACAATCTGAACAGCCCTTTTCCATCAATGGTTTTTATAGCCTTCTTTTAACCCTTTACCTCACAATCCCAAGTTAAATGACCCTGAAGGATAAGGCTTTTGAAAACATTCTTGGAAAAGGAGAGAATGCTGGTAATCAGCTTTTCTCCTTTTCTCACTATGTTTTCTTTTCTTATAAAACAAAGTTAATCATTTGATACACATTTTTTTTTTTTTGTCATCCGCAAATACTTTTAATTTAGGCTAGTATAAAATTTTTGTTGTGTGTTAAAGTCTAAGTTTAGGGTTATAATTATGGTAAAGGATTAAAAGATAAGTGTAGGGCCATAGTTGTTCATTTTCTCATGAAATATGATAAATTATCCAAGGTTATTTTCATTGTTTAGATTTGTTAACCAGTAATTTTTCCCCTTTCCACAATGTTTCCTTGTCTTTCACAGACAAAAATTCTTGATAAGAGTTGCATGTAGTTTATTGTCAGCAAATACCTTCAATTAGGAGAAATCTAAAATTATGGTGTTCCAATTAGATAGTGAATGCTTTTCTATTATGGAGATTAGGGACCTTTAGCTCTTCACCAGAGACAAAATTTTAAAAGAGTCCAAATTCCAAGCATTTGCAGATGACAATTTAAATGTGGCTCTAATGGCAGAATTTGTTTTTGACTAGATTGGTTACCAGCATTTTCTCTTTTTCCCACTAAGTTTTCAAAGGCCTTCTTTGTTGGGGTTGTTAAAAGTTGGGATTGTGTGGTAAAGGGTTATTGACTAACTGGTAATTCTGTTCTCATCAACCAACTGTGGATGATAGTGATTTTGAGCTAGCTAGGCCTCTCGTGTTAGAAGTTCGAAGTTGGAATCCCCCAGTGATCTGTGTCAACCTTCAAAACTATCCTCATCATGGCATGAGGACTGGTTAAGGTTGTCATGAAGCAGTTATCATGTAATTAACCCTTTACCACACAATTCTGCCTTTTAACGACCCTGGGAAAGAAGCCTTTTTGAAAACATTGTTGAAAAAGGAGAAAATGCTGGTAACCAGCATTTTCTCATTTTCCCACAATGTTTCCTACCCTATCAAGAGAAAATTGCCCCATTTGAGCCACACTGAAATTGTTGTTTGCAAATGCTTTCAATTTGGACAAGGTTAAAATTTTGTCGTCTGGTAAAGGGTTGATGTGAATTGTAAAACTTGTTTCACAAGCAATACAGAATAAATATGTTTTATTCACCAATAAATTCAGAGTTTTAATGACCCTGATCAGAACAGCTTTTGAAAACATTGTGGAAAAAGGATAAAATGCTGGTAACCAGCATTTTCTCCTTTTCCCACAGTGTTTTATAATCATTCACAGACAAATCCCATTATTTTTGCCATGTTTATTATGCTAATGCTTTGAATTTGGACCAGTCTAAAATTTTGTCATGTGATAAGAGTTTAATCAAACTATTCACAAACCATTGATTCAAAGTTGCACCTTAAATGCTACTCTTAAAAATTTTCTAAATTTCGAAATGCTGGTATTTCATATTGGCTTTATACATGTAGTACCAAACCAAATGGGTTTAGCTAATCATGAATTGTTTCAGTTTTAAAATTTAGAATAAGAAGGCAATTGAGAATGGTTAATAAATATAATTCTAGATGAAAAAAGTACTTGTAGAACAAAACTGCAACACTTTATAACATGACGAGTTGATTTTTTCATTGACGTAGCTCGGATGATGAGATAGACATCCTACTCCATGGCACATCTGAGCAGAAAAGAAAGTTATACACAAGGTCAAGTGCCTCGGAGAGGGATGATTCCAGTGAAGATGATTTTGAGAAAGAGATGAATGATGAACTCAATGGCAAAGTCCGAGAGCTGGAAAAAAGGCGGAGTTCACTGTCAGGTGTGTTTTTAGCCTTACCAAACAGTCCCACGTTTTATTGACCTTGAGAAAAGGGACTGTTGAAAACATTGTGGGAAAAGGAAAAAATGCTTTTCCAACAATGTGTTTTACCCTCTCAGAAACAAACATGATAATTTGAAATACATTTGATCTGTTGTCTGCAAATGTATTCAATATGAGAAAGATTAAGACTATTTGTTTAGAAAATGGTTAAGACTTGTTGGAATTTAAAGCATTTGCAGACAACTAATTCAGTGTGGCTAAAATGATGGGACTCGGCTATGAAAGGTTAGAAAACATTGTGGAAAGAAAAACATGGTAGTTGTCGGCATTTTCTCCTGTTCTCACGTTTTCAAATGTTTTTTTCTTCAGCGTCGTTGGAACTCAGAAACATATGGTAAAGGGTTGAAATTTTAGACTAGCCTATACTGAAAGTATATTTAAACAACAAATTACCTTGGGCTCAAATTCTCCTTTTCCTATTTTTAGCTCACCTTAGCACAACGTGCTAAAGGTGAGCTATTGTGATCGCCCTATGTCCGGCGTCTGTCGTCCTGTCGTCCGTCGTCCGTCAACAATTTCTTTAAACATCTTCTTCTCCTAAACCACTGGGCCAATCTTGATGAAACTTGGCAGGGATGTTCCTTGGGTGAAGCTCTACCAAAATTGTTCAAAGAATTGAATTCCACCCACAACTCTGGTTGCCATGGCAACAAAAAGGAAAAAAAAGCAAAATCTTTGAAAATCTTCTTCTCTGAAACTAGAAGGCACAGAGCTTTGATATTTGGTATGTAGCATCTCCTAGTGGACCTCTACCAAGTTTGTTCATTTGATGGCCCTGGGGTCAAAACTGGCCCCGCCCCGGGGGTCACAAGTTTGAGCATAGTAACAAAGAAGGAAAACTTTAAAAATCTCCTTCTCTGAAACTTGAAGGTGTAGAGCTTTGATATTTGGCATGTAGCATCTCCTAGTGGACTTCTACCAAGTTTGTTCATATGATGCCCCTGGGGTCAAAACTGGTCCCGCCCCGGGGGTCACAATTTCCAACATGGGAACAAAGAAGGAAAACTTTAAAAATCTTCTTCTCTAAAACTAGAAGGCATAGAGCTTTGATATTTGGCATGAAGCATCTCCTAGTGGACCTCTACCAAGTTTGTTCATATGATGCCCTTGGGGTCGAAACTGGCCCTGCCCCGGGGGTCACAAGTTCAAACATAGGAACAAAGAGGGGAAACTTTAAAAATCATCTTCTCTGAAACTGGAAGGCGTAGAGCTTTGATATTTGGTATGTAGCATTGCCCAGTGGACCTCTACCAAGTTTGTTCATATGATGCCCCTGGGGTCAAAACCGGCCCCACCCCGGGGGTCACAAATTTGAGCATAGTAACAAAGAAGGAAAACTTTAAAAATCTTCTTCTCTGAAACTGGAAGGCGTAGAGCTTTGATATTTGGCATGTAGCATCTCCTAGTGGACCTCTACCAAGTTTGTTCATATGATGCCCCTGGGGTCAAAACTGGCCCCGCCCCGGGGGTCACAATTTCCAACATAGGAACAAAGAAGGAAAACTTTAAAAATCTTCTTCTGTAAAACTAGAAGGCATAGAGCTTTGATATTTGGCATGAAGCATCTCCTAGTGGACCTCTACCAAGTTTGTTCATATGATGCCCTTGGGGTCAAAACTGGCCCTGCCCCGGGGTTCACAAGTTCGAACATGGGAACAAAGAGGGGAAACTTTAAAAATCATCTTCTCTGAAACTGGAAGGCGTAGAGCTTTGATATTTGGTATGTAGCATTGCCCAGTGGACCTCTACCAAGTTTTTTCATATGATGCCCCTGGGGTCAAAACTGGCCCCACCCTGGGGGTCACAAGTTTGAGCATAGTAACAAAGAAGGAAAACTTTAAAAATCTTCTTCTCTGAATCTTGAAGGCGTAGAGCTTTGATATTTGGCATGTAGCATCTCCTAGTGGACCTCTACCAAGTTTGTTCATATGATGCCCCTGGGGTCAAAACTGGCCCTGCCCCAGGGGTCACAAGTTCGAACATAGGAACAAAGAAGGAAAACTTTAAAAATCTTCTTCTCTAAAACTAGAAGGCATAGAGCTTTGATATTTGGTATGTAGCATCGCCTAGTAGACCTCTACTAAGTTTGTTCATATGATGCCTTTGGGGTCAAAATTGGGCCTGCCCCGGGAGTCACAAGTTCAAACATAGGAACAAAGAAGGAAAACTTAAATTTTTTTTTTCTCTTAAATGGGAAGGCATAGAGCTTTGATATTTGGTATGTAGCATCTCCTAGTGAACTTCCACCAAGTTTGTTCCAAGGATGCTGCTTAGGTCAAAACTGGCCCAGCCCCTGGGGTCACAAGTTCGAACATAGGAACAAAGAAGGAAAACTTTAAAATTCTTCTTTTCTGAAACCGAAAGGTGTGGAGCTTTGATATTTGGTATGTTGCATCTCAGAGTGGACCTCTACCAAGTTTGTTCATATGATGCCCCTGGGTCAAAACTGGCCCCGCCCCCGGGGTCACAAGTTCGAAGGTAGGAACAAAGAAGGAAAACTTTAAATTTCTTTTTCTCTTAAACGGGAAGGTGTAGAGCTTTGATATTTGGTATGTAGCATTTCCTAGTGGACCTCTACCAAGTTTGTTCATATGATGCCCCTGGGTCAAAACTGGCCCAGCCCCGGGGGTCACAAGTTCGAACATAGGAACAAAGGAGGAAAACTTTAAAATTCTTCTTTAAAACTGGAAGGCGTAGAGCTTTGATATTTGGTATGTAGTGATTCTCTTCTAAGTTTCTTGCTCATCTAAGCGCAACAAGTTCATTGAGTTCAAAATTGGGTCATCTTGGGTCATAAACTAGGTCACTAGGTCAAATTAAAGAAATACCTTGTTGGCACTCTCGAGGCCACATTATTTGCTCAATTGCCTTGAAAATTAGCTGGAAAGTTTGTCTTTATAAAGTCTCACATAAGATTAATTTGGGTCAACTTGGGTCATAAACTAGTTCACTGGGTCAAATTAAAGAAATACCCTGTTTGCACCCTGGAGGCCACATTTATTGCTCAAATGACCTGAAATTTGGCCAGAATGTTTGTCTTGATGAAATACCAGATGAGTTTGGATTTGGGTCACCTGGAACCATAAACTAGGTCACTAGGTCAAAATAAAGAAATACCTTGTGGGCTCTCTAGAGGCCACATTCTTTGCTTAATTGCCTTGAAAATTGGTCAGAATGTTTGTTTTTGTAAAATCTCACATGAGTCTGAATTTGGGTCAACTGGGGTCATAAACTAGGTCACTTTGTCAAATTAAAGAAATAGCTAGTGGGCACTCTAGAGGCCACATTTATTATTCATATGATTTGAAAATTGGTTAAAATGTTTCTTTTGATATAGTCAAAGACCAGTTCAAATTTGGGTCATCTGGGGTCATAATCTAGATCACTAGGTCAAATTAAAGAAATATCTTTAGGGCACTCGAGGCCACATTTTTTGCTCAATTGACTTGAAAATTGGTCAGAATGTTTGTCTTCATGAAATATGAGTTTGAAATTGGGTCACCTGCGGTCAAAAACTAGGTCACATGGTCAAATTAAAGAAAAACCTTAAAGGCACTCTACTAAGGTGAGCGACCCAGGGCCATCATGGCCCTCTTGTTTTTTTTTTTTTTTGTCAAAAGGCTTGTATATCAGGATGATAAAACATTAGAATACGAGGGACACTTTTTAAGTTCGTAGAGTAGGGCAGTCTTTTTAAAACCGCTTGAAATATCAAAATTTTATTTATCTAAGACCTTCGAAATATGCCCCGTCTGCCTCCACACACATTTTACACCCATCTACCCATTTCCGGAACGCCGCCCGGTAGTCCTCTTTAGGTATATGTTGCAGACACTGGTAGACCGCACTGCCTATACCACAACGGGATTCAAAACGGTGCCCTGCCAACATTTCCTTTAGTCTTGGGAACAACCAAAAGTCACAGGGGGACAGGTCAGGGCTGTATGGGGGATGATCTAAGACATCGAGCCCAGATTCTTTCAGATATTCCTGTACCGTAGCGGATTTATGGGCCGGTGCGTTATCATGGAGTAATTTGATGCCGCGGACACCGGTGCGCGGTCTGCGTTTCTGATAGAAATCAACAAGTTGAGTAAGAACACTTTCTCTGTAAAACTTTCCAGTGACAGAACTACCTTTCGGGACTGGAATTTGAAGGACTGGACCTTTCGAATCAAAGAATATCGCATACAACATGCGATTTGATGTTTTGCAACGGCGCGCAATGACAGGTCTGTTGCCCTCAGATGAAACCCAAACCTTATTTTTAGCCTTAGAATCGGGTTGAAAATGATAGATCCACGTTTCATCACCTGTAACTATCTCTTCCAAACGACGTGGGTCACATTTATCATATTTTTCTATAACTTGCGGTGCAAGTCTAACCCGACTTTGTTTCTGCTCGTCAGTGAGCAAATGGGGCACCCAGCGCGCGCAGATCTTACGTAGCCCAAGTCGTTCACGTAAGATCTTCAAAACACTTGACGAATGAATGCCACTTAATTCTTTTATATCTTGCACGGTATAACGTGCGTCTTCCTCAATTAACGTTTTCACAGTAGCAACATTCTTTTCCGTCAAAACGGAAACCGGCCTACCCACCCGAGGGTCATTTTCAATTGACTCCCGACCATTATTAAAACGACGTACCCACTTGCAAACTGTAGCATATTTTAAGCACCATTCCCATAAACTTCTTGCAAATCAGCATGAATTTCTGTTGGCGGAAACCCGAGCTGTGCTCGAATCTTACAATATACCCTCTGTTCAGAGATTTTTCCATCCATATTGAACGCTATATTTTACTATAGTGTATAAAACCACGTGTTGAAAATACCCAGCGCAGCGCGCACGTGGACCTCGTGCGCCGCATACCGTGACACCGTTCGAGAGAGGAATGATTACGCAAGTTCTGTGTAAAAAATCGTGCAACTTCATAATCGCGTTAAAAAGTTATAGGCTTACTCTACGAACTTAAAAAGTGTCCCTCGTATTTGGCAAAGGGTTAACAGTAGAGCAAGGATAACAGAGAAAGGTTTACCTCCTTATGAGACATCAAAACTTTGGATTCAACCAAAATGAAAACATTTGCAGTTGGCATATTTGATGTAGCTCTCAAGATGATATCTGTCTTTGAAATGATTGAAAACATTGTGGGAAAAGGAGAAAATGCTGGTTACCAGCATTTTCTTTTCAAAATATGTTTTCAAAAGCCTTCTTCCTAAGAGTTGTCAAACCATTACTACATAATCCCAAGTTTTAATGACCCTGACGAATTAGACTTTTGAAAACATTGTGGGAAAAGGAGAAAATGTTGGTAAACAGCATTGTCTCCTTTTTCCACAATGTTTTCTTACCTGTCAGAAAAATCCAAAACAAAACTTTGAGCCACATTTAGTTTGTCTGACTAGTTGAAAACAGTGTCTTGTGATAAAAAGTTAACAAGATGAATTGTTTGGTAAAGGGTTCAGGAGAAAAACAAATGAGCCATTCTCTGTGGAAAGGGGGCTTAATGCATCTGCTAGTAATACGGACCCAGGTCAGCCTGCATAATCCGAGCAGGCTGACCTGGGCCAAAACTTTTCGCTATTGGTCAAATTTCTGAATGCACAAGGACAAGTTTACCCCATGATTCAGTCTGTTGTTAGACAAAGCGTGATTTATTGATACATGATCATGTTACGACTTGCTTGGTACCATGCATCGCCGAGATGCATTAAGCCCCCTTTCGACAGGGCATGGCTCAAATTTATGTAATTATACTGAACTAGTATAATGCTCTTTATCTTTCAACTAACCAGATATCCATGCAATACCATCCATGCGATATGTTTTTTTGATATACCACGGATATTTATAGATTTTTGATATACCACAGATATTTATAGAACAGTAATTTCCACTGACTCCGCCCCCATCACCATTTATGAACGAAATGCATTCCAAAAATAGTAACGATTACTACAGAAAGCCCGCGAAAAAACGATGTCATAGCACGCGCGCTACTTTCCGATGATCTGCCTACGTAATTCCTGCCCGTGACGTCATTTGAATTGCTCGTTTACCGCGTCTTCTCAAATAGAATAATCCCAAGCGATCTCAATTGCAATTTTCGGACGTTTAATTACTACGATAAAGTACTGTGTCTGTGGGTAATGCAATTTTAAAATGGGAGTTCCGATAAAAATAAACTTTTAAAATGTATTTGTCAGCAACATTTTTCACATCTTTTTCACAATGAGTACAAATTAGAGGTTAAAAGATAAATAGAATATGTACATAGTGTTGCCATAGATCAAAAATATCTAACTCGGTTTTGAGAATTGATAATTGTCTCGCCAAGGCTCGACAATTATCAATTCTCCCAACCTCGTTAGATATTTTTGATCTACGACAACACTTATGTACGTATTCTCTATATATCTCTCAACTAACCGGATATCCATGCAATAACACTCATGCGATATTTTTAGCTCCACTGGCCGAAGGCCAGCGGGCTTATGTCATGGCCCGGTGTCCATCGTGCGTCCGTCCGTCCGTGCGTGCATCCGTGCGTCTGTCCGTCCGTGCATTAACTTTTATTTCAAACATCTTCTTCTCTGAAACTACCCATCCAATTTTCATGAAACTTCACAGAAATGATCCTGCCATGGTCCTCTTCAGAATTTCTTGAAAGAATTTGATTCCTTCAAAAACTCTGGTTGCCATGGCAACAAAACTGAAAAATATTGGAAATCTTTAAAAATCTTCTTGTCTGAAACCATAAGGCATAGGGCTACCAAATTTGGCATGTAGCTTTATGTAGTAGACCTCTATCATGTTTCTTGAAATTATAGCCCTGGGGTCAAAATTGGCTCTGCGCCAGGGGTCACAAGTTTTACATAGGCTTATATAGAGAAAACTTTAAAAATCTTTCTGTACCTAGCCATAAGGCCTAGAGCTACCAAATTTTGCATTTAGCTTGATCTAGTTGGGGTCTACCAAAAGTGCCCAAATTATAGTCCTGGGGTCAATTTGGCCTCATGCTGAGGGGGGGGGGGTTTCACAAGATTTACATAGGCTTACATAGGGAAAACTTTTAAATCTTGGTGTACACAGCCATAAGGCTTAGGCTACCAAATTTTGCATAATTATAGCATTATCTAGTGGACAACTACAAAGAGGGCCCAAGTTACAGCCCTAGGATCAAGTTTGGCCCTGCACCAGGGGTCACAAGTTTTACATGGGTTTATGGAGTGAAAAGTTCAGAAACCATCTTGTTACTAGCCATAAGGCCAAGAACTCCCAAATTTGGCACATTATTCTTCTAATACACATATTCCCCATTTAGTCCGACTGTAGCCCTGGGGTCAAAGTTTTATAAGGGCTTATATAGTGAAGACTTCTCTTCATGGTTTATATTTATAAGCCAGTGGAGCGATACAGGGCCATCATGGCCCTCTTGTTTTTGATATACCACGGATATTTATAGATTTTTGATATACCATGGATATTTATAGAACAATAAGTTCCACTGACTCCGTCCCCATCACCATTTATGAATGAAATGCATTCCAAAAATAGTAACGATTACTACAGAAAGCCCGCGAAAAAAGAACAATGTCATTGCACGCGCGCTACTTTCCAATGATCTGCCTACGTAGTTCCTGCCTGTGACGTCATTTGAATGCTTGTTTACCGTGTCTTCTCAAATAGAATAATCCCAAGCGATCTCAATCGCAATTTTCGGACGTTTAATTACTACGATAAAGTACTATGTATGTGGGTAATGCAATTTTAAAATGGGAGTTCCAACATAAATAAACTTTTAAAATGTATTTGTCAGCAACATTTTTCACATCTTTTCACAATGAGTACATATCATAGGTTAAAAGATAAATAGAATACGTGCATAGTGTTGTCGTAGATCAAAAATATCTAACTCGGTTGTGAGAATTGATAATTGTCTCGCCAATTATCAATTCTCCCAACCTCGTTAGATATTTTTGATCTACGACAACATTATGTACTTATTCTCTATTTCTACTATATTTTTCTAGAGCCGAGCTGTTCCACCAGTGGGTCTACAGAGGTGGATAATGAGCCACAAAGATACCAGGACGACGTTTACTGTGACTCAGATGAGGAGGAAATGGTGACAAAGGGTAAAACTGGACTTTTTTTTTAATGCTTTACCAAACGACAAATTTTGGACTGGTCCAAACTCAAAGAGTTTGCAGATGACAATTTCAAATTTGATGAAAATGGCAGAAAGGTCTCAAAAAGGATACAAAACACTGTGGGAAAAGGAGAAATTGCTCGTTACAAGCAATTTCTCCTTTTCCCACAGTGTTTTCAAAAGACTTGTACTGCAGACACGTGAAAACCAGGGCTTGTTTGGGAAAGGGTTAATGCTTTACCAAACAATCCAGTGTTTTAACGACCTCGGGGAAAGAGGCTTTTTTAAAAAAAAAAAAATCCCATAATTTTTTTCCCAACCTCTCAAAGAGAAATTCCATACTTTTAGTTAAGTTAGCTTTTTCATCTGCAATTGGTTTCAAAATTTTGACAAGTCTATTACTAGTCTGTTATTAATCAATTTTTATTTAACTTAAAAATGTTTACTCTCACTGTTGGGCACCTATTTGAATGGACAAAAAGCTTACCAGTGGAAAATGGGGTCTCAAGGGCACACAAGCTTTTCCAAAGTTTGAGCAGGTGACCTGAATTTTGACCAAAGCTGACCATCATCAAAATTCTTAAAAAATATTATGAAGAGAAACATTCTGACCAAGTTTCATGTAGATTTGATAAGAATTGTGCCCTCTAGAGTGTACACAAGCAAATGTTCTTGATCGGATGAGACATACATGTACATGCTCTTGAACAAAAGACATCAAAGTATCCGAGAAGCTCAGCTTAACTCTTTACCAAACGACAAAATTTTAGACTGGTCCAAATTGAAAGCATTTGCAGACGACAAAATAAATGTGATTGAAAAATTGAAATTTGTTTTGGGAAGGGTAGAAAACATTGTGGGAAAAGGAGAAAATGCTGGTTACCAGCATTTTCTCCTTTTCCCACAATGTTTTCAAAAGGCTTCTTTCACAGGGTCGTTAAAAGTCAGGATTGTGTGGTAAAGGGTTAAAAATACTTGTTTTAACCCTTTCCCTGAAAAATATTAGACCCTTCTGAATTGAGAGCATCTGCTGACAACAAATTAAGTTCTATGATTGGCCAGAAAACATTGTGAGAGAAGGAGAAAATGCTGGTTATCAGCATTTTCTCCTTTTCCCAGAATGTTTTCAAAAGGCCTCCAGCTCAGAGTCATGAAAACACGGGATTTTGTGATAAAGGGTTAAAAGCAAGGCTCCTTTTGAGTGATAAAACAACTTAACCCCTTACCGCACAATGCCGACTTTTAATGACCCTGAGGAAGAAGCCTTTGGAAGACATTGTGGGAAAAAGAGAAAATGCTGGTAACCAACATTTTTACCTTTTTCCACAGTGTTTTCTACCCTGTGAAAGAAAAATTGTATCAATTGAGACACATTGAAATTATTATCTGCAAATGCTTTAAATTTAGACGGGTCTAAACTTTTGCCGTGTGGTCAAGAGTTAAATAATATGAGGAGTGCCGTGGGAAAGGAGGTCTAACTCTTTACCAAACGACAAAATTTTAGACTGGTCCATATTGAAAGCAATTGCAGACGACAAATTGACTGTTGCTGAACTGATGATTTCTCTTTTCAATAGGGTAGAAAACATTGGGGGGAAAGGTTACCAGCATTTTCTCCTTTTCCCACAATGTTTTCAAAAGCCTTTTCTTTCAGGGTCGTTAAAAGTCGGGATTGTGTGTGAAGGGTTAATGCACATTTGTAATGCATTTTAAATAGCAATTTGTCGCATAAGATGGATATATTTTTTGTCTAAAATAGTAGCTTAATCATGAGATACAATGGTCCTTTGACATGCAGATTTAGTTTGTATTGGATTTTAACACTGTTTTAACATCATAGGCCATATCACTGCGGCCAGTGCACCTACTTTCCTTGCCTTCTAACACTAATACTGACACAAATTTCTTTCCAAGCCACTGACTACTTTCTCACATGCATCAGAGGTGAGAGGCAAAAAAGTTAAAAGAAAGTCTGCTGTAACAGGGTATCGAACCGGCAAACACCAGGTCAGGGGTCAGATATGCTAACCACTGACCTACCTGGCTGGGCTTTGACATGCAGAAAATTTACCAATAGCAAAATGGATTGACCCATGTCAGCCTGCTCCTACTGTGCAAGGTGACATTGGTTGATACTTTTTGCAGATGCATTAAACCACTTTTCTTCAGAGCATGGCTCATTTGTATGTTAATCTTTTAGGTGATGAAAAAATGAAGAAAAAACAGTTGACGAATGATGACCTTCTATACGACCCCAACATGGACGAGGAAGATGAGCGGTGGGTAGAGAACCATCGGAGATCGTATCTACCCAAACATCAAACAGGGAAGAAAAAGCCCCTTCCTAATAGTGATGCTGTACTGGATTGTCCTGCCTGTATGACCACGCTGTGTTTGGATTGTCAGAGGTTGGTACAAAACTCGTCAACTAAATATGTTTCTGTTTCTCTATACCAAAGAATCCCATAGTTTTACAAACCTGGAGAAGACACCATTTGAAAACATTGTGTGAAAAGGCAAATATGCTTGTAGCCAGTATTTTCTGTTTCCCTCTATTTTTTCCTCCCCTTTCAAAGACAGTTTCCATCTTTTAACCCTTTACTACATAATCCTGTGTTTAAATGACCCTGAGAGAGAAGCCTTTTGAAAACATTGTGGTAAAAGGAGAAAATGCTGGTAACCAGTATTTTCTCCTTTTCCCACAAAGTTTTTTACTCTAGCAACGACAACTTCCATAATTTGAGTCACATTTAATTTGTAGTCTGCATATGCTTTACGTTTGGACATGCCTAAAAATTTTTTGTGTGGTAAAGGGTTAAACCAGTTAGCTTGTCTCCTGCAAATAATTTCAAATATAAAGGAATGTAAAATTTTGTTGTTTGGTAAAGTGTTCACACATTATCATGAATACCCACCTTTTTCATGTTTCAACCAATCATGCTTCAAAACATTTGGACCAGAGAATTCAAAATTCCAAAGACAAGCAATCTGATTAGCAGAGACAGAATGTCCCAACCAATCAGACTGCTTGTATTCGAATTCAAAATAAGAACAGTAAATGTACATTTTATATAGCACTATTGGTGAAAACTAATCCAGAGGAAGAAAATCAGGCTCTTACATTAAATGAGCCATGGTCTGACGAATGGGGGTTTAATGCTGCGTTATACTAAGTTAGTCATCACATACTAGTAATTACGGATCCATAAAATCCATTTTGTATAACAACCAACTGAACCCTGAGGAAATATGGTCCTTTGATGCACAGAAAATTTACAAATAGCAAAAAGTTTCAACGGGCTGTGCAGGGTGACATGGGTCGATACTGTTTGCAGATGCATTAAACCCCCTTTTCATTGAGCATGGCTAAGTATATTACTATCATACTATGAACATATAACCCTTTACCTACTAATCCAGTTTTTAACAACCTTGAGGGAAAAGGCTTTTGAAAACATAGTTGAAAAAGGCAAAAATACTGGTAACTAGCATTTACTCCTTTTTCCACAATGTTTTCAGTCCTTACAAAGGCAAATCAAACAATCTGAGTTACATTTAATTTGGAGTCTGCCAATGATTTCAACTTAAATAAGTTTAGAATTTTATCACCTGGAAAAGAGTTAATCCTTCATCACACAACTCTGAGTGTTAGAAGAAGGCTTTTTAAAACATCGAGGGAAAAGAAGAGTAACCAGCAGTTTCTTCTTTATCCTCGATGTTTTAAATCCCTTTCCCAAACAAGCCCTGGTTTTCACGTGTCTGCAGTACAAGTCTTTTGAAAACACTGTGGGAAAAGGAGAAATTGCTCGTAACGAGCAATTTCTCCTTTTCCCACAGTGTTTTCTACCCTTTCTGAGACCTTTCTGCCATTTTCATCAAATTTAAAATTGTCGTCTGCAAACTCTTTCATTTTGGACGAGTCCAAAATTTGTCGTTTGGGAAAGGGTTAAATCCATATTAGAATCAGCTTCATTTAACATGTCATCTGCAAAAGCTTTCAATTTGGTTGAGCCCAAAATATTGTAGTTTGGTTGAACGATTTCCTTTTTATTCCCAGGCATTCAGTTTACAATAACCAGTACAGAGCCATGTTTGTGATGAACTGTGTAGTGGACAAATCAGAACTTCTTAAATACCCTAAACATAACCCAAAGTCAAAGAAAAAACAAAAGAAAAAAATGAAAGAAACAGAGACATTAGCAGACGACAAATATCATCCAGTGAAGTGCACTGAGTGTAATACAGTAGTGGCAGTTTATGATGAGGATGAAGTCTACCATTTCTTTAATGTACTTGCAAGCTATTAGCAACAGTCACTGGCAAGCTGATGGGAACAGTCACTGGCCAGCTACGAAGAAGTTACTGGCAAGCTTATCTGCAACAGTTAGAGGCAAACTTTCAGAGGCAGTCACTGCAAGCCACTGGAAACAGTTACTGGCAAAAGAAACTTGACAGGCAAGCTTCTGGGAACAGTTTGTGACAAGTTACAGTGGCAAGTTGTGGCATGCTATTATGGACACTTACTAGCAAGCTAAAGAAAAGATTTCTGGCAAACTTCTGGAAATAGTTACTGCCAAGCTATTAACCCTTTACCAGATGACAAAATTTTAGCAGTGTCCAAATTGAAAGCATTTGCAGACGACAATTTTAATGTGGCTAAAATGGTGCAAATTTCTCTTGACGGGTAGAAAACATTGTGGAAAAAGGAGAAAATGCTGGTTACCAGCATTTTCTCCTTTTCTCACAATGTTTTCAAAAGGCCTCTTTCCCAAGGTCGTCAAAAGACGGCATCGTATGGCAAAGGGTTAAGTACAGCACTAAAGTATACTTATATACAAGATCTTGTGCAGGTAGATCTGGTGATGGCAACATTAATGTATTATGTAATAAATCAAGATTTCCCAATTTCAAAAGTTATATCTCAACTAATTACTGTTTCAAAATGGCAGACATACCAGTGGCATTGACTAACGTGTTTTCAATTTCAATGAATAAAAACATTTGAGAAGTAAATTATCAGTTTTACCTATATCCAAAACCATAATTTGTGCTTGAATCATGTATTTTAAGACCCTTCAATATTCACAATACACATAAATAGTTTAGGGCCAAATCGAAAATACTATCACTACTCTCAAACAATAACGAAAAGAAGCTACCACAACTCTTTACCATCACCAACTAGCACCATGTGACCCACTCTTTTGGAAGATTGTGTTCAAAAAGGTATATATAGGATCTGACATGAGTTGGCATCAATTTGTGTGAGTCTAAAAGTATGTTATTTGTAAAGAGATAACTCTTAACCACACAACAAAATTTTAGACCAGTCCAAATTGAAAGCCTTTGCAGACGACATATAAAATGGGCCACAAATGACAGTATCTGTCTTTGAGATCATTGAAAACATTGTGTGAAAAGAAGAACATGCTGGTTACCAGCATTTTCTTCTTTTCCCACAATGTTTTCAAAAGCCTTCTTCTTCAGGGTCGTTAAAAATCGGGATTGTGTGGTAAAGAGTTAATCAATATCACTGAACAGTACTTTATATTTGTGGAGAGCAGACAGTGACCGATGACAGTTATGAAGCCACCTACGACTGCCCCGTAACAACATTAAGTGAGGCATTCTGTCTTTTACCAACTTGTTTGTAAATAGAGAATACAGCCAGTGTTTAAAACATCTTAAAACCCTTTACCAAAAGAGAAAAAAAAAATGGACTTTTCCAAATTGAAAGCATTTGCAGAAACAACAAATTAAATGTGGCTCAAATGATAAGATTTTGTCTCCTATAAGTGTAGAAAACCTTGTGGGAATTCTCCTTTACCTTCAGTGTTTTGTCAAAAGCCCTTTTCATCAAGGTTGTAAAAACTCTGGATTTTCTGGTAAAGGAAACACTGTCATCAATATAAACAGCTCTTTGTCTAAAAATATTATCACTGAGAGAGACAACAAAATGGTGACATCAAAAAAGGATTTCAAATAGATCCAAAAAAAAGTAATTAACTTTAATTTTGTGCCTGCATTTTGTAACCCAACAGCAGTAGAAAAGTTGGGGATTTTTTGGCGTTTGCTTTTTGTAATTTAACAGGAGCAGAAAAGTTGTTTTTTTGCATTTGCTTTTTGTAACTTAACAGGAGTAGAAAGGTTGTGCCCAGCCGGGTAGCTCAGTGGTAAGCGTATCTGACTCGTGACCTGGTGGTTGGGAGTTTGATACCTGGTTGAGGCAAACTTTCTTTCCGGCAATTTTTCGCCTCTCACCTCTGATGCATGTGAGAAAAAGTAGTCAGTGGCTTTGGAAAGAAAGTTGTGTCAGTACTGGTGTGAGAATGCCAGGAAATAACAGGCGTGTCACTGAAGGCCATATAACCTGAGCTGTTAAAATGGTGTTTAACTCCAATACAAACAAAAGGAAAGTTGTTTAAAAATAGTGTGCAAAATAGAGAAGAGTGGAAATTGAATCACAGGAAGCTGAGAAAAACATAAGGTACCCCTGCAGGCAGTGCAAGTTTAACACTTTACGAATTGACTCTGAGGAAGAAGTGTAGTATGCTGGTCTATCCTACAGATATATGAATGTATAGCTTGTGATTGTATAACAGAACACAAACTAGTATACTGCCTTGCTGTAGAGCTAGCTTTTGTAGTGACATGGTAGAGCATTTCCCTTGGTACCTGGAGGTTGTATATCAGAAGTGTTACAGAGGGCTTTTGGAAAAATACTGGGAAAAAGAGAAAGTGATGGTTACCAGCATTTTCTCCTTTCCCAAGATGTTTTCAAAAGACTTCTTCCTCAAGGTCATTAAAACACTTTGCATGGTAAAGTGTTTGTGAATTAATAATGACCTCTCATCTTCTAAATGTAAGTTTTGGACCAAGCCGAAATTCAAACCTGCATCCACCCCTTTTTTTGCCATACATAAGTGGCTACATGATTTAGAGAGGTGTGTGTTAATGTGTCAAAATAGTGTCAAAATATCTGAGCAATGATCTGTGAAAAAGGGGTTTTATACATGTCTCCGATACATAACACAATTTTAGACTTGCCCAAATTGAAAGCATTTGTGGCTCAAATGATGGGATTTGTCTTGAAAAGGTAGAAAATGCTACATGTGTTTTCAATAGCCCTCTCCCTCAGGGTCATTACCTCTTTACCAAACAACAAAAGTTTGGACTATACTGTCATGTGCAGACAACATTTGCTAAAATGATGATTTCTGTCTTTGATAGGGTAGAAAACATTGTGGGAAAGAGAGAAAATGCTGGTTACCAGCATTTTCTCTTTTTCCCACAGTGCTTTCAAAAGGCTTCATCCTAAAGGTCGTTAAATCCTTGGATTGCATGGTAAAGGGTTAAAACATGGGATTGCTGGTAAAGGGTTAACAGTCAGGGAAGTAGATACATGTACATGGAATATTATGTTGTAGTAATGTTACTGGTACTTGTGTTTGTTTCCAGCAGTTGCGTGAGATAATTTGATATCGTGCCAGACTGAAGGTCAGTAACTAAGATGTCAAAGTTTTCTGTAGCAATTAGAAACAAATACAAGCACCAGGTAAGTTACTCTCGCATACATTTCTTTTACTTTATATATGTACCTACAAATTTTAACAACAGAGTAGTGCAACCATTGACACTTTAAACCCTTAACCAGACAATCCTGGGTTTTCACGATCCTGAGAAAAAAGCCGTTTGAAAAAATCATGGGAAAAGGAGAAAATGCTGGTAACCAGCATTTTCTCCTTTTCCCACAATGTTTTCTACTCTTCAAATTTCAATTTTTGAGTCATGTCTATTTTGTTGTCTGCAAATACTTTCAACTGGATGTGTCTAAAATTTTGTTGTTTGGTAAAGACTTAATTGAAAACAGTAAAACAAATGAAACAAATACTGGTTTAATTAGAAATAACTTCATTTTAAGGAAAAGTGGATGAATATTTGAGCGTATCTTTTTTACCATCAAATCACAAGGAATATTATAGCATAACATTAACCAATTAAATTGCAAACTAATCTGAACTTATTCCACATGCAAGTTATGTCATCATCTCATATGTAGGATCTTGTTCAACAGTAGTGGATACAGAATTTTTTCTCATCCTTTCTGATTTTATCCACATGCAATGCATGTACTGTATTTGACTAAATTTACAGTTATGTAATAATTCATAGGACATCGTCACCAGTATTTTCTCCTTTACCCAACAAAATAGTCAAACATATACTCAAAACAAAATATATATATATTTTTTTACCTAAAGAATTTATTAACCTTGACAAAACAATCCTAAGTTTTAACCCTTTACCGCACAATGACGCCTTTTGACGCCCCTGGGAAAGAAGCCTTTTGAAAACATTGTGGGAAAAGGAGAAAATGCTGGTAACCAGCATTTTCTCCTTTTTCCACAATGTTTTCTACCTTATAAAAGAAAAGTTGTACCATCTGAGCCACATTGAAATTGTTGTCTGCAAATGCTTTGAATTTGGACAAGGCTAAAATTTTGTCATCTGGTAAAGGGTTAATGACCATAAGGAAGAAGGTTTCTGAAAACACTGTGTGAAAAGGAGAAAGTGCTGGTGACCAGCATTTTCTCATTATTCCACAGTGTTTCCTGTCTTATCACAGAAAAAATTCTTAACATTTGAGCCACCTTTCTAATCTGCAAATGCCTTCAATTAGGATCGGTCTAAATTTTTATTGTCTGGGAAAGACTTAAACTTAACTCTCCACCACAACTTTTCACTCCTCTGTCTTAGAAAGCTTTGAAAACATCATCAGGGGAAACAAGAAATATCTTTAACCCTTTCCCAAACAAGCCCTGGTTTTCACGTGTCTGCAGTACAAGTCTTTTGAAAACACTGTGGGAACAGGAGAAATTTCTCGTACCAAGCAATTTCTCCTTTTCCCATAGTGTTTTCTACCCTTTTGGAGAACTTTCTGTCATTTTCATCAAATTTAAAATTGTCGTCTGCAAACTCTTTCAATTTGGACCAGTCTAAAATTCATCATTTGGGAAAGGGTTAAAAAAGATAGATGGTGTAAGAGATACCGGAATATGAATATTGAAACTCTTTTGTGGCTCAATATGAAGTAAAATAATGAATAGTGACTTCACAAGCTATTGCCTCTTTTTCCTTACTGTTTTTCATTTTGTTGAAAAGTAGTACTGGGTTATTCGGCAATGATTATGAAAATATTAAATTTCAAAAAAAGCACAAGAAAAGAATCATTCTTCACTACATTTGTATGCTATGGTATGAATCAAGGCCCCTTGTATTGATTAGCAATAGCAACGCTTGTTGATAGTGGTCTCATAAATGTATGTGCAAATATGCCAGCAGGAGCCTGCTGAATGAACATGTGCACATTTCCAATCGCAAATTACCATCTATTCATTCTTCAGTACCAGGAAGTAGGTCAAAAGCCAGCACAGTTATGCCTAAAATTGGAAAAATTACTTTCGACAAGTAATTATTGCCCCTTTTCTCATAATGCTGTGAGTATCATTAACTCTTTACCACACAATCCTGACTTTTAACGACCCTGTGAAAGAAGCCTTTTGAAAACATTGTGGGAAAAGGAGAAAATGCTGGTAACCAGCATTTTCTCCTTTTCCCACAATGTTTTCTACCCTTCCCAAAACAAATTTCAATTTTTCAGTCACATTTATTTTGTCATCTGCAAATGCTTTCAATTTGGACCAGTTTAAAATTTTGTCGTTTGGTAAAGAGTTAATAAAGAAGTGTTTCCCCTCTTGAAGTATTTTCACCTGTATTATCCCTTCAACCCTATTCCACACAATCATGAGTTTTAACTACCCTGAGGAGAAAGGCTTTTGAAAACATTGTGGGAAAAGGAGAAAATGCTAGTAACCAGCATTTTGTCCTTCACCCACAATGTTTTCTGTCCTTTCAGAGACAAATCCCATTATTTGAGTAGCACTAAATTTGTCGTCTGCAAATGCTTTCAAATTTGGACAAGTCTAAAATTGTGTCATCTGGTAAAGAGTTGATATCTTGTATTATAAATTTTTGACTTGTAGAAATTAACCCTTTACCACACAATCCCGAGGTTCAAATACCATAAAAAGCAAAGCCTTAGAAACATTGTAGGAACAGGACAAAATGCTAGTTAACCCTTTAGCACAGAGTCCTGACTTTTAACGACCCCGAGGAAGAAGCATATTGAAAACCAGCATTTTCTCCTTTTCCAACAATGTTTTCTAACCTTTCAAATGTAAATTTCAATTTTTCACTCACATTTATTTTGTTGTCTGCAAAAGGTTTCAACTTCGACAAGTCTAAAATTTTGTCGTTTGGTAAAGAGTTAACAGCATTTTTGTCCTTTTCCCACAATGTTTTTGAAAGCATTAATTTCTGAAACTTGGGATTGTTTGGTAAAGGTTAAACAACAGGGCTAGTATTGAGATGTTGGGATGAAGAAATATATTATCTTATAATACACAAGGGGACTTCAAGAAAAAATATTAACAATCATAATTTAGTCATGCTCTGAAAAAGGAGGTTTAACTATTTACCACACAATACTGAGTTTTAACGACCCCGAAAAAGAAGCCTTTTGAAAACATTGTGGGAAAAGGAGAAAATGCTGGTAACCAGCATTTTCTCCTTTTCCCACAATGTTTCTATCCTTTTACAGACAAAATTCACCATTTCAGTCACATTCAATTTGTCATCTGCAAATGCTTTCAATTTGGACGTGTCTAATTTTGCTGTTAGGCACTGAGTTAATGCACCTACAAAAAGTACCATCCATGTCAGCCTGCACAGTCCACGCAGGCTGACCTGGGTTGAAACCGTTTTTGCTATCGGTCAATTTTCGGCATGTCAAAGGAAAAGTATACCTCGTGATTCAGTTGTTTGATTGACAAAACGCATTTTATCTAATTTATGGATCCATAACTATACGATGACTTGCTTGGTATAATGCATCACGCAGAAACATTAAACTCCTGGGCCCGTATTCACCAACCATTCTTGAGAATATTCTTCGTCTTATTCTCCAAGCTCTTCATGTTTTGAAAGCAACACAACTTCTGATTGGCTAAACCATTCGGTTTAGCCAGTCAGAAGTTGTGTTACTTTCAAACGTAGAAAATTCTGGAGAATAAGACTAAGAACGTTCTTAAGAATGGTTGGTGAATGCGGACCCTGTTTGGCAGATCGGGGCTCAGAATAAAGTGGCTGCCCTAAACATACAAGTCAAAACTCTGGTCAGAAATAGAAAACATATTTATGTACATATCAGTGCCTAAAATATTCAACCCTTTACCACACAATCCTGCGTTTCAATAACCTTGAGCAAGAAAGCTTTTGAAAATATTGTGGCAAAAGGAGAAACTGCTGGTAACCGACACATTCTCCCTTTTCCTGCAATATTTTCTTCTCTGTTACAGGCAAGCTCCATCATTTGGGATACCTTTAATTTGTCGTCTGCAAATGCTTTGAATTTTGACAAGTCTCAGATTTTTATCATATGGTAAAGGGTTAACCAACTCCCCGCATTAAGAAGCAATGACACGCTGAATGTCAAGAGTTTGTCAGAAATTTACACATGTACCTAAGTCTGTTCGCTTCCTAACAAGCTACCACTAAAGATACCACTGTATTCTACCGCACATCATCAGGGTCCATATTCAACAACCATTCTTAAAAACATTCTCAGTCTAGTTCTAGCTCAGGTCCAGTGCTTATAAATCTTGAGTTCATGCTCAACTGTATTTGTGCTCAAACTTTCAATTTCTTTAATCCTTCAGCAAGTATGACAAAGAGAAATTCAGACTTTCATTGAGTAAATTAAGCCTTTCATCGAGTAAAAAAAAGAAAGGAAAGTTCGAAAAGTAAAATAAAATGCTCTTTCAGGTGTGTTAAATCAGTAATTTTGAAATTTATTGCTCAGCTGTGTTGAGCATGGAAAATATTTTATAAGGACCAACCTCGTGGTTATTAAAACTTTTTTCGGGCTAAACTCAATTGAGCATAAAGATTCAAAGTTACATAAATATATTCTGATATGACTCTAAGGTAAATTATTAAGTTTTACAGTGATTTCATCCTTGCTTCTGCTTTGCTTAATGTCTATTTATTAAAGTTTCTCACTTTCTGAAGCACTGGTGGACTCAAAATTAAGCATGGAACTCAGCTGAGCATGAACTCAAGTTTTATAAGCATGGAATCTAGGTTTAGAAAGTAACAGAATTTCAGAATTCACAATTTCCAGTTAAATTGATTCAGCTATTCAGAAGTTATGTTACTTTCAATTTTAGTAAATTCTTGAGGACAAGACAGTTCTTCAGGACGGACCCAGGAAAACTCCTCTATATATGTATTCACAAAATACAATGTACGTGAATAACAATAACCTGTGTCCATAATAACAACAACAGGTCAAGGACACCACTGCAAACCTTGAACATGATAAGTTTTCACAGTTTCTCTCACGAGGAAGCCATGTCTGTGTTTAGAGTTAAACCTGTGTTAGTGACCACCTGTACTACGCAAGCACCTTGTATTTACCCTTTACTAAACAATCTTGACTGTAAAAAACCCTGGGAAAAGAGGCTTTTGAAAAAATTGTGTGAAAAGGAGAAAATGCTGGTGCCCAGCATTTTCTCCTTTTCACACAATGTTTTCTAACTTTTCAAAGACAAAGTTAATCGTCTGAGCCACACTTAATACGTCATCTGCAACAGCTAAATTGGACGAGTCTAAAATTTTATTGTTTGGTAAACAGTTACAAACAATCCTATGTTCTAAGAACCATAAAGGACATTGCTTTTGAAAACATTTTTGGATATTTCTGTCACATGTAAATGCATTTAATTTGGGCAAGTCTAATATTATGTTGTTTGGTAAAGGGTTAAACTGTTGTCATAAGTGCCTGTTTTCACGAATTACATGTGGAAATTTTACAGCTTCGCGTACAACATTTTTCCAATGGCTTCTTTGCTGCCTGAGCTTTAGTTTTTATTGTTTTACTTAAGATGTCGTAACAACATTCTTCCTCGTAAACACAATCTCCCATGGAGCTGTCATCTATCTGGTACCTGTAATAAAACGATTTAACCTTTTACCACACAATCCCTTGTTTTAACAACCCCAAGGAAGAAGCCTTTTCAAAACACTGAGGGAAAAATGTTTTCTACCCAATCAAAGACAAATTCCATAATCTGACCACTTTAACTCTTTAACAAACAACAAAATTTTGGACTCCACCAAATTCAAAGCATTTGCAGACGACAAAGTGAATGTAGCTCAAATGATGATTTTTGTTTTTGATAGTATAGAAAACATTGTGGGAACAGTAGAAAATGCTGGTTACCAGCATTTTCTCCTTTTCCAACAATATTTTCAACAGCCTTCTCTTTCAGGGTCGTAAAAAGACGGGATCGTGTGGTATAGGGTCAAATTGTTGTCTGCAAAATTGGAAAAGTAACAGATTTTGGAGTTTGGCAAAGGGTTAAAGAGAATGTGGCAAATGGAGAAATTACTCAAAAAGAGCAATTTCTTCTTTTGAAATGGTAGAAAACATTGTGGAAAATTTTTCATCTACAGCACCAGCATAACTTTTTATTCTCACATGCTCAATTGCCTACACTGATTGACTGAAACATTTCATGCCAATTCCTGCATAGGTAATTCAACAAATACCTGTTCTGTCTGTTAACTTGTCTATGTATGGTCAGTCACTTGTATATACACAAACAACCCAAAACAACAATACAGACCTGGTATAGTGAAACTGCTTTAACATGTTACTCAATGAATATTTCATCCTTTTACATGAGCGATTTATAGATCTCCGATAAATTTACGATTTAAATAGGATGTTTGTTTCAGGATCATGTGCCCGGGTATTTTACCTCTGCACCATGGGCACAGCAATTAGAACGGGGAAAGTATCTGAAAACCGAACACGGTCACTGAAACAAATTAGTGACAAGTCAAGGTAGTTTCACTATATCATGAGTTATGGGATTATTTTGAATGCATATTTAGGAATGCACTCTGTCTTTTATAAGAGCTTTAATCTATGAGTTTTTATCTCGTATAATTTACCTACTGAAAAAAAATTTGGTTAAACTCTTCCCAAGTGGTACACTCTTGCCATTAAACTGTATATCTATATGTTGGTTTGCTTTTGATGACAAAGATTAATAAAAACTTTTGAAAACATTGTTGCCGGAGAATAACATGCATGTAACCAGCAACTTCTCCTTTTCCACCAACATTTTCTACCCTTTCAAATATATGTCCATTCATTTGTCACATTTAATTTTAATATCTACCATTTCTTTATACAAACAAATCTAAATTTTTTCTATTTTCTCCTTTTCCCACATTGTTATCAACCCTGTCAAATTTACTGGGTTGTCTGCATATGCATAAAACATGGACAAGGCTATGATTTTGTTATTCACTAAAAAGAATTAACAAGATGGCCATTGGCCCTTAAGCACTCTCCTAAGTAAAGTCATCTACAGTCGATAAAGCTGAAGAGATCCTGGTTTTAATAATGTGCAACACATAGAGTTTAGGTGACCTATTTTTGGACCTGACATGGCAAAATTTCAAACTTGCCCAAGATATCATCAAGACAAACATTCTGATCAAGTTCCATGAGTATCAGGCTGAATATATGGCCTCTACGGTGAACACAAGGTTTACCTAAGATTTTGCTCAGTGACCTACTTTTTGACCCAATGTAACCTGATTTAGAAATTGTCCAAGATATCAACAAGACAAACATTCTGACCAAATTTCAAGAGTATCAGGCTGAAAATGTGACCTCTATGGTGTAGAGAAGGTTTTTCTGAGATTTTGCTCGGTGACCTACTTTTTAATCTGATGTAACCCAATTTCAAACTTGTTAAAGATATCTTAAACCCAATTTCAAACTTGTTAAAGATATGTTAAAGACAAACATTCTAACCAAGTTTCATGAGTATCAGACTGAAATAGTGGCCTCTAGAGTGTACACAAGGTTTTTCTTAGATTTGACTCAGTGACCTACTTTTTGACCCGACATGACCCAATTTCAATCATGTCGAAGACATCAAGACAAACATTCTGATTAAGTTTCATAAATAACCAGCTGAAAATGTGGCCTCTTGAGTGCACACAAGGTTTTTCTAAAGTTTGGCCCAGTGACCTACTTTTTGATCCAGCATGACCCAATTGAAACTTGTTTAAGATCACATCAAGACAAACATTCTGACCAACTCTCCAGAGCATCAGGCTGAAAACGTGGCCTTCAGAGTGCATACAACGTTTTTCTAAGATTTAGCCCAGAGACCTACTTTTTGACCCAACGTGACCCAATTTTTCGAACTTGTCCAAGATTTTATCAAAACAAAGATTCTGACCAAGTTTCATGACTATTTGACTGAAAATGTGGTCTCTAGAGTGCACATAAGATAAATGTTGACGATCCGGACGACAACAGACGGACAATGCACAATGGACACAGCATGATCACAAAACCTCACCTTGAGCACTTCATGCTCAGGTGAGCTAAAAAGAAAAAACCTCACTTCAATGCATCCATAAAGAACTTCTTTCCTGCAAGGTTGTGTTTAAATAAGGTCAGCATGACTTTAACCATCCCAGTCCTGTAATCATAGCAAATGTGTTTAACACTTTACCAAACAACAAAATTTTAGACTGGTTGAAATTGAAAGCATTTGCAGACAACAAAATAAATGCTACTTTAAAACTGAAATTTGTTTTGGGAAGGGTAGAAAACATTGTGGAAAAAGGAGAAAATGCTTGTTACCAGCATTTTCTCCTTTTCCCACAATGTTTTCAAAAGGCTCCTTTCTCAGGGTCATTAAAACTCAGGATTGTGTGGTAAAGAGTTAAGTCTTTACCAAACAACAAAATTTTGGACATGTCCAAATTGAAAGCATATGCAGACGACAAATTAAAGGTAGCTAAAATGAAAATTTCTGCCTTTGACAGGGCAGAAAACATTGTGGGAAAAGGATAAAATGCTGGTCACCGGCATTTTCTCCTTTTCCCACAATGTTTTAAAAAGCCTTCTTCCTTAGAGTCGTTAAAACACAGGATTGTAAGGTAAAGGGTTAAATCTTTTAGCAACCAACAAAATTTCAGACGGGTTCGTATTCAGACAACAAATTAACCCTTTCCCAAACGACAAATTTTGGACTGGTCCAAATTGAAAGAGTTTGCAGACAACAATTTCAAATTTGATGAAAATGGTAGAAAGTTCTCAAAAAGGGTAGAAAACACTGTGGGAAAAGGAGAAATTGCTCGCTATGAGCAATTTCTCCTTTTCCCACAGTGTTTTCAAAAGACTTGTACTGCAGACACGTGAAAACCAGGGCTTGTTTGGGAAAGGGTTAACTGTGTCCCCAATGATGACTGGTCTCTAAAAGGGAAGGAAACATTGTTGGAAATGGAGAAAATACTGGTCCTCCCTTTCCAACGATGTTTTCAAAAGCCTTACTCCTCAGAGTCCTTTGAATTTGGGATTGTTTGGTAAAGGGTCAACCCTTTCCCAATCAATCCCCTGTTTAAGTCTTTACCAAAGGACTAAATTTTAGGCTGGTCCAAATTGAAATCATCTGCAGATGACAAAATAAATGTGATTGAAAAATAGAAATTTGTTTTGGAATGGGTAGAAAACATTGTGGGAAAAGGAGAAAATGCTGGTTTCCAACATTTTCTCCTTTTTCCACAAGGTTTTCAAAGCGCTTCTTTCACAGGGTCGTTAAAAGTCGGGATTGTGTGGTAAAGGGTTAAATGACCCAAGGGAAAGGAAAATGCAAGTTTTACTATTATCTTTTCCAAGGTATATTTTTTATCAGTTAGTGCCATCAATTTGGATGTGTGTAAAAGAATAATAAAACTTGAACGTTACCCTAGCAAGAGGGCAATGATGGCCCTATATTGCTAACCTGATACACATGGTACAAATGTTTCTGATCCGTAATGGGCCCTCTATGCAAGAATGGAAGCCAAAGTTCAAAACTCAAGTATTCTTAACCCTTTAATGACCACTCCCGACTTTAAATGACCCTAAGGAAGATGGCTTTGGAAAACATTGTGGGAAAAGGAGAAAATACTGGTAACCAGCTCTTCCCACCAAGTTTTCTACCCAATCAAAATGAAATTTCAAATTCTGAGGCACAATTTTTTTTTTTTTGTCATTTTAGTTTTGACAATCCTAAAGTTTTGGTGTCTGGTAAAGGGTTAACTCTTTACCACACAACATAAATGTAGACTTGTCCGAATCCAAAGCATCTGCAGACGACAATTTAAATGTGGCTCAAATGATGGAATTTATCTCTGACAGGGTAGAAAACATTGTGGGAAAAGGAGAAAATGCTGGTTACCAGCATTTTCTCCTTTTCCTATAATGTTTTCTAAAGGCTTTTTCCTCAGGGTCGTTAAAAATTGGGATTGTGTGGTAATGAGTTAAAGCGCCAAATAAACCCAACAGACATCTACAATCTAGAAATAAGACGTAAGTTGGTATGATTCAGAGCTTTCTTTTGTCCAGGAAATCTCAGAAAAGCGGACAATGTAAATCAAAGATCAGACTGCATGTTTTGTGCAGTCTGATCTTGATCTAAACTGGCCACAAAAGCAATTACATATATACATGTAGTTATGGGAGGCACTTTAAGGGTTAAAATTTCCAATGATAGTTTCAGTCAAGCTATAAACATTGTTTCAGTTAATACGTGTAGGTATTGTTAACCCCATTTTGTTTAACTTTACCAAACAACAAAATTTTGCACACAGCTAAATTAAAAACATTAGCAGATGACAAAGGTAGCTCAAATGATGATTTCTGTCTTTGACAGCATATAAAACATCATAGGAAAAGGAGAAGATGCTGGTTACCAGCATTTCCTCCTTTTCCCACAATTTTCAAAAGGCTTCTTTCTGGGGGTCATCTAAATTAGGATTGTTTAGGAAAGGGTTGAAATGGACTAAAAAAAAAAGTACCTGTGACATTAATGAACAACCTTCAACATTACTGGACCTTTTTTTTTTTTTCCCAAAAAAGTTACCTCAGTACACTGATCTTAACACTGTATAAACCCGGAGTTACCTTGCTGATATCTCAAACAGGCTACGCTTAAATTTTGCGCAGTGTTTGTCATCATTGGTACAGAAATATGTTTAAAAAATTTCTATAAAATGTCAGTTTCTCATTCAAACAAGCACACCACAGGCCCATGCCAATGCTCAGCTGCACTTTTTTTTCTAGTGAAAATTTTAAGTTGAAAAAGGGGCATAACTGTGTCAAAGATATTTTGAGGGTTACCTGCCCACTATGGAAAATTGACTGTAAGACGGATATTTAAAGTCAATAGCTTCAGTAATGATAGAATTATCACAAAATTGTATTTTTTTGCACATTGACGCAGACAACGATAGGGCTAGGAAAATATCTCACCGTTGGCTCTGAGAAGTCAAGCCAGAAGGAGAGTACTTACTTGAAAGCCATTAGCTCTAAAATCTGCATTAGGAATTTTCCAAGACCTTTCCTTCGTACCTCCTTTGTCAGCTGAATCTCATAACTGGAAAATATAAAAGTTTAGCTATTACCAAACAACAGAACTTTAGACTTGTCTCAAATGAAAGTATTTGCAGACAACAAATTAAATATTACCCAGTGATGAACTTTGTCTATGAAAAGGTAGTAAAATATTGATGGTAAAGGAGAAAATGCTTGTTACAAGCATTTCCTCCTTTACCCACAATGTTTTCAAAAGCTTTAGAAAACATTGTGGGAAAAGGAAAAAATGCTGGTTACCAGCATTTTCTCCTTTTCCAACAATGTTTTCAAATGGCTTCTTCCTCAGGGTCATTAAAACTCTTTTCTACCACTCAAAAAAAAAAAATCAATTTTTGAGTCACATTTGAATTGCCATCTACAACTGCTTGCAATTTGGACAAGTCTACATTTTTACTGTTTGGTAAAAAAGTAGACTATTTCTCACCAATAGATAACTTCCTCGTCTATCTCAATATCAAATCTAAAATGTACAAAAGCAACCGTGGCTTGCTGTCCATCCCTCACAATGAGATACCGTGCATTTTCTTCAAACATCTCGTCCCGTCTTTCTCGATCCTTCCAACCCCACTCCGATTCTTCGTATCTTAATAAAAAAAAAAAAAAAAAAAATTCAGAAAAACAGATAAGAGAAGTACAGCTAAACCTGTTTAAAAGAACATCCTGTATATAGCAACCCACTGCTCTAAAAGGTCACTGATTCTACATCCCTTCTTTTATAAGTCTAATTACTAATCATTGTTATGACAACAGTCATGGGAAAAGCAGCAAGTGTGTTGAGAAGAATATTGTGCAAAGTACAGGTAAAAGAAACTCCAGGGAAGCATGGATAGGTGCACTGGCCACTGTGATATAAATGAAATGATATTGAAAACGGTGTTAAACAAACAAATAATTTATCTAATTGTATTAGCAGTAACCCTTTATCACATATTCCTGAGTTTTTAACCACCATGAGAAAGAAGGCTATTGAAAACATTGTGGTCTAAGGAAAAAATGTTTGTAACAATTTTCTCCCTTTCCTGCAATATATAATATATTTTATGCGATTCAAAGACAACTCCTACGATTTGACATACATCTAACTTGACGTCTGCAAAGTCAAAGTTTTCTCTGTAACCAGCATTTTCTCCTTTTCAAACAGTTTTCAGAAACCTTCTTCTTCAGGGATGTTAAAACTCTGTATTGTGTGGTCACAGGTTAACTCTTTACCAAACAACAAAATTTTAGACTGGTCCAAAATTAAAAACACTTGCAGACGACAAAATAAATGTGACTCAAAAATTGAAATTTATTTTGGAAAGGGTATAAAACATTGTGGGAAAAGGAGAAAATGCTGGTTACCAGCATTTTCTCCTTTTCCCACTATGTTTTCAAAAGGCTTCTCTTTCAAGGTCGTTAAAAGTCTGGATTATGTGGTAAAGGGTTAAAACAAAATCAATGTCTGAGCGGTGTTTTATATGTTGTCTGCCAATGTTTTCAATATGGAAAAGTCCAAAATTGTGTTGACTGGTACAGAATTAATCTTGTTTTAATTTGTATCTTTCATACGGAAGAAGAGGTCTTATAAGTTTTCACATACAGTGAAGTTCTGAACTTAACTCTTTCACAAACAAATAAATTATAGACTGATCCAAACTGACCTCACCTGCAAACGTCAAATCAAATGTGGCTAAAATGCTGAAATTTGTCTTTGATAGGGTAGAAAACATTTTTGAAAAAGGAGAAAATGCTGGTTACTAGCATTTTCTCCTTTTCCCACAATGTTTTCAAAAGCCATCTTCCTCAGGGTTGTTGAAACGTCATGATTGTTTTGGTTAATGGTTGATCCCTTGAGCTCATTCTGTGCAGCCTGATCTTGATCCGCGCTGCAGGCAAAAGATGTTGTGCTTTACACTGCAAGGTTTCACAACTTACAGTTTCTGCATGTTCTCCTTACACAGTCCAAATAAAAAGTCTTTCGTCTCTGTGTCTATGTCACCAGGTTTGTAGCATTGTATTGCCAATGATAATCTGTAAGAGAAAATTGATGAACTATGCCCTATGAAAAGGGGGTTTGATGAATTTGCAAAAAGTATTGACCCAAGTCAGCCTGCACAGTCCTCGCAGGCTGACCCGGGTCAAAACTTTTTGCTATTGGTCAATTTTCCACAAGTCAAAAGACCAGGGTATCTCATGATTCAGTTGGTTGCTGAACAAAATGGATTTTACAGACCCATAACTATGTGATGACTTGCTTAGTATTATGCATCAGGGACATACATTAAACCCCCTTTTGCAAGAGCATGGCTAAGATATAAAATTTGAGGCAAGATTTGAGGACCAAATCAAAGACTTGTATTTCAAAATATCGACTGGTTCTGCAGTGTACAAATCCAGTTGAATTCAGTATTGTGCCCAAGCATGTTAAATGACCTCTTCACTTCAACTTACAAACTGACTTTAACATATATGACAAATATGTGGGCCATTTCATTAAAAATAATTTAAAACAAAAGAGGGCTTTTAAACAAATATGGGTGCTTCATGACAATGGATTTCAGTCGACTACTTTTCCAAGCAAATAATGGATATTCGATACTCTAGCCTCGTTTTGAAAAAAAAACACTTTCCTAGATTCTTGCCTCATTTGGAAAAATCCATAGTCGGTACTCTACAGAGTCCATTATGGATTCAGATATTTTGTGCTTACGTGGTAGTACATGCATTTAAGTGATTTCATTGCGAGTTAGCTTGCTGGTGTAAAGTCTGCTGCCACAGCCCGCATGGGTAGCTCAGTTGTAAGTGAATCTGACACGCGACCTGGTGGTTGTGAGTTCGATACCCAGTTGAGGCAAACTTTCTTTCCGGCCAGCTTTTGCCTCTCACCTCTGATGCATACAAGAAAAGTAGTGGGTGACTTGGAAAGAAACTTAGGTTAGTTCTGGTGTGAGAAAGCCAGGAAACACATGCGTAGGTGTACTGACTGCAGTGATATGACCTAAGCTGTTAAAATGGCATTAACTCCAATACAATAAAAATCAATCAATCAATCAGTCTGCTAATACAATAGCTGCCTTGTTCCATGAACTGTTTGACCTTCCCTGTGCTTACCCATTTCTTTCAAATTTCTTGAATGGCTGCAACAGTGCCATTGGATCCTCAAGCTGAAATAATTTGAAACAGCAAAACTATGTTGTGGGTACTTATTAGAGTTTTATTGCCTGATAGAGGAAAGTCTATTTAGTTCCTAAAAGACATGTTTTCAAGAATGATTTCAATAGAAATCTGGATCCATATTCACTGACCATTTTTAAGACCATTCAAAGTTTTATTCTCAAGAATTTTCTTGATTTGAAAGTAACACAACTTCTAACTGTCTAAACCAAATGATTTAGCCAATCAAAAGTTATGTTACTTTCTAAATCTATAAATTAGATTAAGAATATTCTTCTGAATGGTTGGTGACCATGTATTTGAGTACCGTAGCTTTTCCCTCATTTCCTAGCTCAAAAAAACATGTAGATATAAACTATCCTTAACCCTTTCCCAAACGACAAATTTTGGACTGGTCCAGATTGAAGGAGTTTGCAGACGACAATTTCAAATTTGATGAAAATGGCAGAAAGTTCTCAAAAAGGGTAGAAAACACTGTGGGAAAAGGAGAAATTGCTCGTTACGAGCAATTTCTCCTTTTCCCACAGTGTTTTCAAAAGACTTGTACTGCAGACACGTGAAAACCAGGGCTTGTTTGGGAAAGGGTTAACCCTTTACCAAACAAAAAAATTTGTACCTGTCCAAATCCAAGCCATCTGCAAACGACTTTTTTTAAGTATGTAGCTAACATGGAGAAAATTGCCTTGGAAAGGGTAGATAACACTGTGGAAAAAGGGGAAAGTTTGGGTAACAGCATTTTCTCCTTTTCCCACAATGTTTTCTAAAACCTGTCTTCAGCATCGTTAAAATTCAGGATTGTGCGGTAAAGGGTAAAGCACATGATCAATGAACTGTCAGACAAGAAAAACAACGGAAATACTACATTTCACAAGGCTGATAATGTAGATTGACTGTAAGGTGTTTAATGCTGCTTTCAACACTAAATGTGCTTCAATTATGTCGCAGTGGCAAGTGCACCTATCTATGCTTTCCTGGAGTTTCTTTGAGTAGTACATTTCTTCCCAAGCCACTGGCTGCTCGCCAACATAACCACCATCAAAACAATGATCAGCAGTGAGAGAGGAATGAATCCTGTCCCAATGACTATCATCAATTCTTCACAAGAATTTAGTCCAGCTGGGGATTCCAGCATGGACCCCTGGTCTTAAGTCCTGTACTCTACTGACTGCCCTAACGGGCTCTGCTTGTTAATATTGTGTTGCAGTAACATTCCTGATACTTGCTTCAAGGTGCATGGAAAAAAATTATCAGAAGTTTGGAGTTTGGGAAAACTGGTTCAGTCGTTTCAGAGATGTTTGAAATATGTCTTAACCCTTTACCACACAATCCCAAGTTTTAATGACCCTGAGAAAGAGGCCTTTTGAAAACACTGTGAGAAAAGGTGAAAATACCGTTACCCAGCATTTTCTCCTTTCCGCACAATGTTTTCTGTCCTTTTACAGACAAATCTCAGCATATGAGCCATATCTAAATTGTTGTCTGCAAATGCTTTCAATTTGGACAAGTGTAAAATTTTTTCATATGGTTAAGAGTTAAACCATTACTGTATGACAAAATTTTAGTATGGTTCAAATTGAGAGCAATTTGCAGACGACAAATTTAACATGGCTCAAATAATGGAATTTGTCTATGAAAGGTAAGAAAACATTGTGGGAAAAGGAGAAAATGCTGGTTACCAGCATTTTCTTCTTTACCCACAATGTTTTCAAAAGCCTTCTCTGCCAGGATCGTTAAAACTTAGGATCATGTGATAAAGTGTTGAAAGGTAAGGCATGAACTTACTTTGTTTGCATCATCGACTCTTTGCTGCATCGCTGAAAGCCTTGCATTTTCCTGAAAGGACATACACCAAACCGTAAGAGACCAATAATTGTATTGATCAATTAAACCACTTTAACCACCTACCAAAACTCTGTAGCGTGTGGTAAAGGGTTAACGCTTTTCAAAATGACAAACTTTGGGCTCGACCAAATTGAAAGCATTTACAGGCAACAAAATAAATGTAGCTCAAATGATGATTTCAGAAGTATTATAAAATGTCAAAGTTTTCACATGACGATACAGACCACGCCCCCAATGATGCAAGGGCTACGACATTACCTTGATGTTTCCTTCATTACAGCTACATTCAGTTTGTGGTCTGCAAATACTTTCAATTTGGTGCAGTCTAAAATTTTGCCATTTCTTAAAGAGAAAACTGAAATAAATTCACATGAACTAGATCTAGGCCACATTATGTAGACTTTAACTCTTTACCAAACGACAAAATTTTAGACCGGTCCAGATTGAAAGCATTTGCAGACGACAAAATGAATGCGACCCAAAAATTGAAATTTGTGTTGGGAATGGTAGAAAACATTGTGGGAAAAGGAGAAAATAATGGTTACCAGCATTTTCTCCTTTTTCCACAATGTTTTCAAAAGGCTTCTTTCTCAGGGTCGTTAAAAGTCGGGATTGTGTGGTAAAGGGTTAAACAAGATAGAGACCTGGCCAACCAATGGATGGGCAGTAGACACCTGGCAATGACATAGGCACTACAAGCCCTTGTCAAATACAATTTATCTCTTTACCACACAACAAAAATGTAGACGTAGCCCAATTGAAAGCATTTGCAAAATTAATGGCAACTGAAATTGAGCTCAAATGATGGATTTTATCTTTGATAGGGTAGAAAACATTGCTTGGCAAATACAATTTATCTCTTTACCACACAATAAAAATGTAGACTTAGCCCAATTGAAAGCATCTGCAAATGGCAATTGAAATTTAGCTCAAATGATGAAAGTTATCTTTGATAGGGTAGAAAACATTGCTGGAAAAGGAGAAATTGCTGGTTACCAGCATTTTCTCCTTTTTCCCACAATGTTTTCAAAAGGCTTCTTTCTCAGTATCCTAAATAACTAGGAACTGTGTGGCAAAGGGTTAAAATGGACTGATAGGACGATATTAATATGGTGAAAGTTAATTACCTCAAGCCTACGCTGCTTTCTCTCTTTGGCAGCTTTCGTAGATTTTCTCTGAAATGAGACCATGTGACTTAAGATCTATCATCGTCAAAAAAGATAACATACATATGATGTCATAATTACTGAATTCGAAAAAATGTTCTAAAGTGCAGAACTTTTTTTTTTTTTTTTGGCCAAATACAAAATTTGAGCCATGCTCTTTGAAAAGGGGGCTTAATGCATCTGTAAGAGTATTAATTCAGGTCAGCCTGCACAATCTGTGCAGGCTGAGCCAGGTTAAACTTTTTGGTGGCAATTTTCTGCATGTCATAGGACATGGTATACTCGTACCTCATGATTTGGTCAGTTGTTAGACAAAATAGATTTTATGGATCCATAATTATACAATGAATTGCTTGGTATCATGCAGCACAGAGATGCGTTAACCCTTTACCGCACAATGCCGCCTTTTGACGCCCCTGGGAAAGAAGCCTTTTGAAAACATTGTGGGAAAAGGAGAAAATGCTGGTAACCAGCATTTTCCCCTTTTTCCCACAATGTTTTCTACCCTATCAAAGAAGAATTGCACCATTTGAGCCACAATGAAGTTGTCGTCAGCAAATGCTTTCAATTTGGACAAGGCTTAAATTTTGTCGTCTGGTAAAGGGTTAAGTCCCCAATGAAACAAGGCAGTAATATAGTGCTGTGACGTTTTTCACACCCAAGGCTTCCTTTTGTGCAAACGTTTTTTCTTTTTGTTTTTTTTTAATTTGCAATTGCCACTTGTTTTCTTACATAATTATATTTGATATGTTGTTCTTTCCATGCTGTATACCTAAATACCCGAAATTAGTAAATTTTTATCACCATATCTTATTTTCAGCTTTCACCCATTGCCGATGTAATGAATAATACCCAACCCTAAGCTTGTATCCGTAGTACTTAGTCATCCTACAGATAACATGCTCCAACTTTAAGCCAATCCTCAAATTTTATAAAAATGTTTTATAAAAAATGTTGTTCGTGTTTTCTGTGTGAAAATAATTTCTTCCAGAAACTAATTGGTCAACTTCCAACCCAGCCATTGACCCTCAGAGCACCTTTCACTCTTGTTGCCCTTGCAGCCGATTCAGCCAAAGATCAAACTGCACAAAACACAGAGTCTGGTTGTTGATTTACGCTGCCAGCTTTTCTAAGACGTTATAAATATGGACAACCTTGAAGTAGCTAATATTATTAGATGTTCTTTTTCTTAAATGAAAATAGCCTTCAGTTTATTTGATGCTCTAAGGGTTAAAATTATGGATAATTAACGTGAATTCAGAAATAAAGATAATACATTTGAAACATTATGGCAAATGAAGGGAGGGAGTGAGAGATAGAGAGAGGCCTTGACGATGCTTTGCTGCATACTTCTTGTGACTTTGACGATGTGTACATTTGTGTTTGTCTAAGAAAAAAATAGATATCTGTTCTGTTTTGTTCCTCTCCTTTTTCCACAATGTTTTCAAATCTGGTCTGATGCACAAAAATGGTTGTCTGCTGGTTTTAAAGTGTGTTCATCAATACAACACTGCATAAAATCATATACATGCTATGTGAGAGTGAAGGGAGTACTGTATATTATAGACACGTTTGTAAACAACCTGTTTTCACACCTCCCATTTCCAACAAGATAAAGGAGTTTCCCATAGATCTTCAAGATTAACCTCAGTTTATGAAAAACCTAAAACACTGATTAATGCACATGAAGAAACTCGCAGATCAGACTGCACACGTAAAAGTTACGATACAGCATGTTCAGATCACACACTGCTTGTGCAATTTGAAAAGAAATATTTGTCAAAAAAAGTATTTGTTACTATCTATCACTCGCCCTCACTCTTTTCTTTTGCCACAATATTTTTACCTGTATTACCAGTGTTTCTGAACCCACTTTAATTATCCATAATGTTAAGTCTCAAATAAACCCAACAGTCATTTTCACTCTGAAATAAAACCCTAATTTTAGCGATGCCAATGTTTTTCTTGTTCAGAATGTCTTGTAAAAGTGATAAGTGAAGATCAAAGATCAAACTCCATGTTTGGTGTAGTCTGGTCTCGATCTGCACCAGCCACAATGGCAACAAAAGTAATGACAGATGCGCTAAGGGTTAATGGCTGGTTTGGAATTCTTTCAGTAAGAAAATATTTTCACATTGAAATGTTCATAAAACTTTGATTTAAAAGGAGATGCAACGGGTTTCAAGCAGAGCACAAGATAGTGGGAGTGATTTTGATTTCAAAATTGAAAATATTGATTATTCTCCACTAAACCCTATGTTATGGGTACTCATTAGAATCGTCTCGATGAGACGATTCTAATGAGTACCCATAACATAGGGTTTGGAAAAGAAATAATGGATCTAGAATATCATCACGCACTCTTATCTGGAGCTCTGTTTCAAGTTTAGGATTGGGTATTATTCATTATTACTTCAACTATGGTTGAAATGACGGAAATTAAAATAAGACAGGCGATTTTACGTAAAGCCCGACAGTAGCAACGTAAAAATATCATATCTTAAAGCGTGTGGAAAAAAAAAGAAATATTGAATGAATCAGAGCCAACTTTATTTGGTTTGAAAAACGTCACAGTTCATTACCATTATATAATTACCTTATTACCAAAACATCCAATCGACTTACTCTACAAGTCCAATTTACAGAACACGTCTGTTACCGAAACATCTGTCACCAATGCATGAATCAATAACTTGAAAATATATGGACACAATCTGTAGTTGATTTGCCCCCATGAAGTTGTGCACTCATGTCACAGTCATGTGCACTGATTTTCAATTTCTTTCTTGAATTTCTTTCTTGAATTATTTCCTATGCCAGGGATCATATATACACATGTATATAAGATCCCTGCCTATGCCCACATGGATGATTTTTTAGCAGGTCATTAAGGTAACAAATGCCCAGAATGTTTGTGTATATGAGACTATTTTTGTGCATAAATAATAGCACAATTTAAATTTCCAAGTCTTGTGCTATTCCATAATGTCTAAACCGTGTTACCTGTTGTTGATACAAAGATCGCTTTATGGATTCGATCTCAAAAGTCGGTGTTGGCATTTACAGTACAGCGTGAAAGAAAATGAGGTTATTTTTAACAGGTTCGAAAACAGGTGCTGGCCGAATAGCCTGTGGACCCATACATTCATTACTTTAACATCGTATTTTTGCTCATGCTCATTACGGCTTCCTAGATGATTTTATAAGACTTTGGAAAAGTAAGAGATTGGGCATATTTACAGATCGTTAACACTTAAAAAATCAGTAAAAACAACATAATAACAATTTTAAGTTTATTCTTACTTGTGTATGTTTTGATCTGAATCACTCTTGTGTGGGACCCATACATTTGTTCCCTGTGATTGGTCAGTCTATAACATCAAACTGACGTCATTTCCCGACAGCTACTTTCAATATACAGTTAGGTTTATCAAATATCTTCCACTTAATCCACAGGGAAAAGTTACTGCAGTCTTGGTACAATATTATTTATATTGTTTTTCCGGAGTAGGTACGAAAAATAAGCAAGCTCGATGAGATCAAATTTTAATGGTTATTGAAACAGATATCAATTCCCATTAAACGAAACGCCAGTCGGACGTGTACACAAGCCAAATTGAACGTAGCGTGGTGGATTAAAACGTATTAAGCGTATTTTTTTAAGTATCTTTGGCCCGTGTGCAAAACAACAACGACGAAAGCACCTAAAATGGCTACGTCATATTTTCGTCTATGCAAATTAGGCCATTTAAACATGAAATAGTGTATTTTACATTTAAAAGGGAAATTTAGGCATGAGGTAAGACTTTAAACACGCTTTTTAACTGTTTTTATGCATTTTTCACAATTTTTCTTCAAAATGGATAGAGATTTCATCAACTCGAAAAAAGTTTACTGATGCTCGGATGGAATGCAAGTCGGGCGCGTGAGAAAATTCTATAAATATATGGGGTAACGAATGTATGGGACGTAACGAATGTATGAGTCTCAGGGATATAGGTGATTTAACGATTTCCAAACCAGACGCTTTCGAAGCACAAGACGTTTTCACCATAACCCGATAACCTTTGAAAACTAACATGGTTCGTGCAAAAAATAAGTATGTCCTTACACCCATTTCTTGGCTACTTCAAATACTCAGGGGTTATTCTGTCGCAATTAGGATTTTCCCCCAATGTGTACAAAGTGTCCGCAAATAAGATCAGTATTGTCCTGCTCGTTTACAAGAATCACAAGTGGATTGTCCCTTAGTTCTGTTGGTAATAATTGCAAAATATTACATCTTTCTGCAAAGTAAATAAGTGTTTATGAAGTAGATTGATTTATTTCAGTAAAAAATAAAGAAACTATAATAACACAGGATCGAATCTCATTCCATGTTTAAATTGGTGTCCTTTCCCGTAACCTTTTGATCGATTTTAATTTGAATCTTGGAACCAAACGTTCCAAGTGAAGCTTTTTCGACTCGAGCTATTTAGCTTACTAGAGTGGTAGGAGCACTTTCGACTGGCGGCGCAGGACCTCGGCGAACGACCAATTTTTCAGCGATCACCTAACAATTTCAACTTTAGCTCAAATGGTTCCGATTTTTGGGAAAAACAGCCCCCACCCATTGAAGTTCTGTATTTGTGCACAACTGCTATTCGTGAGTTCTTCTGGCCGGATTTTTAAATGATTTCCCAGAAATGTTCCTTGGGAAACTCTGTGATAAAACAGTACGACTGAGCTAAACAAGATGGCTGTTAGAGCTAAATATAGAAAAACCATTCAACAACATCTCTTAATTCTATCAAACGACAAATATTTGGACTTGTCCAGTTTCAAAGTATTTGCAGACGAAAGATAAGCTGTGGCAAAAATGTTGGAATTTGTCTTAAAATGAGTAAAAAACATTCAAGGAAAAGGTTACCAGCATTTTCTCCCTTTTCCACAATTTTTTCAACGCCTTCCTCTTCAGGGTCATTTAAACGTGGGATAGGCTAATCTAGATGCAGGCCTTTGAAATTATTTCAGTGAAATTCTTTTGGTGGCTTTATACAAGAATTGCTCACAGTTCATTTTCACTGAAAACAATGGCTGAAAAATGGAAAATCCCTCAAACCACTTCTCATTCTTAGCCAGTGGTTGAATTTTGATATAATTTCACAGGGATACTCCAAAGTAAACCCTCGGTCAAATTAATCAAATGATTCTGCATGCCTGAAGAAGATGGCAGCCAGTGCTAAAAATAGAACAAGAAGGCAATAATGACCCTGAATTGTTCACCTGAGCCTGTGTATGGAATTCTGCAAAGTAGTCACCATATATGGAGGATCATATATGACTGCTTAGGTATTCTAATCTTTATCAAATGAGTTGACTACAATCTTATTCTGCAAGCCTTGGTATATGATTCTGCTTGGCTGAACATGACGGCAGCCAGTGCTAAAAATAGAGCATCAAGGTGATACTGACCCTGGGTTGCTAACCTGAGCCTGTGTACCTTGGAGGGAATTGTACAAAGTATAACCAACATATATGGAGGATCTAACGTGAGTGTTAGGTATTAATAAAATGAGTTGACTGCAATCATTTTGTGCAAGCCTTGGTTTATCTGGCATTCTAGGCGTAAAAAGCTCCAGTTGATACAGCATTGAAACTGACAAGGTGTATTAACTCTTAACCAAACAACTAAATTTTAGTCTTGTCCCAATTGAAAGCATTTGTAGACTACAAAATCAGTGTGACTCAAAAATTGAAATTTGTTTTGGGAAGGGTGTGAAACATTTTGGGAAATGGAGAAAATGCTGTTTACCAGCATTTTCTCCTCTTCCCACAATGTCTTCAAAAGGCTTGTCTTTCAGGGTCGATAAAAGTCGGGATTGTGTATTAAAAGGTTAATATGGAAACCAACAGCTGTACAGACAACTACGCATTCTTTTGACAAAATCTAATTAATGGCTTGTTCCAGTCTAGGGTTCTGTGTGGCTCAGTGGTAAAGGGTAGAACTCGTAACCTGAGCACTGGGTTTTTCATGGGAGTGTCCTTGGGCAAGGCACTGCAGAGCCCTAGCCTCTGGACATACATGAATATGTTAGCTGTCAACGTGATATGACTTAAATGTTGTAAGCAGCGTAAAACACCATTCCATCAATCAATCAAGTTCCAGTGTATTGCTGCAACAAATTCAAGCATTAAGTTTAACTCTTTTACCAAACGACTAAATTTAAGACTTGTTCAAATTAAAAGCATTTGCAAGATGAAAAATTTATGACTTGTACAAATGGAAAGCATTTGCAAGCAAGAAAGTAAATGTGCATCAAATAATGGTTTTTGCTTCTAAGGTAGAAAACATGGTGGGAAAAGGAGAAAAGCTGGTTACCAGCGTTTTCTCCTTTTCCTACAATGCTTTCAAAATCTATCTTCATTAAAAGACTGGACGGTAAGGTAAAGGTTAAAAAGTTTTAAGGTATGATGTCACTATGAGACATGGGTTATAAAAAGTGAAACAGTAACTCAATTATATTTTCATCTTTTAATGAACATCAATCTATTACAGTACTGTTATATTTTTCAAGTTCCTTGCACAACCTCTGCCCAGCCAATCAACAATACTCTCTTAATCCTTTACCAGATAAACAAGAGTCGGTTGGGTACAGGACTTGAGAACGGGGTTGCTGGATCAAATCCCAAGCTTGGCCAATTTCTTTCCTAGGATTAATGATAGTCATTGTGACAGGATTCTTTCCTCTCTCGCCTATCATTGTTTTGATGATGGCAATGTGGGAAAGCAGCCAGTGGCTTGGGATGAACATTGTACTATGTTTTGGCAACCAAAACTCCAGGAAAGCATGGATTGGTGCACTAGCCATCTGGATATAACTAAAATAATGCTGAAACAATAAATCAAACCCTTGCTATAGACAGCTTTCAAAACACAGTGGGAAAAGGGGCAATAGCATCATATAAGCAATATTCTCTTTTCTAATGCTATGACTATCAAAGAAAAACCTTTTCTATTCTTCATGAATCACTCATTTAAACCTTTACTACACAATCCCGAGTTTCAACAATCCTCAGACAGAAGCTTTTGAAAACGTGAGAAAAGGAGGAAACTCTGGTAACCAACATCTTTTTTGTTCCCAACAATGCTTTCTGCCCTTTCAATGACAAATTTAAGCATATGAACCATATTGAATTTGCAGTACATGAATGGTTTCAATTTGGGCTAGTCTAATATTTTGATGATTGGTAAAGGGTTAACTGTTTACTATACAATCCCCAGTTTTATTGACCCTGAGAAAGAAGCTTTATGAAAATATTGTGGGAAAAGGAGAAAATGCTGGTAACCAGCATTTCTTACTTTTCCCACAATGTTTTCTATCCTATCAAAGACAACCCCTATCATTTTGAACCATAGTTAGGCTGTATTCTGTAAATGCTTTCAAATTGTGCAAGCCTAACATTTTGATAAAGGGTTAACCCTTTACCAGGTGAAAAAATCTTAGACTTGTCCAAACCCAAAGCATATGCAGACAACAAATTTAATGTGGCTAAATTGTGGAAGTTGTTTTTGATATGATAGAAAACATTGTCGGAAAAGCAGAAAATGCTGGTTACCCGCATTTTTACCTCTCCCCATGTTTCCGAATTCTTCTTTCTCAAGATTGTTAAAAGTCATGATAATGTTGTAAACAGTTAGACCATAATTATAACTGCCGGCTTTTATGAATTACAGGAAGCTATTTTACACTTTGACCCACAACAACTGTCTACTGGTTTTTTCGCTGCCTGTGTTTTAGGTTTTATAGCTTTACTTAAGATATGGTAGGTACATTCTTGCTCGTAAACAAACTCTCCAGGGGAACTTTCATCAATTTGGTACCTGCAATAAACCATTTTGTAAAACAGTTTTCAAATTCATGTATTAGATTAACTCTTTACCGCACAATCCCAACTTTTAACGACCTTTGGGAGGAAGGCCTTTTGAAAACATTGTGGGAAAAGGAGAAAACCAGCGTTTTCTCCTTTTCCCACAATGTTTTTGAACCAACCAAAATTGAATTTTAATTTTTGAGTGACATTTATTTTGTCGTCTGCAATGCTTTCAATTTGGACGAGCCCAAAATTTTGTCATTTGGTTAAGAGTTAAATTCTTGTTATCCAAATTAACCCTTACCACACGATCCCGACTTTAACTCCACAGGACAAAATTTTAGACATGTCCAGTTTGAAAGTATTTGCAGACGAAAAGATGATTGGCTCTCAAAAATTGAAATTTGTTTTTGGTATGGTAGAAAACATTGTGGGAAAAGGAGAAAATGCTGGTTACCAGCATTTTCTTCTTTTCCCACAATGTTCTCATAAGGCTTCTTCCTCAGGGTCGTTAAAAACTCCAGATTGTGTGGTAAAGGGTTAAACAAGCCTGAGAAAGAAAACTTTTGAATACATATTGTGGGAAAAGGAGACAAGAGGGCCATGATGGCCCTGGAGTCGCTCACCTGAGCTTTTTGACCAAGCACAACCAATTTCCAACATCTTGTGAGATATATGTATTACCAAACAATAAAATTTTAAACTCATCAGTCTGAACCTTCTGCATAAAACAAATAATATGTGGATCAAGCTGTGGGACTGGTCTCTCAAAGGGGTAGAAAACACTGTGAAAAAGGGAAAAAATGCTGGATACCAGCATTTTCTCATTTTCAAAGAGTGTTTTCAAAAGTCTTCTTTCTGAGAGTCATTCATACACAAGGTTTTTCTAAGATTTCACCTAGTGACCTAGTTTTTCAGCCAACATAACACATTTTCAAACTGGTCCAAGATATCATTAGGACAAACATTCTTAGCAAATTTCAAGAGTATTGGACTGAAAATGTGGCCTCGACAGCGTACACAAGGTTTTTCTAAGATCTGACCTAGTGACCTAGATTTTGACCCAACATGACCTATTTTCAAACTCATCCAAGATATTACCAAGGCAACATGGTTTTTCTAAGATTTGACCAGGTGACCTAGTTTTTGACCCCACATGACCCATTTTCAAATGCTACTGAGATATCATCGAGACAAACATTCTGACCAACTTTCAAGAGTATTAGACAGAAAATGTGGCTTCTGGAGCATACACAAGGTTTTTCTAAGATTTGACCTAGTGACCTAGTTTTTCACCCGTCATGACCCATTTTCAAACTAGTCAGAGATATTATCAAGGCAAACATTCTGACCAACTTTCAAGAGTACTGGACAGAAAATATGGCCTCTAGAGCATACACAACGTTTTTCTTAGATTTGACCTGGTGACCTAGTTTTTGACCCAACATGGCACATTTTCGTACTATTTCAAGATATAATTAAGACAAACATTCTGACCATTTTTCAAGAGTATTGGACTGAAAATGTGGCCTCTATAGTGTACAAAAGGTTTTTATAAGATTTGACCTAGTGACCTAGTTTTTGACCCCACACGACCCAATTTCAAACTTGTTCGAGATTTTATCAAGACAAACATTCTGACCAAATTTCACAAGTATCTGACTGAAAATGTGGCCTCTACAGCACACACAAGGTTTTTTTAAGATTTGACCTAGTGATCTAGTTTTTGACCCCACATGACCCAATTTCGAACTCGTCCGAGATTTTATCAAGACAAACATTCGGACCAAATTTCACAAGTATCTGACTGAAAATGTGGCATCTAGAGCGTACACAAGGTTTTTCTAAGATTTGACCTAGTGACCTAGTTTTTGACCCCACACGACCCAATTTCAAACTCGTTCGAGATTTTATCAAGACAAACATTCTGACCAAGTTTCATGAGGATCGGACTGAAAATGTGGCCTCTAGAGCGTACACAAGGTTTTTCTAAGATTAAACCTAGTGACCTAGTTTTTGACCCCACAAGACCCAATTTCGAACTCGTCCGAGATTTTATCAAGACAAACATTCTGACCAAGTTTCATCAGGATCGGACTGAAAATGTGGCCTCTAGAGCGTACACAAGGTTTTTCTAAGATTTGACCTAGTGACCTAGTTTTTGACCCCACATGACCCAATTTCGAACTTGTCCCAGATTTTATCAAGACAAACATTCTTACCAAATTTCACAAGTATCTGACTGAAAATGTGGCATCTATAGCATACACAAAGTTTTTCTAAGATTTGACCTAGTGACCTGGTTTTTGACCCCACATGACCCAATTTCGAACTCATATGAGATTTTATCAAGACAAACATTCTGACCAAGTTTCATGAGGATCGGACTGAAAATGTGGCTTCTAGAGCGTACACAAGGTTTTTCTAAGATTTGACCTAGTGACCTAGTTTTTGACCCCACATGACCCAATTTCGAACTCGTCCGAGATTTCATCAAGACAAACATTCTGACCAAGTTTCATGAGGATCGGACTGAAAATGTGGCTTCTAGAGCGTACACAAGGTTTTTCTAATATTTGACCTAGTGACCTAGTTTTTGACCCCACATGACCCAATTTCGAACTTGTCCTAGATTTCATCAAGACAAACATTCTGACCAAGTTTCATATGGATCGGACTGAAAATGTGGCTTCTAGAGCGTACACAAGGTTTTTCTAATATTTGACCTAGTGACCTAGTTTTTGACCCCACATGACCCAATTTCGAACTTGTCCTAGATTTCATCAAGACAAACATTCTGACCAAGTTTCATATGGATCGGACTGAAAATGTGGCCTCTAGAGTGTACACAAGGTTTTTCTAAGATTTGACCTAGTGACCTAGTTTTTGACCCCACATGACCCAATTTCGAACTCGTTCCAGATTTTATCAAGACAAACATTCTGACCAAGTTTCATGAGGATTGGACTGAAAATGTGGCCTCTAGAGCGTACACAAGGTAAAAAGTTGACGACAGAAGACGGACGACCCACACCACACGATGGACGACGGACACAGCATGATCACAATAGCTCACCATGAGCACTTCGTGCTCAGGTGAGCTAAAAATAGTGGTAAGCAGCTTTTCTTTTTGCACAATGTTTTCTACCTTTTCCAAATGAAAAGTTCATCATTGATCAGTATTTCTTGTCTTTACCATATAACAAAATTTTATACTGGTCCATATTTGCAGACAACAAATCAAATATTTCCCCATGCTGTATTGTGTAGTACTTGGGTGTAATAAAGAGATGTAATGTTATGCAATTGCTTTCAGTTTGGACTAGTCCAACATTCTGTTGTGTGTCACACAATGAAACCTTTACCATACAATATTATGTTTCTGTGGCCCAGAGGAAAATGACTTTCGAAAATTTTGTTGGAAAAGGAGAAAATGCTGGGAACCAGCATATATTTGTTTCCCAGCAATGTTTTCTACTCTTTCAACAATAGATTCATGCATTTGTTACCTTTGTCATTTTGTCAATGCGCTCAATACAAACACATAAACTTTCTTCACTAAATAATGATCTTTAACCCTTTAGTATACAATCTCGAAGTTTAACGACCTGGGGAAGAAGACTTTTGAAAAAATTTTGGGAAATGGAGAAAAAGCCGGTAATCAGCATTTTCTCCTTTTCCTACAATATTTTCTATCCTATCAACAACAACTTCTGTCTTTTGAACCACATTTAATTTGTTGTCTTCAAACGTTTTCAATTCGGCCCAGTCTAAAATTTTATAATTTGGAAAAGGATTAAAAAATTCCTAAAAAAAAAAATCTTACTTTAATGCTTCCATAAAGAACTTCTTGGCTGCATCATTGTGTCTGAAAGTGGTCAGCATAACTTTAACCATCTCTGTTCTGTAAAAAAAAAAAAAAATGTGAATAACTCATTTATTGTCAACACTGATTTGCTTAGTTTGTTTTTACGGTGTTTAATGCCATTTTTAACACTATTTCAGTTATATCGCAGTGGCCAGTGCATCTAACCATGCTTTCCTAGAGTTTCTTTTACTGATACTTTGCACAGTATTCTTCCCAAGCCACTGGCTCCTTTCCCTTTTAACAATCATCAAGAAAATTATCAACAGTGAGCGAGGAATGAATCCTGTCATACTGAATATCATCAATTCTCCAAAAAAACCACTGAGCTGGGGATTCAAATCAGTAACCCGTGGTCCCCAGTTCTGTACACTGGGGACTGCCCTACCAGCCTCAGCCATGATTTTGAAGCAGACAAATATAAGTTACATACATACAGCCATGGAAAAATATACACAAGTATGTTACAGGCCATTACATTCTAATGTAAGGGAAGCCAATAATGATCAATCATGGTTACATATGGAGTGCAACACACGAAAAAGGGGCCTTCGGACATATGTGTAAAAGTGTGCCATGCCAGATCAGCCTGTGCAGTCTGTCACTAATCCGAGACGAGATCAGCCTGTGCAGTCTGTGACTAATCAGAGACGACACTTCCTGTTTTTGTGCGATTTTCTGTTTTCACGAAAGTCCACTGTATGAAAAAATCTATGTAGTGGTAAAGTGCCGTCTCGGATTAGCCTGCGCGGACTGTGCAGGCTAATCCAAGACAACACTTTACGCAAATGTCCCAAGGTCTCATTTCGCATGTTGCGGGTCATATTATTCCATACCATCAGCAGGATCATTTTCATTCTTACGATCATGAAAGTTCGCAACAAAGCACAGTTGAAATACATACTACTCTGGCTGAGATTCAAACCGGTGCGGCAAAGATCCTTGTTTATCAAGGTTCAAAAGACCAGTACGCTAACCAGTGAGCTAAAGAAAATTTTTCTTAACACAGATGCTAGATATTGATTTTATATGGGAAAATGCTATGGCAAATAAAAGGAGCAACCTCCCGTAACATTATGCACAAGTTTTAACCCATGAATGAAATTTCAAAGTGAGTGCAAATCATTAACACTTGCATCATATTTAAGTATGTCCTGTCCATGAATATATCATAAAACCTGTCCCTGACAATGTTCAACAAACTCTGATTAAGTCTGAATTTGCAACAAAATGTAAAATGTTCCTAAAAGCTACCTCAGTACACTGATATTAACACTGTATAAACCCGGAGTTACCTTGCTGGTATCTCATACAGGCTACACTTAAATTTTGCGCAGTGTTTGTCATCATAGGCTTATAAATACTTACGAAATTTTCCTAAAATATCAGTTGCTCGTAAAAAACAAAAGCACTGCATGCTAGTGACAACATGTGTGAAATATGGCAGTTTGAAATTTCAAATCTCTTAAAGAAAAATTGGAAAAATATTGCTTTATGGAAACTGAGTGGGATTTTCACGTTAAGTTATAGTTTTGGTATAAGCTAGTAATACGGGTTTACGATTGCTAAATTTAACAGAATGTCATCAAGAAAAAGAAAAGTTCGATTAAATACAGCAAAATTAATCAAAGGGCACTAGATTTAAGAGACTGCTTTCTTAATAACCTTTAATTATTTGATATTATTGATACTCCTATAAGTTGTGATAACTCATGCGTTTTCTGATTTTTCTATATTGTGTACATGTTTTAGCTATATTTCATGTTGTTATTTTTGTTAATGGTCAATGGCAAAATCTTATTTGCCGAGAACCAAAATAAAATTATTTGAGTTGAGTTGAGACAAGGTTCTGCTCTCATTTTGGTTACCTGCCCCTGTTATAAGGGTTTCCCTTTTAACCCTTTACTACACAATCACGGGTTTTAACGACCCTGAGAAGAAGCCTTCTGAAAACATTGTGGGAAAAGGAGAAAATGCTGGTAACCAGCATTTTCTCCTTTTCCCACAATGTTTTCTAACCTTCCCAAAACAAATTTCAATTTTTGAGTCACATTTATTTTGTCGTCTGCAAATGCCTTCAATTTGGACAAGTCTAAAATTTTGTTGTTTGGTAAAGGGTTAAAAGTTAGCAACTAGTCCAAGTTTGATGTAAATATGTTCAGTTGTTACAGAGATATTATAAAATGTCAAAATATTTGCATGACAATGCAGGTGACAACAGGGCTATGACAATACTTTGGTGGTTTCTTTGAAAATACGTAGCTAATTTCAAAATGCACTTACTTGAAAGCCATCAACTCTAAAATCTGCATTAGGAATTTTCCAAGACCTTTCCTTCGTACCTCTTTTGTCAGCTGAATCTCATAACTAGAAAATATAACAGAAGTTAACCCTTTACCAAAAAAGAAGCAAGAAATATCTTTAAAAAAGATAGACACCGAAAAAAAAAAAAAAAAATGTAGAATTGTCCGATTTCAAAGCATTTGGCAGAAAACAAAGTATAAAATCTGTAATGGAAATTGTCTATTGAAGGGTAGATGGACGTTGTGGGATTAGCAGAAACTCCTTTATCCACAATGTTTTCATGAGCTTCCTCCTTTGTGGCCTTTTAAATTCGGGATTCTCTGGTGAAGGCTTAGGCAAATAAAATAACTGTTTGGTGTATAATGCCGTTTTCAACATTATTTCAGTTATATCGCGGTGGCCAGTGCACCTTTTCGTGCTTTTTCAGGAGTTTCTGGTAACACTACTTCACACTGGGGCATTTAAAAAAGTTCCTTCAAAATGCACAAAGGTGTTCAGGGTCAATCTTAAAAACGTTTGTCTCACTTGTAAATTTGAAAAAAGATCTCCCATTCCTGCAAGTTTAAGGGACAATTTTCCCCCCTCTGATAATCCTTGGTAGAACACAATTGACGTATGTCCCAACATCAAAATTTTAGACTTGTCCAAACTGAAAGCATTTTCAGACGACAAATCAAATGTGTGCCAGATATTGTTTTTTTCATCCATGATACAATATAAAACATGGTAACCAGCATTTTTCTCCTTTTCTGACCAGGGTCAGTATTCACCAACCATTCTTTGTTGGGGCATGTTGGGTGGTTTCCGTGGTTGTGAGGTAGACTGTCCTAATAACCGTAAGATCCCGAGTTGGATACCCAGGTGCTGGTGTCAACTTTGGAATCGTTTATTGGCCCACATATTTGGCACGAGCACTGGTGTAGTTCCCAGGAAGCAGAATCGAGAGAGATTAGTATAAGTTGTAAGAATTTGTTTCTCAATCGATGTAAAATAAGTATGTTTTAACTAAACCATTCTTAGGAACAGTCTTAGTCTTATTCTCCAGAATTTTCTAATTTTAAAAATAACACAACTTCTGACTAGCTTAACCATTTGGTTAAGCCAATCAGAAGTTGTGTCATTTTCAAATTCAGACAAATCTTGAAGAGCACGACTAAGAATATTCTTAAGAATATTGAATACAGACCCTGATTTTAAAAAGCCATTTTTTTTCCCCCGACTTGTTAAAACTCAGGATTGTGTGGTTCGAAACTCAGAATTGTGTGGTTCAGGGTTAAAATGTAATTTACCTCGGATTATACATATGTTACGAGGAAATTTTCAAAAGTTTGACACAGGAGATAATGAATCACACAACATGGCACACATATACTTCCTGTTTTAACCCTTTACCACACAATCCCAAATTATAATGACCCTGAAAAAGAAGCCTTTTGAAAACATCGTGGGAAAAGGAGAAAATGCTGGTAACCAGCATTTTCTCCATTTCCCACAATGTTTTCTACTCTTCCCAAAACAAATTTGAATTTTTGAATCACATTTATTTTGTCGTCTGCACATGCTTTCAATTTGGACCAGTCTAAAATTTTGTCGTTTGGTAAGGAGTTAACCCCTCCATAACACCTCGCAACATTTCCAGAATGATTAACTCTTGATCACACAACAAAATTGTAGACCAGCCCAAATTGAAAGCATTTGCAGACGACAATTTCAATATGGCTTAAATGATGAGTTTTTTCTCTGACAGGGTAGAAAACATTGTGCGAAAAGGAGAAAATGCTGGTTACCAGCATTTTCTCCTTTTCTTACAATGTTTTCAGAAGGCTTCTTCCTCAGGATCGTTAAAAGTCGACATTGTGAGGCAAAGGGTTAAATTACTTTGAAAGGATATAATCCTTTACCATACAACTAAATTTAAGCCTTGAACAATTTGACAGCATTTGCAGATGACTAAAGCAACTCACATAATGAGATATTTCTCTGAAAGGGTACAGCCACTGTGGTAAAAGAAGAAAATACTGCTTGTAAGCATTTTCTTCTTTCCCCACATTTTCAATTGCCTACTTTCTCAGGGTTGATACTACTCTGGATTGTTTGGTAAAGGGTTAACGTTACACCACACAATCCTGTGTTTTAATGACCCTGATGGAGATGCCTTTTGAAAACAAGGTTGGAAAAGGAGAAAAGGCTTGGAACCAGCATTTTCTCCTTTTCCAACAGTGTTTTCTAAACAAGAAAAATCTTGTTATATGAAAAATACTTAATTTTTCTGCAAATGCTTTCAATTTGGACAAGTCTAAAATTTTGTCATCTAGTTAAGGGTTAAAGAGACAGTTTCTTACCAATAAAGAACTTCCTCATCTATCTCTATATCAAATCTAAAATGTACAAAAGCAACTGGGGCTTGCTGTCCATCCTTCACGATGAGATACCGTGCTTTGTCTTCAAACATCTCGTCTCGTTTTTCTCGATCCTTCCAACCCCACTCTGAGTCTTCATACCTGGAGATATACCATAGGAATTCTGTCAGAGATACAGCTATGAGAAGTACAGCTGAACTTGCCTTGGAGATCACCTGTATTAAGCAAACCACTGCTATAAAAGACCAATTTTGAATCTGTCCTTTATTTATTTAACTCTACCAAACAAGAAATTTATAGACATGTCAAAATTCAAAACACTTGCAGACAAGTTAAATGTGGTTCAAATTACAGGAATTTGTCTCTGAAAAGGCAAAAGGCAGAAAACATAATGGGAAAAGGAGAAAATGCTGGTAACCAGCATTTTCTCCTTTACCCATGTTTTCAAAAGTTTCCTTTCTAAGGGCCATTAAAGTTTAACTCAAGACTATGTAATAAAGGGTTAAATGAACTTGCATCATAAGTCCATTTGATGAAAATCTGCATTTCTTACTCTTTTTGTGAATTCTTAGTGGTTTCTTGTATGGCTCATACCTTCGCCAGCCAAGAGCGATGATCACTACATTGCTCAATTTAAACAATTGTGAAGAAGACTGCTTCAAGATAATGGCCGTATTCCCCAAGTTTTTTACCCATTTGACTCTTTACCATACAATCCCGAGTTCTAACAACCCTCATGAAAAAAGCTCTTCAATTCATTGCCAAACAAAGAAAATTTTAGACTAGTCCTAACTCAAAGCATTTGCAGATTAAATGTAGCTGAAATGATCATAATTGTATGTGAAAGTGTACAAAACCTTCTTGGAAAAGGAGAAAATACTAATTACCACCAGGTTTTCAAAAGCTATTTCTTTAGAGTCATTTAAACACTGGAAAGAGTGGTAAAAGGTTAAGATAATGTTGGAAAGGAGCAAATGCTGGAAACCAGCATTTTCTCCTTTTCCTGCTATTTTTTTTTTTTTTTTTAACCTTTCATAGAAAATCAAGTTAGTTCATAAATGTTTTATCTGTCATCTGCAAACACTTTAAATTTAGACAGGTACAAAATTTTGTCATTTGGTAAGGAGTTAGAAACAAACTTTTTGTCTGAACCTTGTTTTATTTGTTGTCTGCCAATGTTTTTCATATACACAAGTTGAAAATTTTGTTGTCTGGTAAAGAATAGCTTCAGACCCATCCAAATTGAAAGCATATACAGAAGACAAACTGTGACTCAAATAATGAATTTGTGTCTCACAGGGTGAAAAACATTGTCAGAAAGGAGAAAATGCTGGTTACCAGCATTTCCCCAATATGTTTTCAAAAGGCATCTTTCTCAGGGTTGTTAAAACTCAGGATTGTAAGGTAACAGGTTAATCCAGTTTTCCCTTTGAATCTCTCATCATTCTTTGAGATAAAGAAAAGGGGAGTTATTAGTTTTCACAAATATCTGAGCCAAAAAGGGGGCTTAATGCATCTCTGTGATGTATGATACCAAGCAAGTCCTTATATAATTATGGATCCATAAAAACCATTTTGTCTAACAACAGACTGTATCATTAGGTAGACTGTTCCTTCGACATACAGAAAATTCACCAATAGCCAAAAGTTTTGGCCCAGGTCAGCCTGCGCAGGCTGACCTGGGTTGATACTTTTCGCAGATGCATTAAACCCCCTTTTCACAGAGCATGGATCATACAATACAGCATTAGCAGAAGATGTGCTTCATATATCACAGATTAACCCTTTACCACACAATCCCGAGTTTTAACGGCCCTGAGAAAGAAGGCTTTTGAAAACATTCTGGAAAAGGGAGAAACTGCTGGTAACCCAGCTGACAATCTACTGATGATTTGTCATCTGCAGTTGCTTTCAAAACTGACAAGGATGAAATTATTTTGTGTGGTAAAGGGTTAACAATGATTAATTTATTGATTTTATGGTGTTAAATGCTGTTTTAACATTATTTAAGTTATATCGCAGCAGCCAGGTCACCTATCCATGCTTTCCTGGAGCTTCTTTTACCAGTACTTAACACAGTATTCTTCCCAAGCCACTGGCTGCTTTCCCACATAACCCTCACTGAAACAATGATAAGTGGTGAGAGAGGAATGAATCCAGTCGCAGTGACAATCATTAATTCCTGGAATGAAATTCCCCAAACTGGGGATTCAAACCTGCGACCCTTTTTCCTTAAGTCCTGCATGCTACTGACTGTGCTACTGGGTCTCGGATTTACAACTTACAGTTTCTGCATGTTTTCTTTACACAATCCAAACACAAACTCTTTCAACTCTGTATCCATGTCGCCAGCTCTGTAGCACTGTATTGCCAGCAACACTCTGTAAGACGTAATAAAACCTAACATAAATACTGTACAAGTGGAAATTTTTGCAATGTGAAAATTTTTGCGATTTTGAAAAATATGCAAACTTTCCCGTTCCCATACTTTATCACAAGTATACCAACAAATAACAAGTGTCTTGAATTCGCAAACATTTCTGTACATAAAATGACTGTAATCAGTAATTCACAAATTTTTCGATATACATATAATATCCATGTATACAGTATACCACCAGACAACAATTTTTTTAATCGCATAACTACCCTTGTTTTCATTGCAATACAGCCATTACAAATTTTATCTTATTTGTATGCTTATATAAGAAAATAGTGCCATTTAGGTCAAAAATCTGTAATCGCACACCTCATTCATAAAGCATTGCTGACCCAGATTCCTCTGTGAAATTCACTGTCAAGATCATGACAAAAGCATCTGCAAATTTTAGCATCTTCAGGCGTAAAACAAAACCATTATATACAAGTTTCTTTGGACATTTTTTTTCTGGTCTGTGATGTACACACTTGTGAAAGAAACAAATATGCTTCATGTAAATTCCAATACACATGAGCATATAGGCTTTATTTTAACACATCATGAACTGTAATTCTTGAGGCACAGTTATAAGATAATAAAAATAACATTTGTTGGCTTTTGAGATAGACTGCGCTGGGTCGATACTTTTTGCAGATGTGGCCCCCCTTAGCACAGATTAACCCTTTACCACACAATCCCGACTTTTAACAACCCTGAGAAAGAAGCCTTTTGAAAACATTGTGGGAAAAGGAGAAAATGCTGGTAACCAGCATTTTCTCCTTTTCCCACAATGTTTTCTACCCTTCCCAAAACAAATTTATGATTTTTAGCCACATTTGATTTGTCGTCTGCAAATGCTTTCAATTTGGACTAGTCTCAAATATTGTCGTTTGGTAAAGAGTTGATGATTCTAATGTATGCGACAATTGGCTCCTGTTTGAATTATCCTTGACAGAATACTGAAGAAAGAATTATGAAGCAAAAGCTATCATCATGTGTGCTACAACTACATACCCATTTCTCTCAAATTTCTTGAATGGCTGCAACATTTCCATCGGGTCCTCCAGCTAAAATAGTGAAAAACAGATTGGCTGTATAGCATTTAATGCCATTTTCAACAATTTTTCTTACATCACAGCAGCCAGTGCACTTACCTATGCTTTCTGGAGCTTCTTTTCACCAGTGCTTTGCATAATATTCTTCAAAACCCAGTGGCTGCTTTCGCACATAACCAATGAGGTCTAGATATTTAGATTTGGTTGCCTGATTTTTCTCTTTTTCTCACAATGTTTTCAAAAGCTTTTTTCTTCAGTGTCATTAAAAAAAAGGCATTCCTTGGTAAACGGTTAAAAGATAAAATGCAATGACTCGACGTCACAAAATATTAGACAGCAGAAGTTCAGCAATGTTTGGTCTTCCAATTCAATAAAAAACATTTTTCTTCCACAAAATTAACCCTTTACCACCCGTGGGAAAGATGACTTTTGGAAACATTGTGGGAAAGAGAGAAAATGCTGGCAAGCAGCATTTTCTCCTTTTCCCACATTTTCTACCCTATCAACGAAAATTGTATTATTTCAGCCACACTGAAATTGTCGTCTGCAAATGCTTTAAATTTTGACAAGGCTAAACTTTTGTCATCTGGTGTAAATGGTTAAGATTGTTGGTAGGTAAAAGAGCTACAAGTCTCAGTCAGACCATTCGTATGTCTATCCACTACATGTTTACCACACAATCCCAAGTTTTAACGACCCTAACAAAAAATCTTTTGAAAACAGAATTGGGAAAAGGAGAAAATGCTGGAAACATTTTCTCCCTTTCCCACTGTTTCCCACCCAATCAAAAACAAATTGTATCATATGAGGCACATTTAACCCTTTGCCAGACAATAAAAATTTAAGCCTTGTTCAAACTGAAAGCATTTGCAGACGATAATTTCAATGTGGTTCAAATTGTGCAATTTTTCTATGATAGGGTAGAAAATATTGTAGAAAAAGGAGAAAATGCTGATAACCAGCATTTTCTGTTTTTCCCACGTTTTCAAAAGGCTTCTTTCCCAGGGGTGTTAAAAGGTGGCATTGTGCAGTAAAGGGTTAAACTGTCGTCTGCAAATGCTTTGAATTTGGACTAGTCCAAACTTTTTCGTTTGGTAAAGAGTTAAAATGAATAGCTAAAGAGACATACTCATACATTTCATGTCAACTTTACAAGGTAAGGCAGGGCTTGAAAATATTTTCAAGATCAACTGTGTCCTGTGGGACGAATGAATTGAAAAAACTTACTAGTCCTTCATTTGGGTTCACTCGTCCTACAGACAAAAACAGATGACAGTTTTTTTTTTTTTTCACAACATACAGTGATTTCATTTAGACAGAAGCATTAAAAGGAAGATTTGGAAAACCAAACATTATAAGAACACGTAAAAGTTTTGGAAAACATTCTTGTAAAAGAGGAAAACGCTCCGTATGTCTGACATTCTTTTGAGGATAAGCAGACGAAATGGACATGACTAAAATGCGGACAAAAGGTAGCTACTGAAAGACTGCTTAACCCTTTACCACACAATCCCAAGTTTAATGACCCTAAGGAAAAAGCCTTTTGAAAACATTGTAGGAAAAGGAGAAAATGCTGGTAACCAGCATTTTCTCCATTTCCCACAATGTTTTCCAACCGTCCCAGAAAAAATTTCTATTTTTGAGTCATATTTATTTTGTTGTCTGCAAATACTTTGAATTTGGACTAGTCTAAAATTTTGTTGTTTGGTAAAGAGTTAATTGGCGCTGGAAAATTATTAGATTTTACTTTAAATGCATGGAGGTCACTTATCAATTGTTTGAAAACTACAACCTTTCAACTGAAACAAATTACTGTTATGTTTTATGGTTTTTTTTTTAAATCATATCTAACTCTTTACCACACATCCCGACTTTTAAGGAACCTAAAAAAGAAGACTTTTGAAAACATTGTGGTAACCAGCATTTTTTCCTTTTCCCACAATGTTTTCTATCCGTTCCAAAACAAATTTAATCCTTGAGTTGCATTTGTTGACTGCAAATGCTTTCAATTTGGACTGGTCTAAAATTTTGTCATGTAGTAAAGACTTTAACGCATACATTGAATTCTGCAACATGACATCTGAGTTCTATACAAAACCTAGAAATAGGTTTAAATCATTTAACCCTTTACCACACAATCCTGACTTTTAACGACCCTGAGAAAGAAGCCTTTTGAAAACATTGTGGGAAAAGGAGAAAATGCTGGTAACCAGCATTTTCTCCTTTTCACACAATGTTTTCTACCCTTCCCAAATGAAATTTCAGTTTTTTATTCACATCTATTTTGTCGTCTGCAAATGCTTTCAATGTGGAGCAGACTGAAATTTTGTCGTTTGGTAAAGAGTTAAGATGTTTATCTGAGGAGTCTCCATACAAAATATCTGATCATAATATACAAGTACAAAGTTCTCTGTTGTTCTTGAATCGAAGGTAATGGTTCATTCTGTAAATTCTGTAATAGCCTTTGCCACAATGTCTTAATTGTTGTCTCATTGTTTCTTGCTGATCCAACACAATGACTGATGGCAACCAGCCACTTGTCTGGACCTAGATATCACATATCATGACGAGCTTAAGTCAGAAGAGTGGAATTTTCAAGTTCTGCTGAAGCACAACAGAACAAAAGTTTGCTTTAACTCTTTACCACACAATGACGACTTTTAACAACCCTGAGAAAGAAGGCTTTTGAAAACATTGTGGGAACAGGAGAAAATCAGCATTTTCTCCTTTTCCTACAATGTTTCCTACCTATCAAAGAAAACCACATCATTTGAGCCAAATTAAAATTGTCTTCTGGAAATGCTTCAAATCTGGACGGGTCTTAAAATTTTGTCATGTGGTAAAGGGTTTAACATTTATAGTTTGGACTTTTGAGAAAATTTTGTCTCAGTGGCCATTGATTCTTGAGCTTCAAAGTCTAGCAAAAACCCCTGTTTACCAATAATATTGAAAATGAAAGTACTCCACTTACTTTGTTTGCTTCATCCACTTTTTTCTGGGCTGCTGAAAGCTTTGCATTTTCCTGAAAGAATATATACTAACTGCATGAGGGTCTTGAGAGAACAATATTGCAATAACATTCCTAATACATGTACACACTTACTTGAAAACTCAAACTTAACCCTTTACCATGCAAGTGAGTTTTAACGACCCTCAGGAAGAGGTCCTTTTGAAATCATTGTGAGAAAATGCTGTTAACCTGCATTTTCTCCTTTTTCCCACAATGTTTTGTACCATTTCAAAGAAAGAAATAATTTGTCGTCTGCAACAGCTTTCAATTTGGACCAGTCTAAAATTTTGTCATTTGGTCAAGAGTTAACTCTTCACAAAAAAAAAAATTCAGACAACAAATCAAATGATGATTTATGTCTTCAATAGGGCAAAAAATTTGTGGGAAAAGGAGAAATCTAACTCTTTACCTGGTTTACCATATGACAAAATTCTAGATTTGTCCAAAATGAAAGCATTTGCAGACGACAATATAAATGTGACACAATTGAAAGTGTAGAAAACATCTGTGGGAAAAAAGGAGAAAATGCTGGTTACAAGGATTTTCTCCTTTACCAACAGCATTTTCAAATGATTTCTCAGGGTCATTAAAAAGATGGGAATGCGTGGTAAAGATTTAAAGTAGAGCAACTTCAAGGGACAAACTATGTTAAAAAATTCAGTTACCTGCCATTGCTGTAGTAAACAACTATCCCAAGCTTGAAGTAAATACCTTCTGTAATAATTGAGATATGAGAAAATATACAAGAAAATATACAAGCTTAAGCACGGCACAAATGATAACAGGACTATCCAAATACCCTGGTTTTTCTTGAAAAACAACTCAGCTACAATGGACTGATAGAAAGAAAATTATTACCTCAAGTCTACGTTGCTTTCTCTCCTTGGCAGCTTTTGTTGATTTTCTCTAAAATAATAAAAGAATGTGATATACATATAGAGCCATACTCTTCAAAAAGAACAAAAAGTACAATTATGAGAGCATGATTTCAAACATTGTTCTCAATGCAAACTGATTTTTTGGGGGGCAAATACCGGTAAGTAATTTAAGTACATGTATGCTGGATTAAAAGTTTTTAAAATCAAATTAGCAGAAAAACTTACTTCTATGGTTTACAGTCAAAACGTACCCAAACCAAAACGTACCCAAGTCAAAACGTACCCAAGTGGAGTCAAAACGTACCCAAGCGGAGTCAAAACGTACCCAAGTGGAGTCAAAACGTACCCATTGTGAAGTCAAAACGTACCCATGTTTTTTTTTCTCACATCTTTGTAAAATGTAGTTAGAGATTTGTTTTTATCATTTTAAGATCGGCGATTTTCAATGCTATACCGTAGATGTGCCTTTGATGACTGAAAATAGTGTGGGAAAAAAAAGAAAAAAAGACATTGCAGAACTTTACATATTAAATTTTCTTGGCCAACCCAAATGTGTCTTATTTATTATTTGATTGATATTACTGAAAAAAAAATCACCTACCAAAACATCTGTTTTATCCTTATTTGAAGACAATATCATTTATCCATCAAATGTCCACATACATCCACACAGTTAAAGAAGAGAAATGTAAATATGCACACACGAGAAGAGTGTAACAAACCTAAGGCAATGAACAAACTAATTATTCAAACAGTCTTTAATGAGATTTACCAAGCATTTTAATTGATTTAATGGTAATAATTTTTTCATGGTTAAGTCTTATATGCATTAAGACAGTTCACCTAGCTAATTAAATAAAATCAGTTAATTAACTTAATAAATCAGTTAATTAACATAATTGCTGATTAGCTTTGATGAGTATGTCATTTTCATGTAGTACAAGATATATAAGTCTCATTTGAAGCAGTTATCACATAACCCATCATGAGTTCAATAATGTTGTATCCTTGTCTGTACTGCTCCAACTCAGTTGAAGACCATCATGAGGCAATTGCTTGTGATGCCTGTGGTGGTTGGCAGCACATCCACTGTCAAACGGGTATTTCCAGACATACTTACAAGAGAATGGTGAGGGGAATCCTGAATCAACCATTTACATGCAGTCACTGTCAGCAGCTTCAGGTAAATATCATAATAAATATATGATTTTACATAAATATATTGACTCTTTACCACACAGCTAGATATTCAATTGATATGGTAAGAAAAATCATGGAAAAGGAGAATTAGGTTTTTTCTATTACACCTTTCATAAAATGGACTGTGTGGTAAGGTGAAGGGTTAACAATTTGTTAGTTATCCAACCCCAATATGCAGACAAGCATACAATAATTTGATCACAATTTTTTCAAATAATGTAAATTTAATATCCATTTACTCTTTTTGGTTATTTGAATATGCAAATTTTCCCTTTTTTAGGACATAGAAGATGCTGATTCTACAACTTCTATAATTGAGAGACTTAATCAGTCCTTAATCGAGGACACACAAGAGACATGGCGAAGTGAGCCCGATGAATCCTTTAGAGTAAACACCACTATCATTTGTCCACCAGAACTCCAAGAGGCAGCAATAGCAGAGCCTGAACCAACAAACCAAGTCCTACAAGAGCGACCCCAGACATTTGAGATCATAGAAGGTGGCTCCAATAAAGGGGGCGACCTCCTGCTTGATTCAAGAGGCTTTTCATTTACCAGAAAAGTAAGTAGAATTGAAGAATAATAGCATATCAGGCCTGATTCCAAAAAGCTCATGCCATATTAATCCATTCCTGTGTTAGAACCTCCTTAGTGTTAATAATTGCTTTCAATTTCTGACTTTATAAATTTGTTGATTAAATCAATTCTTGTGACATGAATTTAAAGTTGTTAACTCATTACCACACAATCCCTACTTTTGACGACCCTGAGAAAGAAGCCTTTAGAAAACATTGTGGGAAAAGGAAAAAATGCTGATAACCAGCATTTTCTCCTTTTCCCACATTGTTTTCTACCCTTCACAAAACAAATTTCAAATGTGTTAATACTTTTCATTACTTTCCACAGAGAAAATGGAGTATCTCATTCTAGATTTATCGTGTAATTTTCACATTGTGTAATTAACCAATTCTTATCATTTCAGAACAGTCGTGGTAGATGTACCTACTGGTGGTGCCACATCAGAACAAAATCCAAACGATGTCCAGCTACAGTTGTTCAGAAAGGGGGAGAGTTCAAATGCGGTACTCACCAACATGACCACCCCCCAAACTACCATAGAAGACTAGATGTTAAGATTTTTCAGAAGGTGTGTAAATTTTGAATGTGGCCTTTTTAAGATTCTATCAAATTAGTTGAATGGAAAAAAATCCATGATATCCACGGAAATCAAGACAACGCGAGCTAGGTCCTATATTTAGATTATGGTTTCTTAGTTGTAGATAAAAGAATAATAAAAAGGCTGTGATCATTGAGATAGTTTCCCTTTAGACCAGGACATTTATTCATGTTTCAATATTATGTACTTCAGACCAAAAGACGAGCACAGACAGAAATTTTTACTTCCGCCAAGTCTATGATAGAAGAAGCTTTTGAAGAAGAAATAACACAAACAGACACCAACCTACCAAGTATAGACCTCTTATCAAGGCGTGTTAACAGAGCCAGACAAAAAGTACGTCCACCAGAGCCCCGTGGGGAAGACTTTGAGGTTTGTAGTTTTTATCACAAATAATATGTAAGATAAACAATGTCTTCTTTTTAAACATATTTATTTGTAATATTTAATTACAAAAGGATTGGGACGAAAGCTAATGAAAGTCCCTCTTTCTTGAGTGCAAATGGCTCATACAGTAAGTCCATAAATACAGTAAAAAGCACACACACCCATCCACACCCACACACAAATGTCTTTAATAAAGCAATGCACAATACTGTGATATAAATAATTAACTGATTAAAAGCTGAAATAATTGTCTACAAACAGCAATAAAATGATTTTTTTTGTCTTGCAGCTACATCTCAATGCCGTTCCCGAAAACTACCTTCGAGAAGACTTACGCGTTGATGGTGCACGTCATCTTATCTTTTCTACTGACAGACAACTTCAAGTACTTTCACAAGCTAAGACCTGGTATGTGGATGGTACATTCAAAGTTCTTCGACCTCAAGACCCATTCATCCAACTGTACAGTGTACACGCCTTTCTACGAAATGAAAATGATGAGACCAAGCAAGTCCCCCTGATTTTTGTCTTCATGAGTAGACGAAGGAAAAGAGACTACAAAAAAGTATTCAAGGTATATACATTTTACATCACCTAACAATTCATTATATTCTATCTTCTTAGTAGCACAATTTTCATTGAGTTAATTTTATATAATATTATTTTTGATTTTTCATTAAGATCTCAGCTTTTTCATTTCTCATAAAATTTACTATGTACATTTTTCTTTACAGAGTATAAAGTCACTCATCAGCCCATCTATTCCACAAAGTGTAGTATTGGATTTTGAGAGAGCCGCTTGGGCAGCCCTGAAGAGAGTCCTTCCTGATGTGAAGATCAGTGGATGTGCTTTCCACTGGACCCAATCCCTTTGGCGAAAGCTGCAGGTAGGTTACATTCATATGAAAATATCTTAAAGTTTAATATCTCTCAAAATGTTTTTTCTATAAGTGTTAGTGAGATTAATTACTGATCACATAGGATTTTCAAGCAACACAACTGTAGATGTATTTAAATAAATCTTGTCAAAAATTTTTACATATTTTCCTTGATAATGAGGTGGCATTTGACACTGATGTCCTTTAACCCATTACCACACAATCCCTACTTTTGACGCCCCTGAGAAAGAGGCCTTTAGAAAACATTGTAGGAAAAGGCGAAAATGCTGGTAACCAGCATTTTCTCCTTTTTCCACAATGTTTTCTACCCTTTCCAAGTCAAATTTTGATTCTTCAGTCACATTTGTTTTGTCGTCTGCAAATGCTTTCAATTTGAAGCTTACGATATGTCTATGAAATTTCTTTTTTATTTTCAGAATCTCGGTCTCAGTACGAACTACAGAGAAGATGAAGGCACCAGAAAGTTTGTTAGAAAGTTGATGGCATTGCCTCTTCTGCCTGAGAATCACATTCAAGAAACATTCCAAATCCTACAACAAAAAGCTTCAGCACCGATTGAGCCACTGATGAATTACATCAATGCGACATGGATAGCTGGTTACTGGAACCCCAGTGATTGGTCTGTCTATGGCAAAGGAATCCGAACAAACAATGACTGCGAAGGTAAATATCATTTATTTATAATGATACAAAAATTGAATTGATGAAACACATATATCACTTAAGGTGACCCGTCAGATTATGGGACAAATTTTACAAAAAAAAAAACCTTAGAAAATCATCCATTTATATTCCTATAATACACAAACAAATCGTTTGAAGACATAATTAAAAAAAAATGTTTAATAAAACTAATTAAATGTCTGTTATATTATGGAATTTAAGCATCATTAATAATGTGCCAGTCACATGAAATTCCAATTATGCTTTTTGGGGTTTCTGTTTCAAGCCAGGTTGTTTTTTTCCCAATTTCCTGTTTAATTATTCTTTTTTTACTTTCAGGTTGGCATCGTCGCCTAAATTTCAGATCATCAGGGCCACCACCATACTACAGCCTGATTGACCTTCTACATAAAGAAGCGAACAGACTTCCCATACAGATTCGACTAGTTAGTGAAAAAAGACTCAAGAAAAGACAAAACAAGCAGTACCTATCAGTTCAGAGAAAAATATTTGACTTGTGGTGTAAATATGAAGAACAAACAATCTCAACTTCAAGACTACTGAAAGACTTATCCGGTGTTTATATTCCATCTGGACTCTGATTGATTGATTACCATGTATGTGCTTTTTCAAGTGCAAAAGTGAATGAAAGTAATGACCCTTTGGTAAGGCGCTCTGTGCCACTCAATTGTGAGGTTTTATGACAATTTCTATTAAAAACAATGTGGGAACAGAGGAAAATGCTGGTTACCAGCATTACTTCCTTTTCCAGTAACATTTCTAGTCTATCAGTGCGTTTAATTTGGTCCTAAATATTGTTTTTTTGAATGTTATTGTTTAACCTAACAACCCTCAGCACTCTTTTGAATACTGACTCATTACCAATCAACAATATTTTAGACTTGTCCAAATTGAAAGCATTTGCAGACAACAAAATAAATGTAACTGAAAATTTGAAATTTGTGAAGGGTAGAAAACATTGTGGGAAAAGGAGAAATTGCTGGTTACCCATAATGTTTTCTAAAGGCTTCTTTCTCAGGGTCGTCAAAAGTAGGGATTGTGTGGTAATGAGTTAACAACTTTAAATTCATGTCACAAGAATTGATTTATTCAACAAATTTATAAAGTCAGAAATTGAAAGCAATTATTAAGTAGGGATTGCCTTTGAATATACTGTGAAAAAAAGGGGAAAAAATGTAACTTACAATCTGACTGCAACTGCATTGTGGGCAAGTCAGTTCTTGTTAACAATCCTCAAAAAGAAACATTGTGGGAAAAGGAGAAAATGCTGGTAACCAAGTAAAAACTACATTTCTACTCTTAATTAGCATCAAAATATTAGACTTGTCAATAAAATGAGGAAAACACTGTGAGAAAATAGGGAGATAGTGTTAGAATCATTTTTTTCCTCTTTTTCTCACAATGTTTACTAAGAACCTATTCAAAAGGGTTGTTCTACCAGCATTCTCTCCTTTTCTAAATTGATAATTTCAAAAATTTAGTTTCTGTTTTTTTTTTTTTATGTAATTAAATGTTGTTCTGATTAACTAGATTTACATGTTTACTTGTTTTAAATGTTCAGAAATACTATGTAACAGTTTGTCCATTTGTGTGAAAATTATCTTTTGTGTGAATAAAACTTGATAATCAATAACTGTTTGAGACACTTCATTCATCCTGATTACATAACACTGCCCACTACTATGTGTTATCAATTACCCGTTTGACCTGCATTATACAGTGACTTTGGAGTTATACACACACATCTGTTTGACCTGCTTCTTAAACATTATACAGTGACTTTGGAGTTATACACACACATAAGTAAGAATTTTATTAATTTTGTTTGATAAAAAAGACAAAAAAAAAAACGGTACTAGGTTTCATTTTGGGTACGTTCTTCTTTTTCCATTTCCATAAATGTGTGATATCCGGTGACCTGCTTTTAAGCAACCTTTCGCTATCTCGATATATATTCAGTTATATAGGAGTTAAAACAGCCTTGAAAGTTTATATTTTAATAATCTTATATTTAATAAGTGGTTAAAAAGGCTATTTATTGTTTTGGGTACGTTTTGACTTATTTTTTGGGTACGTTTTGACTTATTTTTTGGGTACGTTTTGACTTATTTTTTGGGTACGTTTTGGTTTGGGTACGTTTTGACCGCATCCCACTTCTATAGTCCTGATTACTTATTTGTTACAATTAAACACAAAACCAGCCTGAACTGCCAGCCTGTTATCAGTCTTCGTATCAACAACACCTCATTATGCAAACAGGCAGATATCTTCTTGATTTGGGGCTTCATGAGATAACGTGTGACTTGGAAATTTAAATTGTGATATCATTTATGCACAAGGATAGCCGTATCACAAAACATTGAATTCATTAGCAAGTTTGATCAATCAATTCTGCTCAAATTAATCTTTGACTGTCATGAAAATTTTAGCAGAGGTTAGAAATGATCCATTATTTAAAACAAAGAGTAGAGCATTTTATTACACGCTGTCTGATTGTACACTGATACCCGTTGTATCTCCCATAACCGTCCGATAGACAATAGGCAACACCCCATTTATCGAGGGTATCTATTGGTTTTCATATATACCAAATCCACTAATCAGACAGCCCATAACAGAAAGCCTTCATTTGATTTAGAATAATCGAGTAAGATTATATCTTATGGACTAAGATTTTCATGAAAAAACATGATATTTCTGACGGCGATTGATTTGTTATTAAACTCGCTAAGATTTTAATCTTTATCGATAAGGTCTATCTCTGTACATAAATCTATAATCACAATATAAATATCACATGAAATCTCGAACCAGGAAGAAAGCCGACTTGTAAGCATTGGGTGTTACCTGTTGTTGATACGAAGATCGATAACAGGCTGCCAGTTTAGTCTGATTGGTGTGTATAACAAGACTGACAACAAATGGCTGCAACCAATAACTCAGGTGTTGCCTGTTGTCTATCGGTCATTGACGGATGATGCATCAGGGTCCATACAAGCCATAAAATTTTTGTTTGGATTGTCAACTGTTTTTATGCCCCTTCCAACAGTATTTCTGTCATATGATTAAGGCAGCTGACTCTTGCTTAACACTTTTCTCGGAACTTGGTTGGGCACAGCGGTGCCTTGACCAAAGGAAATCCCGCGTGACCAGCGTCGCGAGCGGGAATCAAATTCAATGAATAAATCTTTCTTGCAGCAAGTCAATAGCCTACTGTCAAAATTCGGAATATTTTTGCCATAACCTGATGACCCATGACAACTATGAGGGTTCGTACAAAATATGAAATTGATCTTACACCCATTTTCTAACACTGTTTTATAGAGTTCGAGGCAATTCTGTGCTAATTTGTCTTTCCCGCGGGTTTCTTGTTGCACTGAAAATGTTAGAACTTGTGTTATTTGTTTACAAAAATCACAGGTGGGTAGCCTTTTAGTTCTGATAATAACATGTTGCCAAAATCTGCCCATTTGTTTACACACAATGACACTTGTTTATGAGTAACAAAACGATGTACTTCAATAAGATGAGGGTATTGTCATAAAAGATCAATACTCATTTCATTTTCTTTAATCAATAACTTGATCGATTAAAATATGAACATTAGAACCAAATAGTCTTTAAAAAAATAAAGGAGCCTTTTCGACCCTGACGTTTGTTGTACCGGGGTAATGTTAATAGCATTCGGCTTTTATCCTGTTTGATTTGCGTTGTCTGTGCATGTCACCTCTCCAACAGTGGTGAGTTTAAAAGGCAGACTGCCTCAGAAATTGCTGCCTAAATCAGGTCTTTTAGCGAAATTGTTCTGTTACACAGTCTGTTTCGTCATGGTTTTATAAATAACCAGAAATCAAGAAACTGAAATGGGAAATAGACGTTGTTTGTTTTCGTATGACGGATTAAAAAACTTGAATGTCATATCGATTTGATTGCAAATTACCTCTCCAATAATTGTAATTTTCATTAAGCAATTAAATGTAGATCTAAGCATAGAGAAGGGGGGAAAAATCGTTGAAAAAAAGAGAGAAAGAACACAGCGGGAAAAGATCACACAACTTGAAAACGCGGGAAGGTCACGTGACTGTCATGAAATGCATAAGTGACATTAACACAGCGGTAGTTATTTTAATGTATTACTTGTTTGTCACAACAAGTAATATATTGAAATCAAAAGCCAATAAACCATTTGAAAACATGACTGCTGACCTCTCCTGGCTTCTTCTTTAAAGAAGCCAACTTGTATTCTTCGAAGATTAACCTGTCTGCTCTGACGCATCACTTGATAAAAATAATTCATATATCAATACGCGGGGCGTAAATTGCCGCTTAAAAAGTGCAGACGAAAATGGCAATAAATATATCGTCTGTGGAAAAATCAAGCCAGTCTTTCGCTACACATTTATTAGAAAACGAAATGATTTCAAGCGGGAAAATATTTTTTTTTTTAGAATACCAACTGCTTACTGCAAATCTCTGTCAACAGTTTCTAAATATAGACACGGGGAAAACCGGGATTTGTGCAACAGACTGACACCAAAAATAACGTCCCCACCTTGCTGGGCTTATACCGGGGCTTTTTCCCAAGCTTATAGGAGCTTATGTTTATAAAAGGCTGGTGCATAGGTTATATGCTAGCTAACTATGACTGGATGAATCCTACAAGGTAGGTTTTAGAGAGTAAACTTATATTTTATTTTGAAATCCGTTGCAATAAGTCCCGCCTTAAAAGAATAGTCCGGTTCTCTACCCAGAATGTCCGTATCAGATAGGTGAAAAATGCCACCTAGCGGAAGATAATGGTTTGATTTGCGATCCGCCTATAATCACGTGACTGTTCTAATTCATGGATAGAATTTGGTCAAGCTGCGAATCGAAACTGTGACCTCTGGATCACAAGCCTCCATACATTACTTACTGACACGCTAATACTGGTTACAAGCATTTTCTCCTTTTCCCACAGTGCTTTCAAAAGCCTTCCATCTCAGGGTCGATGAAACTCGTGATTGCACGGTAAAGGGTTAATAACCACACAGTAGCATGCTACAATGCTTTCTACCCGTTCTCAGGCAAATCCATTCATTTAACCCTTAAGCTGCTAAGTGCGACTCACTGACCATTTTCGGTCAGCGTATATCAAGATCAGACTGCACAGAACGTGCAGTGTGATCTTGAATCTACGCTGTCAGATAAGGAGATATCTCTCCTCCAAAGATACGTTGGAAATGTGAAGCTTTGGGCTTATACTATCGGCTTGAATGTTTCATTTCTTTTATTTAGCAGGATAAGGATTAAGCCACATTCATGAGTATAGCATGGTCTGCAAATCGGCTTGAAATCAATTTCGTGAAGTCTAAAATTTTGCAATCTGGTAAAGAGCTGAATGAAACATCGAGGACTGGACTGCGCGGACATGCAGTTTAAAATCTTGGTACACTCTCTACACAGAACGTGCATTTAGTGTAAGATTTCACACATCGAGACCATGCTCAAGGACTTTAAAACCCTTTACCAAACCACAAAATTTTAAACTGGTTCAAATTGAAAGCATTTGCAGACGACAATTCAAATATTGACTAGATAGTAAGATTAAGTAGATTATGGACAGAAAACATTGTGGGAAAGAGTGAAAATGCTGGTACCAGCATTTTCTCTTTTTGTCACAATGTTTTCAACGGGCTTCTTGCTCAGGGTCGTAAAAAGTTGGGAATGCGTGGTAAAGGGTTAACTTGAGTTTATAGAATTAGTTGTGTATAACAACCTGAATCTAAACTGGTATTTTACAGTGACTGCAAGCAATCTATGACAGCAATTGAATGACTTTAATCAATGACGGAAGGCAGGCAGGCAGGCAGGCAATACATTCAATCCAATCAATCAATGCAGTCAATCAAGGTAATCAATGCAATGTCATTGTTTCTGCCACAAATAGTATACACTTTAGGTTGGAAACAAGATATTTCGAAATTGAAAGCATTTGAAGAGAAAATAAATGTGGCTCAAAAATTTGTTTTGGGAAGGACAGAAAAGATTGTAGGAAAAAGAGAGAAACTGCTGATTACGAGCAAAATATTTCTTCTTTTTTTGTACAGGGATGTTAAATTGTGTGGTAAAGTATCAAAACTTGCATAATATTCGTGATTATAGCATGCTAGTCATTTACAGGAAAACGGCTAACTCTTTACCAGGTGACAAAATTTTAGAATTGTACAAATTCAAAGCATTTGCAGACGACAATGACAAGTTAAATCTGGCTGAAATGAGGGGATATGCCCCTAAAATGTGGAAAACAGTAATTACAACCTTTTCCATATTTTCTTTTTTCAAACTCCGCTTCCTCAGGATCATTTGGTGAAGGGTTTATTGAAGCGCTGCAACCTGTTACCAGGTTTGCTTTGTAGAACAGTTTAGATCAAGATCAGACGGCACAGAACATGCTGTCTGTTCTTGATCTACACTATCTGCTACTTTGTCACATATTCTGGCCAAAGCAACCTTGACATAAAGACCTTTTTGCTGCTTATTTTAATTATATTTTTTGTCCATTTCTTTAATTAAACACTTTAAAAGTTGAATGAATTGTGTTCGGAAATAAATCTACATGTCTCGTACATACGGTATAACAGACCTAGGAGCCCTTTTGCTAGCTCTGTAACCAAAATGTCATTACAAAACTAGAAACTTTCGGACAGAGTAACTATCGATGGTAAAAGAAACGTTGGTTAAGGGAGAAAATCGATCGATTTCTCGCTAGGCTAACTAATGTAAGGGAGGTAACTACTTGTTGCTCGCAGATTTGAAATAGGTGAGTTATATAACATTATTTTTTGTGAATTTTCATAGCATCAAGTTCTTCTGAAATGAGATATAGTGGACAAGGTCAAGACATTGTTCTAGATTATGGTCTTCCTCTGAAGTAAATGCAAGCTTTAGTTTTAGGCTGTATGTAGTAAGGAAGGGGCACCTGTCGGTCAACTTAGGATGCTGGTCAATCTGATTGGCAGTTCGCGGGAAAATTCTCACACGTGACTACAAACTAGCACTTTCATTGGACGGTCATGTCAACATCTGAATCATTACTATAATGCATTGGAAATATGGCAGTGTAAGTGCTAGGAAACTGCATATGTACTCATGATGTAAATCAGTGTTTATAGAGTTCACGTACGTTTATGCAGGATATGTAGTATCGAAACAGTAAGTACTCTGCATGTTTGACATTTTGATTCTGCAGTTTTTGATGGCTTACCGATAAATCGTCCAAATTGCGGGGGCGGCAGTCACTACACTCAACAGGCGATATTGAGTAAAATATAATTGGAGTTATTTTCGAACACGCGAATTCGCCGTGTACAAAATACCAGGCCATATATAGCTGAACAGGTTACTCGTTTAAAATGAAATGCATGTTTGATAAAGGTTGCAACAAGTATGTGTTGCGGTGAACATTCGGTATTTTAAGAAAGAACCTGTCGGCTTGTTGCATAGATTCCCCTCTCTAGTTAACAATTTCTCGAAAAAAATTTAGATCTAGATCAAGACCAAGTCGTATTTTTTTTTTGTTTATCTCTTTTGTACACGACAAAATTTTAGACTTGTCCAAATTGAAAACATGACAAATTCAGGGTGGCAGATATGATGAAACTTGTCCTCGATAGGGTTGAAAAGATTGTGGCAAAAGGAGAAAATGCTGATTACCAGCATATTCTCCTTTTCCCACAATGTTTTCAAAGGGCGTCTCCCTCAGGGCAGTTAAAAGTTGGGATTGTGTGGTAAAGGGTTTAAAGTCTTTACCAAACGACAAAATCTTTTGAAAGAATTTTGCAGACAACATATCAATGTGGCACAAAGGATAAGATTTGCGCATGTTAGGACAGAAAAACTGTGTGAGAGAGAAGAAAGTGGAACTTACCAGTATTTTTTCCTTTTCCTTCAATGTTTTCAAAGGCCTTCCTCCCTGAGATTTTGAAAACTTGGACTTTTGTAGTGAAGGGTTAACTAGTTTTATCAAGTTTATAATTAGATCAGGTACCACATCCTGACATAGAAATGGAGTTTTTAACCCTTTACTACACAATCCTGACTTTTAACAACCCTGAAAAAGAGACCTTTTGAAAACACTGTGGGAAAAGGAGAAAATGCTAACCAGGATTTTCTCCTTTTTCCACCCTATCAAAGATATGTCACATCATTTGAGTCACAATGAAATTGTCGTCTACAAATGCTTTCAACTTGGACAGGTTTTCCAAACCTTCTATAGAAAAATTTGAGCTACATTTGATTTGTCGTCTGCAAATGCTATCAATGTGGACAAATCCAAACTTTTTTCATCTGGTAAATAGTTAAGCCTTAGGCTGCTTAGTGCAAACCAAGGATCTTTTGTGGGCAGCATAGATCAAGATCAGACTGCACAGAATGTGTGCAGTCTGATCTTGGATCTAATCTGTCCAATAAGGACATATTTTTCCTACAAAAAATATTGTTAAAGTAGTAAAATTTTGGTTTTTACTATCGGCTTCAAAGTTTTGTTTCACTTAACCCTTTACCGTACAATGCCACCTTTTAACGCCCCTGGGAAAGAAGCCTTTTGAAAACATTGTGGGAAAAGGAGAAAATGCTGGGAACCAGTATTTTCTCCTTTTCCCACAATGTTTTCTTCTCTGTCAAAGAAAAATTGTACCATTTGAGCCACACTGAAATTGTCGTCTGCAAATGCTTTCACTTTGAACAAGGCTAAAATTTTCTTGTCTGGTAAAGGGTTAATTACCAGGATACAGGTTAAAAAACAACATATTTTGATGAAGGATAAATATAATTTGGTGAAGGATAAACCTGGGATATTACGTTTGAGATTATTTGTTTGGATTTTGCAAAGATGTTGCATGTACTAGATCTAGTGAGGAGAGATGAAAACATGCCATCTACAGCACAGGCAGTTTTAACCCTTAACCACACAATCCCAAGTTTAAACAGCCCTATGGAAGAAGGCTTTTGAAAGCATTGTAGGAAGGAGAAAATGCTGGCTATGAGCATTTTCTCCTTTTCCTGCAGTGTTTTCTACATGTCCATTTGGATAAATTTTAGTTATTTAGTCACTTTTAATTTGTCGTCTAACATTTTTTTGTTCGGTAAAGTGTTAAGAACCATTTAGGACAAATGATACTTATAAACTCTCCATGGAAAGAAAAGTGTCTTTCTTTAACCCTTTACCACACGACAAAAATGTAGACTAGTCCAAATTGAAAGCATTTGCAGACGACAAAATGATTGTGACTGGAAAAATGAAATTTGTTCTGGGAAGGATAGAATACATTGTAGGAAAAGGAGAAAATGCTGGTTACCAGCATTTTCTCCTTTTCCCACAATGTTTTCAAAAGGCTTCTTTCTCAAGGTCGTTAAAAGTCAGGATTGTGTGGTAAAGGGTTAACTCTTTACCAAATGACAAGATTTTACACCAGTCCAAACTGGAAGCATTTGCAGACAACAAAATAAATGCAAATCAAAAACTGAAAAGTGTTTTGGCAAGAGTAGAAAACATTGTAGGAAAAGAAGAAAATGCTGGTTACCAGCATTTTCTCCTTTTTCCACAGTGTTTTCAAAAGCTTTCTTTCTCAGGGTTGTTAAAAGTGGGGATTGTGTGGTAAAGGGTTAACCCTTCACAACACTGTCCTGAGTTTTAATGACTGATGGAAAGGGCTTTTGAAAATATTCGTGAGAACAGGGGAAAATGCTGATATCAAGCATTTTGTCCTTACCCCACAATGTTTTCTAAGTCACATTTCTTTTGTAATCTGCAAATGCTCTCATTTTGTACAAGATACAGATTTTGTTGCTTAGTAAAGTGTTAAATCTGTACCAGATAGGAGATTTTTAGAATCATCCATATTAAAAGCATTTGCAGATGACAAATTGAATTAAGTGTGGCTGAAATGATGGAATTTCTCATTGAAAGGATAGAAAACATTGTGGGAAAAGGATAAAATGCTGGTAAAATTGTGCTTTCTAAGGGTTAGTAAAACTTAGGATTGGGTCATGAAGGGTGTATGAAATTATCAAATTTTCCACTTACCTATACTGAGAGCATTAATTTGCATGCCACAAATTAAATATGGCTCAAGTAACAAGATTTTTCTTTGAAAGGGCAGAAATAAGTTTTTACCTGCTTTGTTTCAAGTGCCTTTCTCTGTAACAGGGGATTATTTGACAAAGGGTTAAATGATATTGAAAATACTCTAGAAAAAGGAGCAGTTGCTTGTGACATAGAATTATTCCTTGTCCTGCCACATTTTCTTTAACCCTATACTACACAATCCAGAGTTTTAACAACCCTGAAGAAAAGGGCTTTTGAAAACATTGTAGGAAAGGGAACCCGCATTTTCTCCTTTTCCCACAATGTTTTCTACCCTATCAAACAGAAATCGTACTTTTAGCAGCATTTTCTCCTTTTCCTACAATTTTTTCAACCCTATCAAAGACAAATCTAATAATTTGAACTGTATTAACCCTATACTACATAATCGTGAGTTTAACCCTTTACCACACAATCCCAACTTTTAATGACCCTGAGAAAGAGGCCTTTTGAAAACATTGAGGGAAAAGGAGAAAATGCTGGTAACCAGCATTTTCTCCTTTTTCCACAATGTTTTCTACCCTATCTCAAACAAATTTCAATTTTTCAGCCATATTTATTTTGTTGACTCGTCTGCAAGCACTATCAATTTGGACCAGTCTAAAAATTTGTTGTTTGGTATAGAGTTCAACGACCCAGTGAGGAAGAAACCTTTTGAAAAAATTATGGGAAAAGGAGAAAATGCAGGTAACCAGCATAAATTCCATCATTTGAGCCACATTGAAATTGTCGTCTGCAATTAAGACAAGTCTAAGATTTTTTCGTGCGGTAAAGATTTAAGGTTGTTTCCTGCTAATGTTTTCAATTTGGACAAGTCAAAAACTTTGTTTATTGGTAGAGATATCTCCTCTGAGATCTTTGACTCTTAACCAAACAACAAAAATTTATACCAGTCCAAAGTCAAAGCTTTTACAGATGACAAATAAAATGTGGCTAAGATGATGATATTTGTATTTGACAAAGCAGAAAACATTATGCCAGCATTTTCTCGTTTTCCCACAATGTTATCAAAGTTCTTTTTCCCCAGGGTCATTAAAACTCGGGATTTTGTCGAAGGGTTAAATTTCTCAGCAACTTCTACACCTTTAGAGAGGTTTTTCTGTTTGTAATCTCTTGCTAAAATTGTCATCAGGACTGAAGTACAGTCTTATCTGTGTATTTTGATGAACCTTGGGGGGGTGAAGGTTTTTATGGATCGGTGACATTTTGGGGAAAACCATGTTTGTTGAAAACGATCCCTAGCCCTGACCCTTACCCTAAGCCAGACGAATTGTGGCTTAAATCTTCCTCCCAGCTTTTCATGAAATAAAGCTAGGAATTTAGCAGTCGGTATTTTAAAACATACATGAATTTCGACAAAACGCCCTTTCGACAAAATGTCGTTCACTGGGTTTTTATGAGTGTGTGAAAACACTGAGACAAAAGAAGAAATTGCTATTTTCGAGCAATTTTACCTCTTGTCATGATGTTTTCAAATGCAGTCAGCAGCAAGACTGTAAATCTTTGTTTAACAAATGACAAAATTTTAGAGTGGTCCAAATTAAAAGCATTTGCAGATTACAAATAAAATGTGGTCCAAAAATTGAAACTTGTTGTTGGAGAGGTAGAAAACATTGTGGGGAAAAAGGAGAAAATGCTGGTTACCAGCATTTTATCCTTTTCCCACAATGTTTTTAAAAGCTTTCCTAGAGTCATTAAAAGTCCGGATTGTGTAGTAAAGGGGTAAATGTCGTCTGCAGTGGACAATTAATTGTCAATTATATTTTTCCATATTTTCCAAATCTTTACCAAGTTTACAGCAAATTCTTGAGCTGGCTCAAATTGAAAGCATTTGCAGAAGACAAATCAAATGTGACTCGATGGGATTTGCTTGTGAGAGAACAGAAAAGATTGTGGGAAAAGGAAAAAAAATGCTAGTTACCAGCAAATTTTCCTTTTTCCACAGTGTTTCCAAAAGGCATCAGCTACAGGGGCTGAGTCTCGGTAGCACAGTCTGTAGCATACAGAACTTGAGAACCAGGGATTGCTGGTTTGATCCCTAGCTCGGCCAATTTCTTTTCGAGGATTGATGATAGCCATTAAGACAGGATTTATCCGCTCTCACCGCTGACCAATGTTTTGACAATGGTTATGCCGGAAAACAGCCTGTGGCTTGGAAAGAACTTTGTGTATAGTACTGGTTAAAAAAATCTCCAGGAAAGCATGGATAGGTGCACTGGCCGCTACAATATAACTAAAAAAAATGTTGAAAACGGCGTTAAACACCATATAATCAATAATAAATCATCCACAGGGCTGTGAAATATTGGGATTGACCTGGTAAAAGGTTAATCAAGGGCGAATTGTGTTGCACTTGATGCTCAGATCTGCTCAATCATTTATAGTTCAATTTTTCTGTATTAGTCAACAACATGTGGCAACATTGTATGCATGGCATTTGCAGTGAATACGGAAACAGAACTGTTTTTTAGCTCTACTGGTTGAAAGCCAGCAGAGCTTATGTCATGGCGGGGTTTCCGTCGTCCGTCCGTCCGTCTGTCTGTCCGTCCGTTAGTCTTTTTCTTGTTTATGCGATAAAGTCTGCATTTGTTGCCGGATTTTCATGAAACTTGCACAGTTTGTTTATCTCATCAATAGCTTCAACCCTATTGAATTTGAAAAAAATCCAACAAACAGTATGGGAAATGTAGCCATTTCAAGTTGAAAATTTACAGTTCTTGTTTACGCGATAAAGTCTGCAAATAACTTCAGATTTTCGTGAAACTTGCACAGTTTGTTTATTTCATCAATAGCTTCAACCCTATCGACTTTGAAAAAAATCCAACAAATAGTATGGGAAAAGTAGCCATTTAAAGTTGAAAATTTAAATTTTCTGTTCTTGTTTACGCAATAAAGTCTGTATTTCTGGTCAGATTTTCATGAAAATCACACAGTTTGTTTATCTCATCAGTGGCTTCAACCCTATTGATTTTGAAAAAAAAATCGAAGAAACAATGTGGGAAAAGTAGCCATTTCATGTTGAAAATTTCCAATTCTTGTTTACATGATAAAGTCTGCATTCCCTGCCAGTAGAGCATATTCAGGTCCTTCAGGGCCTTCTAGTTTTTTAAATCAATAGAAAGGTTTTCATTGGCTCTGTGGCTGTTATTAATGTTGGCTGTGTTTATGACAAATTGTTACTTCAAAAGTCTATAAACCAGTATGAAGTATTTCCTTGACCCTTTACCAAACAAATCTAAGTTTTAACAACACCAAAACCAGGCTTCTATAAACATTGTGGGAAAAGGAGAAAATGCTGGCACCCAGCATTTTCTCCTTTTCTTCAATTTCTCCATTTTGTAACCAACCATATTGTTTTGTGAAGGGATATTAGTGGTTTAATATTGGATCTGTAGGAAGAACAAAAGATTTCATTTCTGAACCTTATTGATGATAATCCCTTTACCCTGCTATATTGCATTGATATTCCTTTACCCTTAGTCAGCCTGGGTAGCTCAGTGGTTAGCGACCTGGTGGTTGTGTATTCGATACCCGGCTGAGGCAAACTTTCTTTTTGGCGATTTATCGCCTCTCACCTCTGATGCATGTGGGAAAAGTAGTCAGTGACTTCAAAAGAAAGTTACTGTACTAGGGTGAGAAAGCCAGGAAACATGTGCGTAGGTGCACTGACTGCTTTGATATGACCTCAGCTGTTAAAACGGCGTTAAACTCTAATACAAACCAAAATTTTACCCTTAAACCTTTACCACACTATCCCGAGATTTAACCCTGAGAAAGAAAGCTTATGGAACATTTTTTGGACAGGGAGAAAAATGCTGGTAAAATGCATTTTCTCCTTTTCCCGAAATGTTTTCTAAATTTTCAAACACATATCCTAAAATTTGCCACAGTTGATTTGTCATTCTGTAACATTTTTCGAAATAGACTTACTAGTGTGAAATTATTTTGTGTGGTAAAAGGGTTTAATCTCCTGAAATAAATTTTCCAAGCAATATCCAATAATAAATCAGCATGGAGTTCTAAGGTTTAACATAACATGGCATAATTATATGTATTGTTTAAAAGTAATTTCTCGTTTTGCCACACTATTTTCAGTTTCAAAAGTTGATTTGCTGCAAAATTGAAACAGGAAGGAGGAATGTGATATCATTTTGTTGTGATCAAGTGGCTTTTGATTGTTTTATTACAGATAAGCAGAAATTTGTTGTGTTGACTTTATCATGTTATAAACCCACCCCTTCTGCGTTCTGTTTTCAACTAATTTGGCTGGTATTTTGATGGCAGCTGTTCTACCATTGGAACTTACTTGCCAAACTCCAGCAGGACAGTCAGTCAAGTGTGCAGGACTTGAAAAAAAGGGTCACTGGTTGAAATCTTCTGCTTGCTCAATTTCTGTCTGAGGACTGATGATAGTCGTTGCAACAGGATTCCTTTCTCTCTGACAGCTGTTCATCGTTTTAACAAAGGTCATGCGGGAAAGCTGCCAGTGGCTTTTCCCACAGTGTTTTTAAAAGTCTTATTTCCCAGGGTTAACCCTTTACCACACAATCCTGAGTTTTAACGACGCTGAGAAAGTGGCCTTTTGAAAACATTGTGGAAAAAGGAGAAAATGCTGGTAACCAGCATTTTCTCCTTCTGCCACAATGTTTTCTATCCTTCCCAAAACAAATTTCAGTTTTCAGGTCACATTTATTTTGTTGTCTGCAAATGGTTTCAATTTGGACTAGTCTAAAATTTTGTTGTTTGGTAAAGAGTTAAAGAACTGAATATACCCAATTGACATTTTCAGTCAAGAATAACACCCAGCTCATTGGGATTTCATGGTTGCCTGTCGTCTGCAGTGTTTCAGCAAAGCCGACAGTGAAGATCACAGTGATATGTGCTTTAAGGGTTAATTAATAAAGATTGACAATTTGCCTTGAGTGTATACAGGAGACAGGTGGGAAAGAGAAGAAACCTACCTGCCAAATCTACATTCCTCAGACTTGGAGGTTTTCTTTCTGAATTATTTCCTAAATGTATCACTGCATCGGAGTGGCAGCTTAAAGGTCCAATATCAGCCAGAGATAAACAGTGCTGGTGTTAAAAGGCATTTAAAGTTTAGTCTCACCATTTAAAAGTACATGTATAGATATTATTACGAAGATGACAATCTGTTATCGATCCTTTCGTTCTCAAGAGGGCTTTAAAGCATGCTTCTATAAATTCATTGAATCAATTACCATAACAGGCAATTTTAACGAGTAAACTTGAACTCTGACACTGTGTAATTGGATGTTAATATCAGTGTCAAATACAAAACAAAAAAATAGATTTTTTGAGGTTTTTTCAAGGTAAAGAATGACTCAAAGTGTAAGATATATTGTCAGGGAAGCAAAATAATGCTGAGAATGAAAAGATTAACCCTTTCCCAAACGATAAATTTTGGACTGGTCCAAATTGAAAGAGTTTGCAGACGACAATTTTAAATTTGATGAAAATGGCCGAAAGGTCTCAAAAAGGTTAGAAAACACTGTGGGAAAATGAGAAATTGCTCATTACGAGCAATTTCTCCTTTTCCCACAGTGTTTTCAAAAAACTTGTACTGCAGACATGTGAAAACCAGGGCTTGTTTGGGAAAGGGTTAAAGGATCTGTCCAAGTGTTAGTTGCTGGTAGAAAAACAAATTTTTCGTCCAGGTAAAAAGTTGCGAAGTCGCTCTACATATATCTGTTGTTTACTTTTTGCCTGGTTTAAAAATTTATTTTTCACTGGACCTTTAAAGGCCTAGTAGTGGCCAAAAGTAACAATTTGGGTGTTAAAATGCATTTGAATTTAAATCATACCTTTTAGAAGTATGAAAATTACTGTTAAGATGACTATCTGTCATTTTATGATAGGTTCAAGTGTTACTCACTGGCTGAGAAATGAATTTTAAAACCAGGTTTAAAGTAAACAAAGGATACAGCAACCTGGCAACTTTTTACACACTTTCAGAATTCATTTTTCTACCAGCGACTAGCTGGCTAATACTTGGACCGACCAATCAAACATTGTAGGAAAATGAGAAAATGCTGGTTAAAAAAATGCCCTCTTCAGGGTCATTTAAACTTGAGATCATGTAGTTAAGGGTTTTTTAAAGTGCTTTTCACAAATTAAGTTACTTTAGTGGCCGTTGTAGACTCAGATCATGCACAGAACATGCAGTCTGATCTTCAATCTACACACTGTTTGCCTTGCTCAGACATTATGGACGAAAGCAACATTTAAATTGTAATTATTTTGGTCTTATTACCAGACTAGAAATATTTGTTTGGTTTATACAGAGTTCTAATATTAAACTCTTTACCAAATGGCAAATTCTTAGACTGGTTCAAATTAAAAGCATTTGCAGACGACATATTAAATGTGGCTGAAACAATAGTATTTGTCTTGGAAAGGGTAGAAACATTGTGGGAAAAGGAGAAAATGCTGGTTACAGGCATTATCTTCTGTTCTCACAATATTTTCGGAAGCTTTGTCTACACAGGTTTATTGAACTAAGGGATTGTGTGGTAATGGTTTGACCCTTTACCAAACAATTCTGGGTGTTAAAGACCCCATAGAAAAAAATGTTTAAAAACATAATGTGAAAAGGAGAAAGTACTGTTAAACACAATGTTTTCGAACATTTCGTAGAAAAATCTAGTCATTTGATCCACATTTAATTTGTCATCTGGAAATGCTTTCAATTTGGACAAGTCCAACATTTTTTTCATTTGATACAGGTTAAAATGAATTTGAAAGGCCCCAAGGAAAGGCTTCTGGGAAAAAGAAAACAGTGGTAATGAAATTAGTTCTTCAGAATCTGTCAAACAAAATGATAGATTGAGTGGCCTGGACTCTGGATAATACTCAAAAACTAGTCTAACCTTTCTTGGAATGCAGGATCTGTAACTGTAATGTAATGCTCCGCCAGTCACATGTTGTTAACATTTTACTACACAATACTCTGTTTTAACGACCCTGAGGAAGCAGCTTTTTGAAAACATTCTGGGAAAAGGAGAAAATGCTGTTTGCTAGCATTTTTTTCTTTTCCTATAATGTTTTTTTTTACCCTGTCAAATACAAGTTCCAACATTTTAGCCCCATTTAACTCTTTACCACACAACATTTTAGACTCTTGTCATATTGAAAGTGTTGCAGATGATAATTAAGGTGTGACTCAAATGATGAACATTGTCTTTGACAGGGTAGACAACATTGTGGGAAAAGGAGAAAATGCTGGTTACAGCATTTTCTCCTTTTCCCACAATGTTTTCAACAAGCTTCTTCTTCAGCGTTGTTAAAAGTTGGGATAGTGTGGTAAAGCCTAAAGGATTAAATTGTCTTCTAGAAATGCTTTCAATTTGGACAAGTCTGAGTCTTTGTTGTATGGTACAGAGTCAAGAAGGCTGAATTTGTCAATTGGTGAAAAGTTAAATGTGTTTGAAAGACCTCAAGGAAAGGCTTCTGGGGGCAAAAAAAATCTATCGAACAAAATGATGTAATGAATGGCCTGAAACAGATAATACTCAAAAACTAGTCTAACCTCTCTTGGAATTCGGGATCTTAACCCTTTACAAAACAATCATATGTTATAACAACGCTGAGGTAGAAGACTTTCAAAAACATTGTGGGAAAAGGAGAAAATGCTGGTAAGTTTGGCATCTTTTGTTTCATTGACAGTCATCCAATCATGTGAGTCACATTTTTTTTGTCATCTGCAGAAGGCTTTCAATTTGGACTAGTCTAAACTTTTGTCATCCGTCAACCCTGTTACCCAATGATTCTAAACTTTAGCTGCCATGAGAAAAACCGCTTAACCCTTTATCATATGATGCAGACTTTTAACAACCCTGAGGAAGAAGCCTTTTGAAAACATTGTGGGAAAAGGAGAAAATGCTGGTAACCAGCATTATCTCCTTTTCCCACAATGTTTTCTACCCTATCAAAGAAAAATCCCATCATTTGAGCCAGATTGAAATTGTCGTCTGCAAATACTTTCAATTCGGACTGGTCTGAGATTTCATTGTGTGGTAAAGGGTTAAACTCTGTACCAAATGACAGATTTTAGACTAGGCCAAATTGAAAGCATTTGCAAACAACAAATTAAATGTTGATCGGATGGTACAATTTGTATGCGATAGGATAGATCCACATTTCTGACCAGTGGCAAATGACTTTTTATTCATTCAGGTACATCAATGGCAAGAATTAGGTCAAAAGCCAGCCTAGTCAGCTACGCAGGAAAAGGGTGAACCAGGCAGATGGAATTCGAATCAATCTTATCACACAATGAATTATATTCTTTTCAAAACTTTATCTGACATCAAAAAAAGACACTTCTGCAGAATATCTAACCATTCAGACTTCAAAATGAAAGAACCTGAAATATATCCTTGAGTTAACTCTTTGCTACAAGAAAAAACTTTAGACTGAACCAAATTCAAAATGGTTGCAGACAATAAACCAAAGGTGTCTCAGATGGTGAAACTTGCCTTTAATTGGGTAGAAAACATTGTGGGAAAAGGAGAAATTGCTGTTAACCAACATTTTCTCCTTTTCCCACAATGTTTTCAAAAGCTTTCTTTCCCAGGGTTATTAAAACTCAGGATTGTGTGGAAATGGGTTAACTGCTTACCACACAACAAAGGTTAGACTGGACCATTTGGAAAGTATTTGCAGACAACAAACTTAACTCTTTACCAAACAACAAAATTTTAGACTGCTTCAAATTGAAAGCATTTGCAGACAACAATATAAATGTCATTGAAAAATTGAAATTTGTTTTGGGAAGGGTAGAAAACATTGTTGGAAAAGGAGAAAATGCTGGTTAATAGCATTTTCTCCTTTTTAGCTCCACTGGCCAAAGGCCAGCGGGCTTATGTCATGGCCCGGTGTCCGTCGTGCGTGTGTGCGTCCGTCCGTGCGTCCGTCCGTCCGTGCGTCCATGCGTTAACTTTTATTTCAAATATCTTCTTCTCTGAAACTACCCATCCAATTTTCATGAGACTTCACAGAAATGATCCTGCCATGGTCCTCTTCAGAATTTCTTGAAAGAATTTGATTCCTTCAAAAACTCTGGTTGCCATGGCAACAAAACTGAAAAATATTGGAAATCTTTAAAAATCTTCTTGTCTGAAACCATAAGGCATAGGGCTACCAAATTTGGCATGTAGCTCTATGTAGTAGACCTCTATCATGTTTCTTCAAATTATAGGCCTGGGGTCAAAATTGGCTCTGCCCCAGGGGTCACAAGTTTTACATAGGCTTATATAGAGAAAACTTTAAAAATCTTCCTGTACCTAGCCATAAGGCCTAGAGCTATCAAATTTTGCATTTAGCTTGATCTAGTGGGGGTCTACCAAAAGTGCCCAAATTACAGTCCTGGGGTCAATTTGGCCTCATGCTGTGGGGGGGGGGGGGGGCAGGTTCACAAGATTTACATGGGCTTATATAGGGAAAACTTTTAAATCTTGGTGTACATAGCCATAAGGCTTAGGGCTACCAAATTTTGCATAATTATAGCATTATCTAGTGGACAACTACAAAGAGGGCCCAAGTTACAGCCCTAGGATCAAGTTTGGCCCTGCACCAGGGGTCACAAGTTTTACATGGGTTTAATGGAGTGAAAACTTCAGAAACCGTTATGTTACTAGCCATAAGGCCAAGAACTCCCAAATTTGGCTTGTTATTCTTCTAATACTCATATTCCCCATTTAGTCTGACTGTAGCCCTGGGGTCAAAGTTTTATAAGGGCTTATATAGTGAAGACTTCTCTTTATGGTTTATATTTATAAGCCAGTGGAGCGATACTGGGCCATCATGGCCCTCTTGTTCCACAATGTTTTCAAAAGGCTTCTTTCACAGGGTCGTTAAAAGTCGGGATTGTATGGTAAAGAGTTAACTTTCTCAGAGTTGATTGTTTGGTTTAGAGCTGACCTGTGTTAAGTTACAGATTATTTTAGGACCTGTCTGTTCTATCTGGGCTGAAAATATGATTCTCATAAATGTTAGCATATAGTTGGCAAAGATTGAAACTCAACTCTTTACCAGCCTCTTTACCAAACGACAACATTTTAGACTGGTCCAAATTAAAAGCATTTGCCAGTGACAAATCAAATATTGCTAAATTGATGATTTCTGTCTTTGATACAGTAGAAAACATTGTGGGAAAAGGAGAAAATGCTTATTACAAGCATTTTCTCCTTTTCCCTCAGGGTTTTCGAAAGGCTTAGATTTTCTCAGGGTCGTCAAAACCCGGAATTGTGCGTGAAAGGGTTAAGACTGGTCCAAATTCAAAGCATTTATGATCCAAAGCATGCAATTTGTCTTTAACCCTTAACCACACAATCCCATGTTTTAATGACCCTAAAGAGTGAGCCTTTGGAAAACATTGTGGGAAAATGCAGGAGACCAGCATTTTCTTCTTTTCCAATGATAATATTTTCTACCCTGTCAGAGACATATCCCATCTTTTGAGTCATAGTTAATTTGGTGTCTGCAAATGCTTTCAAACTGGACCAGTCTAGAAATTTGTCGTTGGTAAGGAGTTAAATGGGTTGAAACATTGTGGGAAATGCAGAAAATGCTGGTGACCAGCATTTTCTCCTTTTCCAACAATTTTCAAAGGCCTTCTTCCATAGGGTTTTAGTAGATGGAAATTGTTGGAAGTATTGAAGAAATAAGATAATGCTTCAAAACCTTGCAGTTTGATCAAGCTTTGGTTTACAGTGTCTGCAAAGTATTGCATTTCAGTCATGAAATATTGCATTAATTTTATTACAGTTTTTTTGCATTTAGCAGATTGGCAAGAATGAGGACGGCTTGAAGAGCCTATTTAAGGTGTTACCATCCTAACGTTTCTAGTGCAACATGGAATAAAATTTCTTATTAGTTGACAAATAAGGATTTATACTGATATAATATTTTTGAACATTTCTAACCGACCAGAAATTCCTTTGTTGTCTATCTTGAAATTATTTGATGATATTTTTGCTAGTTTTCTGAAAAGGGAGGTAATTATTATCTCTCTTTGTATTGAGAATAGAGTGGCTTTAGATTTATAAATGATAATTCTAAGAAGGAAAAAATGGAAAAAGTGGCTCGGTCAAAGTATTACAATAATACTCACTCTTAATCATAGCACATTTTTTAGGATAATATTATTATGAAAATAGCTGTTTTTCATTAGAATGGTATTACCTTAAATATTTTACTCTAAATCAAAATTTCTAAGTGGACCCTTCTTGTGTAGCTTTGTTGGACAGTGTATATTAAAATCAAACTGCACAGAACATGCTGTCTGATCTTTGGTCTATACCGTCTATTACTGTGTCACAGTCTGGTAATATATCAATTCATCTGAAGTTATATTCCAGCCAACTTTTTTCATGGGTTAATGCTTTACCAAACGATAAATTCTTGACTCTTCCAAATTGAAAGCATGTACAGACAATAAATTTGAAAGTGATACAAATGAAATGAAGTTCTTTGATATAGCAGAAACATGTTGCAAAAAGAAAAAATACTGGTTTCCAGCATTTTCTCCTTTTTCCAGAATGTTTTTGAAAGCCTTCTTCTTCATGGTCATTTAACTGTTTACTACACAATCCCAACTTTTAATGACCCTTAGAAAGACAGCTTTTGAAAACATTGTTGGAAAAGGAGAAAATGCTGGTAACCAGGATTTTCTCCTTTTCCCATGATGTTTTCTACCCTTCCTAACACAAATTTCAATTTTTGAGTCATGTTTATTTTGTCGTCTGCAAATGCTTTCAATTTGGAGCAGTCTAAAATTTTGTTGTTTGGTAAAGAGTTAAACTCAGTATAAGGGTAAATGACACTTATATATATAAAAAAAGAAATTAAAATCCTCTCTATGTAAACAATTTATCATGACATCTTATGCAATGAGTATTGAAAGTGAAAAATTTTGTGATACAGTGATTGGAAAGAGCGCAAATTTTTACGACATGATTATTGTATCATTAAATTCACACAAAAGTTTGTTGGAATATGAAGTATAGATCAATCAATAGCAATGACTTCAAAAATAAAAAAGGCTGTTTACAAATTCATGTTCCATAGCATTTCATCAAAATTCCACCATTAATCCATGCAGTGTATCAGAACATAAACCTTGTGATTCTCCATTCTATTATTGATGAAATTGACTTGAACTGGTTGGCTGTTATCTGTGCATGTCAGTATTCTTCGAAGATTGGACCTGTCTGTTATGAAGCATCACTATCCTGTATAGGATAAATATTAATACACTGTGAGTAAAATTGCAGCTTGAAAAGTGCAGGTGGAAAAATCAAGCCAGTTTTTCGCTACAAACTTCTCAAAAAAGAAAATGATTTCAAACAGGGAAAATTTATATCTTTTTTTACATACCAACTGTTTACTGCAAATCTCTGTGGATAGTTTGTAAATATAGACATAGGAAAACTGGGGATTTGTGCAACAGACTGACAACAAAAATAACATCCCCACCTTGCTGGGCTTATACTGAGGCTTTTTCCCCAGCTTATATGGGCTGTGTTTATAAATGGCTGGTGTATAGGTTATATGCTATCTAACCATGGCTGGATGAATCCTGAAAGGTAGGTTTTAGTGAGTAAATGCATAGTTTATTTTGAAATTTGTTGCATTGATTTCCGCCTTGAAAAGTAGGTTCAATCTGTACCCAGAATGCCCATATCAGATAGGTTACATATTTGAAAAATTCCACCTAGGGGAAGATAATGCTAGTCAGCTAATTTTAGCCTTAAGCAAAAATAATGTGTTGTCAATTCAGCATCTAGTAGTTAGGCTGTTGCTATAAATAGATGAGGTATTAAGTAGTACAGTTGTTACCAGGATGCCCAATCACATACTGTTGTACGTAATTCACATATAAATTCTACCCCACTTATATAGATTTTTAACCGCTTATGTGCATATACACACCGTAAAAAGTATCCACATACAGAAAGATTAAATAAAGTAATTACATACACTGCACATACAAATTAGATACCATTTGGTATTGCCTGCCTAACTAAAAAAAAAACAAATTTATGTGCAATGGAGGTAGTCTCCCTTGTAAGTGGGTACCAGGCTTTGTTCTCAACATAGATCAATATTTTTATTACATGTATATTGTGGCTCCCTTGTCTGTCTGAATAATTTTGCTGCAATTTTGTTAAGGTGCCAAAATTTATGTCAAGATCTTAGAAAGGTAGGTTGACACAACTGATTCATTCATTTCACATTAGGTTTTAATTTGCTCAAACATGGCATGGTCTTTATCTGAAAGAGTTTTGGCTTAAGCTGATTGGCCTGCCCCACTGTGACTTTTAGGATAGCTAGATCTATGTGCATCATCTTCGACAACGAGTTTCAATCTTTCTACACTTCCTTTTTAAAGCAGCCCTTCGCAAATTTGAGGAAGGAATACAGCTGAAAATCAATTATCAAGAATCATGGCTGGGATTGGTTTTCAAAACTTGACCGACATTGTGTTTCTATCCAAGTACGACCATGTCATGGACACATAAGATGCGTTAATATAATCACCAAGTGCACAAGTTAACAATTCAATTAACATCCCAATCATACTAGTAAAGGAGCTAGGGTGTTATAATTCATTAATATTACAGTCCAAGGTTACACTGTACCCCTTAATTTTTTCTCATATCCCCTTTTCAAAACCTAGTGGGTACATTGTACCCCCAAATTTTCCTGTGCTCCCAATTTTAAAACCATGTATCCCCAAATGAAAAACCCAGTTGACATGCTGGTTACTATAAATAGGTTCTGGGTATGAGCTCTGTAAATCCGATTTATGGTAAAGCTTATAAAAATGCTTTTGCACTCTGGAGGCCACATTTTCTGTCAGATAATAATGAAAATTTGTCAAAATATTTGTCTTAATAGTATCTCAGAGAAGATCAAAATTTGGCCAAGGCAGGTCAAAAAGTAGGTCACTGGGACAAATTTCTGAAAAACCTTCCATGCATTTTCAGCCAGATACTCATAAACATTGGTCAGAATGTTTGTCTTGATAATATCTTGGCCAAATTTGAAATTGAATCTCAATCTCAATAGTTTACTAGGACAAATCATAGAAAAACCCTGTGCACTCTAGAACCCTTACATTTGGTTGGATGCTCATGAAAATTGGTCAAAATGTTTGTCTAGATGATATCTTAAATTAGTTTGATATTGGGTTATGCAGGGTCAAAAAGGTCATGGCAACAAATCTTAGATAAACCTTGTTTGCACTCTAGAGACCACATTTTCAGTGTTATACTCATCAAAATTTGTCAAAACACTAGTGTGTTTTACATCATCAGGGTTTCCCTGGACTTTCTGGTGCAGGGGTCATTTGAACCCTTTTAAATGAATCAAAGAAGGCACACTAATGAATTTTGGGGGTCATTTAGAAAATTTGGGGGTCGAAATTCAAAGAAACAGGGGGTCAAGGAAAACCCTGCATCATCACAACTAAGAGCTCTTCAGCTTTATCCCAGATTACTACTAAGGCTAGCTTTAGGGTCAATGGCCCTCATGTTATTATATCAGATATGACATCATCTTACTGATTTGAACACAACTATGGTTCTTACTCGATAAACCTTTCATTATCAGTTTATACTACTGTTTATGTTTGGGATAACAGGTCCAAAATCACGAACTGTGACAGATAATTTATAAACCCAACTTGATAATGTTTATATTGTCTCATCATGGTGTGTGGTTTTAAACATGTATTCCATAAAAAACAAACAATTATATTAACTGTTGATGAAAGGTTTATCGAGTTGGAGTTATATTCTTCATCAGTGCATTTTATTGATCATGTGACATTTCCACAAGGCTTTGCAAAACTCTGGCACAAAATCTAGAAATACCTTAAATACAGTTGAAAAATATTTCTATCTTACTTTTGTCTCTTTTCTTTACTAATGATCTGCCAGCTGTTGCCTTGCTTAATTGAGGGATAAATCATTTTTAACTTGGCTGTTTTCGAAGAAAACGCCATTCAAGGTATTGTCAAACTGGCCATGGCAGCGTCATCTGTTTGGCGTCAGCATGCGAAAACGTTGACATTTTGTAATATCTCTGTTATTACTGCAGATATTTGCTTCAAACTTAAACAAGTTGTTAATCATCAAAAGAGAAACCTACACAACAAAGCATTAACCATCAAAGCATTTTTACACAGTTATGCCCCTTTTGCCTCTTAGAATTTTCAATGAAAGTCAAGCAACTGCAGCCGAGTGTTGGCACCAGTGCTCTTGTTCAAGTTTGGTGAGATAATGAAAATCTGAACTGCTTCCTTTTAGAAATTGAATAATGTAGTCAGAAGAGGAGAATATCCCATTAGTTCAAGATTGTTGAACACCTGGATAGTGTTAAACTCTTTACCACACGGCAATATTTTAGACGTTTCCAAATTGAAAGCATTTGCAGAAGATGAAATAAATATGACTCAAAAAGTGAAAATTATTTTTCGAAGGACAGAAAACATTGTGGGAAATGGAGAAGATGGTGGTTACCAGCATTTTCTTCTTTCCCACAATGTTTTAAAAAGATTTCTTCCTCACGGTCACCGAAAGTCGGGATTGTGTGATAAAAAAGAGTTTATCCTTAAAGCCCCTTTTACAACTATAGTTGCCTTTGCAGCCAGTATGGATCAAGATCAGGCTGCACAAAATGTGCAGCCTGATCATTGATCTATACTGTCCGCTTTGCTTAAACACTGTAGACAGAAGCAACCATGAAATTAATTGCAATTAATTGGGTTGTATTTCTAGGATGAAAATGACTGATGAGTTTATAGCAACTAGGGTAAACGCTGGCTGTTTAGATGTCTTGAACATAACCCTTCTATACCATGCCATAATGTTATCTCAAACAGTAAATAACACACCTTTTACTTATCATCTCTGAAAACACACTTACAATGGAGGATGACTTAACCCTTTATCATACAACGAAATTTAACCCGTAAGCTGCTAAGCGCAACTCACTGACCTTTAGCGGACAGTGTAGATCCAAGATCAGACTGCACAGAACATGCAGTCTGATCTGGGATCTACACTGTTTTTGGAAAGATATTTTTCTACTAAAAATTAGTTTGAAGTAACATTCAGATTTTTACTATCGGCTGGAAAGTTTCATGTAACTGTATTCAGCAGGGTAAGGGTTAAGACTTGTCAAAATTGAAGTCACTTGCTGATGATAAATTCAATGTACATATTGCGAAAAACAATTTCTGTCTTTGCAACTGAAGAAAACTTTGTGGGAAAAGGAGAAAATGCTGGTTACCAGCATTTTTACCTTTTCCCACAATTTTTTCAAAGCTGTCTTTTCAAGGTCGTGAAAAATGGGTTCATTTGGTTTAGGGGAAAAGCTTTTTTGAGCTGAATCTAGATTTATTTGCTTTTTTGCGCACAGTATGCATCAAGATCAGACTTTACAGCATGTGCAGACAGATGTTTGATCTGCACTGTCTGCTATTTTGCAACATATTCTGACAGAAACAGAATTTAAGTTGTGTTGTACTGGTAGTTATGCATCCTTTGTGCTGACTGCACCCTTGTTAACCCAGGTGTGAAGTATTACCATCTATCACCCCTGGGACATTCAATTGCAAAACCGTTGTTTCTATTAATATTCATAAGGTTGCGAATAATAGCCACTTGAATTTGTTGATAACATAACGATACTCTCTTTTAGTGGAGGATAATCACATTTTTTCTATTACCATGAATAAACCGGCTAAAACCCACATTATTAACAACGAATATGGCAGGGGCCGGTGGGCCTTCCTTCTGTGGCATTTGCCTTATGACAATCCAGGGCAGACATTACAAATCCTTGTATATAAAGGCATGCTGCTGCAGTCCTTAGGGGTATGTAGCAGGGGTGACGTCATCCTCGTTGACCCAGTTCCGATGTATTCAGTAAAGTACATTTATCGATTTGATTGGTTGTAGACCAGGTAAATATAGAAATGACGGCATATGGTTGATAAAAATAGATCAAATTTTCTCACTGAAAAACTGAGATTACCAATCAAAATGCTGCATGAATAATTCATGAGAACGAGCAAACATACGCGAGATAACCCAGGGGCGATGAATGTAGTATACGGAATACATCAGAAATGGGTCAACGAGGATGTACTGACTGAGAAAGTTCATTCATTTATTTAGTAAAATAAATTTATCGTCTTTCTTTGAAAATGTAGAAAACATTGCTGGTGAATGGAGAAAACACCAGTAAGTAGCATTTTCAGTTTTTCCCAATTTTTTTTGTCCCATTGTAAGGCTTAGAGTCAATTGAGGGTATTATAGTGAATATGTATGAAGTTACTTCCATATACTGCCCGTACCTTGAAACTATGGAAGACATTGTCGGTAATTTGGGAAAATACCAGTCACAAGCATTTTCTGCTTTTCCCTCAATCGTCTGGTAGTTTGGTGATTTGGTATAGGGTTAATTAAGTGAGATTATCGTTTTACAATAAGACAAATTGTTAGACTTGTCCAAATTGAAAGCATTTGCAGACAACGAATCAAATGTAGCTCTAGTGATGAAATTTGGCAGTGTATGTTCAGAAAACATGCAGGAAAAGGAGAAAGTGCTGGTTACCAGCATAATTAATTTTCTCCTGTTCCCATAATGTTTTCCATAGTCTTCTTCCTTAGGTTCTTTAAAAGATGGGATTATGTGTTAACTGTACCGAAGTACCAAATTTTAGATTTTTCCAAGTTAAAAGAATTAGCAGGTAACAATACATTTACTTCTTTTCCCACAGTGTTTTCAAAAGTTTTGGTCTCCAGACTCACCAAAACTCGGGATTGTCAGTGTCTGATCCAGGATTTGAAAAATGAGGGGGAAAATCCCCCATTAGTTTGAAAAAGATGGGGGATTTCTCAAAAGTACGGGGGATAGGAAAAAAGTAGATAGGAAAACAACCCGACTTATAGAATTGGCTTGAGAAAAAATTGACGAAAAAATTAATTTACTTTTTTCCCGCGCTCCTTTTATATTGTTGTTGATAAAATAAATTCATATTCAGAAAAAAACATCAAAAATACTAACATTTCTGTAAATACAACAAAATTATTTGTTACCAGGCTTACTTAGATAAAAAATGCAGTTTAATTTTTCGTTTAAAAAAAAGTCTTTTAGGTTGAATTGGTAACTCTACTGTAAACAAAAAGGGAAGCTACTCTATGCAACAGTGATGTGCTTGATCTGTCTATCTTTCTTCATAAACACATAAATCGGTGAAAAATCGGTAGGAAATTTGACTATTCTCTCCAAAATTTGAATGCGTGATTGAATGCGGGATTATCCAGCAGTTGGTTTGAAAGTATGAGTGATTCACAAACAGTATCGGCGATTCCCGCAATCGCGCGCTCTAGATCAGACACTGGATTGTGTGGTAAAGGTTTAAGTCTTCAACACACAACGACCCGGAAAGAGAAGGCCTTTGAAAACTTTGCGGGAAAAAAAGAAAATGGTGGTAACCAGCATTTTCTTCTTTTCCTAAAATGTTCTCTTATCTTTCAGAGACCTATCGTAAAATTTGAGCCACATTTAATTCATCATCTGCAAATGCCTCCAATTTGAAAAAGTCTGAAATTTTGTCGCGTGGTAATGGATTAAAGGGTATGTGAAGAACAAGTATTACTCAAAAGTTGAAAGATGTGTTTTTAAAGGTAGAAAACATTGTGGGAAAAGAAGAAAATGCTGGTTACCAGCATTTTCTTCTTTTCCCACAATATTTTCAAAGGCCTTCTTCCTCAGGGTCATTAAAACTCGGGATTGTGTGGTAAAGGGTTAAAGGGTATGTGAAGAGCACCCATAAACCCAACAGACATATTCACATATTCAGTCTTGAAATAGGACCCAATTAATTGGGATTTCGTTGTTCCTTTTGTCTATAGGCAGACAGTGTAGATCTAAGATCAGACTGCACATTTTCTGCAGTCTGATCTTGATCTACACTGGCTGCAAAAGTAACGACAGCTGTGAAAGGCATTTCAAGAGTTAAGTCCAGATCAGGGATATAGGTAAACCAGTTCCAAGATGCATTAGTCCATTCTGTGATTATCTCAGTTCATATAAGCTTCTGTAACAGATGTTTCCTGGAAATTATTGCATGAAATCAGGTCATTTGATAACAATTTTCTCAGCACCCGCCTTGATTCCCTGGAAACAAAACTGTTGTTACGTCCAGTCTGTGATACAAAACTTTTGTCAGGCAATGTACCTTCTTACACAGAAATTGTTTTGTTTTAGCTCACCTGAGCACAAAGTGCTCAAGGTGAGCTTTTGTGATTGTGCTGTGTACGTTGTACATTTTGCGTTGTCTGGACATCAACAATTACCTTTTGTGCACTCTAGAGGCCAAATTTCTGTCCGATACTCATTAAACTCAATCGGAAATGTTTGTCTTGATGAAATGTTGGCCAAGTTCGAAATTTGGTCACATCGGGTCAAAATGTAGGTCACTGGGACAAATCTTGGAGAAAAGTTGTTTACACTCTAGAAGCTACATTTCAAACATGATATTCAAGGGACTTGGTCAGAGTGTTTGTCTTGATAATATCTTGGACAAGTTTGAAATAGGTCATGTCAGGTCAAAATGTAGGCCACTAGGCCAGATCCTAGAAAAACCTCTCGTGCACTCTTGAGGCCTCATTTTCAGCCCAATACTAAAAAAATCTCCATTAGAATGTTTGTTTTGATGATATCTTGGTCAAAAATTGGGTCACATCGGATCGACAAGTAGGTAACTGAGCCAAATCTTACAAAAACCTCATGTGCACTCTAGAGGCCACATTTTCAGCCTGATACTTATGAAAATTTGTCAGAATGTTTGTCTTGATTATATCTCACACAAGTTTGAAATTGGGTGACATAGGTCAAAAAGGAGGCCACTTGGCCAAATCTCAGAAAAACCTTGTGTGCACTCTAGAGGCCACATTTACAGTCAGATACTCATGCAACTTGGTAGAAATGTTTGTCTCAATTATATCTCGTACATGTTTGAAATTGGTTCACATTGGGTCAAAAGTAGGTCACTGTGCCAAATCTTAGTAAAACCTTGTGTGCACTCTAGCAGCCATATTTACAGCCCTATACTCATTAAACTCTGTCAGAATGTTTATCTTGATGATATCTCAACAAATAGATCAAGTCTGTTTAAAAGTAGGTCACTAGTCTTGTGTTTTACATCAATACAAACAGGATCTCTTCAGCTTTGTCAATCCTACATGACTTTACTCAGATGAGTGATTTAGGGCCAATGGCCCTCTTGTTTCTGAATATACATTATAATGACCACAGATTGAAACATGCTTGATTTATTTTGATTTTGATGAACAATTAAACAAAATGCCATGTACATAAGCACTCACAATGTATACCCAACGAAGGTAGAATAATAGAACAAATATGTGTGGTCACATGACCGCTGTTGTATGGAGGAGATTTCATTAAATTTTGTCCTTTGCAAACTTGTGGCAGACAAAGTTAATCCTTAAAAGGCCTTTCACAATTATGCTATCCTGGAGTTTCTGTCACTATAGTACATCATGCAATATTCTGTCCAAGCCACTGGCTGCTTTTACACATAACCATTTTCGAAAAAATGATCAGTGAGAGAGTAATAAATCCTGTTGCAATGACTATCACCAATTCTCGAAAAGAAATTGTTGTCTGGTAGACCTCAGTCCCACACTACACCAGTACTCTGTGGAATGTGGAGGTTGTATCAGCTAACATATTGTTTTCAAGGTTTGAATTAAATGAGGAGATAAGCTAATTGAAAAGGGGGGAAAGTTAATTAAGTCCTGATTTAGCTCTTTACCCATTAACAAAATTTTAGACTGGTCCGAACTGAAAGCATTTGCAGACGACATATTATTAAATTAAGTTGAAATGATGATGAATTGTCTGTGTAGAAAACCATGTGGGAAAAGGAGAAAATGCTGGTTACCAGCATTTTCTCCTTTTCCCACATGGTTTTCAAAAAGCTTTTACCTCCCAGGGTTGTTAAAACTCCAGGGATTGTGTGGTATAGAGTTATTCCTCCCACTGCTGGTATTTGCCAGACACATAATGTAGTTCCTTACTCCAATGCCCTATTGCCCATTAGAACATTAACCCTTACAGTAGCTAACAAGCCCTGGTAGCTCAGTCCATTGCATACAGGACTTCAGAACAGGGGGAGGTCACTGGTTCAATCCCCAGCTCTGCCAGTTTCTTTCTGAGGATTGATGATAGTCATTGCGACAGGATTCATTTCTCACTCACTGCTGATCATTGTGTCAATGATGATTATGTTGGAAAGCAGCCAATGGTTTTGAAAGGGAATTGTGCGGAGTACTTGTAAAAGAAACTCCAGGAAAGCATGGATAGGCGCACTGGCCACAGAGGTATGACTACGGTGTTAAACACCATACAATCAATCATCCTTTCAGTAGCTACCATGGCTTTTGGGTAGATGTTTTGAAATATGGAATATTGTTGAAAATTGCATCTATCTACAACAACAAAAAAATTGAAGTGTCTATCTGCTTTCAAACATGGTGGGAGCTAAACTGGTCCCTGTTGTAGATATACACATTACAACTGGCACAGGCTATTGTGTCATTGGTTTTCATTGGGCTACATGTATATCACAGATAAGCCAATCAGAGCAGCATACACATTTCCAGTTTGGCTGTAGAAGTAACATTAAGATTTTTTGTACAGTTTGAAATTGGTAATCAAAACTAAAAAGAATATTAACAGACATAAACATTAAAGGTGATACCAAAAATACAATTCACTTATTTTTGAGGTCAAAAATGCATGTATCAGAAAATCTACTGCTCTTGAAGTGAGAGCGACCTTCCCGGAATCTCTATTAGTCTAGCGTCATGGCTGTTCTAAAAATAGACGGGCAGAATTTCGCCCATATTTAGTAGCCTATACCGATCCCTATACACTTGCTGTATCAGGGGAGGTAGCCAGTCTAGGTGAGCTAAATATTGACCTGCTCAATTCATGAAATACATGTTTCCAACCATACACTACATTCATCGCCCCAGGGTTATCTCGCATATGTTTTTTCGTTGGCATGAATTATTCATGAGGCATTTTGATTGGTTAATCTCAGTTTTTCATTGAGAGAATTTAATCTGTTTTTATCAACCAGATGCCATCATTTCTATTTTTACCTTGTCTACAACCAATCAGATTGATAAATGCAGTTTACAGAATACATCGGAACTGGGTCAACGAGGATGATGTCACCCTTGCTACATACCCCTAAGGACTGCAGCAGCATGCTGTACTTCTGAATATTTGCCTTTGTATACAAGGATTTGTAATGTCTGCCCTGGATTGTTGTAAGGCAAATGCCATAGAAGGAGGGCCCACCCATGGCTGCCATATTCGTTGATAATGATGTGGGTTTTACCCGGTTTATTCATAACAGTGGAAGAAATGTGATTATTCTCTACTGCAAGAAAGTATCATTACGTTATCGACAAATTCGATTGGCTATTGGGTGTAATTCGCAATCTTATGAATATTCATAGAAACGACCGTTTCACAATTGAATGTCCCAGGAGTGATGAATGGTACTTCACACCTGGGTTAACGAGTGTGGTTTCCAACTGCAGAAACAGTCATGTGTATACTTAAAAAATACATGGTTGTATGTGGTCTAATTCTTTACTGAATTTCAGACTTGGCCAAATTGAAAACATTTGTGTCTCCAGATCTGAAATTTGTCTTTGGAAGAAATCATAATTGGAAAAGGAGACAATGCTGGTACATGTAACAGCATTTTATCACACAACCTCCCTCGTTGGAGTGTGATATACCCATTACAACTTTTCTTACCATATACATGTTTGATATCGCAACTGTGTGACATCATTTTTAACGTCATTTTGTATGTATTTCATAGAAATTAATGGGTTTTTAGCTCACCTGAGCACAAAGTGCTCTAGGTGAGTTTTTGTGATCGTGCTGTGTCTGGCGTGCGTCGTCCGACGTGCGGTCATCAACATTTACCTTGTGTGCACTGTAGAGGCCACATTTTCAGCCAGATCCTCATGAAACTTGGTCAGAATGTTTGTCAAGATAAAATTTTGAACAGTTTCAAAATTGGGTCATGTCGGGTCAAATGTAGGTCACAGGGTCAGATATTAGAAAAAACCTTGTGTGCACTCTAGAGGCCACATTTTCAGCCTAATACTCATGAAACTTGGTCAGAATGTTTGTCTGGATAAAGTCTCGAATTGGGTCACATCGGTTCAAAAAGTAGGTCAAGGGGCCAAATCTTAGAAAAACCTTGTGTGCACTCTAAAGGCTAAATTTTCAGCCTGATACACATGAAACTTGGTCAGAATGTTTGTCTGGATGAAATCTCGGAAAAGAATGATATCAATTCACGTCAGGTCAAAGAGTTGGTCAAGGGGCCAAATCTTAGAAAAACCTTGTGTGACCCTAGAGGCCACATTCTGAGCCAGATTAGAAATTCAAAAATAGGCTAAGGCAGTCAAAAAGTAGATCACTTGCACTCATGCGCTTTACATTATCACGACCAGGATCTTTTCAGCTTTATCAATTCTAGATGGCCTTACTCAGGTGAGTGCTTTAGGGCCCATGGCCCTCTTGTTTATGGATATTACCGCAGGTGCATCTATAGATGGTTTTGCATCTTCTGATCTACAATTTGTGAAGTATAATTATGTAATATAAAGAATCTGACATTTGTTGGCTATGACAAAATTTAATTAAACTCGTCAAGAAAAATGTTATAAAGCTCGCCAAAGGCTCGCTTAATAACAGTTTTCCTTGACTCATTTAACTCAAATGCCAACTCATCTCAGATCCTATATGTCTCATTTTCCTACAATGTTTTCATAAACCTTCCTTTTCAGGTTTGTTATAGTTCCAGACTGTACCTTAAACAGTTAACCCTTTGCCAAGTTTATATGCATGTATGATCCCAAAGAAGAAAGCTTTCGGAAACATTGTGGAAAGAAAAGGAAATTCTGGTAACCAGGACACAGCTATATAAATGAGATAATTTTGAGAAAAGGGTAAAATACCGAACCTTGCAAGTAACTCACTCAACCCTTTATCAAACAGTCCTGTGTTTTAACGACTGAGGAAGAAGCCTATTGAAAACATGGTGGGAAAAGGAGAAAATGCTGGTAAGTAGCATTTTCTCCTTTTCACACAATGTTTTCTACTATATGAAAGATGAATTGCATCATTTGAGCCACATTTAACTCTAAAATTCACTGCCGAATAAATGGAATCGACATTTCTCGATGTTTATAAGTATATTTTCCGTTGTATTTAAAGCTGCTTTTGGTCAGAAATCAGTTTTAGGTAGCGGATGGTATAGATCCAAGATCAGACTGCACATTTTGTGCAGTCTGATCTTGATCTGTACAATCCACGAAAGCCGTCCCAGTCAACATTGGCATCGAAAGAGTTAAAATGTCGTCTGCAAATACTTGCTATTTGGACAAATCAATGTTTTGGAAGTGTGGTAGAGATAAGGGCCTAAATGCCAGGCTACCCATGAAGCTAACATCTTTTGCAAAAAAATATTGATAGATCTACCTCCTATGTGGATACATTTACCCTTTACCACACAATCCAAAATTTTAATAACCCTGTCAAAGAAGACCTTTGAAAACATTGTGGGAAAGGGAGAAAATGGCGGTAACTAGCTTTTTCGTACTTTCCCACATTGTTTTCTTACTTTTCACAGACAAATCTAATTAGCCCAGATGAGTAGCTCAGTGAAATGCCTATCTGACTTGTGACCTGGTGGTTGTGGGTTTGGATACCTGGTTGAGGCAAACTTTCTGTCTGGCAATTTTTTGCCTCTCATATCTGATGCATGTGAGAAAAGTAGTCGGTGTCTTGGAAAGAGGGGTGTGTGAGAAAGCCATGAAACACATGTGTAGATGCACTGACCGCCGTGACCTAAGCTGTTAAAACAGTGTTAAACTCCAATCAATCAATCATGATGTTTTGTAGCCTTCCAAAAATATTTGGATTGTTTAGTCGCATTTATTTTATCATTTCATACGCTCTCAAGTTGGACAAGTCTAAAAGTTTGTAGTTTGATAAAGAGTTCACTCTGCCCTATGAAAAACTACAAGCTGGTAGCCCATATTATGGCCTAGGTAGCATCGTAAAATCCCAGCATGGGTACCTCAAAGAGCTCGGGCACTGACTGTAGGTACAATGCAAGGTCCTGTTGGCTAAAAGAATGGCAGAATAATCATTTAGCCCCCATCCCACCGTAAGGGTGCTATACCTGCCCCTGTTGAGCTAGTTAAATCACATAGACGTTCATCCTTTGGCAATACCATGACAACCGCAGAGCTCCAGATAGAGGGAGTGATTATGATTTCAAAATTGAAAATATTAATCACTCTCCACTAAACCCTATGTTATTGGTACTCATTAGAATCGTCTTATAGAGACGATTCTAATGAGTACCCATAACATAAGGTTTGGAAGAGAATAATGGATTTAGAATACTTATCTCTCCCTCTTCTCTAGAGGTCCGTGACAGCCTCACTACAACTTTGCGGCCCAACAGATTTGCAGCTGCCTTGCCATGTATCAACATTTTCCAGATGGAAAGGAGCCAGGGCTCTGTGAATAGGGCGTTTAGTGCATTTGCAAAGTGTATCAACCCATGTCAGCCTGCGCAAATTTCATCGTTTTAGCCATAGTTAATTTTTCGCCTACCAATGCTTTTAATTTCAACAAGTGTAATTTGATTTCAAACGGCAAAATTTTGGACTTGACCAAAGCATTTGTAGATGACGAAGTAACTCTGTCAAATAATCCTAGGTTTTACGACCCTGAAGAAAAAGCCTTTTGAAAACACTCTGAGAAAAGGAGAAAATGCTGGTATTTTCTCCTTTTCCTCAAGTGTTTTATAACCTTCCAAAAACAAATCAATTATTTGAAGCACATGTGATACGTCGTCTGCAAATGCTTTCAATTTGGACCAGTCTAAAATTCTGTAGTGTGGTAAAGAGTTGAATATAGCTCAAGAGATGACTTCTCTTTGATAGGGTAGAAAACATTGTGGGAAAAGGTGAAAATGCTGGATACCAGCATTTTCTCCTTTTTCCACAATATTTTCAAAAGCCTTCTTCTTCAGGGTCGTTAAAAGTTCAGGATTGTGTGGTAAAGGGTTAAAACAGGGGATTCTGTGCTAAAGGGATTAATGATGGTTGAACATGGAAAAATTGAGATTTTTATCACCTTTCTAGTTACTGTAATCTCCTATCTATCAACAGATCTAAATTTCTCTTCACATTCCAGACATTTTCCTGGCATGTACTTGCAGCATTTAACCCTATACCTTTTTTTTATCCAGAGTTTAGCGATCCAACACAAGGAGGCTTTTGAAAACATTGTGGTAAAAGGAGTTATCTGTCGACAGATCTAATTTATCTATTGACAGATCTAAATTAGTCAGACATGTACTTGCTGTATTTAACCCTTTACCACACAGTCTGGAGTTTTAAAGAAGGCTCTTGAAAACTTGTAAGAAAAGGAGGAAATGCTGGTAACCAGCATTTTCTCCTTTTCCCACAATTCTTTCTTCCCTACCAACAACAGAAGAAATCTTTAGAGCTACATTTAATTTGTTGTCTGCAACAGCTTTCTAATTATTTGATGAAATGCTGCTCAAATGATTGGATTCTTCTTTGAATGGATCTAAAAGGACTGTTACATCCATCTCTCCTTTTCCCACAATGTTTTCAAAAGCCTCTTTCCTGGGTGTCATAGAAACACACATTGTTTGGTAAAGGCTTAATCCTTTCCCAAACGCCAAATTTTAGACTCTTTCAAATTCAAAACATCTGCAGACCACAAATTCAGAATTGGTGCAAATGAACTTAAGATCACTGGTAGGGTAGAAAACATTGTGGGAAAAGGAGAAAATGCTGGTTATCAGCATTTTCTCATTTTCCCACAATGTTTTCAGAAGCTGTCTTTCTCAGGGTCATTAAAACTTGGAATTGTGTGGTAAAGAGTTAACCCATTACAGCATTACCACACAATCTCCAGTTTTAACAACCCAGGGTAATAAGGCTTTTGAGAACAATGCGGTGAAGAAGAAAATGCTAAACTTTTTCCACACCCTTTGAAAGACAAATTTCATCATTTGAGCCGTATCTGATTTGTCGTCTGCAAGGGCTTTCAGTTTGGAGGAGTCTAAAATAGTGATGTTTGATAAAGGGTTGACTCTTTCCCAAACAAGAACATTTTGAACTCGACCAAATTGAAAGCAGTTGCAGACAAGAAATTGAATGTATTTCTTTTTTCTTTGAAAGGCTAGAAAAACATTGTGGGGGGAAAAGGAGAAAATGCTGTTACCAGCATTTTCTCCTTTTCCCACAATATTTTCAAAACCCTTCTCTTCTAGCATTGTTCAAACTTGTGTGTTAACTCTTTCACTACTAATGACGACTTGACTACCTTTTGCAGACAGCGTAGATTAAGATCAGACTGCACAGAACGTGCAGTCTGATCTTGATCTATGTTGTCCGCTACTCTATTTTTAAACTATGATGAATGTCGTTTTAAATGGCAGTGGAAATCTATTTTTAGAGCTCGGAAAAAACATGTAATTGCTGGGGTTTGTAGTGAAAGAGTTAAAGGGTGAAAGCCATAACTGGCTATTTTATGGCCCTAGTCTACTACATGAAATTAGAAATTACTCAAAGGGCAAACTTTTGATGTAAAAGCAAACAACATGTGTTGTTTTTCAATAGGATGGAAAACAGTGTGGGAAAAAGTAAGCCATTGCATTCCCAGCAATTATTCTAATTGGTGGTAGGTCTAGATAATGGCCATAATTGGCACTGAATTTACCTTTAACTCTTTACTAAACAACAAAATTTTAGACCAGTCCTAACATTGAAAGATTTTGCAGACAACAAAATAAATGTTGCTCAAAAATTGAAATCTGTTTTAGGAAGAGTGGAAAACATTGTGGGAAAAGGAGATTTTCTCCTTTTCCCACAATGTTTTCTAAAGGTTTTTTCCTCAGGGTCGTTAAAAGTCAGGATTGTTTGGTAAAGGGTTAACTCTTTACTTAAAGACAGCATTTTGGACTGGTTCAAATTCAAAGCATTTGCAGAGACAACAAATGAAATGGGGATCTAATGATATAATTTGTCTTAGAAAGGGTAGAAAACTTTTTTGGAAATTGCTGGTTACCAGCATTTTTTCCCTTTTCCAAAATGTTTTAAAAAGCTTTCTACCTCAGGGTCATTAAAACTTGGGACTTTGTGGTAAAGGGTCAATCAGATAGCAAAATTTTAGACTTGTCCAAACTGAATGCTTGTGCAGAAGAGAAGTCAAATGTGGCTATAATGGTGGGATTTGAATTCAAAACTCTTAGTTTGGTAGCCAGAATTTTCTCCTTTTCCCAAAGTGTTTTCAAAAGTCTTCTTCTTTGGGGCTGTAAAAACATGAAATACAGTAAAACCTCTCCTCACGACCACCCCGGTAATACGAGCAACCCGCTGTTACGAACGATTTTTGTCAGAACGGAATTTTTCCTTCTTCATAATCAATGACCACAACCCCGGAAATACGGGCACCCCGCTATTCCGAAATTACGACCACCATTTTCAGTACCAATGAGTAATTAACAATAGATTTTAACCCCGTGAAACGACCACTAATTTTCACATTTTTTTTACGACCAGCTAATTTTCATGCGTCCATAATCGCGAACTGGAGGCCGTGCTTCATGTACGAATATTCTTGGGTCCGATGGAGTAGACAATCAATTAGCAATCTTTTGTTTATCTGTTGACTACAGGAACACAAACGTGTTAAGTGATCAAGGTGTTACCTTACATAATCAAATGACCAATGAATTGATGATAATTAATTCGGCTTTTATTCGGTAATCAGGCGTTTGTCACACATTGCTGACCCGTGTGAAAAACATGTCGACATCCGGGTAATTACGATTTGTTTTGTACATCTAGCTTTTGTAATTTGAGACGCTTGGTTAATATCGGGATGGGATAATTATTTGGTTTTTGTTACACATTAAAGCCATACTTATATCGTAGAGAATATGCGATTTTTGAACTGGTGAACACTTCAACTTTGCGATTGACGATTAGTAGGACTGTTCGAACATTCACCTCGAATCAAAATGGAAAAAAAAAAACGTCAGTAATTCAATAATATTCGAAATTCTTTGTTTAAAAATGAAAATGAGCACGTGGAGTAGGAGTTCTTGAGACTACACATGATAAAAATAAAAAGCAGATTAAAACTGGGAATATGACGAGTTATATCAGTAACATTAAATTATGTAGTCTTTAAGTTCAGATTCTTGATTAATGTACATAATTATCTTGCTGTAAGAGTTTAAATAGGCAATTATGAATGGACATTCACTGCCATGTGAATTTATTCATAAAAATTCAAGCACATATTAACTTTTCAATAAACATGAAAATTTTCTTGTTGTCAGTTAAATGTGTGGGCATAGGCTTCCCCGACTAAAATATGTATACATTACTTGGAACATAATTTAACCCTTTCCCAAACAAGCCCTGGTTTTCACGTGTCTGCAGTACAAGTCTTTTGAAAACACTGTGGGAAAAGGAGAAATTGCTCGTAACAAGCAATTTCTCCTTTTCCCACAGTGTTTTCTACCCTTTTTGAGAACTTTCTGCCATTTTCATCACATTCAAAATTGTCGTCTGCAAACTCTTTCAATTTGGACCAGTCCAAAATTTGTCGTTTGGGAAAGGGTTAAATCTACATAGGTCTACACATAGTCTGGGTTTGATTCAAAATCTAGGTGGGTGAAACCCGGAAATCAGACCACCCCGCTATTAAGACCAATTTTCAAAAGTACCACGGGTGGTCTTAATAGAGGGATTTTACTGTAGTTTGATAAAAGTTTAATCCTTTACCAAGCAATCCTGTGTTCAAAAGACCTGGAGAAAGTGAGCTTTAAAAAATACGGAGGAAAAAGCTGAAGATATTGATAGCCAGCATTTTTCTCCTTTTCCTATGATGTTTTCTACCTTATCACAGGCAGATTTCACTTTTTGAGCGATATAAAGTCTATGTCTGGAAATACTTTCACTTAACTCTTTATCAAACGACAAAATTCTAGGCTGGTCCAAATTGAAAGGATTTGCAGAAGACATTATAAATGTGATTGAAATAATGGAATTTATATGTGAAAGGTTAGAAAACATTGTGGGAAAAGGAGAAAATGCTAGTTACCAGAATTTTCTCCTTTTCCCACAATGTTTTCAAAAGGCTTCCTCCTTAAGGTCGTTAAAACTCGGGATTGTGTGGTAAAGAGTTAAGATAAGGCTGGAAATGTGCCCTTTGGTAAAGACTTACCTCTTTATCAAACAACAAAATTGTAGACTTTACCAAAATAAAAGCATTTGCAGACAACATATTAAAATTTTTAATGTGGCTCAAAAGATGGAATTTGTCTTTGCTTTGATAGGATATAAAACATTGTTGGAAAAGGAGAAAATGCTAGCTAGCAGAATTTTCTCCTTTTCTCACATTATTTTCCAAAGTCTTCTTTCTCAGGATCGTTAAAAGTCGGATTGTGTGGGATAGAGTAAACAGTAATTTCCAAACACTTGTTGGAATGTATGTAAACAGTGATTCACAGTCAGTATAGCTCTTACTCTATAAACGTTTCATTATCAGTTTATATTTTTGTTTATGTTTGGGATAACAGGTTTTATATCACGTACCGTGACCTGACGAGATAATTAATAAACCCAACTCGATAAGGTTCATATATTTTCTCGTCATGGCTCGTAGTTTTAAAGAAGTATTCCCAAAAAACAAACAATAACATAAACTGTTAATGAAAGGTTTATTGAGTTAGAGTTATACTAGGGTACTTAACTCTTCTACCACACAATCCAGTTTGAATGATCCTGATGGAGAAGACTTATGAACTCATTGTTGGAAAAGGAGAAAATGATGGTAACCAGCATTTTCTGCTTTTTCCTCAATGTTTTCTGTCACATTAAGGTGAAATTTCATCATTTTAACCACTTTTAAAATGTCATCTGCTAATGCTTTCAATTTGGATTGGTGTAAAACTGTGTTGTTTGGTACAAAGATAATGGCTCTTTACCTTGGAAAATACGGTCAGTAAGTTCCTCAAGTTGCTTTAGAGGCAAACATTTTCTGGAATTTTCTATTTACCCGTTACCACACAATCGCAAGTTTTTATGACCCCAAAGAAAAGGACTTCCAAAAACATTGCGGGAAAAGGAGAAAATGCTGGTAACCAGCATTTTCTCCTTTTCCCACAATTTTTTCTACCCTATCGAAGACAAATTTTATAATTTGTACTACATTTTATGTTGTCTGCAAATGCTTTCAATTTGGACAAACCTAAATTTTTAATGTGGTAAAGAGTTAACCCTTTACCAAATAACTATTTCTTTGACATCATACAACAAAGATCAGACTGCATTTTCTGGGCAGTCTGATGTATACCTGGTTTGTCTTAATCCCTCACCTTACGACAAAATTTGTGAACTGAAAATGCTTCCAGTTTGGACTATGGTAAAATTTTGTTGTTTGTTGTTAATGGCTGTCTACCTGGGAAAATAAGGTCTTTTACCAAACAGTCTCAAGTTTTAACGACCCCAGAAGAAGAATGCTTCTGAAAACGTAAAAGGAGAAAAAAATGAAGCTTTTTCCTGTTTTTCCTACAATGCTTTCAATAGTTTTTTCTCACATGGTTGTGAGAGTGGGATTGTTTGGTAGGGTGAACTCTACCACACAATTCCGAGTTTTAACTCTTTACCAAACAACAAAATTTTAGACTGGTCCAAATTGAACTCTTTTGCAGACAACAAATTAAAGGTGGCCCAAATGATGAGATTTGTCATTGATAGGTTAGAAAACATTGTGGGAAAAGGAGAAAATGCTGGTTACCAGCATTTCCTCCTTTTCCCACAATGTTTTCAAGAGGCCTCTTTCTCAGGGTCGTTAAAACTCAGGATTGTGTGGTAAAGGGTTAATGATCCTGAAGAAGACAGCTTTTGAAAACATTGGGTGAACAAGAGAAAATGCTGGCTACCAACATTTTATCCTTTTCCCACAATGTTTTCTTACCAGCATTTTATCCTTTTCCCACAATGTTTTCTACCCTATCAAAGACAAATTCCATCATTTAAGCCACATTTAGGTTGTTGTCTGCAAATGCTTTCAGTTAGGACAAGTCTATATTTTTGGAATGACAGTCATTTCGACACCTGGTCATTTCGACACCTGGTCATTTGGACACCCGGTCATTTCGACACTTTTTGGTTGTTTCCACCCCCAGTAAAAATATTTTTGCAAAATTTGGTCAGTTCAACACCCGTTTTTAGCTCCACTGGCCAAAGGCCAGTGGGCTTATGTCATGGCCCGGTGTCCGTCGTGTGTCCGTCCGTCCGTCCGTTAACTTTTATTTCAAACATCTTCTTCTCAGAAACTACCCATCCAATTTTCATGACACTTCACAGGAATGATCCTGCCATGGTCCTCTTCAGAATTTCTTGAAAGAATTTGATTCCTTCAAAAACTCTGGTTGCCATGGCAACAAAACTGAAAGATATTGGAAATCTTTAAAAATCTTCTTGTCTGAAACCATAAGGCATAGGGCTACCAAATTTGGCATGTAGCTTTATATAGTAGACATCTATCAAGTTTCTTCAAATTATAGCCCTGGGGTCAAAATTGGCTCTGCTCCAGGGGTCACAAGTTTTACATAGGCTTATATCCTGAAAACTTTGAAAATCTTCCTGTACCTAGCCATAAGGCCTAGAGCTACCAAATTTTGCATGTAGCTATATCTAATGGGCCTCTACCAAGCAGCCCAAAATTTTAGCCCTGGGGTCAAAATTGGCCCAGCCGCAGGGGTCACAAGTTTTACATGGGCTTACATAGTGACAACTTAAGAAATCTTCCTGTTTTGATTTTTTTTGTGAAATTAGCCTTGCATCAGGGGTCTTATTTTTACAGAGACGTCATATGGACAAAACTTGAAAATTACCTTATTTATAACCATACAGCATAGACTTGTATTATTTTGGCATGTGGCTTTATCTTGTGGACCTCTACCAGGGTTCAAGTAATTATAGCTCTGGGATCAAAAATGACTTTGCCCTGTGGGTCTCAACATTCACATGGGCTTTTACAGAGAAAACTTTGTAAGTCTTCATTTTGAAACCATTTGGCTCAGAACTGAAATGTTTAGTATTTATGGTTTATTAGCTCCACTGGCCGAAGGCCAGCGAGCTATTGTCATGGCATTGTGTCTGTCGTGCGTCCGTCCGTCCGTTCGTCCGTTCGTCCGTGCGTGCGTCCGTAAACTTTTTCTTTAAAAAACTTCTCCTCAGAAACTATTGACTGGATTTTTACCAAATTTCACAGGAATGTTCCTTTGGTGGTCCTGTTTCAAATTTCTTCAAATAATTGTGTTCCATGAAGAATTCTGGTTGCCATGGCAACCAAAGTAAAAAACCTTTAAAAATCTTCTCCTCCCAAACCGCTATTTGGATAGCATTATTATTTTGCAGGAATGTTCCTTAGATACAGGTTTACAGAATTCCTTTAAAAAAAAAAATGATCTGTCAAAAAACATGGCTTTTATGGGAGACTCATTTTCCTTTTATGGTATAAAGTAAAATCTTTGAAAAATTTCTTCTCTAAAACTATTCATTGGATTTCATTGTTGTTTTGCAGGTAAGTTCCTATGGTGGTTGTCTGCCAAATTGTTTCTATGGTGGTTGTATACCAAATTCCTTTTAAAAAAATGATACACCTAAAAACACATTTTTTTATAGACAAGGCTTATATTTCAAAAAAATGTTCTTCTCCAAAACTATTTATTGTGTTAGTTTTATCGACTAACAAAGAAAAAGGAAGAAAATTGGATTGACTTGACCTAGTCAGGGCTGTCCTATTTAAGCCCACACATTTTCCTTGGTATTAAGATCACAATTTACTCCAATGATATGCTATTAGTTAGTACTAGTAATGAAATATCACTGGCCATAAATAAGATAAAAGCTTGAGCACCTTTCACAACTTGAGCTTTTCAATTTTGCCTTATTACTAAGCCTGAGTAACCATGCCAAGATAAAAAAGAAAAAGTATTTTAATAACAAAACCCCCATGTTGTAGGTACTTTATAGTCCTTTTGATATAGAACAAGAGAACCTCTGCACTTTTATTAGTTCTGGTAAAGGTTTGTTGACCTACTAATGAGTAAATGCAGAGTGGACAGAGAAGGGGTGTAAATCCTGGTGACCTGGTACACAGTGGGACAGGGCTTTACATTTGTGATAAGGCATTAATGTTACCCAGTCAAACTGATCCCGCAACTTCAGTACACCAGAATTAATCTGTGCCCTGGAGCAGGATATTTGATTTATGTAAATGCATTTGTAGACCATTTTGTGTTGTTTGCCACAGAAGACATTCTAACTGTGAAAAGTTGATTATTAGGGATTAGGTGTTCATTGTATGCCAGCATATTTCATTCTATCTGGTGTATTGATGTAAGTTGATCTATATTGCTATAACATTCATTCATTTGCCCTCCTAGCTGTTCTTTTAGATTACCCCTTTACCACACAATCACAACTTTTAACGACCCTGAGAAAGACATATTTTCTATATTTTGATGTTTCCCCACCCAAAATGGTTTGTGAAAGGACCTGTTGCAGACAACATATCTTCAAATTAGTAAGACATATATAAAAAAGGATAGAAATTATTGTGGGAAACTAAGAAAATGCTGGTTACCATTTTTTTCTTCTTTTCTTACAAGTTTTTTCCATACCTTTTTTCTTTAGTGAGCTAAAATGCAGGATTGAATGGTAATTGTTAAAAACTTCTTTTCGCCATTATAGAAATATCAGGCCTGTGGAGCGATACAGGCGCTCAAGCACCTCTAGTATTTATAAGCCAGTGGAGCAATACAGGGCCATCATGGCCCTCTTGTTTTTCCTTTTTTCCCCCGGAGCATTATTTATTTTTGAGTTCATAGGATTAATTTACTCTAAATGTTTACTTTGTAACTTTGTTTTAAGTGTGTGTTCAAAATATTTTTGTTGTGGGGTTGGGAGTTAAACATTAAACCAACACTGAAAGACTTTACTGTTTCTCTTATATTCTTTGGCTGGAGAAAACTTGTCTGCTGTTGATTAGACAAGCCGTCTGCAGTTTGGGAAGTCTATAATCATTGTAGGAGAATAATGATTGAGGGGATGTGTTCTTTAGAAATCGACAGATGCCTACTTGAAGTGATGAGAGATTTTGTATATAGAATATCTGTCAAATTTGGTTATATTTGCAGCACCTTATTGATCAGGTTACCAGGGATACAGGTCTATCAGAGGGAACTTTACTCTTTTCCAGACGACAAATTTTGAAATTGTCAAAGCTGAAAGCTGTTGCAGACAACAACTAAAATGTTGTTCATATGGCGAAACTGGTCTGTGGAACGGTAGAGAACTTGTGGGAAAAGGAGAAAATGCTGGTATCCAGCATTTTGTTCTTTTTACACAATTTTTCCAAAAAAGCTCTTTTCCAGGGTTATTGCAGCACAGGCTGTTGGTTTAACCCTTTACCACACAGTCCTGACTTACAACAACCCTGAGAAGACTTTTGAAAACATTGTGGGAAAATAAGAAAATGCTGGTAACCAGCATTATCTCCTTTTCCCACAATGTTTTCTAACCTTCCTAGAACAAATTGTAGTTTTTCAGTCACATATATTTTGTCATCTGCAAATGCTTTCAATTTGGACAAGTCTAAGATTTTGTCGTTTGGTACAGAGTTAAGGGTTAATGTCCAATCAAACAAACTAACATCATTTCTAAGACATTACCCACTGGCTTTTTAGCTCCCCTAAGCACAAAACTGTTCAAAGTGAGTTATGTTGCTCAGTCATATTTCGTCAGGCCTGGTGGGTTAACCCTTAGGCTGCTTAGCACGACTCACTGACCTTTTGTGGACAGTGTAGATCAAGACCAGAACATGCAGTCTGATCTTTGATCTACAACGTCCGATAAGGAGATATTTTTCTTCAAAAAAATAAGTTTGAATTAGCATTATTCGAGCTTTTTACTGTCAGCTTGAAAGTTTCATGTTACTTATTTAGCAGGATAAGGGTTAACAAATTCCATTATACATCTTCTCTAAACCACAAGGCTGACCCTAAACAAGGAATATTCTCTTTTTGAATGACTATGAGCAAGAAGAACAGAACTAGATATTTTATCACAGGTTGTGTGTGAATTTTGTGACACCTTGGGTGAACTTGATTTGTTTTTTTAGAGTACTCCGACTGCACCAGAGCAGTACGCTAAATCAAGTGAAACTGAGCAAACGGTGTACTCCCGAGATAAATCAAGTGAGAGGAAAAATTAATGATTGATGAATATGATCGCAGTATTGTTGTTACAGCTTTTTTTCAATTAATGACTTGTAAATTACAGTTTGCAGTATACAGGGATGTCTTCTGAAGACTTCCATATAAAAAAAAAACATCCTTTGCAATCTTCATGTCAGAAAACTGTTCTCATTTCCACAATTTTTGAGGGGGTTAGGTCACATGACTGCTCTGCTCCAGACCGCACCACCTCTGATGATGGAGTACTTTGGAGTGCACCAGCGGAGCTACTCCATTATACTTGATTACGAATCTGTATGCTCAGAGTAAAAAGAGTGCTCAGATCAGCTAAATCAAGTCCACCCTGGTGACCACTATGGTATAATTAAATCCAGACAGAAGTTTTCGGAATAGGATTTATAGATTGATCATTAAGATTAAGCATGAAGGAAAAGAAAATCCTTTTACCATAGCATTTTGTAAAATTCTACCATTAATCTACCATTAATCTGTACAGTGTATCAAAACAAAAACCATGTGATATAGCTCTTACTCGAAAAACCTTTCATTATCAGTTTATATTATTGTTTATGTTTGGGATAACAGGTTTAAAATCACATACCATTACGAGATGATTTATAAACCCAACTCGATAATGTTTATGTCATCTCATCATGGTTCGTGGTTTTAAACATGTATTCCGGAAAAACAAAAAAATAGTATTAACTGTTATTGAAAGATTTATTGAGTTCAATTTATACCTGAAACTGATATTAGTCTACATTTGATATATTTTTAAACAGAGAAAAGATCAATTTACTGATTTTGTCATAGGGTCTGTATTTAACCCTGAACCTGCTGAATAAGTGAAATGAAACTTTCAAGACCATAGTAAAAACCCAAACATAATGTTATATTCAAAGGTTTTTTTTGGGGGAAAAATATTGATTGTCGGACATTGTAGATCCAAGATCAGATTGTATGTTCTGTGCAGTTGGATCTTTATCTACATTGGCTTCAAAAGGTTGTTGAGGGTTGTGTCTGTGGTACGTGGTCTGAACGACGGAACCAGTGAACTACCATTTGTTCCTGAACCATTTGACCCTATCAGTACTTTCTGTACTTTTATTTCTATTTTGTAAGGTCTGTATGCCATGTTAACCCTTTACCACACAATCCCTACTTTTAACGACCCTTAAAGAAGGAGGCTTTTTGAAAACATTACGGGAAAACAAGAAAATGCTGGGAACCAGCATTTTCTCGTTTTCCCACAATGTTTTCTACCTGTCCCAAAACAAAATTTCAATTTTTCAGTCACATTTATTTTGTCATCTGCAACTGCTTTAAATATGGACCAGTCTTAAATTTTGTGGTTTGGTAAAGAGTTAAGTGGTCATTGGTCGAATGGCCAAACTAGTGGAGTTCTACTGGCTGAATGATGTTGCTCTGCTGAACAATATGGCTGTTGAAACTCAAAAATAGAAAAAACATGTAAACTTCTTTGAACCATTTTTCCCTCTCATTACATTCAGTGCTTTTATTTTCTATTTTGTAGGGTCTGCGTGCGATGTTTCAGTGGAAATTGGTCTGAATGGCCAAACCAGTGGACTTCCAATGGCGGATTGAGGTGCCAGAGCGACTTCAAAAAGGAGACATATTTGATAGATGGGATGAGGTGTGATACTTACTTCTTTATCAAACAATCCCTGGTTTTACCAGCCCTGTAGAAGAAGAATTTTGAAAGCATTGTAGAAAAAGGAGAAAATGCTGGTAACCAGCATTTTCTCCTTTTCCAACCATGTTTTCTACCTTTTAAATTTTTGAGTCACATTTATCAGGTTGTCAATTTAGAAAAGTCTTTGTTGTTTTATGAGTTAATTTTGTACCAGACCATAGAATTCTAGAATTGTCGAAATCAAAATCAGATTGAGCATTGTCTCTGAAAGGGTAGAATACATTGTGGAAAAAGGAGCAAATGCTGGTTAGAAACATTTTCTCTTTTCCAACAATGATTTCAATAGCATTCTTGCTCAGGATCATTAAAATTACAGATTGTTTCATCAGGAATAACCTTTACCAAATGATCCTGTCATTTGGTGCTCACCCGAGCACTTCAAGGTGAGCTTTTGTGATTGTGCTGTGTCTGTTGTCTGTCGTCTGGGTTGTCAGCATTTACCTTGTGTGCACTCTAGAGGCCACATTTTTAGTCAGATAGTATTGAAACTTGGTTAGAATGCTTGTCTTGATTAAATCTTGGCCAAGTATGAAATTGGACCACGTTGGGTCAAAAAGTAGGTCACTAACAGGCTAAATCTTAGAAAAACCTTGTGTGCACTCTGGAGGCCACATTTTCAGCCTGATGCTCTTGAAACTTGGTCAGAATGTTTGTCTTAATAATATCTGAGACAAGTTTGAAATTGGGTCATGTTGTGGCAACGGTTACATATACTGAAAGAGTGGTATCATATACTGCATACTGGTTAAATATAATCTCCAAATGGCTTGATATAAGGAAGTTTGGTTCGATATATAGTTTGATCAGAATGATATAAAGAATTATTCGTTCAATATAATGTCAAAATGAAATCATATCATGGTTCTCTGGTTCTATATAAGGACACTTGGATTCATATAAACATGTTTTGGTTCAATATATTAATGTATCCGTATCACATATTTAGCTATGGTGTCATATCTTGTTCAAGTGGTTTCATATAAGAACAGTTGAATTCATTCAAAGGAATTATAGTGAAATATATTGTCGAAATGATACCATATAATGCTACATTGGATCAACATATTGATGATTCCATTCAATACATTGGAATGTTCGATAAATATTATAACAAAGTTTGGTTCTGTATAAATATGTTTTCATTTCATATATAGTTAAAATGAACCCATACATTACGACACCGGTGCAATGAACTGTAAAAGAACGGTATAAGACAGCAGTGGCTTTCCATATATATTCCCTACAGCTAAACATACATGTTGTTTTTGCGAGAAAGCAGCCAGCTGCTTGGAAAGTTTGTTGTACAAAGTAATAGTAAAAAAAATCTCCCCAGTTTCAAATAAATATGTAAACTGGCTGCGGTGATTTGACTCAAAAAATGTTGCCAACAGTTAAGACAAACTGTTTAAAAATAATTTGTGACACAGGGTTTTAAATTCCGGTTTATTCTCTGACAAAATGCGAGTCAGAATTTGAAAATGCAAGCTGAAGTTTCAAGATTGATTGATTGTATGGTGTTTAACGCCGTTTTCAACATTATTTCAGTTATATCACGGCGACCAGTGCACCTATCCATGCTTTCCTGGAGTTTCTTTTACCAGTACTCCGCACAGTATTCTTTCTAAGCCACTGGCTGCTTTCCCACATAACCATCTTCGAAACAATGGTCAGTGGTGAGACAGGAATGAATCCTGTCACGATGACTATCATCAATCCTCGGAAAGAAATTGGCCAAGCCGGGAATCGAACCAGCGACCTCCTGTTCTCAAGTCCTGTATGCTACCGACTGAGCTATGGGGGCTTGGCTGAAGTTTCAAGAACTTGAAAAAAAAAAATTTGAGTGCAAATTATTGAAGGCCAATTACACAAATGAAATAAATTGTACATGGGAATACAAATAAAGTAATCCTTTTAAATTTGTTTTAAGCCGCAGTCATGTAACACCAAAAGAAAATGGTTTCTTCCCTAGCATCAGAGATATTTTTTAAAAGGGAGTACATCATACCCGTGGAAGAAATTGAAACACATTGTACCTGCAATTTGCCTTTGTTTGCATAGCATCACCGTCTTTTTTCCTCTGTTTTCATATAGACAAACTTCATGCCATTAGAAAGCACATATTAATCTAATGAATTAATTCAATAGTGTGACCAAACATGGCCAGATTGCTCAGTTGGTAGAAAACTGGCATGGAGATCAAAGGGTCAAGGGTTTGAGTCTTGCTTTTGTCACCTCATTAACTTTTTACCACATAATCCTTAGTTTTAATAACGACCCTAGAAAAGAAGGCATTTAAAATATTGTTGGAAAAGGAGAATGATTATGCGGGTTAAAACATTTTCTCTTCTACCTACAATGTTTTATATCCTATCAAAGACAGAAATCATTATTCAAGCTACGTTTGTCATCTGCAAATGCTTTCATTTGGTCTAGGCGAAAGTTTTGTCGTTTGGTAAAGAGTTAAATCTTTACTGAATGATAAAATGTTAGACTGGTCCAAATTAAAAGCATTTGCAAACGACATACCAGATGTGGCTAAAATGATATTTTTTTTTGTTATTGAAAAAATAGAAAACTTTGTGGAAAAAGAAGTAAATGCCTCTTTAACCCCTTACCATACAGTCCCAACTTTTAATGACCATGAGAAAGAAAGCTTTTGAAAACATTGTGGGAAAAGGAGAAAACGCTGGCTAACAGCATTATCTCCTTTTCCCACAATGTTCTCAGCTCTTCCCAAAACAACTTTTGATTTTCGAGTCACATTTAATTGTTATCTGCGAATACTTTCAATTTGGACTAGTCTAAAATTTTGACGTTTGGTGGAGAGTTAAGGTCATGTCCTTTTCAAAGGCTTTTTTCCTTAGGATCATTAAACCTTGTGATTATTTGGTGTATGAATTTGGCTCAAATGAATAGATTTTGATTTGAAAGAATAGAAAAAAATGAGAAAAATGGTAAAAATGCTGGTTACAGGCATTTTCCCCCTTTTCCATGTTTTCAAAAGCCTTTTTTTTCAGGGGTATTAAAATGCAGGATTGCTTGGTTAAAGGTTAAGAGGAGACAGTGTTTGTTGTGTAAACTAGACAGCAAGATAGTCCCCGAAGATTATCTCTTTCTCCCTCTTCAGGTCTCTTATAAAAGTTAATGAAAAGAGAAAATCAGTACCATAAATTACCCACTTGCCAAACAAGCCCAAGCTTTTAACAACTATGAGAAAATGGTTTTGAAAACATTGTTGGAAAAAAAGAAAATGCAGGTTACCAGCATTTTCTTTTCCCCCCATGATGTTTTCTGCCCTTCAAAAGACAGATTCATCATTGAGCCAATTCTAAATGAGCAAATATGCTGATGATGAATGCTTGCAATTTTGACAGGTCTAAAATTTTGTTGTTTGAGTTAATAGAAAACAGTCCTAGAATTGCAGTATGAACTTTATACAGTACAAACAATAACTTATCCAAATTGAAAGCAAACATTGTTGCAAAAGGAAAAAATGCTTGTCACCAGCATTTACTCCTTTTCCCACAATGCTTTCAAAACCGGTTTTGCCGTTGTCCTAAAACACAGGATTGTTCAGTAAAGGGTGCAGGGGTGAATGTTTTGATTTTACATTAGCCATACTCTTTGAAAAGGGGGCTTAATGCATATGCCAAACATATCAACCCAGGTCAGCAAGCACAGGCTGACCTGGGTCTATACTTTTTGCTATGGGTCAATTTCCTGCGTGTCAAAGGACCAGTGTACCTCATGATTCAGTCGGTTAATATCCTAAATTGATTTTATGGATCCCTAATTATGATGACTTGCTTGGTATCATGCATCACAGAGGCACATTAACCTTTTCCCAAAAGACAATTTTGGACTGGTCCAAATTGAAAGAGTTTGCAGACGACAATTTTAAATTTGATGAAAATGGCAGAAAATTCTCAAAAAGGGTAGAAAACACTGTGGGAAAAGGAGAAATTGCTCGTTACGAGCAATTTCTCCTTTTCCCACAGTGTTTTCAAAAGACTTGTACAGCAGACACGTGAAAACCAGGGCTTGTTTGGGAAAGGGTTAAAACCCTGTTTTGCCAGAGCATGGCTCATATATTTTTTCTTTCATCGAAATTGTAGTTGAGTGGAAAGAACACCTGCAGTAAGAGACCTTGTTTTTTACTTCCTGTAGATGGTCACTAAATACAGGTTGGCTTGTTCTGGTAAATTTTTTTGTATTTTATTTTATTTTCTAGGAGAGTTCGTCATTAGAGCCTGGGTGCCTGGTCAAAGTGGATGAATATGGGTTCTTCATCTACTGGAAAAGTGATGGCAAGGTAATGTATACTCCATTATGCATGTTAACTCTTTACCAAACAACAGCTAGAATTGTAGGCTTGTTTAAATTGAAAGCATTTTCGGATAACAAATTAAATGTGTATCGAAAGATGGAATTTGCCTTTAATTCAGGATAGAAAGCATTGTGGGAAAAGGAGAAAATGCTGTATTTCTCAGGGTCTTTTAAAGTTGAATACTGCACTATATAGGGTTTTCCCCTTTGCTAAATAATCCCGTATTGTAACAATTTACAGGAAAATTGGCTTTGAAATAATGTAGGGAGAAAATGCCAGTAATCAGCATGTTCTCCTGTACCTACAATGTTTTCTACACTGTAAAAGACAAGTTTCATCATTTGAATCATATGTAATTTTTTGTCTCAAGGAGCATTTAACTCGAACAAGTCTACAATTTCATAGTGTGGTAAAGGGCAGATGCACCTAATGACCAGATTCCAGCAGAAATTTGCCATGTGTTTTACCATGTTATCTACAAAAAAGGTGCAGAGTCTGGAAGTGCAGTCGGTAGCATACAGGGTCCATATTCACCAGCCATTCTTAAGAATATTCATAGTCTTATTTCCCAAGATTTTCTACATTTGAAAGTAACACAACTCCTGATTGGCTAAATCATTTGGTTTAGCCAATCAAGAGTTGTATTTCTTTCAAATGTAGAAAATTCTGGAGAACAAGACAAAGAACATTCTTAAGAATGGTTGGTGAATACGGATCCAGGACTTGAATCCAGAGTTTGCAATCCTCCAACTCCCAACCTTGAGAATTTCTTTCTTGAGGATTGATGATAGGCACTGCAAAAGGATCCATTCCTCTCTCACTGCTGATCTTTTTTTGTAGATTATGTGAGAAAGCATTTGGTGGCGTAGGAAGAATATTGTGTGAAGCACTAGGGAAAGAAACTCTTTGACAGCATGGATAGGTGCTCTGGCCACTGTGATATAACTGATGTAATGTTGAAAACAATGCTAAACACCATACAACCAACCACCCACCCTACCAACCAACCAAACAAACAAACAAACAAGCAAACAAAAACTATTGAATTAAAACTCAGGTTTACCAACAGTACTGGAATGTGTTTGTTGATTGCTACATGTTGGCATCAAACTGCTTTTCCCATGCCAGTTGACTAAATATTACACTTAACAAATTGAAACCATTTACAGACGACAAATTCAGAGATGCTATAATAATGGAAGTTTACATGGACGGATGAGAAAACATTGTTGGAAAAGCAGAAAATGCTGGTTAGCAGCATTTTCTCCTTTCCCCACAGGGTTTTCAAAAGCTTTTCTTCTTCAGAGTCGTATAAAGGGAGGATTATGTGGTAAAGGAGATTTTCATTCAGAAAAAAGCAACCCAAAACTTCGGATTTGAACACTGTTTTAGCCGAAGTATCATAGAGAATATTTGACTCAAGTGCAAAGATCAGACAACATGTCTTGTGCAGTATTATCTATATCTGCTTTGTTTTCCAAAGGAAGTAAATGAATGAATGAATGACCAAATGAATGAATGAATGAATGAATGGCACTACAAATGAATGAATGAATGAATGGATGAATGAATGAATGAATGAATGGATGAATGAATGGCACTACAAGAGTTATAAGGAAACATGCATAATGTACCCTAGCATGAATTACTATCACAAGCATTTTCTCCATTCATCATTCTGTTATCACTGCAGTTTCCCCACATGCATGAATTATTTATCAACCAAATGGGTCTGGCACTGAATTTTAAATATTTTTTTGTAAGTTTTACATAGATCAATGTCAGTGTGCTGAAAGCAACAATTTAATGCTCTTGCTGTACCTAAAGGTGAAACTTTAAAATTCAGAGGCTGACAATGCACATTATTAGATGATGAGCACTGGATTTTCATCTAGCAAATACTGTGACAAATGGCAGAAAAGACAGATATGGTGGTAGTATGGGTATGTGCTCTCCTCGTTATCAGTGTAGGTAGTAGAGACATGTAATGAAGTTGATCATATTTTTTAGCTCCACTGGCCAAAGGCCAGCGGGCTTATGTCATGGCCCGGTGTCCGTCGTGCGTCCGTCCGTCCGTCCGTCCGTCCGGTCGTCCGTCCGTGCGTTAACTTTTATTTCAAACATCTTCTTCTCTGAAACTACCCATCTGATTTTCACGAAACTTCACAGAAATGATCCTGACATGGTCCTCTTCAGAATTTCTTGAAAGAATTTGATTCCTTCAAAAACTCTGGTTGCCATGGCAACAAAACTGAAAAATATTGGAAATCTTTAAAAATCTTCTTGTCTGAAACCATAAGGCATAGGGCTACCAAATTTGGCATGTAGCTTTATGTAGTAGACCTCTATCAAGTTTCTTCAAATTATAGCCCTGGGGTCAAAATTGGCTCTGCCCCAGGGGTCACAAGTTTTACATAGGCTTATATAGAGAAAACTTTAAAAATCTTCTTGTCTGAAACCATAAGGCATAGGGCTACCAAATTTGGCATGTAGCTTTATGTAGTAGACCTCTATCATGTTTCTTCAAATTATAGCCCTGGGGTCAAAATTGGCTCTTCCCCAGGGGTCACAAGTTTTACATAGGCTTATATAGAGAAAACTTTAAAAATCTTCTTGTCTGAAACCATAAGGCATAGGGCTACCAAATTTGGCATGTAGCTTTATGTAGTAGACCTCTATCATGTTTCTTGAAATTATAGCCCTCGGGTCAAAATTGGCTCTTCCCCAGGGGTCACAAGTTTTATACATAGGCTTATATAGAGAAAACTTTAAATATCTTCTTGTCTGAAACCATAAGACCTAGAGCTACCAAATTTGGCATTTAGCTCGATCTAGTTGGAGTCTACCAAAAGTGTCCAAAGTATAGTCCTGGGGTCAATTTGGCCTCATACTTGGAGGGGGGGGTTCACAAGATTTACATAGGCTTACATAGGGAAAACTTTTAAATCTTGGTGTACATAGCCATAAGGCTTAGGCTACCAAATTTTGCATATAATTATAGCATTATTTAGTGGACAGTTACAAAGAGGGCCCAAGTTACAGCTCTAGGATCAAGTTTGGCCCTGCACCAGGGATCACAAGTTTTACATGGGTTTATGGAGTGAAAAGTTCAGAAACCATCTTGTTACCAGCCATAAGGCCAAGAACTCCCACATTTGGCATGTTATTCTTCTAATACAATATTCCCCATTTAGTCAGACTGTAGCCATGAGGTCAAAGTTTTATAAGGGCTTATATAGTGAAGACTTTTCTTCGTGGTTTATATTTATAAGCCAGTGGAGCGATACAGGGCCATCATGGCCCTCTTGTTTTCTTATTGAAAAGCCTAAACCCCCATCTTATCAAAAAGAATAGTGAAATCAGTGTTGGTAAAAAAGTAAAGTATTTTCACCATAGCCACCAAAAATTAAGGCACAGTTTCCTATTTTTATCAATATCGATATATTCAGTATTCATTTTAATCTTTACCACCCAGTAAAATATTAGGCTGGTCTAAAATGAAGACATATGAAGATGACAAGTTAATTAGCCCAAATGATGATTTCTGAAAACATTGTGTGAAAAGGAGGAAATGCTGGTGACCAGCTGGTTACCAGCATTTTCTCCTTTACCCACAATATTTTCTACCCTTGCAAACACAAATTTCATCATTTGAGACGTGTTAATTTGTCTTCTGGAAATGCTTTAACCCTTAACCTGCTAAGTGCAACTCATTGACCTTTTGCGGACAGTGTAGATCAAGATCAGACTGCACAGAACATGGGGTCTGATCTTGGATCTGCACTCTCAGATAAGGAGAAATTTTCCTCCAGAAAATAAGTTGAAATAACATGATTTGGGTTTTTATTGGCTTGAAAGTCTTATTTAACTTATTTAGCAGAAGAAGGGTTAAATTTGGACAAGTCCTAAACTTTTTCATTTGGTAAAGAGTCAATCAGTTGGTTGAGGAGTCTAAGAACAGTTGTTCAGAGATATATTGTTAGTCCTGGAGGCAGATTTACAGGAAAGTGGGAAAAAGATGACGTGCTTAGAAAAAGTTAATCACACCTTTAAAGGTCAGGGATCATTTTCACTTATCAACTTATCACACTGTCTCTTATTTGTCCCCTCACTTTTTACCAAACAACAGAGAAATAGACTGGTCCAAACTCAAAGCATTTGCAGACGACAAATTAAATGTGGCTCAAATGACGGTTTCTAGCTTTGATAGGGTATTAAACATTCTTGAAAGAGGAGAAAATGGTGCATTACCAATGATGATTTCTGTCTTTGATAGAGCAGAAAACATTGTTGGAAAAGGAGAAAATGCTGGTTACCTCCATTTTTTCTTTTCCATTTCTAAAACCTTCTCTTTTACAGGCTGGTAAAACTGGAGACAGTGGTAAAGGTCAGGGATCATTTTTGCCTATCAACTTATCATGGTTTTTTCTCATTAGTCCTCTCTCTCTTTACAGGATGACAAAATTGTAGAATATTTCAAATTGAAAGCATTTGCATGTGACAGATCAAATTAGGCTCAGTGATGATTTCTGTTTTTGATAGGGTACAAAACGTTTTGGGAAAAGGAGAAAATGCAGGTTACCAAATGATGATTTCTGTCTTTCATAGAGTAGAAAACAGAAAAAGCTGGTTACCGGCATTTTCTTCTTTTCCCACTGTTCCAATTTTAGCCTTCTCTTTCAAAGTTGTTAAAACTTTAGATTGTGTAGTAAAAGGTTGAAGGTCAGGGATTATTTTTGCCTCTCTGTTATGCTTTCTCTTATTAGTTTCACTGCAAGCAAGCCAAGCTTGACCGCACAGTTGTTAACCCTTTACAACACAATCCCAAGTTTTAATGGGGAAGTCTGTCCATCCATCTGTCAAGCTGTCGACATAATCCCAATTTTTACTGACCCACTCATCATGAGTAAGGCTTTTGAAAACATAGTGAGAAAAAAAAAATGCCAGTTACTAGCATTTTCTATCTTCCCCACAATGTTTTCTATCCTTCCAAAAACTAGCAGGTACATCTAACTAGCATTTTCTACTTTTGCCACAATGTCTTCTACTAATGAATGACTAATCCTATCAAATGGACAACATATACAATTCTATAAATACATGTACATTCAAAATGGTAAAAAATTTTATCCTCCGGGAAAGAATTCAGGATAAATAAAACTTCAGGCTGTCAAATAAGCCCCAGGGAATATGTAGGAGATATTTTTTTCTTTCTACAAATTTACAAGAAGAATTTTCAGAGATATTTAATATTGAAAATAGACTTTGCTCATACAAAAAAAGAATGGAAACAAAAATGGATAATTTCCATCTTTTTGAAAGGCCAATTTATTTTAAATCCAAGAAGCTGTAATGCTCGAATTGTGAAGGTGTTGGACTCGAAATCCACTGGGCAGTGCCCGCACAGGTCAAAATCCTGCTCGCAGGGTGTCTCTTTTGCCGAGCCCTTGTAGCTCAGTTGGTAGTGCAGAGGACTTGTGTCAGGGGGTTGCTGGTTTGATATCTGGCTCAGCCAATTTCTTGCCAAGGATTAATGATAGTCATTGAGACGATTCATTCCTGTTTCACCACTGCCTGTTGTTTCGACAATGGGAAATCAGCCAGTGGCTTGGAAAGAATCTTGTGCGTAGTACTGGTAAAAGAAACTCCAGGAAAGCATGGTAAGGTGCACTGGCCGCCACAGTATAAATGAAATAGTGTTGAAAATGGTATGAAATACCATACAATTAATCAATCAATTTTAAATCCAAGGTTGTTATGATAACCCCTTGCCACACAATCTTGAGTTTTAATGATCCTGAAGAAGAAAGCTTATGAAAACATTGTGGGCAAAGGAGAAAATGCTGGTTATCGGCATTTTCTCCTTTTCCCACAATGTTTTCTACCATATCAAAACAGAAATCATGAATTGAATTACATTTCCTTGTCATCTGTAAATGCTTTCAAAATTTTATAGTTGGTAAAGAGTTAAGCCTAAATATCTGACTGAAGATCAAGATCAGTATGCACATATTGTACAGCCTAATCTTGACCTGCATTGTCACCCAAAACAGCTTAACATTGACCATAGAAATTGATACAGACAGACAAAAAACATCCAGAGAAAGCATTTACAAGCTACAACTGTCACCTCTACCAAACAACAAAATCTTAGACTGTACCAAATGGAATGCATTTGCAGAAGACAATAGCTTAACCCTTTACTGCACAATGCCGCCTTTTAATGACCCTGGGAAAGAAGCCTTTGAAAACATTGTGGGAAAAGGAGAAAATGCTGGTAACCAGCATTTTCTCCTTTTCCCACAATGTTTTCTACCCTATCAAAGAATAATTGCACATTTGAGACACACTGAAATTGTCGTCTGCAAATGCTTTCACTTTGGACAAGGCTAAAGTTTTGCAGTCTGGTGAAGAGTTAGAAGATGATTTCTGTCTTTGATAGGGATAGAAAACATTGTGGGAAAGGGAAAAAATGCTGGTTACCAACATTTTCTCCTTTTCCCACAATGTTTTCAAAAGCGTTCGTACTTATGATTGTTAAAATTTGTGATTGTGTGGTAAAGGGTTTATGTGGCTCAATTATAGGATTTGTCATAGAATGAGTGGAAAACATTTTGGGGAAAGGATTTAAGGTACCAGCATTTTCCTTTTCCCATGTTTTTAAAAGTCCTTTTCTTCAGGGTCTTTTTGATTGTGTGATTTAGGGTTAAAACAACTAATGTCAAGTTTCTCCTTTTCCCATAATGTTTTTCTATCCTTTCAAAGAACTTCAGGTCATCTCTACCACTTTGAGATTTGCTGCCTGCAGATTCTTTAATTTTGGAAGAGTTCGGGAAAGGGTGAATGTGCTACTACGGTTGCCTCAGCAGACGGTGTAGATTTTATAAGATCAGAATGCACATAATGTGCAATCTGATCTTTGATCTTTATCATCCTCTTAGCTGTGACATTCACAACAAGAGCAACATTGAATTTGTCATCGTTTGCACCTTTTTTTCGCGAAAATGTTTAGTTTTATTTGGTGACATACAATACAATCCCAACATTTAAAGACACTGAGAAGGAAGACTTTGGAGAAAATGTTGGTAACCAGCATTTTCTCCTTTTCCCACAACCTTGAAATGACAATATTTTGGATTTTTTTTCCTTTTTAAAAAGGTCCATTTCTTTAACCCTTTCTGAAATGATAAATTTTAGACTCCTTCAAATTCAAAACATCTGCAGAAGACAAATTTAGAATTTGTACAAATGAGCTTAAGCTATCTGATAGGGTAGAAAACATTGTGGGAAAAGGAGAAAATGCTGGTTACCAGCATTTTCTCATTTTCCCTCAATGTTTTCAAAAGTCGTTTTTCCCAGGGTCGTTAAAACCCGGAATTGTTTGGTAAAAGGTTAATTCAGCGCTCTAAGGGTTAAGGAAGAGAAGAATATAGATAGTTGGCAGCTCCATATTGATTTGTTCTCTCCTTGTTGCCTATTTTGAGTGGAATTACTTGAACTCTTTATTGGATATGCCGTTTGTTATTGTCAAAAAACCAGATATGTTGTTCTGGAAAAACCAGATAATGTGGTTCAGATTCTCTGTGGTTTTGTTGTTAACTTTGAAAAGATACATCCTAACAGCCAGAGAGAAGAAATGCTGTTGAAATATTAGAGACTGTAGAATGGTTCAGAATTTAGTCAGCTGTGTAAACAAAGATAAATTACCAATATATTTGGTGTAAGGGATAAATACATTTATTGGAAATCTTCGATTTAAAACTGGAAACATCACAACAGTGATTTCTTTGATGGCCTCCAGAAAATGAAATTAATTTTCTACCAGTCGTAGTCTATGCAACCTTGCAACTGCCAGGGGCAACATTCGGTATGAAGACACAAGCATGAATTTAGATGAATAAAATTAGATGAAATGGGTTTAGAAATGGCTGAAAACGAGTATAGATGTATCTTTAGCATACAATCCAGTGACCCTAAGAAAAAAAGCTTTTGAAAATGTTGTGGATAGAGAGAAATACTGCTGGGGAAAAGAGAATTTAGTCCTTTTCCCATTATGTTGTTAAAATCCTTCTTCCACAGGGCCTTTAAAACTCAGGATTGTTTGTTAACGGGTTACCTTTTTCCAAAAACGATAAAATCTTGTACTCGACCAAATTGAAAGCAGTTTGCAGATGACAAATGAAATGTTTTTTTTTTTTAAATGATGATTTCTCGCTTTGATAGGGATGAAAACATTGCAGGAAAGGGAGAAAATGCTGGTTACCAGCATTTCTCTTTTTCCCACAATGTTTTCAAAAGCCTTATTTTTTCAAAAGCCTTATTTTTTGGGGTCATTAAAATTCGGGATTGTGTGGTAAAAGGGTAAACCAGAAAAAAGGGCAATAGACAGCTTTAGAATTGAGCAATGGCTAATGCAACATTTCTAGCCCAATTAAGGCCATTCCTGTAAGTTGAATTATCTCCCTTGCCACATAAAGACTACAGGTAACCAAGTAACAGATATGTCCTTTCATAATAATTATATCTTCCTTTGTTTTTATCCTTGATTCCCATAGGGATGTTGCGATAAATATAATTTGATTTATGATGCGCCATATAACATGGATAGTTCATAGCGCAAGGGACTGGAGTATTTTATTCACACTAAATGCAGTACGAACCAAAAAGTGTGACTTTGTTCAGGTATTTTCTGTGCCGTATATGTACAGAAATAGACAATCAGATTTACACAGCATGTCTTGCAGTACCCTGAACTAGTACCAATTATACATGTATATCTGCTGTTCCTTCAGCCTGATGGCTTGATCCGATGTTATTTTTGTGATTGTTTCTCCACTCGCCTACATGTAGCGAAGACAAATTTAAAAAAAAAAACATCAGAGCAAACTTTCAAATTGGGGGTAATCTCAAGTGACCATCTGAAACAAGAAAGTTTACTTATCATTATGTCATCCATCATGTTTATCATAATAAATACATGAGACAAATTTATCCACAGTTTTTGGGCTTGTTGAATTCCATCGGAGTGATTTCCCCTTCTAGAGATCAAATCACTCAGAGGACTTCAGACCAGGTCACTAGTAGAGAGACCGAAAAACACTGGCATTATAATTTAGGTGGTTTGGGCAAGTAAAAGGTAATATCCTGCCCCCATATCCCTGATGACCAGTACGAAACCCCTCACCTATATGGTTTGCTGGTTTTTTAGCTCCACTGGCCGAAGGCCAGCGAGCTATTGTCATGGCGTTGTGTCCGTCGTGCGTCCGTTCGTCCGTTCGTCCGTGCGTGCGTCCGTAAACTTTTTCTTTAAAAAACTTCTCCTCAGAAACTATTGACTGGATTTTTACCAAATTTCACAGGAATGTTCCTTTGGTGGTCCTCTTTCAAATTCCTTCAAATAATTGTGTTCCATGAAGAATTCTGGTTGCCATGGCAACCAAAGTAAAAAACCTTTAAAAATCTTCTCCTCCCAAACCGCTATTTGGATAGCATTATTATTTTGCAGGAATGTTCCTTAGATACAGGTTTACAGAATTCCTTTAAAAAAAAATGATCTGTCAAAAAACATGGCTTTTATGGGAGACTCATTTTCCTTTTATGGTATAAAGTAAAATCTTTGAAAAATTTCTTCTCTAAAACTACTCATTGGATTTCATTGTTGTTTTGCAGGTAAGTTCCTATGGTGGTTGTCTGCCAAATTGTTTCTATGGTGGTTGTATACCAAATTCCTTTTTAAAAAAATGATACACCTAAAAACACATTTTTTTATAGACAAGGCTTATATTTCAAAAAAATGTTCTCCAAAACTATTTATTATGTTAGTTTTATCGACTAACAAAGAAAAAGGAAGAAAATTGGATTGACTTGACCTAGTCAGGGCTGTCCTATTTAAGCCCACACATTTTCCTTGGTATTAAGATCACAATTTACTCCAATGATATGCTATTAGTTAGTACTAGTAGTAAAATATCACTGGCCATAAATAAGATAAAAGCTTGAGCACCTTTCACAACTTGAGCTTTTCAATTTTGCCTTATTACTAAGCCTGAGTAACCATGCCAAGATAAAAAAGAAAAAGTATTTTAATAACAAAACCCCCATGTTGTAGGTACTTTATAGTCCTTTTGATATAGAACAAGAGAACCTCTGCACTTTTAATTTTTATTAGTTCTAGTAAAGGTTTGTTGACCTACTAATGAGTAAATGCAGAGTGGACAGAAGGTGTGTAAATCCTGGTGACCTGGTACAGAGTGGGACAGGGCTTTACATTTGTGATAAGGCATTAAGGTAAGACCTGTGTAATGCACTTCCGGTGAACATTGGGCAAAAATTCTAATTGGTAGTTAAATAAGGATAAATAAGGATTTATGCCGAAATAATATTTTTGCAGATTTCTAATGGATCAGAAATTCCGTTTATGTCTATCTTGAAACTTTTTTTTGGATACTTTTGTTTGTTTTCTAAAAAGGGAGGTAATTATTATCTCTTTTTCAATTGAGAATATAGCGGTTTTAAATTTATAAATGATAATTCAAAAAAGGAAAAAATGGAAAAAATGAAAAGGTGAAAGTAGTTCAATAATACTCATTTTTAATTATAGCTAATTTTGCAGGATGATATTTTAGTGGAAATAGCTGTTTTCCATTACACAGGTCTTACGTTAATGTTATCCAGTCAAACTGATCCCGCAACTTCAGTACACCATAATTAATCTGTGCCCTGGAGCAGGATATTTGATTTATGTAAATGCATTTGTAGACCATTTTGTTGTTTGCCACAGAAGACATTCTAAATGTGACTGTGAAAAGTTGATTATTAGGGATTAGGTGTTCATTGTATGCCAGCATATTTCATTCTATCTGGTGTATTGATGTAAGTTGATCTATATTGCTGTAACATTCATTCATTTGCCCTCCTAGCTGTTCTTTTAGATTACCCCTTTACCACACAATCACAACTTTTAACGACCCTGAGAAAGACATATTTTCTATATTTTGATGTTTCCCCACCCAAAATGGTTTGTGAAAGGACCTGTTGCAGACAACATATCTTCAAATTAGTAAGACATATATAAAAAAGGATAGAAATTATTGTGGGAAACTAAGAAAATGCTGGTTACCATTTTTTTCTTCTGTTCTCACAAGTTTTTTCCATACCTTTTTTCTTCAGTGAGCTAAAATGCAGGATTGAATGGTAACTGTTAAAAACTTCTTTTCGCCATCATAGAAATATCAGGCCTGTGGAGCGATACAGGTGCTCAAGCGCCTCTAGTTTCCCGAATTTTATGCGGCTACGTGATGATTTTTAGAGAGAACAATGGAAAAGGATGAGGATGCAGCCTTATCTTCGATCTACATTGTGTGTAATGAGATATTTTTCCCCCCAAAAAATACCAATGAAATAGCAAGAATTGAGTTTGCACAATCAGCTTGAAAGTTTTGTTTCATTTATTTAGCAGCACAAGGGCTAAAACATTACCATGCATCAATTTTTACTTTCTCCTACCAACATTCTTCTGTTGAATTAAATCCATAAACAACAAAATTGATAAACTGTAGAGGCAGTGAACATGTCAATATCCTGTGACTTATGGGATTGCTCTCTCTACCAAACTGTCTGACACAAAAACATTTTCCCCCCAGTAACCTGAACAAATCTCCGTGTCAATGTAGCATGAAATCTGTCAATAGTGAGTCAGTGAAATGTGGGTTCCTGCAAATATCTTCATGAACACAAAATTATCAATCCTTAGAGAGCTGAATTAACTCTGTACCACACTACCCCGAAGGAGGCTTTTGAAGACATTCTAGGAAATGGAGAAAATGCTGGTAATCAGCATTTTCTCCTTTTTCCACGATGTTTTCTACCTTATGACAAGCCTTTCCTATGAAAGATAAATTTCATGTTTTGAGTAACATTCAGTTTGTTGTCTGCAAAATGCTTTCAAATTGGGCAAGGCTAAAATTTTGTTGTCTGGTAAAGAGTTAACTCTTTACTTTGGCATCCTCGGTTGTAAGGTAGAGCATTGGCCTTGCAACGAGAAGGTCCTGAGTTTGATTCATGGTAGGGTCATCAAATTTTGGACTCTTCATTGGCTATTTTATGCAAATACTGATGTAGTTTCAAGGAAGCAAACTCAAGAGAGATTAGTATAAGTTGCAAGAACTTGTTTTTAAATGATGTAGGATAAAGATGTTTGAATTAAACCTTTCCCAAACAAGCCCTGGTTTTCATGTGTCTGCAGTACAAGTCTTTTGAAAACACTGTGGGAAAAGGAGAAATTGCTCGTGACGAGCAATTTCTCCTTTTCCCACAGTGTTTTCTACCCTTTTTGAGAACTTTCTGCCATTTTCATCAAATTTAAAATTGTTGTCTGCAAACTCTTTCACTTTGGACCAGTCCAAAATTTGTCATTTGGGAAGGTTAACCTTTCTACTAAACAACAAAATTTTGGACTTCAAATCCAAAGAATTTGCAGAGGACAATTTAAACTTTGTTCAAATTGTTGACTGTGCCTTTGAAAGGGTAGAAAACAATGTGGGACAAGCAGGAAATGCTGGTTACCAGCATTTTCTCCTTTTCCTACAATATTTTTAAAAGCCTTCTGTATCAGGGTTGTTAAAACTTGGGATTGTGTGGTGAACAGTTAAGAGGGCCTTTATGGCAGTGTCTAGCTCTACTTGCATTTGAGTGAGTGAGACACTATTGGCACATAGACATTGACATTATATCTGTCAGTATACAGGGTTATGGAAATACTTTGCCTAACTCGTCCGACTCGGGATAATTTGGCTCCGGACAAGTGACTTTTTTCAGACTAGTTGTCCGCGGAAAATATGAGGAAAAGTTTGAAACAAAGATCTTTTGGATACTTATCCAGTGAAATACAGATGTTCTCACTGCGTACAAAAAATGACATTTCGAATGATAAACAGCAGCTTGAGCCGATCCCTGATTTCTGGAAACCCAAAATACCCATTTGGTGTACCTCCGCATTTACCACATACAACAAGATCGGTATGATATACTAGGGATGGGAACGAATACAAATACTGGTATTCGAATATTCGGTTTCAGTGTTTGAATATATTCGAATATTCGATTATGAAATTCTACAATTATTTTATGGTCCGTTGTCCAAAATTTAAATGTCCAAATACTGGTACACTTTTTTAAGCAACAAGTACAGTATTCTAACTAAATCAAATAAGCACATCAGATACTTTCACCAGCTAGATCACAAACTATTATATAGAAAGGGCATCAGTGAATGCAAAATCAGTCACATACCTTGTGTAATTTATTTTTTTATGGCGTTAACTTTTCCCTTTGCCAGTATCAAAAGACCTAAATCAAAGTATGCTAAGTATTGCAAGTCTCATTCGCCATAAAAAATTCACTCTTCATGAAAATTAAATACAATAAAGTCGAAATAAACAATTCATGTGGAAGAATTACATGTTTTTACATTCCTAATTCTTCACATATCAAAAGGATATCTTAACTCTAACAATCAACAAAATTTTAGAGTTGAAAGCATTTGCAGATGACTCAAAAACTGAAATTTGCCTGATGAAGGGTAGAAAACATTGTGAGGAAAGGAGAAAATGGAAAATGCTGATTAACAGCATTTCTCCCTTTCCTTGTATATTTTCAAAGGCCTTTTCCCTCATGGTTGTTAAAACTCGGGATTGTGTGCTTAAGTGGTAAGACATGAAATAATACTGGCCTGCCCAAGGTTCATTCTTGTCAATTATCAAGAAACTCTAACAAACATTTCTTATCAATACAGTTTCACAGTTCTAGGGTCCTGTATTCACCAACCATTCTTAAGTTTCATTCTTCGTCTTACTCCTGATTTAGAAAGTAACAGTCAGTCATTTGGTTTAGCCAATCAGAATTTGTGTAACTTTTAAATTTTGGAAATTTTTGAGAATAAGACTAAGAATGTTGGTGAATACTAACCCAGGATCAATGATATATACTTGTTATGGCCAGCAAATTACAACAAAGTGCAAAAAAAAACAGTCATGGATGAAAAACTAAAAACTTAAAGTGGCTCATATGATTGAGTAATGTCTTTGAAAGAGCGGAAAAGGTCTTTGAAAGGATAGAATATACCCCATGATGCTTTTCAAAATTAGTCTTTGTCAGGGTTGAAAAACATGGGATAGTTTGGCAAAGGGGTTAACCCAAATATATAGAGCTTAATGCTCTAACAGTGTGAATCTGTCATTCACATTTGCATATTATAAAGCTTTGCATATAAAGAGGTGGGAGAGTAAACCATTTAGAGGGTGTAAAAAATCCCAAAAGAAATGAGGAAAATAGATTTAGCCCTTTCAGCACCATTGGCAAAAAACAGGGACTTTTGCAGACGGCATAGATGAAGATTAGACTGCACAGACTGTGCAGTCTGATCTTTGATCTATACCTTCCACTTGTTTGATCAAGCCTATATGATAAAAATCATTTGGAGACTCAGTGGATTGTATTTACAGCCGTCAAAAATGGCTGAGTTTGTTTATTTGGTGCCAAAAGAGTTAATCATTGTAGGCGTCATCAAATCTAATGCAGAAAGACCTAGGTCCATATTCACCAAACTATCTTTAGAACATTCTTAGTCTTATTCTCCAAGATTTTCTACACTTTTAATTTGTATTGGTTTTTACTGGAGTTTAATGCTATTTTAACAGCTTAGTGACGTCATATCATGGTGGTCATTGATGCAAGCATGTGTTTTCAGGCTTCTCACACCAGTACTGACACAACTTTCTTTCCAAAGTCCCTTACTACTTTTCTCATATACATCAGAGGTGAAAAACTGCCAGAAAGACGTTTGCCTCAACTGGGTATGAAACTCGTAACCGCCAAGTCACGAGTCAGATATGCTAATGACTGAGCTACCCAGGCGGACCTACATTTTAAAGTAACTCAACTTCTGATTGGCTAAACCATTTTGGTTTAGCCAATCAGACGTTGTGTTACTTTAAAATGTAGGCCCTCCCATCAATGTAGGCCAGCATATCAGAAGTTGTGTCAGTTTCAAATATAGAAAATTCTAAGAATGTTCAAAAGAATGGTTGGTGAATACAGACCCTGGAATATCTCTTGCTCCTGGTTTCAAACCCACTTTACTCTTTACCAAACAGACTGGAGTTTAAACGACCCTGAGGAAAGAGGCTTTAGGAAACATTGTGTGAAAAAGAGGAAAATACCTGCACTTTATTCTTTTCAAAAATTGCTTTCAAAAGCCTGCTTGCCCAGGGCAGTTTGGTAAAGGGTAAGCCCATAAGCTGTATTTACTTTCTAAGTACATTGTTTTTCCCAAGAATTTACAACTTTGGAGATCAGTTGATTGATTGATTGATTATTAGTATGGCATTTAACCCTGTTTTTAAACTTATTTCAGTTGTATCACAGCAACCAGTGCACCTATCCCAGCTTTCATTGTGTTTCTTTTTACCAGTACTATGCAGAATATTCTTCCCAAAGGTGCATTTGTTCTGTGAATACCACGTATGTATGAGCCATGCTCTGGCAAAAGTGGGCTTAATGCATTTTTGTGATGCATGATACCATGCAAGTCATTACAGTGTTAGGGATCCGTGAAAACCATTCCTTATAACAACCAACTGAATCATAAGGTCCACTGTCCTTTGAAAGGCAGAAAACTGACCAAAGGCAAAAAGTTTCGACTAATGTCAGCCTGTGCGGACTGCTTTGAAGGCTGACATGAGTCAATACTTTTTGCAGATGCATTAATCCCCTTTACCACAGAGCATGGCTCCTATATTTTTTTTTGCCAATGTTTTCCAAGATCCTTTCATTTCTACTTTATGATACTGTTACTTTATAAGGAGACAAAGCCATTGTGATATAACTTCGTAAGGAATGTCTGTTGCCAAGAGATGAAAGAAAATCATTGTAATGATGGACAAAGCTTCCAACCAACATTGATTGATTACTTTGTGGAAGAAGACTGACAGGAATTTTCCCAATTTACTGGCTTTTATGTTGGTTCTGTCTTTGTTTGTCAGATTTTGTTGGTCCTGGGCAACATTCATTACCCATTTCAGCATTGATGCAACACTAATAATTGGCCAGTTTGAGGGTCATGCATTTAATTGTGTCACTGGGTGTTTATGAGATGCATTTTATTAAATGCATATATTTTGTTCATTTCATCCCTTCAAAATATTCTCCATTGACAGAAATTATAATATATTTTTCAAGTCTGGAAATCCAGTCTGTGATGATGCTGCAAAATAGGTTTTTCTGGGAATACGCTGCAGACACTGAAAAATGGCACTTCCTAGGGCACTTTTAGCCATATCGACGCCCAGAGAGACTTTTATTAAATAAAAGAAAGAGAAAAAAGTCACATGGGCTGAGGTCAAAAGAATAGGGTGGGTGGGGAAGCTGTACCACCTTTTCCGTTTCCAGGACATTCTGAATAATTGCAGACTTGTGAGCAGCTGCAATGTCATGAATAAGGTAAAGGCCTCTTAATCTGGTTTCAGTAATACAGCCAGTATATATGACTGCACCTACTTTAACTTTCAATAACTTTTGAAAGAATGAACCTATTACAACAAAATTTTCTGCCAGTATTCAGAACAACTTCCTTGCCAAAATACAGTTATTTCTATGTGATACGTATGGTCATGCTGTATGGAGGCCCATTAGTGGCACAATTAAATGAATGACCCTCATATTCCTCAGTTTGTATTTGATATACACTCCACGGCCAAAACTGATTTCCGTACATCAGAGTAATCTCATGACATTCTCTCAACTACCATGCAAATGTAATGAGAAAAATGTAAAAAATAGAATACACAGATATTTAGATTAAAACTTTGTAAAATTACTTTCTGCCTTTCTGGTTTCAGAGTTTTATTTGGAATATTGTTTAAAAGGTTTTAGCTCACCTGAGCCTAAAGTGCCCAAGGTGAGCTTTTATGATCGTGTTGTGTGTCAATTCCTGGCATCAAAAGTTACTTTGTGTGCGCTCTAGATGCCACATTTTCATTTAGATACTCATGAAACTTGGTCAGAATATTGTCTTGATAATACTTTGAAAAATGTTTTCAAAAGCAGTCTTCCTGAGTGTAGTAAACAGGGCTGTAATCAGGGGTTGAGAATCAAATCAAGATCTTGATCTACACTGTCCAATACAGTGAGATTTGACATCGAAGAGATATGGGACAAATAGGTAATAAAATGGTCATATTTGGCTTTTTTATTATCAGTTTGAGATGTTCATTGTTTTAACCCGTTACCAAACAAGACTTGACTTTTAATGTTCCTGAGGAAGAAGCTTTTTTAAAACATTGTGGGAACAGCAGAAAATGCTAATAACCAGCATTTTCTCCTTTTCCCACAGTGTTTGCTACCCTTCTTAAAACATATTTTAATTTTTTAGCAATATTTGATTTGCCATCTACAAATGCTTTCAATTTGAACGAGTCAAACATTTTGTCGTTTGATAAAGAGTTAACCCTTTACCAAACAACATAATTTTAGACTAGTCCAAATTGAAAGCATTTGCAGACGACAAAATAAATTTCAATGAAAAAATTAAATTTGTTTTGGGAAGAGTCGAAAACATTGTGAGAAAAGGAGAAAATGCTGGTTACCAGCATTTTCTCCTTTTCCCACAATGTTTTCAAAAGGCTTCTTTCTCATGGTCGTTAAAAGTCGGGATTGTGTGGTTAAAGGGTTAAGCAATTTTAGGCTTAATTATGAAGATGGGGTTGTCTTATAAAGTGAAAAAATAATGTTTCACCTGTTTCTTGTTTTTAGCTCACCTGAGCACATAGTGCTCAGGGTGAGCTATTGTGATCGATCGTTGTCCGGTGTCCGTCCGTCCGTCCGTGTGTCCGTCCGTCCGTGTGTCCGTCCGTCCATCCGTCCGTGAACAATTACTTAAAAAATCTTCTCCTCTGAAACCGCCCAACAGATTTCAGTGAAACTTCACAGAAATGATCCTTAGGTGATGCACTTTCAAAATACTTCAAAGATTTGAATTCCATGAAGAACTCTGGTTGCCATGGCAACCGAGAGAAAAAACTTTAAAAATCTTCTTGTCCCAAACCGTAAGGGCTAGAGCTCTCATATTTGGCATGTAGCATCATCTAGTGGCCCTCTACCAAAAGACTTCAAATTATGGCCCTAGTATAGAAAATGGCCCTATGTTGTGGGTTCTCAGATTTCACATAGAGACAAAGAAGGAAATCTGTAAAAATCTTCTTGTCCCAAACCATAAGGGCTAGAGCTGTCATATATGGCATGTAGTATCATCTAGTGGCCCTCTACCAAAATACTTCAAATTATGGCCCTAGTGTGGAAATTGGCCCTATGTTGTGGGTTCTCGGATTTCACATAGAGATAAAGAAGGAAATCTGTAAAAATCTTCTTGTCCCAAACCTTAAGGGCTAGAGCTTTCATATTTGGCATGTAGCATCATCTAGTGGCCCTCTACCAGAATACTTCAAATTATGGCCGTAGTGTTGAAAATGGCCCTGTGTTGTGGGTTCTCGGATTTCACATAGAGATAAAGAAGGAAACTTGTAAAAATCTTCTTGTCCCAAACCTTAAGGGCTAGAGCTTTTATATTTGGCATGTAGCATCATCTAGTGACCCTCTGCCAAAATACTTCAAATTTTGGCCCTAGTCTTGAAAATGGCCCTATGTTATGGGTTCTCGGATTTCACATAGAGATAAAGAAGGAAATCTTTAAAAATCTTCTTGTCCCAAACCTTAAGGGCTAGAGCTTTCATATTTGGCATGTAGCATCATCTAGTGGCCCTCTACCAAAATACTTCAAATTATGGCCCTAGTGTTGAAAATGGCCCTATGTTGTGGGTTCTTGGATTTCACATAGAGATAAAGAAGGAAATCTTTAAAAATCTTCTTGTCCCAAACCATAAGGGCTAGAGCTCTCATATATGGCATGTAGTATCATCTAGTGGTCCTCTACCAAAATACTTCAAATAATGGCCCTAGTGTGGAAATTGGCCCTATGTTGTGGGTTCTCGGATTTCACATAGAGATAAAGAAGGAAATCTGTAAAAATCTTCTTGTCCCAAACTGTAAGGGCCAGAGCTTTCATATTTGGCATGTAGCATCATCTAGTGGCCCTCTACCAAAATACTTCAAATTACGGCCCTAGTGTTGAAAATGGCCCTATGTTGTGGGTTCTTGGATTTCACATAGAGATAAAGAAGGAAATCTTTAAAAATCTTCTTGTCCCAAATCATAAGGGCTAGAGCTCTCATATTTGGCATGTAGTATCATCTAGTGGCCCTCTACCAAAATACTTGAAATTATGGCCCTAGTCTTGAAAATGGCCCTATGTTGTGGGTTCTCGGATTTCACATAGAGATAAAGAAGGAAATCTTTAAAAATCTTCTTGTCCCTAACCTTAAGGGCTAGAGCTTTCATATTTGGCATGTAGCATCATCTAGTGACCCTCTACCAAAATACGTCAAATTATGGCCCTAGTGTTGAAAATGGCCCTATGTTGTGGGTTCTCGGATTTCACATAGAGATAAAGAAGGAAATCTTTAAAAATCTTCTTGTCCCAAACCATAAGGGTTAGAGCTCTCATATATGGCATGTAGTATCATCTAGTGGCCCTCTACCAAAATACTTCAAATAATGGCCCTAGTGTTGAAAATGGCCCTATGTTGTGGGTTCTTGGATTTCACATAGAGATAAAGAAGGAAATCTTTAAAAATCTTCTTGTTCCAAATCATAAGGGCTAGAGCTCTCATATATGGCATGTAGTATCATCTAGTGGCCCTCTACCAAAATACTTCAAATTATGGCCCTAGTGATGAAAATGGCCCTATGTTGTGGGGTCTCGGATTTCACATAGAGATAAAGAAGGAAATCTTTAAGAATCTTCTTGTCCCAAATCATAAGGGCTAGAGCTTTCATATATGGCATGTAGTATCATCTAGTGGCCCTCTACCAAAATACTTCAAATTATGGCCCTAGTGTTAAAAATGGCCCTATGTTGTGGGTTCTCAGATTTCACATAGAGATAAAGAAGGAAATCTTTAAAAATCTTCTTGTCCCAAACCTTAAGGGCTAGAGCTTTCATATGTGGTATGTAGCATCATCTAGTGACCCTCTACCAAAATACTTCAAATAATGGCCCTAGTCTTGAAAATGGCCCTATGTTGTGGGTTCTCAGATTTCACATTGAGATAAAGAAGGAAATCTTTAAAAATCTTCTTGTCCCAAACCGTAAGTGCTAGAGCTTTCATATTTGGCACGTAGCATCATCTAGTGGTCCTCTACCAAAATACTTCAAATTATGGCCCTAGTGTTGAAAATGGCCCTATGTTGTGGGTTCTTGGATTTCACATAGAGATAAAGAAGGAAATCTTTAAAAACCTTCTTGTCCCAAACCATAAAGGCTAGAGCTCTCATATATGGCATGTAGTATCATCTAGTGGCCCTCTACCAGAATACTTCAAATAATCGCCCTAGTGTGGAAAATGGCCCTATGTTGTGGGGTCTCGGATTTCACATAGAGATAAAGAAGGAAATCTTTAAAAATCTTCTTGTCCCAAACCCTAAGGGCTAGAGCTTTCATATTTGGCATGTAGTATCATGTAGTGGCCCTCTACCAAAATACTTCAAATTATGGCCCTAGTGTTGAAAATGGTCCTATGTTGTGGGTTCTCGGATTTCACATAGAGATAAAGAAGGAAATCTTTAAAAATCTTCTTGTCCCAAATCATAAGGGCTAGAGCTCTCATATTTGGCATGTAGTATCATCTAGTGGCCCTCTACCAAAATACTTAAAATAATGGCCCTAGTGTTGAAATTGGCCCTATGTTGTGGGTTCTCGGATTTCACATAGAGATAAAGAAGGAAATCTGTAAAAATCTTCTTGTCCCAAACCGTAAGGGCTAGAGCTTTCATATTTGGCATGTAGCATCATCTAGTGGTCCTCTACCAAAATACTTCAAATTATGGCCCTAGTGTTGAAAATGGCCCTATGTTGTGGGTTCTCGGATTTCACATAGAGATAAAGAAGGAAATCTGTAAAAATCTTCTTGTCCCAAACCTTAAGGGCTAGAGCTTTTATATTTGGCATGTAGCATCATCTAGTGACCCTCTGCCAAAATACTTCAAATTATGGCCGTAGTCTTGAAAATGGCCCTATGTTGTGGGTTCTCGGATTTCACATAGAGATAAAGAAGGAAATCTTTAAAAATCTTCTTGTCCCAAACCATAAAGGCTAGAGCTCTCATATATGGCATGTAGTATCATCTAGTGGCCCTCTACCAAAATACTTTAAATAATGGCCCTAGTGTGGAAATTGGCCCTATGTTGTGGGTTCTTGGATTTCACATAGAGATAAAGAAGGAAATCTTTAAAAATCTTCTTGTCCCAAACCTTAAGGGCTAGAGCTTTCATATTTGGCATGTAGCATCATGTAGTGGCCCTCTACCAAAATACTTCAAATTATGGCCCTAGTTTGAAAATGGCCCTATGTTGTGGGTTCTTGGATTTCACATAGAGATAAAGAAGGAAATCTTTAAAAATCTTCTTGTCCCAAACCATAAGGGCTAGAGCTCTCATATATGGCATGTAGTATCATGTAGTGGCCCTCTACCAAAATACTTCAAATAATGGCCGTAGTGTTGAAATTGGCCCTATGTTGTGGGTTCTCGGATTTCACATAGAGATAAAGAAGGAAATCTGTAAAAATCTTCTTGTCCCAAACCGTAAGGGCTAGAGCTTTCATATTTGGCATGTAGCATCATCTAGTGGTCCTCTACCAAAATACTTCAAATTATGGCCCTAGTGTTGAAAATGGCCCTATGTTGTGGGTTCTCGGATTTCACATAGAGACAAAGAAGGAAATCTTTAAAAATCTTCTTGTCCCAAACCATAAAGGCTAGAGCTCTCATATATGGCATGTAGTATCATCTAGTGGCCCTCTACCAAAATACTTCAAATAATGGCCCTAGTGTTGAAAATGGCCCTATGTTGTGGGTTCTCGGATTTCACATAGAGATAAAGAAGGAAATCTTTAAGAATCTTCTTGTCCCAAACCGTAAGGGCTAGAGCTTTCATATATGGCATGTAGCATCATCTAGTGACCCTCTACCAAAATCCTTTAAATTATGGCCCTGGTGTTAAAAGTTGACCCTATGTTGTGGGTTCTTGGATTTCACATAGAGATAAAGAAGGAAATCTTTAAAAATCTTCTTGTCCCAAACCATAAGGGCTAGAGCTTTCATATTTGGCATGTAGCATTATGGTGTTGAGCTGAATTGCATTTCAGGTGAGCGATTTAGGACCATCATGGTCCTCTTGTTTTCCTTTCTGCATTACACACTTATGTATCATGCGTTACGGATGCTACACCAGTGGTAAAAGACAACCAGGAGGTTTAGAAAAGGGTAACAGCCTTTATGGTTTGTCAAGACTGAGTTTGGTGAAGCTATTACAATGTGCTGGAAACAATTAACTGTAGAAAAGTGACAGGCATTTCCCAATTTAAAGTTTATTGCTTCTGCAACTCATGTTTTAACCCTTTATCGCACAATCCCGAGTTTTAACGACCCTGATAAAGAAAACTTTTGAAAACATTCTTAGAAAAAGGAGAAAATGCTGGTAATGCTGGCAAGTTTCACCATTTGAGCCACCTTTGATTTGTCATCTGCAAGTGCTTTGATTTGGACAAGTCTAAAATTTTGCCATGTGGTAAATAGTTAAAGACTTTAAGAAAGATGTCTTCCTAGCAAAAGCAGATTTTCTTTTTTCCCCACGATGTTTTCTACATTTTCAAAAGACAGATGTCATCTTTTGAGCTATATTTCATTTGTTGTCTGCAAATGCTTTCAATTTGGTCTAAACATTTTACTTTGTGAAGAGTTAAACTTAATTTAGTTTTTTGAACTTGTAACAATTTGCAGACACTTTTTAGTCTTACAGCAGAACATTTGAAAAATTATATAACCCTGTACCACACAGTCTCGAGTTTTTACAACCCTGAGGGAAGAATCTTTCGAAATTGTTGTGGGAAAAGGAGAAAATGCTGGAAACCAGCATTTTCTCCTTCTCTCACAATGTTTTTCTACCCTATCAAAGATAAATTCTATCATTTGAACCAAATTAAAATTGTCAGTGTCATCTGCCAATGGTTTTAATTTGGACAAGTCTACATTTTTGTTGTCTGTACAGGGTAAACCCTTCCAAAATTGACAAATTTTAGACAATTTGAAATTGAAAGCATCTGCAGAAGACAATTTAACCCTTCACCACGCAGTCTGGAGTTCAACCCTAAAAAAAAGCCTTTTAAAAACATTAAGGAAAAGGAGAAAATGTAAACCCTATTTCTCCTTTTCCCACAATGTTTTCTACCCCTTTAGAGACAAATGTAATTCTTTGAACCACCAGTGATATGTTGTTGTCATCTTTAGCTTTGTTGTATGCTTCTTCATTTGTGTCATCATGCAGAAACTTTGACATTTTATAATATCTCTTATTACTTAACTCTTTACCCTACAATCCCGAGTTTTAACGACCCTGAAGAAGAAGCCTTTTGAAAACATAGTGGGAAATGGAGAAAATGCTGGTAACCAGCATTTTCTCCTTTTCCCACAATGTTTTCTACCCTATCAAAGACAACTTCATCATTAGAGTCACACTTGAATTCTCGTCTGCAAATGCTTTCAATTTGGACAAGTCTACTTTTTTGTCGTGTGGTAAAGAGTTAAGATATTTACTTCCAACCCAGACAAGTTGTTAACTATCGAAAGGGGAACCCACCCCAGAAGGGTAGATAGCCATCAGAGTATTTTGACAAAGTTTTGCCCCTCTTTCACTTTAGAATATTTGCTGAAAATCAAGGATCTGCAGCCAAGCATTGGCAACCGCATGTGGTTCTCTTGTTTTGTCAAACAATAATATGTTTAGTTGATAACTGATGATTGTTTTGTTTTACAGGTGGGCCAAGTACTGGAGATCCCAAAGGTCAATGAAATAAGACAAGGGATTATAGCACCCAAGACATTTGTTATATTCCATTTTGCTTCAATGTTTTTAAATGTCTTCGGGCATGAAGATGTCTAGTTATTTACTCTGATGATTGTTTTAGTTTGCAGAAAGGCCAAGTACTTCACATATCAAATTTAACATAGTGACACAAGACAGGGTTAGTGCCCAACATCAATCTAACTTTTCTTTTGCTCACGTCTAGATTTTAACCTGATGATTGTTATGTTTTGCAGGAAGGTCAGGTACTGGAGATCTCACAGGTCAACGATATCAGACTGGGGTTAGCCCCCAAGATCAATGTAAGTGCTGTTGTAAAGTAACAATAGTTGCCAAAAGTTAACAAAGTGGGTGTTGAAATGCATTTAAATTGAAATCTTTTCATTTAAAAGTATGGAAATCATTCTGAAGATGACAGTCTGTTGACATATTGTCGGTCCAAGTGTTAGTTGCTGGCAGAGGAATTAATTTCAAAACTAGGTTAAAAGTTGCTAGGTGACTTTATCTTTGTTTACTTTTTGTCTGATTTTAAAATTTATTTTTCTGCCAGCGACTAACACTTGGACTGACCATACGATAACAGATTGTCATCTTCACAATATTCTCCATACTTTTAACTCTTTTCTAAACGACAAAATTTTAGACTTCTCGAAATTGAAAGCATTTGCAGACAACGAAATAGATATGACTCACAATTGAATTTTGTGTTGGAAAGGGTAGAAAACATCGTGGAAAAAGGAGAAAATGCTGGTTACCAGCATTTTCTCCTTTTCCCACAATGTTTTCAAAAGTTTTCTTTCTCAGGGTCTTTAAAACTCGGGATTGTGTGGTAAAGGGTTAAATGGTATGGTTTGAATTGAAATACATTTTAACACCTGCATTGACTTTTTGGCCGTTACTGGGTCTTTAATTTTTTTTCTCATTTTACATTATATAAACTCATGAAAGTGAATAGAATGCTTTTTTTTAACCCTTTACCACACATTCCCAAATTTTAACGATCCTGAGAGAGAAGGCTTTTGAAAACATGGTCGGAAAAGGAGAAAATGCTGGTAACCAGCATTTTCTCCATTTCCTACAATTTTTTCTACCCCTATCACAGACAGAAATCATCATTTAAGCAACATTAAATTTTTTGTCTGCAAATGCTTTCCATTCTAAAATCTTGTTGTTTGGTAAAGTGTTAACTCTTTTCCATACAGTCGTGAGATTTAGTGACCCTGAGGAAGAAGCCTTTTGAAACCATTGTAGGAAAAGGAGAGAATGCAGCTTACCAGCACTTTCTACTTTTCCCACAATGTTTTCAACTCTTTCAAAACCATATCTCATAATTGCAGCCACATTTAAATTGTCATCTTCGAATGCTTTCAATTTGGGTGAGTCTAATTTTTTCGTCGTTTGGTTAAAAGATAACTTTTCACCAAACAACAAAAATTTGGACTTCTTCATATACAAACCATTTTCACACAACAATTGAAATTTGGCTGTAATAGCTGAAATTGACTTTGGAAGAGTAGAAGACATTGTTAGAAAGGAGAAAATGCTGGTTTCCAGTCTTTCTCCTGTTCTCATGATATTTCAGAAGTCTTTTTCCTCCAGGTTTTTAAAACTCAGGGTCATGTTGTAAAGACTTAAACAATTAAACCCTTGACCCCACAATTCGGTGTTTTAAAGACCCTAAAAAAAGAATACTTTTGAAAACATTTTGAAAATCCTGGCAGCCAGTATATTTTCAAAGTTTTCAACACCATTTTCTACCCTTTTAAAGACATGTGACCTAATTTGTCCTCTGCAAATGACTTGTATTTGGACATGCCGAAAATTTTGTCATTTGGAAAATGGTTTAGCAAAGATAAACTTTTTCTCTGGTATGGGTAGAACATCCGTTAATTTTTTTTGCACAGGGTTGGTTAGTACCATTTTTCAGTAATTTCAGTAATAAAGGAGTAGTCACTACACGTATCCATACTTGCCTGGAGTTGCTTTTACCAGTACTTTGCACAATATTCTTGCCAAGCCACTGGCTGCTTTCTCACACAACTATCTTACAAACAATTTATCAGTAGTGCAAGAGGAATGAACCCTATTGCAATAACTATCATCAGTCCATGGAAAGTATTTATCCAAGGTGGGGATTCAAACCTGTGATCTCCGGTTCTCAAGTTCTGTATGCTACCGACTGCACTACAGAGCTTGGCTTTTTTTGCTCAGGGCTTTATGGAGTCTTAGAAAATTCCAGGTATTCGGTTTAATTATACAGAGCGCTGCCTATTCCTGTATATATAGAGTACCTGATTTGTTCAGGCTGAAAGACTTTGAAGACAGTGAATTAAATGTGACTTGTCATGGACCGAGTTGAAAACATTTTTGGAAAAGGAGATTGCTACTTACCAACGATTTCTCCTTATACCACAATTATTTTAAAAGGCAGTTCTTCACACAAGATTGTGTGGTAACAGGTTAAAGGACGTTTATGTAAATTTGTAGGATCCCAAGGTCATTGTTGACCTTGAACAGAAGGGTAATGGTCCCCTGGAATCCAGAACAGTCACAATATGCAGTGGGCTGGACTTTGTAAATATCAACTATAGACCTATGATAGCCAGGGAACCAGACACAGCAAAGGTAAGAACTGGTCAGATATTCATCTATACTTAATATGAAATAATGTTTTCTTCCCTATCTGAGAACTTGGGCTCGTTTTCACAAATGTTGTAGTTTGCAGATGTTTTGAATTTGGAAGAGTCTAAAATTTTGTCGCTGGATAAAGAATTATGCAACTAAATTTTTGTCTGCTTATACTTTCAATATGAATAAATCTAAATTTTTTTTTGTCCAGCAACGATATAAGGAACAAGATTTGTTTGCCTAAAAAGACAACAACAGTGCTTTATCTTTTTCACACATATAATGTCTTACCTAAAATCAAAGTACTGAAAGTACTGACAGACTAGGAAAAGTGGAATAAGTCCCCTTTTAAAACAAGAAACTTGGACGTTCCATACAAGATTGAAGAAACATGGTCTGATCCGGTTATTAACCCTTTACCAAACAATTCCGGGTTTTAATGACCCTGGGAGAGAAGCCTTTTGAAAACATTGTGGGAAAGGATAAAATGCTGGTAACCAACATTTTCTCCTTTTCCCACAATGTTCTCTACCCGTCCCAAAACCATTTTCAATTTTTGAGTCACATTTATTTTGTCATCTGCAAATGCTTTGAATTTGGACTGGTCTGAAGTTTTGTCGTGTGGTAAAGGGTCAAGTTTGCTCTGGTTCAGCCTGGTCCATTCTGGTTAAGTTTGATTTTGTAAGTAGACATCTTCAGATTGGAGTGGTTGAGATTTTGTAGTTTATGTCAACATTGTCATAGTTAACAGAATTAACCTTTACCAGACAACAAAATTTTAGCCTTGTCCAAATTGAAAGCAGTTGCAGACGACAATTTCAATGCAGCTCAAGTGGTTTAATTTTTTCTTTGATAGAGTATAAAACATTGTGGGAAAAGGAGAAAATGCTGGTTACCAGCATTTTCTCCTTTTCCCACAAGGTTTTCAAAAGGTTTCTATACCAGGGACATTAAAAGGTAGCATTGTGCAGTAAAGAGTTAAGACTTCTGCCAGATATAATTACTTTTCTTGGGGCATTATTTGAGTTTTTGGGTTACATTTGAATCTGGGTCACTCTCAATGGCAATAGACTAGCTTCGCTATTCTTTGCTGGTCTCAAAATGCTTTTGCAGCCAGTGATCAAGATCAGACTGGACAGACTGCATTCTGATCTTGAATCTACTCTGTTATGTATAGATTCTCTGGCTAGAAACGAGAGTGGGATATGAAAAAGTTTGGTCTCTGTTGTTAACTGGAAATATATGGCACTTGAAATGCTAACCTGTAGATTTCTGAATGAATGAGACTGACAAAGTGCCACTGTTAATTAACCCTTTACCAAGCTATCCCAACTTTTAACAACCCCAAGTTAAAAGGCTTTTGAAAACATTGTAGGAAAAGGAGAAAATGCTGGTAACCAGCATTTTTTCCTTTTCCCACAGTGTTTTCTATCCTATCAAAACCAGTAGTCATCTTTCGAGTCCTTTTTCATTTGTCGTCTGCATTTGCTTTCAATATGGTTGAGTCCAGAATTTTGTCATTTGGTAAAGAGTTAAATCTATGTAGGAAAATGATCACATGATCTTGTGGTCATTGTAGATCTAAGATCAGACTTTACCACGTGTGCCATCTGATCTTGATCTAAACTATCTGTAAAAGCATGTAAAGTTGTTTATCCAAGTATACAGATTAATTTCCTGTTTGACATTTGAAGTACAACAGACCTATTTAGACTTATATAGATTCCTCAGTAAGAAATCAATTTATTGAATCCCTTCTCTCAGTACCATGGTGTTTGACTCTTTAACCCTTTACCAAACAACAAAATTTAATACTGGTCCAAATTGAAAGCATTTGCAGACAACAAAATAAAATAGATTTCAAAATTGAAATTTGTTTTGGGATAGGTAGAAAACATTGTGGGAAAAGGAGAAAATGCTGGTTACCAGCATTTTCTCCTTTTCCCACAATGTTTTCAATAGGCTTCTTTTACAGGGTTGTTAAAAGTCGGGATTGTGTGGTAAAGGGTTAACCCTTTACTGCACAATGCTGCCTTTTAACGACCCTGGGAAAGAGGCCTTTCGAAAACATTGTTGGAAAAGGAGAAAATGCTGGTAACCAGCATTTATTCCTTTTCCCCACAATGTTTTCTACCCTATCAAAGAAAAAGGTCACCATTTGAGCCACAATGAAATTGTCGTCTGCAAATGCTTTCAATTTAGACAAGGCTAACATTTTGTTGTCTGGTAAAGGTTAACCCTTTACCACACAGTCCTCAGTTTTAACAACCCTAGGGAGGAAGGATTTCAAAAAGATTGTGGGAAAAGGAGAAATTTCTTGTTAAAGCAATTTCTCCTTTTCCCATTATGTTTTTAAAAGCCTTCTTCACTGGGATGTTTTCTACTCTTTCAAGGGGAAATTCTGTCTTGTTAGCCATATTTGATTATATGTCGTCTGCAAATGCTTTCAATATGGACAAGTCTAATATTTTGTTGTTTGGTAAAGGGTTGATAGACCACAAATTTTAATTCTTTACTGAATACAAAATTTTAGGCTGGTCTGAATTGCTGGCATTTGTAGATGACAAAAGTGGCACAAATGATTGTCTTGTCCTTAATAGAGTAGAAAACACTGTGGGTTTAAAGGAGAAAATGCTGGTTTCCAGCATTTTGCAAATGCTTTGAAATTTGACTCATCCATAGTTTTGTCATTTGGCAAAGAGTCAAGGAGTAAAAAGTTGAGGCAAGAACAGAATTCTCTTCTTAAGGGTTATATATCCTCATAAAGAAGCTTACAGTTTCATCAGAGTGAAGCTGATACCAAATCCTTTATAATAACATCTTGACAAGTATGGCACATGTCCTGAAAGACCTAGGAACTAGGAACTTGGTTTTACAGTAAAACCTGATTAAGTTGCCACTTCTGCCAAGATGTGGTACCAGGAACTTAGTGTTACAGTAAAACCTTACTGAGTAGCCTCCTCTACCAATGGCCACCTCAACTAAATCTTTACCAAACAATCTTATGTTCAAGTGACCCCTACAAAGAAGGCTTTTGAAAAAAATGTGGTAGCTGGTAGTATTTCCTCCTTCTCCCACAATGTTTTCTACCCTATAAAAGACAAAAATCATCATTTAAGCTGCATTTGATTTGTCGTCTGCAAATGCTTTCAATTTGGACCAGTCTAAAATTTGCTTGTTTGGTGAAGAGTTGATGATAACATCTTGTCCTGAAAAACTTGGGACTAGGGGCACAGTGTTACATTTAACTCTTCACCAAATCACAAAAATTAGATGTGTCCAAACTGTAAGCATTTGCAGACGACAATTCAAATATGACTCAAATGATGGAATGTGTCTTTGATTGGATAGAAAACATTGTGGGAAAAGGAGAAAATGCTTTTTACCAGCATTTTCTCTGTTTCCCACAATGTTTTCAAAAGGCTTCTTCCTAGGGTTAAAACTTGGGATAATGTGTAATAAAGTATTACACCTTACTGAGGGCCACCCCTACCCATGGCCACCTCTACTGAATTTTTACCAAGATATCCCAAGTTTTAATGACCTTATGAAGAAGGCTTTTGAAAACATTTTAGGAAAGGAGTGAGTAGTAGTATCCAGCAATTTCCTCCTTTTTTCACAAATTTACCTACATTTTCAAAGATGTTTTAGACACATTTAAAGGAGTTATTCAGATTTTTATGATCTCAACAAACTTCAGAAATGTGTTATCACTGAAGTAAGGAAAGCAGTTGCAGACAAATCATCAGTAAACAAGAAAGGCATAAATAAGAAACAAATATTTTTCAGTGGTATTTCCTTTAAGGGCCACGTAACCTCTTTGGGTATTTTTAGATTTCGCACTAGTCTCAATTTCACAAAGAATTGTGGGAATGTCACATGATCAATAGCATGTGATTCTGGGCAACAATAGTGATGGACAAGTTGGCTTCTTTAAAAAAGAAACCAGGAGAGGTCGGCATCGATGTTTTCAAATAGTTTATTGGCTTTTGATTTCAATATATTTTGGTAGAAGTAAACAAACAAGTTAGGCATTAAATGAATGAGAAAAAAACATTTTTTTTCCAATCTTGCTGGTGTAAAGGCACAAAACAGTACATGTTCCACATTGTTATAATATTCAAGGAATTGGAGGCCATATGCTATTAACATGCTCAGAAATGCATATTTTTTTCAAATTAAAGGACACAAAACCGAAGATGATTATCCAATTTAGCTCATTTTCAAAAGGAACAACCCTCTAATGAATGTTTGTAATGTGTGCTCAGATAAGCCAATTTTTTTTTTTGGAAAGGAGAAATCGTTCAATTACAATTTGATACAATATGCTAATTCCACTGAGGAGGCAAGAATCTTACCTGATAACAACAAATAAAGGTGGCCTATACATAATACTAGTACCAGACATGTTAAAAATAAATGTAACATTTTTTAATCTTTTAACAAACAACAATTTTTTGACTGTCCCAAACAGAAAAAGCATGCAGACGACAATTTAAACTTTGATAATTAATGTGGAAGATGGTGCTTTGATGTGATGGAAACCATTGTGACAAAAGGAGAAACTGCAGTGACTAACAGCTTCTCCTCTTTCCACAGTATTTTGAAAAGTTGTCTGCTGCAGACATGTAAAATGAAGAGGTTGTTTGTCTAAACGTTAAAAATTTTAGAAAGTAGATAAATGAGCCATGCTCTGAGAAAAGGGCCCTTAATGCATCTGCAAAAAGTATCGACCCATGTCAGCCTGTGCAATCCGCCCAAAACCAAAGGACCACAGGCTCTTTTGAGGTGTGCGGTACGTAGGGCGAAGAGGCACGACTTTCTTTCGCGCTCATAAGTTGATTTTCGCAGGATTCTCGAAATCCCGCATAATAGAAGCAGCTCTGTGTGTTATTTCATCAAATCTATATCATTATAAATCCATGGAATTTTTTAATAAAACAGAAAAATGCTAGAATCTAGTCAGTTTTGAAAAATAGAACTTGAAAAAATACTGATCAACCTATTTCTATCTATTTGTGGGGTACGAGTTCTCCAGAGAACACGTGCTCTCGAGATTAGGGTACGAGTTCTCCAGGGTACGAATTCTCCAGATAGTATCAAGTCACGTGATCTTTTCCCGCGGTGTTCTTTCTCTTTTTTTTTTAACGATTTTTTTTTCTCTCTGCTTAGATTTATTTGTTTAATGAAAAATTGCAATTATTGGAGAGATCATTTACTATCAGTATAGTATAATAAATATTTTTGGAAAGCCATCATATAAAAGAAAACGTTTATTTCCTATTTCAGTTTTTTGATTTCGGTTTGTTTATAAAACCATGACGAAATAGACTGTGTATCAGAACAATTTCGCAAAAACAAATGGATTTAGACAGCGATTTCTGTGGCAGTCTGCCTTTTAAACTCACCACTGTTGGAGAGGTCTGAGGTCTGATGACCTCTCCAATGAGATTTGTCTTTGAAGGGGTAGTAAACATAATGGAAAAAGGAGGAAATGCTGGTTTGGAGAGCATTTTCTCCTTTCCCCACAATGTCTTCAGAAGCCTTTTTTTTAGGTTCATAAAGCATGGGATTGTTTGGTTGAGGTTTAAGCTGTTGCTAGCAGGTTAATGATTATATAACATTTGGAAAGTAAAGGGTACAATATTGAAGAATATTTTTGTTATGGGAATTTATTACTCTGATCTTGAACAGGACAGCTGTACATCTACCAATAGAACTTGTACACTTAGACCTGCTGAAGTTGTTTCAAGATTAACAGTTTTACTTCAAGCAGATGCCTTTTATCCTATGGAGGATTTTATAGACTTTCTTTCTTTTACTGTTGCCAAGTCCCTGCTAACTCAGATGGTAGTTTACAAGACTCGAGAACAAGGGGGTTTCTTGTTCTATCCCCAGCTTGACAAATATCTTTCCGAGATGTGATGTCATTGTGACAGGATTCATTCCCCTCTCTTCACAGTGTCATATCATTGTTTCAACAATGGTATGTGGGAAAGCAGCCAGTGACTTGGGAAGAATATTGTGTGAAGCACTGGTAACAGAAACTTGAGGAAAAGCACGAATAGTTGCACTGGCTACTGTGATATAACTGAAATATTAATGTTGAAAACAGCATGAAACACCATACAATCACTCAGTCATTTCTATCACTGATGTGTCTTGTTCTGAAGTAGCAGATCTACTGTTCTTGTGCAAGGAACCACTTTATTCAACAACAGTCCTAGAAAAAAGTTTTAGAAGTCCAAAATTGAAAGCTTTTGTAGACACACATATTGAATGCTACTCAAAACATGAAATTTGTCTTTCAAAGGATAGAATACATTTTGAGGACAGGAAATTAGCATACACCTGTTCCCACAGTATTTTCAAGTCTTCTTTCTTGGGGTTGTTTAAACTGGGGATTGTTTGGTAAAGACTCAAAACAGGGAGGTTGACATTTATTTTGGCAAAGCAAAGAGATCGTCAGAACCTATCTAAATTACCAGCCTTATCCTAACTCCTTAAAAATTGACAAAATTTTAGACCTTTCCAAATTGAGGGCATTTGCAGAAGACAAACATTGCTCAAATGATATGATTTGTCTTTGAAAGGATAGAAAATATTGTTGGAATAGGAGAAAATGTTGATTACCAACATATTCTCCTTTTCCAACAATGTTTTCAGAAACAGATGATTGTTGGGTAAAAGGTAACCCTATACCACAGGATCCCTTGTTTTAACAACCCCTAAAGAAGAAGCCTTTTGAAAACATTTTTTAAAAAGAAGAAAATGCTGGCATAATGTTTTCTACTCTTTCAAAACAATCTCATCAGTTGAACAATGTTTCTCCTCTACATAATAATCATGCTTTTATTACCATGAGTCAAAAATTTTGTTGTGTGGTATAGGGTTAATTAACGTAATTAAGAATAAGTGCCAGGATGATTAACTAATTGGTCAGTGTAATAATTTTGGACAAATTGATCACCTGCAGGACTAATTGCAGGTATTGACATTGCTAATCGGACAGACTGGAATCAAAACATTCTGGTCTGGTGGTGCCAGAACTTTCAGCCAAGTCAAGCTATAAGTTGGAGCTTCTTCAGTTTGCAATTAAAGCAATATGGTCAATGCTGTAATGTCAGTAAAAAACAAAAGATGATCCCTCCTGTAACCCTTTACCACACAATTCTGAGTTTTAATGACACTGAGAAAAGAGGCTTCTGAAAACATTGTAGGAAAAGGATCAAATGCTAATAAACCAGCAAACTTAAAAGCATTGCTGACAACAACTTAAATGTAGCATAAACTTTTACCACACAATCCTGAGGAAAACGGCCCCAGGGGAAAACAGTTTTTGATAACATTGTGCGAGTAAGGAGAAGATGCTGGTAACCAGCATTTTCTGCTTCTTCAACAGTGTATTGTACCCTATCAAGGACAAATATTGTCATTTTAGCCACTTTTAGTTTTTCGTATGCAAATGCTTTCAATCTAGACAAGTCTAAAATTTTGTCATTTGGTAAAGATGGGATTTGTATGTAAAAGGGTTGAAAACATGGTGGGAAAAGGAGAAAATGCTGGTTACCAGCATTTTCTCCTTTTCCAACTACGTTTTCAAAAAACCTCTTTCCTCAGGGTTGTTAAAACACGGATTGTTTGCCAAGCCTTTACCACACAATCCCGACTTTTAACAACCCGAAGAAAGAAACCTTTTCAAAACATTGTGGGAAAAGGAGAAAATGCTGGTAACCAGCATTTTCTCCTTTTCCTACCATGTTTTCTACCCTCTTTAAAACAAATTTTAATTTTTGAGTCACATATATTTGGTTGTCTGCAAATGCTTTCAATTTTGACTTGTCTAATATTTTGTCGTTTGTTAAAGGGTTAAAGGATTAACCTCTCAGTGGAGCTAGAAATTTACTGTTTAATCTATCAACAGAGCAAGAAATTTTTTGTTTAATTTGATAATTGCTGCAATTGCTTCCAGACTGCTTTTACCCAAGAATGATATTCGGAATCATATGCATGATGGTTATGCAAACATTTTGTCAATGGTTCGAATAATGCAGATTTCACGGATGATCAAATTACCCATAATTCCAAGAGACAGAAATAATAACAAATGTTTGTTTTACTCATGGAGTGTGAATTATCATTTTTGGAGATAATATAGATCAGGGGTGTACTAGCCCAAAACAAAGTATTCTGAAAAGTAATTTTGAAGGTGTTACCCAAAGCACAAATGGGGGGAGGGTTGATTGTATGGTGTTTAACACCGTTTGCAACATTATTTCAGTTATATCGCGGCGGCCAGTGCACCTATCCATGCTTTCCTGGAATTTCTTTTACCAGTACTCCACACAATATTCTTTCCAAGTCACTGGCTGCTTTCCCACATAACCATCGTCGAAACAATGGTCAATGGTGAGAAAGGAATGAATCCTGTCGCAAAGACTATCATCAATCCTCGGAAAGAAATTGGCCAAGCCGGGCATCGAACCTGCGACCTCCTGTTCTCAAGTCTTGTACGCTACTGACTGAGCTACAGGGGCTTGGCGGGGGGAGGGTACGGGAGGGGGTTGATTAACGGAGGTCTTTTCTGAATAAGCTTCAGTTCACATTAGTCTTGTGCGCTACTGATTGTGCTACTGGGGCTCAGCCCAGTTTGTAGTCTGAAATAGCAAAGTTAACATCCTACCAAATAATTTTGACATTTTGATAGTTCAGTATTTATCATTTATAACATATCAGCCTCTGAGCCATAACTGCAGTGCAGCCGACAGTTTGGGAGAGTCTGCTTAACTCTTTACCAAGCGACAAAATTTTAGGCTGGTCCAAATTGAAAGCGTTTGTAGACGACAAAATAAATGTGACTGAAAAATTGAAATTTATTTTGGAAAGGGTAGAAAACATTGTGGGAAAAGGAGAAAATGCAGGTAACCAGCATTTTCTCCTTTCTCCACAATGTTTTCAAAAGACTTCTTTCACAGGGTCGTTAAAAGTCGGGATTGTGTGGTAAAGAGTTAACAGGTGTGCGACCATGTTCGTTGAAAATGATCCGTAGCCCTGACCCTTACCCTAACCTTGGGGAATCATGGCTCAAATCTTCCTCCCAGACAGAGCTTTTCATGAAATAAATCTAGGAATTTAGCAATTGGTATTTTAAAACATACATGGATTTCGAGGAAATACACTTTTGACGAAACGTCATGCACCATGCTTGACTCTTTACCAGATGACAACATTTTAGCCTTGTCCAAATTGAAAGCATTTGCAGACGACAATTTCAGTGTGACTCAAATGGTGCAGTTTTTCTTTGATAGGGTAGAAAACATTGTGGGAAAAGGAGAAAATGCTGGTTACAAGCATTTTCTCCTTTTCCCACAATGTTTTCAAAAGGCTTCTTTCCCAGGGGCGTTAAAAGGCTGTGTTGTGCGGTAAAGGGTTAACTCTTTCCAAAGGACAATTTTTAAACAGGCTTAAACTGAAAGCAATTGCAGACAACAGATTAAATGTGTTTCGTATGATGGGATTTTTGTTTGAAATGGTAGAAAACATTGTGGGAAAAGGAAAAAGTGCTGGTTACCAGCATTTTCTCCATATTCTACTATGTTTTCAAAAGCCTTTTTTTCTCAGGGTTGTTAAAACTCATGATTGTGTGGTAAATGGTTAAAAATACGTACAATAGAAAGGATTAGTAGGTACATGTATGTAAGAAAATATTGTAGCAAAGGGAGAGGTTGCTGAATACAAACAATGTCTCCTTTCATCAAATTGTTCTTAGAAGATATCTAATTATGTATATGCAACAGGCTGAAAAAAATCATTTGAAGGAGGGAATTAGTTTGCTGTCTGTGGGTTATTGAGTAGATGTGGATCAGGGGAATTACTGGGTATGTTTGAGACATTAGTTCATCTGCAATTTTGTAACCTATTCTAACATTTACCATACCATCGCTTGTTTTGATGGGGTGTGCAACATTTCATCAAAAACCATGTACGTTGAAACCTGTCATGATATTCTAAAACGACAGACATTTTATTTGCACAAGTGATCTTCTCTTTTTTTTTTTATTATTATTGTTGTTGTTATGAACAACTTGGCTTTTTTAATGGGTAACTTTGTTTGTAAATACTGTCTCTTTTCTGTTCCTTTTATGTAACATTTGAATACTAGTCTCTTATAATTCTTTTGTAGAATGGTCATATACTTTTTACTGGAATTGTTCCTAAATGTGTTTTAACTTTGCCTTGTATATGAATGAGACTTTTATAAAGATAATAATAACAATTCGAAAAGGATCCCTAGCCCTGACCTTTACCCAGACGAATTGTGGCTTCAATCTTCCTCCCAGACAGAACAAAAATTTCATGAAATAAATCTTGGAATTTTGCAATCAGTTTTTTGAAACATACATGGATTTTGACAAAACACACTTTCGACGAGATGTCGTGCACTGGTTTTGATGACCTTTAGGAAGGAGCCTTTTGAAAACATTGTTGGCAAAGGAGAAAATGCTGGAAACCTTTTTCCTCAGACCTGTTAACTCTTCACCACACAGTTCTGACTTTTAAAGACCCTGAAGAAAACATTGTGGGAAAAAGAGAAAATGCTGGTAACAGCATATTCTCCTTTTCCCACAATGTTTTCTACCCGTCACAAGAAAAATTTCAATTTTTTAGTCACATTTGATTTGTTGTCTGCAAGTGCTTTCAATTTGGACCAGTCTAACATTCTGTCGTTTGGTAAAGAGTTAATGCTTTATCAAGCAATCCTGTGTTTTAACAACCCTGAGGAAGTAGCCTCTTGAAAAACATTCTGGGAAAATGCTGGTAACCAGCATTTTCTCCCTTTCCCACAATGTTTTCCATCCAATCGAAGACTTTAATCTCACCATTTCAGCAAGAATGAATTTTTGAATGAGAAAAAGGCTTTTGAAAACATGGGAAAAGAAGAAAATGCTGGTGACCACAATCTTCTCTTTTTTTCACAATGTTTGCTCTCCTTTCCAAAACAAATTTGATTTTTGAGTCACAAATTTTGTTGTCTGCAAATGCTTTCAATTTGGACTAATCTAAAACTTTGTTGTTTGGTAAAGAGTTAATGAATTAAGAAGTTTTACTGTCTGCCAAGAGAGAATGGATATGCATTTTCTAAGTTACTCTGCATTGTGAGGGATTATCACTCAACTAATGAAACTGTTCACAAAATGTTAGGCTAGTCTTCAGTAGAGTTTCAGATAGAGGGAGTGATTTTGATTTCAATATTGAAAATATAAGTTATTCTCCACTAAACCCTATGTTATGGGTACTCATTAGAATCGTCTCCTCGAGATGATTCTAATGAGTACCCACAGCATAGGGTTTGGAAGAGAAATAATGGATTTAGAATACCATCACTCCCTCTTATCTGGAGCTCTGTCTTCAGTATTGGATATCCAAGTAATGCCTATTCTGTATTAGACAATTAGTTTTACGCTTTTATCCAACACGAAAATTTTAGACTTGTCCAAATTCAAAGCATTTGCAGATAAGATGTTAACCCTTTACCAGACGACAAAAGTTTAGCCTTGTTAAATTGGAAGCATTAGCAGACGACAATTTCATTGTGGCTCAAATGGTGCAATTTTTCTTTGATAGGGCAGAAAACCTTGTGGGAAAAGGAGAAAATGGTGGTTACCAGCTTTTTCTCCTTTTCCCACAACGTTTTCAAAAGGCTTCTTTCCAAGGGTTGTTAAAAGGTGGCATTGTTCGGTAAAGGGTTAATCAAATTATGGAACTTGTTGTTGAGAGGTTAGAATACATTTTTGATCGAAGAGAAAATGCTTTTTCTGCAACATTTTCTCCTTTTCAAACAATGTTTTCAAAAGTCCTTTTTCGTCAGGGTTGTTTACCCTTTACCAGACAATCTTGTGTTTTAAGGATCCTAAGAAAGAAAGCTCTTGAAAACATTGTGGGAAAAGTAACCAGCATTTTGATCTTTTCCCACAATGTTTTCTATCATATCAAAGATAAATCTCATCATTTGAGCAATATTCAAGTTGTCATCTGCAAATGCTTTCGATTTGGACCAGTCAAAAATTTTGTCGATATTGAAGGGTCCTCACAGATAAATTAAATATAGCCCAAGGAATTTAACCCTATAACACACAATTATGATTTTTAACGACCTTGATAAAGAATGCTTTAGAAAACATTGTAGGAAAAGAATGCTGGTAACCAGCATTTTTTCCTTTTTCTACAATGTTTTCTACTCAATTGCCAGCAGGCTTCATCATTGAGCCACCTTTGTCATCTGCAAATGCTTTGAATTTGGACAAGTCTAAAATTATGTTCGGTGTTGAAGAGTTAATTCTGAAAGGGTAGTAAAACAATTGTGGGAAAAGGAGGAAATGCTGGTTACCAGCATTTTCTCGTTTTCCCTAGGGTCTTTTTATTTTTTGTCAGGGTCATGAAATCTTGGATTGTTTGTTAAAAAGCTAAATGATATCCTCAGGGATGCGAAAAACTGTTATTTCAGTTTTATATGATGAAATTCTATTATTTCTCTCCTGCCATATTATCTTTCTTTATCAAAAAAAAGATGAAACATTTTTAGTCCTTTAATCCCGACTTTTAACGACCCTGAGGAAGAAGGCTTCTGAAAAACATTGTGTGTTTAGGAGAAAATTTTCTCCTTTTTCCACAATGTGTTCAGTACCCTATCAAGGATAAGCGCCATCATTTCAGCCACCTGTAAATTGTTGTTTGTACATGCTTTCAAATCAGACAAGTCTGAAATTTTGTCATCTGTTAAAGAGAAAAGGTCCTAGAACCTTTCTTGTCCTGAATTGATTGATTTTATGGTGTCTAAGGCCGTTTTTGACATTATTTTAGTGGTACCAAGTCAGTCATTGCACCTATCCATGCTTTCCTGGAGTTTCTTTTACTAGTACTTCGCGCCATATTCTTCTTTCTGAGCAAATGGCTGCTTTCTCCCATAGTTATCTTCAAGACAATGATCAGTGACAAGAGAGGAGTGAATTGAGTTGGGATGACTATCATCAGCTCTTTGAAAGAAATTCACCAGGTTTTGAACCCGAGATTCCCTTCTCTTTTAGGGTTGTTAAAACTTGGGATTGTGTGGTAAAGGGTTAAATTTTGTGTTTTGGATTGACCTGAAACAGAATTAATTTCTGCCTACATGATTATGACATTCATGTATATTAGTATATAGCCAAGATATGCATTCGTTTGAAATTGAAGTATATAATGGAATGGGTAAGTCGATCCAATAGAGGGATCTGAATATTCACCTCGCAGCAGGTTGTTTCATTTTTGGAATCAGAAAATGAAAGAAAAAAGGTTACACAAGTTATGCCTATATCTCATGTCAAATTCCCAATATATCATCTTATAAAATTGAACCATGCTCTGGGAAAAGAGGGGTTTAATGGATCTCTTTGATGCATTATACCAAGCAAGTCATCACATAACTGGATCCATACGATCCATTTTGTCTACCAATCCACTGATATGAGAATTGGAATGATCCTTGGACATGCAGAAAATTTACAAATAGCAAAAAGTTTCGACCCATGTCAGCCTGCATGGATTGTGCAGGCTGACATGGGTCGATATTTTTTGCAGATGCAGTACACACCCATTTCACAGAGCATGACTCACTTGTTTTACAGCCTGCTCGGGTAGCTCAGTGCATGTTGGACTTGTGACCTGGTGGTTGCGAGTTCGATACCCGGTTGAGGCAAACTTTCTTTCTGGCGATTTTTTGCCTCTCACCTCTGATGCATGTGAGGAAAGTAGTCAGTGGCTTTGGAAAGAAAGTTGTGTCAGTGCTGGTGTGAGAAAGCCAGGAAACACATAGGTGCGTCGCTGACCGCCATGATATGACCTAAGCTGTTAAAATGGCGTTAAACTCCAATACAAACCAAATTGTTTTACAAAGCTGTAAGTATTCTTTATGATTTCAGGTATGGTTTCAAGAATTGAGACGGCTGACTCCCAACACAAAAGCCAACAACATTTGTCCTATGACATCTCTGAAGAAACAGTAAGTATAGCCTTAATGAGGCTGTTCAGACAATCTTCTGTTTGAAGTATTTATCAAACTGCAAAATTTTTTACTACACCAAATTGAAAGCATCTGCAGTCGACAAATCAAATATAGCTAAAATGTTGTTTTCTGTCTTTGTAGAAAACATTGCAGGAAAGGATGAAAATGCTTGTAACCAACATTTTCTCGTTTTCCTAAAATGTTTTCTAAAGGCTTATTCCTCAGGGTCATTATAAAGTCAGGATTGAGTGGTAAAGGGTTAACCCTTTACCACACGGTAATATTTTAGACCAGCCCAAATTCAAAGCTTTTGCAGACAACAAACTAAGTATGGCTCAAATGATTTCTGAAAGGTTAGAAAGCATTTTCTCCTTTTCCCACGATGTTTTCAAAAGTCTGATTTCCAGAGGCGTTAAAACTCGTCCTTGTATTGTAAAGAGGTACAGAATCTGAGGTAAAACTCTTTTGAAACTATAGGTGGAAAAAGAAAACATGCCTTTTAGCCTTTTCTGGTTAACCCATGTTTTCTTCCCCATTCAAAGATAAACCTATCATCTGGGTAAAGTTTAATTTTATTGCCTGCAAATTTTTGGCACGGCTGCTTTCGAAGAAAACATCAAGGTACTGCTGTAGCCCTGATGTAGTTGTTTGCGTCGTTGTGCTAGAACTTTGACAGTTCAGAATATCTCTTTTACAACTGAAGATATTTGCTTCAAACTTGGACAAGTTGTCAGTTATCAAAAGGGGAACCTAAACAATAAGGGCAGGTTACCATTGAAATATTTGTGACAGAGTTATGCCCCTTTTTTACTTACAATTTTCACTGAAAATTAAGCATCTGCAGCTGAGCATTAGCACCCACGTGTGGTGCTCTTGTTTAGACAAGTTGAAAATTTTTTGTGTGGTAAAGGAATAATCTGTTTGGGTGCTAACTAATTTACAACATTTAAAACTTAGTTCAGGTGAAACATAGGTGAAAGAAATGTGAAGAGCTTGTGAAAGAATATTTAAACTCTGTACCAAGCGACAAAATTTTAGACTAGTCCAAATTGAAAGCATTTGTAGACGACAACATAAATGTAAATCAAAAACTGAAATCGGATTTTGGATGAGTAGAAAACATTGTCTGAAAAGGAAAAAATGCTGGTTACCAGCATTTTCTCCTTTTTCCACAATGTTTTCAATAGCTTTCTTTCTCAGGGTCGTTAAAAGTCAAGATTGTGTGGTAAAGAGTTAATGGGCTAGAAAACACTATGGAAGAAGTATCTATCACAGTTATAAGCAGCTGCTTCTTCTTCAAAAACATTTTGAAAAGCTGTCCAAACCTGGAATGTCAATCGATATTTGTGCATTAATGGTTCACCTTTCACTGTGCACAATCACGAATTTTAATGATCCTTAGAAAGAAGCCTTTTGAAAACATTGTAGGAAAAGGAGAAAATGCTGATAACCAGCATTTTCCACTTTTTCCACAATGTTTTCTACCTTACCTAAGAAAAATTCCATCATTTCAGCAACATTTGAAATATCGTCTGCAAATGCTTTCAATTTGGACAAGTCTACATTTTTGGTTGAGTTGTAAAGAGTTAACCCTTTACCAAACAACAAAAATTTAGACTCAGTCAAAGCGAAAGCATTTGCAAATAACATATGTAGATCAAATGATGAATTTATATTTCAGGCGGTAAAGAACATTGTGGGAAAAGGATAAAATGCTGCTCACTTGCATTTTCTCCTTTTACCTTAGTTTTCAATAGCCTTTTTCCTCGCAGTTGTTAACTCTGAATTGTCTGGTAAAGAGTTAGTTTAATTTAAACATACTTATTTTACATCATTGAGAAACAAGTTCTTGCAACTTTACTAATCTCTCGATTCTGCTTTCTGGAAACTATATCAGTACTGGCGCCAAATGTGTGGACCAGTGAACAGTCTCAAAGTTGACACCCATGCCCAGGTATGGAACTTGGGACCTTATGGTTACGAGGCCAATGCTGTACCTTACAAACAGGGACACTGCATATAGCATATTCCATGTGATTCAACTATGGTCAACCCACTGAATTTGCGATACAGTAAAGGGTTAAACTGAATTTACTTTCGAATCGTTCATTGTTTGATAAACTTTTCAAAGGGCTATTTTGATATACCGGTATTTAAAACACAGAAAAAGGAGGAAATGTTGGTTATCAGTACTTAGGTCTTTTCCCATTATGTTTTTTAAAAGCCTTTTTTCTTCACTGTCTTTAAAACACAGGATTGTTTGGTAAAAGGTTGTTAGAAGTACGTTTGTCAGAGTTCTTTTTGGAAATTTGTTAGTCTTAGAGCAAAATACTTGTAAAAATAGGCCAGGGATTTGAACCAATCGCCCCCTGGTTTCCAGTCCTGTATGTTACCAACAGAACTACCAGAACCAGTGAGTTTATTTTAGAGATAGAAGGTTTTGTGGAGTTTTCTGTTTGTTGGAATAATCTTGTAATGGAGATTTAGTGGTCCTAGGCAGGGCTAAAAGCTTGTTGGGCTGGAACTGAAATACAGCTTGTTCAGGGCAAAAAGCCTGTAGAAATTGGCGGTGGAGTTCAAACCAGCCACGCCCTGGTTTTAACTCCTGTATGTTACGTTTGGAATATATACACTGCAAGTTAATTATTGAGAGAGAAGGTTTTGTGGAGTTTTCTGTGTGTTGGAATGTCCTGTAATGGAGATTTATTAGTCTTAGACAGGGCACAAAGCTTGTAGTGCTGGAACTAATATAGAGCTTGTTGACAGCTTAACTTCCCTCTTTCCCTGCAGAGCTCCAGATAAGAGGGAGTGATGGTATTCTAAATCCATTATTTCTCTTCCAAACCCTATGTCGTAGGTACCCATTAGAATTGTCTCGATGAGACGATTCTAATGAGTACCCATATCATAGGGTTTAGTGGAGAATAATTAATATTTTCGATTTTGAAATCAAAATCACTCCCTCCATCTGGAGCTCTGCCTTATTGTCCATGTTTTACCAGCTTTTGTCTGGAATATAACCCGTTAGGCACCATTCACAACTATAGTAGCTTTTGCAGCCGGTGTAGATCAAGATCAGACTGCACAAAACATGCAGTTTGATCTTTGATCTACACTGTCTGCTTTGCCGAAACACTATAGAGAATAGCAAGTTTTAACTTGCGATCATTTAGGCCTTTTCTTTTGAGATTGAAAATATCTGTTGGGATTTATTAGGCACACTAAGGGTTAACTTTAGCCCATCAAACGCAACTTTGATCTGTTAAGTGATGAACCCAGATTTAATCGCTGATAAGTACAATGTAAATTAAGATCAGACTGCACAGACAATGCAGTCTGGTTGATCTACTCTTTCAAACACAGCTTTTAAATTGCAATATGTGCATCTTTAACCCTTTACCACACAATCACGACTTTTAATGATCCTGTGGAGGAAGCCTTTTGAAAACATTGTTGGAAAAGGAGAAAATGCTGGTAACCTGCATTTTCTTCTTTTCCCACAATGTTTTCTACCCTTCCCAAATAAAATTTCAATTTTTTAGTCACATCTATTTTGTCATCTGGAAATGCTTTCAATTTGGACCAGCCTAAAAATTTGTCATTCGCTAAAGAGTTAAATCTTTCACCAAACGACAAAATTTTGTTCTTGACCAAATTAAAAGCATTTTCAGTCAATAACATGAGTGTAGCTGAAATGATGATTTCTGTCTTTGATAGGGTGGAAAAAGGTGAAAATGTTGGTTACCAGTATTTTCTCCTTTTCCCAAAGTGTTTCCAGAAGCCTTCTTCTTCAGGGTCGTTAAAACTCAGGATTGTGTGGTAAAGGGCTAACCCTTTTCCTCTCAATCCAGGGTTTTAACATTCCTGAGAGAGATTGCTTTTTAAAACTTTGTAAGAGAAGGAGAAAATGCTTTTAACCAAGACATTGTAGGTCAAGATCAGACTGCACAGAAGAACAAAAGGTACAGCCTGATCTTGGGGCAATATTGTTTGATAATTTGTCAGATAGATATTCCGACAAATGAAATCTTGAAATTAGAATTGCTTTTTTCACTGACTCAATGATTATGTAAAATTCTTTTATTTGTTGCTCTAATGTGTACTTCTTACTCTTTAGGCCCTGAAGTAATGAAATTGACCGTTTAGCCTTTTACCACCCAATCCCAAGTTTTAAAGAACCTAATGAAAAGGCTTTTTGAAAACATTGTGGGAAAAAGGAGAAAATGCTGGTAACCAGCATTTTCTCCTTTTCCCACTATGTTTTTTACCCTTTTAAAGGAGAGTTTCAGTGTTTCAATTTTTTAGATCCAGTTATTGTGTCGTCTGCAAAATCTTGCAATTCGGGCAAGTCAGAAGCTCTGTTGTTTTGTTAAGGCTTAACTTTACCACACAATCCCAACTTTTAACGACCCTGAGAAAGAAGCCTTTTGAAAACATTGTGGGAAAAGGAGAAAATGTTGATAACCAGCATTTTCTCCTCTTCCCACAATGTTTTCTATTCTTCCAAAAACAGAGTTCAATTTTTGGGTCACATTTTTTTTGTCATCAACAAATGCTTTCAATTTGGACCAGTCTAAATTTTGTCATTTGGTGAAGAGTGAATTAGGAAAGTGTTTTGAAATACTGCTACTTTAAGGGGGGGTGGGTCCGAGCGCTTGAATATATAACAAAGCAGTGGACTGTGAATATGTAGGTCAAAGATCAGGCTGCATGTTCTTTGCAGTCTAATTATTATTCTGACTTACTCTGTCTGCAAAACTAACTTTTGCACTTTTGCAAGGTTGGGCTTTTTAGGATTAACCCTTTACCACACAATCCCAAGTTTTAAAACCTGTGAGAAAAGGAGCCTTTTGAAAACATTGTGGAAAAATATTACTGGGTCTCTACCCTGTCAAGGATATATTTTGTCTTTTGAGCCATCTTTGAATTGTGGTCTGCAAATGCTTTAACCCTTTACCACACGATCCCGAGTTTTAACGACCCTGAAGAAGAAGGCTTTTGAAAACATTGTGGGAAAAGGAGAAAATGCTGGTAACCAGCATTTTCTCCTTTTCCCACAATGTTTTCTATCTGTCCCAAAGCAAATTTCAATTTTTGAGTCACATTTAATTTGTCGTCTGCAAATGTTTTCAATTTGGACCAGTCTAAAATTGAGTTGTTTGGTAAAGAGTTAAATGTATGTGAACAAGTCTAAAATACTGTTGTATGTTACCCTTGGAGAACCAATAAACCCAATGAACATTTAGAAATAAAACTATGATAATTGCAATTTAACTCTTAACCAAACGACAAATTTTAGCCTTGTCCAAATTGAAAGCATTTGCAGACGACAAAATAAATGTTGCTCAAACAACAAAATTTGTCTTTCATTGGGTAGAAAGCATTGTGAGAAAAGGAGAAATTATGCTGGTTACAAGCATTTTCTCTGTTTCCCCACAATGTTTTCAAGAGCCTTCTTCCAAAGGGTTGTTAAAACTCGGGATTGTGTGGTAAAAGAGTTAATGGTTGCTTTTGTCAAGAATGACTCGGCAAAGCAGACAGTGTGGATCAAAGATCAGACTGCAAGTTTTGTAGTCTGATCTTGATCTACACTGGCTGCAAAGGCAACTTTAGTTGTTAAAGGCACGTTAAGGGTTAGTATCCTTTAGCTGTATTTGAATCGCTCAGTTAGGCATTTTTCTAGTCCCACTGGTAAAAAGAATAGAAAACAAGTTAGGTGAAATAGCAAATTTACTCCAATGTTTTTATGAGTGAACCAAGAGTGGTTCTTTCATTTCCAATTCATTTTATTGTTTTGTCAATTGATTTCCTTTCATTTATCAAGACTTAATGATCAGTGTTTCAGAAGATCTTGTACCCAATGTAAGTTTAGGTATAATTTCATACAAGAATGAACCCTTTACCACATGGCAAATTTGAGGCATGTCCAAAAACTTTGTGCAACATTCTTCCAAAGCCACTGGCTGCTTTCCCACATAACCATCACCAAAAAAATGATCATTGGTTGAAGAAAAATCAATCCTGTCACAATCAACCCTCAGAGGAAATTTGCCAAGCTGGAGATTTGAACCAGCAAACCCGTGGTCTCAAGTACTGTATGGTATGGACTGTGCTGCCGTGGCTTGGCTCAGGCAAATCTGAAGGATTTCTTGGTTTAAAAAAAAAAAAAGTGAGGAATGTTGGGATACAAGCATTGTGGCACATGAATGAATTGCCTGTTATAAATATTTTAGATGTGATTTGCTGCAGGACCTTGAAAGGCATCTGGATAAGTCAATATAGTTTATGTATCAAGGTCTGTGGATTCAGAATGTTATTTAGCCTTTACTGAACAAGGAAAAAAGGATTTTGAAAATAATATGGGTAAAGGAGGAAATACTGTTAACCAGCATTTTTCTTCCTTTTTCACACAATGTTTCCTGCCCATTTATAGACAAACCACTCAATTTGAATCACTTTTAATTCGATGTCCCTAAATGCTTTCAAATCTAGACAAGCTTTACTCTTTACATGTACCATAATATTATGACAATATTTTGGACATTGGGCCAAATTGAAAGCATTTGCATACAACAAAATAGATGTGGTTCAGCTTATGAGATTTTCTTTGAAAGGGGAGAAAACATTGTGGTAAAAGGAGTAAATGCTTGTTACCAGCATTTACTTCTTTTTCCACAATGTTTTCAAAAGCCATCATCCTCAGGATTGTTTGGTAAAGGGCTCAGACTTTCTTGTGTGGTAAAGATTCAGAGAGAAAGGAAATTTCTCCTTTGGGTAATGGGTATAATTTGGTTGAGCAATGACCATAATTAGGCGTCTATCAACTGGCAATAGGGAACACGGTTTTACTAATCGTAGCCAATCACAGCGGAGACATTTATACGGGGCTATGTTGATGAAACTTGTTACAGTGAAGCCAATTACACAGAGCAATAATTGCCATCAGGATATAACACAGATTTATTCTCCTTGTTTTCTCCCTTCCAGCATTTCTCTGTAAATTAGACTTCCAATTGAATTTCTCACTCTTTTATTCATAGTTCTTTTTTTCCCCAGGAAGTTTTTTTTTGATGACTCAGCAAAAAAATCACACATTCTTATTTTAACCCTTTACCACGCAATCCTGGGTCTTAACAACCCTGGAAAAGAAAGCTTTTGAAAACAATTTGGGAAAAGGAGAAAAAGCTAGTAACCAGCATTTTCTCCTTTTCCCAAAATGCTTTCTTACCTGTCAGTGACACATTCCAATGTTTAAGCAATGTTTAATTTGTTGTCTGCTTACGTTTTCAGTTTTGAACAGTCTAAATGTTGTTGTTTGGTAAAGAGATAAGGTGCCAAATAAACTCAACACACATTATAACTCTTTACCAAATGACAAAATTTTAGACTGGTCCAAATTGAAAGCATTTGCAGACGAAAAAATAAATCTGACTGAAAATTGAAATTTGTTTTAGGAAGGGTAGAAAACATTGTGGGAAAAGGAGAAAATGCTGGTTACCAGCACTTTCTCTTTTTCCCACAATGTTTTCAGAAGCCTTCTTCCTCAGGGTCGTTAAAAGTCAGGATTGTTTGGTAAAGAGTTAAGTCTAGAATATGACCCAGATAACTGCAATTTGGTGGTTGCTTATTGTCTTAAGTGTTTCATTTACATAGACAGTGTAGACCAAAGATCAGACTGCATGATTTATGCTGTCCCATAATTATCAAAACTGGTCGCCAAGGCAACTATAGTTGTGAAAGGAGCATTAACATGTCATCACATAATCTGACTTTTAACGACCCTAAGGAAAGAAACTTGGAAAACATTATAAGAATGCTGGTAACCAACATTTTCTCCTTTTTCCACAATGTTCTCTACCCTTACCAAAACAAATTTCATTTTTTTGAGTCATGTTCATTTTGTTGTCTGCAAAATGCTTTGAATTTGGACTAGTCTAAAATTTTGTTGTTTGGTAAAGAGTTAAATCTTTACCAGACTACAAAATTTCGGACTAGACTGAATTGAAAGCATTTGCAAGCGATAAACAGATGTGGTTCAAATGATGATTTCTTTTTAGCTCCACTGGCCGAAGGCCAGCGAGCTATTGTCATGGCGTTGTGTCCGTCGTGCGTCCGTCCGTCCGTCCGTAAACTTTTTCTTTAAAAAACTTCTCCTCAGAAACTATTGACTGGATTTTTACCAAATTTCACAGGAATGTTCCTTTGGTGGTCCTCTTTCAAATTCCTTCAAATAATTGTGTTCCATGAAGAATTCTGGTTGCCATGGCAACCAAAGTAAAAAACCTTTAAAAATCTTCTCCTCCCAAACCGCTATTTGGATAGCATTATTATTTTGCAGGAATGTTCCTTAGATACAGGTTTACAGAATTCCTTTAAAAAAAAAATGATCTGTCAAAAAACATGGCTTTTATGGGAGACTCATTTTCCTTTTATGGTATAAAGTAAAATCTTTGAAAAATTTCTTCTCTAAAACTATTCATTGGATTTCATTGTTGTTTTGCAGGTAAGTTCCTATGGTGGTTGTCTGCCAAATTGTTTCTATGGTGGTTGTATACCAAATTCCTTTTAAAAAAATGATACACCTAAAAACACATTTTTTTATAGACAAGGCTTATATTTCAAAAAAATGTTCTTCTCCAAAACTATTTATTGTGTTAGTTTTATCGACTAACAAAGAAAAAGGAAGAAAATTGGATTGACTTGACCTAGTCAGGGCTGTCCTATTTAAGCCCACACATTTTCCTTGGTATTAAGATCACAATTTACTCCAATGATATGCTATTAGTTAGTACTAGTAATGAAATATCACTGGCCATAAATAAGATAAAAGCTTGAGCACCTTTCACAACTTGAGCTTTTCAATTTTGCCTTATTACTAAGCCTGAGTAACCATGCCAAGATAAAAAAGAAAAAGTATTTTAATAACAAAACCCCCATGTTGTAGGTACTTTATAGTCCTTTTGATATAGAACAAGAGAACCTCTGCACTTTTATTAGTTCAGGTAAAGGTTTGTTGACCTACTAATGAGTAAATGCAGAGTGGACAGAGAAGGGGTGTAAATCCTGGTGACCTGGTACACAGTGGGACAGGGCTTTACATTTGTGATAAGGCATTAATGTTACCCAGTCAAACTGATCCCGCAACTTCAGTACACCAGAATTAATCTGTGCCCTGGAGCAGGATATTTGATTTATGTAAATGCATTTGTAGACCATTTTGTGTTGTTTGCCACAGAAGACATTCTAACTGTGAAAAGTTGATTATTAGGGATTAGGTGTTCATTGTATGCCAGCATATTTCATTCTATCTGGTGTATTGATGTAAGTTGATCTATATTGCTATAACATTCATTCATTTGCCCTCCTAGCTGTTCTTTTAGATTACCCCTTTACCACACAATCACAACTTTTAACGACCCTGAGAAAGACATATTTTCTATATTCTGATGTTTCCCCACCCAAAATGGTTTGTGAAAGGACCTGTTGCAGACAACATATCTTCAAATTAGTAAGACATATATAAAAAAGGATAGAAATTATTGTGGGAAACTAAGAAAATGCTGGTTACCATTTTTTTCTTCTTTTCTCACAAGTTTTTTCCATACCTTTTTTCTTTAGTGAGCTAAAATGCAGGATTGAATGGTAATTGTTAAAAACTTCTTTTCGCCATTATAGAAATATCAGGCCTGTGGAGCGATACAGGCGCTCAAGCGCCTCTAGTTTCTTTGATAGGGTAGAAAACATTTCGGGAAAAGGAGAACATTCTGGTAACCAGGAATTTCTATTTTTCCCAGAATGTTTTCAGAAGCTGTCTTTCTTAGGGTCAGTGAATTTCTGGATTGTGTGGCAAAGAGCTATAAGGGTTTATTTAGTTTTGTTTTGCTGTGAAGTAAAATTTTTTGTTAAACACTGACAAAAATACATTACACTGTGTTTCTGCAAGATTAAAGACACTTGGCTGTTATTGCCCGTTAAAAGGTGCAATTTTGGCATCTGAAAAACAGGATGGTTGGTTTGCAGTCCGTAACTCAGTATAATGAAAGCAAAATTTATGTGACGGCATCATACTTATTTGAATTTGATCCAACATAATTGATGCATGTAACTGATCATGCCAGTAGCAAAATTCTAGTGGGAAATCTGACTTAATAACTTAAAAGGCTATGCACCCCATTAACTCTTTACCAAACAACAAAATTTTAGACCAGTCCAAATTCAAAGGATTTGCAGACGACAAAACAGTTGTGACTTAAAATTTGAAATTTGTTCTGGGACAGGTAGAAAACATTGTTGGAAATGGAGAAAATGCTGGTCACCAGCATTTTCTCCTTTTCCCACAATGTTTTCAAAAGGCCTCTTTCTCAGGGTTGTTAAAAGTCGGGATCGTGTGGTAAAGGGTTAGGGAAATACCATCCAAATGATACATACATATTATGTAGCAAAAGCAGGCTTAATGCATCTCTATGGTGCATTTAAATACCAAGCATGTCATTGCATACTGAAAGATCCATAAAATCCATTTTGTATAACTACTGACTGACTCATGAGATACTCTGGTCCTTTCACATGCAGAAAATTGACCAGTAGCAAAGAGTTTTGACCCATGTCAGCCAGTGCACAGAGTGCATGGCTCATATATTTTTTGACACTTTCCTCTCTAATTTAGTAATGGTTTTCGAACTATAACCATCCTCGATTCAGTGATAGAATTTTTTTTTATACCCCTCGAGTTACATAGTAGAAGGGGGTATACTGGTTTCACCATGTCTGTTCGTCTGTCCATTTGTCAATCCATCGGTCTTGTTTTTGTTTCCAGCTCTAACTGGTTACCAGCATTTTCTTCTTTTCCCATAAGGTTTTTTACACTTTCACAGACCAGTGACATCAGTTCAGCTAAATTCGATATGTTGTCTGCAAGTGTCAGTTTGGACCAGTCTAAATGTTGTGCATTGGTAAAGAGTTAACCCTTTACCATACAATCTTGACTTGCTACGACCCTGAGGAAAAAGCCATTTGAAAACATTGTGGAAAAAGGAGAAAATGCTGGTAACCAGCATTTTATCCTTTTCCCATAATGTTTTCTGCTCACCCCAAAACAAATTTCAATTTTTGAGTAACATTTATTTTGTCGTCTCCAAAAGCTTTGAATTTAGATTGGTCTAAAATTTTGTTGTATGGTATAGCATTAGATTTTTATAGACTTACTGAAATCGAAAGCATTTACCAGTGACAAATTCATTATGGCTCAAGTAATGGGATTTTTCTCATAAAAGGTAGGATAATACATTATGGGTAAAAGAAAAAATTAAATAAGAAAATGTTGAATTGAAATATAGGTTAACAGCATTTTCCCCTTTTCTCACTATGTTTTCCAAAGTCTTTCTTCCTCTGGACCAGCCCAGCCCCTGTAGCTCAGTCGGTAACGTACAGGACTTGAGAACAGGAGGTCCCTGGTTCGATCCCTGGCTTGGGCAATTTCTTTCTGAGGATTGATGATAGTCATTGCGACAGGATTCATTTTTCTGTCACTGCTGACCATTGTTTCAACAATGGTTATGTGGGAAAGCAGCCAGTGGCTTGGGAAGAATATTGTGCTGAGTACTGGTAAAAGAAACTCCAGGAAAGCATGGATAGGTGCACTGGCTGCCGTGATATAACTGAAATAATGTTGAAAACGGCATGAAACACCATTCAATCAATCAATCCTCTGGACCATGAAACACAGCAATGTATTTTAAGTTTTTACTAAACAAAATTTTGGAAATAACCAAATTGAAAGCATTTGCAGACGACAAATTACATGTTGCTAAAAATGATGATTTCTCTTTTTGATAGGGTAGAAAACATTGTGAGAAAAGGAGAAAATGCTGGTTACTAGCATTTTCTCCTGTTCCCACAGTGTTTTTCAAAGCCTTTTCTTTCAGGGTCATTAAAAGTCGGCATTGTGTGGTAAAGGGTTAAGGAGGAAATAGTGAGCTTATGGGATAATTGATGGGAAGGGATTCTGGGTGACATTCTTACAGCCAGGCTGAAATATTTCTGGGAATATTGCATGATACTTGCATATCAATTAACTCTTTATCAGATGATAATATTTCAGCCTTGTTCAAACTGAAAGCATTTGCAGACGACAATTTCAGTGTGGCTCAGTGGTGTAATTTTTCTTTGATAGGGTAGAAAACATTGTGGGAAAACGAGAAAATGCTGGTTACCAGCATTTTCTCCTTTTCCCACAATGTTTTCAAAAGGCTTCTCTCCCAGGGTCGTTGAAAGGTGGCATTTTGCGGTAAAGGGTTAAACACTGATCAGGAAAATGGAAATGGATATATAAGAGAGTCACATGTCCTTCCCCATTCCCCCACCCTGTTTATTTTCCAGCCATGGAGATTTTAGTCTACCTGAGTATGAAAGTGCTTGAGATGAGCTGTTTTGATGGATCAGTGTCCATCTGTGTGTCTGTCTCCCTGTTCACAATTACATGTACATTAATGTCTTAAAACAATTAGACAAAGTTCCTTATATAGGCTTGTCATGTGGTGCAAGAAACTTACTAAAATAGTCCAGCCCACATTATGTGATAACCATTTACAGATCCACACATTTCGTCAAAAACCATGTTCGTCGAAAAACAATCCCTAGCCTTGACCCTTACCCTAACCCAGACAGACCTTCATCCCAGACAGAGCTTTTCATGAAATCAATCTAGGAATTTAGCAAGTGGTATTTTAAAACATGCATGGATTTCAATGAAACACCTTTTTGAGGAAATGTCGTGCATCGCCCTTTACCACACAATCACAACTCTTAACAACCCTGAAGAAGAAGGCTTTTGAAAAAATTGTAGGAAAAGGAAAAATGCTTGCAATCAGTTCCATCAATGTCTTCTACTCTATCAAAGACAGAAATCATCATATGAGCCACAAACTAATTTGTTGTCTGCAAATGCTTTCAATTTGGTTGAGTCTAAAACTTCGTTTTTTCTTGTAAAGAGTTACGTAGTCCAACTCGCATTAGATGCAGTCCAACATGTGTTCACCCTTTAACACATAGTCCGGAGTTATAATGACCCTGAGAAAGAAAGCTTTTAAAAACATTGTGGGAAAAGGAGAAAATGCTGGTAACCAGAATTTTCTCCTTTGCCCATAAAGTTTTTTACTCTATGAAAGACAGAAATCATCATTTGAGCTACAGTTGATTTATTATCTGCAAATGCTTTCAATTTGGTTGTGTCCAAAATCTTGTCGTTTGGTTAAGAGTTAACCCTTTAACATACAATCCTGATATTTAACAACCTTGAGAAAAAAGCCTTGTTTGAAAGAGAGAAAATGCCGGTAACAAGCATTTTCTTCTTTTCCTGCAATGTTTACTTCTCTTTCAAAAACAACTTACATGTACATCATTTGTCACACTTGATTTGTCATCTCCAAAGGCTTTTAATTTTGACCAGTCAACACATTTTGTTGTCTGGTAAAGGGTCAACCCTTGTAAGGTGGAAATGGATTTATTTCTTTTTACGGATAGTGTAGATTAAGATCAGATTGCACAGAATATGAATTACTGGATTAATCTAAAATTTTATCATGTGGTAAAAGTTTAATGCTGGTACATTTCAAGGTTTGGTTTTTAGCTCCACAGGCTGAAAGCCAATGGGCAAATAATTATGTCGTGGCCCGATGTCTGTTGTGTGTGCGCATGTCTTTCGTCCATGCATGCTGCTTTAACATTTATTTCAAACATCTTCTCTGAAACTACCCTATCAGTTCTGATGAAACTGGTGAAAATTTAAAAATCTTCTTTTTTCTAAATCATAAAGCATAGGGCTACCAAATTTTGCATGTAGTGTCATCTAGTGGACCCCTACTAATGTTATTCAAATTTAATGTAATAGCCCTCCTTCTAAGATCTGAAAATCAAAGCACTCAATTTCAGAGCTCACTGATATTTTGTAGGAATGATACTTGATTAGACCTGCTTGTATTCACCAGCATAATCTTTGCATTTGAATAAGATAAAAATTGTCTTTTTTGTGGGGGGGGGGGGGATGCACTTGGCTATTTTTTTCTGTGAAAGTTTATTGCCATACAAACTTCTCATAATTCATGTCTTTATCAATGCCAATTACGCACATGATACATTCATTTAAAAGGCAGTTGAGTGATACAGGGCCATCATGGCCCTATTGTGTTTAGAATGTCTCAACAATGCACAAAATGTGTATCGGTAACATTCAGTCTGATATTAATCTACATTGACTGAAAAGGCAACTATAGGTCTGAATAATGCCTTATGGGTTGAACTCTTTTTTGTGTTTTTCAGTTGGATGAAATTATGTTTCATGGTGAATCCAAGCGGAAAGATTCCAGTAAGAAGGTATGACTATTTTGTTTATTCAAATTGTGTTTCACACCATTTCAACACTTTTTCAGGCAACAGCTGGCTCACTCATATCTTCCTTTGTTTCTTTTCAGTGGTATTACTCAATCAGATTGACCATAACTTGACCTCTATGCAAAGAATAATTAGAGAGCAATTATTTATGTTATCACGTATAGTTGGAAGGTATGGAAATTCTATTAATGGTAAATGTCAGGCTTGACCCTTTCAGTGACATAGTCAAAATAAGTTTTTTCGGATGACATAGATCAAGATCAGACTGCACACAAAGTACATGTTAGATCAATGTCATCAGCCACGTATTACCAAGCTGAACCAACAAAATCATGTTTAAGGTATTCCACTATTACACAATAAATCTCCAAGCTGCATAAAGAGTTGAAACTTGTTCACATAGTTCCACATTCAGACAACAATAGCCAAAGCTAAGTTTGGATAGTAATTCAACCATGTAACATGTGGTAATAGAGGTCATTTATTTCATGTCAATATGTTCGAGTAATACTGGACATGGGATCTGACTTCCCCTGAAGGACTTGCTTTCTTGATTGTAGAGAGTTCAGAATCTCTAATTTTTGTTAAATGATTGACCATATAATTTGCATAAGCAGTTTAACCCTTTACAACACCATACTTTTGCCACTATTTTTCCCAAAACAAATTTCAAGGTCACATTTTTTTTTATCGTCTGCAAATGCTTTCGATTTCAACCAGTCTAAAATTTTGTCGTTTGGTTAAAAGTTGAGGGTTTACTTGAGGAAGAGGCTTTTGAAAACAATCAGGTGAAAGGAGAGAAAGGCTTCTGAAAATATTCTCACAATGTTTTTTACCCTTTCAAAGACAAATCCCATCATATTAGCCACATTTAATTTGTTGTCTGCAAATACTTTTAAGGGGCTTAGCTGGACCTATTTTGAACTTCACCCTTTGCCACACAGTCCCGAGTTTTAACGACTTTAAGAAATAAAACTTCTGAAAACATTGTGGGAAAGGAAAAAAATGCTGGTAACCAGCATTTTCTCCTTTACCCAAAATGTTTTCTGTCCTTTTCCAACAGTGTTTTCTGTACTTTTCAAGACAATCTTTATCATTTGAGACACTTTTTATTAGTTGTCTGCAAATACCTTCAATTTGGATGAGTCTAAAATTTTGTCATGTGGTGCAGAGTTAACCAAATGTGGAAGGAAGGTCTTGGGGTCCTCCCCTAGTGGGAGTTCTGGGGCAGAGCTCCTTATGGCTGACCAATGGCGTTGAAGGGCCCCTGGAAGAAAACAAATTAAGGCATTCTTGAAGTTACTTGCACTTACCTAATTTTAATCGTTTACAAGAAAACCTGCAAAATTTTTAATTTTCAATAAAAAGCATGCACAGGAATTTTCATGTTACGCATTTGTGTATGTGGGCATGCCTGGCTATGCCACTGCTTTCAGTATCTCAGAGTCTAAAATATTGTTGTGTGGTAAAGAGTTCAAGTGAATACAATGGAGTCAATGAACAGGAAAAAAATTCTATTTACTTTCTCAGAAATATCTCAATGAACTTTTCTCCGAAAGAAATATTTTTATATACTTTTTTCTCTCCATGTTTCCTGGGAATAATTTAATGATCCTCTCGGTGGTTGTAAAAAACATTGATTATTTTTTTTATCCTGAAATGCAGAGACTGAAAGTTTCTGTGTAATCTTTATACTTACTGAAAGCTATACCAGATGAGATAATTTTGGACTCTTCCATACTGATAAAAATTTGCAGAATTTTGGACTCTTCCATATTGATAAAAAATTGCAGATAAAATGTTGAATATTTGTCAAATAATGCAATTTTTTTTTAAGGGTAGAAAACAATGTGGGAAAAAGAGAAAATGTTTATGTGTAATAATTAACTAATTTAACTCCCTACCACACAACAAATTTCTAGTCGGGTCTCAACTGAAAGCATTAAATTTTGCAGACAACAAATTGAATGTGGCAAAATGTATGGATTTTCTTTTTGAAAGGGCAGAAAACATTATGGGGAAAAGGAAAAAATGCTGGTTACCAGCATTTTCTCCTTTTCCCACAATGTTTTCAAAGGCATATGGTTTTCAAAGGCCTTCTTCCTCAGGGTAGGAATCGTTTGGTAAAGGGTTATACCAAAAGGGAAAATTTTAAACTCTTCCATATTGATAAAAAATTGCAGATAATTTTTAAGGTTGAATATGGGTCAAATGCTGGAAAGTAATTGCAGAAGACAAAATAAATGTGACTCAAAAAATTGAGATTTGTTTCTGGAAGGGTTAAAAACATTGTGGAAAAAGGAGAAAATGCTGGGTGCCAGCATTTTCTCCTTTACCCACAATATTTTCGAAGGCTTTCTTTATCAGGTTTGTTAAAACTGTGTGGTAAAGAGTGAAACAATGTTTTCTACTATATCAGAGAAACAAAGGTTATCATAATGTGATCTCAATTACATGTACCTGTTTGTCTTGCAGCATTACTCGCACATTTGCATCCGGGAGAACGGAAAAAATGATTATGCAGTCGTTGAAAGATTTGGGGCTTCCAGGAGGCAAGGTAATAAGTGTGCTCTTCTTTAAACTGTTTACTAGACAACAACAATTTAGAGTTGCCCAAATAGATACATCAAACCCCCTTTTCCAAGAGCAGGACTCATTTTTAGGACGGCTTTTTTCAAAGAAAATGTCGAGGTTACATAATTGCCATACCCTGGCGTCGTCGTCATTGTCGTCGTTCAAAAACTTAGACATTTTGTAATATTACTGAAGGCTTTTGCTTCAAACTTGGATGAGTTGTTAACTATTAACTCTTTACCAAACAACAAAATTCTAGACTTGTCTGAATTGAAAGCTTTTGCAGACAACAAAACAAGTGTGACTCAAAAATTGAAATTTGAAAGGTTAGAAAACAAAGTGGGAAAAGGAGAAAATGCTGGTTTCTAGCATTTTCTCCTTTTCCCACAATGTTTTCAACAGGCTTCTTTCTTAGGGTCGTTAAAAGTCGGGATTGTGTGGTAAAGGGTTAAAAGGGGAACCTATACAGCAAGAGCAGGTAACCATCAAAGTATTTTTGACACAGTTATGCCCCTTCTTCAACTTGAAATTCAAGCAACCGCAGCTGAGCATTGCCATCCGCATGAGGTGCTCTTCATATATTGACAGGTTGAATAGAGTACATACCAGGAACCAGGTAAATAATATTGTGGGCTACCCAGTATATTTCTTACACAACCCACATAAATAATAATCATTTTTAGAATGCGAAAATAAATGAAATAGTTACCTTATGTCTGTCATAAACCCTTAGATGGTACAGTTTAACCCTTCACCATGCAATCCAGAGTTTTAGTGACCCTGAAAGAGAAGGCTTTTGAAAACATTGTAAGAAAAGGAGAAAACTCTAGTAAGGAGCATTTTTCCTTTTCCCACAATGTTTTCTACACTTCCAAGGGCAAATCCTATCTTTTGTTGCCATATTTGGTGTGTCATCTGCAAATGCTTTCAATATGGACAAGTCTAAGATTTGGTTGTTTGTTAAAGAGTTTACCCTTTGCCCAACAATCACCAGTTGTAACAACCCTGATAAAGAAGGCTCTTGAAGACATTGTGGGATTAGGAGAAAATGCTGTTAACCAGCATTTTCTCCTTTTCTAACATTATTTTCTATCATTTCAAACTCTATCATTTGAATCTTGTTTAGATTGTTATCAGTGAATGTTTTTGACTTGGACCAGTCTAAAGTTCTCTCATTTGCTAAAGAGTTAAAAGGCTGCTTTGGCAAAAATATTTAAGAATTTAGCAGACAGTGTAGATCAAGGATCGGACTGCACGTTCTTGATCTACACTGTCAGATATAGCAAATAAAGTTGTGCATAGCACTCTTAAGGGTTATTCCTCAACCACCCAATTCCGACTTTTAACGACCCTGAGAAAGAAGCCTTTTGAAAACAATATGGGTAAAAGAGAAAATGCTGGTAACTAGGATTTTCTGCTCTTCCCACAATGATCTGTACCCATCCCAAAACAAATTTTGATTTTTCAGTCACATTTATTTAATTGGCTGCAAATGCTTGCAATTATGACTAGTCTAAAATTTTGTCCTTTGGTACAGAGTTAATCATATGATGCAAACCACAGACATTCTTACATTTTATCATGAATTTATTTCCCCTCAACATAAACACAGAAAGGTAGCATCAAAGTGCAAATGCTGGCAAACACCACCACCATGCCAGCTTTGTAGCAGAAACAGATATCCCTTTAGCACACGACAAAATTTTACTTATGTCCAGATTGAGAAATTTGCAGATGACAAATTAGATATAACTCATATGGTGAGATTTGTCTGTACAAGGACAAAAGTGATAGTGGGAAAAGGAGAAAATGCTGGTTACCAGCATTTTATCCTTTTCCCACAATGTTTTCAAAAGGCCTGTTTTTCAGGGTCGTTAAAACTCAGGATTGTTTGGTACAGGGATAATACTGTGTCATTATAAACTAGGCTGTCTTTTGTTTTAGACTTCAGGTTGCCAAGTGTAACTTGAGTTTAATTTTCAGACGATGCAGGTCAAGATCAGACTGCACACAGGGAAATTTAATAAAGCACAAATGTTGGCAAGCTGCACCATCATGCCAGCTTTGTAACCGATACAGATAACACTGTCATAAACTAGGCTATAATCAGCTGTAGTTTTTATCTCGCAGGGTGCCAAGTGCAACTTAATTTGAGCCATGATCTGTGAAAAGGGGGTTTTGCCCGAGCACCTCCTTTTTCCATTTTCAGACAGTGTAGGTGAAGATCAGACTGCTCACAAACAAGCTTATTAACCCTTTCCCAAAGAAGCCCTGGTTTTCATGTGTGCAGTACAAGTCTTTTGAAAACACTATGGGAAAAGGAGAAATTGCTCGTAACGAGCAATTTCTCCTTTTCCCACAGTGTTTTCCACCTCTTTGGAGGACTTTCTGTCATTTTCATCAAATTTAAAATTGTCGTCTGCAAACTCTTTCAATTTGGACCAGTCTAAAATTCATTGTTTGGTAAAGAGTTAAAGCACAAATGTTTGCAAACAGCACCATCATGCCAGCTTTGTAACATACAGATAAAAATGCAACGTTGTAAACTAAGCTGTAATCATCTGCTGTTTCTAGCTCTTGGGTGCCAGGTACAGCTTCAATTTGAACCATGCTCTGTGAAAAGAAGGTTTAATGCATCTGCACAAAGTATCGACCCAGGTCAGCCTGCACAGTGAGCCCAGGCTGACCTGGAATGAAACTTTGTGTTATAAGTAAATTTTCTGCATGCCAGAGGATCAGTCTACCTCATGATTCAGTTGGTTGTTTGACAAAATGAGTTTTAAGGAACAATAATAATGTGATAATTTGCTTGGAATAATGCATCATGGGGATGCATTAAACTCCCTTTTGCCAGAGCACTACTAATTTTCATTGTCAGACATAATGTCAAGATCAGACTGCACACAGAGAAGCACATCAAAGCACAAACGTTGGCAAACTGCACCATCATGCCAGCTTTTAAATCATACAAGTAACACTGTGTCAATGTAAAATAGGCAGTCTGCTGTATTTATCCCTTAAAGCACCTTTTGGGACTATAGTTACCTTTGTTGGCAGTCTAGATCAAGATCAGGCTGCACAACCAGCATTTTCTCTTTTTCCCCACAGTGTTTTCAAAAGCTGTCTTTTTAGGGTCTTTAAAACCCAGGATTGTATGGTAAACAACCTTTCACCAAATAGTCCCCACTTTTAATAACCCTTATGATAAGGGATTTTTTAGAAACATTGTGGGGAAAAAGAGAAAATGATGGTAACCAGCATTTTCTCCCTTTCCCACAAAGCTCTCTACCCTATCAAATACAGAAGTCATCAGTTGAACTACATTTGATTTGTTGCCTGGAAAATCTTTTAATTTGGACAATTATAAAATTTTTGTCAGATGTTAAAGAGTTTATTTAGACTTAGTTATTGTGAATCTAGTAATTTTTTGCCAGAATATATCACAAAATTAACCCTTTACCACACTATGCCGCCTTTTAACAACCCTAGGACAGTAGCCTTTTGAAAACATTGTGGGAAAAGGAGAAAATGCTGGTAACCAGCATTTTCTCCTTTTCCCACATTGTTTTCTACCTTATCAAAGAAAAAATTGCACCATTTGAGCCACATGGAAATTATCGTCTGGAAATGTTTGTAAATTGGACAAGGCTAAAATTTTGTCCTCCGGTGAAGGGTTAACTCTTTACCAGGACTTTCCTTCTTTACCCCTAATGTATTCCAAAGGCTTTTTCCTCAGGGTCTGTAAACACTGTAGTGAAGAATTAACCCTTTACCACACAATCCCGACTTTTAACGACCCTGTGAAAGATTAGCCTTTTGAAAACATTGTGGGAAAAGGAGAAAATTCTGGTAACCAGCATTTTCTCCTTTTCCCACAATGTTTTCCACCCATCCGAAAACAAATTTCAATTTTTTTGTTACATTTATTTTGTCGTCTGCAAATGCTCTCAATTTGGACCGGTCTAAAATTTCGTCATTTGGTAAAGAGTTAACGGATAGTCCCGGTCCATGAACTCTGAGCAGTTTATTTGATTTTGCCACTGTTGGTGTTACTCAACTCTTACATTTTTTGTGTTTGTTTTTTTTTGAGAAATTCTTGCCAATTTATTGGCCTTGAGGTTGAAATAAATATTTACTTCCTGTCAGAAAAATAGATACAGCAGATGACTAAAAAAGATCCTTGTAAAAAATAACATTGTTTTTGTTGGAGGAAATGCTGGATGGTGGTTATTTTCCTATTGTTACATTGTTACCATTGTTTTATGTTATTGATAACCCGTTTTAAGGGGATGTTTAATCCATGCTTAATGACCCTGTAGCAAATATTTTGTGAAAAAATTAAGGTAAAAGGAGAAAATGCTGGTAATTAGCATCTTTATTTGCCATGATTTTATCTCTTCTTTAACCTTTTACCAGATAACAAAATTTTAGCTTTGTCCAAATTGAAAGCATTTGCAGATGACAATTTTAGTGTGGCTAAAATGGTGCAATTTTTCTTTGATAGGGATCGAAGCAAACATTGTGGGAAAACGAGAAAATAGTGGTTACCAGCATTTTCTCCTTTTCCCAAATTGTTTTTAAAATGCTTCTTTCGAAGGGTCGTTACAATGCGGCATTGTACAGTAAAGTGTTAACTCTTTACCACACAATCCCAACTTTTAACGACCCTGAGGAAGAAGCCTTTTGAAAACATTGTGGGAAGAGGAGAAAATGCTGGTAACCAGCATTTTCTCCTTTTCCCACAATGATTTCTACCCATCCCTAAACAAATTTCAATTTTTGAGTCATGTTTATTTTGTCGTCTGCAAATGCTTTCAATTTGGAGAGTATAAAATTTTGTTGTTTGTTAAAGAGTTAAAAGATTAGTCCATAGGTTTGAGCCATATCTCTGATAAACCATCTGAAAATGCTTTCAATCTTGATAAGTCTAAAATTCTGGCAAAGAGGTAAACATGAGTAGAAAAGTTTAACTCTTTACCAAATGACAAAATTTTAGATTGGTCCAAATTGAAAGCATTTGCAGACGACAAAATAAATGTGATTGAAAAATGGAAATTTGTTTTGGTAAGGGTAGAAAACATTGTGGGAAAAAGAGAAAATGCTGATTACCAGCATTTTCTCCTTTTCCCACAAGGTTGTCAAAAGGCTTCTTTCACAGGGTCGTTAAAAGTCGGGATTGTGTGGTAAAGGGTTAATTCTTCACTACACAATCCAGTTTTTTATGAACCCTGAGGAAAAAGCGTTTGGAAAACATTAGGGGTAAAGAAGGGAAGTCCTGGTAACAAATACTTTGTTCTTTACCTACATTGTTTTCCTACCCTTTTCAGAGACATATCTCATCATTTGAGCCCGATGTTATTTGTCGTCTGCAAATGGTTTTAAATCAGGCCAGTGTAGAATTTTGTTGTTTGGTAAAGAGTTACCCCTTTTGCAAACAATCCCGAGTGTTAACCACCCTGAGAAAAAGACTTTTTGAAAACATTTGTGGGAAACCAGTATTTTCTTCTTTTCCCACAATGTTTTCTACCTTTAACTCTTTACCACACAATCCCGACTTTTAACGACCCAGAGAAAGAAGCATTTTGAAAACATTGTGGGAAAAGGAGAAAATGCTGGTAACCAGCATTTTCTCCTTTTCCCACAATGTTTTCTACCCATCCCAAAACAAATTTTAATTTTTCATCCACAGTTATTTTGTCGTCTGCAAATGCTTTCAATTTGGACAAGTCTAGGATTTTGTTGTTTGGTAAAGAGTTAAAGCCATAAATTATCATTTGAGCTGCTTTCAATTTGTCGTCTACAGATGTTTTCAATTTGGACCAGTATAAAATTTTGTTGTCTGGTAAAGGGTTGAGAGGAAGTAAACAAATAGTCAAATCTGTATTTAGAGACCACCTAAGGTAAGTTAGACAAGTGGTCTCTGAAAGCAACTGGTCTTTTAATGCAGGGTCATGTAATCCATTACCAAACAATCCCAAGTTTTAAAGACCTAGAAGTAGAGGCTTTTTGAAAACATGGTGGGAAAAGTAGAAAATGCTTAGTAAGCAGCATTTTCTCCTTTTCCCTCAATGTTTTTGTACCTTTTATGGAAAAATCCATTCATTTGAGCCACATTCAGAATGTCAACTGGAAATGCTTTCAATTTGGAGGAGTCTAAAATCGTGTTGTTTGGTAAAGAGTTAAGTTCATTTGTACCACTTTCAGATTTGTTGTGTGTAGATGCTTTCATTTTGGAAGAGTCTAAAACTTGTTGTTTGGCAAAGTTTTAAGGTAATTTAAGAATAAACACTGGACTCTTGAAGCTGTAGGTTGCTTAACTCTTTGCCAATCAACAAAATTTAGACTGGTCCCAAATCAAGGCACTTGCAGACAACAAATTAGATATGTCTTAAATGGTGGAATTGGTCTTTGAAAGGGGAAAAATGATGGAAATGGAGAAAATACTGGTTACAAGCATTTTCTCCTTTTCCAACAATGTTTTCAAAAGCCTTTCTCCTCAGGGTCGTGAAAACATGGGATTATTTGGTAAAGGCGTAATACAGGGGGGGTCTCTTAAACAGATTTGGCTGCACTTAATAAACTAACCAATTATCTTTTCAGTGTGAGGAGATAGAAGTAGCATCCTTCACTTTTGAAAAGTTCTATGAGTTGTATCACAAGATTTGTCCTAGAACAGACATAGAAGACCTTTTTAAAGAATGGTGAGTAGATATTGATTTACAGCGATATATTTGACAGAATGGTAAGCGACGTTACTTAGTTTATGCCCATACAATTTACAAAATGGTAAGTAGTATGTTAGTTTACATAAACACATTTAACAGAATGTTACTATAATTAGACGTTAATAGAAATTATGTAACTCCATTATATTTAACAGAAAGGTAAGTAGATGTTAGTGAACACCAATATATTTTCCCCTTTTACCATGATGCTTTTTTACCCTTTCAGCAGACATTTCTTATTATTTTGGGTCATATAATAATTATAAATTTTCACTTGCAAATGCTTTCTTTTCAGACAAGTCTGAAATTTTTGTTACAGGGTAAAGAGTTAAGTCGTATTGATTATTCATATTATTCTTTTAGCTCACCTTAGCGCAAAATGCCCTAGACGAGGTCTCAGTACTGTGTCCGTCATGCTTCATCAATATTTATCTTGTGTTGGCTCTAAAGGTTACATTTTGAAACATGATCAGAATGATTGTTTTGATATCTCAGACGAGTTCCAGATTGGTCATGTCAAGTCAAAAAGTAGGTCAGTGGGTCAAATCCTTGAAAAACCCTGTCCAATACTCATGAAAGTTGGTCAGTAGTTTGTCTGGAGTGGATGATATCTTGGACGAGTTTGAAAAAAGGTCACGTTGGGTCAAAAAATATGTCACGGAGACAAATCTTTTAAAAACCTAGTTTACACTGTATAGGGCCCATATTTTCACTGGAATACTCATGAAAGTTGGTCAGGATGTGTGTCTTGAAGATATCTTGAGTGGGTGTGAAAATGGATCGTGTCAGGTCCAAAGGTGGGTCAAATTTCAGAAAAAGCTTCGGTGCACATTTGAAGCCATACATTCAGTCCAATACTCAGGAAAGTTGGTCAGAATGTTTATCTTGATGATATCTTGTACTACTTTCAAAATGGGTCATATTGGGCCAAAAAGTAGGTCACTGGGCGAGTCTTAGAAAAAACCTTGTGTACATTCTAGAAGTAACATTTTCTGTTCAATGATTCTGAAAGTTGGTCAGAATGTTATGTCATATTAACAATGAGGTCATGGGGACAAATTTTCCAAAAAACTTGCTTGCTTGCAAATTTCGTTGGGGGTGGGAATTGGACAGATATCTTCTAAAGTCTTTGACCAAAATTTATGAAACTTCGAACATGTGTTCCTGTTCTTTTTATTTAATGCTGTGTCTTGAGAAAAGGGGGCTTGATGTTTATTTCCATTATGGACCAATATCTCCTTAACTACTGGACAAAATTTTATGAAACTTCATATTTATATTGTTTATCATAAGCCACAGACAATCATTATGTGTTTTTATTTAATGAAATGCCATGTCATGGAAAAAGGAGGCTTAATAAGTTTATTATGGACCAATAACTGTCTGTTTGTTTGTCTGTCTGGACAGATATCTTTTTAGCTCTACTGGCTGAAAGCCAGCAGAGCTTATGTCATGGCGGGGTTTCCGTCGTCCGTCCGTCCGTCCGTCTGTCCGTCCGTCTGTCCGTCCGTTAGTCTTTTTCTTGTTTACGCGATAAAGTCTGCATTTGTTGCCGGATTTTCATGAAACTTGCACAGTTTGTTTATCTCATCAATAGCTTCAACCCTATTGAATTTGAAAAAAATCCAACAAACAGTATGGGAAAAGTAGCCATTTCAAGTTGAAAATTTCCAGTTCTTGTTTACGCGATAAAGTCTGCAAATAACTTCAGATTTTCGTGAAACTTGCACAGTTTGTTTATTTCATCAATAGCTTCAACCCTATCGACTTTGAAAAAAATCCAACAAATAGTATGGGAAAAGTAGCCATTTAAAGTTGAAAATTTAAATTTTCTGTTCTTGTTTACGCAATAAAGTCTGTATTTCTGGTCAGATTTTCATGAAAATCACACAGTTTGTTTATCTCATCAGTAGCTTCAACCCTATTGATTTTGAAAAAAAAATCGAAGAAACAATGTGGGAAAAGTAGCCATTTCATGTTGAAAATTTCCAATTCTTGTTTACATGATAAAGTCTGCATTTGTAATCAGATTTTTGTGAAATTCACCCAGTTGTTTTGTCTCATCAACAGCTTGAATCCTATTGATTTTGAAAAAAAATCTCAAGAAACAATGTGGGAAAAGTAGCCATTTTTTTTGGTTGAAAATTTGTCTTTTTGCATCATGAATTCATAATGTATGCTAGCATAAAAGCAAGATTTAATTCCCTGCCAGTAGAGCATATTCAGGCCCTTCAGGGCCTTCTAGTTTTTTTATTGTTGTTGTTTAATGCCTTGTCACGGAAAATAGGGTTTGATGTATATTTCCATCATGGAGCAATATCTTTTTAACTGCTGGACAAAATTTTGTGAAACTCCATATTTATATTGTTTATTATAAGCCACAGACATTCATTATTTGTTATTTATTTAATGAATTGCCATGTCATGGAAAAAGGGGGCTTAATGTGTGATTTCATTATTGACCAATAAGGAAAAGGCTATGTGTACATGCAAAACACAATACCTCTTATATATTTCATATCATAAAACTTCTTTTTCAGCGTGGGATATCATTTCAACGAAATAACTCGTTTAAACTATAAAGGCCATATTTTCAGGCCAATACTCTTGAAAGTTTGTCAGAATGGTTGTCTAGATATAGTCTCACTCAAGTTTGTAACTGGGTTACATCTGGTCAAAAAGTAGGTCACTTGGACAAATCTTAGAAAATTCTTGTGTACACACTAGAGGAAACATTTTCAGTCAGATACTCATGAAATTTGGTCAGAATGTTGGTCTTGATGATATCTCGGACATGTAAAAAAGTTGGACATGTCTTGTCAAAAAGCAGGTCAATGCGAAAAATCTTAGAAAGACCGTGTGAAAGGTTTTCAGCCCAATACTGATGAATGTTCTCAAAAGTACACTAGCTCAGGTGAAAGATTCAGGGCCATCATGGCCCTCTTTTATGATTGAATTTTGAAGGCATCTGCAAACTGGTTTCAGGAGGCACTGAGTAAACTTACAGTTTAACCCTTTACAACACAATACTGCCTTTCAAGGACCCTGAGGAAGAAGCCTTTTGAGAACATTGTGGGAAAAGGAGAAAATGCTGGTAACCAGCATTTTCTCCTTTTTCCACAATCTTTTCTGCCGTATGAAAGAAAAATTACATCATTTTAGTCACATTGAAATGCTTTCAATTAGGAATGGGTCTAGAATTTTGTGGTGTGGTAAAGGGTTAATCAATTACCCCACAAATTTTACCCACCTGCAGTATGATTAATGTTTTGAAATATTGCAGGTGAAGGAGAGATTGCTCCTTTTCCAGTATTATGATTCACAGACTTTTGCTTAGAATTTTTGTCTGGTGCAAGGACTTATTAGGTTTCAGATGGAAGGGCAATGATTATTCTTAGAAATCTTTTTATCAGTTTGTCGTCTGCTTGTCCACATTTACCAAGAAATCAATGGTATTATTGCTGTAATTTAATCATAATCAAACAGAGAAGATCTAATATAAAATATCAATGGCATAGGTAACCCTGTACTACACAATCACTTTGAGGAAGAATGCTTTTGAAATTACTTTGAGAGAAAAGGAGAAAATGGTGGTCACCAGCATTTTCTCCTTTTCCCTCAATGTTTTCTACCATTTTAAAGAAGAAGCCCATCATTTGATCCACTTTCAATTTTTTTCGACTGCAAATCTTTTTGAATTTGGAGAGGTCTAAATATTGTTGTTTGCTCAACGACACAATTTTAGACTTTTCAGAATTAAAATCATTTTGCAGATAACAATTTCGGTGTGACTCAAATGTTAGGCCTTTGTCTTTGGTAGGGTAGAAAACACTGTGGGAAAAGGAGTAAATGCTGTTCATGAACATTTTCTTCTTTTCCCACCATGATATCAAAAATCTTCTTTATGAGGGTTGTTAAAAGTAGGGATTTTTTGGTAAAGAGTTTATGCTTTACCAAAGGAGAAAACTTAACCAACTTGGAAAAACTTACAGATGACATATTAAATGTGGCTCAGATGGTAGGATCTGAATTTGAGAGGGTAGAAAATGCTGTGGAAAAAGGAGCAAATGTTGGTTCCTGAAAATTTTGTCTTCTGGTTAACTCTTTACCACACAATCCCGAGTTTGAACAACCCAAAAATGGAAGACCTTGGAAAACATCATGGGAAAAGGAGAAAATGCCGGTAACCAGCATTTTCTTCTTTTCCCACAATGTTTTCTTCCCTTTTAGAGGCAAATTCCATCATTTGAGCCACCTTTAATTTGTAGTCTGCACATGCTTTCAATTTCGAAAAGTTGAAAATTTTGTTGTTTGGTAAAGAGGCAAGAGTTAACTCTTTACCACACCATCCCAGGTTTTAATGACCTTGATGGAAAAGGCTGTACGAAGCTTTGTGGGAAAAGGAGAAAATGCTGGTAACCAGCATTTTCTCCTTTTCCCACAATGTTTTCTACCCTTTTAGAGACAAATTCCATCATTTTAGCTACCTTTAATTTGTAGTCTGCAAATGCTCTCAATTTGGAAAAGTTGAAAATTTTGTTGTGTGGTAAAGACGTAAGAGTTAACTCTTTACTGCACAGTCCTGGGTTTTAATGACCCTGATGAAAAAGGCTATTGAAAACCTTGTGGGAAATGGAGAAAATGCTGGTAACCAGCATTTTCTCTTTTTCCCACCATGTTTTCTACCCTTTCAAAGCCAAATTCTATCATATTAGTCAATCTCACATTGTTAAGTCTTTACCAAACGAATAAACTTAAGACTGGTCCAGATTGAAAGGATTTGCAGAAGACAAATTAACCCTTAACCATGTGACAAAATTTTAAACTTGTCCAAATTGAAAGCATTTGCAGACAATGAATTAGGTATGGCTCAAATAGTGAGATTTGTCTGTAAAAGGACAGAAAACATTGTGGGAAAAGGAGAAAATGCTGGTTGTCAGCATTTTCTCCTTTTCCCACAATATTTTCAAAAGGCCTCTTTCTCAGAGTGGTTAAAACTCGGGATTGTGTGGTAAAGGGTTAAGCGTGGCTAAAATGATTAGAATTATTCTTTAAAGAGTAGAAAACATTGTGGGAAAAGGAGAAAATGCTGGTTACCAGCATTTTCTCCTTTTCCCACAATGTTTTCAAAAGCCTTCTAGTGAGTCATTAAAACTTGAGATTGTGTGGTAAAGGGTTCATTGAAAGGCTTGCATGTATTTCAAGCAAAAGCTTGATATTGCACGCAGGACCATTATATCATGAAACATTATTAGTGAATTCTGTACCAGACAAAACCTGAGTGGGAGGACACACAACTTATCTTTACCCGTCTTCAGCAGTTACCTGTTAAAGATACATCCTTACAGCCAGAGAGAAAAAATGCTGTTAAAACTTGAACATGTGTAGAATGGCTCAGAATTTGGTCATAATAATATATGGTGTAAATGATAGAGAAACTCAAGGGATTTGTCTTCATTTGAAACTGGAAACAAGAAGAGTGATTTCTTTAAAGGCAGCCAAAAAATGAAATGCATTTTCTATCTGGTGTAATCTGTGCAACCTTGCAGCCATCTGGGGCAACATTTGGCATGAAAATACAAGAATGATTATAGTTTCATAGAATGAATGATTATAGTTTCATAGAATAAAGATGAAATGGGTTAAAAACTAGCTGAAAATGAAGACAAAATGGGTTAAGAACTGGGTGAAAATGAGGGTAGATGTATCTTTAAATAAGTTGTAAGTCTCTAAGTCAACCAAACTATGAAAGTTTAGACATACAGAAATTAAATGCATTTGCTGGCTACAAACTGAATAAGTCTCAAATGATGGGATTGTCCTTACTCTGTACCATGTTGTTATTTCCTTCGTAGGATTTTTATTTAATATTAAGAAGAATTATGGAAAGCCATGGTAATAAATATTTTTAGTAGAGTTAAGCACCATCTGACATTTGCATGTTTGTATATAGTTATGTTAACCCTTTACCAGACGACAAAATGTTAACCTTGTTCAAATTGAAAGCATTTGCAGACGACAATTTCAACGTGGCTGAAATAGTGCAATTTTTCTTTGATAGGGAAGAAAACATTGTGGGAAAAGGAGAAAATGCTGGTTACCAGCATTTTCTCATTTTCCCACGTTTTCAAAAGGCTTCTTTTCCAAGGGCATTAAAAGGTGGCATTGTGCAGTAAAGGGTTAACTAAGAACTTCTAAATAGAAAGTGCTGTCCAAGGTATTAATTTTCATCTTATTGATTTGTAAGGCTGTTACCATATATTTTGTATTAACCCTTACCACGTTAACCCCAAGTCTTAATGACAGAGAAAAATATGGCTTTTGAAAACATGGAGGGGAAAAGGAGAAAATGCTGGCAAACAGCATTTCCTCCTTTTCCCTCAATGTTTTCTGCTTTTTGAAAGAGAAATTTGTTGTCTGCAAAAGGTTTCAATTTGGACATATATAAAATATGGTCATCTGGTAATGAGTTTACCCTTTACGAAATAATCCTGTGTTGGAATGACCTGGAGGAAGAAGCCCTTTTCTCCTCTACCAAACAATCTTGAATTTGAAGGTTTCTGAAGAAGAAAAACTTTGTGGAAAAAGAAGAAAATGCTTTTTCCCGCAATGTTTTCTACTTTTTCATAGACAAATTCCATCATTGGACCCACATTTTGTGCCCCTGCAAATGTCTTGAATTTGGACTAGTCTAGAATTTTGTCTTATGGTAAAGAGTTAACTCTTTACTAAATGACAAACTCATGGACTGGCCCAAATTGAAAGCATGAAAGCATTTGCAGACAACAACATAAATGTGACCCATAAATTAAAATATGTTTGTGAAAGGGTAGAAAACTTTGTGGGAAAAGAAGAAAATGCTGGTTTCCAGCATTTTTTCCTTTTCCCACAATGCTTTCAAAAGCCTTCTCCCTCAAGGTTGTTAAAAGTTTTTACATGACAGCATGTAAAAACAGTGCAGCAAGGAAGAAATTGCTCATTTTGGGTATTTTATCCTTATGCCACAATGTTTTCAAAGGTAATCTGCAGCAGGAAATCTGCATGAGGTATAACGTCAACATCTCCCTGCAAATGTCTCATTGAAATGTAAATATTGTGACAAATGAAATACATAATTACATGCAGTTGGTCTAGAGAACCAATATCTCCAGGTGTGAGAACAAATTTTAGTTGTGCATGTAGATTTATGAACTTATGGAATCTTGATTATTTTTTATAGTAGATTCCTTCAATTGTGAAGATATTGTCTCTTTTCTGCATGCTTTCAGTGTTGGTGAGACCAAAATTTTGTGGGTACAAAAAAATTTTAGATTCTTTTACACGAAAATTATTTGCGGACAGCAAATTGAATTGGGCTCAAACAATGGGATTTGCCTTTGAAAGAGTGGAAAACCAGCATAGCATGTTAACCCTCATTTTCTCCTTTTCCCCACACTATTTTCAAAAGGTGTTTAAAACCAAGTATTCTGCTTGGTAAAGAGTTAATCAATATTTATTTCTGTATTTCCAGGAGCAGCAACAAAGCTTATTTAACAGATGAGGTCCTGATAACATTCCTTAATGAAGTAAGTAGCTCATAAATTAGACAGCCTTTCCTGCCTGTCATTGACTAAAGTACATCTGTACTGTAATACTATGTTGGCACATGTGCTTTAAATCTGTGATGTGCTCCATAAAAATGGGGTTTAATGCATCTGCAAAAAGTATCAATGTTGTGTGTGGTGCAGGCATGTCATCAGTTACATGGTGTGCACTCTAGAAGCCACATTTTTAGTGCAATACTCATGAAAATTGGTCAGAATATTGATCTTTGTAATATCTGGGATGAATTGAAATACAAGTCCTGTTGGATTATAAAGAAAAAGGTCACATGGATATTTTTCATAAAAACTGTTGGGTGCACTTTAGAGGCCACATTTTCAGCCCAATACTTATGAAACTTATGAAATATGATCAGAATGTATGTGTTTATGATATCGCAGCAAAGTTCAAAACTGGTTCACATCCAGGCAAAAAGCAGGTAACCTAAAGGAGAAAATGCTGGTAACCAGGGTTGGGGTTCACCCTGGTTACCAGCAATTTCTTCTTTTCCTACAATGTTTTCAAAATGCCTTCCTTTATCACATTGTTTTACAGAAGCCCTTTTTTAAGAGAAATGAAAATATGGGGTTGTTTGGTAAAGAGCTAATCACACAATCAAGACTTTAAATGACCCTGAGGAAGAAAGTTTTGAAGACATTGTGGAAAAGGGAGAAAATGCTGGTAACCAGCATTTTCTTCTTTTCCCACAGTGTTTTCTACCCCTCCAAAAACAAATTTCAATTTCTTAGCCACATTTTATGTGACATCTGCCATTGTTTTTTATTAACTCTTTACCACACAGTCCTGACTTTTAATGACCCTAACAAAGAAGTCTTTTGAAAACATAGTAGGAAAAGGAGAAAATGCTGGTAACCAGCATTTTCTCCTTTGCCCACTTTGTTTTCTACCCCAACAAAAACAAATTCCGTCATTTGAGCCACATTTAAATTGTTGTCTGCAAATGCTTTCAATTTGGACCATTCTAACATTTTGTCCTTTGGTAAAGAGTTAAGCCTGAAATTCTGTTGTTTGATAAAGGGTTAAATGAAGAAGTCATGTTTTTTTTTCATTTTCAGAAACAAAGAGATCCTAGACTGAACGAAATCCTTTTTCCCGAGTTTGATAAGAACAGTGTTAAACGTATTATAGCTAATTACGAACCTGACCTGGAGAATAAAGAAAACTGTAAGTCTGATATTGTGGAATTTTGGATATACAGACCTACATTGTTTACCATTTGTTGACATAACTTTAAGCTTGTTAGTTTTAGAAGAAATGTCAAGGTATTGTCATAGCCCTGGTGTCATCTGTGTTGTTATGCAAAACACTTTGACATTTTGTAATATCTCTCTCATTACTGAAGATATGTACTTCAAATTTGTAATAGTTATAGGCCATACAACAAAGGCAGGCAACCATCAAAGTATTTGTAATACAGTTATGCCTTTATTTGTCTCAGAATTTTCACTGAAAATCAAGCAACTGCTGCCGAGAGTTGGCACACCCATGCAGTGCTCGTGTTTAGCTTTTTTATGCCCCCGCCATGAAATTGGGGGGGGGGGGGAATAGAGAGTTACCTGTGTCCGTCTGTGTGTGTTAGTGTGTGTGTGCGTGTGTGTGTGTGTGTGCATGTGTGCGTTAGTGTATGTGTCCCATTCTTGTCCGGAGCATAACTTCTACATTTATCAATGGATTTCAAAATAATTTTGCACAATTGTTCTCCTTAACAAGTACTAGTGTCATGCGAAATGTTTGTTTCGATACGCCCAAGGTCAAGGTCACGGTTGAAGGTCAAATGTTTAAATTGACCTTGTCCGGAGCAAAACTTCTACATTTATCAACGGATTTCAAAAAAAATTTTGCACACTTGTTCTCCTTAACAAGTACTAGTGTCATGCAAAAAGTTTGTTTCGATATGCCCAAGGTCAAGGTCACAGTTAAAGGTCAAATGTTTAAATTGACCTTGTTCGGAGCATAACTTCTACATTTATCAATGGATTTCAAAAAAACTTTGCACACTTGTTCTCCTTAACAAGTACTAGTGTCATGCGAAAAGTTTGTTTCGATATGCCCAAGGTCAAGGTCACAGTTGAAGGTCAAATGTTTAAATTGACCTTGTTCGGAGCATAACTTCTACATTTATCAATGAATTTCAAAAAAACTTTGCACACTTGTTCTCCTTAACAAGTACTAGTGTCATGCGAAAAGTTTGTTTCGATACGCCCAAGGTCAAGGTCACAGTTGAAGGTCAAATGATAAAATTGACCTTGTCCGGAACACCACTTCTACATTGATCAATGAATTTCAAAATAACTTGGCAAACTTGTTCTCCATTTTGAGTACTAGTGTCATGCAAGAATTTTCTTCTGATGGGTTCAAAGTCAAGATCAACATTGAAGGTCAAAAGACAAAATTGATATTGTCCAGAGCATATCTACTAAATTAACAGGTAGACTTCAAGTAAATTTGTATAGCTGTTGTACTTTAAGAGTTTTAGAGCCATGCAAAAAGTTTGTTCTGATATGCCCAAGTTCAAGGTCACAGTTGAAGGTCAAATGACAAACTTGACCTTGCATGCAGCATAACTGGTGCATTTAAGAATAGATTCATCAGTTGTCATAGAACATTTGGCTCAAGTTTGTACCATTACAACAACAATATTGTATTTGATACATTCCAAAATCAATATAAACTTCTCTTTAAAAATTCCATGATTTATGGCGTCATTGAAATTTTGAATGAATTTGTCATGAACCTCTTTTTCATCTTTATGTAATGGCTGCTGGCTGCTATGTCAACAAGAAGTGATATACCACCAATGTTAACCCTGTCTAAGCTGTTATCCAAAACAACAATTTTCTGTAATACCTACTGATTCTCTCATATGACATACCTGTGACCAATACCATTTAGCGGGGGCATCCGTGTCTCTGACACACCTATTTCTAGTTTTTTTAAATATTTAGGTATTGTCAAAGCACTTTTGTATTCTGTGTCATGTTGAAAAACTTGGACATTTACTGTCCCTTCTTGAGACATTTACCTCCAATTAATTCTAGTTATCAGCTTTTAACTCATTACCAGATGACAAAATTTTAGACTTGTCCAAATTTAAAGTACTTGCAAATGACAAAGTAATTGTAACTCAAAACTGAAAGAAGAAAACATTGTGGGAAAAGAAGAATGTTTCTACCCTTTCAAAAAACTGAAGTTCATTTGTTCCACTTTCCAATTAGTCGTATGCAGATACTTTCAGTTTTGAAGGGTCCTAATTTGTTGTTTGGGAAATGTTTAATACTTTATAATTCTTTATTTTCATCAAATTTTTAAAGAAAAAAAGAAATCTAAAACTATTTCATTGTACTTTCAGTTGTTTTTAGCTCACCTTAGCACAGCGTGCTAAAGGTGAGCTATTGTGATCGCCCTATGTCCGGTGTCCGTCGTCCGTCAACAATTTCTTTAAACATCTTCTTTTCCTAAACCACTGGGCCAATCTTGATGAAACTTGGCAGGGATGTTCCTTGGGTGAAGCTCTACCTAAATTGTTCAAAGAATTGAATTCCACCCACAACTCTGGTTGCCATGGCAACAAAAAGGAAAAAAAAGCAAAATCTTTGAAAATCTTCTTCTCTGAAACTAGAAGGCGCAGAGCTTTGATATTTGGTATGTAGCATCTCCTGGTGGACCTCTACCAAGTTTGTTCATTTGATGTCCCTGGGGTCAAAACTGGCCCCGCCCCGGGGGTCACAAGTTTGAGCATAGTAACAAAGAAGGAAAACTTTAAAAATCTTCTTCTCTGAAACTTGAAGGCGTAGAGCTTTGATATTTGGCACGTAGCATCTCCTAGTGGACCTCTACCAAGTTTGTTCATATGATGCCCCTGGGGTCAAAACTGGCCCCGCCCCGGGGGTCACAATTTCCAACATAGCAACAAAGAAAGAAAACTTTAAAAATCTTCTTCTCTAAAACTAGAAGGCATAGAGCTTTGATATTTGGCATGCAGCATCTCCTAGTGGAAATCTACCAAGTTTGTTCATATGATGCCCTTGGGGTCAAAACTGGCCCTGCACCGGGGGTCACAAGTTTGAACATATGAACAAAGAGGGGAAACTTTAAAAATCATCTTCTTTGAAACTGGAAGGCATAGAGCTTTCATATTTGGTATGTAGCATTGCCTAGTGGACCTCTACCAAGTGTGTTCATATGATGCCCCTGGGGTCAAAACTGGCCCCACCCCAGGGGTCACAAGTTTGAGCATAGTAACAAAGAAGGAAAACTTTAAAAATCGTCTTCTCTGAAACTTGAAGGCGTAGAGCTTTGATATTTGGCATGTAGCATCTCCTAGTGGACCTCTACCAAGTTTGTTCATATGATGCTTCTGGGGTCAAAACTGGCCCCGCCCCGGGGGTCACAATTTCCAACATAGGAACAAAGAAGGAAAACTTTAAGAATCATCCTCTCTAAAACTAGAAGGCATAGAGCTTTGATATTTGGCGTGAAGCATCTCCTAGTGGTCCTCTAAAAAATTTGTTCATATAATGCCCTTGGGGTCAAAACTGGCCCTGCCCCAGGGGTCACAAGTTCAAACATAGGAACAAAGAGGGAAAATTTTAAAAATCATCTTCTCTGAAACTGGAAGGCATAGAGCTTTCATATTTGGTATGTAGCATTGCCTAGTGGACCTCTACCAAGTTTGTTCATTTGATGCCCCTGGGGTCAAAACTGGCCCCGCCCCAGGGGTCACAAGTTTGAGCATAGTCACAAAGAAGGAAAACTTTAAAAATCTTCTTCTCTAAAACTTGAAGGCGTAGAGCTTTGATATTTGGCATGTAGCATCTCCTAGTGGACCTCTACCAAATTTGTTCATATGATGCCCCTGGGGTCAAAACTGGCCCCGCCCCGGGGGTCACAATTTCCAACATAGGAACAAAGAAGGAAAACTTTAAAAATCTTCTTCTCTGAAACAGGAAGGCATGGAGCTTTGATATGTGGTATGTAGCATCTTCAATTGCTCAATCTACCAAGTTTGTGCATATGATGCCCTTGGGGCAAAAGTTGGCCCTGCCCCGGGGGTCACAAGTTTGAACAAAGGAACAGAGAAGGAAAACTTTAGGAATCATCTTCTCTGAAACTTGAAGGTGTAGAGCTTTGATATTTTGTATGTAGCATCGCCTAGTAGACCTCTACTAAGTTTGTTCATATGATGCCCTTGGGATCAAAACTGGCCCAGCCCCGGGGGTCACAAGTTCAAACATAGGAACCAAGAAGGAAAACTTTAATTTTTTTTTTCTCTTAAATGGGAAGGCATAGAGCTTTGATATTTGGTATGTAGCATCTCCTAGTGGACTTCTACAAAGTTTGTTCCAAGGATGCTGTTTGGGTCAGAACTGGCCCAGCCCCTGGGGTCACAATTTCGAACATAGGAACAAAGAAGGAAAACTTTAAAATTCTTTTTTTCTGAAACCGAAAGGTGTGGAGCTTTGATATTTGGTATGTTGCATCTCGGAGTGGACCTCTACCAAGTTTGTTCATATGATGCCCCTGGGTCAAAACTGGCCCTGCCCCAGGGGTCACAAGTTCGAAGATAGGAACAAAGAAGGAAAACTTTAAATTTCTTTTTCTCTTAAACGGGAAGGTGTAGAGCTTTGATATTTGGTATGTAGCATCTCCTAGTGGACCTCTACCAAGTTTGTTCCAAGGATGCTGCTTGGGTCAAAACTGGCACAGCCCCGGGTGTCACAAGTTCGAACATAGGAACAAAGAAGGAAAACTTTAAAATTCTTCTTTAAAACTGGAAGGCATAGAGCTTTGATATTTGGTATGTAGTGATTCTCTTCTAAGTTTGTTTGCCCATCTAAGCACAACAAGTTCATTGAGTTCAAAATTGGGTCATCTTGGGTCATAAACTAGGTCACTAGGTCAAATTAAAGAAATACCTTGTTGGCACTCTCGAGGCCACATCATTTGCTCAATTACCTCGAAAAGTAGTTAGAAAGTTTGTCTTTATAAAGTCTCACATAAGATTAATTTGGGTCAACTTGGGTCATAAACTAGTTCACTGGGTCAATTTAAAGGAATACCTTGTTTGCACTCTGGAGGCCACATTTATTGCTCAAATGACCTGAAATTTGGCGAGAATGTTTGTCTTGATGAAATACCAGATGAGTTTGGATTTGGGTCACCTGGAACCATAAACTAGGTCACTAGGTCAAATTAAAGAAATACCTTGTGGGCACTCTATAGGCCACATTATTTGCTTAATTGCCTTGAAAATTGGTCAGAATGTTTGTCTTTATAAAATCTCACATGAGTTTGAATTTGGGTCAACTGGGGTAATAAACTAGGTCACTTGGTCAAATTAAAGAAATAGCTAGTGGGCACTCTAGAGGCCACATTTATTATTCAGTTGATTTGAAAATTGGTCAAAATGTTTCTTTTGATATAGTCCAAGACCAGTTCAAATTTGGGTCACCTGGGGTCATAATCTAGGTCACTAGGTCAAATTAAAAAAATACCATTAGGGCACTCGAGGTCACATTTTGTGCTCAATTGACCTGAAAATTGGTCAGAATGTTTGTCTTCATGAAATCTGACTTTGAAATTGGGTCACCTGTGGTCAAAAACTAGGTCACATGGTCACATGGTCAAATTAAAGAAATACCTTTAAGGCACTCTACTAAGGTGAGTGACCCAGGGCCATCATGGCCCTCTTGTTTACATATTGCTTTAACTCTTTACCAATTGACAAAATTGTAAACCAGTCCAAATTGAAAGCTTTTGCAGATGACAAAATAAATGTCAATCAGAAATTATAATTAATAATTTGAAAATAAACATTGTGGGAAAGGAGAAAATGCTGGTTAGCAGCACTTTGTCCTTTTCCCACAGTGTTTTCAAAAGGCTGTTCTTCAGGGTCTTTAAAAGTTGGGATAGTGTGGTAAAGGCTTAATATCTTTGTGACAAATACAATCAATATTGCTTTTTTTTCTTGACAGTGGTTTTGAGTCTGGATGGATTTTGTCGATACCTGATGTCAGACGAGAATGCGCCGGTGTTTCTCGACAGGCTTGACATCTACCAGGACATGGAGCAGCCACTGTCACACTATTACATCAACTCATCGCATAATACATACCTCACGGGCCGACAGTTTGGTGGGCGATCTTCTGTGGAAATGTATAGACAAGTACTTCTAGCTGGATGCAGGTCTGCTTTCTTGCATCTAACCCATTACCACACACAATCCTGAGTTTTAACAACCCCAAAGAAGAATTCTTTTAAAACATTGTGGAAAAAGGAGAAAATGCTGTAACCAGCATTTTCTCCTTTTCCAACAATATTTTCTACCCTTTCAAAAAACAAATTTCAACTTTAGATTACCTTTTTTTGTCATCTGCAAATGCTTTCAATTTTGAGAAGCCTTAAATTTTGTTGCTTAGTAAATAGAGAACCCTTTACAAAATGACAAAATTTGGACTCGTCCCAATTTGTAGAATTTGCAGTCAATGTACCAAATGCAGTTCAAATGTTGGGATTCCTCTTTGGAAAGGAAGAAAACCTTGTGAGAAAAGGAGAAAAAATGGTCACCAGCATTTTCTGCTTTTCCCCCAGTGTTTTCTACCTGTCCCATAACAAATTTCATTTTTAAGTCACATTTAATTTGTCGTCTGCAAATGCTTTCAATTTGAACAAGTGTAAAATTTTGTCGTTTGGTAAAGAGCTAAAGCCATTTTCAACATGATTTAAGTTATATTATGGCAGCCAGTGGGCCTATCCATGCTTTCCTGCAGTTTCTTCTACCAGCCCTTGCACAGTATTCTTCAAAAGCCACCAATTGATTTGCATCATAACCATTGTTGAAAGAATGATCAGTGGTGAGAGAGGATTGATTGTATGGTGTTTAACACCGTTTTCAACATTATTTCAGTTATATCACGGCAGCCAGTGCACCTATCCATGCTTTCCTGGAGTTTCTGTTACCAGTACTCCGCACAATATTCTTAATATATTGGGAATCAAACAGAGGGACGCCTGGTTTCACTTCTTGTACATTACAGACTAAACTACTAGGCTGGGCTGAGATCAGACTGAACAGAAATTATCACCAGTTATATTGTTGAAATATTGTGGAAGATGGTTTTAGAGCACCATGCAAAAAAAAAGAAACAAATTAACAGCCATAAGATTGCAATACTTTGGTTTCTTGGCTGAAAGTTACCACTTTGTGAAGCATTCTATGTAAAACCCTTTACTACACAATCCCTAGTTTTAACAACCCTGAAGAAGAAGCCTTTTGAAAACATTTTGGGAAAAGGAGAAATTGCAGGTAACCAGCATTTTCTCCTTTTCCCACAATGTTTAATACCCTATCAAAGACAAATTTCATCATTTGAGCCACATTAAATTTTTTGTCTGCAAATGCTTTCCATTTGGACAAGTCTAAAATGTTGTCGTTTTGGTAAAGGGATAAAGATAACTGTGTGAGTGTGCATATTTTTCTGCAGATGTATAGAGTTAGACTGTTGGGATGGCAGAAATGAGGACCAAGAGCCTATTATCACCCATGGTAAAGCCATGTGCACAGATATCCTCTTTAAAGTAAGTGCTATAGCAAATGGGCCATGCTTTCGGAAAAGGGGATTTAACCCTTTACCGCACAATGCCTCCTTTTAAAGACCCTGGGAAAGAAGCCTTTTGAAAACATTGTGGGAAAAGAGGAAAATGCTGGTAACCAGCATTTTCTCCTTTTCCCACAATGTTTTCTACCCTATCAAAGGAAAAATTGCACCATTTGAGCAACATTGAAATTGTCGTATGCAAATGCTTTCAACTGGACAAGGCTAAAGTGTTGTCGTCTGGTAAAGAGTTGAGGCATCTCTGTTATGCAAAATACTAAGCAAGTCATCATATAATTATGGATCTATTAAATCCAGTTTGCATGACAACCTTCTGAATCACGAGGTACACTGGTCCTTTAACATGCAGAATTTACCAGTAGCAAAAGGTTTCAACCCAGGTTAGCCTGCGCAGACTGTGCAAGCTTGACCTGGGTCGATACTTTTTTTTTGCAGATGCAAAAAGCCCCCTTTTTATAGAGCATGGCTCAAAAAACTTTTTGAGCCTAATCACAACAACAAGAGCTGTTGTTTTGCAGGCAAGTTAGATTAAGATCAGAGGACCTTAGCAGACTACTTGTAGATAGTGTAGATTAGGATCAGAATGTGCAGACTGAACTATGCTGCTCACTATTTTGCAAAATATTTTAGCATGGATATTGTCTTTATAGTAAGTGGTAAAGTAAACTACTTGAGCCTTAATCACAACTAAAGTGGTTATGCAACCAATGTTTATGAAGGTCAGTGTGCTTTTTGTAGACAGTGAAGATTAAGATCATACATAAAAGAGAGCATTTTCACATAAGAACGTAAAGGTGACTCAGAATTTGAAATCTGTTTTTGGAAAGTGAAAAAACATTGTGGGAAAAGGAGAAAATGCTGGTTACCAGCATTTTCTTCTCTTCCCGCAGTGTTTTCAAATGCCTTCCTCTTCAGGGCTGTTAAGGCTCAGGAATGTGTGCTAAATGGTTAAAGTGTTATCTGATTACAAAATAATTTGTGTCTTTGTCTTTATGGCCCTTAGGAAAAAGTATTTTGAAAAAATTGTTGAGAGAAGGAGAAACTGTTGATTACTGATGTTTTCTACTCTTCCAATTCCAATTATTTGAGCCACTTTTAATTTGTAGGTTGCAAATGATTTCAGTATCCAAGTAACACAATTTCTAATTAACAAGGCATCGCTCACATTCAATATTTTCAAAAACATTCTTTCTTGGGGTTGTTAAAACTTAGGATTGCATGGTATAGAGTTAAAAAGATGGGATTGTGTGGTAAAGAGTTAAAAAAAATTGATTCAACCCTTCATCACACAATCCTGGCTTTTAACATTTCTGAGAAAGAAGCCTTTTGAAAAGATGTTGGAAAAATGAGAAGAGAAAATGCTGGTGACCAGCATTTTTAGCTCACCTGAGCATGAAGTGCTGAAGGGGAGCTATTGTGATCGTGCTGTGTCCATTGTCTGTCGTAAAAGGTGGGATTGTGTGGTAAAGACTTAAAAAATCATTGGTTCAACCCTTCACCACACAATCCTGAGAAAGAAGCCTTTTGAAAAGTAAAGGTAACGAGCATTTTCTCCTTTTTCCACTATGTTTTCTACCCTCCCCCCCTCCAAAAAAAAAGAATTTTTTTTTGGCAGTCACATTTATTTTGTTGACTGCAAATACTTTCATTTTGCACTAGTCTAAAATTTTGTCGTTTGGTTAAGAGTTAAATGTATTTGAAATCATTTTCAGGATGTCATTCAAGCGATACAGGAGACAGCATTTGTAACTTCCGAGTATCCAGTAATACTTTCATTTGAAAATCATTGCAGGTAAAGTATCACTTCTTTTCTTGGTACTAAGGGTGTGTTTTAGGCTTGCAAGGACCCCTATTATGTTTATGTTACATCACCAGAACTTTTGCTCCATCTATGAATTGTGTCCATAAATTTTTTTTTCAACCATAAAATATTTCTTAGATTATAAAATGTTATGTAGATTTATATACAAATTTTTATGTCTGTGTTAACTTATCAGCCCCTGAAATAACTTTCTTCACTTAGCTGTTTACCACACAACAGAAATCGTAGACTTGTCCAAATTGAAAGCATTTTCAGATGACAATTTAAATATGGCTCAAATGATGGAAGTTGTCATTGATAGGGTAGAAAACAGTGTGGCAAAAGGAGAAAATGCTGGTTACCAGCATTTTCTCCTTTTCCCACAATGTTTTCAAAAGGTTTCTTCCCCAAGGTCATTAAAACTAATGATTGCATGGTAAAGGGTTAAGAGGCAGCAATTTTCCTTGGTGATGTATTTATTGTGTTGTTGGAACTTTGTATCGCAAGTATGTAAAATGTGTTGGTTGAACCCCTTACCACACTATCTCTTATTTTGAGAACCCTGAAGAAGAAAACTTGAAAGCAATCCAAACAAAGCAGGAAATGCTGGTAATCAGCATTTTCTTCTTGTCCTGCAGTATTTTCTACCCCTTCAGAAATGAATATCATCATGTAAGGCACATTTTAATTTGTCTCCTGTGTTTGTCAGCAAATGCTTTTAGTTTGGACAATTCCATAATATTATCTTCTAATAGGAAGTTTAGCTAAACTAACCCTTTTCAAACAACTCTTGTGTTTAACTCATTACCAAACAACAAAATTTTAGACTAGTCCAAATTAAAAGCATTTGCAGATGACAAAAATAAATGTGACTTAAAAATTGAAATATGCTTTTGGAAGGGTAGAAAACATTTTGGGAAAAGGAGAAAATGCTGGTTACCAGCATTTTCTTCTTTTCCCACAATGTTTTCAAAAGGCTTCTTTCTCAGGGTCATTAAAAGTCGGGATTGTGTGGTAAAGGGTTAAATGACCCAAAGGAAAAAGGTCTTTGAAAACATTGCGGGAGAAGAAAATAGTGGTAACCAGCATTTTTAGCACGGGTGTTTTTGAAGAAAATGTTAAGGTATTGTCAAGCCATAGTGTCTTCGTGGTTGTCTGCTTCGTCGTTGTCAAGCAAAATCTTTAACGTTTTCAAAAACTGACATTTTATAATATCCCTGTCATTACTGAAGATATTTACGACAGTCTTGGACGAGTTATTCACTATCAAAAGGGGAACCCATACAACAAGGGCAGGTAATTATCAAAGTATTTTGACATAGTTATGTCCCCTTTTTGACTTTGAATTTCAACTGAAAATCAAGCAACGACAGCCAAGCATTGGCACCAGCATGTGCTGCTCTTGTCTCCCTTTCCCACAATGATTTTCAACACTTTGTAACACAAATTGCAACATATGAATTGCTGTCTGCAAATGCTTTCAATTTGCAAAAGTCTAATTTTTAGCTCCACTGGCCGAAGGCCAGCGGGCTTATGTCATGGCCCGGTGTCCGTCGTGCGTCTGTGCGTCCGTCCGTCCGTGCGTGCGTCCGTCCATGCGTTAACTTTTATTTCAAAAATCTTCTTCTCTGAAACTACCCATCCAATTTTCATGAAACTTCACAGAAATGATCCTGCCATGGTCCTCTTCAGAATTTCTTGAAAGAATTTGATTCCTTCAAAAACTCTGGTTGCCATGGCAACAAAACTGAAAAATATTGGAAATCTTTAAAAATCTTCTTGTCTGAAACCATAAGGCATAGGGCTACCAAATTTGACATGTAGCTTTATGTAGTAGACCTCTATCAAGTTTCTTCAAATTATAGCCCTGGGGTCAAAATTGGCTCTGCCCCAGGGGTCACAAGTTTTACATAGGCTTATATAGAGAAAACTTTAAAAATCTTCCTGAACCTAGCCATAAGGCCTAGAGCTACCAAATTTTGCGTGTAGCTATATCTAGTGGGCCTCTACCAAGCAGGCCAAAATTTTAGCCCTGGGGTCAAAATTGGCCCCGCCGCAGGGGTCACAAGTTTTAAATGGGCTTACATAGTGACAACTTAAGAAATCTTCCTGTTTTGATTTTTTTTTTGAAATTAGCCTTGCATCAGGGGTCTTATGTTTTACAGAGGCTTCATATGGACAAAAATTGAAAATCTCTTTATTTATAACCATACAACATAGACTTGTATTATTTTGGCACGTGGCTTTATCTTGTGGACCTCTACCAGGGTTCAAGTAATTATAGCTCTGGGATCAAAAATGGATTTGCCCTGCGGGTCTCAACTTTCACATGGGCTTTTACAGAGAAAATATTGTAAGTCTTCATTTTGAAACCATGTGGCTCAGAATTGAAATGTTTAGTATTTATGGTTTATAAGCCAGTGGAGCGATACAGGGCCATCATGGCCCTCTTGGTTTTTTTACCTGGTAAGAGCTAAGTAACTAGAGAGATCACTAGAGTATTTTAGTATTTCCAGATGTAATAATGTTTGATCCATGCTGTGGCAAAAGGGGGTTTACTGCATCTCCGTAATGCATTATACTAAGGAAGTCATCATATAATAATGGATCCATGAAATCTGTTTTTTCTAACAACCAACTAAATTATGAAGTGAACTGGTCCTTTGATATGAAGAAAATTGACCAGTCGCTAAAATTTTAGATCCAGGTCAGCCTGTGCATGCTGCGCAATCTGACTTAGATCGAAACTTTTTGCAGATGCATGAAGTCCCCTTTTCTCAGAGCATGATTCCTTTCTCATGTTCATTTCCAGCAAACATCAGCAATATAAGATGTCCAGATACTGTGAGGAAATTTTGGGAGATTTACTACTTAAACAACCACTTCCAGACTACCCTGTAAGTTTGTCTTATTTTTAGCTCCACTGGCCGAAGGCCAGCGGGCTTATGTCATGGCCCGGTGTCCGTCGTGCGTCCGTCCGTCCGTGCGTTAACCTTTATTTCAAACATCTTCTTCTCTGAAACTACCAATCCAATTTTCATGAAACTTTACAGAAATGATCCTGCCATGGTCCTCTTCAGAATTTCTTGAAAGAATTTGATTCCTTCAAAAACTCTGGTTGCCATGGCAACAAAACTGAAAAATATTGGAAATCTTTAAAAATCTTCTTGTCTGAAACCATAAGGGGTAGGGCTACCAAATTTGGCATGTAGCTTTATGTAGTAGACCTCTATCAAGTTTCTTCAAATTATAGCCCTGGGGTCAAAATTGGCTCTGCCCCAGGGGTCACAAGTTTTACATAGGCTTATATAGAGAAAACTTTGAAAATCTTCCTGTAACTAGCCATAAGGCCTAGAGCTACCAAATTTTGCGTGTAGCTATATCTAGTGGGCCTCTACCAAGCGGGCCAAAATTTTAGCCCTGGGGTCAAAATTGGCCCCACTGCAGGGGTCACAAGTTTTACATGGGCTTACATAGTGACAACTTAAGAAATCTTCCAGTACCTAGCCATAAGGCCCAGAGCTACCAAATTTTGCATTTAGCTTGATCTAGTGGGGGTCTACCAAAAGTGCCCAAATTACAGTCCTGGGGTCAATTTGGCCTCATGCTGGGGGGGGGGGGTTCACAAGACTTACATGGGCTTATATAGGGAAAACTTTTAAATCTTGGTGTACATAGCCATAAGGCTTAGGGTTACCAAATTTTGCATAATTATAGCACTATCTAGTGGACAACTACAAAGAGGGCCCAAGTTACAACCCTAGGATCAAGTTCGGCCCTGCACCAGGGGTCACAAGTTTTACATGGGTTTATGGAGTGAAAACTTCAGAAACCGTCTTGTTACTAGCCATAAGGCCAAGAACTCCCAGATTTGGTCATAAACATGTGCTTATAGGGTGAACATTCAAAAAATCCTTTTGCTCCTAACCGCAAACCCAAGGGCTACAAAATTTGGATCACTTTTGATTTTTTTTTTAAATTAGCCTTGCATCAGGGGTCTTATGTTTTACAGAGGCTTCATATGGATGAAACTTGAAAATCACCTTATTTATAACCATACAGCATAGACTTGTATTATTTTGGCATATGGCTGTATCTTGTGGACCTCTACCAGGGTTCAAGTAATTATCGCTCTGGGGTCAAAAATGGCTTTGCCCTGCGGGTCTCAACTTTCTCATGGGCTTTTACAGAGAAAACTTTGTAAGTCTTCATTGTGAAACCATTTGGCTCAGAATTGAAATGTTTAGTATTTATGGTTTATATTTATAAGCCAGTGGAGCGATACAGGGCCATCATGGCCCTCTTGTTTTGCAGTAAATTTTAGCAAAATTAGTATATATACTGTTCTTAAAAATTCCTTCAAGCTGCAAATATTGAGGATTTGCTTGAAGAGCAGACTCAGGGCTTTTTGTATTCCCTTGATGGACCGAATCTAATTTTGTCGTATGATACTTAATTTAAAATAGGTTCTGTCATCAAAAGTCTGAAATGATTGCTACTCCAAGATGTCAACTCTTCATTCTAAATGTTGAAGCTTAGATTGTGATTCTTATAAACCCTTTACCACATAATCCAGAGTTTTAACAGCTGTGAGAAAGAAGCCTTTTGAAAGAATTGTAGAAAAAGGAGAAAATGCTGGTAACCAGCATTTTCTCCTTTTCCACAATGTTTTCTGCCCTATCAAAGACAAATTCAATCATTTTAGCCACATTTAAATTTTTGTCTGCAAATGCTTTCAATTTGGATATATCTACCTTTTTGTCGTTTTGTAAAAAGTTAATGCTTTAAAATTTTAGAAGTTTTATTGAACCATTGCCCCACTAGACTGTGTCAGTATAGGTCCTCGTATACAAAAATCCATTATAGATATCAGTAGAACTTTGATATTGAGAGACTTTGAAAACAGTGTAGACATCATTCATTTTGATTGACTGTGTCAGTTTCCAAATCAAAAAAAGTTTTAAAAGCAATGAAGTCCTGCATGAGGATAAAGGTGAAAGAATGATTGATACATGTATATGCAAGATAACAGGTGTATAATGTACTCTGTCTTAGTTTCCATGAGTTTGAATCCTAGGGGGATTTCAATGCACACATTTTGTTAGTCTTGATTACCTACCCCTACCACTAAGCAATAATGTGGACTCCATGGCGTCCTCAATTGTAGCCCTAAATGCTTTCCTGTTTTTCCCAGTTTCATGTGATCCAGTTTGATCAGTGAATAAGATGGTGTCAATTTTGTACAAAATATACATTACCGAATCTAAAACTTGCTGTTGGGGTATGGTTTACATATAAATTTAACTGTGAATCATTTTAAAAGTAGCCCTGTTTTCAGACGTTATATCTGTCAGTTGACATTTCGGATACTTAAAGCATTTCTGATTTAAAGTTTTTTCTTGCTAAATAAGAACAGCAATTAAAAAACCTCACTGCCATTACTTTGTTGCAAGCGACCTGTTTTGAATTTGATCAAGTGAAATAACAATATCACGTTACCTCTGCATATTATCAATGGAGGCTGCCATTATTGCGCTTTGCCTGACATACTCTTGTAGTAGGGCTGGGTACCAGACTAACATTTTGTTTTATTTCAGCTTGAGCCAGGATCACTTTTACCTCCTCCAAATGCTTTAAAAAAGAAGATACTCATCAAAAACAAGCGTTTAAAAGCTGAGGAAGAAAAGAGTAAGATACGGTTCAATTTAACCCTCCACCACACAACGTTCAGGAAATCCATTGGTCAAATACCATGATTCTATGCCCTTGTCTTTTATAGGTAGTTGTAGCATACAGGACTTGAGAGCTGGTGATCACTGGTTCGAATCCCCAGCTCTGCCAGTTTCTTATTGAGGATAGTCATTGTGACAGGATTGATTCCTGTCTCACCACTCACTGATCATTGTTTTGATGATGGTTATATAGGAAACCAGATTGTTGTGATGATGGTTATATAGGAAAGCAGCCAGTGGCTCTGGAAGAATATTGTGCGAGGTACTGTTAAAGGAAGCTCCAGTAAAGCATGGATAGATGCACTGGCCACCGTGAGATAACTGAAATAATGTTGAAAATGGCTTTAAACACCAAACAATAAATCAATCATTCAACTTTTTTCTCTCCTATCTTATTCCTTTACCTCACAGTCTGTAGTTTTAATGACCCTGAGAAGGATTTTGGTAAACATTGTGAGAAAAGGAGAAAATGCTGGATACCAGCATTTTCTCCTTTTCCGAATATGTTTTCTACCTTTTTCAAGTAAATTTCATGGCAATGTCCTTGTCTTATATTGTGGCTATTAGCCTTAGGAATTTATCCACACTTAAGTCTTTCACAACTTTCTTAAAAAATTCCGCTTTTTTTTAAAGGTCCTAAAGAAGATTTCCACTGCGTTTGGATATGAATTGCACCATAGTCTAGCATCTGGCAGCAGATGGCGTAGATCAATGATCAGACTGCATGTTCTGTGCAGTCTGATCTTGATCTACACCATCCACAAAAGCTACTATTGTTGTCATTATTAGTGAAAGAGTTGATCTTTTTGTGTTATAGGGCAGATGGAGTTATTTCTTAAAGGTTTAGATGCGATCAACGATGAACCTGGCGAGGATCCCGAAACTGTTGCAGAGGCAATAGACGGGGAAGCTGGGCCTTTAAATGGTTTGTATACAGTATCAGAATATCTTTTAATCCATGTGTAACAGTTCTGATAAATAACCTTCCGAGATGGGGATTGAACCCTAGACTTCTAGGTCCCAAGGCGAACGCTCTACCATGTTGCGGCAAAAGCTAGCTCTATAGCAAGGCAGTATAAGTGTCCCCTTTTTACAAACACAAGCTATACATTTATATCTATCTGTTGGATAGACCAGTATACTACATATGGAGTGCCTTTCACAACTTGCTTTTGCAAACAGTGTAGATCAAGATCAGACTGCACAAAACATGCAGTCTGATCTTGGCTCTACCCTGTCTGCTATGATTAGATGAACAAAATACAAACTCAGTCTTTCTATCCTGACAGATGTCTGGTTGAGCCATGGTTTGGGAAAAGGGAGCTAAATGCATCTTTATGATGCATGATTCTATCCAAGTCATTTCATTATTATGGATCCATAAAATCCATTTTGGACAACAGCCGACTAAATCATGAGGTATACTGGTCGTTTTACATGCAGAAAAGGACCAATAGTTAAAAGGTTCAACCAAGGTCAACTTGCATAGGCTGACATGGGTCGATACTTTTTGCAGATGCATTAAGCCCCCCTTTCACAAAGCATGGCTCATTTTATGTATTTTGCACTCTTACCTTTATTTCATGCAGGAAGTATGCGATACTTTTGCCGTTGAAAATGATAGAAAACATTTTGACTTGTGAAGAAATTGCTCCCATGGATTAATTTTCCATTTTTAGCTCGTCTTTATTCAAAGAAAACATTGAACTATAGTCATAGCCCTGTCATCACCATTGTTGTGCAAAAACGCTAATGTTTTATAATATCTCTATCATTACTAAAGATACTTACTTCCAACTTGGACTAGATGTTGACTATTAACCCTTAGAGCGCCGAATAAACCTATCAGACATTTTCATCCTAGAAATACGACCCAAATAATCGCAATTTCATGGTTGCTTTTGTCTATAGTGATTCAGCGAAGCAGACAGTCTAGATCAAAGATCAGGCTGCACGTTTTGTGCAGCCTGATCTTGATCTACGCTGGCCGCAAATGCAACTATAGTCTTGAAAGGCACTTTAAGGGTTAAGGGGACCTTTATAGCAGGGGCAGGTAACCATAAAAATATTTTTGACACTGTTATGCCCCTTTTTCGACTTTTTTAAATTTTACTGAAAGTAATTGCAGCAGAGCATTGGCATCTGCATTTGATGCTCTCGTTCTTTGTTTTCTTGATTGTGAGAACATTATATGGTGTGCAACACACGAAAAGGGGCCTTCAGACATATGCGTAAAAGTGTGTCGTCCAAGTCAGTCTGTGCAGTCAGCATTGACTAATCTTAGACAATACTTTCCATTCTTAAATGATTTTCTATTTCATGAAAGTCTACTGTATGACAAAATCTTGTGTAGTTGTAAAGTGCCATCTCGGATTAACCTGCAAGGACTGCGCAGGCTAATCCGAGACATCACTTAATGCAAATGTTCAAAGATCTCATTTTGATCACATGTTTGATCTTCATGTCTTTGGGATGTAGTCTAAGATAAAGTAGTTTAACCCTTCAACCAGCAACAAATTTTAGATTCTTTCAAATTCAAAACATCTGCAGAGGACAAAAAAGTTCAAAATTGGTATAAATGAGCTTAAACTCTCTGATAGGGTAGGAAAGACAGTTGGAAGAGGAGAAAATACTGGTCACCAGCATTTTCTCTTTTTCCCATAATGTTTTCAGAAGCCTTCTTCCTCGGGGTCCTTAAAACTCAGGGTAGTGGGTTAAGGGTTACATCTGCTGTGGGTCTACCCGTTTTGGGGTCTACCCATTTTTGGATTTCTATGATTTTACATGTTTTTTAGCAGTGGGCAGCTTGTGAAGAATTCTGGGAAAAGGGTAAAGGGCTTTCAATGAGTAATTGCTCCTTTTCCTTTAATGTTTTAGATACAAGTAAGGAAAGGGGTTTTCTGTTCCTTTTTCTTACTTTGTATTATTAGTTTTGCTCTTTTCGAAGAAAAAGTTCTGTGCATTGTCTATCGTCTGTTGTGCGTCATCAACTTTTACCTTGTGTATGTTCTAGAGGCTACATTTTCAGTCCAAAACTTACGAAACTTATATAGAATGTTTGTCTTGATGATATCTCAAAGGAGTTTGAAAATGGGCCATATCAGGTCAAAAAAATAGGTCACTAGGTGAAATCTTAGAAAAAGCTTGTGTACACTATTAAGGCCACATTCTCAGTCCAAATACTCATGAAAGTTGGGCAGAATGTTTATCTTGGTATCTCAAAAGTGTTTGAAAAAAAGGTCACACTGGGGCAAAAACTAGGTCACCAAGTTATATCTTTGAAAAAGCATGTGCACACCAGAGAGACCACATTTTCAGTCAACTACTCATGAAAGTTGGTTAGAATGTCTTGATGGTATCTCGGATGGGTTTGAAAAAGGTCACATGGGATCAAAAACTAGGTCACCAGATCAGGTCTTTGAAAAATCGTGCGCACACTCTTAGAGGCCACATTTTTTGTCCAATACTTAGGCAAGTTTGTTGGAATGTTTGTCTTGATTATATCTCTGAAGGGATTGGAAAAGTGTAGGTATGGGTAAAAAGAATGGCTCATGTGAGCCACTCGGGGCCATCATGGCCCTCTTGTTGAAGGAATTTGACATGAAAGTCATGAAATGATAGGATTACATACAGTATTTTGCAAGATCAAAAAAGAGCTTTAACCCTTAACCGTTATCTTGTTAAATAAGTGAAATGAAACCTTGGAGCTGATTGTAAAAAAAATGGATTTATTTATTTCAGACTTAGTTTTTGGAGAAAAATATCTCCTGATGAGACCGTGTACATTCATAATCAGACTGCACATTCTGTGCAGTCTGATCTTGATCTACACTGTCCATTAAAGGTTAGTGAGCGGCAATTAGCAACTTAAGGGTTAATCAGATAACAAAATTTTAGACTGTCCAAATTGGAAGCATTTGCAGAAAATGTATCTAAGAAATGGCTAGAATTTGTCAGAGCAGAAAAATTATGGGGAAAAGAAGAAAACTGCTGGTTAGCAGCATTTTCTCCTGTTTCCATTTTTACATTAGGGGCATTAAAACACAGGTTTGTGTGGTAGATCTGCTGTTCTTGAAGAAAAAATCTAGGTATTGTCAAAGTGCTGTCGTTGTTATTATCGCTGTGCAGAAACATGTGTCATGCAAAAACTCTTACATTTTATAATATCTCTGTCATTACTGAAGATAGTTACTTCACACTTACATTATCAAAAGGGGAACCCATACACCCATATGCCCCTATTTCAAGTTAGAATTTTCACTGAAGACATTTGGAGCAGAGTGTTGGCACCTACATGTGGTACTCTTGTATCAAATAATCCGGTTCACATTTTTGGTTTACTGAGGATACATATATAGTACCGCTATACCACACAGCTTTTAACCCTTTACCGGACGACAAAATTTTAGCCTTGTCCAAATTGAAAGCATTTGCAGACGACAATTTCAGTGTGGCTCAAATGGTGCAATTTTTCTTTGATAGGGTAGAAAACATTGTGGGAAAAGGAGAAAATGCTGGTTACCAGCATTTTCTCCTTTTCCCACAATGTTTTCAAAAGGCTTCTTTCCCAGGGGCGTCAAAAGGCGGCATTGTGCGGTAAAGGGTTAACCAGTCATGAACCAATCAAGAAATCCTGACAACTTAACCTTAAAGTGCCTTTCATGGATAGAGTTGCCATTGCGAATAGTGTTGACCAAGATCAGACTGCACTAAAAGTGCAGTCCGATCTTTGATCAATGCTATCTACATTGCTGAGACATTCTGGGCAACAGTTATCTTGGAATAACTGTTATTTGGGTATATATATAGACTGAAAATGTTCATTGGGTTAATCGGCGCTCTAAGGGTTAACTATTTATCAGATAACATGTTAATCCTTTACCACACAATCCCAATTTTTAACGATTATGAGAAAGAAAGCTTTAGAAAACATTTTGAGAAAAGGAGAAAATGCTGATAACCAGCATTCTCCGTTTCCCACAGTGTTTTGTACCCTTCCCAAAACAAATTTCTGTTTTTTAGTTACATTTATTTTGTTGTCTGCAAATGCTTTCAATTTAGATGAGTCTTAAATTTTGTCTTTTGGTAAAGAGATAAAGATGCCTTCATATTGAAAACATTAACAGATGGTAATAAATTTATTGCTGTAGTTAGGATATTTATCTTGAATAGGAAAGAAAACTTTGTAGGGAAAGGAGAAAAATGCTGGTTACCCATTTTCAAAAAGTCTTCTTTCTCTGGGTTGTTGAAACACAGGATTGTTTGCTAAAGGGTCAATTTAAGACTTACAACAGTTACTGATCAGAACAAATGACAAAAATATGAAAAGTTTGGCTAAAAGGAACAGAACATTTGAAAGATGTAGAAAAACATGGATCAAAGGAATCATTTGCTCATAATAATAGCCTTTACTTTTCCTTGAATGTATCAGAAGCTGTCAATTTTGGTGCTTTAACCCTTTACCGCACAATGCCGCCTTTTAGTGCCCCTAGGAAAGGGGCCTTTTGAAAACATTGTGGGAAAAAGAGAAAATGCTTGTAACCAGCATTTTCTCTTTTTCCCACAATGTTTTCTACCCTATCAAAAGAAAATTATACCATTTGAGCAACATTGAAATTGTCGTCTGCAAATGCTTTCAATTCTGACAAGGCTAAAATTTTGTCGTCTGGTAAAGGGTTTAAAAAAATTGTAATCATGATTATGTAAATTGGACGAACATAAAGCGTGGAGACTTTGTTGGAGAATGAGCGCATTTTGATAATGCATGGTTGGTTTTCCTTCTGCCTGGGTTATTTTTTTCTGTCCTAGCTGTGATGTTTTACATGCATGTCATGATTTGGATGAAATAGTTAACTTTCACCAAACAGTCTTTATGTTCTCACCATTTGGAGAAAAAAAAGCTTTTGAAAATATTGTGGGAAAAAGAAAATGTTAGCTACCATTCTCCTTTTTCTCACAATGTTTTCCATCCTTAATCTCCTTTAATTCTTTACCAAACAACAAAATTTTAAACCTGTTCAAATTGAAAGCATTTGCAGATCACAAAATAATTGGGACTGAAAAATTGAAATTTGTCTTCGGAAGGGTAGATTACGTTGTGGGAAAAGGAGAAAATGCTGGTTACCAGCATTTTCTCCTTTTCCCACAATGTTTTCTAAAGGCTTCTTTCTCAGGGTCATTAAAAGTCGGGATTGTGTGGTAAAGGGTTAAAAGACAAATTCCATCATGAGCAGTATTCATCCTCCAGGAAATGCTTTCAATATAGACAAATCTAAAATGTTGCTGTTTGGTAAAGCGTGAATACTATTTTACATCAGTGAAGTGACTAAGTGACTGTTAAACCTGACAGCCTATGTCTGGAAACATCAAATTACCCAGCCTCCGTGCAAATATTTGTTTACTTTTAGGTAGCATATTGTCAGCGCAGAAAACATGAAATATGTAAAATTGATTTGTTTCCAGCCATTGCTGCGATGGACAGAATGTTTTCAAAAGTGTTTTGATTCTGACTTGTTCTCATTATTTAAGCCCCACCCCTTTGGCCCGCTTGACAAAGCTTCCATTTATTTACAAAAAAGGTCAAGGTCAAACTAAGTCAAGACCTGCCATCCTTTTGGGCACATCGTCCATTGTTATGCTACCTGGTGTTGCATTGTGTTCCTGATTTTTTTTTGTCTTTTTTTTACACATTTTTACAAGAGAAGGAAAAAAAATTGGGGATGAATGAAAGCAATGACCTAGCTGTATGAACCATGCTTTGTGAAAAAGGGATTGGATGCATCTGCAACAGGTATCGACCAAGGTCAGCCTGGGTGGGCTGATCTGTGTTGAAACTTTTTGCTATTGGTTATCCCTTTACCGCACAATGCGGTCTTTTTACGCCCTTGAGAAAGAAGCCTTTTGAAAACATTGTAGGAAAAGAAGAAAATGCTGGTAACCAGCACTTTCTCCTTTTCCCACAATGTTTTCTACCCTATCTAAGAAAAGTTGCACCTTTTGAGCCACATTGAAATTGTCATCTGCAAATGCTTTCTATTTGACAAGGCTAAAATTTTGTTGTCTGGTAAAGGGTTAATTTTCTGCATGTGAAAGGACAGTCTACCTCAGGATTCAAGTGGTTGTTAGACAAAATGGATTTTATGGACCTATAATTATGTGATGACAGGCTTGGTATAGTAGATCACGAAGGTGCATTAAACACTCCTTTGTCAGAGCATGGCTCATCTGTTTTGTTGAGATGATAAGTCAAGTGTACCGGTAATTTATTTCAGTTTTTAACTTGTACCTGTACATGCATTGGTATTTGTGTTTTGAAAATTCCAAGTATATTGTTTCATACATGTGTTGTACTTCATCTTAATGATGGATATTTCGTGAAAGTTTACATTGAAAAAAATGTTTATGCTTATTCCCCTTTCCTGCAACCTTTAACCACACAATCCTGCGTTTTAACCACCCTGATGAAGAAGGCTTTTCAAAACATTGTGGGAAAAGAAGACAGTGCTGGTAACCAGCAGTTTCTTTGTTTTCCCACAATGTTTTCTACCCTTTGATAGACAATTTTACGTTTTTAGTTTTATTTAATTTTTCATCTGCAAATGGTTTCAATTTTGTCATGTGGTAAAAAGTTAAAATATTATTAATCTTATGAGTTTAAAAAATTAGAATTGCTTATTGATATAGAAAGGCCTGTCCTAGGCAAAATATGGTACACACAAAATGAATGGAAAGGCCTTACAAACTCTAGCATTCTATTTCTCTAGATGACTCCAGTAGCTCAAGTTCGGAATCTCCCATTGAAGATATGCCGTCGTCTAACAAAGCTGACCGTGACAGGGGTACTGACCTCCTTCTGTTGTAAACGCATGGCACATGAAAATGACTCTAAAATGCTTTTGTCTTTGTAAACCTTTAAATCTTTACCAGACGACAAAATTTAGGACTCCACCAAATTGAAAGCATATGACGAGAACTAATTAAATGTAGTGCAAATGATGACCCTTGTCTTTGAGAGGGCAGAAAGCATTGCAGGAAAAGGTGAAAAGGCTGGTTCCCAGCATTTTCTCCTTTTCCCACAGTTTTTCCAAAAGCTTTCTTTCTTGGGATTGTTGAAAGTCGGAATGTGTGGTAAAGGGTTAAAGTGTGCATGTATATCTATGGAAAATGCAGCCTCACCTTTAAAATGAATGTTCATCTATAAGACTTGTAAGAGATAATTATGTTGTATCTATAGAATTATTGTTGAAGCACAAAATTAGTTTAACTTGGAAAAACTTTAAGAAAGTCAAAGTATGGAAGACCATTGTCCCAGCAGTCTAGACTGCTATTTAATGTCCAAATGAATCATGGTCGGCAGTAAAATCCCTTGATACAGCAAATAAGGATCCCTTTGCCGTTGGCTCTGACTAAAACCCAGACATTGATGTTATTATTGTCCTCAGACAATTCTATGTCATTTCACCTCTATTAATCGCCTCCCTTTTAGAAAATGTACCAGTCATGCCCCTTGGGGTGTTAAAAAGAGACAATATCTTCTGTTTAATTCAAGCAGGACTCAGGTTGCTAAGGTCATGAAAATGGGGAATTTTAGCAAATTTTTAAAATTATTATTCTCAAAAATCATAAGGCCAAGGGCCACCAAATGTGGCATGTAGTTCCATCTAGTGGACCTGTAACCAAGAGTGTTAAAATGTTACTGTAGGGGAAAAAAAAAATTAGAGAGTATGACAAACTGTATTTTATCATGTTTTCTTGTTTGATTTCAATGCAAGCAGTGTATGTCAACTTGTGTGTTTTAGCCCTTAAAGCCCTGGAACCAACTTAAGTTGTTTTTGCAGACAGTGTAGATCAAGATCAGACTGCACAGAACTATTTATCAAATTCTAATGGAAACAACCTTGAAATAGTAATATTCCGGGCTGTTTTTTCCTAATTAAAGAGGTACAAATCATTAATTCAGCACTCTAAGGGTTAGAAAAATGGATTTGGTTAGTGATACTATATGTTGACACGGAGGTACATATTGATTTTATATGCCTTCATATGCTAATAGCATAGATTCACAAATAACATACACATATTGGGGACAAAATGGCCAAGTATACTTTATTGCCCAAACTTTCCAAAGCACAGGATTGGGAAATGGGTCATATTTTTACTGACATGGTGTGCTGATCTGGGCTTGTCTTTGCCAACCATTCTTAAGAATATTTTTTGTCTTATTCTAGAAAGTAAGAAAGTAACACAAGTTCTGATTGGCTACGCCATTTGCTTTTAGCCAATCAGAAATTGTGTTACTTTCAAATTTAGAACAATCTTGAGAATAACACTGGGAATGTTCTTATGAATAGTTGGCGAATATGGACCCAGATGTATGTAACTATCATTTCCAGCTTTAACCCTTTACCACATAATCCCGATTTTTAATGACCCTGAGGAAGAAGCCTTTTAAAAACACTGTTGGAAAAGGAGAAAATGCTGGAAACCAGCATTTTCTCCTTTTCCCACAATGTTTTCTACTCTATCAAGGACAAACTTCGTCATTTACACCACCTTTAATTTGTCATCTGCAAATGCTTTCAATTTGGACCAGTCTAGAATTTTGTCATTTGGTAAAGAGTTAAGTTTGCAAAAGAAATGTTCAGTCAAGTTTTCTTCAATACTCTATAAAACAAAAAAATCAATATCTGGTGCTAAAATGCTTTATGTAAACTTTTAAGTTTTGTGTTTGTATATCTTCCAACATTGTGACTTATTGAAAACAAGACAAACAAATGGCTCAAAAACTAGTAATTTTACCTTCTGCCATCTTATTAGATCGGCTGTTTTTGAAGAAAATATCACAGTATTATCATAGGCCTGGCGTTGTCAGAGTCTTCATGCAAAATCTTTGACAAATTATAATATCTTATCTCTTTTATTACTGCATATATTTGCATAAAACTTGGACTAGTTGTTAAGTTTTTATCAAAATGTAAACCCATACAATAAGGGCAGGTAACCATCAAAATATTTTTAAGTTATTCCCCTTTTTGGACTTAGAATTTTCACTAGAAGCAACTGCAGCCAAGGCTTGGCACCTATTATTTTCTCATTATTTTTCAAATGATTTATCTAGATGTGCAACTGTAATTGAGCATGAGTTGTCATACTATAGTAAACCCTGTCACTGCATGCTAGCTATTTCATTATTGTTTATGTATGGTGCAGTCCTAATCCTAGTGATGTCTTCTACCTGATTATGATATGAACCATGCTCTGACAGAAGGGGGCTTGATGCATCTCCTTGATGCATGATACCAAGCAGGTCATCACATGATCATGCATCAATAAAGTCCATTTCGTCTAACAAACAACTGAATCATGAGGTAGACTGGTCCTTTGACATACAGAAAATTGACTAATAGCGAAAAGTTTAGGCCCAGGTCAGCCTGTGTGGACTGTGCAGGCTGCCCTGAGTCAATACTTTTTGCATCTGCATTAAGCCCCCTTTTTTGAGAGCACAGCTCATATATTTTAACTCCTACCAAACAACAAAAATTTAGACTTGTCCAAATTGAAAGCATATATATATTGTTAAAATGATGGTAATTATCTGTGAAAGTGAAGAAAACCTTATGGGAAAAGTAGAAAGTGCTGGTTAGCAGCATTTTCTCCTTTTCCCACAAGGTTTTTAAAGGGCTTTTTCCTCAGAGTCGTTAAAACTCTGGATTGTGTGGTGTAGAGTTAACACCAGTATTGTCCTCTTTGTGCAGTCTCCAACCTGATATAATGTATGTGGGAACTCAATTTAAAAGCCATGCTATGGCAAAAGGGGGTTTAGTGCATCTCCATGATGCAGTATATCAAGCAAGTTATCATAAAAATTATGCATTTATAAAATAAATCCATTTTGTCTAACTACCGACTGAATCCTAGGATAGACTGGTCCTTTGAAGTGCAGAAAATTTATCGTGTTTCAACACAGGTCAGCCAATGTGGATTGCAGAGGCTGACCTGGGTAGATACTTTTTGCAGATGCATTAAACCCTCTTTTCACAGAGCATGGGTCCTATATTTTGACAATTTTCATGTGCAAATGGTTCAAAGTCTACAGGCAGAGAACTGAATTAGGTTGATTCATTCTGTAAAGCAAATCAAATTCATTTTCAAATGCTTCCACAAAAACACCCTGCAATCCATCCTAAAAGCCATTGTGAGATCTTCTTATCTCTTTTAACTCTTTACCACATGAGAAAAATGTAGACCAGTCCAAATTGAGAGCATTTGCAGATGACATTTTAAATGTGACTCATATGAGGAATTTTGCCTTTGATAGGGTAGAAAACTTTGTGGGAAAAGGAGAAAATACTGGTTACCAGCATTTTCTCCTTTTCCAACAATGTTTTCAAAAGGTTTCTTCCTCAGGTTCATTAAAAGTCGGGATTGTGTGGTAAAGAGTTGATATCCAAATTCAAAACTTAAAAAAATAAAATTTATATGAGCCATGCTCTGTGAGAAAGGGGTTTAGTGCAGCTGCAAAAAAAGCATCAACTCAGGTCAGCCTGAGCAGTCCAGGCCGAATGACCCGAGTCAAAACCTTTTCCCTTGATAAATTTTTTGCTGGTCCAAAGACCATTCTACATCAGGATTCAGCCAGTTGTGAGTCAAAATGGATTTCATGGATCCATAATTATGTGATGGCTTGGTATAAAGCATAACAAAGATACATTTAACCCCTTTTGCCAGAGCATGGCTCATATCTTTTAGACATACCCGTTATTCTCTTACATCCAAATTCATATTTACATTGGTGAGGTTTAAATCTTTGAAAAACGTATTTTTATCACATTTTTATAGATTACGGAACTGAAATATGTATTGTTTAACCCTTTACCACACAATCCCGACTTTTAACGACCCTGAGAAAGAAGCCTCTTATAAAAACATTGTGGGAAAAGGAGAAAATGCTGGTTACCAGCATTTTCTCCTTTTCCCACAATGTTTTCTACCCTTCCTGAAACAAATTTCAAATTTTCAGTAGCATTTATTTTGTCATCTGCAACTGCTTTCAGTTTGAACTAATCTAAAATTTTGTCGTTTGGTAAAGGGTTAATCATAACTTTGTGTACAGTTATCCATTAAATTTTATTTGGCAATTGACATATTCATGTGTCAGATACATTAAACTTCCTTCTGCTAGAGCATGGTGCATATCTTTTATCCAAGTGATGTATTGATAGCTGAAACTTGTATCATTAGGATATCCAAAGATATCTATTGCTTAATTCTTTACCAAATGACAAAATTTTGGACTCAACCAAATTGAAAGCATTTGCAGACGACATTTTAAATGTAGCTTAGATGATGATTTCTGTTTTTGATAGGGTAGAAAACATTGTAGGAAAAGGAGAAAATGCTGGTTACTTCTTAGTGACAGGTTTTGTTTCCGTTCCCCACTGTTTTGCAAAGGTTTGTTTCTCAGGGTCATTAAAATTCGGGATTTTGTGGCAAAGGGTTAACTGAAAATAATATTTTTAGACACACAATTATTGGCTAAAGCTCATAACTTTTATAGATGTAATTGATATCTTTGAGACATACAGTTTTGTACATCAAAAGATTATCTTATAGACAAGAATTTATACATGTAATTCATTCATCCTTGAACCTAACAACAAAATTTTAGACATGTCCAAATTTGAAGCCTTTTTAGACAACAAAATAGAAGTGGAAAAACTATTTTTGAAGGATAGAAAACACTGTGGGGAAAGTAGAAAATACTGGTTACCAGTATTTTCTTCTTTTCCCACAATGTTTTCAAAGCCTTCTTCTTCAGAGTCATTAAAACTCGGAATTGTGTGGTAAAGAGTTAAGTCTTAATGACTTAGACGAAGAAGATTTCAGAAAGATTTGATCCTTGAAAAGTGAGCTCAGTGCATCTGCAAAAAATACCAACGCAGGTCAGCTTACGCAGTCCACAGAGGCTGACCTAGGTAGAAACTTTTTGATATTGATCAATTTTCTGCATGTTAAAGGACCAGCTTACTTCATGATTCAGTCACATTTTGTCACAAAATAGATTTTATGGATCCGTAATCAAGTGAAGATTTGCATGGTACTATGCGTCGCATAGATGCATGGCACATATGTTTGCTAATGAAAAAGTCAATTTCATACTAATACTTCCACTTGATAGGTAAGAGATATGTTAGCTAGTTTTTTTTTTTCAGCCTTCCTTATTGTATATCTCTGCAGCAAAAGGATTTTTAAGACCCTGAGGAAGAGGTTTTTTTTTTTTAACCTTTTACCATACAAACCTCTGTTTCAACGACCCCGAGGAAGAAGGCTTTTGAAAACATTTTGGGAAAAGGAGAAAATACTGGTAACCAACATTTAATTTGTTGTCTGCAAATGCTTTCAATTTGGACAAGCCTAAAATATTGTTGTTGGGTAAAGAGTTAAGACATTTTGTTAAAAGCAGAAAATACTGGTAAAATTAGAAAATGCTTGTAACCAGCAAAACTATGAAATAAAAGGCAAATATAAATGTAAATTTGATTTCCTTCATTCTTCTTCTTTCAGACTTGGATCCCACTCCACCAATAACAGACACAGATGCACACCCAGAGTATCTGATACCCAAAACCCCAGACTCAGTTGAAGGTGACCTTATAAAGGTCAAGGTCAGTATAATTTGTCAAGGAATTCTTAATGAATAATGTAAAAAATAATGTTTTAGAATGAAGAACTTATTTTGATGAAATATTTTTTGAAACATGTCCGTTTCATGATTTATGACATTTTTGACCTGGACTCTATTAGCATTAAATTAGATGCATCGATAAGTTAACTGTGCCATACAACAAAACTTTTAGACTCACTCAAATTGAAAGCATTTGCAAACACCAAATTCAGTGCTGCTTAAATTACAGAGTTTTTCTGTGAAAGGATAGAAAACATTGTTGTAAAAGGTGAAATTGCTGGTTACCAGTCTTCTTTGTCAGGGTTGTAAAAACATAGGATTATGTGGTTACGGGTTTATTCACCAAAAACAATATGGCTAATCTGAATGAAAAGGCTGTTCTGATTCGAAATACTGATGAATCATTAGACAGTGTAGAACTTAGACCAGATTGCACATACATTGCTGAATGATTTTATTTTGCATGGCCCACACAAAGCAACTCAACTCAATGAATCAGATATGCTTGTCAATTTATTACACGGTACACTCGCAGCTTATGAAAAATGATTCTAATGTCTTCGTTCATCATGCCACGATGTGGGTGCTTCTACAAATATTCTCCCTTGTTTGTCTGCCTATGTCGGCTATGCTCAGCCTGTACACTGTCAATAAAACAATCTAATTTACATTTACCATACAGGGTACTCTTACTGCTGATGAAGAAATGGTTCTGATGTCTTCATACCACTACATTGGTGCCACCACCAATATTCACCCTTGTTTGTCTGCCCTTGTCAACTATGCTCAGCCTGTAAAGTTTCAGGGATTTGATGTTGCTGAAGGTAAGTTAGGGACCATGTTCACCAATCACTCGAAATATTGATCTGATTCAAAATTCCAAAAACAGCCAGCTTAGTGTAGCTATGGTAAATATCACATTGTTATGCCTGCTTAAATGTATAAAGTGTTTGTTGTTGACTTGAGTCAGGTTTTCACCATCAGATGTCCTATTTATGAGTGTTTTATAGAGCTTAGATTTCCCTTTAATATGTCCTATTTATATATGTATGTTTACAGAGTGTGGTATTCACTATCATATGCCCTCTTTATGTCTTACAGAGTGAAGTGTTCACTACCACATGTCCTTCTAGAGTATTCACTTTCATATATCTTCTCTATGTATCTTTACATAGCAGGATATTCCGTATTGGATGTGCTCTTTATTCCTTTACCATCCAAATTGAAAGCATTTGCAGACGACGAATTAAACATGGCTTAAGTGATAAGATTTGTCTCTGAAAGGTCAGAAAACATTTAGGGAAAAGGAGAAAATGCTGATTACCAGCATTTTCTCCTTTTCCAACAATGGTTTCAAAAGGCCTCCTTCTTAGGGGTCTTTAAAAGTCGTGATTGTGTGGTAAAGGATTACGTATGTTTTTCAGTAAGGTAGTCACTGTCATATGCCCCCTTTATCTATGCTTTACAGAACGAGGTATTTGCTCTCATATGTCCTGCTTGTATAGCTTTTACAGAGCCAGGTATTTTCTGTCATATGTCCTCTTTATGTAAATTAGTGATAGGGTATTCCTTATCATATTTCCTCTGTATATGTGTCTACAGAGCGAGGTATATTTTCTTTATGTATGTTTGCAGAGTGAGATATTCCTAATTATATGTCCTCTTTATATATGTTTTTCACTCGGGTATTCACTATCATATGTCCTCTTAGTGTATGTTTTACAGAGCGAGGTATTCACCAACATATGTCCTTTTTATGTATGTTTTACCCTTCACCACACAATCCAGAGTTCTAAACCACCCTTGGAGGCCTTATAAAAACATAGTGGGAAAAGGAGAAAATGCTGGTATCAAGCATTTTCTCCTTTCCCCGCAATGTTTTCTTCCCTATCAAACACAAAAATCATCACTTAAGCTACATTTATTTTGTTGTCTGCAAACGCTTTAAATTTGTTTGAGTCCAAAAGTTTCTCGCGTGGTAAAGAGTTAAGAGGGGAGGTATTCACTATCATATGTCTTCTTAACCCTTTCCCAAACAAGCCCTGGTTTTCACGTGTCTGCAGTATAAGTCTTTTGAAAACACTGTGGGAAAAGGAGAAATTGCTCGTAACAAGCAATTTCTCCCTTTCCCACAGTGTTTTCTACCCTTTTGGAGAACTTTCTGTCATTTTCATCAAATCTAAGATTGTCATCTGCAAACTCTTTCAAATTGGACCAGTCTAAAATTTATCGTTTGGGAAAGGGTTAATTATGCCCCCTTCAACGAAGTGGGGATATATTGCTTTGCACATGTCAGTCGGTCGGTCTGTCCGTCGGTCGGTCGGTGGACCTTACCTTTTCCGGATAATAACTAGACACAGAATTGACCTAGGTTCATCAAATTTGGCACAGACATGCATCTCAGAGTGTAGATGATTCCTATTGATTTTGAGGTCAATCGGTCAAATGTCAAGGTCACAGTGACCGTCAACATGTTGATATATAGACCAAACCTTGTCCGGATGATAACTAGACACAGAATTGACCTAATTTCATTAAATTTGGCACAGACATGCATCTCAGAGTGTAGATGATCCCTAGTGATTTTGAGGTCAGTCGGTCTAATGTCATGGTCACAGTGACCATCAACATGTTGATATATAGACCAAACCTTGTCTGGATGATAACTAGACACAGAATTGACCTAAGTTCGTCAAATTTGGCACAGACATTCGTCTCGGAGTGTAGATGATCCCTTTTGATTTTTAGGTCAGTCGGTCAAATGTCAGGGTCACAGTGACTGTCAACATGTTGATATATAGACCAAACCTTGTACGGATGATAACTAGACACAGAATTGACCTAGGTTCGTCAAATTTGGCACAGACATTTGTCTCGGTGTGTAGATGATCCCTATTGATTTTGAGATTAATCCATCAAAGGTCAAGGTCACAGTGGCCTTCAACTTAATGATATATAGACCAAACCTTGTCCAGATGATAACTAGACACAGAATTGACATAGGTTCTTCAAATTTTGTACAGATATTCATCTTGGAGTGTAAATGATCCCTATGGATTTTGAGATTAATCCATTCAAGGTCAAGGTCACAGTGGCCTTCAACTTAATGATATATAGACCAAACCTTGTCCAGATGATAACTACACCAGAATTGACCTAGGTCCTTCAAATTTTGTACAGATATTCATCTTGGAGTGTAAATGATCAGTATCGATTTTAAGGTTAATCTGTGAAAGGTCAAGGTCACAGTGACCACCAGATGATTTAGGGCCCGCTCTGCCATTCGCCACTTGAGCCATTTGCTAAAAAAAATTAAAGTGTCTCAAAAATCATCGCATGTGGCTCAGCTTGTGGCTCCAACATTTTATTCGCGTATTATCGGGGACGTAGTAAGCATCGAAGTCGACTGGGAAAAAGCGGAAGTTGAACGCGCGTGCTGAGAAGAAAATCTATAACCCAGTCTGTGTATCGGCGACTGTTTACAATCTTGTATGTATACACACGGCGGTGTGTATAATTATGCGAACTGTTGACAGATTATCATGTTTAACAATTGAAGTGGGCTATAAATTAGACAAAGGATGTTAATTACTTGATTAGCGATTATTGCCGACACATGTCAGTACTTTGACCCATCTCCAATTAAAGATGGACTTGTCAACAAATTATCAGCAATTAAAGGATCGAATTATGTGGATGTTTTTCGGTGATTGATATCAGTTTATGAACTGTGCCACTTCCTGTATCAATGTGGCAGCAGGGGGGGGGTATGACTGTTTTACAAACAGACATCTTGTTTATGTTTTACAGAGTCAGGTATTCACTATCGTTATGTCATCTTTATTTTTACAGAGTGCAGTATTCACTTCTTAAGTCTTCATTTGTGTGTGGTATTCACTTCTACATGTCCTCTTTATGTACGTTTACACAGCGTGGTATTCACTTCTGTATGTCCTCTTTATGTATTTTTCACAGAGTGTGGTATTCACTTCATATGTCCTCTTTATGTATGTTGTACAGAGTGTCGTATTCAATTCTGTATGTCCTCTTTATTAATGTTTTACAGAACATGGTATTCACTTCTGTATGTCCTCTTTATGTATGTTTTATAGAGTGTGGTATTCACTATCATATGTCCTCTTTATGTATGTTTTACAGAACGTGGTATTTACTTCTATATGTCCTCTTTACGTATGTTTTACAGAATGTGGTAAATACTGCTATATGTTTTCTTTATGTATGTTTTACAGAGCGTGGCATTCACTATCATATGTCCTCTTTCAATGAAAACACTGGCCTTGGTTACCTCAAATCACAGGCAGTTGAATTTGTTAAGTATCCTTTCTGTTCACAGGAATTTTTTTTTTTGGTTCATATTTATCGAGACAAATGTTTCATAGTGTTACAACTGTTTTCTCTAGTGGCCTTGTGATGTAGTTATAGTTTTGGTCTTGCCCTGGCAGCTTCAATTTGTTATGCATAAAGAAATGAGCCATGCTGTAGCAGAAAGGGGTTTTAATGCATCTCGGTGATGCATTTTACCAAGCATGTCATCACATAATTATGGATCCATAAAATCCATTTTGTCTCAATCCACTGGATCTGGAAGTAGAATAGTCCTTTGACATGCAGGAAATTTACAAATAGCAAAAGGTTTTGACCCTTGTCAGCCTGTGGAAATTGTGAAGGCTGACATGGGTCAATAGTTTTTTCCTCATGCATTAACTCTTTACCACACAGTTCCGAGTTTAACGACCCTGCAGAAATAGCCTTTTGAAAGTGGAAAAAGGAGAAAATGCTAGTAACCAGCATTTTCTCCTTTACCATCAAGGTTTTCTACACTTTCATTGACAACTACCATCATTTCAGTTAAATTTGATATGTTGTCTGCAAATGCTTTCAATTTGGACCAGTCTGAAATTTTGCTGTTTGGTAAAGAGTTAAGCCCCTTTTCACAGAACATGTCTCAAATGTTTGCATGCATTACAGTTTCTTAATTTTTTGCCTTTTCTATGAAATTGTTTCTCATGCTGAAAGGCTTTCTCAAATGGATAAAGTTGCATTGCTTTCTTACAGTGAATCAAATAAAATTGTTCATTTGTATAAATTATGACTATGAGTGCTAGAATGCATGAAGGTGCATTGTATAAATCAGCAATTTCTTGTATATGAACTGAAGATATAACCTGGTTACCAGTACTTACACTTGATTCATATGATATGTAAGTGAGATTCATTGAGTATTTTGGCCTCTGGACTAGCATACTACTATGCATTTAACATATTACACTTCCCATATGAAATGAATGTTTATCCTCAGTAAGAAAGACAAAATTGTTGTACTTTGGTTACATTGTTACCTCTTTTGTCCTATGAGAAAACATATCACCTCTTGGACTACCTGAGGACTTGCAAGAAAGGGGACCAGCTCTCACTGTTTCCTCAAATGGCCTCTGAACCCTTTACCGATATCACATGTTTTAATGGCTTTGAGGCTTCAAAACAGCTTTTGAAAATATCATGGAAAATGGAGACAATGCTCGGAACCCACTATGTGTTCTAATATTTCAAAGATATGTCCCATCATTTTAGACAAAGGAGATGTTGTCTCTAAATGCTCTCAATTTGGACCTATCCAACACTTTGTCATCTAGTAAAGAGTTAATAGAGAACCATATTAGTTGAGCTTTCTGGAGATTTTCTAATTCTAACTTAACCAAATTTGATGACATTCTTAGAAAGCTTTGAGAATTACATTGATGATTAGATGACTGAAAGTTTCAAAGGGACTCATGGTTATCATATGATAAATAAAAATGTGAGTGTAGTCTTAAAAAAGGGCTAAGGTCCTTTTGATGATGACTTTCTTTCACTGCAAAAGGCAAAGTTTTGATATCATTTTGACAAAATGAAAAAATGTTCAGAAAAATTGAAACTTGCCCATTATGTTTAGCCATCAGAAATTTTCAAAGTTAGTGCTGTAAATTTGTAATAGGAGGCATTAATTTCATGTGTGCCAGGAAGATATCAGCAGTCATAGAAATATATATCCTGATCACAACTTCATGCTAAAATACACTACCGTTTCTATAAGAAATACTATGGTTTCAAACATGAGAAACTCTCTGTGGCATTTAAAAGCAATCTGTGGTTGATTTGTCCATGGGAGACTTATCCCTGTACAAGCCCTATACTTGTTTTTTTCCTTTACCAAAAACCTATTTTGGTTTTAGCTTTAGTGGCCAAAGGCCAGCAGAGGTTATGCATGGCGTGGTTTCCATCGTCTGTCCATTCATCTGTTAGTCTTTTTCATGTTTTCTCAATAAAGTTCACATTTGTGGTCAGATTTTGGTAACACTTGCACATTTTTTATTATATGATCAATAGCTTGTACCATACTGATTGTGAAACAAATCTGACTATTAATAAGGGAAAATTAGCAATTTAAAGTTGAAAATTTACATTTCTTGTTTACACAATAAAGTCTGCATTTGTGGTCAAGTTTTTGTTAAACTTGCACAGTTTCTTTATATCATCAGTAGCTTGGACACTATTTGTTTTGAAAAAATCTGACAATTAGTAAGGAAAAAGTAGTCATTTAAAGTTAAAAATGAACATTTCTTTTTCATGCAATTAAGGGGAAAGGAGAAAATGATGTTTACACACATTTTTTCCCCACATTTTTTTCTAAGGCCTTCTACCTGATGGTTGCAAAGACTTGGAATATTTTTCCATTTAGAAGTTGCATGTTATGAGAATGATTGTATAGTTTTGTAGAAATGTGAGTGCTATTTTCTCTTCGATACAGCCAGAGGTATCCCCTACCACATGTCCTCTTTTAATGAACGCAGTGCCTTGGGTGTTATAGCTAACTCTTGCATTGACCTTGTCAAGTATCCTTGTTTTATATACAGTGTATTTAACTTTTTACCTCACAATACTGAGTTTAATAACTCTGAAGAAGGCTTTTGAAAACATTGTGAGAAAAGTAGAAAATACTGGTAGCCTACATTTTCTCATTTTCCAGCATTGTTTTTTACCCTCTCAGAGACAGAAATCATCATTTGAGCTACGTGTATTTTGTCATCTGCAAAAGCTTTCAATTTGTTAGAGTCCAAAATTTTGTCATTTGGTAGAGAGTTAAATGTCTTTGTGCATGTCGGGGGGCATTATTTTCAACTTTTCTTAACATTTTTCTGTCTCTAAATTTGACAAATTTCCATCTGAAGAGCTGAAATGTTCTGTCTCAGCCAACCAGAGGTTGGAGTTATAGAAACTGTATTTACCTCTTTGTGTATGTCAGTCTTAGGCCATCTTAACTCTTTACCACACAATCCCGACTTTTAACAACCCCAAGAAAGAGGCCTTTTGAAAAGATTGTGGGAAAAGGAGAAAATGGTGGTAATCAGCATTTTCTCCTTTTTCAACAATCTTTTCTTCCCTTCTTGAAACAAATTTCAATTTTTCAGTCACATTTATTTTGTCACCTGTAAATTCTTTCAGTTGGGACAAGCCTAAAATTTTGTTGTTTGTTAAAGAGTTAAGCAACCGTCCTAAACATTTTTTCTGTTTCAAAATTCTACAAATAGTCATCTGATTGGCTAAAGTGTTCTGTCTTAGCCAACCTCAGTTTAGGCTTAGAATTTGGACCTTGAATTCAGTCTCAAATAGATGTCAAAATGTTATTGCTCTTAGATTTGTATTCAGCAAACATTCTAGATTGCATTTTAATTCTTATTTTCTCAAGAATTTACTTAATTTCAAAGGAACAAAATTTCTGATTAGCTAAACCAAATTGTTTAGTCAGTCGTAAATTGTGTTGCTTTCTCTATTTCTGATTAGACTAAGAGTACTTCAATTGTTTATGAATACAAAAGCTGGTGTTTTATTTTCTTTTTTTTATATCCAAGGCCATAGAAATGATGGGAACTTACAGGATCTTCATGCTAATTTTTGTAACATTTTACACTCAGATTTGTATGACTTCTCTAAAATACATTGTAATTCTCCTGAATTTAAAACATTAATGTGCTAAATTGCAAACCATATGACAATTTTGAACTTATCTGTCCAGACTGAAAGCATTTGCAGTCAACACAAGTGTGAGTCAAAAATTGACATTTGTATTTGGAAGGGTAGAAAACATTTTGGAAAAAAGTTTTTTTTCACAATGTTTTCAAGTCTTCTTATTTAGGGTTGTTAAAACTCTGAATTCTTTGGTTAAGGAGTAAGCTAATCAGGCAGTCTTTCAGTGCTAAAATTATTGTTTGTGATTGGCCTAGAATAACTGTGAATGTGGGAAAACATGGTATGTCTTACACAATGAAGGCCAAATTTCCTGTTTTATACAGTGAAGCCAAAGTTCCTGTTTTACTCAATAAAGGCCAAACTTCTTGTCTTACAAAGTGAAGGCCAAGTCCTTGTTTCACATAGTGAAGGCAATATTTCCTGTCTTACATAGTGGAGGCCAAAGTCCTTGTCTTACAGGATGAAGGTCAAATTTCCTGTCTTACATGGTGAAGGCCAAAGTCCTTGTCTTACACATTGAAGGCCAAATTTCCTGTCTTTCATAGTGAAGGCCAAAGTCCCTGTCTTACACATTGAAGGCCAAATTTCCTGTCTTTCATAGTGGAGGCGGAAGTCCCTGTCTTACACATTGAAGGCCAAATTTCCTGTCTTTCATAGTGGAGGCGGAAGTCCCTGTCTTACAGGATGAAGGCCAAATTCCATGACTCACACAGTAAAGGCCAAAATTCCATGTTGTACGCAGTAAAGGTCAAAATTGATGATATGCATAGTATAAGTCAAATTTTGTGGCTTACAGAGTAAAGGTCAATTTCCCTGTCTTACATCGAAAAAGTAAATTTCCATGTCTCACTCAGTGAAGGCCAAGTTCCTTGTCTTACACGGTGAAGGCCAATTCAAGAGTAAAGACTTAGTGAAGGCCAAATTTTTTATTTTTCAGTGAAGGCCACAACACAAAAATGCCTAAATTTTGTCTCACAAAATGAAGTCTAAATCCCATGTCTCACATAGTGAAGGCCAAATTCCGTGTCTCACATAGTTAAGGCTAAAATCCATGTCTTACAGAGTTAAGGTTAGGTTCCTTGTCTTCTGTTCAGTAAATGCCAAAATCTCTGTCACACACAGCTATGGCTAAATTCCATGTATTGCCCAGTTAATGGTCAGTTTAACACCATGAAGAAGGCTCATTGTATTACTCACATTGTTCAGATAAGTATCGTCTTTTGGTTCAGTACTCATATCTTTGATCCAAGCATACATCATGTAATGGTTTGGCATGATTTGCATGTCATTGTATGTTGCATGGATGCATTTTGAGTTCCAGAATATTTTTTTCAAACTTGTCCAAGATTGTTTATTTCAAGTCAATGTTGTTCTTTTTTTCTTTCTTCCCTGATGTTATAAGACAATGAAAATGAGCCATGCTCTGGCAAAAGGGGGCTTAATGCATCCCTGTGATGCTTGATACCAAGCAAGTCATCATGTAATTTTAGATTCTTAAAATCAATTTTATCGAACAACTGACAAAATCTGGAGGTAGAATGGTCCTTGGACATAAAGAATATTTAAACATAGCAAAAAGTTTCGGCCCATGTCAGCCTGTGCAAGCTGCGCAGGCTGACATGGGTCGATGCTTTTTGCATGTGCATTAAGCCCCCTTTTCACAGAGCATGGCTCAAATGGATTTGAGCCATGGTCTGTGATTTGCATTTGCAAAAAGTTTGCCCTGGTCAGCCTGCACAGTCTGCACAGGCTGACCTTGGTCAAAGGTTCTTGCTATTAGTATCTGCATGTAAAAGGACCAGACTACCTTATGAGTCAGTGGATTGTTAGACAAATTGATTTTTATGGATCAAGAATTATTTGATGACGTGCTTGGTGGAATAGATCACAGAGATGCAATAAACCTCCATTTGCCAGAGCAAAAAGCATCAACCCATGTCAGCCTGCGCAATCTGCAGACTGACATGGGTCTAAACTCTTTGCCATAGGTAAATTTTCTGCGTGTCCTAGGACCAATCTACCTCGTTATTCATTGAGTTGTTAGACAAAATGCGTTTTTATAGATCCATAATCACATATCGATTAAACCCCTTTTGCCAGAACATGGCTCACATTCTTTCTGCAAAAGCTTTGTTCAGGGTTCATTGATATTAAAATTTGGTAATTACCCTTGGTCAGACCTATTTCAGATTCACTGATCTTGATATGTTACCCTTGTATTAACCCTTTACCACACAATCCTGAGGAGGAAGTCTTTTGAAAACATTGTGGGAAAAGGAGTAAATGCTGATAACCAGTATTTTCTCTGTTCCCCACAATGTTTTCTGCCTTATCAGAGAACTTAAGCTCATTTGTATAAATTTAAAAATTGTTGTCTACAAATGCTTCCAATTTAGAGGTGCTTAATATCTGTTGTTTGGGAAAGTGTTAAACAATCTGGAATTTTTAGAGGTATTTGAAAAGCTTTTTGGAAAAGGTGAAAATGCTGATTTCCAGGGTTTTCTCCTTTTTCCAGGAAGGTTTCTACCCCTTTTGGAAAGTTCCAGTATTTTAGCAACATTTAATTTTTCTTCTGCAAATATTACAGATACTTTGTCATGAAGAAGCCTTGAAATATGTGGTCTGTACAGTGTCAAAAAAAAACCAACCCTTATTTTTATGCACACAGCTTATTTTCTCTTTAACCCTTTACCAGATGATAAAAATGTAGACTTCTACATTGAAAGCATTTGCATTTGCAGACGACAATTTAAATGTGATGAAATTTCTCTTTGATAGGGTAGAGAACATTGTGGGAAAAGAAGAAAATGCTGGTAACTAGCATTTTCTCTTTTTCCTACAATGTTTTAAATAGGCTTCTTCTTTAGATGGTTAAAAACTCTGGATTGTGTAATGAAGGGTTAAAATATTATTTGGTTAGCAGACCAGTTCTTCATGCACTTGCGGCTCACTTAAGTTAATAGCTAATGGAGTCATCCAGGGTCATCATGGCCCTCTTGTGTACATGTTTTTTTGTGATAAAATTGGACCGTGTGCAGAAGTTTGATGTGTTATGATTTTTTTCTGGGTTATTCACGACTGTGGTTGTAGAAAAAATATGTTGCATAAAAGAGCAAAAGTTCCTTAACTCAGTCAGTTACAATAAGCGACAGATGAGTAGGATATATCCTAAAGGAGGTCGAGTAGAGTCGAGTAACTACATGCCACAGATTTTCTGGAATGCCGGATGTCAGATGGTAGCTCTGAACTTTCAGACTCCAGACCTAGCCATGCAGTTGAATCAGGGAAAATTTGAATACAATGGGAATTGTGGGTAAGTCTAGTTAGAGAAAATACCTTGTATTCAGTGTAAAATAGCCATTACGAATTTTCTTTTCTTACACCTGAGACAAGTAAATAGAGCCATATTTGATCAACACTCTGCTGTGATAAAACTCATTTCTAAGACACTGCCGACACAGATTTACTTGCGAAATTAACTGTCAGAATTGGTAATCATGACAAATCTGTGAATTTTATAATCTTTTCATTCAAAACAAAAGCATTATATCCAAGTTTCTTTTGAACTATTTTTTTATCCATATCTACCTGTCAAAAAAGCGAACAGGCTTCACGTAAATTTCGATACACATATACATGTAGGTCTTTGTTTTAACACATCAAGTACTATAATCCTTGATATACAGTAATGTGATAGAAAGAACCTGATATTTCTTGGCTTATAAGGTAAATTTTAATTAAACTTGTCTACAAAAAAAGTTAACAAACTCACCAAAGACTCACTTAATCACATTTTCTGTAAACTGGGTTAATAAAATTCATATCAAGTCATATCAAATCGTATATAAGTCTTCAAGTGCAATAGGGGAAAATAGGCTTTTACAGACAGCTCAGATCAAGATCAGACAGAATGTTTAGTCTGAACTTGGATCTTTACCATCCAATTATTTAGTAAAGCCTGAAAGATAAATATCTTTCTTAGGTGGAGTGGAACTTATTTTAGCTGTCAAAAGAGGCAGAGTTTATTAATTTTTTGCCCGGAAAGAGTTAACTCTCTGTCAGAGAACATAATTGAAAGCACTTGCAGACAACAAGTAAAAATTGGCTCAGATGATCAAATTTAACTGTATAAGGATAGAGGACATAGTTTAAAAATGAGAAAATGCTGGTTCCAGCATCTTCTCCTTTTCCCATAATGTTTTTAAGAGCCCTCTACTTCAGGTTTGTGAAAATATTGAATCATTTCATAAAGGGTTGATGAAGCACCATGTTTTTTTTTAACGGCTTGTGGAGCGATACAGGGCCATCATGGCTCTCTTGTCACAAATGTCAGAGCTTATAGTGGAAAAAAACTTATAATTTTAGATAAAACATAACACACACCATTAAGAATTTTTTTTTAAAGTATGGTAAAGTTTTTGTTTAATATATTTCTCAGATATTTATTAAAGCCAGATTTCATGAGGCGCCCAGATAGGACCTTTGACCCTTTCTCAGAGAGCCCAATATCAGGGGTCATAGCAGCCTGCTGTACTGTTCAGGTAGGTTTGATAGGATTGATCAGACATTAATCTGAACCCTTCTTCTGCTGAACCCAGATTTAATTGCTGGTGCAGACAGTATAGATCAAGATGAGGCTGCGCAGAATCTGGAATCGATCTTGGATCCACACTGCCTGCTTCTTTGCCAGATATTCTGGCAAAAACAACTCTAAAATGGTAATACCTACATCTATAGTACTGACTGACAATGTCCATTACATGTAAGTTATCACTAGATTAAGTATGGTACTGTTAAAGGATAAATTATGATATCCTTTAAACAATATATTGCAATCTACAGTATACATTTACAATTATTCCAAATTATCGTGCAGAACACATATTATACCTACGTAATAAATACTGTTTGATAGGTGTTTGAATTTGTTTGTCTTAGATGTATGATAAACGGGTGTTCACATACTAGTCTCCAAGATCAAGGTCAAAGCATGGCTTCAGTGGTTATGGGATGGGGAGGAGGGAAATCTGTTTTCTTGCATAACAAACATCTAATTGAAATTTGCTTTTACCTCTCGGGTGATACTTGACCAGTGTGTGTATTATTTTTCTTCCTTGCAGGTGATTTCTGGTCAGTTTGTGTCAGACAAGAAGATAGGTACCTATGTGGAAGTGGACATGCATGGGTTGCCCACAGATACAATTAGGAAAGAATTTAGAACAAAAGTAGTTCCGGCCAATGGTCTGAACCCTGTATATAATGCTGAGGAGTTTGTGTTTAGAAAGGTAAGGAGGGATGTAGCATTAACTTGCGACTTTGTGCACTTTTGTTGACAGTGTAGATCAAGATCAGACTGCACAGAATATGCAGTCTGATCTTGGATCTACACTGTCCGATAATGTGAGATTTCTTGGACAAGTAAAAATTTTTAAATCGTAAACTATGGGTTTTCACTATCGGCTAGAAATCTTTAGTCTCTACCACACAGAAAAATTTTAGACTGGTCCAAATTGGAAGCATATGCAGATGACAAATGATACTCAAATCATAGAGTTTGTATCTGTAAGGATAGAGGACAATGTGGAAAAGAGGAGAAAATGCTAGTTACTAGCATTTTCTCCTTTCTCTATATTGTTTTCATTATCAACTATTACTTCAACAGTTTATGAGATAATTTTCATGAAAAAGCTAAAATGTGCCTAGGAATATGTTTGTTAGATATAGCAATAAATGCAGACCTTCTTACATGAACATGTATTACCACAGCTTTCCCAAGCTGTTATCCATATGCAAGTTTCCAAATCTTTCAAAAATAACTTGTTACCAAATGACAAAATGATATACTAGTTCAAATTCAAAGTATTTGCAGATGACAAATTAAATGTGATTAAAATGATCTGATATGTCTTTCAGAGAGTAGAAAACAAGGTGGGAAATGGGGGTGGTTACCATCATTTTCCCCTTTTCCTGCAATGTTTTCAATGAAAAGTCCTTTTCTTTGGGGTTGTTGAACCTCTGGGTTGTGTAGTAAAAGTTATATGACATGTAGATAGGAACATCTTCACCTTCCAGTTTATATTCCATAGGTTGTGTTACCAGACCTTGCAGTTTTACGTATTGCTGTATATGAGGAGACGGGTCGTATGATTGGACAGCGAATACTACCTCTCGATGGCCTACAGGCAGGGTACAGACATATACCCTTACGGACGGAAGGAAACTTTCCAATGTCATTACCTACTGTGTTCTGTTGTATTAGTCTTAAAACTTATGTCCCAGATGAATTAAGAGGTAGGCTTATTTTTGGGCTTGTTCATGATGGTAGATGATTTGTGCAGCCTTTTTTTAACCTTTTGCCTGGCTCACTTTTTAAAGTGTAGGACTTGTAATATGGAGGCCTTTGGTTAGAGCCTCACTGGAACCACTGGGTTTTTCATTAAAGTGTCCCTATCAATCCTGGGTTTAAACGATCCTCCGGAGGAAACCTTTTAAAAAAAAACATTGATTGGTAAACAATTAACCAAGGATAAAGGATTGATTGGTAAAGGATTGACCATTTACCACACAATCCAGGCTTTTAATGACCATGAGAAAGAAGCCCTTTGAAAACATTGTGGGAAAAGGAGAAAATGCTGGTAACCAGCATTTTCTCCTTTTCCCACAATGTTTTCTACCCTTCCCAAAACAAATTTTCAATTTTTAGACGCATTTAATTTGGCGTCTGCAAATGCTTTCAATTTGGACAAGTCCAAAAAGTTGTCATTTGGTAAAGAGTTAATGCCTTTTGCTTTCAGATATTGTATCACTATTATTTCAACCCACACAAACTACTAACAACCAGATCAACCGTATGGGTTTTGATGAGCAGGATATCGGTGACATTCCCATAGTAACGGGGGCTCAGAAACAACAACCGGCCACAAACAATGGTAAAGTACCGGCAGGTAAACTGCCGGCTGTGGCCCAAAATAGTACAGATGGTGGTAAAACATCAAAGAAAGAAGGTAATCCTTGTATATGATGTATACGGAATATTATGTTGTAGTAACTTTCCCGGTGCTTGTGTTTAATTCGAGCAGCATGAGAGAATTTTATATTGCGCCAGACCAAAGGTCTAAGATCAAACTGCAGGTTCTGTGCAGTATGATCATCAGATTTGCACTGTATGCATAAGTGACTAAATCAGCATTCAATACTTGAAGGCTTAACCAACCGTTCTAAGTTCAGGTCTGTAACTGACTTCCGAAACTAATTACCTGATTGGACTTTCACATATTGTTGCAGCTAATTATATGATTTGTCTTAAAATTTAGAATTAGAATAATACTTGGTGAATACAGCTCCTATTTTAAAATGCTCCCATCCAAATATACATGAACTTTGATTGTCAAGAATTGTTGGTTTAACAGATTACCAAATAATCCCTTGTATAAATGACTGTAGTGAAAAGGGCTTTTGAAAAACTTGTGGGAGAAGGAGAAAATGCTGATAAGCAGCATTTTCTCCTTTTCCCACAATGGTTTTTTTTTTTTCCTTTCTAATGACAAATTTTGTTATCTGAGCCACACTGATATGTTGTCTACAGAAGGTCCAGTCTTAAATATTGACGTTCCGTAAGTCACATCATAGCCCTTGTTTCAGAATTGTTCAAGATAGATTGAATGTTGTGATAGATAGATAAACAGTTCCGATTCTGCTGATATTTTTATGAAATATGTGTTTATAAAGATTGCTAAAACAACTTTTACAATGTCATAAAATACTCTATGTTTGGAATTTGGTACCATTTTTTGGTTTGTATATAACTTATTATGATTTACATTTCAGAGGAGTTAAATTTTGAAGCCATCAGACGTGATTCATTAAAACAAGATAAAGTTTATATAAAACTGTTGAGAAAACAGCACAAAGAATTAGAGACGTTAAAAAAGAAACATCAAAAGGAACGATCAACCATGCAAAGGCAACATTGTTTAGTGTTTGATAAATTAGTTGCATGTCACGATAAAGAGAAATTAGCAACAGAAAAAATGGTGGAGAAAATGATCAAAAAGAAAGGGTAAAACATTTTCTTACTTTTGGATTGATAAATTTATTAACTCTTTCCCACACTATCCAAAGTTTAAATGACCCTGGGAAAGAAAGCTTTTTGAAAACATGGAAAAAGGAGAAAATGCTGGTAACAAACATTTTCTCCTTTTCCTATGATGTTTTCTACTCTATCAAATACAAATTTCGATTTCTGAGGCACATGTATTTTGTCATCTGCAAATGCTTTCAATCTGGACAAGTCTAAAGATTTGTCATTTGGTAGAGGTTTAAGTTCATATTGTTAGTCATTATGCTGCTTTTGTCATTATATCTTAAATAATTTAACCCTTTACCTCACAATCCTGAGTTAAAACAACCCTGAGAAGGAAAGCGTTTGAAACATTGAGGGAAAAGGAGAAAATTTTGGTTACCAGGACAATGCTGGCTATTAGCATGTTTTCTATCCTATTGATGACAAATCTCATTGTTTGGGTTGTATTCAATTTTTCATATGCAAATCCTTTCAATTTGGATGATTCTATGTTTTTGTTGTTTGGAAAGGGTTTAACACCATGGCTACTTAAATATACAATTTGGTCTTGACTGAAGTTATGCATAAAAAAAACTTGTTATTATCATTCACTGTTACGCATGATATAGAGGATATTCGTTTTTTTTTTTTAGCTCCACTGGCCAAAGGCCAGCGGGCTTATGTCATGGCCCGGTGTCCGTCGTGCATCCGTGCATCCGTCCGTGCGTCCGTCCGTCCGTGCGTTAACTTTTATTTCAAACATCTTCTTCTCTGAAACTACCCATCCAATTTTCATGAAACTTCACAGAAATGATCCTGCCATGGTCCTCTTCAGAATTTCTTGAAACAATTTGATTCCTTCAAAAACTCTGGTTGCCTTGGCAACAAAACTGAAAAATATTGGAAATGTTTAAAAATCTTCTTGTCTGAAGCCATAAGGCGTAGGGCTACCAAATTTGGCATGTAGCTTTATGTAGTAGACCTCTATCAAGTTTCTTCAAATTATAGCCCTGGGGTCAAAATTGGCTCTGCCCCAGGGGTCACAAGTTTTACATAGGCTTATATAGAGAAAACTTTAAAAAATCTTCCTGTACCTAGCCATAAGGCCTAGAGCTACCAAATTTTGCATGTTGCTATATCTAGTGGGCCTCTACCAAGCAGGCCAAAATTTTAGCCCTGGGGTCAAAATTGGCCCCACCGCAGGGGTCACAAGTTTTACATGGGCTTACATAGTGACAACTTAAGAAATCTACCTGTTTTGATTTTTTTTTTTTTTTTTGAAATTAGCCTTGCATCAGGGGTCTTATTGTTTTACAGAGGCTTCATATGGACAAAACTTGAAAATCACCTTATTTATAACCATACAGCATAGACTTGTATTATTTTGGCATGTGGCTTTATCTTGTGGACCTCTACCAGGGTTCAAGTAATTATAGCTCTGGGATCAAAAATGGCTTTGCCTTGCAGGTCTCAACTTTCACATGGGCTTTTACAGAGAAAACTTTGTAAGCCTTCATTTTGAAACCATTTGGCTCAGAATTGAAATATTTAGTATTTATGGTTTATATTTATAAGCCAGTGGAGCGATACAGGGCCATCATGGCCCTCTTGTTTTTTCATTGAATCTTAAATTCACTGGTGGAAATAGTGAAATTATCAAATCATAATCCACCATTCCTGATAAACTATTAAAGAGCATGAAATAATAAGAAAATTTTATACAAGGAGTTTTAATGCAGTGGTAATATTTATGGTTGAATTGTGTAATTGGAAAGTGGTGTAATATACAAATGAGTTTTGCTGTATTGTAGTAAATTAGCATGAATAACAACTATTTTCAAAATGACTTTAACATTTCTTACCTACAGACTGTACCTTGAACTTATATTTATACTCTATATTTTTGTCATGTTTTGCTAGAAATTTTCTTCTGAGGACACTGGTTGTTTACAAGTGTCAATTTAATTCCACAGACAGATAAGTTACACAACACAGTAATGATACATGTATATTGCCATTGTTTTTTTAGAATATTTTGATGATTTAAGACAATGAAATACATGACAACTTTTTGCTTCTTGCAGCAATTCATTGACAACAAGAGTTATTTCTGGTAATGAACAGTTCCTCCTATTGCCAGGAAGTTTTTCACATTGATTATCTGTATTTTACATGTATGGTTTTGAAGGTGTTTACTGCCGGCACTATGTCAGGGTTAACGCGATGACCCTTTAAAAAATAGTGCCACACTTTAATGACATACAACACACAAAAATAATCTTTAGAAAATGTTGTGTTATCAGCATTTTCTCCTTTTCCCACAAGGCTTTTTTTGTATGCTGTCAAATAGAAATCCTGTCATTTGAACCACATTTTGTTTGTTGTCTGCAAATGTTTTCAATTAAGACAGTTCTGATTTTTTTTTTCTGTTAAACATTTAATTAACATTTCAGAGGGAGTGATGATATCAATAATCAGACAAAGATAATGACTTTAACAAGTGATCACAAGAAAAAAGTAGATCAATTAGTGATGGAGCATACGAAAGAATGGTCGGACATGGTCGAAAGACAGGTCACAGAGGAGCATGATGGGAAAAAAGATCATCTCATACAGCAACACGAATGTCTGAAAAAACTCCTGATTGAAGCTCAGCAAGATCAGCTGAAGGAATTAGAGATCAAACAGGAAAAGTAAATACATTTCTTGCTGATTTGGTTTCCCTCTTTCCCAGTTAACTATTTACCACACAACAAAATTTTAGACCAGTCCAAATTGAAAGCATTTGCAGACGACAAATTAAATGGGGCACAAATGATAGTATCTGTCTTTGAGATCATTGAAAACATTGTTGGAAAAGAAGAAAATGCTGTTTACCAGCAGTTTCTTCATTTCCCACAATGGTTTCGAAGGCCTTCTTGTTCAGGGTTGTTAAAACTTGGGACTGTGTGGTAAATTCCAAGTTTTAGCGACCTTGAAAGAGAAAGCTTTTGAAAAAATTGGTACCAGCATTTACTGCTTCACCCACAATTTTTTCTACCCTATCAAAGACAGAAATCATCATTTGAGCTACAATTATCATCCGCAAATGCTTTCAGTTTAGTGGACTCAAAATTTTGTTGTTGGTAAAGAGTTAAATGAGGTTTAACACTTAACCAAATAATAAGGACTTTGAGGAAGATGGCTACTGAAAACACTGTGTGTAAAGGAGAAAATGCTGGCACCCCCAACTTTTTTTCTACTCTTTCAAAGGCATATTACATCATCTGAAAAATGTTTAATTTTCCCTGTGCTTTCAAAATGGGTGGTTCTAAATCTGAAACATGCGGTGAAGATTTGATACAACTTGGGTCATTTTCTCTCAATGATTGCTCCCTGGAACCTTAACCAATAATTACACCAAATTGCGAGTGTTTTCAATGAACAGTGTCCATTTTTCAAATTAACTCCTTACCAAACGGTAAAATTTTAGACTTATCCAAATTGAAAGCGTTTGCAAATGACAAAGTAATTGTGACTCAAAAACTGAAATTTTGTTTTTGGAAGTGTAGAGAAAATTGTGGGAAAAGGTGAAAATGCTGGTCACTGGCATTTTCTCTTCTTCACACAATGTTTTCAAAAGGCCTCTTCCTCAGGGCCGTTAAAACCTTTGATTGTGTGGTAAACAGTTAATTGTTATATTTTGCACACTTCCAGAGACAATAAAGAACAAAAGGCAGCGCAGGCTAAACAGTCAGTAGAAGCAAATAAATCTGTGATGAATGATAAATCTATAAAAAACAAAGCTGAGAGAGAAAGGTGAGTTATCTTTATAATAACTATTACATCTTGACAAAACTATTTTTTATGGGGGCTTACTTGAACCTGCCTTTCTGTCTTTTCGTATTATCCAAGACTAACAAACTGATGGGCCGAGACATTCTGTTTAAGCAGATCATTTTAAGTCTATACGAAGCAAATCCCATGATTTGATAACCCTGAAAGAGAGGGCCTTTGAAGACAACATGGAGAACGGGTTTGGTTTGTATTGTAGTTTAACACCATTTTAACAGCTAAGGTCATTTTAACTTATCGTGGTGATAAGTGATGCACCCTTGTGTTTGCTGGCTTTCTCACGCCAGTACTGACACAACTTTCTTTCCAAAGCCACTCACCACTTTTCTCACATGCATCAGAGGTAAGAGGTGAAAAATCGGTGGAAAGAAAGTTTGCCTTAACCTGGTATGGAACTCTCAACCACCAGGTCATGAGTCAGATACGCTGACCATGAGCTACCTGTGCGGGCTGGAATAAGAAGAAAATTCTGGTAACCAGCATTTTCTCCTTTTCCCACTCTGTTTTCTACCATATCAAAGACGGAAATCATCATTTTAGCTACATTAAGTTTGGCATCTTCAAATACTTTCAATTTGTTTGAGTCTAAAATTTTGTTGTTGCGTAGAGATTGATTGACTTTGTGTTCAGTTATTGTTGCCACTGGTTGCCCATGTGGGCCACACCCTCTGAAGGGGGTTAGTAATGTTACGGAGGATGGTGCAAGATACTGGAAGAAACCCATCCTAAGTTAAGCCTGGTTCTTTCAGGTGCTTTGTCCATAGCACATCACACAGGACCTTGGTTTTTAATGTTGCATCTGAAAGACTATTTGTAATTGTAGATGGCCAGTCGTGGGGCTAAAACCTACACACCCTCACATGACCCAAGACTTGATGTTTACAAGTTATACGCTCTTCCACTTGAGCTATTCGGGCTTGTCAAATCCAGTAATGATGAATGATTTTGAAATTCACAGTTCAGAAATGACATACCGAGAACAATGTCCTGTTGAAATGGCCCAAGTTTTATATTATGTTGTATTGTTCACATTGCAGACGATCTCGTGAGATCAATGAGAATAACATGAAAAAGTTTATCGAAGAAAGGAAGAGGTTGACGATGAAGCACTACAGGCAGGTTGAACAACTCAAAAAACTTCATCAGGAACAATTAGAAAAATTTAACAAAGATAGTGATAAGGTAGGGGTCATTGATTCATTAACTCTTTGCCAAAGAACAAAATTTTAGACTTGTCCAAAATGAAAACATTTGCAGACGACAAAATTGATGTGACTCAAAAAGTGAAATTTGTTTTGGGAGGGATAGAAAACATTTTCGGAAAAGGAGAATAAGCTGGTTACCAGCATTTTCTCCTTTTCCCACAATGTTTTCCAAAGTCTTCTCACTCAGGGTCGTGAAAATACGGGGTTGTTTGGTAAAGGATTAAATGGTGTTCTATAATGCCCCATTCAATAGTATTAGCTTGGCTGTTTTTCAAAGAAAATATTGAGATATTGCCATAGCCCTGTTGTGCTATAACTTTGACATTTTATTATATCCTTGTCATTACTGAAGATATTTAGTTCAAACTGTGACTAGTTATTAACTATCAAAAGAGGAATCCATATAACAGGCGGGTAACCATCAAAATATTTTTGACACAGTTATGCCCTTTTTCACCTTAGGATTTTCACTGAAAATCAATCTATTTCTTAAAGCAACTGCAGCAGAGCGTTGGCCCCTGCATGCTGTTCTCTTGTTTTGATCATATCATGGTGACAGCTCCTCAGTTCTTGTGTTTCCTGGGTTGTATCCGTTTTTGAATTTGGGCTGTGAGGTACCCTGCTAAAAGAAACCCCAGGGTTATGGATTGAACCCAGGACCCATGAAATGCTAGTACTTACCAGTACACCCTAACCACTGGTCCACACAGAACTAAGACCTCAACATGAAGCTTTTGATTGCTAAAACAGGAAAACGTGGAAAAGTTTTACCCTAACCACACAGTTTTCAAATATCTTGAAAAAGAGAGCTTACTAAGAAAACATTTTGGGAAAAGGAGAAAATGCTTGTAACCAGTATTTTCTCCTTTTCCCACAATGTTTTTGGCCCTTTCAAAGAAAAATTCCATCATTGAGCCAAGTTTAAAATGTGGTCTATAAATGTTTTAACGACCCTGAGAAAGAAGCCTCTTGAAAAAATTGTGGGAGAAGGAGAGAATGCTGATAACCAGCATTGTTTTTCCTCACAATCTCTTCTACCTTATCAAACACAAATCCAGTCATTTTGGTTACATTTCTTTTGTCTGCAAATGCTTTCAATTTGTACAAGTCTAAAATTTTAACGTCTTTTAAAAAATTTAAGCAAAACCATTATCTTTGTTAACTCTTGAATCGCCTTTTACAACTATAGTTGCCTTTGCAGCCAGTTTAGATCAAGATCAGAGTGCACAAAATGTCCAGTCTGGTCTTTGATCTAGACTGTCCACTGGCTGGGATATTCCAGACAGGAGCAACACTAAAATTGAAATTATTTTGATTTTATTTCTAGACTGAAATGACTGTTGGGTTTATTTGGTACTCTAAGGTTTAAATCATTACCAAGTGACAAAATTTGGATTCAACCAAGTTGAAAGCATTTGTAGACAACAAAATAAATGCAGTTTAAATGATGATTTCTGTCTTTGATAGGGTAGAAAGCATTGTGGGAAAAGGAGAAAATGCTGGTTACCAGCATTCTCTCCGCTTCCCACAATGCTTTCAAAAGCCTTCTTCTTCCAAGGTTGTTAAAACTCGGATTGTGTGGTAAAGGGTTAACCTTTATTAATGACACTATCTTTGTTTCATTCCTAGGAACTTGATGTTGCAGAGATGGTGCGAGCAGAAGCTAGACTTGCCACAAAGCCCGAGACAGACGTGTGATATAGATAGAAACTTAGACGCTATAGAATAACGAAAGTCTTTATTATTTATTTAAATTAATTATGTAATTTATTTTCTTCTAGGGGTGAATTTTTTTTCTCTATAGGACATTACCTCCTGCAGCTGACTGGTTATGTCTTGCAGCAGACGGCTTTTGAATTATCGTCTGCAAATGAAGTTTTATGAGTGAGACCACTTTAAATTATCTGCCGCAAATGTGTAAAAGGCTTTACCAATCAATCCAAAGTTTTACAAACCTTGAGGATGAAGGCATATTGAAAACATTTTAGGAAAAAGAGAAAATGCTGGTAACCAGCATTTTCTCCTTTTCCCACATTTTTTTCTATCCTATCAAAGATAAATCTCACCATTTGAGCAATAAGTCATCTGCAAATGCTTTCATTTCGACACAGTCTACAATTTTTTTGGTAAAGAATTAACACCACAAAACGACAGGTCCATATTTAAAGCACTTGCAGACAACAAAATGAATGTAGCTGAAATGATGAAATTTGTCAGTGAAAGGGTGGTAAATATTGTGGGAAAAGGAGAAAATGCTGGTTACCAGCTGACCAGCTTCAAAATATACTCTGAAAATTGTGGTTTGGGTGCCAGATTACTTGAAAATATATGGGTCTAACTCTTTACCAAACAACAAAATTTTAGACTGGTCCAAACTGAACAAACTTGCAGACAACAAATTAATAACTCAAAAATTGAAATTTTCCTTTGGAGGATTAGAAAACTTTGTGGGGAAAGGAGAAAATGCTGCTTACCAGCATTTTCTCCTTTTCCCATAATGTTTTCAAAAGTGATCTTTCTCGGGGTCTTTAAAACATTGAATCGTTTGGTAAAGGGTGAATGCCATTATGTGAAACTTTGTTACAAGAGGAAAAATTGCTCTTTGTTAGTAGTTTCTCCTTTTTCCACCTTGTAAAAGCCATCTGTTGCAAGATAGAAGAAATGTCTACAGGCGGTTTATGTATTGATACAATGAAATTTCTTGAAGCTGTATCATTTACGTATCATTTACGTGGCAAATACAAATGTACAGGAGGCATGCTCTGGCAAAAAAGGCTTTTTAACAATTTACTGCACAATGCTGACCTTTAATGACCCTGAGGAAGAAGCCTTTTGTAAACCTTGTGGTAAAAGGAGAAAATGCTGGTAACCAGCAGTTTCTCCTTTTCCCACAATGTTTTCTACCCTACCAAAGAAAAATCGCATCATTTAGCCACATTGAAATTGTCATCTGCAAATATTTTCAATTTGGACGGATCTAAAATTTTGTCGTGTGGTAAAGGGTTAATGCATCTCCATGATCCATATACCAAACAAGTTATTACATTGTTACTACAACTGGCTGAGGTAGAATGGGTCCTTGGACATACAGAAAATTTACCAAAACCAGAAAGTTTCAACACAGGTCAGCCTGCACATACTACGCATGAACTAATTGCACCTTTTCACAGGGTATGGCTCACATGTCTTTGGAGGCCACAGCGTAATCTTTTCCAGAATCCATTGCCACATAAGTGGACTTTTCTTCCGTCATTCAGTTTGGTGTAATTTTTAACCCTTTGCCACACAATCCAGAGTTTTAACAGCTCTGAGAAAGGAGCTTTTTGAAAACATTAGTGGGAAAAACAATGTTTACTACCCTATTACAGACAGATCATCATTTGAGCCACATTTGAATTGTCATCTGCAAATGCTTTCAATTTGGACAAGTCTATAATTTTTGTCTTGTAAGGAGTTAAAAATTTTTTGAAAAACAAGCTTTTGCCTATGAGAAGTAAAGGCTTTTTTATGCATGTATTTTTCCTTTCCTTGATAGGTTTTTCTTTTGCATGAATTGCGTCAGTTTTTAGTAGGTCAAAGGTCGGCTTTTGTGGTCATGGATATAACTTTGATGGAAACAAAATGGCAGATAAATTTATCAAAATATCGTTATATCTTTACCACACAATCCTGAGTTTTAAAGACCCAGAGGAAGAAAGATTTTGAAAACATTGTGGGGAAAGGAGAAAATGTTTGTGACCAGCATTTCTCCTTTTCCCACAACATTTTCTACTCTTTCAAAGACAATATTTACTATTTGAGCCACATTTGATTTGTCATCTGCAGATGCTTTATATTTGGCAAAGGTCCAAAATTTTGTTGTTTGGTAATGGGTTAACTCTATACCAAACGACAAATTTTATGACTGGTCCAAATTGAAAACATTTGCAGATGACAAATTAAAGCTGGTCTAAATGATGCAAGGTGTCTTTGATAGGGTAGAAAACACTGTGGGAAAAGGAGAAAACACTGGTAACCGTCATTTTCTCCTTTTCCCACAGTGTTTTCAAAAGCCTTCTTCATCATGGTTGTTAAAAGTCCGGACTGCGTGGTAAAGGGTTAACCAATTCTTTCCCTGATGACAGAATTTCAGACTTGTACAAATTGGAAGCATTTGCAGATAACAAATTGAACCTGTCCTGAATGGATGGGCTTGTCTCTGAAACGGTAGAAAACATTGTGGGGAAAAGTAGAAAATGCTGGTTACCACCAGGAGAAAATGCTGGTTACCAGCATTTTCTCCTTTTCCCAAATGTTTTCAAAAGCTTTGTTTCTATGATTATAGAATATCTATAGAATAAATACTATTGTGAACAGGTAAATTGCTCATTTCTGTAATTGAATTGTAAATAGTTTTCATTTATGGTATTTTTATGTACTTTATCCTCTGCCCATGTAGGTATATGTAGCACTGAACTTTTTAACCACACTACAAAAATGTAGACCTGTCATAAATGAAAGCATTTGCAGATCACAATTTAAGTGTGAATCAAACAATAGAATTTGTCTTTGACAGGGTAAAAAAAAATTTGGAAAAGGAGAAAATTCTCGTTACCAGCATTTTCACCTTTGTCACAATTTTCGTCACCCCTTCAGAGACCACTCCTAGATTTGAGACGCATTTAATTTGTCATCTGCAAAAGCTTTCAATTTGAACAAGTCTGAATCGGTGTCATTTGCCTGTGAGTTAACTTGTTACCAGTGAATAGTTCTTTAACTTATAACTTGCCTGAGCTGAAAGTGTTTTCAGACAAAAAACTACTGGTTGACCAAGTGATTGGATTTTTCATGTGGAAGGGTAGGAAACATTATGTAGAAAGAAGATAGTGCTAGTTACCAGCATTTTCTTCTTTTTCCATAATGTTTTCAAAAGCATTCTTCAGGCAAGGACTTCAAAACTTGGGATTGTTGGGTAAAGGGTTAATTTGACATTTAAATTAAGAAATTTGGTATGCATCTTCACCATTTAATTTGGTCATTAGTGTGATGTTACATTAGAAGGGAAATCATTGGTTTGATACCATGTAGAGCAGTAAGCTCTACCACTAAAAACCTGTGTTTTTGTAAACCCTGAAACAGTGCACATTCAAGATCAGACTAAACAGTACTTGCAAACTGATCTATGGTTTACCCTGTTTGCTAATTTTCTTTTTAAATATTCTGGCAAAAACACTCCTGAAATTGTAATGATGTGTTTTCCTAATTAAGAAAGCCATTTCACTCATGTAATATTTTAACCTTTAACCCTTTACGAAGCAATCCTAGGTTTTAACGACCCTGAGAAAGAAGCCTTTTGAAAACATTGTGGGAAAAGGAGAAAATGCTGGTAACCAGCATTTTCTCCTTTTCTCACAATGTTTTCTACACTTCCAAAGACAAATTTCAGTTTTTGAGCCATATTTATTTTGTCGTCTGCAAATGCTTTCAATTTCAACTGGTCTAGAATATTGTCGTGTAGGAAAGAGTTAACCAAAAAAATCTCATGTTTAATGACCTTGAGGGAGAAGGCCTTTGAACACATTGTGGAAAAAGGAGAAAGTACTGGTTCCCATATTGTTTTGAAAAGCCTTCTTCCTCAGCTCATGAAAATGTCGGAAATTAAGATTCAATTACAATCCTAGATTTCCTCTTGTTTGGAAAAGAAAAGAATTATGGGTAGAATTTTACAATATTGTGGATCAAATAGGTTGATTTTTCAAGTGGATCTTTTGTAAGTGTAATGAAACTTTTTTTTTTATTGTTTCATCTATTTGTGTGTGTTTGTGTGATTTTTTTTTTAAAACAGAAATGTGCCATGATTTCTATTTTGTATTATTTCCTAACTAGTCTTCAGAAAGAGGTGCTCCGTGAAGTGTTTGAATTCACATGGGTTTATCCTTTTACATTTATCACATAGTGCGCTGCCAAAAGGGGGCTTAATGCATCTCCAAGCAAGTCATCACATAATTATGGATCCACAGAGTCCATTTTATCAAACAACTGACTGAACAAAGAGGTAGACTGGTCCTTTGACATTCTGAAAATTGACCAATGGCGAAAATGTTTGGCCCAGGTCAGCCTGCGCAGGATGATCTGGGTTGATACTTTTCGCAGATGCATTAAACCCCCTTTTTCACAGAGCATTTCTCATATATTGTAACACTTAAGCTGCCAAGCAATACTCAAGGGGCTGTGTAGACTAAAGAAAAAGATCAAGATCAGACTGCACAAAATAAGCAGTCTGATCTTGGATCTATACTGTCTGATGTTACTCACATGATGTAATTTGTCCTCTGCAAGTGCATTTAATTTGGGCAAGTCTAAAACTCTGTTGTCTTCTTTTTTCAAATGATCCCCAGTTTTAACAGCCCTGAGGAAGTATGCATTTGAAAACAAAGTGGGAACAGGAGAACATGCCTGATACCAGAATTTTCTTTTTTTCCTACATTGTTTTCTACCCTTTCAAAGAAAAATTCCATTATTTCAGCCACATATTAAAGATACGTTTGCAAATATGGGTATAGTCAACTTGGACAAGTAAAAAATTTTACTTTTATATAAAGAGAATAACAGTTGCTGTAGAGATACCCATATTACTTAATCCTTTATCAGACAACAAAATCTTAGCCTTGTCCAAATTGACAGCCTTTGCAGACGACAATTTCAATATGGTTCAAATGGTGCAATTTTTCTTTGATAGGGTAAAAAACATTTTGGGAAAAGGAGAAAATGCTGCATTTTCTCCTTTTCCCACAATGTTTTAAAGAGGCTTCTTTCCCAGGGTTGTTAAAAGGCGGCATTGTGCAGTAAAGGGTTAACCCTGTACCTCGCAATCCTGAGTTTTAACCCCAAAACTACTGAAAACATTGTGGCAAAAGGAGAAAATGCTGGCAACCAATGTTTTCTATTGTTTTAAAGACAAATTTCATCATTTTAGCCATATTTTACTTTTTGTCTGCAAATGCTCATAATTTGGACAAGTCTTTAATTTTTTGTCTTGTATAGAGTTAATATCGAGTTAATATCAGTTTTTATCTATCTCATTTCATTTAGTTTTAGCTCATCTGTTTTGAAGAAAACGTCGTATTTTTGTAGCCCTCTTGTCGTCTGCATTTTCATCATGTAAAAACTTTGATATTTTGTAATATCTGTTATTACTGAAGATATTTACTTCAGACTTGGACATGTTGTTAATCCTTTACCGCACAGTGCCGTGTTTTAACGACCTTGGGAAAGAAGCCTCTTTAAAACATTGTTGGAAAAGGGAAAAATGTTGGTAACCAGTATTTTCTCCTTTTCCCACATTTTTTTTTTTTTACTCTATCAAAGAAAAATTGCACCATTTGGGCCACATTGAAATTGTCGTCTGCAAATGCTATCAGTTTGGACAAGACTAAAATTTTGTTGTATGGTAAAGGTTAAACTATCAAAAGGGGAACCAATACAAGAAGGGCAGGTAATCATCAAAGTATTTTTGATATAGTTATACCCCCTTTTTCACTTAAAATCTTCACTGAGAAGCAACTGCAGCCATGCTTTGACACCCGCATGGAGTGCTCTTGCTCCGCTCTGTCACAAAAAACGTTTCCTGCTGAGGAATATCATTGCAATGTATAAAGAAATAAATCTTTCACCTTCATGATTTCTCACAGAACTGACATCCAAAATATAGATTTGTGCCATGCTCTGTTAACAGGGGGCTTAATGTATCTGCAAAAAGTATCAACCCAGGTTGGCCTGCGTGGACTTGGGCCGAAACCTTTTGCTATTGGTCAATTTTTAGCTCCACTGGCCAAAGGCCAGCGGGCTTATGTCATGGCCCGGTGTCCGTCGTGCGTCCGTCCGTCCGTCCGTTAACTTTTATTTCAAACATCTTCTTCTCTGAAACTACCCATCCAATTTTCATGAAACTTCACAGCAATGATCCTGCCATGGTCCTCTTCAGAATTTCTTGAAAGAATTTGATTCCTTCAAAAACTCTGGTTGCCATGGCAACAAAACTGAAAAATATTGGAAATCTTTAAAAATCTTCTTGTCTGAAACCATAAGGCATAGGGCTACCAAATTTGGCATGTAGCTTTATGTAGTAGACCTCTATCATGTTTCTTGAAATTATAGCCCTGGGGTCAAAATTGGCTCTGCCCCAGGGGTCACAAGTTTTACATAGGCTTATATAGAGAAAACTTTAAAAATCTTCTTGTCTGAAACCATAAGGCATAGGGCTACCAAATTTGGCATGTAGCTTTATGTAGTAAACCTCTATCATGTTTCTTGAAATTATAGCCCTGGGGTCAAAATTGGCTCTGCCCCAGGGGTCACAAGTTTTACATAGGCTTATATAGAGAAAACTTTAAAAATCTTCTTGTCTGAAACCATAAGGCCTAGATCTACCAAATTTTGCATTTAGCTTGATCTAGTTGGGGTCTACCAAAAGTGCCCAAATTATAATCCTGGGGTCAATTTGGCCTCATGCTGGGGGGGGGGGGGGGGGGGGGTTCACAAGATTTACATAGGCTTACATAGGGAAAACTTTTAAATCTTGGTGTAAATAGCCATAAGGCTTAGGCTACCAAATTTTGCATAATTATAGCATTATCTAGTGGACAACTACAAAGAGGGCCCAAGTTACAGCCCTAGGATCAAGTTTGGCCCTGCACCAGGGGTCACAAGTTTTACATGGGTTTATGGAGTGAAAAGTTCAGAAACCGTCTTGTTACTAGCCATAAGGCCAAGAACTCCCAAATTTGGCATGTTATTCTTCTAATACACATATTCCCCATTTAGTCCGACTGTAGCCCAGGGGTCAAAGTTTTATAAGGGCTTATACAGTGAAGACTTCTCTTCATGGTTTATATTTATAAGCCAGTGGAGCGATACAGGGCCATCATGGCCCTCTTGTTTTCTAGACACAGGACCAGTGTACCTCATGATTCATGCGGTTGTTAGACAAAAGAAATTTATAGATCCATTTTACTCTGATGACTTGCTTGGTATCATGCATCACGGAGATGCATTAAGCCCCCTTTTGCCAGAGCATGGCTTTTTTTTTTTTTAGGCCTGCAGTTTTTTATTTTCTTTTTGTTAACCCTTTCCCAAACAAGCCCTGGTTTTCACGTGTCTGCAGTACAAGTCTTTTGAAAACACTGTGGGAAAAGGAGAAATTGCTCGTAACGAGCAATTTCTCCTTTTCCCACAGTGTTTTCTACCCTTTTTGAGACCTTTCTGCCATTTTCATCAAATTTAAAATTGTCGTCTGCAAACTCTTTCAATTTGGACCAGTCCAAAATTTGTCGTTTGGGTAAGGGTTAATTACATTTGTGAAATCTTTATGATTGATATTAGTGAATTATTTATTTGTGGTGTTTCATGAAGACATAGTCTTTTTCCCTGAACCCTTTGCCAACCAGTCCCAAGTTTTTGTGTCCCTGAGGTAGAAGGCTTTTGAAAACATTGTGGGAAATGAAGAAAATGCTAGCATCCACCATTTGCTCCATCTCCTAAAATCATATTGAATTTTTTTGTACCCTCTCAGAGAATAAGAGTTAACTTGTCGCAGTTTCAAATTTGGTGTCTGCATTTACTCTCATTTTGGAAGTCAACCATTGTTGTTCGGAAAAAGGTTTAACTCTTTACCACAAAGAAAAGTTTTTGACATGTCCAAATTGAAAGTATTTGAAGACAACAAATTCAATGTGGCTCAAATGTTGGAATTTTTCTTAAAAATAGTAGAAAATATTGTTGGAAAAAGAGAAAATGCCGGTCATCTGCAATTTCTCTTTTTTCCACAATGTTTTCAAAAGGCTTCTTTCTCAGGGTTGTAAAAACCAGAGATTCTGAAAAAGGGTTTAAATAAAACAAATTATCAGTTTGCCATCAAAGTATTTTTTTTCATCTTATTTGTCATTATCACCAACTGAAAATAGTCCCATATTATAAAGGTCCCAAATCTTTACAATTTTTTCACAGTAGATCTCATCTCCTATTATTTCTCTCTGCAAGCAGAACAAGTCAGGGTTTTCATTGGACATTTTAACCCCTTTACCACACAGTCTAGTGTTTTAATGACCCTGTAAAAGAGGGCTTTTGAAAACATTGTGTGAAAAGGAGAAAATGCTGATAACCAGCATTTTCTTCTTTTTACACAATGTTTTCTACCCTATCAAAGACAGAAAATCATCATTTAAACAAAATTTGTCATCTGCAGAAGCTTTCAGTTTGGTCTGGGCCAAAACGTTGTAGTTTGGTAGAGTTAATTAAAGCAACCTCTATCTGTTCTTTTTGCTTCTGATTCATTTTTTCAGTATCTAGTCATGCAATTATTTTGAATATGGATTGATTCTCAACCAAGCGACAAAATTTTAGACTAGGCCAAAATGAAAGCATTTGCAGAGGAGAAAGTAAATGTGATTGAAAAATATGAAATTTGTTTTGGGAAGGGTAGAAAACATTGTGGAAAAAGGAGAAAATGCTGGTTACCAGCATTTTGTCCTTTACTCATAATGTTTTCAAAAGCCTCTTTCCCCATGGATTGTTTGGTAAAGACTTAAGGCAGGAAGCAATTGACCTGTTTAGCTATTTGGCCAGAATGTTTTCCAATATAAATAACCTTGCAAGTCAAAATATCAGATTTCATTTATATGTTTCTCATTTTAGCTCTGCTGTTTTCGGAGAAAACAAGGTATTATCATAGCCCTGGCTCCATTTTTGCCTGCATTGTGCAAAACTTTTGACATTTTATAATATCTCTGATTATATATATATATAGAGAGAGAGAGAGAGAGAAGATTTTTACTTCCAAATGGACTAGTGATGAACTATCAACCCTTTCCTACACGACAAATTTTAGACCCTTCCAAACTGAAAGAGCTTGCAGATGACAATTTTAAATTTGATGAAAATGGTGGAAAGTTCTCCAAAAGGGTAGAAAACACTGTGGGAAAAGGAGAAATTGCTCGTTATGAGCAATTTCTCCTTTTCCCACAGTGTTTTCAAAAGACTTGTACTGCAGACACGTGAAAACCAGGGCTTGTCTGGGAAAGGGTTAAAAGTGGAACCCATACAACATGGGCAGGTAACCATTAAAATATTTTTGACATCCTTATAACCCCTTTTTCAACTTAGAATTTTCACTGAAAATCAATCTTTTTCTGAAAGCAAGTGCAACCGAGCATTGGCACCTGTATGCGTTGCTCATGTTCCTGTGAGGTCTCATATAACCTTCAATAGTAGTGGAATGAAACTGGTCACCTTTTTATGTTTCCTGTGCAAGAACTTTCTTTTACGTAATACAGTGATTCTGTATACATTATACAGGTATTGTTCCAAGACACAGTGCAATAAACTTGTAATTTTTGTCTCAATTTTCTTTTTGTATAATTTTATGAAATTTCATTCATATGACAATGAAATAATTTGATCATGATAGTGAAGCATGGTATGTCAAATATTGTTTGACTCTATACCAGATAATCAAGCTTTAGACCTGTCCATCTTGAAGCAAGAGGAAAACATTATTGCAAAAGGAGTAAATGCTAGTTATCAGCATTTTTTAATGTCCCACAATTTTTTCAAAGGTTTGTTAATTTGGGGTCTTTTATATAAAGAATTATGTCTTCAGACTAAGAGGCTAATGCCATTCTCTTGAAAGCATTGTGGGAAAAGGAGAAAATGCTTGTAACCAGCGTTTTCTCCTTTTCCCACAATGTTTTCTATTCTGTGAACAACAAATTTCATGTTTTGAGTTACAGTACATTTTACTTGTCATCTGCAAATGCTTTCAATTTGGACAAGGCCAAATTTTACTTGCTATCTTCATTATTCTGTTTTATTGATTATGTATTACTGCTGCCTCCTTTTTTTATGTCATTTAACTTTTTACCAGACGACAAATTGTTAGACTTGTTGAAATTGAAAGCATTTGCAGACAACAGAATTAATTCAGTGTAGCTAAAATGATGGTTTTTGTCTTTGGATGGATAGAAAACATTGTGGGAAAAGGAATAAATGCTGGTTACCAACATTTATTCATTTTCCTACAATGTTTCCAAAAGCCATATTTCTAAGGGTCGTTAAAAGTTGCGATTGTGTGGTAAAGGGTTAAGTTAAATTTAATGATAGGTCATATGACAAACTTAATTCACTATTTGATGATGGATTTTAGATCGAATATTAATAAACAAGTTCGTGTCAGGTAAGACCTTTTCCTAATTCCGATTTATCATGATGTTTGCTGTGATGACCAAAATTACATGTTTAGGTTATATGAAAGAATTTGTCAAGAATTACCTTGTGACAGTTTTGGACATCATCATTACGTGTTGAATTTGGCAATACACTTAGGCCAGCATTCCAAGAGACCAAATAATTTTGGTTCTTGTAGCAATCACCAGTAAAAAATCTATTTAAAAAAATTGTAAGTTTAGCGAAGTACTCTGCACTATAACTTGAAGTACATCTAGTGGCCTTAAATATTTCATCAAAGTCTGACTCTCTGTTGACTTACATGTATTTTCAACTTTACTTCTTGATCTATCCTGGCTTAAAAACTGAAGCTAAAGTTATAAAACTTGTAAGAAAATAAAGTAAAATCAATTTTACAATTAAATATATCTTTTCAGACTCAATACAATGTAGTATTAGATAAATGCAGATGTTTAAAAAGTGATCAGTATTTTCGAAAAACGTTTTTACAGTGACATCAATGGCGATGTCACCAAAATTTAGCACAGCAACAACACCACCATGTTTCAGAGAGCTACAACTTTGATGTCAAGCAATGAACACATAAATAATGTAAATAGCTCCGCTAACTGTGCTTTCTACCTAGTATTGTTTTCCCTATGATTGCCTGACTAGAGGCAGCTTAATTAATTTTGTTGCACACTGAAAAATACATGTAAGCCAATGGGAATTCGGAATTTGATGAAATATTTATGGCCATTTACGGTACAGGTATTATGCACTATAACTCGTATAAATCTATTAACCTTTTCCGTAACTACAAATTTTAGATTCTTCCAAATTCAAACTATATGCTGACACAACATTGGAGATTGGTACAGCTGACCTTAAAATCTCTCGTAGGGTGGAAAACATTGTGGAAAAGGGAGAAAATTGTTGTTGCCATTCTCCTTTTCCCACTTAGGTTTCAAAAGTATTCTCCCTCAGGGTCGTTAAATCTAGGGATTGTTTGGTAAAAGTTAATTAATGATAGAAGTTTTAGAAGAAAAAAAAAACTTGACCTGATACATGCCATAAAAAGCATCAAATAGTGACATGGGTTCGTCACATTGAGTTATAAATGAGATAATTTGAAAAATCTGTCTTATGGTTTTCATATCATGGGTGTTCTCGCACTGAGTTATAAATATTTGTTATTTTTGATGTGAAAAGTCCCTTTCTCTATGGCTCCCATATATAACTGAATCTCAGTCTATGATTTGTGTTTGTTATCCATGTCTATTTTGATGTTGTAAGTTGTAAGTATAACTATTTATTCATACTGTTTGTAGAAATTAACCTATTACTAGAGAATCCTGTATTTTATATGACCCTGAAAAATGAGGCTTTTGAAAACATTGTGAGGAAAGGAGAAAATGCTGTTACCAGCATTTTCTTCTTTTCCTACAAGTCTTCTACCCTTTCGGATATGTTAAACCTTAAAGCCTCTTTGTGGCCAGTGTAGATCAAGATCAGACTGCACAGAATGTGCAGTCTGATCTTTGATATACATTGTCCACTTTGCTAAAACACTGCCGACAAACAGAGGCTAGGAGTTTGCAATTATCTGTCTTATTCTAGAATTAAAATGTCCATTGGGTTTATGTGGCGCTTTAAGTGTTTATTCTTTACCACACAATCCTAAGTTTTAAGGACCATGAGGAAATAGCCTTTTGAAGACCTTGTTGGAAAAGAAGAAAAATGCTGGTAACCAGCATTTTCTCCTTTTCCAACAAGGTTTTCTACAATGGCACAGGCAATATACAATAATTTCAGGTTAATCCAATACATGTATGTTGTCTGCAAATGATTTCAATGTGGACCTGTCCAAAATTTTGTTGTTTGGTAAAGAGCCAAGCTAATTTGTACTGACTAAATTTGTCTGTTGGAAAAGGGTCAACCCGTCTTCATACAGTAAAAGTACAACTTGTCTGGTAATTTATTAATAAATATGGCATTGATCAAATATTTAGTTGAGCTCTGATGCAGCCTGTCTATTGAATGCAATATGTAGGTCTTATTCTGATAAACCGTTTTGTTTGAGAAAATATCAACCACTTTCAGCGCCCAGTTCATTACAAGCATTCAGAAGACAGTATAAATGAGCCATGCTCTGAGAAAAGGGGGCTTAATGCATCTTCGTGATACATGATACCAAGCGAGTCATCACATAATTATGGAGCCATAAAGTCCATTTTGTCTACCAACCAATTGAATCATGAGGTAAACGGTCCTTTGACATGCAGAAAATTGACCAATAGCAAAAAGTTTTGGCCCGGGTCAGCATGCGCAGACTGCACAGGCTGACCTGGGTCATTACTTATTGCAGACACATGATGCCCACTTTTCACAGAGCATGGCTCAACTCTAAATCAGACAGCTCAGAACATGCAGTCTGATCTTAGATCTACACTGTCGGCTATTATGAAAGATCTCTTGCCTTCAAAAGATGTCATGACTTCTGTTGGAACTCTTAACTCTTTACCATACAGGCCCAACCTTTAACAACCCAGCGCAAGAAGGCTTTTGAAAATATTGTGTGAAAAGTAGAAAATGGTGGTAACCAGTATTCTCTCATTTTTCCACAATGTTTTGTACCCTATCAAAAACAGATACTTTAAATTTAGCCACTTATGATTTGTTTTTTGCAAAGGGTTTCATTTCAGACGGGTCTAACATGTTGTTGTTTCATAAAGAATTTACTCTTTAGCTGTTCATTAATTGTATTAGACTTTTTCTAGGCTCATAGGTGGAATTTCACTGCACTTCAACCCTTTACCACACAATCCCGACTTTCAACAATCCTGAGGAAAAAGCTTTTTGAAAACATTGTGGGAAAAGGAGAAAATGCTGGTAACCAGCATTTTATCCTTTTCCCACAATGTTTTCTACTCTTCCAAAAACAAATTTCAATTTTTGATTTACATTTCTTTTGTCGTCTGCAAAAGCTTTCAATTTGGACGGGTCTAAAATTTTGTTGTTTGGTAAAGAGTTAAGATGACATGGGTCACAGCTTTGCATTGAATATTAATGCAGTCCGATCTTGATCTACATCATCTGCAAATGATATTTAAGTGGTCATCGGCAAAGAAAAAGTTAATAGTTTATCACACAATTCCTAGCTTTAGGCTTTTGAAAACCTTGTAAGAAAAAGATTTTCCCCTTTTCCCACAATGTTCTCTACCCTAGCAAAGACAGAAATCATCACTTGAACTATATTCTTTTTTGCCACTGCAAATGCTTTTTATTTGGTAGAGTCCAAAGTTTTGTTGTTTGGGAAAGAGTTAAGCTAGTTTCAAATTGAGAAGTAGAGAAATTTATCTGTACAACTCTAACTTGATAAACCTTTCATTAACAGTTTATATTATGGTTTGTTTTTGGGAATTCATGTTTAAAGCCTTGAAGAGATAATATAAACGTTATCGAGTTGGGTTTATAAATTATCTCGTCACGTTACGTGAGTTTAAGCCTGTTATCCCAAAAAGAAACAATAATATTAACTGATAATGAAAGGTTTATTGACTGAGAGCTATAGTCTATTTGTTTATTTATGGAATCTGTGTATCAACATATTTTCTGTGGATGTTTTCCTTCGTTTGTTCTATTCTTTTTCTAAGATTGTGATAATTTTGTTATTATGTCCCATGAAGTAGAATAAAACTTCTTTTCAATTGAATTTTCTACGAGTGATATTTGAAACATTACTATCTTTGGAAGACATTAACCCTTTACCACACATTTCTGAATTTTAATGACCCTGGGGAAAAATCCTCTTGAGAACGTTGTGGTAACCAGCATTTTCTCCTTTTCCCATAATGTTTTCTACCCTATCAAAAACAAATTCCATCATTTGCGCCACATTTGAGTTGTTGTCTTCAAATTCGTGATTCTTGTCATCCGGGTACTTTCGCTAAATCGCAATATCTCGCACTCAGAAATTTTTACTCGGTGATAAACTTACTGTGTACACATATAATCGGACACTGCATGTAATCGGACACTGTCAGCGTCATATTTTTTCAGTAAAAATCTGTTGGATTTCTCGGGCAATTGTGATAAATATTTCTAAAACCTTTTCCAGTTATGAATACTATCACTTTCGAAGAGACAAAAAAGAAATGTCATATTATCAATATCACGGTATTGCCCAGAGAAAGAGGAGTCATATACAAGTTTAAGACAAGCCCTGTCTCATGTTGGGCGGTATAATAAAAGTTTTCGTGTGCAGACTACATTATTATGGAGTCAAAATGAAGCATCCAGATAGAAGCATTAAACATCACGGCATACTGCCTTGGTTGTACAGGGCAAGAATTGAGAAAAATATTGAAACCCAGTTATCCATACCTTTGCATTTGAAAGAAAAAAGTGTTCGGACAAAAAAAAAAAGAAATGTATCTTTAACTTTCGGGTCAGAAATTAAAATGGACTTACCTTCAGTAACAGATTTTAATAATTCCAGATCGTGTTTTTGCAAATGATCATAATTCGATTGAACAGGATAGAAACTTTACCATGACACGTGTGTATTAATCTGCCCCTAGCAAGTACATCACAGCGCTTCTACATGTCGCCCACTTTGGCAGTGAAATACCGAGATCAAAAGAACACTCGGCTAACCCTTTATCAGCTTTTCAACGAAAACAACTATAACAGATATTTCCCGACTCAAAATGAAGCTGAAATTACATTTTTTGGAGGATGAAAGGAAGGTTTTTAATTTGACCTGACCTTCATTTTTTTTTTTTACGATCGTCATCTTAAGGTAGTTTAAACAGGAACGTGACAAAAAAGATATTTTTTGGGTCGGGATTTTCTCAATAATATGGTGTTAAATTTTTTTTTTTGTAAATGGACTGTCCGTCTTTTTGCAGACACTGACATTTTCAATAAAAAAAAAAATATCATATCGATAGCTTTATATAGGCCTAAATAAATTGAACCAACGATCCCATGGTATCAAGACCTACATGTGCGTTACCGACTTAGCTACCAGGTTCGCCCTTTTTTCACGACATTGGACCTTCACAAGTTAAACAGTAAAAGTGAGAGCTTATTCGATTAAAATATTTTACCAAATGGCCAAATTGGGGCTCGTCCAAATCCAAAGAATGTTAAGCCGACAGATTAAATGTGGGTGAAATGGAGGAAACTGTCTTTGAAAAAGTAGAAAGTATTGTGGGAAAAGGTAAAAATTCTAGTTACAAACATTTCCTCTTTTTCCAATATTTTTTAACACCTTCTTTCTTAGGGTCATTAAAACTCGGGACTGTTTAGCTTCTCAACTAAACTTACAGCACTATATGCATATTATGACAATTTCCACCGTTTCACCCACATTCTTTGGATATGGACGAGTCCTAATTTGGCCTTTAAGAAAATTCCGATCTAAAAAAACCTTCTTTGTTGCAACTTTAGTCATGTTCCTACAGACGAATAGCTGTAATAGAGTCTAGATCATGAACATAAGAAAAGAAGTAATGTGGTTGATTGATTCACACAATTTAACGCACACGTGTCACTTTAAATTGTTTCTTCTTATCAGTTCTTGGTCTTAATTCACCCTTATGTTGATTATTTGTGGATAGGATTTGGAATTTTACACAAGTCACAGAGGTATGTTCGTTCTTATTCTCCGTAGATCTACCAAATTCAGTGTCGATCTATTTGATTATGACCCCCAAAAATGATTCTCGAAAATGCTCGGATGCCCGACGTTGCTCTTGTAATAATTTCTATGGTTTTGGCTTTGATATAAATCTGAAGTAGTTTAGAGAAATATCAGTGAAACCTTTGATTATTCAGAGGGTTGACAATAGAGTTATTCATTAACAATCATCAAATTCAATTACACCGCGATTGAACTACATCCGGAAGACGGCCATGATAATCGTGCATCATGTTCAAATAAAATTTTGACGCGCAAATAACGATTTGCTGTCGAATGCAGCTTCTTTTTTTACAGTAGCAAATTGTCCTTTTCGGGTAGCGTCCACCGAGTAACGCGTTGCTAAGGCGTTACTAAGCAGAAATAGAATCCGTGGTATTCCGAATTCGCCGGATATGACGTAGGGCAAGAATCACGAATGTTTTCAGTTTGGAAAAGTCTACATTTTTTGTCGCGTGGTAAACTTAAACAAGGACACAGAGGTTGTGAGGCTGTCATCCCTTTACCACACAATCCCGCCGTTTAACGCCCCTGAAAAGGAAGGCTTTTGAAACATTTTGCGAAAAGCAGAAAATGCTATCAAAAATGCAGAAAAATTAACAATAGCAAAAAGTTTTGACAGGGCTGACCCGAGTCGATACTTTCTGCAGCTGCATTGAACTGCCTTTTCAAAGCAAAATTACTCACATATATAGCTGTGTACTCCCCACCATCTTGATAAAATTAACTCCTCCTGGTATAACCAAACAGTCTGAAGTCAACATCAAACATTTGCTCGACCGATTTTAGCGTCTTTTCTGGCAGATTACTGAGAGCAGAGGCTAACGACTCTGCCCGATTGTTTTTTCTATTGTCTTTGTCAAATTCCTCATACGACTGTAACATTATCTTGGTGACATTTTCACGGGTAAGTGATATAATTGTTTCCTCAGACATATCATTCAGTGGAAATTTAGAACGTTTATCAAGTATGCCACGCGCTACTAACCTGTTCCAAAACCGTTCAAAACCTTCCTTTACAGATAGACATTGCCCTGTATTCTTGCGCGTGCGAAACAACCACGTAATGCTGTTCGCAATTATCTCTTTGTTGGCTTTATTTTCAATATCTTTTGTATTAATTCTGTGACTAACACCGTTTAGCGATAGCACGTTCAAGAGCTCTGTAAAATAGTCTTCAAACTTTGCTATAAATGTATAGTTCACGTAACACACGAGGCATGATTTGTAACTTGACAGAAAATGGTCGTTGATTGGTTGATTGTTCAGGTGGGCGGTGACAAGGCCGTCGATGAATTCTTGAAATGAAACCGATGTACCACATTTAACTTCCGGGTTGGTATTCCCTGCCTTCACCTCGATGGTTCCTGTGGCCATATTGTACCAGTAAAACGGGTTTGGACTGTAGAACTTGTCTAGCCAGGCGGAATAAAGTCTGTGAGAAAAAATCAAAGCAACATGTCCAGATAGAAGCCTTTAACCTACAAGGCAGTTAGCCGAAATAGCTCAAATGGTATTACAGATAAATTTCCCCGAATTCGATTTTAGTTTTCGACGGGTCGCATTCGGGTACAGAGACGATTGCGAATAAAACTGAAGTGGGGGGGGGGGGGGAATCACACAGATTTTATGCACATGTTTCATGAAACTCTTCATATTTTCACGAATTGACAACAAACTAGAATTTGAGCATATCTGTTGCTTGCGTAATCAATATCATTCGGTTCAAATACAAATATTTTAAATTTAAACGCTAAACATAAAAAAAAAGGTTTATCTCAAAATGTTTACGTACCCCCCTTTCTCCTCCCCCCCCCCCCACACACACACACAAAAAGGACACAAAATGGCTGCCAAACACGATAAATTTTGTTAGTTTTTTTCGACTTTTGCATGTTATAAACGACTTCTAAAAATGCTTTAAATATTTTATGGAACGTTTAATAGTTTGTCAAGTGTATCACTAAACAGCAATTGCATTTCGCTGCATTTCAGATTAACCAACGAAAAAAAAAAGGAAATACAGTGCTGTAGCTTTTCTCAGAGAAACTTCACGATGGACTTTGTGGTGCACAATAGACGTCCAAATATGAAAACAAGCATCGTAAACGTCTTATTAAATTGAGACTACCTTTCCCTTCCATTGGAAATCATTAACCTCCGGTAGGTGGCATTTTTAGCTCCACTGGCCGAAGGCCAGCAGGCTTATGTTATGACCTTGTGTCCGTCGTGCGTCCGTCCATGCGTTAACTTTTATTTCAAACATCTCTGAAACTACCCATCGGATTTTAACGAAACTTCACAGAAATGATCCTGACATGGCCCTCTTCAGAAACTCTTCAAAGAATTTGATTCCTATCAAAACTGTGCCCGGCTTGGCCAATTTCTTTCCGAGGATTGATGATAGTCATTGCGACAGGATTCATTCCTCTCTCACCGCTGACCATTTCGAAGATGGTTTCGTGGGAAAGCAGCCAGTGGCTTGGAAAGAATATCGTGCGAAGTACTGGTAAAAGAAACTCCAGGAAAGCATGGATAGGTGCACTGAACGACTCGATATAACTGAAATAATGTTGAAAATGGCGTTAAACACCATACAATCGATCAATCAATCAATCAATCAAAACTGTGGTTTCCATGGCAACAAAACTGAAAAAATATTGGAAATCTTTAAACATCTTCTTGTCCAAACCATAAGGCCTAGGGTTACCAAATTTGGCATGTACCTTCATCTAATGGACCTCTACAAAAACTCTTCAAATTATAGCCCCTGGGTCAAAATTGACCCTGCCCCGGGGGTCACAGGTTTAACACAGGTTTATATAGTGAAAAATTTTAAATTTCTTGTTCTAAACCATATGGCCCAGAGCTACTAAATTTAGCATGTAGATTCATCTAATGGACTTCAACAAAAATCCTTCATATTATAGCTTCAGGGTCGTGCGTCCGTTCATCCGTCCGTGCATGCGTGTGTACGTTAACTTTTATTTTGAACATCTTCTCTGAAGCTGCCCATAGGATTTTAACGAAACTTAACAGAATTTATCCTCCCATGGCCCTCTTCAGAAACTCTTCAAAGAATCTGATTCCTACAAAAACTCTGGTTGCCATGGCAACAAAACTGAAAAATATTGAAAATCTTCAAAAATCTTCTTGTCCGAAACAATAAGGCCTAGGGTTACCAAAATTGGCATGTACCTTCATCTAATAAACCTCTACACAAACTTATAGACCTGGGCTCAAAATTGGTTTCACATAGGTTTATATAGTGAAAACTTTAAATACCTTTTTGTTCTAAACCATATGGCATAGGGCTACCAAATTTGGCTTGTAGCTTCATCTAATGGACCTCTACTTAATTTCTTCAAATTATAGCCCTTGGGCCAAAATTGGCCCCGCCCCGGGGGTCACAAGTTTTACATGGGCTTATATGGGTTAGAAATTTAAAAATCTTCTCCTTCTAAACCACATGGCCTAGGGCTACCAAAATTAGCATGTAATTTCATATGATGGACTTTTACGTAGATTCTTCAATTTATGGCCGTGGGGCCGAAATTGGGCCCGCCCTCGAAGTCACAAGTTTAACATGGGCTTATACAGGGAAAACTTCATATGGCCTAGTGCTACCAAAATTGGCATGTAGCTCCATCTAATAGACTTCTACTTAGATTCTTCAAATTATAACCCTGGGGCCAAAATTGGCCCCACCCGGGGGTTTACAATTTTTACATAGGCTTATACCGGGAAAACTTTGAAAACATTCTGGTTCTAAACCATATGGCCGAGGGCAACTAAATTTGGTATGAAGCTTCACCTAATTGACCTCTACTAAGATTCTACAAATTATAGCCCTTGGGTCAAAATTGGCCCTGTCCCAGGGGCACAAATTTTACAAGGACTTTAATAGTAAAAAATCTTTCAATATCTTCTTGTTCTTAGCTGTAAGGCCTAGAGCTACCAAATTTGGCATAAAGCTTCATGTAGTGAATCTCTTCAGAATTTGTTCAAAATTTAGCCATTGTTCAAACTGAATTAAACCCCTTCATGGTTTATTAAGGAAACTGAAAATCTTGTTTATAACCATACAGCCTAGTCCTATATTACTTGGTATGTGGTTATATCTTGACCTCAACTAGGATTCAATTAATTATAGCTCATAATTATAGCTTGAAATCGTAATCATAGGTAAAAAAATAGACTCGCCCTGGGGGTCACAATTTTCATGTGGGCTTTTATATAGAAACTTTATCAGTCTTCTTGTTAGAAGCCTTTAGACCTAGAGTTGTAATGTTTAGTGTGTATGGTTTGTACACATTAGCCACTGGAGCGATACAGGGCCATCATGGCCCTCTTGTTCAAATACATAACCTATCTGATATGGGCATTCTGGGTACAGAACCGGACTATTTTTCAAGGCGGCAATCAATGCAACGAATTTCAAAATAAAATATATAATTTTACTCTCTAAAACCTACATGTACCTTGTACGATTCATCCAGCCATAGCTAGCATATAAGCTATGCACCAGCCATTTGTAAACACAGCCCATATAAGCTTGAGAAAAAGCCCCCGTATCGGGTATCAGCCTAGCAAGGTGGGGACATTATTTTTATTGTCAGTCTGTTGCACAAATCCCGGTTTTCCCCGTGTCTATATTTTAGGAACTGTCTACAGAGATTTGCAGTAAACATTTTTTTTTTTTAATTATTTTCCCCGTTCGAAATCATTTTGTTTTTTAAGAAATCCATAGCGAAAACTCACATGATTTTTCCAAAAACGTATTATTTATTGCCATTTCTGCCTGCACTTTTTAAGCGGCAATTTATGCACCGCGAAGAAATATGTGTCCGTTATTTGCCCAGTGATGCGTTACAGCAGACATAGCAGGAGGAATATGACATGCGTAAGACAACGGTTGGAAACGCCGCGGTCATGCGCTTTGTTTACCATTCCCGATGGTATCTTAACTCTTTACAAAACTACAAAAAACCAGACCGGTCAAATTCAAAGCATTTGAAGACGACGAATTAAACGTAGCTCAAATGATTATATTTTTACCCGAAAGGATAGAAAACACTGTGAGAAAAGATCTTCTGCTTTTTAACCACAATGTTTTCAAAAGCATTCTCTGTTGGAGTCAGTTAGAACGCGGAATTGTGTGGTAAACGGTTAACCAGTTTTGACTTAGGCTGCTAAGCGCGACTCAAGAACCTTTTGCGGACACCGTAGATCAAGATCAGACTGCACAGAACGTGCAGTCTGATCTTTGATCTACACTGTCCGGTAAGGAGATACTCCCCCCCCCCCCGAAAAAAAAAAAAAAAAAAACTTTGAAAAAGCAAAAAACTTTGAAAAAGCAAAAAACTTTTTTTTTTTTTTCTATCGGCTTGAAAGTTTCATTTTACTTATCTAGCAGGTTAAAGGTTAATCCTAGGTCTGACACTATTCATGTTCAGTTGAAGTGATTACCTAAAAATGTGACTGTATTGATACCTCACGGTGGTTCTCTATAAGTGAAATGTACTGCATCAGTGGCGGAGATATTATCTTATTTTCACCTATGAGTAACAAGTATTTCTACGATTTTATATGAGCCCTGCTCTGGCAAAAGGGGGCTTAACTTGAACATAGATCTATAATAGCCACTTTTTTTTAACAACCGACTGAATCATGAGGTAGACTCGTCCTTTGACATACAGAAACTTGACCAAACTGGGCCGATAGCGAAAAGTATCGGCCCAGGTCAGCCTGCGCGGACTGCGCAGGCTGACCTGAGTCGATACTTCTCACAGATGCATTAAGCCCCCTTTTCACAGGGTACGGCTCATATATTTGAAAACACGAAACATGACCTTGTCAATCCATAGCAATTTAGTGTGTGTGTGGGGGGGGGGGGGGGAATACTCGCCAATATTTGCACCATTTTCCTCCTTCCATTAGTGAAATGTCCTTTTTTCTCACGTGAAAAAAAAATCTTGCAGAAAAGTTGCCCCAACCTCGTATTTTAACCCCCTCCTATGATACAAGGTCTACAGTTGAATGTGCCACCGGGAAATGTATTCGTTTTAACCGAATGGTGTTTTACACCGCTTTAAACATTATTTCAGTCATATCTCGGCGACAGCTGGCTTACACTTCACTTATTCACATGTGTCCTGGGCTTCATCAGTACTAGGCTAGGGCTCAAAAGTGGCTTACTTAAGGACACTCCCCAGAGCCTGTGATGAGAATTGAGCCCCCGGGTGTCCAGGTTTCGAATCCCACACTTAGACCAAATCTGACACAGAATCCGTATACTGTACAAGGAGATTTTTTTTAATTTTTTATTTTATTTATTTTTTTATTTAAACTCTTTACCAAACGACAACAAAATGAGGCATGTCCAAATTGAAGGGATTTGCAGACGAAAAATCAAATGTTGGTCAATTTCTGAAATCTTTCGTAGCCCCCCCCTCCCCCCCCCCCCCCCCAAAAAAAAAAGTTTTCGAAAAACATCTTCCCTGGGGTCGATAAAACTGGGAAAACTTTGGTAAAGGTTTAAGTACCGTACATTACCACTAAAGTCTTGGAGACAACATTTTTTTCCAGTTATAGTCCACATGGAGGAAACGGTTAACTCTTCACCAAACGACAAAACTTTGGAGTTATCCAAACTGAAAGCATTTGCAGACGACAAATTAGGTCTAGTTGGAATTAGGCTTTTTGGCTGTGATAGGGCAGAAAGCATTGTGGGAAAAGGAGAAAATGCTGGTAACCAGCATTTTCTCCTTTTCCCACAATGTTTTCAAAAGCTTTCTTTATCAAGGATGTTAAAACTCGTGATTGTGTGGTAAAGAGTTTTAAGTGAAACATTTCTTTGATTGTTATCAGTGATCAGTATCGGTAAATCACCGCCTTTTCACATTTTACCTCCCCGCTGAATTCTTGTACCAGTTTACCACTTTACCGAACAATTCTGTGTTAAGTCTTTACCAAATGACAAAATTTTAGACTGGTCCAAATTGAAAGCATTTGCAGACGACAAAATAAATGTGATTGAAAAACTGAAATTTGTTTTGGGAAGGGTAGAAAACATTGTGGGAAAAGGAGAAAATGCTGGTAACCAGCATTTTCTCCTTTTCCTACAATGTTTTCAAAAGGCCTCTTTCACAGGGTCGTCAAAAGTCGGGACTGTGTGGTAAAGAGTTAAGCAGCCCTAAGAAAGACGGCTTTTGAAAACACGTTGGGAAAAGCGAAAATGGTGGTAAACAGAATTTTTTCTTTTCCAATAATGTTTTCTACCCTTTCAGAGATAAAACCCCATTATTTAAGTCATTTTCAATTTGTCGTTTGCAAATGCTTTGAATTTGGACCATTCTAAAATTTGGTCGTCTGGCAATAGAATACTTGTATATTTATTACATTTTTATAATATTTCATCACGAACCAGTAATACTACAAAATAAATCCGACATCACGCCATGCAGATGATATTCTTGTTTTAAGTTTTCCTCGTGAGGACTTATCCTGAGCTCCACAGTCAAAAAAATTCTGCTCCGCCGAGCGCCGACCAAACCTTAATAGGTATACATTTTCCAGCCCAGAAATGATACCCCAAAGTAACAGCAACTTTTCGGTTGCTTTTGTCCTTAATGTTTGAAAATAGCGGCCAGTGTAGACCAAAGATCAGACTGCACGTTTTCTGCAGTCTGATCTTGGTCTACACTGCACGCAAAGGCATTTTAATTTATCAAGGCACTAAGTCTTGACGAAAGAAGGGTCACGATGCTAAAACAATAGCACTTAGGATTGGTCAGGTTATGTTACTTTTTGTATTTCTTTTTGTTACATTTGAAACAGATGGTTGTTTTGAAAGAGTATTATTAAATCGCCACAACTACAGAATGTGTTTTAAAAATATGGACATTATTTATTTATTGCCATATTTTGTTATTATCATTCTAGAAGTAGCCGGTAAGATTACTACCTTTTTTTTATAATCATTTTATTTTATTATTATTATTTTTTTTTTTCAGTAACCGTTCTTTCAGTATTTTTTTTAGTTTCGGGATCCTGCGCAGTTGTAAAGAATAGGATCTGTAACCTTTAAGTCCAAGTACGATCCTTACTGGAACCACTGGGTTCTCTGTGGGAGTGTGCTTGGGCAAGACACTATTACCGGAAAAATCCAGCACATACGTGAATATGTGAACTGTGGCATATGACATGACTGAAATAATGTTTAAAGCGGCGTAAAACACCGATCAATCGACCATTTTGAGTTCTTCACAGATATTTATTTTAGTTACATGCATTATTTGGGTACTGCATGGCTCAGTGGTAAAGTGTAGGATTCGTAACCTGGTCCTGATCCTCACTCGAACAACAAGGCCCTTTGTGTGAGTGTCCTTAGGCAAGAACCTATCGCTGGTGAAACCCTAGACATATATGAATATGTGAACTGTCTGTGTGATATAACAAATAACCAACCAACCAACCCGCAACCAACCAACCAACCAACCAACCAACCAACCAACCATTAATTAATTCATTCATTCATTCATTCATTCATTCCCACCTTAAAACGCATCCCGACTGAACCACCATGCAATGTATCTATTGTGCGAGTCAAACTTGTCACTATAGATACCGGTTTGCCCGTGACTAGTGGGGTAATGCAACTTCATGGCCATAAAAATGTTATAATAACTAGACAATCGACGTGTGTCTGTAATATAATTTTAATATTCTAGTTTACAAGCCATCTTTGCAAGAGCATAATTATAAAGTGTCCGTTTTTGAAAAGATCTCGTAAAAAGAAAACATTGCCGTCTTAAAAAGCTGATTCGATGTCGCATTAAATGTTAGAATAGTTACGATGTGACTACATATGTTTGATTTAATTATCTTTTTTTTTAAAACAAATAACAGATATGTGTGTTAATGCTAGTGAAGCCTGTTACACCGACTATTACACACTCGAGTATTGTGAACACGGCTGTTGTGGGACAGATATAACAGACAGGCACTGTTGTACTCGCACTGACTCTCAAAAGTAAGTAACTTTCAACATCATGCATGTTGTTGGACAGAAAAGACTGTTGTACTTGAACTTACTCTAAAAATAAAGTAACAAAGCAACACACATATTGATGAACAGGTATGATAGATAGATATTTTGTACTCGGACTAATTCTAAACGGTAAGTAACTTTAAGCATCACTTTTGTTGTGGGACGGATATAAAAGATTGACATTTTTTGGCTTAGTTTCCAAAATTGTTGGAAAGATGTAACAAATGGACATTGTTGAACTAATTCTCCACTGTAAGTGAAAGAAAATATAAAATGTGATGTGGGACAGATGTAACAGATGGACATTGTTGTACTAATTCTCGACTTTAAGTCACTGAAAACATCACGTGTGTTGTGGGACAAATGTAACAGACACTGTTGTACTAATTCTCAACCGTAAGTAACAGAAAGCATCATGTGTTGTGGGACAGGTGTAACAGATGGGCACTTTTGTACTAGTTCTCGACTGAGAATAACAAAAAACGTCATGTGTGTTGTGAGGCAGATGTAACAGATAGCTTTCTTTGTCCTAGTTCTCTGCAATAAATGAATCTAAACATCACGTGTGTTGCTGGAAAGATGTAAAGATAGACATTGTTGTACTAATTCTCGACCGTAAGAAACATAAAACATCATGTGTGTTGCGGGACAATTGTAACAGACAGACACTGTTCTACCAGTTCTCGACCGTAAAAAACAGAAAACATTACGTGCATAGTGGGACAGTTGTAACAGATAGACACTGTTCTACCAGTTCTCGACCGTAAGAAACAGAAAAAATCACATGTGTTGTGGGACAAATGTAACAGGTAGACACTGTTGTACTAGTTCTTGATCGTAACTGAAAACATCAAATGTGTCGTGGGACAGATGTAAGAGATAGACATTGTTGTACTAGTCAATTCTCGACCGTAAGTAACAGAAAACATCACGTGTGTTGTGGGACAGATATAACAGATACTGTTATACTAATTCTCGACCGTAAGTAACAGAAAACATCTTGTGCGTTCTGGGACAGATGTAACAGACACTGTTGTAATAGTTCTTGACCGAAAGTAACAGAAAAAAGAAAAAAAAAAAAAAAAAAAAAAACACGTGTGTTGCGGGATAAATGTTACAGACCAATATTGTTATACTAATTCTCGACCGTAAGTGACAAAAAAAAAAAAAAAAAAACCACGTGTGTTGTGGGACAGACGTAACAAATAGTCACTGATGTACCAATTCTCGACCGTCAGTAACAGAAAACATCACGTGTGTTGCGGGACAGATGTAACAAGGAGATTCTGTTGTACTTATTCTCGATCGTAAGTAATAGAAACTATCATGTGTGTTGTGGAACAGATGTAACAGATAGACAATGTTTTTGTAGTTGTCGATCATAACTAATAAAAAACATCAAGTGTGTTGTGGGACAGATGTAACAGATAGACATTGTTGTGCTAATTCTCGGCCAAAAGTAACAGAAAAAATCTCGTGTGTTGTGTGGACAAATGTTAAAGATAGGCATGCAATGATTCTCGACCGTAAGTAACAGAAAAAAAACGTGTGTTTTTGGACAAATATAACAGATAGACATTGTTGTAGTAAGTCTCGACCGTAATTAACAGAACATATCACCTGTGTTGTGGGACAAATGTAACAGATAGACACTGTTGTACTAGTTCTTGATCGTAACTGTAAACATCAAATGTGTCGTGGGACAGATGTAAGAGATAGACATTGTTGTACTAGTCAAATTCTCGACCGTAAGTAACAGAAAACATCACGTGCGCTGTTGGACAAATTTAACGGATAGACATTGTTGTAGTAAAACTCGACCGTAGGTAACAGAAATATCACCTGTGTTGTGGGACAAATGTAACAGATAGACACTGTTGTACTAGTTCTCGACCGTAACTGAAAACATCAAATGTATCGTGGGACAGATGTAAGAGATAGACATTGTTGTACTGGTTAATTCTCGACAATGTAACAGAATTCAACGTGTGTTGTGCGACATATGTAACAGAAAGACACCGTTGTACTTTTACAGATTTTAAACAGTATGTGACCGTAAACATCACGCATGTATGTTGTGGGACAGATGAATCCGTCGTTCTACTCGGACCGATTCTCGACAGTAAATAACATACATGTAAAATACCATGTGTGTTGTGGGACAGATATAACATAAAAGAATTTTGTACTAATTCTAAACGGTAAGTAACTCTTAACATCACATATTGTTGGACAGATATAACAGATAGACAATTCTGTACTCGTGCTGGTTCCTTACGGTAAGCTACACGTGTGTTGTGAGACAGATATAACTAATGGGCACTGTTGTACTCGCACATATTCTGGACAGTAAGTAAATCTAAATATCAAGTGCAATGTTGGACGGATATAATAGATAGACGTTATTGTCCTAATTCTTAACATTTTGTAACTTTAACAGATAGTCAATGTTGTACTCACGCTGGTTCCTTACGGTAATCAATTATAAACAACACGTGTATTGCTTGATATAACGAATAGGCACTGTTGTAGTTGCACAGATTCTAGACAGTGAGTAATTCTTAACTACAAGTGTGTTGTTGGAGCAGAGAGACAGTGCTGTACTCGCAATGATCCTTAATAGTAATTCAAATTATTTTGGATTTCTGAACAAGTGTGTTGTGGACAGGTATATTGAAGATACGCGTTGTTTTACTCGTACTGAAGCTGGGTTTTGTGTATATTTAAACATCACCTATGTTGTGAGATAGATAGAACATATTTCTGTCCCTCTGACAAATGTGAAATCCGTCCCAATGTGAAATCTAGGGTTTTGATACGTGTAAAAACAAAAGTGCGCTGTATGCTGGTGCCAACGCTGGGCTGCATTCGCTGTTAGTAAAAGTTTTAAGTCGAAAAAGGGGCATAACTGTGTCAAAAATAGTTTGATGGTTACCTGCCTCTGTCGTATGGGTTCCCCTTTTGATAGTTAAAAACTAGTCCGCTTTTGCAGTAAATATTTTCAGTAATAACAGAAATATTATGAAGTATCATTTTTTTTGCACGACGACGACGCTGACGACGCCATGGCTATGGCAGTACCTCGACGTTTTCTTCAAAAACAGCCAGGCTAATAATGTCCATAAGTGGGTCAGTTGTTAATGTAATGGAGAAAAGAAAAATTTTCTTGTTTAAACTACCTTGGTCTTCAGTGTTAAACCTAATTCTAAATTAAGTGGTAACATAATTTCTCCCTAGCCGATCAAAAGTTACTTCAATTTGAAATAGAGAAATTCCAGAGAATTAGACTAGGAATTTAGTTTTGAATGGTTGGCTAATAGCTCCTTTACTAGGGTTTATACCAATAATTTCCACTCCAGTTATTTTATATTGTCAAATAGTCTTTTATATAACATTTCTATCTATATGTATTACAGAGTTGAACTAGGGACAGTTATCGGATGCAGTGTGGGAGGAGGAGTTTTGCTGATTATTATAATCATCATCATTATTCTACTCTGTAAATATAACTCCAGACCTAAAGATGTACATCCTGACGACCATAATCTGTCAACTATATCCGAGCAAACAGGTAAGTCTCTAGATCAACTTATTATTTCTTGAAACAGCAGGGAAGCAGAAAACCTTGTATAAAATAATCGAATGTACATGTAACATGAAGCGGATTTGTTCTCTTCATTAATAAAAATTCAATCCATGTATAACTATATCAGGTAACGATTGCCCCCCCCCCCCCCGACAATCGCTATTTAACCTTTCCTACCAACGATCTTACCGCTAATATAAAAAAAACCCCAAAGGTTTCTAACTGAAGACTTAGCCCTTTACCACCTTTAATCCCGAACTTAAACGACCCTGATAGAGAAGACTTTTTGAAAATATTGTCGGAAAAAGGGAGTAAATGCTGGTTACCAGTTTACCCTTTACCACACAATGCCGAATTTTAACGACCCTGAGAAAGAAGGCTTCTGAAAACATTGTGGGAAAAGGAGAAAATGCTGGTAACCAGCATTTTCTCCTGTTTCCCACAATGTTTTCTTCCCATCGCAAATCAAATATCAGTTTTTGAGTTACACTTATCTTGTCATCTGCAAATGCTTTCAGTTTTGACACGTCTAAAATTTTGTGGTCTGACAGAGTTATAACAAAAAACCCACATGTGTCTAACTAAAAGCTTAACCCTTTACCAGACGACAAAATTTTAGCCTTGTCCAAATTCAAAGCATTTGCAGACAATTTCAGTGTGGCTCAAATGGTGCAACTTTTCTTCAATAGGGTAGAAAACATGTGTGAAAAGGAGAAAATGCTGGTTACCAGCATTTTCTCCTTTCCCCACAATGTTTTCAAAAGGCTTCTTTCCCAGGGGCGTTAAAAGGCGACATTGTGCAGTAAAGGGTTAACCCTTTACTACACAATCCCGACTTTTAACGACCCTGAAAATGCTGGTAACCAACATTTTCTCCTTTTCCCACAGTGGTTTCTAGCCTATCAAAAAGAGAAAGCATCAGTTTAGCAACACTTAATTTGTCGTCTGCAAATGCTTTCAATTTGGACAAGTCTACGATTCTGTCGTTTGGTAAAGAGTTAAGGTACTGCATTAGTAGATTTGTCTTGAAGTTAAAGCATTATAACAAACACTTGCACCACCACCACCTCGCCGAAACGCTACTGACAAGGTAAGCAGAACAACATGTTATGCGTGCCCAGGCCATGTTCGTCTTTCTCTGGGATATCGGCCCTGTTATTTCCTCGTAAAATCTTTGTAACTCTGAACACTTGGACGACGACGACGAAAACGATGATGGTGCTATTGATATCTTGTTCCAAGCAATTGCTTCTTCGCCCATAATGTCTTCGACCCTTTTTAATGCAGGTTGTTCTAAAAACTGTAGGCGTATTTCTGTTTTCTGTGGTATCTAGGAGTCAAGATATTTGACACCAGTTGAATAAATGGTGTACTAAGTTCGGTTTCACCAGCAATAAGGTCACCTTCTCATGACACTCGGATGATATAATATCTTTTGTTCGATAGAATAAATTTGTTTACGGTTTTAAATGTATTAACCCTCCGCCGCCCCCTCTTCCCAACCCCTCCCCCCCGCTCCCCGCTTAAAAAAATGAAGTTTGTACAAATGAGCTTAAATTCTCTGACAGGGTAAAAACGGTTGCGGAAAAAGCAGAAAATACAGATTACTAGCTTTTCCCGTACTGTCTTCGAAACCTTTGCTTCTCAGAGTTATCAAAACGCGTGATTGTATGGTAATGGTAAATATATGTCACTAAATGAGAAGCTGTATAACTGAGCTGAAATTGAAGATGCTAAAAGTAAGCGATTGCTGCCTTATTTGTACGGCGGGACCTTTGTTGTCTAATAAAAGTACATATTTCGCTTCATTCCAGATGTTCTACCTCGGTACGATACTTGTTACCACCATCATTTCCGTGGATTGATACATGTTACACCAGGTTCCTGTACGAAGAAAGTAGGGCTCAACAGTCACGTGATCACAGAGCCGTGTTGTTGCGATGAAGCAGGAACTAGTTCCAGTAGCGATAGGAATACTCCGCCAGTTTTCCCACATTGTTCAGCAAACCGTATTGATTTATATAGGGAAACATATGCTCCAACCAAGGACAAATGTATCCCAGACATTATTACTGACTGAAGTTAAAAGTCTTGTGCTCTCAGGATTTACAGAGTGTCTATGTATTATCATTTTTATCAAACGAGTTGACTAAAATTGTATGACGCGAGTCTTGGCGAGCGTCAAATACATTTTAGTCAACGAGTTTGATAAAAATGATAATACATAAATACGAATGTGAGATTCTATTTATCACATAAAACGAACGACAGACAAAAAATATCCTTCATCATCATCTCCAGCCTATACACCATTCACGGGTCCATGTTTACAGTTGTAGTTCGGTTTTAAATGCATACATACACAAGTAGATAGCTCTTTGACATTTTCACCGATAGTAGGATGAAACAATTTCTAGAGGGGTTAAGTCCATCTATTTCTGCAATTTTGTTGATTAAAAAAAAACAAACTTTTGCTGCATTTCTTGGTTTTTATTAAACATGAAAATCAAAAACGTTCCACACGTATACCAACACGTCTTAGCAACAATGACGTCATTTTCCGCGAAACGGCGTAGTAGTACAAATTACGATACGTGCTGGGGCTGCTTTCTCCGGCTTCACGCGCTCATGACTAAAAACTGATCAGAACCGGGCCTAAAAAACGATAATACATACATTAGTGTATTATCAGAATTAAGTCATGGGTTTAATACACTGCCGCAGGAGGTTTTATGTGATAAAATAATTTACATGTATTTATTTCACCTAACTTATACTTCTTTTAATTCATAAATTCCCTTCTTATATGTACATGTTATCCCTTTTTCAATCAATCCCGAGTTTTAAAGACCCTGAAGAAGGCTTTTGAAAACTTTGTGGGAAAAGGAGAAAATGCTGATAACCCCTGAGTATTTTCTCCTTTTCCAACATAATTTTCTACATTATCACAGACAAAAGTAATCTTTTTAGCTACATTTGTCATCTGCAAATGCTTTCAGTTGGTTGATTGCAGAACTGTTTCTCTTGTTAAAGAGATACGCACATGATACGATGATTCTATACGCACATGTGTAAAAGTTCGTGATTCTCTCGCTCAAGAGAAATCCAGCCAGACAGACAAACCGGACAGTACATAACTTAAACACAGGCAGTTGTCTAGATTTCGTGATTTAACCCTTGCGAATTCGTTTATCGAGAGTTGAACTAACCAGATCGATGTACAAGAATGATGTGAAACATGCTCTGGCAAAACGGGGTTTAATGCATCACCCACTATATCTAACAACCAGCTGAATCCGGAGGTACAGTGGTCCTTAGACCAGGAGAAAATATACCAAAAGCAAAAGGTTTCGACCCACGTCAGCCTGCACAGACTGTGAAGGCTGACATGAGTCAATTTTTTTTGCAGATGCGTTTAACCCCTTTCATAGAGCATGGTTCAAATATATTTAGTCTTACCTAGATAATGGATCCCTCACAAATAAAAGATTTGTAGTAGATGACAGTTTCCTGACTATATCTTCTGTATTCTGTAGTTTTAACAAGGGATTGACCCACGACAATGGCGCACCGGAAACAAACGGGTCGGTTGTGAAGTTGTATGACGTCAAACTCTGAAATAAAATGGTTGCTTACTGTATCTGTTACTTAGAGCTACAGTATAAGGTCTTTAGAAACATTGTGGTAACCAGCATTTTCTTCTTTTCCTGCAATGTTTTCTACCCTTTCAAAGACAGATTTCATAATATATACAACATTCAATTAGTCGTCTGCAAATGCTTTCAATTTGGACCTATCTAAAATTTTGTCGTTTGGTAAAGAGTTCGGGAGACAAAATGTAAATTTTGTATTTTTCAATGTTTTGAGTTACCTCTTAATCGTATTCACAGTAACTATTTCTTAACCGTATTTAAAATCAGAATGTAGTCACACATTTTTTGTAATGGTTTTTATCCTGAAATATTAAAAGATTCCGATTACTACATACAGCTCAAAAAGCATACATATAAATGTGTCATGCTTTGCGAAAAGGGGGTCTTATGCATCTGCAAAAAGTATCGATTCAGGTCAACCTGTGACGATACTTTTTGCTTTTGGTATATTTCCTCCATGTCCAAGGATAACTCTACTTCAGGATTTAGCCTACTGTTAGACAAAATGGATTTTATGGATTCATAATTATGTGATGGCTTGCTTGGTATCTAATGCATCGCGGAGAGACCAACGGAGGTACGATAGTGCAATAAGAAGGTTATCGCGAAAAAGAGATAGAATGAAAAACATTGCCAAATACTCATGCAAATCGACCGATTGGCAAAAATATAAGAATTTACGTAATACTGTTAATAATATGAAAAAACATGCGAAAGAAATATTTTTTCAGAAATTTGGAAACAACATTGACAGAACTACAAAGTAACGATAAAAAAAAAGTTTTTGGAAAATTATTAGGCACTTTCTAAAAAAACAAAATTCCAGATCATGCTTTCCACCTTTGAGTGAAATTCAACCTAATGGAGATGAAATTTGGTTCACATCCTCCCAAGAAAAAGCAAATTGCTTAAACAACTATTTTGCATCCATTTCAACGGTTGATGACAAAAACAGCATATTACCTAACTGTCAACTCAAAACTCTAAATAAACTGGTAATTAACGAAGTTACAATTTCGGAAATTAAGGATGCCATTCATTCTATCAATATCAACAAGGCCACCGGTCCAGACGATATAAGTCATAGAATGCTCAAAGGATGCATCAACACGATCTTAACCCATTGCACATCATATTAAATCGATCATTGTCAGAAGGGGTTTTCCCTGAATCTTGCACAAAAGCAATTGTTACACCTATTTATAAAAAAGGAGACAAGTCCTTACCTTCTAACTACAGACCTGTCTCGTTATTAAGTTGTTGTGGAAAACTTCTTGAACGAATTATTTTTAAACATATGTATAATTTCCTTATGTCTAACGACCTCATATATAAATACCAATCTGGTTTTTTACCAAAACATTCTACCACTTACCAGTTAATAGACATATATCACCATATATGCCAAGCTATTGATCATGGCCAACTCTCTTGTATTGTATTCTGTGATATTTCAAAAGCATTTGACAGAGTGTGGCACAAAGGTCTTTTGTTTAAACTTAAAGAACATGGCATTAGTGATAGTCTTCTTACTTGGCTGCCTAGTTATTTCAAGAATAGAAAGCAGAAAGTAGTAATCCAAGCCACAGAATCTGCTCTCCTACCCCTAAGAGCAGGGGTACCACAGGGCTCTGTTCTAGGGCCTCTTTTGTTCCTAATCTATGTTAACGATATTGCTGAATCTCTTTTGAGTCTTACAAGATTGTACGCCGATGACAGCTCTTTATATTATTCCGCTTCTTCGGTACGTGATATAGAGGGTATAATTAACTATGACCTAAGAAACGTTTCAAAATGGGCAAAACAATGGTTAGTTGATTTCAACCCAGACAAAACTGAAGCTGTTTTATTTTCAACGAAAAAATACCACGGCAAACCAGCTCTTTTTTAGCTCCACTGGCCGAAGGCCAGCGGGTTTATGTCATGGCCCGGTGTCCGTCGTGCGTCCGTCCGTCCGTCCGTGCGTGCGTCCGTCCGTCCGTCCGTGCGTTAACTTTTATTTCAAACATCTTCTTCTCTGAAACTACCCATCCAATTTTCATGAAACTTCACAGAAATGATCCTGCCATGGTCCTCTTCAGAATTTCTTGAAAGAATTTGATTCCTTCAAAAACTCTGGTTGCCATGGCAACAAAACTGAAAAATATTGGAAATCTTTAAAAATCTTCTTGTCTGAAACCATAAGGCATAGGGCTACCAAATTTGGCATGTAGCTTTATGTAGTAGACCTCTATCATGTTTCTTGAAATCATAGCCCTGGGGTCAAAATTGGCTCTGCCCCAGGGGTCACAAGTTTTACATAGGCTTATATAGAGAAAACTTTAAAAATCTTCTTGTCTGAAACCATAAGGCATAGGGCTACCAAATTTGGCATGTAGCTTTATGTAGTAAACCTCTATCATGTTTCTTGAAATTATAGCCCTGGGGTCAAAATTGGCTCTGCCCCAGGGGTCACAAGTTCTACATAGGCTTATATAGAGAAAACTTTAAAAATCTTCCTGTACCTAGCCATAAGGCCTAGAGCTACCAAATTTTGAATTTAGCTTGATCTAGTTGGGGTCTACCAAAAGTGCCCAAATTATAGTCCTGGGGTCAATTTGGCCTCATGCTGGGGGGGGGGGGTTCACAAGATTTACATAGGCTTACAGAGGGAAAACTTTTAAATCTTGGTGTACATAGCCATAAGGCTTAGGCTACCAGATTTTGCATAATTATAGCATTATCTAGTGGACAACTACAAAGAGGGCCCAAGTTACAGCCCTAGGATCAAGTTTGGCCCTGCACCAGGGGTCACAAGTTTTACATGGGTTTATGGAGTGAAAAGTTCAGAAACCGTCTTGTTACTAGCCATAAGGCCAAGAACTCCCAAATTTGGCATGTTATTCTTCTAATACACATATTCCCCATTTAGTCCGACTGTAGCCCTGGGGTCAAAGTTTTATAAGGGCTTATACAGTGGAGACTTCTCTTCATGGTTTATATTTATAAGCCAGTGGAGCGATACTGGGCCATGATGGCCCTCTTGTTTTTGATAATACTAAAATTAAAATTGTAGATCAACATAAACATCTGGGTTTAACTTTTAGTAGTTCAGGCCAATGGAACGATCACATTAATATTAATTTGGAGGCTGCATCCAAAATAATTCAAATTATGCGGAGACTTCAGTTTATTCTTAACTCGCGCAGCATTAAATCAAATTTATCTATCATATGTAAGACCTATTCTCGAATATTCATCTATTGTATGGGACGGTTGCTCCATTTCATGTCCGGATTCCATAGAAAAATTACAAAATGAAGCTGCACGTATTGTAACAGGCCTCACAAGATCAGTAACTCTTGAAAATCTTTACAAAGAGTGTGGATGGGAAACCTTATCATTTAGAAGGAAAAATTCTAAGCTCTGTTTTATGTATAAAGTGTCAAACAATATTGTTCCTCATTACATAGAAGAATTAATTCCTCCATTAGTTGGAAATATATCTCAATACCAATTGAGAGACAGCCAAAATTATGAAAACGTTCGTACCAGAACAAGTTTGTTACAAAAGTCATGCATCCCATCCTCAATTTCTCTATGGAATAATCTCGAACAAGAAATACGATGTAGTACAACGTACTATTCTTTTAAATCAAAATTAAGAATACATACCGGGCCCGCGAGAGTTTTAAGTCTCTACTGTATTGGTAATAGATATATATCAGTAATTCATGCTCGATTAAGGAACAATTGTAGTAATTTAAACGGGGACCTTTTTCAGAATCACTTAAAACCAGATCCTACATGTGACTGTGGTAATGGCATTGAAAATGCTGAACACTATTTTTTTCAAGTGCTCTCGCTTTACAGACATAAGAATCTCACTTTTCCAAGCAACAAGATTATTTCATCCTCTAAATACTATAAAACTTCTTTTCGGCATTGCTTACCTAAGTCAGGACCAAAATTGTTTACTATTTGAAGCAGTTCAGTTGTACATTAAAGAATCTAAACGTTTTTCGTAATTTTCAGTCTATTTTTGTAACTGTTAATGACAACTTTATAAAGTTTTAGGCAATCACAGAGAACACCATCTTTTTTTCTTTTTCCTGTTTTAAACTTTTCTTTTTGTTTCTTTTTTATTCTTTGTAATCTTTCTATTTCAACTTTTAGCTCTCTCTTACTGCGTTTCTTTTCTTTTTCATACTTCAATGTTGTTGTATTTGTACATACCGTTGTTAGAACTTTATAATTTGTGCTGTAGGGGAAGGGCCAATTCTAAGTTGTGAGAACTTGTGGCCCAACCCCATTTCAACTTATGAAATAAAATATGTTTAAACTAAACTAAACTATCGCGGAGATGCATTATCGCCCCTTTTGCCAGAGTATGGCTCATTTCTTTTTGCATACAAACATCCATCATTACAGTTCACTACATACACCATGCAAAATTTAGATAACCATGAAACGACTCGTTTCTTGTACTTTAATGAATATACATGAACACAGTGTTGTAGTATATCAAAATAATCGAACGAGTTTGGGAGAATTGATAATTGTCAACCCTTGGCGAGATAATTATCAATTCTCACAACCGAGTTAGGTATTTTTGATATACAGCAACACTACGTACACGTATAAATGTTGATTTTTTTTTTGGTGTTTATTATATCTAACAACGACAAACACGAACTTAGCAGTACAGTACATGCAAATGAGCCAAAGTAGTTCCGGCTCCACGTGCTGTTCTTATAGATATCCGTGGTTTATCAAAAATAAATATCGTATAGGTGTTATTACATGGATAATCGGTTAGTTGGAAGGTAAACGATGTTTTTGTATTCCATTGATCTTACCATGGCTATTCGCGCCAAAAAAGTGGAACCAGACTTCCTGCTGGCGCAAAACGAAATTTTGTTCTCCGGAACCAGTATGATATGCTTCTTTGAACTAGCGACATCTGCCGTTGAAATATTTAAATAGCCGCCATCTTTAAGCCCTTTGCATTCCTTCTCCAGTCGAAGCCGTCTCTCATTAAATACTTTCTGTATTTCATGTTGCCTCTGTAACATATACTAACAGAACTGAACACATTCGAGTATGCAAAAGAACCAATATGATCTTATTTCGAGGCTTGTTCCCAATAGTTTACATTGAAGCCATGCTCTGTAAAAAGGGGTTTAGTGAATCTCCAAACAGTATGTACCCTGGATAGCCTGCGCAGAGTGAGCAGGCTAACTTGAGTCGTAGCTGTTAGCTACTGGTCAATTTTCCGCATGTCAAAGGACCAGTCTACCCCATGATTCAGTAGGTTAATCGATAAAATGGATTTTATGGATCCATGATGATATGATGACTTGGATAAATGGAAGCAATGGATCTTTTAGAATGATTAAATTAGGAAAGATGATATGGCAAAAGGGGGTTTAATGCAGACTGCACCGGCTTACCTGAATCGATACTTTTTGCAGTTGCATAAAAGCCCTTATTTACAGAGCACAGCTCAGATATATCTGAAATTCCGTACCTCCGGGGGGACACTGATTCCATGTTTCTTTATCTTATATCTGGTAACCGGCATGGGTTGGCTACGCCCTCTGTTCTCTGTAATAGTAAAATTACACACATGATAGCCGATAACAGAGTCCAGGTTGCGTTGTTGGTTAGGCAGGTGGCTAGTTTTGAAGAGGTTGTGGGTTCAAATACGGTTTTCGAAAGTCTTTCAAAGTGATGATGATATTTTTGCGACACGATTCATTGATTTCTCACCACTCGACGTTCGCGGTTTTCAATTCTGATTATGTTGGACAGAAGCAAGAGGCTTCGAAGAATTTTCTATTTTTGTACCGGTACCATAAACCATGTAGTTAAAATTCCTCATTCGCTAGTTCACATATTCAATTTCCCTGGGCTTTTTTAAAGAGTATTTTACCAGTCACGTTGTTTTGACACTGGAGAAGAAGTCGTTATATCCTTGCTTATTGTAGGTTATTAACATTTATAAAGGTCTGATATATTTACTCTTTAACAAACGACAAAATTTAAGACTTATTCAAATTGAAAGCATTTGCAGACGACAAATTAAATGTAACTCAAATGACGATAATTGTCTTGGGAATGGTAGAACACATTGTGGGAAAAGGAGAAAATGCTGGTTACCAACATCTCCTTTACTCAGAATCTTTTCTCGGGGTTGTTAAACGACAGGATCACTTGGTAAATGGATAATACGGGTGAAAACACTCTGATGATTCGAGAAGTTGTTCAATACTGCAGTTTTTCGTATTACCAAAACTTTATCAATAGAGCACCGCATGCGGGTGCCAAGGTCGGCTGCAGTAGCTTTTAGTGAAAATTTTTAAGTCGAAAAAAGGCATAACGGTGTCAGAAATATTTTGATGGTTACCCATCATTGTTATACGGGTTTCCGTTTTGATAGTTAACAACCGATCCAAGTTTGAAGTAAATATCTTCAGTTATGACAGAGATACATGTACATGTGTTATAAACTGTCAGAGATTTTACACGACGCAGACACCTGGGCTATCACATTACCTAGAATTTTTCTTCGAAAACAGCCGAGCTAATAATAATCTGCTGTAAGATTCTGAAAGCCGTCTGGTGGACCTCAGTGACTGGGAAAGGCTTGCGCCATGCGCCATAGTCACATTAAAATCCAAAATGTCACATCGTTTTCGCTATCGAGTGCGCTCGTGTCCTATTCAATTTTCGATTTTGGAAAAAGTACGAAAAATCGTGGGGCGAATCTATTTGGACCGGATCAGATTAGACGCTCTATAAAAATGAGTAGCGTAGGCATTCGGCATACCTCGGGTGATCCGGTGATCAGATCCCTCGGTTGTATCACGTACATTGTAGCTTGATATGCACCTACACGGTACATTTCGCACGTCTCCGGAAGCACACCGCTTTACCGTTATTGAAATTGTAAGGCTCCTCTTTAGAAAGAGCGCATGAGTAAATTTTCTATCGTTATCTTTCTAAGAGTATTTCAGTCGGCAAACAGTTTGTACAGTCAATTTTTAGCGTGGTTTATCAATTCCGTTAGGAGCTTTCATCGACAGATCGATAGAAGTGAATAACTTCACAGTAGTTGTTTATGTCGATGCTAAGCGATCTACGGGGGCGTCGCCATGTTTAAGATCATGTGATTGGTAGTTCAAAATGGAAGCCTCCCTGAACAGACGAGGTTAGATTTAGGTACGGAATCGGCCGAGTTGTGACGAATGTAGCGTAGGTGCACGTAACGTCATCAACTTGTAAATCATGAAACGCTCATTGAAAATTTGTACCTATGTCGTCCCGCGAATTCGTCTGTTTAGCTGCTTGAACTGAATAGTAAAATTTAATTTTCAACGTCTAAAATGCCCCCGAAAAAGAAATAAAAGTTGCCTGAAGGCCAGGGCTCAATAAGTAGTTTCTTTCCCAAAACAAATGTTCCTCAAGTTCAACACTCAAATAGACGACGATCAGACCGAAATGTAAGCAATGAAAATTTTTGTGTTCTTGAAATTGTCACATTGGTTTTCAAAATGTCACATTGAATTTCCTGACCAAAGGGACATTGTCCCATTGCAAAAAATCCTTTCCCAATCACTGGGACCTTAACAAAACAATTCCGCCTTCAAATGACCCTGAAAAAGTGGGAAAAGGAGAAAGAATAGTGGTAATCAGTATTTTCTCCTTTTCCAACTATGTTTTCTACCAACTCAAAGACATAAATGATCTTTAAAGCTACAATTTATTTGTCGTCTTTTAGCGATTTCAATGAGGACAAGTTTACAATTATGTCGTCTAGTAAAGAGTTAAGCCTTGAAAGATCTGCATTTCTTTTCTAAAATTATTATTAACTAAGAAACAGACATTCTGTACTCATCCAGTAGCAGACGACAAATTCAATGTGATCAAAGCGATCGGTTTCGTCGTCGAACAGGATGGAAATATTGAGGAAAAACGAGAAAATGCAGGTTACCAGCATTTTCTCCTTTTCGCACTAACAGACTTCATTCTCAGCCAACAATAAAATCCCGAATATTTTGACGTCAAAGATCTTATCCCCAAAAAAATCTCACCATTTCGGACAGTGTAGATCTTGGCTCCACACTGTCAGCAAATGTGCAAGTGCCCACCCTAAGGGTTGATAGCTGATTAAAATTCGAATACATGTATACTTATTACTTACCAAATGTATGCAGTAGGAATGTAACGAACATCAAAGCTAACAAACATATGGTCGATAGAACTGTTTTGAAAAGTCCCGTCTTTGTCATCTAAAATTAGAAGCAAATAAATTCATCAAAATATTTTGTATTTTCTAAATCGTCATCATTTGGCATAATGAGCTCACGAAGTTTGATACTAATATTCTTATTTCCATTGGTGGAACTCTTCAAGTTAAAGGCGCGTTTAGACCTAGTACCGGGACCACGTGTCGACAAAAATCAAAGGCATCACGTATAAAGTACTGTCTGGCTTGATTTGGCTTGATTATTATTTTAATGTATTTCGTTTTCATTGACTGAATTTGTTCCACATGAATACACATTTCTCGAGACATTAAGACCCCCTTTGAAAGGTTAACCCTGTTCTCACCTAATACAAATGAATCTTGGCTAGAGACTGAAACCTCATGAGCATCGACCTTTGAATTTCTTTTTCTTTTGTGTGGGTTTGTTGATGCCGCCATAGGCGACTGAAATTCTGTTAGTCTATCACGGGATAATCAAATTTTCCTTAGCGGACACCGTTACTATAAATAGCACATCGGAGACTGCCTCTGCATCGTATATAGTAGGATTATTATATACAATGTAGAGGCAGTCGCCAATATACTATTTATATTAACGGTGTAAATGAAAATTTGAATGTTCCGTGATATACAGGTGATGTACCAATGTGCAAATGTGTTCGATGATCGAGCAAGAAAAATTTTAGTGTTCCGTGATAGACCAATGGAGTTTCAAAGGCCTGTGATGCCGCACAAGTGAGTTCAGTGCTCATTAGAGGTTCGAATTGATTAAAATATTCATGGATTCAAGATTTAGCCGGAAATGCTCAATATGTTTTTTTTACAAAATGGATCAAAGCTAGAAAATACAGGACACCGTCGTGGCTGACTTTTGATCGAGCCGGGGCCATTGGTCTCAAAATCGATTCTAATCATTCGACTAAGGGAGTGATAGGGCCGCTCAGTTTTGATTTCGGTTGATTTCTTGAGACTAACTGTTCTGGGTCACTCCAAGAAGGAGAGTGTCCCTATGTTATCTCTGCTTTATTGCACAAAAAAAAAAGCAAAAGGGCTTTCTTGCTCCAGAGGCTAAAGTCTGTTGGCATGCACAAACCAACAGTTGGTCACATAGGAAATAGAGTGCATGGACCCAAAATACAGCAATGTTGCAGACATGTATTAGTGCATCGATAATTAACTTTTTCCCACTCTTGCTATTTCATACGGATGAGAATACTAGAAAAATATAAAACTCAGATGGTTTTAAATATTAATGAATTATTGTAATAACGGGGGGTTTAAAGGTGACATTATGTGAATAGAAACACACGAAAATGCACTTTTCCGACAATGTTTTAAATGTTATCGCACATGTTATAGATAGGAAGGGGTATATTTTTTGATGATCTATTTAAAAAAAAGAAAGTATTTAAAAATTGTTGAATTGGTCACCAATCTAAATCATGTTAAAATCTGTATTTTCAAAAGAAACTTATTTGCAAGATATCTGCCTATTTATTAACAAATTCTTCAACATAATCAAGGTCGCGAGGGTACCAATGTTCTTCACGACCCTGTCTGCACGTGAACGGGTCTTTCTCGCACTTGAGCAGGTCTTTCTTGCACGTGGGCAGGTTTTCTACCTACAGAAAAACCTGTGCACGTGCATAGATAGACCTATGAGCGAGAAAGATCTGCTCACGTGCGAGCAAGACCCGTCTACGTGCATAGACAGACCCGAGGTCGAGCACACAGGATGCATAGACAGACCCGAAGTGCAGACAGGGTCGTGAAGGACACTGGTACTCTCGCAACCTTGATTACGATTAAGTATTTGATAATTAATGGGAAAAAGTTTGCAAATATGTTTCTGGAAAGTGAGTTTTAAACATGATTTTTACGGATTGGTGATCAGCTAAGCAATTTTCAACACTTTTTTTAAAGAGACTACTAAAGAATCTCTCACTTCCTTTGCACTTACCCCCTGGATCTATCCAGTTTTGAAAATGTAACTCTTAGACAAAACTGTGGGATCATGTTCGAATTTCTTTTTTCCTCTTTTTTCAAGAAACTTGCACATAAGACAGAAAATAACGTTTTCTACTTACCTTTGTCAAATAACTGTCCATTATCAAACCGTTTCACAGCCAGACATAAATAACGGGTTACGCATGCATTCATAGACCGAGCGTCTTGACACAGGCGTCCCGTACATATCGGATGAGTTATTTCGCACGATTGGTCGGTCACAGATCAGTCCACGTAATGTTGTGTCTGGTTCAACTGACTTAATCGTGCGTGAATGGTTTACTTAGCGGTTAAGCAATGTTCATGAGATTTATTTGAACTGACTGACCCAGCATATGTAGTTACTATAAAGAATATACTTTTTGATGAACGCTCTATCCGGCAATTGATAAAAAATTCTCATTTTACTGTTGCTCTACTTTTTTGCTCCCTCTTCTCTGCTTTGAATCAAACCTATGGAATGGCTCTAGTGTGTGGCACCGGCGTGCAGCAATTGATGTGACAATATGCAGAGCAGGTCTTTGATGCTTCATTCTGATCTTCGTTAAGAAAGCTATTGCAGAAACGAATATTAGCATTATTTCGTAGATTTCCAAGCTTTTTTCCCCAAATGTCCAAGGTCCATGTTGCAGTAGATATAAATCCCGTTTTCGCTACCAAAAAGGTTTATTGAATAATAACATCCTATCCCCCATAAATACACGGAGTGTCATTGTGTCTGCAGTTTTCATAAGGATACTGCATCCACAAGGGCACTCTCTATCTTTGTCTCTCTTTCCCTTTCTTCAACTCCCTCCCTCCTCCGTCTCGCTCTCTCTGAAAAGTTATAAATGATATCTGGAAGTCAATTGTATATACAATTAATAGCCCTTTGTCCCAACTGCACTGTTATTTAATCTCACTAGATCTACAGTTATTTTTTTTTTTTAATGCAACAATATACACAGTTGGGATAAAGGGCACAGCCATGTTTATTATTTCATATTGCCCTTGTTGTATATTTGCTATATACCTGGGTGAAAATAAAAGATATGTTCTGTTCTGTTCTGTTCCTATTTCATACATGTGCTATCACATTTAGGCAGATATTTAAAACATTGTCGGAAAAGTGCATTTTCCTATGTTCCTATTCACAAAATGTTACCTATATGTCCTATTATTACAATTATTCACTCATACCTCAAATCGTCTCATTTTAATATTGTTCTAGTTAGCTCTACTGGCTGTAAGCCAGCAGAGCTTATGTCATGGCGTTGTTTCCGTCGTCCGTCCGTCCGTCTGTCCGTCCGTTTTTCTTGTTTACGCAATAAAGTCTTCATTTATGGTCAGATTTTCGTGAAACTTGCACAGTTTGTTTATCTCGTCAATAGCTTGAATCCTATTGATTTTGAAAAAAATCTGACAATCAGTGTGGGAAAAGTAGCCATTTAAAGTTCAAAATTTCAATTTCTTGTTTACGCAATAAAGTCTGCATTTGTCATCAGATTTTCGTGAAACTTGCACAGTTTGTTTATCTCATCAATAGCTTGAAGCCTATTGATTTTGAAAAAAATCTGACAATCAGTGTGGGAAAAGTAGCCATTTAAAGTTCAAAATTTTAATTTCTTGTTTGCGCAATTAAGTCTGCATTTGTGGTCGGATTTTCGTGAAACTTGCAGTTTGTTTATCTCATCAATAACTTGGACCTTATTGATTTTGAAAAAAAAAAAAAAAAAAAAAAAAAAAAAAAAAAAAAATCTGACAATCAGTGTGGGAAAAGTAGCCATTCAACGTTCAACATTTCAGTTTCTTGTTTACGCATTTGTCTTCAGATTTTCATGAAACTTGCACAGTTTGTTTATCTCATCAATAGCTTGAACCCTATCGATTTTGAAAAAAATCTGACAATCAGTGTTGGAAAAGTAGCCATTTAAAGTTCAAAATTCCAATTTCTTGTTTACGCGATAAAGTCTGCATTTGTGGTCGGATTTTCGTGAAACTTGCACAGTTTATTAATCTCATCAATAGCTTGAATCCTATTGATTTTGAAAAACATCTGACAACCAGTATGGGACAAGTAGCTATTTAAAGGTCAAAATTTCTTTTTTCTTATTTCATGAATACATAGTGTATGCTATAAAAAAACAGCACAATCATGCCAGTGGAGCGATTCAGGCCCTCAAGGGTCTCTAGTTTTCATCCATGTGAAATAGCAAAAGTGAGAAAAAATAATCATCGATGCATGTACTAAAACATGTCTTCAACTTTGTTGTATTTCGGTTTCGTGCATCCTCTTTCCTTTATTGGTTAGCACAGTTTAGCCTCTTGAGCGTCTTTTTCTTTGTGCGAGAAAGCAAAGATAACATGGGAGCACTTTCCTTCTTGGACTGATACAATGGTGTGTTCTGACACGGCACGTTTTCATAGCCTTGATTTTTTTTTTTAAAAAAAAACATGTATTGTAGCACGACCCCTGGTTACAGTAGCTGCCGTGGTATAAGTGATTACCATTGAGCGCTGACCTACGGCCCTGGAACTAGATGAATTACTGCAAACGGTCAGTGGACAGACGGTAGAATTTGAAAATTCGGGAGCATTTCTGGTTAAAGCTGGAATACTTGAATATTTCAATTAATCAATTCGAACCTTTATTGGGCAATGAATTCACTTGTGCGGCATCAAAAAATCTACAAACACACACACAAATCCGATCCTCGATGGTCACGAGGTGATAATTTCTAGCCACGATATATTAATATTCAAGAGGGAAAATACATCAACGAATAAACATTACCAATAAAAAAAAAAACCATGTTAAACGCTTCTTTTTTCATCGAACAGGTCCAAACTCTTCTCCATAATGGTTTTGTAGTCTGCTCAACACTGATGGTGCTCTCGGTGTTACGTGAAGCTCATACCCAGGTCTTTCTTATATGGAAAGATCTCGTACTCAGTCGATATCCTATACGTACCAAGTAGTAGGCCAAAAGCCAGTGCATTCAACTGCGCCTAAAAAAGGGCACAGTTGCCGCAATATTGAAATATTGTAATCAGGCGACCTCGAAAAGTATAGAAAAAAAAGTCGTCACTTGCTTTTTCCTTCGGCGAAGCCAGCTACAAAATATTACCAGTAACTGACAACGCATAATGCATCAGAATGCAAGCCACAATTTTGAAGACAAATTTCATGTCTAACAAAAGTTGAAAAACAAGAAAATTTCGGCAACCTCGAAAAGTGAACTAAAATCCTTTATTTACCTTCTTTTGGGGTGAAGCCAGCTACAAAATGCTACCAATAACAAATAACAATGCCGAATGCACCTAACACCAGCCACAAGAAACAGGCTCTCTTTTGGCCTCGGCACAGAATGTTAGTAAGTAGACAATGTTTCGTCAACATGAGTACACTTGACTGAGCATTTCATGCACGTGCTCGCGAGTGTGGAGTTTCATACTAAGATCAGATCAAAGAGCAATATTTACATGCTTACAGAACGATGTAGGCAGGACAGTGGTGCGTACATAGCAGACATGTCTACCTTCGAAGAATATGACATGCGCAGACAGCGCAAACTGAAAGCATTGCAGACGATAAAATAAATGTGATAAAAAAAATGAGATTTGTTTTGGGAATGATAAAAAAAAATTGTTGGAAAAGGAGAAAATGCAGGCCATCAGCATTTTCACCTTCTCCAACAATGTTATCGTATAACTTTTCTTTCTAAGGGTCGTTCTAACTCGGGAACGTTGTAGCCTACTGCGCATAAATAAAATAATGACTCGGGATTGTTTGGTGGAGTTATTTTTTGGCAAGATAACGTTAGACTTTATACAACGATGTGCATGCATGTTGCATAATATTTGTATCCATTTATTAAAGGTGTACTGGATACGCGTAGTTAACTTTCTTGCTGTCACGAATGGTACGCGCTTATCGAGCAGTGGAAAGTCTGTAACGTCTTTTTTCTTTCTACATGCCGTCTTGAGAGGTTGATGGAACTGAACTATAGTGCCAATACCGGTATAAACTGAAGTACAAGACCCATGTTCGTACCGAAAAAATAAGCTATGTAGAAAATGAGAATGAGTAAGATAGAGGGGTAATCATGGGTCCGTTATCGAGAGCATTCTTGGTCAAATTATAAATTTAGAAAGTGACACAACTTCTGATTGGCTAAACCATTTGGTTTAGCCAATCAGAATTTGTGTTACTTTCAAATTTTGAAAATTCTTGAGAATAAGACTAAGAATGTTCCTGAGAATGGCTGGTTAATATGGACCCTTACCCTGTGCTTATTGGTAAATAAAGCCTTCATCAAATGACCAAATTTTAGACTGATACAAAGTGAAAGCATTTCTTAACAAATTAAATGTTACACAAATCATGATATTTGTCTTTGAAAGGGAAGAAAACATGGTGGAAAAAGGAGAAAATGCTGGTTGCCTCCTTTTCCCACAATATTTTAAGTTATGAAGTCCTTTCCTTTGCTGTCGTCTGTACTCCGCACTGTCCAGTAAAGGGTTATCTTAAGCGTTACCCGCCGAGACCCGGTAGCACTGTCGGTAACGTAAAGGACTTGAGAACAGTGGGTTGCTGGTTCGATCCTCGGCTCGGCCAATTTCTTTCCGAGGATTGATGATAGTCATTGCGACAGGATTCATTCCTGTCTCACCGCTTCAATGTTTCGACGATGGCTATGTGAGAAAGCAGCCAGTGGCTTGGAAAGAATATTGTGCATGGTACTGGTAGAAGAAACTCCAGGAAAACATAGGTAGGTGCACTGGCCGCCGCGACATGACTAACATAATGTTGAAAACGGCGTTAAACACCATACAATCATTCAATTGATCATTAAACGTTACTCTATTACTGAATGTTTACATGTGTTTTCTGAACCACCATTTTTTTTCAGCAACTAGGCAACTCTTTTTTTAATGACGACCTATATAAACGTGTTATATTAAGAAAAATATAAAAACCATGCTCTGTGAAAAGGGGGTTTAATGCTTCTGCAAAAAAGCAGCACGCGCAGGCTGACCAGGGTCGAACCTATTTGCTATTGGTAAATGTCCTGCATGTCACAAGACTTGTCTGCCTCATGAATCAGTGGATTGTTAGACAAAATTGATTTTATGGATCCGTAAGAATATGGTGACTTAGTATAATACATCACGGAGTTCTGTATTAAAACCCCTTTTGCCACAGTATGGCTCATATCCAATAGAAAATTTTACTTTGACAAAACGATGAGGAAAAGGAGGCAATTGCTGGGGAAGTTACTTTTCATCATTTCTCATCATATTGAACCCAAACAAGAGTTTCAATATTCATATTCCATTTCCTCTTACGCTATCAATCTTATTTCAAAGATACTTCCTACGTCTTTCTTCCCTTGTTTTCCTTTGAGCAAAATAAACCCTTTACCATGCAATCCTGACTTTTAACAACCCTTAAACAGAAAGGTTTTGAAAACATTGTAAGAAATGGGGAAAATGATGATAACCGGCATTTTGCTCCTTTTCCCACTGCCTTCTACCCTTCCAAAGGAAAATCCCATCATTTGAATAAAATTAACTGTCTGCAAAAACTTTCAGCCTGGACAGGTCAATAATTTCACTGTGTAGTAAAGACTTAATATTAACCCTTAAAAGGCCAAACACAACTGTAATCTTTGTGGACAGTTTAGATCAAGATCAGACTGCCAAGTATGTGCAGTCTGATCTTTGATCTACACTGTCCATTATTTTTCAGGGAAAATATCTTTGTATTGATTTGATTTGTTTTCGTGGTGGAGAATATTAATTTCATTTATTTGGCATCTAAATTACCAAACGACATAATTTTGGACTGGACCAAATTGAAAGCATTTGCAGACAATAAATCAGATGTTGCTAAAATGGTGATTTCTGTCTTTTATAGGGTAGAAAACATCGTGGGAAAAGGAGAAAATGCTGGTAAACAGCATTTTCTCCTTTTCCCAAAATGTTTTCAAATGCCTTCCCTGTCAGGGTCATTAAAAGGTGGGATTGTATTAAAGGGTTAATGTTGAAGCCCTGGCTTCAGGCTGGCTTAAAACTTTTAAAACTAGCAATTTGTCATAAACTTTATCTCATGTACTTCTACAAGAATAAAATTACTTTTCCTGTCACTGAAAGAACAAGAGGGCCATGATGGCCCTGGATCGCTCACCTGAGTCAATAGGCGAAATTTCACTCCAGGGTCATAATGACCCAATTTAAAACTCATCTGAGATATTATTAAGACAAACATTCTGACCAATTTTCAAGTCAACTGAGCAAAAAATGTGGCCTCTAGAGTGTCCAAAATGCATTTCTTCAATTTGACCTTGTGACCTAGTTTATGACCCTATGTGACCATATTTCAGACTCATCCGAGATGTCAAGACAAACACCCTGACCAATTTTCAGGTCAATTGAGCAAGAATTGTGGCCACTAGAGTGCCCACAAGATATTTCTTTAAATCTGACCTAGTGACCTAGTTTATGACCCTATGTGACCCAATTTCGAACTCATCCAAGATTTTATCAAGACAAACATGCTGATCAATTTTCAGGTCAATTGAATAAGAATTGTAGCCTCTAGAGCGCCCACAAGAAATTTCTTTTAGTTGACCTAGTGACCTAGTTTATGACCCAAGGTGACCAAAATTCAAACTCATCTGAAATTTCGAGAAAAACATTCTGACCAATTTTTAAGTCAATTCAGCAATAAATGTGGCCTCTAAAGTGCCCACAAGGTACTTCTTTAATCTGACCTTGTGACCTAGTTTTTGACCCAAGGTATCCCAAATTCAAAGTCATCCGAGATTTTATTAAGACAAAGATTCTGACCAATTTTCAAGACAATTGAGCAATAAATGTGGCCTCTAGACTGCCCACAAGGTATTTCTTTAATTTGACCTAGTGACTTAGATTATGTCCCCAGGTGACCCAATATTAAAGTTATCCAAGATTTCATCAAGACAAACATTCTGACCGATTTTCAGGTCAATTGAGCAATAAATGTGGCCTCTAGAGTGCCCACAAGGTATTACTTTAATTTGACCTAGTGACCTAGTTTATGACCCCAACTCATCCAAGATTTAATTAAGACAAACATTCTGACCAATTTTCAAGTCAATTGAGCAAACAATGTGGCCTCTAGAGTGTCCACATGGTATTTCTTTGATTCGACCTAGTGACCTAGTTTATGACCCCAGGTGACCCAGTTTCAAACTAATCTGAGATTTAATTAAGACAAACATTCTGACCAATTTTCAAGTCAATTGAGCAAAAAATGTGGCCTTTAGAGTGCCCACAAAGTATTTCTTTAATTTGATCTAGTGACCTACTTTATGACCCAAGATGACCTACTTTCAAAGTCATCTGAGATTTAATTAAGGCAAACATTCTGACCAACTTTCAAGTCAATTGAGCAAAAAATGCCCACAAGGTATTTCTTTACTTTGACCTAGTGACCTAGTTTTTGACCCCACATGACCCAATTTCAAACTCATCAACATTCTGACCAAGTTTCATGAGTATCAGACTGAAAATATATCCTCTAGAGCGCACCCAAGGTTTTTCTAAGATTTGACCTGGTGACATAGTGTTTGAACTGAGGTGACCCAGTTTCAAACTCTTCCAAGATATCATCAAGACAAAGATTCTGACTAAGTTTCATTAGTATGCGACTGAAAATGTGGCCTCTGGAGCGCTAACAAGGTTTTTCTAAGATTTGACCTAGTGACCTAGTTTTTGACCCCACATGAACCAATTTCAAAGTCGTCCAAAATTTTATCAAGACAAAGATTCTGAAATAGTTTCACAAGTATCTGACTGAAAATGTGGCCTATAGAGCGCACACAAGGTTTTCCTAAGATTTGACCTAGTGACCTAGTTTTTGACCCCACATGACCCAATTTCAAACTTGTCCAAGATTTTATCAAGACAAACATTCTGACCAAGTTTCACAAGTATCTGACTAAAATTGGGGCCTTTAGAGTGCACACAAGGTTTTTCTAGGATTTGACCTAGTGACCTAGTTTTTGACCCCACATGACCCAATTTTGAACTCGTCCGAGATTTTATCAAGACAAATATTCTGACCAAGTTTCACAAGTATCTGATTGAAAATGTGGCCTCTACAGCGCACAAAAGGTTTTTCTAAGATTTGACCTACTGACCTAGTTTTCAACTCCACATGACCCAATATCAAACTGGTCCGAGATTTTATCAAGACAAACATTCTGACCAAGTTTCATAAGTATCTGACTGAAAATGTGGCCTTTAAAGGGCACACAAGGTTTTTCTAAGTGACCTAGTTTTTTACCCCAGATGACCCAATTTCGAACTTGTTCGAGAGTTTATCATGACAAACATGTTGACCAAGTTTCACAAGTATCTGACTGAAAATGTGGCCTATAGATCGCACACAAGGGTTTTTCTAAGATTTGACCTAGTGACCTAGTTTTTGACCCCACATGACCCAATTGCAAACTTGTCCGAGATTTTATCAAGACAAACATTCTGACCAAGTTTCACAAGTATCTGACTGAAAATGTGGACTTTAAAGCGCACACAAGGTTTTCCTAAGATTTGACCTGGTGACTGTTTTTGACCCCACATGACCCACATTTCGAACTTGTCCGAGATTTTATCAAGACAAACATTCTGACCAAGTTTCATGAGGATCAGACTGAAAATGTGGCCTATAGAGCGCACACAAGCTAAAAGTTGACGACGAATGACGGACGACTGACGACGGACACAGCACGATCACAAAAGCTCCCCTTTAGTACTTCGTACTAAGGTGAGCTAAAAATGTAAGTACAAATTGCAATGAGAGCCATTCTTCAGTTATCTCCCCTGATTCCTCTCCAGTACTACCTTGGTCCTGATAAGGAGATTACTTGGATTTTATCCTTGATTTTCTTGCACAACGCAAATATGTTCTTGAGATAATATCTCGGCTAAATAGGGTTAGATTGTTTTACAAATCGATATATAAGCATTTTTCTACTGATTGAGAGCATGAGTTGCTTTGAAATTATACAGGGACCTTACATACGATCATGAATCAAATTATTTTTATCGCAATGTCCCCAAGGGAATCAAGGATAAAAGCAAAGGACACGGGTAAAAGGACCAATCTGTTATTTGGTTACCCTTAGTATTTATCTGGCAAGGGAGATAATTTGACTTACAGGAATGGCCCTCAGTCATGAGTACTTCAGCTGGCCATCTCAATATACCATCAGCATAATACATGTAGATCCAACATTCAGCAGTTCTTTTCTGTCTGATCTTTATCCAATCTGTCTAGGAAAGCAAATCACCTCTCTAACAAATGACAAAATTCTAGACTGGTCTAATTTTGAAGTATTTGCAGATGACAAATTAATAGTGGCTCAAACAATTGGATTTCTTTCTGAAAGGTTAGGAAACATAGCGGGAAAAGGAGAAAATACTGGTAACCAACAATGTTTTCAAAAGCTCTCTCTGTCAGGGCCATTAAAAGTCCGGATTGTACAGTAAAGGGTTAAGACTTCACTATCCCATCCATCTTGGTATCGAGGAAAGGTTTCTACTCGTTGTATAAGTGACACAATCCCAAGTTTTAATGACCCTGAAGGAGAAGACTTTTAAAACATTGTTGGAAAAGGAGAAATTACTGGTTATTAGCATTTGCTCATTTTCAAAAATATATTTTACCCATTGAAAAAAAAAATTCTTAGACAAAGCCTATCATCTGAGTGACATTAAATTTGTTGTCTGCATACACTTTCAATTTTGGACATTTGTAAATTTTAAAACATTAAATGAAAGTTAAAGTCGAAGTTTGATTTCAATTTGATGAGTAAAGAATTATCTGAGGGCTTAACCCTTTACCAAACAACAAAATTTTAGCCTTGTCCAAATTGAAAGCATTTGCAGACAATTTCAATGTGGCTCAAATGCAGCAATTTTCCTTTGATAGGGTAGAAAACATTGTGGGAAAAGGAGAAAATGCTGGTTACCAGCATTTTCTCCTTTTCCCACAATGTTTTCAAAAGGCTTCTTTCTCTCACAAAATGCCGTACAAAAGAAAGCATCCATTGACGATACAGTCACAGTGTCATTGACAAAATGTATTATAAATTGCTATTGGCATTTAACAGCTTCCAAGGAGCCATAACTAAGCAGACAGCTCATACGACTGATCAGGAGAAGCCGTTAAAAGAACAACGCAATGAAATGAGAGAGCTTCCTTCTCATATGGCTTCTGTTGAGGAATATAACAGTAATTTCATGCACGAAGAGTATGAACAAGATGTTCGTGAAAATCATGCAGGATGCATACAAAACGAAAAGTATTTTTGAGAACAACAGGAAAGGTACTGAAGATGTTCCTTCCATCTCATTTGCATCTATGTTCAAAGAATTTAAGGCCACAGAGACTTCTGATGAGAAATTGATCAGTCTTTGGTAGAAAAATAGAAAATCTCACAGAATTATTCAAAAATGGAATTGACCATGATAGATTTCATGATATGGCCAAAGACAAGTTCAATGCAAACGATTTGATTCTGCTGAAAATTTGCTGACTCTTTCTATGTCCGCCATTTGCAACCACTGATTTGTTCATGTGCAACACATCTCATTCAGATCAAATGAAAATTCTTTCGCGAAAAACAATTTTGTTGTTTGCTGGTGGTAAATTTTGGGTATCACATGCATTTTTCCAACAAGGAAAGCTTTCTATGCAGTATATTTTAACCCTTTACTACAAAACAAAACTTTGGACTGGTCCAAATTGAAAGCATTTACAGATGCAAAATTAAATGCGGCTAACATTGTGGGAGTTGTCTTTGACAAGGTATAAAACAATGTGGGAAATGGAGAAAATGCTGGTTACCAGCATTCTCTCTTTTTCCCACAATGTTTTCAAAAGTGTTCTTTCTCAAGGTCGTCAAAAGTCAGCATTGTGTGGTAAAGGGTTAAAGCAATAAATAAGTGTTCAGGACATGAGATAAGTGGAGGATTTTAGGAGTTACCAATTTACGCTAACTTTTTCCCCTGGAGCTATGTTATTGGTACTCGTTGGAATAGTTTGATCGAGACAAATTATGTCGTCTATAGATAAAAGGAGAATCCCAGGCAGCATTAACAACAAAGATTTCAATTTCATTGATTGATTTATTGAAAATGCTAGAAAATTGATTTGAATATGTTTTCAAAAACTTTCTTTCTTACCAATTCATGGTTTTTAGGTAAAGGGGAAAACATTGTGAGACAAGGAGAAAATGCTTACCAGCATTTTCTCCTTATCCCACAATGTTTTCTACCCTTTTAAATGATAAATCCCATCAACAGTGCCATATTTAATTTGTTGTCTGCAAATGCTTCAATATGGACAAATTCACAATTCTGTCATTTCTTTAAACCTTTTCTTGATGAAAAACTGAAAGCATTTGCAGACGGCAAATTAAATGTGGCTCAAATGATCATATCTAACTAAGAAGAGACAGAAAAAATTGAGGGGAAAAATGAGAAAATGCTGGTTTTCTCCTTTTCCCACAATGTTTTCCAAAGCCTTTCTCTTCAAGAGATTGTTTTTGGTGAAAGGTTAAACCCTCACCATACTCCCTTAATACTAACCTCTGTGTTATTCGATCAGATTAAGCTATATATGATAGAAAATATTGTGAGAAAAGGAGAAAATGTTGTTTACCAGCATTTTCACCTTTTCCTCTAATGTTTTCCAAAGACTGTTTTTTAATAAGATTGTTTGGTAAAGGGTTAAACCTTTACTGCACAATCCAAAGTTTTATCCACATTGAGAAAGAAAGCTTCGAAAAGATGGTGGGAGGAGAAAATGATGGTAACCAGCATTTTCTTCTTTTCCAACAATGTTTTGTACTCTGTTTAAAAAAAACTTCATCATTGGAGCCACCCTCAAGTTGTCTTCTGCATTTACAATGTACACTTTGAATTTAGACAAGTCTAAATTTTTGTTATTTGGTAAATCCTCATCCTACTCTCTTAACCCATTACCACACAATCCAGAGTTTTATTGACCCTGCAAGAGAAGGCTTTTGAAAACATTGTGGGAAAAGGAGAAAATGCTGGTAACCAGCATTTCTCCTTTTTCCACAATGTTTTCTACCTATTCAAAACAGAAATCATTGAGCTACATTCAATTTGTTGTCTGCAAATCCTAAATCAATTTGACCAAGTCCAAATTTTGTTGTTTTGTAAAGAGTTAATCCTTTTATAAACCTCTGATTGTTTCACTCCGCTCATCTCCAATAAGCATTTGGATTATTTTGAAATTTGTTGAGACACTGGGGTGAGCACAAGAATCCTTCAACAGGTACACCAGTTCCTCCTGTCACATCTACAGCTGTAACAGTGCTGGAAATACGCCGCAGATCAACCTTAGTGGTGTATCGAACACTCGACTGAAAACAGTAACTGCCACACCAGCACTGTCTCGCCGAATCCAGGTATCGACATAGGTGAAGGTGAAGGTCATCTGGACTGTATGGTATCCTGCAAATGAGATATTAGATTCTATAGCGTAAGTTCAAATGATTGGATTTATTAATCTACGTAAATTATTGTCTTGACTATTTACCAGAAAACAAAATTTTAGACTTGTCTACATTAATATCATTTGCAAACAACAAATAAGCCCCTTGCCACACAATCCCAAGAAAGAAGCCTTTTGAGAAAATTGTGGGAAAAGGAGAAAATGCTGGTTATCAGCATTTTCTCCTTTTCCCACAATGATTTCTATGCTATAAAAGACTAATTCCATCATTTGAACAGCTTTTAAATTTCTGTCTGCAAATGCTTTCAATTTGGAGAAGACTACATTTTTGGTGTGTAGTAATAATTCAAACATGTCATAAATGATTGGAATTCTTTTTTAAAAGGTTGGAAACATTGTGGAAAAAGTAGAAAATGCTAGGACTGGCATTTTCTCCTTTCCTCAGTATGTTTTCAGAAATCTTCCTTTTTCCAGTTGTGAAACACAAGATTCTGTGGTAAAGAGATAAAGAACAAAAGCATTGCTTATACAAACTTGAAGGGCATGCCAGCTAAGTGTTTGTCTGTCATCTACAGCAAGTAGTTCAGAGCTACGTGCTTTTTTTCCTGTTTATTTATCATTGCCACTGGTTGCCCATGTCTGTTAATTATGTTACCAGGGATAGTGCAAGAAACAGGACGAAACTCATCCTAAATTACGCTTGTTTTTTTTTAACATGCTCCAGTGTTCTGCCGAGGCCGCGTATTTGCGATTTTCTCGCCAAAAAATTTAAAACGTCTCAAGAAAATTAAGTCGGAAGCGATTTTTGTTGCAAGGTAAATACATCGGTTGGAAAGGGTGTGTGTGTGTGTGTGTGTGTGTGTGTGTGTGTGTGTTGGAAGTCCGTGTATTTTTCATGATAAAAGTAAATTTCACGATACCGTAACAAAAAGTAGTCTGGTACATTATCTCCTGCTAGATGGCATTCTACAAATACACATCTAATCTGGGCATCCTGGGTACAGTAGCAGAGTAATTTTTCAAAACAACAAATGTGACTTTGAATTTCAAATGAAATAAACATTTACTCAATAAAACGCTACCTGGTGCCATTCATTCAGCTATGATCGGCTAGCATGTAACCTATGCAATGACCATTTATTAAAACAGCCCCTACATGCTTTGGTAATAGGCTAATAGCTTTGATCTAGGCCCTACTTTTCCCTGGTATACGGGGGGATGGGTCATGCGTCATATAAGACAGGTCGAATCTTCGAAGAATATGACATGCGCAGACAACGTAGTCTGGTATCCCGCCACTCGTCACAACTCTGCCGATTCCGTACCTATATCTAACCTAGTCCGTATATATAGGCGGCTTCCATTTTGAATTACCGATCACATGATCTTAAACATGGCCGCGCCCCTGTAAATCGCTTAGCAACGACATGAACAACCACGATGGAGTTATTCACATCTATCGATCTGTCGATGGAAGTTCCCATCGGAATTGATAAACCACGCTAAAAATTGAATGTACAAACTGTTTGCCGACTGAAATATTCTTAGAAAGATGACGATAATAAATTGACTCATGTTTTCTTTTTTAAGAGGAGCCTTCAATAACGGTAAAACGGTGTGCTTCCGGAAATGTGCGAAATGTACCATGTAGGTGCATATCAAGCTACGTGATAACAGCCAAGGGATTAAACTGGCAGCCTGTTATCGATCTTCGTATTGGACGGTTACGGAAGATACAACGGGTACCAGTTTACCGAGGGATTTGATCACCGGATCACCCGAGGTATGCCGAATGGTACCCCGCCGTACTTCAAATAACGTGTAACGTAGCGGTAGGGGCAGGTAATCCAGACTAAACAAAAAGGTCAATCCAATTGGACGTCAGCACAATCAGGTGCGAGAAAACTCGCCAATCAATCGTTGTAGAAAGAATAAATCATTCTTTTGTTTACTTTTGTGTCTGCTTCATGCAAAAATGGCTGAGCCACCGTCAAAAAAGTGAAATACAATCTTAAATTTCTTTTCCAAGTTATGCGATCAGCAAGTGACAAATGACAGTTAAACCCCAGATCCAAATCCCGTCCCATCTACATCTACGGAAACTGAAAAGACAATTTCAGGATAAATCAAATGGCTTTCTGATTTTTCGTGGCTGGAATATGTCCGGGAAAGAAAATTATGATTTGTAAATTATGACAAAAAATGTGTAGACTATACTTTGGACAAAACTGCTGTTGAGATGTTAAGATTTTGATCTTATAAAAGCCCTGGAACACTTGAGAGGTTGCAAGTCAAGGAAGTTATTCTTGACAAATTAGTTTTATTATCCCAACCAGAACTCTACGTACTGTATAAAAACACTGAAGTCCTATGCATTATTTGTCACTTTGTAAAACTGTGTTCCTGCGTTTCTCAAGTTAATTTTCTAACCACAGTTAGTCCAAGAAGACATCTAACCTTGAAATGATAGTTATATATAGTCAACAATAAAAGAAACAAGCTGAAATGTTAGGTTATTAATTTTTATTACTTAACTTCATGTCGTACATGAGAATTTGTATATTTGTCCCTATGTTTCCAGAAATGTCTCCAACTTTTTAGGGTGAGTGAGACATTTGTCTCACCTTTTCCAAATCCTTGGCAGAACACTGATGCTCAGTTTGTAGCACTGTCACATTGGACCTCGGTTTCGTATCTCTCCGGAAAGACAATCAGTACTTTCAGATGGCCAGCTGTGGAGCTCGAACCCACACCCTTTTGATAATTAACATGCTCCAAGTAAATATTTCTATATATATTTTCTTCTTTCTGCATAATATTTTGCACCCTTTGAAAGACAAACTTCACCATTTGAGTAACATTTAATTTTCTCAACTGCACATGCTTTCAATCTTTCAGACGAAAAAAAAAAAAAAAAAATGCCATCTGGAAAAGAGTTAACCTTAACCATACAACCCTGAGTTTTAAGTCATAAGAAAATGAGCCTTTGAAAACATGGTGGATTACCAACATTTGTCCCTTTTCCCACGAAGTTTTTCTACCCTATTATAGACAATAACCATTTAACACACATTTAATTTGTTGTCTGCAAGCGTTTTCAATTTGGACATGTCACAAGTTTTGTCATCTGGTAAATAGTTAAACCCTAACCATACAAGCCTAAGTTTTAACTACTGTACTGAAAAAAGCTTTTAAAAACATGGTGGGAAAAGGAGAAAATGGTGTTCTTCTTTTTCCCACCATATTTTCTACTCTATCATAGACAAAAACCATTATTCAATGCGGGTTTGTCTGCAAATACTTTCAATTTCTACAAGACTAAAAATTTTGCTGTCTGATAAAGATTTAACTGTAAGACACTTACTGATATTTCTTTATAGATCTGGCAGAACATTCCACCAAGCTTGGCACATCCATGTTTGTCCCAGAAACTTGACAATCTGCCGTCATGTCAAAAGGATTTCCAAATAAGTCAATATTTTCCAGCCGTAGTCTCATAAAGCTTGCGGGCAAATATTTCACTTTATTCTTACTCACTGAGATCGCGTTTAGCTTACACAACCTTCCTAATGTAGGTGGGAGGTACTCCATTTCGTTATTGTCCAACTTCAAAGAAATCAGGTTCTGTAATTCACAAATCTGCAAAGGCAACATTTCAATCTTATTGTCACTTACGTCTAGTACCTTTAATGATCTCTGAAGAGTTTCTTTTAAACATACCGAGGGAGAAAAAGTCGTCAGGTTATTTGACGCAAGTCTGAGTTCTGTAAGATTTGTTAATTGCGATATTTCATCTGGAACACTCTCAAGGAGGTTATGACTTAAATCCAATTTCATAAGATGTCGAAGCTTGAATATTCTGGAATCGATTCTCTTCATTCTGCACTCTGATACCTGAAAGGAAAAACTTCTAAAATTTACCCTTTTCCAAAACAATTCTGTTTTAACCTTTTACCCCATAATCAAGAGTTTTAACGACCCCAGGAGAGAGGAATTTTGAAAACATTGTGGGAAAAGGAGAAAATGCTGGTAACTAGCATTTTCTCCTTTTCCCACGATGTTTTCTTTCCTTTCTGAGACAAATTCCAAAATTTTAGCCGAATTCTATTTGTTGTCTGCAGATGCTTTCAATCTGGATAAGTCTAAATATTCGTTGTTTGGCAGAGAGTTCACAACTCCAGGGAAGAAGGCTTTTGAGAACATGCTGGTAACCAGCATTTTCTTCTATTCTCTAGTTGTTTTATACTCCTTCAGAGACATATCTAATCATTTAACCCATTACCAAATGACAAAATTTTAGCCTTGTCCAAATTGTAAGCATTTGCAGACGATTAAATAAAATGAATGTCACACAAAAATTGAAATATCTTTTTTGAAGATTAGAAAATACTGTGGGTAAAGGAGAAACTGCTAGTATAAACCAGCATTTTTCCCTTTTCCCACAATGTTTTCATAACCCTTCCTACTCAGGATTGTTAAAACTTGGGACTGTCTGGTAGAGGGTTAAGCAACATTCAATTTGTAGCCTGCAACAGCTTTTAATTTGGACAAGTCTATATCTGTTACGTATGGTAAAGACTCCCTTTACGAAACAATGCCGAGTTTTAATGACCCTGAGGAAAAAGCCTTTTGAAAACATGGTGGGAAAAGGAGAAAATGCTGGTAACCAGCATTTTCTCCTTTTCCCACAATGTTTTCTAACCTTTCATAGATTGAAATCTTCATTTTTGTGACTTTAATTTGTCGTCTGCAAAGGCTTTCAATTTGGACAAGTCTAGAATTTTGTCGTTTGGTAAAGAGTTAAACATGATACATAGATGCAACCAATCCATTTCAAGACATATTACATGAATCAATGTCTTGAGATTTCCCATTTCAGCTATAAACCCTTTACCATAAAATCCAGAGTTTTAGCAGCCCTAAGGAAATAGGCTTTTGATAACATTGCGGAAAAAGGAGAAAAGCTGGCAACTAGCATTTTCTCTTTCCCAAAAATTTTTAAAACCCTTTCAAAGACAAATCCAACATGTTACTAATTTACCCACATTTAATCTGTCATTTGCCAACAGTTTAAATTTGGACAAGTCTGTTTTTTTGGGCCTAGGAAAGGGTTCAGCCTTTATAGAAATGGTTGTTATTTCTATAGCCCAGAGATTGGAAGGCTTTTGAAAACATAAGTAACTAGCATTTCCTCCTTTTCCAAAATTGATTTCTACCTTGTTAAAAATAAATCACCTCAGTTGGGTCACATCTTTATTTGTCATCTGCAATTTCTTTCAATCTTGAAGAACCATAAAATTTATCGTCTGATAAAGTTATCAGAATATTAACATTGCTAAGGAGTAAGTTTTTGTTTGTTTGTATTAGAGTTTAATGCCGTTTTAACAGCTTAGGTCATATTACGGCAGTCAGTACACCTACGCATGTGTTCCCTGGCTTCCTCACACCATTACTGACACAACTTTCTTTCCAAGTCACTGACTACTTTTCCCACATGAATCAGAGGCGAAAAATCGCCAGAAAGAAAGTTTGCCTCAACCAAGTATTGAACTCACAACCACCAGTCACAAGTCATATATGCTAACCATTGAGATACCCGGCTGGGCCTGAAGAGTAACGACAGATTGTTTGGATCTGAAGCGGACAATTTTGAAAACATCCTTGAAAAAGATATCAAATCATCACAAATTCATATTTGATATTAAATTACATCCTAAAACACTGAGACAAGAAAAAAAAAGAAACTGCATGTAACAAGCGATTTCTTGTTTTTAAAAGCAGTTTGCTGCAAGATTGAAAAGGCCTGTTTAGGAGGAAATAAGGGATCTATACTAAAAGCTCCCAAAATTTGAAAAGCCCAAGATTTTGGAAGGGATACTCAAGATTCAGCATTTTTCAGAGTGAGGTGTAAAAATTTTGCTGGTCACCTGCTATAACAGTAAGTGTCGAAGGCTGGAATTTAGTAAACTCTTTACAAAACGACAGAATTTTAGACAAACCAAAACTGAAAGCATTTGCAATATAAGAAATCAAATACAGCCCAAACAATAAATTTTTACTTTAAACCTTTACCACACAGTCATCTGCAAATGGATTCAATTTGAAAAGGTCTAAAAGTTTCTTGTTGGGAAGAGTTAAAAGGGTAGAAAACATTGTGGGAAAAGGATAAAATGCTGGAAACCAGCACTTTCTCCTTTTCCCTCAACATTTTCAAAAGCCTACTTCCTCAGGGTCTTGTTTGGTATAAAAACTTAATGACACCAGGTTTCCTATTTATCAACCATTTTTAATTCCATTCTTTGTCTTATTCTAGATTTAGAATGTATCACAACTTCTGGCTGGCTAAACCAAATAGTTTAGCCAATCAGAAGTTGTGTTGCTTTCAAATCTAGAAAGATCATGAGAAACGGACATAGAGGGTTCTTAAGAATTGTTGGTGAATATGGAACCAGTTTTAACCTGTAGGGATTCTAGGCTGCCAGGAAAATTACTCGTCAATGGATACTCTTTTCTGCTCAGAATGACCAGGTTTGTTTTGGGCTTTTCAACATTCTTAGCCGATGCAGGGGCAAGACTTGACAAAGTTATGTTGTCAAGGTTTTTTCCTTGCACTGCCAGTCTCAATACATTCAAGAAACTTTTCAGCTGGATAACATCTGCCTGAAATATTGAACAAATTTAACCCTTAAAGCGCCTTTCAAGACTATAGTTGCCTTTGCGGCCAGTGTAGATCAAGATCAGGCTGCACAAAACGTGCAGCCTGGTCTTTGATCTACACTGTCTGCTTTGCTGAATCACTATAGACAAAAGCATCCATGAAATTGCAATTATTTGGGTCATATTTCTGCGATGAAAGTGTCTTGAAGGTTTATTCGGCGCTCTTAGGGTTAAGAACAACCACATACCGAGAGTTTCCTTAAACAAGCCCTTCCTCTCATTAATGCTTCAGGCTTTTTTCTCTTTAATTCTTTACCACACTACAAAATTTTACACTTGTCTAATTTGAAAGCGTTTGCAGATGACAAATGAAATGTGGTTCATTTGATGAAATTTGTCTTTAAAAGGGTAGAAAATACTGTTGGAAAAGGAGAAAATGCTATTTTCAAAAGCCTTCTTTCTCAGGGTCATTAAAACACATGATTGTTTAGTAATGGATTAATTGAAAATGGACTTGTCTCACAGTAAGATATTTTTACAAAGATCTATTTCTAGACTCAAATAGAAAAATTTGTTACTTTATAACAGTCTGGGGTGATTTGTCTTCAATATGGTACATACAATGGAACAAGTGGATAAATTACTGAGAGTTACAATGGTTAAAACTTGAGGCTGACTAGTTTTTCTCATCCAATCTTGAAATGAAATTTTTTATAACATGATGAATGCATTGAACAAATCTGACTGGTCAACAAAACTTTTAGCCATTGGATTTTGAAATGATGGAGAACTGCTAAAAATAGTATTGACTAAATCAAATATCTTCAGCTAGCGTATATCACTGTCACTTTTTTGTTGCCAAGGATAACAGATACTGACTGGTGATATTTTTCCCAGTCAGTAATACAGATGAACCTAGCTTAACTCTTTACCAAATGACAAAGTTTTGGACTGGATCAAACTAAAAGCATTTACAGACGACAAATTTAATGTTGCTAAAATGATGATTTCTCTTTTTGATTGGGTAGAAAACATTGTGGGAAAAGGAGAAAATGCTGGTTACCAGCATTTTCTCCTTTTCCCACAATGTTTTCAAAAGGCCTCTTTCTCAGGGTCGTTAAAAGTCGGGATTGTGTGGTAAAGGGGTTAAAGGCCACCTGCTTTACACAACCCACTGCTTTATGAGAACATCATTTTGACTCTCCATTCTTTCTTGAGCTTTTTTAACCTTTTACTGCACTGTCACAAGTTTCAACGACCCTGGGGAAGAAGACTTGAAAACATTGTGAGAAAAGGAAATCAAAGTACTGAAAGTACTGACAGACTAGCGAATTTGATTGATTGATTGATTGATTGTATGGTGTTTATCCTTGTTTTAACATTATTTCAGTTATGTAGCAGTGGCCAGTGCACATATCCATGCTTTTCTGGTGTTTCTTTTACCAGTACTCCGCACAATATTCTTTCCAAGCCACTGGCTACTTTCCCACATAACCATCGACGAAACGTGAGAGAGAAATGAATACAGTCGCAATGACCATCAAGAAATTTTCCGAGTCCGGGATCGAACCAGCTACCTCCTGTTCTCAAGTCATGTACGCTACCGACTGAGCTGCCGGGGCTATGCATGCTATTGGTTAACTATAATCCAGTTTAAGTTTAACCCTCAACATGCTACAAAATGTTGAATGAAATAAACTTTCAAGTCGATGGTAAACACCTGAATATTGCTATTTCAGAGTTACATTTTGGAGAAAATACATCCTCTTATCTGACAGTGTAGATCCAAGATCAAACTGCACGCTCTGTCCGCAAAAGGTCATTGAATCGCGGTAGTGCTGGTAAAAGAAACTTCAGGAAAGCATGGATAGGTGATCTGGCCTCCTCAATATCACTAAAGTAATGTTGAAAACGACCATGCAATCAATTAGTCAATATCCAGTAGCACACGATGTAGTTTACTATCTAACTCTCTTGACAAAATGAAAATTTTACACTTGTCCAAATTCAAAACTGTTGCAGACCATAGATTAAATGTGGTTGAACTGATGAAACTTGATCCAAACGGGCAGAAAACAATGTGGGAAAAGGAGAAAATGATGGTTACCAGCAGTTTCTCCTTTTCCTGCAATGTTTTCATAGGAATTCTTACCCAGTGTCGTTAAAACTTGATATGTTTGGTAAAGGGTTAAGACACTGAATAGCAGTTTAGCATAACAGTTTAACAGTACACAATGATCTAAATAATGAATGAATGAAGGAATGACAAGGGTTCCCTGTCCAGTGAGGGTTAGTTAATATAGCTGGGATTTTCTACAAGTTATCTAGGTGTATCTATTAATAGATTCATTCATAATGTTACAGTGGTGTAGGAGTAAGTGATTCTCTGCTTTGCATAGATAGGTCACTAAATTTACATATAAGCAAAGAGCTTGCACCTTATAAATGATATCCTGTTCAGTTTATTACTTTGTAAGACGAAATGTTCAAACTGGAATGTTAGAGATTTAGTAGTTTTTGTCAAAATTGTCATATATAACAGAATTAAAGATTTCTAACAGAAAGAAGTATTTTCTGTGAGGTAGTATTTGGCAACTGTAGGGTTTTTTGTTTACTTTGACTCTAGGTCAGTCTTGATGCCTATAGACTAGCTTTGCTAGTCTAAAAATGTTCGTAACCAGTATTTTCTCCTTTTTCCACAATGTTTTCTTCCTTATGGGAGAACATCAGTTCATTGTATCAAGTTTGATCTTGTTGTCTGCAGATGCTTTCCAATTAACCCTTTACCACACAATCCCGAATTTTAACGACCCTAAGAAAGATTCTGAAAACAGTGTGAGAAAAGAAGAAAATGCTGGCAACCAGCATTTTCTCCTTTTCCCACAATGTTTTCTACCTTTCCCAAAACAAATTTCAAATTTTGAGTCACATCAGATTTGTCGTCTGCAAATGCTTTCAATTTGGACCAGAGGAAAATTTTGTCGTTTGGTAAAGAGTTAGTCTAAAATTTGCTGTTTGGTAAAGAGTTAATTGGACTGGTGATAAAAGACCACTGCTGTTAGAGACCAGTTTTCTGACTTCTCTCTGGTGGTCTATGACTTACCTTACTAATACAGATGTCTTGTTCTGGATCTTTGATCCTTATTGTGGCTTTCCCTTCACCGACAAACTTAGTAAACACTTGTTGTATGTTGTCCTTAATCTTTAAAAAAAAACATTTACAGATCAATCCATAGCTCTTGAGTAAGCCGCAATTGAAAACATCACGGAAAAGGAGAACATTGCTAATATAATATTTGTCTCGTGCCTGACACAAATTCAAGTAAGATCACTTTGAAAACATTCTGGTAAAGTATGCACGGTTGACATGAATTAATTCTAAATACACCAACTTGATTCAGTTTAACTCTTTACAACGCAACAAAATTTTAGACCTGTCCAAACCCAAAGCATAATTTTGGCTTAAATTGTGCAAGTTGTCTTTGATAGGTAGAAAAAATTGTTGGAAAAATTGCTGGTTACCAGCATTTTCTCCTTTTCCAACAATGTTCTCAACAGGCTTCTTTCTCATTAAAAGTCAGCATTGTGAGGTAAAGGATAAACTCTTTACAAAAATGACAAAATTTTAGACTGGTCCAAATTGAAAGCATTTCCAGATAACAAATTAAACCTGAATCAAAATGTGAAATTTGCCTTTTGATGGGTAAAAAAACATTGTGGGGAAAGGAAAAAAATGCTGGTTTCCAGCATTTTTTCCTTTTTCCATTATGTTTTCAAAAGGGTTCCCCTCTAACCCTTACCACACAATCCTAACTTTTAAGGACCATGCGAAAGAAGCCTTTTGAAAACATTGCAGGAAAAGGAGAAAATGCTGGTAACAAGCATTTTCTCCTTTTCCCACAATGTTTTTTAACCCTTCTAAAGACAAATTTCAATTTTTCAGTAACATTTATTTTGTCGTCTGCAAGTGCTTTCAATTTGGATGAGTCTAAAATTTTGTTGTATGGTAAATAGTTAAAGTTACTACAACTCTGGCTTGTTTGGTAAAGAGTTAACATCCCTGAGGAAGAAGGATTCTGAACACATCATGAGAAGAGGAGAACATGCTGGTAAGAAGTATTTTCTCCTTTTATAACAATGTTTTCTACTCCTTAAAAGACAAATTCCCTCATTTGAGTCAAACCTACTTTGTGGTCTGCAAAAGCTTCCAGCATGGATGAATCTAAAATTTTTCTCTCCTGGAAAAGCATTAAACTCTTTACCACACAACAAAATTTTGCACTTGTCAAAGTTGAAAGTATTTGCAGACAACATGACTCATATGGTGAGATCTATAAAAGAACAGAAAACATTGTGGGAAAAGGAGAAAATGCTGGTTACCAGCATTTTCTCCTTTTCTCACAATGTTTTCAAAAGGTTTCACAATGTTTTCAATGTTTTTCCACAATGTTTTCAAAAGGCCTCTTTCTCAGGGTTGTTAAAACTTTAGATTGTGTGGTAAAGGGTTAAACCTTTTACCACAAGATAATGAGTTCCAACCATCATGAAGGAGACTTATGAAAACATTGGGAAAAGTAGGTAATGCTGCTTAGTAGCATTTTCTCCTTTTCCGACAATATTTTCCAAAGATGTAAATGATGGTACCAAAAAAAGTGCTGAAGTACGTGCGAAATAATGACTCAAGCACACAATGCTCAACCATAAGTAAGTCCCATTAAACTCAAATTACCGATATTTCAAAATCACCCTCATGATTCTACAATTTTTTGAAGTATAATAATGTAACCTTATTAATAGGGTCATTTCATATAGGCCCTGTTTTTTTTTTAAGCTGAGAGCTGCATATTGGCCCAAGCTTGTAGGACAAGGGCTAATAAGACAGGCAAATAAAAAAATGGCATATGTAAAGCATCTCTTATTGGTTCTGTGGCAGTAGCCAATCAGGAAGGCTCAGTTACATACTCATCCTTTTTCATACTGGTATTGATTTTGGTAAATTTGGCATTGTTTCAGTGAAACGTTGTAGTCGAAATCTTGATACAGGCTATAATAAGTTGGCAGTATAATGCAAAATATGCAGTACAGCTAATCATTTGAGTCTTGCTTTGTGAAAAGGGGCTTTAATGCATCTGCAAAAAGTATCAACCCATGTCAGCCTACAAAGTCTGCCCAGTCTGACATAGGTCAATACTTTTGGCTATTTGTAAATTTTCTGCATGTTCCAGGACCTTTCTATCTCTAGATCTAGTCGGTAATTAGACTAAATGGATTTTAAATTATATGATGACTTGCTTGGTATAATGCATCATAGAGATGCATTAAATCCCCTTTTGTGACAGTATTGCTAATTTATATTTGGAAAAAGAAAAATCTCTGTTACCACATATTTTGCACCATTCCTGTCCTTTGCTGTACACAACATTAGATACAGGGCACCATCTTTCATTGATCCACTTCCTGGCTTCTTTCCAATTGACAGCTGGGCCCGACATGACTTGCCCACCTTCTTTAAGTTATGGGTTGCTAGAGTTCTATTTACAACATCAATGTCACATGTAAGGCGCATTTTGTCAGCACTCTAAAAGAACAAAAAATGAAGAAATACAATTTTTGTTTGAACTTCTTATGTTTTATCTAAACCTTTACCAAACAATCCTGAGATTTAATGATCCTGAAAAAGGGTTTTGAAAACATTGTGGGTAAAGGAGAAAATTTTAGCCCCATTTAGTTTGTCGTCTGCAAATGCTTTCAATTTAGACCAGTCTAAAATATATGTACTTATCGTTTGGTAGACCATTTTAGACCAGTCAAAATACTTAAGGTTTAGTAAAAACTTAACAGACATTACTCTGAATTTATATCACACACCTCATTTTATCATCTCAGGCTTTGGAAAACATGGTGACAAAGTTTGATGTTTGACAGTTGTCAAGATTGCTCCACTTGTATCAGTGTACATGTAGCCAGCGCACCTTTTCATACTGTGCCTTCCAGGGGTTTCTTTTACCAGCACTAAGCACATAACTGTATTTTGCCAATGCATTTAATAGTTGTTGACGCAAGGGTGTAGTGCCCATTACGCTCAATACGCATAAAAAAATTATGCAACCAAAGTTGTACATCACAATATCATATACAGGTAGAGCCTATTGATTTTTCTCTAGACCAGCACACCTTTTTAAACTAAGTACATGTAGATGACTTTAACTGATGCACTTATGACTAGGGAATTCCTCTAATGCTTTACAATGAATGCCACCCTCCCCTATCCCCACTTTGTGCCTCATCATGCATTTATTTTAATCCTGGCTATGCCTATGTGAAATTTTTTCCGAGGGTAGATATTTTGGATATGTTGATATTTTATGACTAAACAACCTTAGAGAAAACGCCTTTAGGAACCATTGTGGGAAATATAGAAATGAAATTAACTAGCATAATACTGCCATACAAGTAACAAGCCAGGAAAATGCCAGAAATATTATGGCATGGGATTAAAGGGTGTCCCGACAAATTCCAAGAAATTCACTATTTTCTATCTTGATCTATGTTAATCACTTTCAGACAGTGTATAATTTTCTGGGCATTTTCTGTGCGTTAAAAAATTGAAAAAGGGCCGTTTCAAATGTGGGCCGTTTTGACCCCCATACGTAAACTACAGGGTTTGACCTTCTTTGTCTTGGCCATGGGCCGATTCGACCCAGTGCAGTGGCCAAAAAGACCCTGAATCTATTTCACCATTAGTTCACTGACCCCAAAAATTGTGAAAGCCTACCCAGAGAACTAAGAACTTTTCATAAACGAATTTCCCGCCAAATTTAAGGTGAACTGTTAAAATCACTATTTTCGTAATAAATTCTGTGTCTCATAATCAAAGCACGAATAGCGGTCTCCCTAATCAGCGTCAGGAAATGCCAGGAAATGTCAGGGAGCGTCACGATCCCAAATATTGCACCTTTCATGTTGTTTTTGAAATAATAGTGGAGTATATGACATATTCTATCAAAAAAGCCTTTATTAGTATGTATTTTGACCCAAATATGGGATAAATCCACCTACCGACTTAACGTCACGATAACTGTACGAGCGTCGAGAGGTGTGAAGTCAGTAGAGAATTAGCGTCACGAAATATGGCAGATAAATGTAGGAGCGTCAGAGAATATAACAATTATAACAAATGAGTATTATAATGAATTTCGACATTATAAGTGACAAAAAACAGAAACAAGAAATATCAATTAACGTACCTTTCCAAATAATGCAAATTCCATAATCCTGATGACGGTGTATTTAGCGTCACAAGATCCAACCACTGTATTATGGGCTAGTTAGCGGCACGAAAAATTTAGCGTCACGAGATCCAACCACTGTATTAGGGATTAGCCCCAAGAGGTATTCAGCGACACGAGAACCAACCTGTTACCACTGTATTACAGACTAGTAACAACATATATTCAGCGTCACGATATTTAATAACTATATTATGGACAAGCGTCAAGATAATACTCAGCGTCAGGGGGTTCAAAAAGTCTTTTAGAAACATTGTGGGAATAGGATAAATAACTCGCTTTTCACAAACTGTAAGGTCTTCTTTTCCCAAAAAGTTTTCTCTACAATCACAAAACTGCTATCAATAGAACAAGATTCAGTCCTTTTTTACAACAGATTACAAGGTCACAAGTATGATGTACAGCCATGAGAAAATGTATTAAGTGTCACGAGATGCAATTAAACATTGTGGGAGTATGATAAATAGCTTGTTTATCGAATAATGTTTTTGTTTAAGAGTTTTTTTTTTTTTTTTTTTTTTTTATCAAGTGATAAGATGAATATTCTCCTCCTGTTATACACTATACATGTAATACACACTTGTATGCATTACCAATACCAATTAATGCGAGCGTGCTTTTTCACACCTTTTTTATCAGAAACTGACACATTTATCAAATAACTATCAGAACGATTAATGATCTAGATTTATAATAATTAAAGTTCACCTGTGCTTATTGTTCGTGGCAACAAACAGAAAAGATAATGAGGTGTTGAGAACATGTCTAAATTGAAAGTATATACATGTACTGCACGGAACATTTTGCAAGCACACAGTTGGTAATTCATTTCTCTGTTTGACATCAAGAAATATTCTGTTCTGTGCTCATGAATTCATCATTGCTTTTCATTTCCTGAGAGCCTCCTGATGTTCAGTTGGTTACCACCACGCAACTTTTCACCTTTACACACGATATATTCCATGAACGTTTTGAAAAATAAATGTGTACGTCTTTTTTCATATCTGTCTTAAGATAAGATTTCTCAAAGAGCAATTTTATTGATTTTAAAGTATTATTTTCCTACACATGCTTTCACAAACAGATGTATACGTTCCACAACTGATGTAGTGGATTATCATGATTACTTCAAATATTTAAATGATGATAGCTAAATTATCAATATTACCTGGGTTTCACCAGTATCGATACATAATACGTTACTGAAAGTACAACTGTAGAAATACATTCCATTCAATGACGTTGTCTTAACCAGCTTAGGGATCATTTATAACATAAAAAGTGTAAAGAGAGGGAAGTGGAAGATACTTATAATTGTAGCATTCAACTTTGAATAAACAGTACTGAGAGCATAGTTTGCAAATAAAAAATGAAGTTATTTAGTAAATGAAATACGTTTGAATGTTGCAACCAACCAAACAGGTGGTAACCTGCTCGTATGTTCTACTTCTTGTGGACGAGGCAAACCCTTTATTATTGAGACATTGGCTCCTCTTCAACCAAGAGTCTTAAACGTGTATCTCTGATCTGTATTTCAAAAATAGTTCTTATTTTGAACCTTATGTGGGGATACAGATTTGATGTATTGTAAACAGCAGTTGGCACCTTTTGTGCAAATTGGATAGTCAGTTAAATTCAAAAGTGTGTTTGTACGGGGGGGGGGAGGGGGGCGGTGTCTTTCGTAGCTCAGTGGTGAAGGTGTAGGATTTGTAACTTGGAGGCCCTTGGTTAGATCCTCACTGGAGGCATAACCACTAACAAACCCAACCACCAACACATCCACCAACCAACCAATTGATCAAACAACTGACAAACCAATGGACTGATCAATTGATCAATCAATCAATCAATTTAAAGTGTTTGTAAGTGGCGGAGCCTTTATTCATGTTAATGGACATTTCCCTCCTTCAGTGAATAAATTTGAAGCCTCTCTGTGTTCTGAGAATGACCTGAGATGTTTATTTTTTATTACAAAAAAAAAAAATCAACAAATAATGAAGTATTTATAAACCAAAAAATTAAACATACACTTTTGGTTAGAATCATGTTGATTTAACCCTCAGGGTAGCTTAGTGTCTGAGTGTCTGTTGGTGGGTGGGAAGGATTCTGTTTGCGTGTGTGTGTATGTGTGTGTGTGTGAGAGAGAGAGAGAGAGAGAGAGAGAGAGAGCGGGAGCGGGGGAGAACATGAGAGAGCATGGAAAATAAAAAGTGTCAAATTGAAGAAATTGAAAGAGTTGAGAATATGCTTACATATGTTTTACTTTTTGGTTCTTTAAAGATAAAAAAGACAATTGGGATCTGTCGGGTCGAGAAAGTGTGTTCAGGGACTATGATAGACAAGACTTTTGTTTGGGTAAAGCCTTCGAAAATTAGACTGGGAGCATCAGCGCTTTGATTTTTTTTTCACTCGAGTTTAGAGCACGAAAGAGCTACCGGAAGGCTATGAGGACGGACTGACAAAGTTTGAAAGAAGCCACTATGGGTGTTGACTCGCCGCTGTTTATATTTGCTCTCATCGACGAGGGATATTTATTGTTTTTAGTCGTTTATTTTGTATCCTTTTATGCAATATTCTAAAGACATGTGAATTTTCAAGTTGTATTCAGAAGACTGGTGCAAACGAACAGGCTTTGCATACCAGTCAAGTCTGACGCTCTCATTTCGGATAGCATCATATTCCGGATAATGAACGCTTTGAAATACACTTATGAGTCGCCACCGCTTCGTTTTACTCGAATGAAGAAGTCGAAAAGAGAATAAAGCACATGGGCCACATGGGTATATTACATTATATATAGTTTGAAGAAGGATTGAAGAAAACTCGAAAAACAACTTTACGAATTCCTACACCAACATATAATCCATACACAAGAATCCTCCTATATCATGTCTTATAATTCTGTACCAGGAGACAAAATTTGCAGATTACAATTGAAATGGGGCTCAAATTATACAATTCCATCTTTCAATGGATATAATAGATAACAACTCTGGGGGAAAACTCTTCCGAAGAGAAGATACTGAAATAATTTCCCAGGGGAAAAATTGTGGCCACTACTGGATTGGTGCCGAGGTCTCCTCAGTTACTGCGGGATTGCTTTACCACTGAGCTACCTGTACGCTACAGCAGTGATTTACACCACCGGAAAAACTGACATGCCACAGCACATTTATTATTTTCAATACATAAATTTTATGCTTGGAGATCTTAATTAACATGTTATCTATAATATATTGAAGTATAGCTAGGAAATTTTATGTATTTTGGTAGAAATTTGATCTTGAAAGACAACAATACCCCGTGTTGTTTGCGAGGCGCAATCTCAGTGACGCCATGGTTGTATAATACATTAATTTCTTAAAGATGTGTGTTTGTAAAACTTTCAATAGACATATTTCTAAATTCCTAAGATATTTAACAGTGTTTAGTATTGGATCATCACAATGTAGACTGAATCGTCTCCACCCTCCGGACTAACAATTAAAGTGACGACAAGCGTCTAACATTTGTTAGAGTTATCTCCATTATCTTCCGATTCAGATCCGAGTTCACACATTGAAGTCTGGAGACAATATGGTTTACAAGGTTATGATTTAATTCTTAACATGGTTAGATATTCTTAGAATTGAAAAAAGTAAATCTATTAAAGTTGTACAAGCTATATCTTTAAGAAATTGATGTTTTGTACAACTTTGGTGAGATTTTGACTCAGAGATAGACTGTCTTTCAAGATTAAATTTCTATCAAAATACATAAAATTTCTCAGCTGAACTTCAATATACTAAAGATAACTCCTTAATTAAGATATTTAAACATGAAAAAATATGGATTAAATGTTGTTTATGTGCTGTGGCGTATCACTTTCTCCCTGTGGCATACCTGTGGCATAAATTACTTTTGTGGCGTATTTTACTGTGACCAACCTGTACTGCTCAGAAAAATGGATAATTACTGCACTCCTTTCCCTCCTAATGTTTGGGAGCTACCTAAATCTCAGCTTCTATAGGCTCAAAATCCCCTATAGTCTTTTCAATGGTTTTTGACACTATTAAAGTAATTTTTTAGGGAAAAAAGTGTGGCCAGAATGCAACTCTAAACTTTTGTTTACAGGGCAAGTAATCTACCACTGAGCCACCTGGACTTCTCCACATCCATGTTACTGGTTATTAGTTCAAAAAGTATTATGCTCTTTTTCCCAGTATGTTTTGAGAAGTCATCAACCTGAGGATCGTAATATTACGAGATCGCTTGGAAAGGGTTTGAAAAATCTAGAAACTGTAAATGAGGGGACCCCCACCCCATTTAAAAAATAGGGAAGATTTTCAAGAAACAGGCAGGACAATCTTTGAACAGCTAGAAAACATAGAGATCTACATGTAGCTCATATAACAGACATTTAATTCTGTCTGAAACTATACAGTATATTGACCTGTTAGCATGTCAGAAGACAGTTTCTGGAATATCCTTCTCTAGAAACTAAATTCATTTTTGAAAAATAGATAAGAGTAAGACAGTGATAAAAATCATTCTGATAAAATTCATTACAATAACAGTAGTCTAAGACTACTAGGTCAAGTAGACTGTTTTGGACATGATTGTTTCAGAAGTGGGTGGTTTGGACATAATATGTTGCAAAACAGCATCAGCAATGATGTCGTTTTATTCCAAATAACAGTATTTTCTGTGAGGCGAGAGTAAATTATTTGTTTTGGGACTTTTCATTGTTAATGTTAAAAATTACTGTGAATCCCACAATCACGCATCGTAGAATAGACATTGACTCTGTAGAGTTTTCTTATTGTGAAATACATACTTGTTTGATTGTAGTGTGGTAGTAAGACCTTAACTTAGAACAGGTTATTACTTTATCAGATTTAGAGTGTGACTATTTAAATGCAAGGACATGCTGTGAGAAAATGAACTGGGTATGTTATAAGAGATTACTATAACTGTTAAAGCATCTTTCACAACTAAAGTTGCCTTTATCGCTTATGTACATAAGATCAGACTGCACAAAATGTTCAGTGTGATCTTCGATCTTTATTGTCTACCTTGCCTAGACCTTCCACAGGAAAACTTTCCTGAAATTGCAATCATGTAGGTCTCATGCAATGTAGTCTCTTAGCTTAACTAAATTTTAAGATTGAAAACAATTTCAGTTAACTGTAACTCATAACATGAAATTTGGCCATTATGGGATAGAAAACATTGTAGGAAAAGGAGAAAATGCTGGTTACTGGCATTTTTTTCTTTTCCCACAATGCTTTAAAATGCTGTCTTCCTCAGGGTCGATAGAACTTATACTGTTTGGTAAAGGGTAAAATGATGTGTTTTTGAAACTGGACTTACTAAACAAAACAGAAACAACAAAATGAGATATTATTGAAAACATTTGGAACCAGAACCAAATTGTAGTAATTGTATATTTAGCTGTATAGGGACTTTCCTTACTGCAAAAAACTCTCTAAACTAAGTTGTTAAAAGAACATAATTACTGATAATAAAAACTTCAAAAATGGTTATGTCTGATCAATGATAATGCCTTATTCGAAAAGTAAGCAATTTATTCGCAATGTTTTCCACTGATGTCAATGGCTGCAGAAAGGTGTGATTACACAGTTATGCATTAATAGTTAAAATTGGCTTTCTGTTTTTGATTTCAGTGGATATTGCCTGAAATGATTCCACAAGCTGTGTTGAATGTGTTGTTACTGTTGACCGGTCACTGGATACTGTTTATACTGTATGGAACTGGGACGGGTTGGATTATTTACAGGTGTGAAGTCTTACACATCAGCATAGATTGTTTGTTTGAATGGTATTTAAAGCTGCTTTCAACAATATCTTAGGGAAAACTCACTTATATTTGAGCCATGCTCTGTGAAAAGGGGGTTTAATGCATCTGCAAACAGTATTGACCCAGGCTGACCTGGGTTGAAACATTTTGTTATCAGTCAATTTCCTGCTTGTCAAAGTACCAGTCAACCTCATTATTCAGTCATTTGTTAGACAAAGTGGATTGGATGAGAGCATGCCCACGGGCTTTTCAATTTCGGGATACATGCACCCTCCAGGTTATGAATTGGGGGTACAAAGAAAAATTAGGGCGTACAGAGTAACTTTGGGCTGTTTCAGTTTTATTAATTAATTTTAACACCCTAGCTCCTTTACCATAATGAATGGGATCTTAATTAAATTATTAAATTGTGTATTTGTTGATTATATGGATGCATCATATGTCTCCCGGGCATGCACATACTTAGATATAATCGCAAGGTTTCAGGGTTTAAAGCCAAACACAGCCATGAGTTTTGATAATCGACCACCTTTATGGAAGATTTTTCACCTTAATTCCTTTCTCAAAGTTGCGAAGTACATTAGAGCTGCTTTAAAATGGAAGTGTAGACTGATTGATGCTCGTTGTCCAAGATGATGTTCGTGGATCTGTCTATTTCAAAATCACAGAGGAGCAGGCCGATTGGCTCATTTTAAGCTAAAACTCTGTCAAATTAAGGCCATGCCATGTTAGGGCTAAATAAAACAAAATTTGTAATGGTAGAATCACTTGTGTAAACCTACCTTTCTCAGGTCTTCACGCTGTAAAATATTTTAACAGCTTTTGTTGTGATGACATTTTTTCTGCAGCAGACGCCATACATACGAAAAATTACACATTCAATTTGCGGCTCGATTTTTCAGCTTTCATATCTCAAAAAAATGTGTTTTTAGCTCTACTGGCTGAAAGCCAGCAGAGCTTATGTCATGGCGGGGTTTCCGTCGTCCGTCCGTCCATCTGTCTGTCCGTCCATCCGTCTGTCCGTCCGTTAGTCTTTTTCTTGTTTACGCGATAAAGTCTGCATTTGTTGCCGGATTTTCATGAAACTTGCACAGTTTGTTTATCTCATCAATAGCTTCAACCCTATTGAATTTGAAAAAAAATCCAACAAACAGTATGGGAAAAGTAGCCATTTCAAGTTGAAAATTTCCAGTTCTTGTTTACGCGATAAAGTCTGCAAATAACTTCAGATTTTTGTGAAACTTGCACAGTTTGTTTATTTCATCAATAGCTTCAACCCTATTGACTTTGAAAAAAATCCAACAATAGTATGGGAAAAGTAGCCATTTAAAGTTGAAAATTTAAATTTTCTGTTCTTGTTTACGCAATAAAGTCTGTATTTCTGGTCAGATTTTCATGAAAATCACACAGTTTGTTTATCTCATCAGTAGCTTCAACCCTATTGATTTTGAAAAAAAAATCGAAGAAACAATGTGGGAAAAGTAGCCATTTCATGTTGAAAATTTCCAATTCTTGTTTACATGATAAAGTCTGCATTTGTAATCAGATTTTTGTGAAATTCACCCAGTTGTTTTGTCTCATCAACAGCTTGAATCCTATTGATTTTGAAAAAAAATCCAAGAAACAATGTGGGAAAAGTAGCCATTTTTTTTTTGTTGAAAATTTACATTTCCTGTTTAAGGGATTAAGCTTGTAGTTTGGGTTGGATTTTGGTCCCTGCCAGTAGAGCATATTCAGGCCCTTCAGGGCCTTCTAGTTTACAATAACTGGGCATCGTAATATGATTAAATTATTTTAATTTCTCATTGAAAATTAATTACCAGATTTACTGTACACGTGGTAGATTTTGACACCTTAAAGAATCGTAGCGAAAATTATTCAGACAGACGAGGGGGCTGCAAAATGTATATAGCGAAAATATTTGGTAACCTGCTTTTGAGGACAAAGTGTGCTACCCACTTACGAGGAAAGCTATTTTCGTTTTGTTTGTTTGGCATGCAATACGAAATGGTATCTAATTTGTACGTGCAGTTTACGTAATTACTTTCCTTTTTGTACGTGCATACTTTTGAGAGTGTGTTCATGCACCTAAGCACAAAAAATTTGTACGCGCGGAGTAGAATTTATACGTGAATTATGTACTGCAGTACGTGATTGGGCACCCTGTGATGGATCCATAACTATGTGAAGAATTGCGTGGTATGATGCACCATGGACTTTTGCAAGAGAGCAGTGACTTGCCTAAAGAATCTTAGACATTTCAAAGTCTCTTGCTCTGCCAGCAGACGTAAATCTATGGATTTCCAGTCTGTGAATACCCTTTGCCTCACAGCAATCCTTAGAAAGAAAGCTTTAGAGAACATTTAGTGGAAAGGAGAAAAATGTTTAGTAAAATTAGAACAAAAGTTGCTTATTTCTGTTCTAGTTTTACTATACTTTTTCCTGCCTGTGACTATAATTTTGACAGACTGTATTGTAATGCACTGTTATACGTGATCAGACTTAACAATGCCGCCTTTTAATGACCCTGGTAAAGAAGCAGTTTGAAAATTTTATGGGAAAAGGAGAAAAAGCTAGTAACCAGCATTTTCTTCTTTTCCCACATTGTTTCCTACCCGATCAAAGAAAAATTGCACCATTTTAGCTACATTGAAATTGCCGTCTGCAAATACTCCCAATTTGGAAAAAGCTGAAATTTTGTCGTCTAGTAAAGGGTTAGAATAATATCCATTCCATTAAATGATATGAATTAGATTTTTCTGCAATTTCACCCCTAAAGTGTTTACTTACGGCCATTGGTATGCCTCTTTATATATGCTTTTTCTTTTATTATTATTTTCAGATTTGTATCAAAACCTTCAGGAAATATAGGCATCTATGACCCAACAGAAATCCACAACAGACAACAGTTAAAGTTTCACATGAAAGAAAATCTCATCAAAATGGGCTTTCATTTAGTTTTCTTCTTTGTGTATCTATATCTGTAAGTTCAGTAATTGTTTATGTCATTTCTGTTCTAAACAGTATCACAAATAATACAAATGAGAAAAGGGACTCTTGCTTGGCTGGGTGGTTTAGCAATCCAGGGCCCATTTTCACTAAAAGTTATGAATCAAATTCTTGATCTAATTCTCAAGAACCTTCTAAAAGAGAAATAGTTGAAGGAAAGGCAAATAACTTTTTCCTTTTCTCAGAATGTTTTCCAAAGCTGTCCACTGAGGAAACAAGTTGTAGTTATACAGTAATGAAGTATGCTATGTTCATTGTCAGTCATTTACAATTTGTTCTTGCAATCTTGATACAAAAAATTCACCAACTGTATTCTTCATTCAGTGCTAATTTTGAAAAGCCCCTGTACATTAATGGTAAAGTGTTGGGGTAGTATTCCAGAGTTTGCTAGCCGTAATATGAGCTTAACCCTTTACTAGACAACAAAATTTTAGCCTCGTCCACATTGAAAGCATTTGCAGATGAAAATTTCAGTGTGACTGAAATCGTGCAATTTTTCTTTGATAGGGTAGAAAACATTGTGGGAAAATGAGCAAATGCAAAGTTACCAGCATTTTCTCCTTTTCCCACAATGTTTTCAAAAGGCTCCTTTCCTAGGGTCGTAAAAAAAGGCAGGATTGTGCGGTAAAGGGTTAACCAAAGTTCTCTTTGAAAATTGATCAAAATTGTTGCAATGGAAACCTTTCTCTGTCTCACCTCTAGAGATTGTGTTTGGATTGTTTGTGTGGTAAAACAGTGGCTTGAAAGGAGTTCTTCGCTCATTACTAGTAAAGAAGCGGTCCGACGAATCACCGAAATACCGAAATGCCACCGAAACACCAAAATACCCCTATTTTTTTCAATAATAAGTTCAGATAACTGATATTAGTTTGCAGTATTTTTCTTTCTTTCTTTTTTCTTTAACTGAAAATGCGCTCAATGAAAGTATCAACCATTAATGAGAAGAATGATGTTGTTAATATATTCATCATTAATTTACGTGGAGAACAATCACCGAAACACTCACGTGTCTGGTCTGTTACACACCGAAATACCCGATCTTGATTACGCCAGTCTAGACCCGAAGAATTATCAGTATCATAGGATCACATGAATTTATTATTTCTTTGAATGATAAACACACATACAAAATCATTTGCGGACGAAGTAGACCCAAATCAGAATGTAGGTCTCTGATCCATCGAAAGGCACAAATAGCACAATTTACGCCTGGCAACATGTTAACCACAGATTTAAAATGGCTGCCAGTTTTCCGATTTGGTGATTTTTAATTTCATCTATATCCAACATAAAAGTGAAAACTATTTTTGCCAGCATAGTTATGGATAAAAATCAGACACATCAACCTTGTGCACGAGCACAGCTACTGTAGTTAGATTGCGGATGTAGAATCCCTGAATCGACAAATTTTGCTACACCGGGCGGGTATTTCGGTGAACATTTACAGTACCGGTGGGATATTCTGGTGCACATTCTTCACGTCGGGCTTCAATGGCATGTTGTTATTTTGTCATTAGGTTTTAAACCTAACCTTCCTTCATCAGTATGATTACAATTTGTGTCAAACACCACAATTTCAGTTGTTCAAAATCAAAAATAAAAAATAAAAATCTGGGGTATTTCGGTGTTTCGGTGGCATTTCAGTATTTCGGTGATTCGTCGGACCCTAAAGAAGAAATAAGTGTAGCAAGGAGAAGTAAATTTGCAACTATGACATACCTATAAATTAATGATTGATTGTATGGTGTTTAACGCTGTTTTCAACATTATTTCAGTTATATCGCGGCGGCCAGTGCACCTATCCATGCTTTCCTGGAATTTCTTTTACCAGTACTCGGCACAATATTCTTTCCAAGCCACTGGCTGCTTTCCCACATAACCATTGTCGAAACAATGGTCAGTGGTGAGAGAGGAATGAATCCTGTCGCAATGACTATCATCAATCCTTGAAAAGAAATTGGCCAAGCCGGGGATCGAACCAGTGACCTCCTGTTCTCAAGTCCTGTGCACTACCGACTGAGCTACGGGGCTTGGCACCTATAAATTAATACTGTTTAAAACAGCAATAACTCTTCACCAGACGGCCACATTTTAGACCATTTTCAAAGTATTTGCAGAAGACAGTTAAAATACATGAATGAAATGGTAGAATTTGTCTTTTAAAGGATAGACAGAATTCTGGGACAACATGCTGGTTACCAGCATTTTCTTGTTTTCCCACAATATTTTCGAATGCCCTCCGCCTCAGGATTGATAAAACATGAGGTTGTTTGGTAAACATGTGGACAGTGCTGAGTTTAATACTTAGGAATGCTAAAACAATGTAATATGCTACCTTAAACAGGAAATAGCAATGCTGCTGTCTGTTTTTCCCAGAATATTTATCAAAGTGTCGGTCACATTTGTTTATTCCTTCAGAGTGATATACTCTCATGTATAAAGGGAGATAACTCATTAGTCGTATTTATTTCAGTATGATATATTCCTTGATCAAGGGAGATGACCTATGAGAAGTTTCATTCACACAGACAGACGTCCCACCCACATACATCACTGTAGTGTATCAACCATGCTCATGAAGTAGTCTAGGAGTTTTCTGCAAGCATTGGATGTATTCAGAACATTTCAAAATACTCAGTGTGTTTGTGTTTTTGATGAAGTTTAAAATTTTGATATAACTTGCCTTTTAACCCTTTACCACACAATGCGGACTTAACGACCCTGAGGAGGAAGCCTTTTGAAAACATCGTGGGAGAAGGAGAAAATGCTGGTTACCAGCATTTTCTCCTTTTCCCACAATGTTTTCTGTCCTTCCCAAAACAGATTTCAATTTTTTAGTCACATTTAATTTGTCATCTGCAAATGCTTTCAATTTGGACCAGTCTAAAATTTTGTCATTTGGTAAAGAGTTAAGGAGTTTTAACTCTTTACGACACAAAATCCTGACTTGTAATGAACCTGATGACAAAGGCTTTTGAAACATTTTAAGAGAAGGAGAAAATGCCAGTAACCAGCATTTTCACCTTTTCCTACAATGTTTTCTATTCTATCAAAGACAAATTGCACCATTTGAGCCACACATAATCCATAGTCTGCATTTGCTTTCAGTTTGGAGGGCTCCAAATTTTTGTAGTTTGGTAAAGAGTTAACCCTTTACCAGACAATAAAACTTTATACTTGTCTAAGTTGAAAAAAAAAAAAAAACATTAGCAGATGAAAATTGAGGTGTGCCTCAAATGATATGATTGTTTTTGAAAGGGTAAAAAAAAACTTTGTGGGAAAAGAGGAAAATACTGATTACCAGCATTTTCTCCTTTTCCCATTCCCTTAGTGCTTATTATAAAGCTTTTTCTCTCGGGATCATTAAAACTTGGGGTTGTGTGATGGGAAAGGGTTTTACCAACGTATACTTTGAATATTTTTGGCATAATACATGAAAAGATATTTATTGTTTATGAAGAAAATAGTATATGGTCATACTTTTCTGAACTTTGCAGGTGTTTATATACTGAGGAAAAATAGTGATATATACAGCTGGACCTCTTTTAGAGACCATAATTATGTGTTAACCAACTAATTGCTTTAACTCTGTACCACACGACAAAATTAAGGACTCGTCCAAATTGAAAGCTATTGAAGACGACAAAATAAATGTTACTCAGAGTCTGAAATTTAAATTTGAAAGGTTAGAAAACATTGTGGGAAAAGGAGAAAAAGCTGGTTACCAGCATTTTCTCCTTTTCCCACAATGTTTTCAAAAGGCTTCTTCCTTGGGGTCGTTAAAAGTTGGGATTGTGTGGTAAAAGGTTAAGAAAATATTTTTACTCCCTACTGTAGATTCACTTCACTTATGTTAATAGGATAAATATCGGGACCGGAGATAGTATACGAACCAACACATAGCTACGAATAAGCGATGTGCGAACTAACGAAATTTTACTGTAGTTAGAAAATTTAGATAGGAGTAATTCTTCCATTAATCCATTGAGCAATAGCTCTTTTTCCTACAATGTTTTCAAACACTATGTATTGCAGGGTGGAGAGCGACTTTATACACACACACACACACACACAAAAAAAAAAAAAATTTAAAGCTTATGTAGACGACAAATCACATGTCTCAAATAATTAGTCTTTGAATGTTTTGCAAAAAGGAGGCAATGCTAGTCATCAGTACTTTCTCCTTTTTTAGATTACTGGAGCACAAAGTGCTCAAGCTGAGCTTTTGCGATTGTGCTGTGTCAGTCGTATGTCGTCCATCATCTGTCGTTTGGTGCACTCTACAGGCCACACTTTCGATCGTATACTCTTGAAAATTGATCAGTGTTTTTCTTGATAAAACCTTGGACATATTCAAAATTGGGTCATGTTGGGTCAAAAATTAGGTCACTGAGACAAATCTTAGAAAAACCTGTGAACTCTAGAGGCCACATTTTCAGCGCAATACTCATTAAAGTTGGTCAGAATGTTTGTCTTGATAAAATCTTGAACAGGTTCTAAATTGGGTCAAAAAGTAGGTCACGGGAGCAGATCTTAGAAAAACCTTGTATGCACTCTAGAGGCCACTTTTTCAGCCTGATACTCACAAAACTTGGAGTATTCGTCTTGATGAAATTGCGGACAAATTTGAAATTGGGTCTTGTAGGAGGTCACTAGGCTAAATTATAGAAAGTGCTCAAGGTGACCTTTTGGGATTATGCTGTGGCAGTTGTATGTTGGCCATCATCTGTTGTAATATGTACTCTTAGAGGCCACATTTTTTATCATACACTCTTGAAAATTGATCAAAATGTTTTTCTTGATAAAATCTTGGACAAGTTCGAAATTAGGTCACGTTGGGTCAAAAGTTATGTCAGAGGGACAAAGCTTAGAAAAACCTTGTGTGCACTCTAGAGGCCATATTTTCAGCCCAATACTCATGAAAGTTGGTCAGAATGTTTGTCTTGATGATATGTTGGAAAAGTTCAAAACTGGGTCACATAGAGTTAAAAAGTAGGTCACTTGCGGCTTGCCCAAATCTTAGAAGTACATTTTGTTCACTCTAGAGGCCACATTTTCAGCCTAATACTCATGAAATATGGTCAAAATGTTTGTCTTTATCAGAGCTCCAGATAGAGGGAGTGATTTTGATTTCAAAATTGAAAATAATAATCACTCTCCACAAAATCCTATGTTATGGGTACTCATTAGAATTGTCTCATCGAGACGATTCTAATGAGTACCCACAACATAGGGTTTGGAGGAGAAATAATGGAGTTAAAATACTTTCACTCCCTCTTATCTGGAGGTCTGTTTATTACATCTGGGACAACTTTGATATTGGGTGATGTCGTGTCAAAAAGTAGGTCAGTGGGCCATATCTTAGAAAAACCTTGTGTGCACTCTAGAGGCCACATTTCCAACACGATACTCATGAAACTTGGTCAGAATAACTTTCTTAATGATATGTGGAACAAGTTTAAATTTGGTCATGTTCAAAAGTATGTCACTGGGGCAAATTTCAGAAAAACCTTGTGTGCACTGTAGAGGACACATTTTCAACCCAATACTTATGAAACTTTGTCAGATACTAGTATTTGTCTTAAAGATACTTCTGACAAATTAAAAAAATAGGTCGAGTTGGTAAAAATGTAGGTCACTTACACTCACATGTTTTATTTACATCATCACAACCAGGATCTTTTCAGCTTTATCAGTCCTAGATGACCTTGCTCAGGTGAGTGCAATGGCCCTCTTGTTTACAATGTGTTCAGAAATCTGATCTTTCAGGGTTGTGAAAATGTGGGATTGTTTTGTAAAGGGTTAATGATTTTTTATATGTTATTCATTTGTGAGTGTTGTGATCAAATGTTAACTAATTTTTCTACTTATTTTTTCATCATTTTTTGTATTTTTTTTTTTTTTTTTTTTTTTAAATTTTGAAATATTAACCCTTTACCACCTTATTACAACTTTTAACAACCCTGACAAAAAAGGCTTTTGAAAACATTGTGGGAAAAGAAGAAAATGCTGGGAACCAGCATTTTCTCCTTTTCCCACAATGTTTTCTATCATTTTAAAGACGAATCTATCTTCTGAGCCACATTTAATTTGTTGTCTGCATATGCTTTCAATTGGGTCTAAAAATTTGCTGACTGGTAAAGAGTTAACAACGTAATAGATTGTTTTAGGGTTTGAATCTGTAAAAGCTCAAAATTACTACTTCTCACTGCTGAACATTTTTTCATTGATATTAAAATGGGAAAGCATCCAGTGGTTTGAGAAGAAAATTTTGCCTAGAAAACCATGGATAGGTGCACTGGCCTCCACTGTATAACTGAAGTAATCTGAAAACAGTGTTTAATCTTACAAAGTATTTATCATATTGCAAAAAAGCACTATGTTTTTCCCTTCCCATAGCTATATATGTATGAGCCATGCTTTGTGAAAAGGGGGCTTAATGCATCTGTGAAACCTATCTAAGCAAGTTAGCCTGCGCAGTCCGTGCAGGCTGACCTTGGCCGAAAGTTTTCGCTATTGGCCAATTTTCTGCATGTCCAAGGACCAGTCTACCTTATAATTGAGTCAGTTGTGTAAAAAGAGTGGCTATTATGGATCCATAATTATGTGATGGCTTGATTGGTACAATGTGTCAAGGAGATGCATCAAGCCACCTATTGCCAGAGCATGGCTTGTATATATTTTAACCCCTTAATTCCCTTTGCAGAAAGCTTTTTTTGATCTTAAAGTTAACAACTTTTGAAAACATCATGGCAATGTTGCATTTATGCAATTAGCCTAAAATTGCTTATCTTTTTATATAAGTTTTCAAAATCAAGATTGTTACAATGATTGAATGTTGTTTTATGCTGTTTTCTACATCATTTCAATTATATTACAGCAACAGTTCACTTATACAAGCATGTCCTAGGTTTTGCTAGCACTATGCTAGGGCCCTGAAATGGCTTGCCCAAGGACACTCCCATGAAGAACCCAGTGGTTCCAAAAAGGCTCAAACCAGGGTCTCTAGGTTACAAGCCCTACACTTTACCACTGAGCCATGCACGACCCCTTGCTTGTTACACCTCAAATAACTAGTGCCATATCTATCTATATATTCTAGAACTTTGAAATGATCTTTTACCATAACTCTCTAGCAAACAATCTAATACTTCCCAAAGGCAAATCACATTGTTTAAGCTACATGAAATTTATTTTCTGCAGTGCTTTCAACCGCTGGAAGAACACACAAAAAAATACATTTGAACCATGCTATGTGAAAAAGGGGCTTAATGCACCAGCGAAAAGTATCGACTCGGGTCATTCTGTGCAGGCGGCGCAGGCCGCCCTGGGCCAAAACTTTTTGCTGTCGGTCAATTTTTTGTATGTCCATGGACCAGTGTACCTCATGATTTAGTAGGTTGTTAAAAAAGTGGCTATTATGGATCAATAAGTATATGATGGCTTGACTGGTACAATGCATCACGGAGATGCATTAAGCCCCCTTTTGTCAGAGCATTGCTTACCTATTTCCAATGACATCACCGTCTGTATTCACCAGCCACTCTTAAGAACATTCTTAGTCTTATTCTCAAAGATTTTCTGAATTTAAAAGTAACAGTACTTCTGATTGGCTAAACTATTTGGTTCAGCCAATCAGAAGTTGTGTTACTGTGAAATTTAGAAAATTCTTGAAGAATAAAGCTAAAAATGTTCTAAGTATGGTTGGTGAATATGGACCCAGATCATTGTTTCTTTTTCAGATATTAACCCTTTACCACACAATACCAAGTTTTAACAACCCTGAAGAGGACAGCTTTTGAAAACATTGTGGGAAAATTAGAGAATGCTGCTAACCAGCATTTTCATTGTTTCTTTTTCAGATATTAACCCTTTACCACACAATACCAAGTTTTAACAACCCTGAAGAGGACAGCTTTTGAAAACATTGTGGGAAAATTAGAGAATGCTGCTAACCAGCATTTTCTCCTTTTCCAACAATGTTTTCAGAATCTTTTCACAGAAAGTGTCATTATTTGAGCCAGATTTCAATTGTTGTCTGCAGGTGCTTTCAATTTATACAAGTCTAAAATCTTGTTGTGTGGTAAAGAGTTAAATAGAAGTTCTCATTGCTATTGTCTTGATTTAGGGACTGTCAAAAAACACATACTAAGTTTTAGACCCTTTGGTGCATTTGTACATAATACATGTACTGGCATGTAGCTTTATCCATATTAACCCTTTCTATAGAGAAATAAACTCTACATTGTATTGACATATGTGGTTTTTCAAACTTGAAAAACTTGAAGATAGCTTTGACTCTTTACCAAACAACAAATTTTGGGAATGGACCAAGATGAAAGCATTTGCAGACGACAAATGTTGCTAAAAGGATGATTTCTCTTTCTGATAGGGTAAAAAAACATAAAAAATGCTGGTTACCCGGATTTTGTCCTTTTCACACACTGTTTTCAAAAGCCTTTCTTTCAGGGTTGTTAAAAGTTGGGATTGTGTGGTAAAGGGTTAACTCTTTACTGTAGAACAAAAGTTTTGGCTTTTTTCCAAATTAAGGGCATTTGCAGATGGCGGATCAAATGTGGCTTGAAAGATAATATTTGTGTCTGAAAGGGTAGAAAAGATTGTGGGAAAGGAGAAAATGCTGGTTACCCGCATTTTCTCCTCCCACAATGTTTTCGAAAGGCTTCTTCCTCACGGATACTGAAATTCAGGAGTGTGGAAAAGGGTTAAGCAGCCTATGTTTTGTATTCATTTTGGTGAAACAATGTTAACCTTTAACTCTTTACCAGACAACAAAATCTTAGACTTATCCAAATTGTACATGTAAGCATTTGCAGACGTTAAATCAAAAGTAGCTGAAATAATGAAATCTGACTGTAAAAGGGTAGAGAACATTGTGAGAAAAGAAGAAAATGATGGTTTCCAGCATTTTCTCCTTTTCCCACAATGTTTTCGAAAGGCCTCTTTCTCAGGATTATTAAAAGTAGGGATTGTGTGGTAAAGAGCTTGAAACAAACAACTGCCCCTTTTGCCACAATGTTTTCAAAGGCTATCTGCTGCACGAGTGTAAAAGATCATAGTGATATGGTTTTTATTGAAGAAAGTTCATTTCCATTTTGAGATCACTAATACATATCTAGCATATCCTAAGCTTTCGTGATATTTACACCCCCACAAAAACAAATGAGCCATGCTCTGTGAAAAGGGGGCTTAATACTTTTCTTAAAAGCATTGACCAACGTTAGCCTTCGCAGTCTTGTGCTGGCTGACCTGGGCCGAAACATTTTGCTTTTGGTCAATTTTCTGCTTGTCAAAGGACCACTTTACCTCATGATTCGGTTGAGTGTTGGACAAAAATGGATTTTATGGATCTTTGATCGTGTGAAGACTTGCTTGGTATCATGCAGCACAGAGATGCGTTAACCCTTTACCATACAACCCCGACTTTTAACGACCCCGAGAAAAAAGCCTTTTGAAAACATTGTGGGAAAAGGAGAAAATGCTGGTAACCAGCATTTTCTCCTTTTCCCACAATGTTTTCTATCCTATCAAGACAAATTCCATTATTTGACCCACGTTTGAATTGTGGTCTGCAAATGTTTTCAATTTGGACCAGTCTAAAATTTTGTTGTTTGGTAAAGGGTTAAGTCCCTTTGCCAGAGCAAGGCTCAAATGTTTTCGGGAATATATTGGAATTGGCCCATACATCTTTCTGTCTGAGAGTACATTCAACTGAACCCTGAAAGATGTTTATCTTTTAACCCCTTACCACATGAACCCGCCCTGGTAGCTCAGTGGTTAGCGTGTCGGACTCCTGACCTGGTGGTTGCGAGTTCGATACCCGGTTGAGGCAAACTTTCTTTCCGGCGATTTTTCGCCTCTCATGTCTGATGCATGTGAGGAAAGTAGTCAGTGGCTTTGGAAAGAACGTTGTGTAAGTACTGGTGTGAGAAAGCCAGGAAACACATAGGTGCATCACTGACCACCATGATATGACCTAAGCTGTTAAAATGGCGTTAAACTCCAATACAAACCAAACCTTATCACGTGGTCCTGAGTTTTAACGACCCTGGCAAAAAAGGCTTATGAAAACATTGTGGGAAAAGGAGAAAATGCTGGTAACCAGCATTTTCTCCTTTTCCAACGATGTTTTCTTTCCTATTAAAGACAAATCCAATCATTTGATGCACAATTTATTTGTTGTCTGCAAATACTTTCAATTTGGACAAGTCTTAAAATTTTTCTTTGGTAAAGGCTTACAGCTTGATTAAATAAGTGCACAAAATACATGAAATACACTAGAGTGCATGTTCTGTGTGCTGAAAGGGATAACAAGAAACTTTTGATCTGCAAGACACATTATTCTGATGTCTGACTCCAAGTATTAGAGATTTATTGTCTCTTGAATATGAGTTATTGCTGAAGATACATGTATTTAACCCTTTACCAGACGACAAAATTTTATCCTTGTCCAAATTGAAAGCATTTGCAGACGTCAATTTCAATGTGGGTCAAATGGTGCAACTTTTCTTTGATAGGGTAGAAAACATTGTGGGAAAAGGAGAAAATGCTGGTTACCAGCATTCTCTCCTTTTCCCACAATGTTTTCAAAAGGTTTCTTTCCCTGGGGCGTCAAAAGGTGGCATTGTGCGGTAAAGGGTTAATTCAGTTGGCTAGTTCACTCTGCTGTTTTCAGAGAAAACATCAAAGTATTGTCATAACCCTGGCATTTTCTGTGTCATCTGCATCGGCATGCAAAAACTTTGACATTTATAATATCTTTCTTCAAACTTGGAAAAGTTGTTCAATATCAAAATTGGAACCTATACAAGGGCTGGTAACCTTCAAAGTATTTATGACAGTTATGCCCCTTTTTCAACTGAAAAATTTCATTGAAAATCAAGCATCCGCAGCCTAGCATTGGCACCCACATGCAGTGCTCTTGTTGTTAAGTATTGAAAAATTGAAACAGGAACCAATACTGGTATGGCAGGTAACCCACAAAATATTTTTGACAAAATTATGCCCCTTTTCAAACGTTGCACTATCTCTATAAAAACAACTGTAGCCCAGCACTTGCACAAACATGCTGTGCTTTTGTTGGATGTCTGCTCCCAGTCCTTTCTTAAGAATGTTCTCTAATTGTATTTATACATTCTTGTGCATTACATATGTCCTCTGCCCAAGTTTGGCTGGGGTATCAAGTAATATTTTGTGACTGCTCAAGTTTTTTTCTGCTCATACCTTGTGTTATATGGAGGATTCATGTACAAAAAAAAAAAAAGAAAAGAAACTGGACATGTTTTTTGTGTCTCTTTGGTCTTGCAAACATTTTAACCGAGTCTGACTGATTTCTCTTTCATACGGAGATGTGATGAACTGCTTTACAAAAAAAGAAAATTTTAGACTTGCTCTTTTTGGAAACATTTGAAGACAGCAAACTAATTTTATTCAAATAACGGAAATTATCTTTCAAAGGGTAGAAGACGTAGTATTAAAACCAGAAAATGCAGGTTTTCTCATTTCCCTACAATGTTTTTTCCAAGGCTTCTTCAAAATATTTGTCAACACACATAAAGGGTACAACTTGTGATGCTTCATATCACTGCTGACTCCTTTTAAAAGTAGTCAGAAATAGAGAAATCATTTACTATGGACACTGTTTTTTGGTATAATTATAGAAAGACATTTTCCATTTCCTGAAATGGTATACTCAAAAACTTCTATTAGCTTTTGGTATTTTTAAAAAATTCTCCAAGTGGTTATTGATTCACTCTTTGCCCGACACCAAAATTTTGACCTGTTTATATTGAGATATTTATCCTATATTTAGACAGTAACACATCTTCTGATTGGCTAAACCATTTGAGCCATGCTCTGGCTAAAGGGTGCTTAGTGCATCTCTGTGGTGCATGATACCATGCACGTAATCACATAATCATTATTGACCCATAAAGTCCATTTCGTCTATTTACCGACTATCATGAAGTAAACTGGTCCTTCCACATGCAGAAAATTGACCAGTAGCAAAAAGTTTCGGCCCAGGTCAGCCTGCATGGATTGATACTTTTTGCAGATGCATTCAGCCACTTTTTCACAGAGCATGGCTCTGATTTAGCCTTATTTGTTTAGCCTGTTGAAAATTGTGTTATTTAGAAACTTAGAAAATTCTTATGGATTAGACGAAGAACATTAAGAATAGTATTCCTGTGACTTTGAGAATGTTTTACATGAGTAAACCTTAAAAAGAATAACAAAAAGCTAAATGTGAAATATTTCTTCATTTAATTTTGAAACAAAACTTAACTATTACATGTGAAAATGGTGTTGCATTGAACAAACTTCAAAACTGAAAAGAGATACAAAATACAAGATGAACAACATGCATTTATGTCTCAAAAAAGAAAACATCTTAACCCTTTACCAAACGAAAGAAATGTAGACTTGTCCAAACTGAAAGCAATTGTAGACAACAATTTAGATGTGGCTCAAATGATGGAATTTGTCTATGATAGGATAGAAAACATTGTGGGTAAAGGAGAAAATGCTGGTCACCAGCATTTTCTCCTTTTCTCACAAAGTTTTCAAAAAACTGTCTTTTTCAGAGTCGTGGAAACTCGGGAATGTGTGGTAAAGAGTTAACCCTTTATAACAGAGCAAAGTTTTAGACTTTTCCATACTGTAGGAATTTACAGACGACAATTCAAATGTTTTTCAACTGATAGTATGTGTCCTGGAATAGGCAGAAACCAGCTGTGGGAAAAGGAGAAGTTGCTAGTTACCAGCATTTTCTCCCTTTTCCTCAGTTGTTTCAAAAGGCTTGTTTCTCAGAGTTGTTAAAATACGGGATTGTTTGAGAAAGGGTTAAATGGACCCTGTTGTACAAAACCTTATCATTATTTCAATTTTCATAGCCCGAAACAAATTTGAAGGAGAGGAATCTTTATAAAATTGGGATCACCAAAATAATGTTGAAATTAAGAGAACTGCATGTGAGTGCCAATGATCAGCTGCAGTTGCCTTTAGAAATACACTGATTTTCAGAGAAAATTCTAGGTTGAAAAAGGGAGAAAGCTCAAAAATAATTTTGGTGGTTACCTGCCTCTGTTGTATGGGTTCCCCTTTTGATAGTTAACAACTATTCCAATGCTGAAGTAAATACCTGCAGTAATGACAGAAATGTTATAAAATGTCAAAAGTTTTTGCACCAGAATGCAATTTGGACCAGGATAAACTTTAGTCATGTGCCGAAGAGTCACCATCTGTTATAACACCAGTAGACAGATTGATGAGTATTGCCTCCACATAGTGTACTTCTAGGCCAAGTGTAGAAGGTCCTCATGTCACATCCAAGTATCTTTCGTGTATATCCTCATCCTCAAAAGTACATTTTCTCTTTAATTCACCTTCAACACGGAGAGAGAAAAAAGAAGGTACAGAAAACCAGCAACATACAAAATTTAACATTAAAGGGGCCTTCTTTCACTGTCAATAAAATGTTTTCGTTTAACTCTTTACCAAACGACAAAATTTTAGACTGGTCCAAATTGAAAGCATTTGTAGACAACAAAATAAACCCGACTCAAAAACTGAAATTTGTGTTGGGAAAGGTAGAAAACATTGTGGGAAAAGGAGAAAATGCTGGTTGCCAGCATTTTCTCCTTTTCCCACAATGTTTTCTATAGGCTTCTTTTCCAGGATTGTTAAAAGTCGGGATTGTGTGGTAAAGGGTTAACATGGATAAGCACAAAACACACTTTTTACTGCAAATGTAAAGAAACTAGACAGGCACATGGGGTTTGTGGCATCCAAATAATAAGCAGACCACTTTGCATTCTGTAATTTAGTCTATATTCTTGAGATCAAATGTGACATCTTGTACTTTTTTAAAAACAATCTCACATAATCAACAGGTGATAATGATTTTTCAGCAAACCTTTGCAAATTTCTCAGGTGATATTTAAAATACCTTAATCCTTTACCATGTCATCCCCACTTTTAACAACCCTGAGAAAGAAAGCTTTTGAAAATATTGTGGAAAAAGGGGAAAATGATGGTAACCAGCATTTTTTACTTTTCCCACAATGTTTTCTACCCTTTGAAATACAAATTCTGTGTTTTGAGTAATATTTAATATGTCCTGAAAATGCTTTTCAACTTGGACCAGATTAAAGCTTTGCTTTGTGGTAAAGCAGTTACAACCATTTTCTTTCTCACAAAGTTTTCTACCCTTTTAAAAAATCAATTTCAATTTCTGAGTTACATTTATTTTGTCACCTGCAATAATTTTGGATTCGTTTATCGTAAAATTTTGTCTTGGTGAAGAGTTAAAATACAGCTTGTACCTGAACCAAGGGCTCCTTTTTCTAGTGCCAATCTTGCTCTGTACATTGTCTCATATTCCTTGAACAAAAATGAAAAAGTTATGTAAATTTGAAGAAAAAATAACAAAGAAATCACTTGTTGTTTTAAGGAACAAAGGATATAATTTGTATCATCATGATTTATTGTATTTCTTGTGGCCTTGATTAACACTTTACCGAACAATCCTGATATTAAAGAACTGAAAACACTGTAGGAGAAGGAGAAAATGCTGGTAACCAGCATTTTCTCTTTTACCCACAATTTTTTTTACCCATCCAAAAACAAATTTCAATTTTTGAGCTGCATATAATTTGGTCTGCAAATGGTTTGAATTTAAGAAATTCCTAATTTTGTAGTTGGAAAAGGGTTAACACTTTACTGAACAATCCCTAGTTGACCCTGAGAAAGAAAGCTTTTCAAAAAAATATTGTGGGTAAAGGAGAACATGCTGGTAACCAGTAAATTTCTCCTTTACCTACCATGTTTTCTACCATCCCAAAAATAAATGTTAATTTTTTAGTCATGTCTATTTTGTCGTCTGAAAATGCTTTCAATCTGGGCAAGTCTAAAATTTTGTTGTTTCGTACAGGATTTACTCTGCTATTGACTCTTGGCAGGATCTAATATTACATAAAACAATGTTAATTTGGGCCCCCTCATCCCTCTTTTTGATAATTATCCACAGCAAAAACTTCCCCCTGCAGTAGTTTCCCCCAAGTAAAATATCTCCTCTTAGAATACTAGCCCCCTCCCCAACATGCTAGCTAAATCCTAATAAAACTTTTACTTTGTTGAACTTTGATGGTTCACCTGTGTTGTTTTATGCTTGGTCACGAGTTCAGCTAGCTATAGCTAGCTACAAGTCTATCTAAAGATGACGATTGTCATAGTGAAAAGATTCATTTGTCTCCTCTTAAAACTTTGTTTTGGCATCTTTCATGGGAAAGTAGCCAGTGGCTTGGTAATGCCATTGTCATAAATAAAATGGGTGCTGTCTGATTTCTAAAGTATGGTTCATAATAACCAGCATTTCCTCCTTTTACCCCAATGTTTGCCACTCTTTCTTAAAGTATATACATCATTTGAGTCACATTCAACATGTTGTTAGCAACTGCTTTCAATTTGAATTGTGGTGTCCATGGTTATGAGGTACAGCGTCGGTTTAATAACTGGAAGCAGGTGTCAATTTTGGACCTTTCATTGGCCCACACATTTGGCGCAAGTACCGGCATAGTTTCCAGGAGGCTGAACTGGGAGAGATTAGTATAAGTTGTACGCACTTGTTTCTCAGTCAATGTAAAATAAATGTGTTTAAACTTAAACTTTCAATTTGGACTAGTATAAAATTTTGTATTCTGGTAAAAGGTAAGAAAAAAAAACTGGCTAACTCTAAACTTGCCACACTTACCATTAGCTGATTAGCAAATCCCTCATTAGGGTTGATACAAAACCGTTTTTTCTGTACAAAATTGAATGAATCCCTGAAATTATTTAACAGATATCTGCATGAATTATTAACTCTACCAAAAGATGCAGGGTTTTCACTATTTACCTGATGACAAAATTTTAGACTAGTCCAAATTGAAAGCATTTGCAGACGACAAAATGCTGGTTACCAGCATTTGCTTGTATGCCAACAATGTTTTCAAAATATTTCTCCTTCAGGGTTGTTAATCCTGGGATGATGAAGTAAAGGATTAACAACTGTGAGGAAAAATGTCTTTGAAAACATTGTGGGAAAAAGAAAAAAGAAATCTTCTTTTCTTACAATATTTTCTGTCCTTTCAAAGAGAAATCCCATTATTCTAGCAATATTTAATTTGTAGTTTGCAAAGGCTTTCTATTTGAATAAGTCTTAACTCTTTCCCAAACGACAAATTTTGGACTGGTCCAAATTGAAAGAGTTTGCAGACGACAATTTTAAATTTGATGAAAATGGCAGAAAGGTCTCAAAAAGGGTAGAAAACACTGTGGGAAAAGGAGAAATCGCTACAAGCAATTTCTCCTTTTACTGCAGTGTTTTCAAAAGACTTGTACTGCAGACACGTGAAAACCAGGGCTTGTTTGGGAAAGGGTTACTTTGTAGTCTGCAAAGGCTTTCTATTTGAATAAGTCTTAAATGTGGCTCAAATGGTATAATAGAAAACATTGTGTGGAAAGTAGTAAATGCTGGTTACCAGCATTTTCTTTTTTTCCCACTATGTGTTCCGAAGCATCTTCCCTTGTGGTTGTTAAAACTCAGGACTGCTTGGTAAAGGGTTAACTCTTTACCACACAATCCCGACTTTTAGTGACCCTGAAGAAGAAGCCTTTTGAAAACATTGTGGAAAAGGAGAAAATGCTGGTAACCAGCATTTTCTCCTTTTCCCACAATGTTTTCTACTCTTTCCGAGACAGATTTCAATTTTTCTGTCACATTTACTTTGTCGTCTGCAAATGCTTTCAATTTGGACTGGTCTAAAATTTTGTCGTTTGGTAACGGGTTAATATTTGTCGTCTGGTAAAGAGTTTACCTCTACAGCACTAAATAAGCCCAACAGACATTTTCAGTCTGGAAATAAGACCTAAAGAATTGCAATTTAATGATTGCTTCTTTCCATAATGTCAGCAAAGCAGAAAGTGTAGCTAGAAATAAGACCTACAGAATTGCAACTTCAAGATTGCTTCTTTCCAGAATATCTCAGCAAAACAGGTAGTGTAGATCAAAGATCAGATGCACGTTTTGAACAGACTAGTTTTTGATCTACACTGGACTGTTAAGGCAACTAAATTTGTGTCCTTTACCCTCAAATCTTTCTACACTGTCCAAGAACTTCAGTTCATTTGTACCACTATCAAATTTGCCATCTAAAAACGCTTTCCATATGGATGAGCCTGAAATTTTATGATATGGAATAGGGTTAAGCAGCTGTGTACTGAGTGCGGTTGTTATCAACTCTCAACTGAGTATGTTAATCCTATACCAAACAATTCCGAGTTTAATGACCCAGGGAAAGAAGGTTTTTGAACACATTGTGGGAAAAGCAGAAAATGCTGGTAACCAGCATTTTCTCTTTTTCCTACAATGTTTTCTGCTCTATCATAGATAAATTCTGCCATTTGAGCCATCTTTAATTTGTCGTCTGCAGATGCTTTCAATTTGGACCTGGCTTATTTTTGTCATGTGTTAAAAGAGTTAAATGTACATATGGACACATAAACTTGCTTACCTAAATGAAAGCCCATATTTTTCCATGATGTATGCCATGACTAAAGCTGCACTGGAAATATAAACAAGAGCAGCCTCAAACAGATGCCAATATTCCACTGTAGCTGCTTTTTCAGTGAAAATTCTAATTAAAAAAGGGGGTATAACTATGCCAAAACTATTTCTGGTTTACCTGCCTATCTTGTAGGCGTTCACGTTTTGATAGTTAACAACTGGCCGAAGTATGAACTTTGAAGTAAACATTTTCAGTAATAATAGAGATATGAGAAAAAGTCAATGTAATGATAGAGATATGAGAAAATGTCAACGTTTTTGCAAAACAAAGGCAAAGGCAACCACATTTACCCTTTACCACACAATCCCGAGTTTTAACGACCCTGAGGATGAAGCCTTTTGAAAACATTGTGGGAAAAGGAGAAAATGCTGATAACCAGCATTTTCTTCTTTTTCCACAATGTTTTCTACCCTATCAAAGAAATATCATATTATTTGAGCCAAACTGACATTGTCATCTGCAAAAAGGAGAAAATGCTGGTTACAAGAATTTTCTCCTTTTCCCACAATGTTTTCTACCCTATCAAAGAAATATCATATTATGTGAGCCACATTGACATTGTCCTCTGCAAATGCTTTCAATGTGGATGAGTCTAACATTTTTTCATGTGGTAAAGGGTTAATGAAGGCAAGGCAACCACAATACCTTGGGTTTTTCTGAAAAAAAAAAGCCAAGCTAAAAACGTAACATGTACTGCTGTATGTTTATCTATTACAAGTATAGTCTTCCTTAAAGTGAAAACAAACCTGAATGTTTCCTTGGCACAGTAGCTGGTGCAGTAGACTGCTGCTGAAGAGGCAGGAGGACAACTTGCAAGTAACAAGCATTTACTCCTTTTGCCATAATATTCACATCAACAAATACAGTCATGTGTTAAATGAAATTAATGAATGTAGATCCTCAGTATTTAACAAGGATATTTTCAGTGCCCTCTGTTGTACATTGTGGGAGCTAATGAGTTACCATAACCTGGACTTGGGACCATGGGGTTGCTGGTCTGAATCCCCAGCTTGGCCAATTTCTTTCAAAGGGTAGATGAGTCATTGCCACAGAATTCAATCCTTTCTCAGTGCTGACAACTGTTCACGATGGTTATGTGGGAAAGCAGCCTGTGCTTGGGAGTAGTATTGTGTGATGTACTGGTAAAAGAAACTCCAGGAAAGAATGGAAAGGTACAATGGCCATATAACTGAAACGAAGTTGAAAACTGCACTAAACACCATACATACATACACATGTATACATACAAACAATCTGAAATTTCAACGAACTAAGAAAGAAAACTTCTAGAAACATTGTGCTATAGGAGAAAAATCTGGTAACCACATGGATTTTTCAACCCCAAAACTCCTGAAACAGCAATGAACCATCCATAATTTTTTGTCAGCTTATCATGAGTCAACTCAAGTTTTGATGTGATAGATATTTTTAGATTAGGAACGGACTGGTTCTAAAAATGAAATAAAGCATATTGGGTAAAAAGCATTTCGCATGATTCTTGAATAATTAGGACTATTTGGACATTTTTAAATTATCACTTATAAAAGAATGTAAAGAAGTGCCTCATCATTTTGAAGTAAGATAGTTTAATATTCATCTAGCTCTATTCTTTCTACGAGCATTTCTTCCATAAACTCTTTACCAAACAATAAAATTTTGGACTTTATCCTTTTTCCACATTGTTTCCTAAAGCTTTCTCCCTTAGTGTCATTAAAATACAGGATTGTGTGGTGAAAATAAAACAATTACAGAGCAACATTTCAGGCTGACAGAAAACTAATACAAGAGGGCCATGGTGGCCCTGGATCGCTGACCTGAGTCAATAGGCTAAACATTCTGACCAAGTTTCATGAGGATTGGACTGAAAATGTAGCCTCTAGTGCATACACAAGGTTTTTCGAAGATTTGACCTAGTGACCTAGTTTTTGACCTCATATGACCCAATTTCAATCACATCCCAGATTTTATCAAGACAAACATTCTGACCACATTTGACAAGTATCTGACTGAAAATGTGGCCTCTAGAGCGTACACAAGGTTTTTTGAAGATTTGACCTAATGACCTAGTTTTTGACCCCACATGACCCAATTTCAAACTCGTCCGAGATTTTATCAAGACAAACATTCTGACCAATTTTCATGAGGATTGGACTGAAAATGTGGCCTCTAGTGCATACACAAGGTTTTTCGAAGATTTGACCTAGTGACCTAGTTTTTGACCTCATATGACCCAATTTCAATCACGTCCCAGATTTTATCAAGACAAACATTCTGACCAAGTTTCATGAGGATCGGACTGAAAATGTGGCCTCTAGAGCATACACCATGTTTTTCTAAGATTTGACCTAGTGACCTAGTTTTTGACCCCATATGACCCAATTTCGAACTCATCTCAGATTTTATAAAGACAAACATTCTGACCAAATTTCACAAGTATCTGACTGAAAATGTGGCCTCTAGAGCGTACACAAGGTTTTTCCAAGATCTGACCTAGTGACCTAGTTTTTAACCCCACCTCACCAAATTTCGAACTCGTCAGAGATTTTATCAAGACAAACATTCTGACCAAATTTCACAAGTATCTGACTGAAAATGTGGCCTCTAGAGTGTACACAAGGTTTTTCGAAGATTTGACCTAGTGACCTAATTTTAGACCCCACATGACCCAATTTCGAACTCGTCCCAGATTTGATCAAGACAAATATTCTGACCAAGTTTCATGAGGATCAGACTGAAAATGTGGCCTCTAGAGCGTACACAAGGTTTTTTTGAAGATTTGACTTAGTGACCTAGTTTTTGACCCCATATGACCCAATTTCGTACTCGTCCGAGATTTCATTAAGACAAACATTCTGACCAAGTTTCACGAGTATCTAACTGAAAATGTGGCCTCTAGAGCGTACACAAGGTTTTTCGAAGATTTGACCTAGTGACCTAGTTTTTGACCCCACATGACCCAATTTTGAACTCGTCCGAGATTTTATCAAGACAAACATTCTGACCAAGTTTCATGAGGATCGGACTGAAAATATGGCCTCTAGAGCGTACACAAGGTAAAAAGTTGACGACGCACGACGGACGACGAACACAGCACGATAACAATAGCTCACCATGAGCACTTCGTGCTCAGGTGAGCTAACAAAAGTTAGAGAGGAGAAATATTTGATGACAGGATAATAATTTTCTTAAATAATATGGAAATCATTTTGGAGCCGTAGAGTGGTTGCTTCAAATCAAGCAATTGCTGCTTTTTCCTTAATGTTTAAAACTATGTTCATTGTAGAAACCTAAAATGCTGTATCAAATACAAAGTTTAAATCATACCTCCTCGATATACCAGCATTTCCATGAACCAAAACCTTCCCATTACACTGCAAGCACTCGTCTATGAAATTACGTACCTAAATAATGTAAAGAATTGTATCAGCTTCCAGCATGCAGTCTAATATTATGTGTGTCTGCAGACAGTCTAGATATGGACCAAAATGCACAAAAGCCATAGTCTGACCAGCATCTACATTGCATATTTTGGCTCGAACATTCTTTATATGTTGTATATCCTACAACTACAGTATATCCATCACTCCAATCCTTTGCTGAACAATTCTGTGTTTTCACAACCCAGGAGAAGAAGGCTATTTGGATGTTACTTCAGATGTTGCATGTTAGTGTTATGTGGTAATGGGAAGGTTTTACACAACAGTAATGTACTTGACATAGGTATCTAGATTGTGATAAATCAGGCCTTTGTCCATTGCTGCCACTTTCGTTCTCATATCTCTGTCTCTCTGTCTTTCTGTAGGAAACCTTTTTTTGCAAAGAACTGATTATAATCAGTTCAGATTAAAAAATCAGTTAAGCCTTTCCCAAACAAGCCCTGGTTTTCACGTGTCTGCAGTACAAGTCCTTTGAAAACACTGTGGGAAAAGGAGAAATTGCTCGTAACGAGCAATTTCTCCTTTTCCCACAGTGTTTTCTACCCTTTTTGAGACCTTTCTGCCATTTTCATCAAATTTGAAATTGTCGTCTGCAAACTCTTTCGATTTGGACCAGTCCAAAATTAGTCGTTTGGGAAAGGGTTAAGTAGTCTAGAACTCTTTCATGTTTATGTTTAAATAAATACTAAGTTCATCAAAAATTTTTTTGCCCTCTTCTTACTAATTGTCCAGCCAAGCCCTGGTAGTGCAGTCTGTAGAGTACAGGACTTGGGAACAGTGGGTAGCTGGTTCAAATCCCCAGCTCAGCCAATGTCTTTCCAAGGATTGATAGTCATTGTGGCAGAATTCATTTCTCTCTCACCGCTGATCATTGTTTCAACGATGGTTATGTGGGAAAGCAACCAGTTGATTGGGAAGTATATTGCCCAAATTACTGGTAACAGATAGTCCAGAAAAGTATGGAAAGGTGCACTGACCGCCGCAATATAACTGAAATAGTGTTGAAAACTTTGTTAAACACCATAAAATCAATCAATCAATTCAGTAGTCCAGCACTCATTCATGTCTATAAACATCTGTAAATAAATACTGTTTAGTTCGTTTCAGCCCATTATGATATTCTCTAATTTTAATCACATTTATCATCTACAAATACGTTCAATTTGGGTAAGTCTAAAATTTTTGTTTACCAATAATATAAAACCCTGACTTGTAACGAACCTGAAAGATGAAGGCTTTTGAAAATGATGTAGAAAAAGGAGAAAATGCTGGTAACCAGCATTTTCTCATTTTCCAACATTGTTTCTTACTCTATCAAATTTAGAAAGCATCTTTTGACCTAAATTTGATTTGTTGTCTGCATATGCTTTCAATTTGGACTAGTCTAAAATTTTGTTGTTCGGTAAAGATTTAAAGAGTTAGGTAAACATTTTTCAGTCTATGATATTACCTGAGGAATAAACTTGATAATATTTTCTGTGAGACTGTCTGCCACATCCAACACAAGATAGCTGCATAACAAAATAAATAAATATCTGTTGTGTAATAAAATCCAATTTTTTCCTTTGTCAAGAGGAGTCAGTTTTTTTTCCACAACAACATAAACTCCAATGACATTGCTTTTATGTACTACCTGAGGACAAAATATTTTAATTCATACTGAACTCTGTAAATACAGATTTTTCAGAATGAGGCTAGAATCCTAAATGTCTTTGTTTTCTATCGTTAATGACAACTTATTTCTTTCAACTTACCTTTACCACACAATCAAGAATTTTATTGACCCTAAGAAAGAAAGCTATTGCAAATATTGTGGGAAAAGGAGAAAGTGTTGGTAACTAGCATTTTCTCCTTTTCCCACAATGTTTTCAATTCTTTTGAAGAGAGAAATCATCATTTTAGCAAATTTCAATTTGTCATCTGAAAATGCCTTCAATTTGGTCCAGTCCAGAATTTTGTTGTTTGGTAAAGATTTTTTATTTGAGAAAGAGTTAAAACAACAATTAAACGAGCACCGCACACAGGTGCAATAGCTCCACTGCTGGTGCCTTTTCTGTAAAAAATTTTAAGTCAAATAAGGGGCATAACTGTGTCATAAATGTTTGAGCATTACCTGCCCTTCCAGTGGTTCCCTATTTGATAGTGCAACACTAGCCTAAGTTTGAAGTTAGCATCTTCAATAAAAATAGAGAGATGATAAAATATCAAAGTTTTCCAACAGCAATGCAGATAACGCCTGGGCTATAACAATACCTCAATGTTTTCTTCAAAAACAGTCTAGTTAAAATGTATGAACATACAGAGATTGAAAAAAAAAAAAAAAAAATGAATAAGCCATGTTGTGGCAGAAGGGGGTTTATTGCTTATCTATGACACAGTATACCAAGCAAGTCATCACATTAATTATGGATCCATAAAAACTAAAAAAAACAATAAAATCCATTTTGTCTAACAACTGACTGAGTCATGAGGTAAAATGGTCCTTACACATGCAGAAAATTTACAAACAGCAAAAAGATTCAACCAGCACAGGCTAAGATTGATCAATACTTTTTAACAGATGCATTAAACCCCTTTTTCAAAGAGCATGATTATTAATAATTGCATTGTATTTGATATGAGTTACCTATCTGTTTTCCATAACCTTTTCCATAGACGTCAGCTGCAGCTAGCAAAACGCTATATAATAACTTGTAATCCTACTATGGAGGCTGTTTCTCTCTTACCTGAATAATTCTGGAAAATTTGGCCGTATAAAGTGAGCTTCAATGTTCTGTCTGATACACACTATGTGGGTGATACAGTGCTGTTGTAAAACTTCCAGCTGTTATACACATAAACAAATTAAATACATGTGAGTCACGTCCTGTGAAAACGGGACTTAATACATCTACAAAAAATTATTGACCCTTGTCAGCTTGCGCAGTCTGGGCAGGCTGACCTGTGAGAAAATTTTTTGCTTTTGGCACATCTTCTGTATATTCAAGGATCATTCTACCTTATGCTCCAGTTGAATGTTCAACAAAACTGGTCTTACCGGTATTTACCCATAATTAGGTGCCCACTTGCTACTATAGTACATAACAGAGATGCATTAACTCTTTACCACACAATCCCGACTTTTAACGACCCTGAGAAAGAAGCCTTTTGAAAACATTGTGGGAAAAGGAGAAAATGCTGGTAACCAGCATTTTCTCCTTTTCCCACAATGTTTTCTACCCTTCCCAACACAAATTTAAATTTTTGGGTCTCTTTCATTTTGTCATCTGCAAATGCTTTCAATTTGGACCAGTCTAAAATTTTGTCGCTTGGTAAAGAGTTAAATCCCCTTGTCCCAGAGCATGGCTCATGTACACAGACCTCCAGATAAAAGGGAGTGATAGTATTCTAAATCCATTATTTCTCTTCCAAACCCTATGTTGTGGGTACTCATTAGAATCGTCTCGATGAGACGATTCTAATGAGTACCCATAACATAGGTTTCAGTGGAGAATCATTAATATTTTCAATTTTGAAATCAAAATCACTCCCTCTATCTGGAGCTCATGTGTACATGTATTCTATGCAACTATGTCATTTGCTTACTTATCACCATCACCAAACATCTTCTTACTTTAATCAATATCTTTTTCTTGACTCTTTACCACACAATACCAAGTTTTAACAACCCTAAGGAAATAGCCTTTAGAAAACTTTGCAGGAAAAGAAGAAAAGGATCCGACGAATCACCAAAATACCACCAAAACATCGAAATACCCCTATTTTTGTTTGCAGTTATTGAGTTCAGGCAACTGAAACTGTGGCTGCCACTTTGAATCTGTGGTTAACATGTTACCAGGCGCAAATTGATAAGACAATTATAATTTTGCTGATATGATCATGAAGAGTCACCATATCACTTTAAAAATAACAATGACAAGCCGTATCACTTTAAAAATAACAATGTCTGATTTGGGTCTACTTTGTCGTAAATGAAGTGCATTAGCACTCTCTTATGTGTGTATGTTTATCATTCAAAGAAATAATAAATGTAAGTGATAATGTGATACTGATCAATTCTTCTTTAGTCTAGACTGGCGTAATCAAGATCGCATCTTTCAGTGTGTAACAGATCAGACCTGCGAGTGTTTTGGTGATTGTTCTTCATGTAAATCGATGATCAACAACATATTAACAACGTAATTCTTCTCAATAATGACTAATACTTTGATTAAGTGTGTTTTCTGTTGGAAAAGAAAAAAAAGTCCTGCATATTTAGTTATCTGACCTCAACAATACAAAATTAGGGGTATTTCAGTGATTCGTCGGACTGCAGAGAAAATGCTGTAACCATCATCTCAGCAATTACCATCATCTCAGCTAAATTTAGTATTTTGTCTGCAAATGAAATCAATTCAGACCAGTGTAAAATTTTGTTGTTTGGTACAGAATTTAACACTGTAGGAAAAGGTGTAATTTCTTGTAACAAGGGCTTCATACTTGACTATTACCAAACAATCTTGTTGAAAGATCCTTTTAAAAGCAGTTTGAGATAGGGGGTAAATACTGATTGTCAGTATTTTCTCCTTTTCGCACAATTTTTTCTACACTTATTTGAGCTACATTGAATCTATCTTCTATAAAGCTCTCAAAAATGGACACTTCTAAGATAAGTATAAAATTTTGTCACTGAGAAAAGAGTTTAACTATGCATGGACAAACTTAGAAGGACAAATAAACAGAAGGACAGACAGTCAGACCTGCAAACAGATGGCAAATCTACAATGTACTCCACTATAATCATTACCAGATTATTAACATTATTTCCTCATTAAAACCTACATTGTGGGAACCTATGTTAGAGGAGATCACTCCTTCCTTATAGCATAGCTTCTTCTTGTTTAAAATCAGTACATGTACCTGACAACTGCATTAGGGAGAATTCTCTTTAGCTCATTGGTTAGTGCATTGGTCTTCTGTACTTCGAAAAATGAGGATCTTTGCCGCATGGGTTCATATTCCAGCCGAGGCGGTTTGTATTTGAGCTATGCATTTGTTGAAAACTTTCGTATTCGTAAGATGGAGTCTCATCCTGGATTGGCCATTGAGCAATTTGTTGTCTATAAAAATTGCCAGAGATTGGCCATTGAGCCATTTGTTGTCTAAATAATAGATTTACATCAAAATGATGACTTCTCTTAAGCGGGGGTGTATTACGGGAGATCACTCCTTCCTTACAGCATAGCTTCTTCCCCTATAAAATAAATACCTGACAACTGTGTTAGGGAGAATTCTCTTTAGCTCAGTGTTAGTGCACTGGTCTTTTAAACCTCGATAAATGAGGATCTTTGCCACACGGGTTCGAATCCCAGCTGAGGCGGTTTATATTTCAGCGATCCATTTGTTGCAAACTTTCAGGTTTGTAAGACTTAAAATATATTTCCAATTTTTCTCACACTCAGACTATCAAAAATGGGTTGAAAATCTTACCCTAGACTTCATGGCTGCAGCATATGGACCTAGATACACACCCGGTATAATTTCCTGTGAAAAAAGAAGGCATCAATGAAATCGTCATGTCAATTCACACACAAAAAGTCTATCCTTCTAACTCTTCATCATACAACCAAGTTTTCTCTGATGAAATGTCCTTCTGAAAATCTTGGAAAAAGAGAAAATGCTGGTAACCAGAATTTTCTCCTTTTATTGCAAGGTTTTCTACACTTTCACAGGCAATTATCATCATTTCAGTTAATTCATATTTTTGTCTGCAAGTGCTCTCAATTTGGACAAGCCTCATATTTTATTGTATGGTAAAGTGTTAACTATAGACTTCTTCACCTTTAGAGCACAATGGACATTCTCAGTGTAGAAATATGACCCAAAGAGTTGCCATTTCAAGGTTGCTCTTGTCTACACTGTCTCAGCAAAGCGGACAGTGTAGATCAAAGATAAGACTACACATTCTGTGCAGTCTGATCTTGATCTACACTGGCCACACACATAACTATAGTGTTGTGAAGGGTGCTTTAAGGGTAAAGAAGAAATTGTTGTGTAAAATCTGATATCAGAAGAAAGTCACAAGAAAACAAGAGCTTTGCATGTGGGTGCTAATGCTTGGCTGCAGTTTCTTTAACCCTTTACCACACAATCCCAAGTTTTAACAACCCTGAGTAAGAATCCTTTTGAAAACAGTGTGAGAAAATCCTTGTAACCAGCATTTTCTCCTTTTCGCACAATGTTTTCTAAATTTCTATCCTATCAAACACACGTTTAATCATTTGAGCCAAGTTTAAAATGGCATCTGCAAATGTTTTCAATTTGGACATGTCTACTATTTTGTTGTTTGTTAAAGAGTTAATGAAAATTCTACTTGGGAAAAAAGGTTGTAACAGTGTAAAAAAAAACTATTTGAAAGTTACCTGCCCTTTCGGGATTGATTTCTTCTTTTGACCGATAACAACGAGCCAGAGTTCAAAGTAAAGACCTTCAGTATTGACAGCGATTTCAAAAGCCTTCTCCATCAGGTTTGCTAAAACTCGGCATTGTGCGGTAAAGGGTTTAATTCCTTACCGTATGAAAAATTTTTACATGGATCCAAATTAAAAGCATTTGCAGACAACAAATTAAATGTGGCTCAAAAGATTGGATTTGTTTCTGAATGGTTAGAAAACATCATGGGAAAGGAGAAAATGCTGGTTACCCAAAAGTTTCAAACGTCTAATTTCGCAAGGTCATTAAAACTCAGGATTGTGAGGTAGAGTGCTAAAAAGCATAACAAACCCAACAGACATTTTCAGCCTAGAAATAAGCCAAAAAAAATGCTATTTCAAGGTTGCTTTTGCACTGTATGTCTCGGAAAAGAAAGGTATGTAGACCTAGAGCCTAGCCCTGATCTACACTGGCCCAAAAGGCAACTGCAGTTGTGAAAGGCACTTTATGGGTTAAAAATGAAGCGAGAAACTAACAACTATAAACAAAGAAACATCACCAAAAGACAAATACTAGTAATATACACACTCACAAATACAAGTTGAAAAATACCTGCATTTCCCTCCTCATTGAGTAACTCCAGTCCTGAAAATGAAAGAATGATATTAGTGTACTGGTACTGAAAAACTCCTCTATTAAGACCACCTGTGGTACTTTTGAAAATTGGTCTTATTAGTGGGGTGGTCTGATTTCCGGGTTTCACCCACCTAGATTTTGAATCAAACCCGAACTCTGTGTAGACTTATGTAGATTTAAAGTATGTGGCAAGTAATGTACATGTATTTTAGTCAGGGAAGCCTATGCCCACACATTAAAATGACAACAAGAAAATTTTCAAGTTTATTGAAAATTTAATATGTTGCTTGAATTTTATGACTAGATCCACATGTAAGTGCATGTCCATTCCTAATTGCCTATTTAAACTCTTACAGTAAGATATGTACATAAATTAAGAATCTGAACTTAAAGACTACATAATTTTAATGTTACTCATTACTGAAAACATTGTGGGAAAAAGAAAAAATGCAGGATACCAACATTTTCTCCTTTTCCCACAGTGTTTTCAAAAGCCTTCTTTCTCAATGTCATTAAAACAAAGAATTGTTTGGTAAAGGATTCCTTTTCCCACCATGTTTTCCAAAATCTAACATCTTGTTGAATGATAAGTCTAATTATTTGAATCACATTCAATTTTGTTATCTGTAATATTCTCAATTAGCTTTAGTCTAAAGTTTTGTCCTTTGGTTGAGAGTTAACCGTTTACCAAACAATTCTGAATTTTAATGACCCTGACAGAGAAAGCTTTTGAAAACACTGTTGGAAAAGGAGAAAATGCTGGTAACCAACATTTTTACCTTTTCCCACAATGTTTCTACCTTATCAAAGACAACTTTTACAACTTGAGTCACATTTAATTTGTCCTTTGCAAATGCTTCTGGTTTGGACAAGTCTAAAATTGTGCCATGTGGACAAAGGTTAATTCTTTACCTCCTGAAACATATCTATAACTGAAAACTTTGAAAATATCCTTGAACAGCATTGAAAAGGAACATGAAAATAAGCTTCAACACAAAATGAAACACTGTAACTAACAGAGAAATTGATTTTCATTAATGAGCAACTGCTCCTTTTCTCATAATGATACAAAATGGTCTTCTGTAAAATTGATTGACTGTATATGTTTCATGTTATTTTCAACATTATTTTACTTATAGCGCACCTATCCATGCTTTCCTGTACTTTATTTTACCAGTACTCCGTACAATATTCCTTCCAAGCCACTGGCTGCTTTTCAACATAACTATCGTCAAAACAATGGGCAGCGGTGACCATGACAAAGACAGCATTTAAAAATACTGTAGGAAGAGGAGAAAATGTTGGTAACCAGCATTTTCAACTTTTCCCACAATGTTTTCTACCCGTCAGAAAAACCATATCGGTTTTGAGTCACATTAAATTTGTCGTCTACAAATACTTTCAATCTGGACAGGTCTTAAATTTGCTCTTTTGGTAAAGAGTTAAAATTCGCCATTGTTAAATGGTTAAAAAGTGAATGCATGCAAGAATATTGTGGCAAGTGAATTTGAAAATGAGTGAATTACAGCAAGTTTAATGGAGGAGAAAGCAATACAAATTTATAAAAAGGCATGCCAACAGACGGTTGGACACACATGCTGATTCCAGCAGAATCCCCTTAAACCTTTCGTTGTGGGGGGTGGTAAATTTTGAGCTTTGGTGCACTCATCCGAAAAACGATATGTCCGAAAGCTAAGAAACAAGAGTAAACAAAGTCGTGTTAGGTTGAACGTGAAAGCTGGGTACAAGTTCATTCTGTTCAGGTGGTAAGTGTGGAAATTTGGGGTCTTCCATCCTCAAGTTCTGAATAGTTGTCTTTAACGTAAGTGTAGATTTAGCTCCTTTGTATGGTCGTTACTGATTTCGAAGTTCCTGTGCGTCTGATAGTTTGACCTCTGACCTTTTGACAGAACAGGCGTTACTTGATTTTGCTATGCGGTAAGATCTCAAGAGCCATTTAGAATCGAAAGACGGTATTTTCTTTTGTCATGAATAAATATTCTAACAACTATTTCTTTCTTTCTTCCTTTCTTTCTTTCTTTCTTTTTTTTTCTTTCTTTCTTTTTTCTTTCTTTCTTTCTTTTTTCCTTTCTTTCTTTCTTTCTGTCTGTCTGTCTGTCTCACTGACGGACTGACTAATTGACTGTCTGTCTCTCTAAATAAACGAATAAAAGAGATCAAACTCCAAGCATTACTTTGAAAAAAAAATATTTCGATCCCAGTTCTGTCTGTCTGTCTGTATCTATTTGTGTCTCTGTGTGTGTGTCTGTTCCTTTTTCCTGTGTTTCTCTTTCAATATATTGTGTGCTTTACACACCCTCTTTCTCTCTCTCGTAAATGACTCGAATGAATCTCTCTCTCTCTCTTCTCCATTTTCTGTGTCAGTCTGCTTGTTTGTCTCTCAGCCCTCTTCCTCTCTCCCCTTCCCTCTCCTCCACCTGTCTGTCAGTCTGTCTGTCTCTTATTTAAACTGGTCTTTGGGAGATATATATCGCATTTCTAGATCGTACATTGATTTTATGATAAATAAAACGTATTGAATATTCTACTATCCAAAAAAGCTATCGGCCATTTTATAACTACAACACGCCAATTTTCGGTTAAAAGTTTGACTTTGAAAATCCTGTTAAAAGGTAATTTTATTGTCCAGTAGGACAGCCGTCATCAAGAGGTGTTGCTATCTTATATTTAGAGAGCGCATAATCTTAGTTAAAAGTGTGCTAAGTACAAGCGAGGTCTTCCGGTAATCCAGGACGTTTTCAGGAAAAAAAAAAAAAAAAAACCTAGAGCGCTGAATAAACCCAATGGACACTTTTTGTTTAGAAATTAGACCCATGTAATCGCAGTTACAAGGGTACTTCATGTAAGGGGACACTGTAGATCAAAGATCAGACTGCAGTTTTTGGCAAGTCTGAACTTGCTCTACACTGCCAACAAAAGGAACAACAATTGTAAAAAAGCGTCTTAATCATTTACCACATACTCCCAAGGTTTAAGGACCCTGGGGAAAAAAGCTTTTGAAAACATTGTGGGAAAGGGAGAAATGCTGATAACCACTGTTGTCTCCTTTTTCATTATGTTTTTTGCACAATCAAAGACAAATTCTGTCATTTGAGCCACCTTTAATTTGTCGTCTGCTAGACTGGAATTTTCAGTCTAACAGATGACAAAGGTGGCTCAAATGAAAAAGTTGCCAGGATGCTCTATCTTTTGTCTTACGTTTAAGTTGTAACCTTGTCTTAATATTAATTTTTCTGGCAGCAACTGCAAAAAGAAACTCTAGTTACTTTGTATAAGTTGCTTTGACCACACAATCCTGAGCAACAAAAGGAACAACAATTGTAAAAAGGTGTCTTAATCATTTACCACATACTCCCAAGTGTTAACAACCCTGGGGAATAAAGCTTTTGAAAACATAGTTGGACAAAGAGAAATGTGGTAACAAGCATTTTCTCCTTTTTCCATAATGTTTTCTATCCTATCAAAGACAAATTCTGTCATTTGAGCCACCATTAATTTGTCATCTGCTAGTCTGGAAAAGTTGCCTGGTTGCTCTATCTTTTGTTTACTTTTAACCTGGTTTTAAAGAACACCCTTACAGCAAGAGAGAAAAAAACACTGTTAAGACTTGAAAGTGTGTAGAAGGCTCAGAATTTGGTCAGCTGTGTAAACATAGATAAATTACCAATATACACAGCGACTAAATCTTGGGCAGACCATACAATAACAGACTGTCATCTTCACAATAATTTCCATACTTTAAAATGGTACAATTTAACCCTTTCCCAAACAAGCCCTGGTTTTCACGTGTCTGCAGTACAAGTCTTTTGAAAACACTGTGGGAAAAGGAGAAATTGCTCATAACAAGCAATTTCTCCTTTTCCCACAGTGTTTTCTACCCGTTTTGAGACCTTTCTGCCATTTTCATCAAATTTGAAATTGTCATCTGCAAACTCTTTTAATTTGGACCAGTCCAAAATTTGTCATTTGGGAAAGGGTTAAATCTAAATGAGTCATGCTCAGTGGGAGGGGACTAAATGCATCTGTGAAAAGTATCAACCCAGGTCAGCCTGCCCAGGCTGACCTGGGCTAAAACTTTTCACTATAGGTCAATTTCCTATATGTCCAAGGACTAGTTTACCTCTTTATTAAGTCGTTTGTTAAAAAAAAAAGTAGCTATTATGGATCCATAAGTATGTAATGGCTTGCTTAGTACAATGTATTACAGAGATGCATTAAGCTCCCCTTTTGCTAGAGCATTGCTCAAATGCATTTGAACGCCCGCATTGTTTACTTTTGGCCAATACTGTGCTTTTTATTATGCCCCCCCTTCAGCGAAGTGGGGGTATATTGCTTTGCACATGTCGGTTGGTCAGTCAGTCGGTGGACCATACCTTGTCTGGATAATAACTAGACACAGAATTGACCTAGGTTTGTCAAATTTGGCACAGACATGCGTCTCGGAGTGTAGATGATCCCTATAGATTTTGAGGTCAATCTGTCAAATTTCAAGGTCACAGTGACCGTCAACATGTTGATATATAGACCAAACCTTGTCCGGATGATAACTAGACACAGAACTGACCTTAGTTTGTCAAATTTGGCACAGACATGTGTCTCGGAGTGTAGATGATCCCTATTGATTTTGAGGTCAGTCGGTCAAATGTCAAGGTCACAATGACCGTCAACATGTTGATATATAGACCAAACCTTGTCTGGATGATAACTAGACACAGAATTGATCTAAGTTTGTCAAATTTGGCACAGACATTCGTCTCGGAGTGTAGATGGTCCCTATTGATTTTGAGGTCAATCGGTCAAATGTCAAGGTCACAGTGACCGTCAACATGTTGATATGTAGACCAAACCTTGTCCAGTTTATTATCCTACATAGACTACATGTCACAAGACTACTTATAGTGATGTTATCAGTGTTCCATCTTCATCAAATAATATTCAGTATGGGTATTATATATACAGACAACCCATTAGATCCTCCAAAGACCATCACTGTCTTCAGTATTTAAGGTACAATGTACTATTTTTCTACTAAATATGATACTCTTTAATGCTTTGTCTTAACTCTTGCCATCCAGATGTCGACTCAAATAGTAGTTGCAAACAGTGTACACAATGATTTTCTCACACATATACATGCAGTTTAATCAGGGTCTACACTGACTGTTCTCCTATAAACTTAAATACCTAGAACTAATACACACAGATTCTAGCTTCACTTACAATTACCTTAATCCTTTCCTGAGATGACACTGATATTTTCCAATCAATTCTTTTGATATCAGTTTATGAACTGTGCCACTTCCTGTATCAATGTGGCAGTAGGGGGCATGACTGTTTTACAAACAGACATCTTGTTTAAGCTAATTCAACTTGCATTAACCCTTTACCAAACGAGAAAATTTAGATTGGTCCAAATTGAAAATATTTGCAGACAATAAATCAAAGTAGGCCCAAATGAGGAAATTTCTCCCTGATGGAGTAGAAAACATTGTGGGAAAAGGAGAAAGTGCTGGTTACCAGCATTTTCTCCTTTTCCCACAATGTTTTCAAAAGGCTTCTTCTTCAGGGTCGTTAAAAGTCGGGATTGTGTGGTAAAGGGTTAAGATACCCACTGTTATTAGAGGGCACTTTTCTTCCTACTCTTGGGTAATCTGTGAATACAGGTTTGACTGATCATCCTTTACCAAACAACAAAATGTTAGACCAGTCCAAATTGAAAGCATTTGAAGACGACATGATAAATGTGACTGAAAAATGGAAATTTGTTTTGGGAAGTGTAGAAAACATTGTCGGAAAATGAGAAAATGCTGGTTACCAGCATTTTTTCTCCTTTTCCAACAATGTTTTCAAAAGGCTTCTTTCTCAGGGTCATTAAAAGTCGGGATTGTGTGGTAAAGAGTTAAACATTCACCAAATACTTCCAAGTTTTAACAACCCTGAGAGAAAAAGCCATCTGAAAACAATTTGGGAAAATCTTGGTGACCAGCATTTCTCCTTGTCCCGCTGTGTTTTCTACGCTTTTTTAGACAAATTTCATCATTTGAGCCACATTTAACCCTTTACCAGACAACAAAATTATAGCTTTGTCCAAACTGAAAGCATTTGCAGATGACAATTTCAATGTAGCTCAGATGGTGCTGTGTTCTCTTGATAGGATAGAAAACATTGTGGGAAAGGAGAAATTCTGGTTGCCAGCATTTTCTTCTTTTCCCACAATATTTTCAAAAGGCTTCTTTCCTAGGGTGGTTAAAAGGCGGCATTGTGTGGTAAAGGTTAAACTGTCTTCAGCAAATGCTGTCAATTTTGACAAGTCTACATTTTTGTCATGTGGTAAAGAGTTTAAGGTATTTTTATTAGAGGTCAAACTTTTTTTGTGGTGCACAAAGTGTGATTTTGATCTACAATTGTCCCATAAGCAAATGATACAGATTTTTCCCACAGAATTCTGGAATCCCAAGTTTAAATGACCTAGAGGAGAAGGCTTTTGAAAACATTGTGGATAAAGGAGACAATGCTGGTAACTAGCATAGCATTTTCTCCTTTTACCTCAGTTTTTTACCCTATTGAAGACAAATCCAAATTGTTTTGAGTCACATTTGGCTTATTGCTGGCAAAATGCTTTTTGTAAGGAAAAGTTTAAAAATTTGTTGTCTGGTAAAGGGTTTAGCAGTTTAACCCTTAGGCTGCAATGCACAACTCTATGACCTTTTGCAGACCGTGTAGATTAAGATCAGACTGCACAGAATGAGCAGTCTGATCTTTGATCTACACCGGCTTATAATGATGTATTTTTCTCCATAAAATAAGTTGGAAATAGGAATATTCAGGATTTTACTATCGGCTTGAAAGTTTCATATCACTTTAGAGCAGGTTAAGGATTGATCATGTTCGTTGTTTTATTGTAATTTTTAGATGATGACAAAATTTTATCACTGAAATTGAAAGCTGTTTGATATGTAAATTAATAATGGTTAAAATGGCGAGATTTGTCTCATGAATGGTAGAAATTTAAATATTGTGGGAAAAGAAGAAGAAGATGCTGATCACCAGCATTTTCTCCTATGTCAACAATGTTCCAAAAGGCCTCTTTCTTCAGAGCCACTGAAACCAGAGTTTTTTTTTATTTACCACAAAATCTCAAGTTTCAATGACCTTGAGGAAGGAGACTTTTGAAAACAACATTGGAATAGGAGAAAATGCTGGTAGCCAGCATTTTCTCCTTTTCCCACATTGTTTTCTACCCTAAGGAAAAATTGCATTATTTAAGCCACATTTGTCGTCTGAAAATGCTTTCACTTTGGATCAGCTTAAAATTTCATTGTGTGGTAACGGCTCAAAAAATCTGATGGAATTTTTTTTGCAGATCCATTCCTATACATTCATGTACAAACTTGCAGGATGTTACAAGAAAACAACCATTCTTTTACTTTTTGGATGATTATACTAATGGGGTCTTTTTTACATAACTGTCTGGCAGAAGAGTTACTGCAGACGCTTCATGGATCTGTGATGGCTGAAAACTACACATTTTATCGTATTTCTGCTGAAGGTCGTTTACGTGTAGAACTGATAAGTAAAGAAGGAGATGCGGACCTGTATGTCTCTGATGAGACAAGGAGCCCTCACTATAACAACTACAGACTTCAAGCCACTACTTGCGGCACAGATTCGGTGGAAATTCCATCCAGTTTCCACCGACCCGTGGGAGTTGGTGTTTATGGCTACCCAAGTGCTGAGGAATCCAAATTTCAACTGTCAGTGTATGTGCTGCCTAAACCTAGTGAATTAACATATGATCAGTTAACTCTAATGCTGAATAATTATGAGGCAATAGATAGGTTGATGTATGGAAGTGATAATGCTGCCAACCAAAGCCCCAAAACACCCAAACCTGGAAGCCCACCGGGCTCATCCATTGCAGAGGAAGAGGAGGATGAAGGGTCATTGCTGTGGCAAGTCTTCATCACCTTGCTCAAGGTCATTGTTGAAATTCTTTTGTGATAAATTCTAAACAGACTCTTTTGTAAACTAATAAATAGATGAATAATTAACCCTTTACCACACAATCCTGAGTTTTAAAGACCTTGAGGCTTTTGAAAACCATGTGAGAAAAGCAGAAAATGGAGGTAACTAGTATTATCTCCATCCCCCATTATGTTTTCTACCATTTCAAAGATATATCTCATGATTTGAGACACATCCAATTTGTCATCCGCAAAAGCTGTTGATTGATTGATTGAATGGTGTTTTACACCACTTTCAACATGGCGACAGCTCACATATTCATGTATTTCCTGTACTAGGCTAGGGCTCTGAAGTGGCTTGCCCAAGGACACTCCCACGAAAAAATCCAGTGAGGCTCGAGTCCTAGACTTTACAGCTGAGCAATGCAGAACCCCCCAAAAGCTTTTGAATGGACAAGTCTAAAATTTGTTCATGTGGTAAAGGGTTAAATGAATGAACACATAAATGAATGAATTAATAAATAAGTAAATGAATGCAGAAAATAAATATATCAATCAATTAATTAATTAAAACAAGAGGGCCATTGGCCCTAATGCGCTCTCCTGAGTAAGGTCATCTAGAATTAATAAGGCTGAAAATATCCTGGTTGTGATGATGTAAAACGCACAAGTGTAAGTGATCTACTTTTTGAATGGTTTAGCCTATTCTTGAATTTGTAATTATCTGGCTCAAAATGTGGCATCTAGAGTCTAAGATTTGGCCCAGTGACCTACTTTTCGACCTGATGGGACTTGATATCATACTTTTCCGAGATTTCATCCAGACAAACATTCTGACCAAGTTTCATGAGTATAAGGCTGAAAGAGTGCACACAAGGTTTTTCTAAGATTTGGCCCTGTGACCTACTTGTTGACCCGACCTGACTTAATTTCAAACTTGTCCAAGATTTTATCAAGACAAACATTCTAAGTTTCATGAGTATCAGGCTGAAATGTAGCCTCTAGAGTGCACACAAGCTTTTTCTAAGATTTGGCCCAGTGACCTACTTTTTGACCTGACTTGGCCAAATTTCAAAATTGTCCAAAATTTTATCCAGACAAAAGTTCTGACCAAGTTTCATGAGTATCAAGCTGGCCCCTAAAGTGCACAAAAGGTTTTTCTAAGATTTGGCCCAGTGACCTACTTTTTAATGCCATTTGACCCAATTTCAAATTTGTCAGAGATTTCATCCAGACAAACATTCTGACTGAGTTTAATGAGTATCAGGCTGAAAATGTGGCCTCTAGAGTGTACACAAGTTTTTCTAAGATTTGGCCCAGTGACATACTTTTTGACCCGACATGACCCAATTTCAAACTAGTCTGAGATTTTATCCAGACAAACACTCTGACCAAGTTTCATAATTATCAGGCAGAAAATGTTGCTCTAGAGTGCACACAAGCTTTCTCTAAGATTTGGCCCTGTGACCTTTCTGACCCCATGTTACCCAATTTCAAAGTTGTCTAAGATTTATCCAGACAAACATTCTGACCAAGTTTCATGCCTATCAGTCTGAAAATGTGGCCTCTAGGGTGCACACAAGCTTTTTCTAAAGTTTGGCCCCATAACCTACTTTTTTACTCCATGTTACCCAAATTCGAACTTGGCCAAGACTTTATCCAGACAAACATTCTGACCAAGTTTCATGAGAATTAGGCTGAAAATGTGGCGTCTAGAGTGCACACAAGGTTTTTCTATGATTTGGCCCAGTGACCTACTTTTTGACCTGACATGACACAATTTTGAATTTGTCCAAAATTTTATCCCGATAAACACTCTGACCAAGTTTCATGCATATCAGGCTGAAAATGTGGCCTCTAGATTGCACACAAGGTTTTTCTAAGATTTGGCCCTGTGACCTACTTTTTTGACCCAACGTGACCCAATTTCAAACTTGTCCAAGATTTTATCCAGACAAGCATTCTGACCAAGTTTCATGGGGGTCTGGCTGAAAATGTGACCTCTAGAGTGCACACAAGGTAAATGTTGACGACTGCATGACAGACGACGCACAACAGACTCAGCACGATCTCAAAAGCTCACCTTGAGCACTTTGTGCTCAGGTGAGCTAAAAATAAATGAAACATGACAAACAGAATATGAAATCCTACAATTTTTATATGGAGACTTGCAGACTGTGTAGCAAATAGACCATCTAACCCTTTACCACCGAACTCCGAGTTTTAACAACCCTGAGGAAGAAGCCTTTCGAAAACATGGGAGAAGGAGAGAAATGCTAGTAACCAGCATATTCTTCTTTTTCCACAATGTTTGCTACCTACCAAAAACAAATTTTAATTTTTGAGTCACACTCATCTTGTTGTCTGCAAATGCTTTCAATTTGGACATGTCTAAAATTTTGTTGTTTGGTAAAGAGTTAACCCATTACTTTTCAGACTAATGGTTAGACCTAAAAAATTTACAATGAATTACACAAACAAAATATCTAGGAAAAGAAAATGCTATTTTTCAACCATATGAAAACATTGTTGAAATACTTGATTTTTTCTGTTTTTAGCTCACCTTAGCACAATGTGCTAAAGGTGAGCTATTGTGATTGCCCTATGTCCGGCGTCCGTCGTCTGTTGTCCGTCGTCCGTCAACAATTTCTTTAAACATCTTCTTCTCCTAAACCACTGGGCCAATCTTGATGAAACTTGGCAGGGATGTTCCTTGGGTGAAGCTCTACCAAAATTGTTCAAAGAATTGAATCCACCCACAACTCTGGTTGCCATGGCAACAAAAAGGAAAAAAAAGCAAAATCTTTGAAAATCTTCTTCTCTGAAACTAGAAGGCGCAGAGCTTTGATATTTGGTATGTAGCATCTCCTATTGGACCTCTACCAAGTTTGTTCATTTGATGCCCCTGGGGTCAAAACTGGCCCCGCCTGGGGGTCACAAGTTTGAGCATAGTCATAAAGAAGGAAAACTTTAAAAATCTTCTTCTCTAAAACTTGAAGGCATAGAGCTTTGATATTTGGCATGAAGCATCTCCTAGTGGACCTCTACCAAGTTTGTTCATATGATGCCCCTGGGGTCAAAACTGGCCCCACCCTGGGGGTCACAAGTTTGAGCATAGTCATAAAGAAGGAAAACTTTAAAAATCTTCTTCTCTAAAACTAGAAGGCATAGAGCTTTGATATTTGGCATGAAGCATTTCCTAGTGGACCTCTACCAAGTTTGTTCATATGATGCCCTTGGGGTCAAAACTGGCCCCGCCCTGGGGGTCACAAGTTCGAACATAGGAACAAAGAGGGGAAACTTTAAAAATCATCTTCTCTGAAACTGGAAGGCATAGAGCTTTGATATTTAGTATGTAGCATTGCCTAGTGGACCTCTACCAAGTTTATTCATATGATGGCCTTTGGGTCAAAACTGGCCCCGCCACGGGGGTCACAAGTTTGAGCATAGTAACAAAGAAGGAAAACTTTAAAAATCTTCTTCTCTGAAACTTGAAGGCATAGAGCTTTGATATTTGGCATGTAGCATCTTCTAGTGGACCTCTACCAAGTTTGTTCATATGATTCCCCTGGAGTCAAAACTGGCCCCGCCCCGAGGGTCACAATTTCCAACATAGGAACAAAGAAGAAAAACTTTAAGAATCATCTTCTCTAAAACTAGAGGGCATAGAGCTTTGATATTTGGCATGAAGCATCTCCTAGTGGACCTCTACCAAATTTGTTCATATGATGCCCTTGGGGTCAAAACTGGCCCTGCCCCGGGGGTCACAAGTTTGAACATAGGAACAAAGAGGGGAAACTTGAAAAATCATCTTCTCTGAAAATGGAAGGCGTAGAGCTTTGATATTTGGTATGTAGCATCGCCTAGTGGACCTCTACCAAGTTTGTTCATATGATGCCCCTGGGGTCAAAACTGGCCCAGCCTCGGGGGTCACAATTTCCAACATAGGAACAAAGAAGGAAAACTTTAAAAATCTTCTTCTCTGAAACAGGAAGGCATGGAGCTTTGATATTTGGTATGTAGCATCTTCTAGTGGATCTCTACCAAGTTTGTGCATATGATGCCCTTGGGGCAAAAGTTGGCCCTGCCCCGGGGGTCACAAATTCAAACATAGGAACAGAGAAGGAAAACTTTAAGAATCATCTTCTCTGAAACTGGAAGGCGTAGAGCTTTGATATTTGGTATGTAGCATCGCCTAGTAGACCTCTACTAAGTTTGTTCATATGATACCCTTGGGGTCAAAATTGGCCCTGCCCCGGGGGTCACAAGTTCAAACATAGGAACAAAGAAGGAAAACTTTATTTTTTTTTTCTCTTAAATGGGAAGGCATAGAGCTTTGATATTTGGTATGTAGCATCTCCTAGTGGACTTCTACCAAGTTTGTTCCAAGGATGCTGCTTGGGTCAAAACTGGCCCAGCCCCTGGGGTCACAAGTTCGAACATAGGAACAAAGAAGGAAAACTTTAAAATTCTTGTTTTCTGAAACCGAAAGGTGTGGAGCTTTGATATTTGGTATGTTGTATCTCAGAGTGGACCTCTACCAAGTTTGTTCATATGATGCCCCTGTGTCAAAACTGGCCCTGCCCCGGGGGTCACAAGTTCGAAGATAGGAACAAAGAAGGAAAACTTTAAATTTCTTTTTCTCTTAAACGGGAAGGTGTAGAGCTTTGATATTTGGTATGTAGCATTTCCTAGTGGACCTCTACCAAGTTTGTTCATGTGATGCCCCTGGGTCAAAACTGGCCCAGCCCCGGGGGTCACAAGTTCGAACATAGGAACAAAGAAGGAAAACTTTAAAATTCTTCTTTAAAACTGGAAGGCGTAGAGCTTTGATATTTGGTCTGTAGTGATTCTCTTCTAAGTTTGTTTGCCCATCTAAGCGCAACAAGTTCATTGAGTTCAAAATTGGGTCATCTTGGGTCATAAACTAGGTCACTAGGTCAAATTAAAGAAATACCTTGTTGGCACTCTCGAAGCCACATTATTTGCTCAATTGCCTTGAAAATTAGTTAGAAAGTTTGTCTTTATAAAGTCTCACATAAGATTAATTTGGGTCAACTTGGGTCATAAACTAGTTCACTGGGTCAAATTAAAGAAATACCTTGTTTGCACTCTGGAGGCCACATTTATTGCTCAAATGACCTGAAATTTGGCCAGAATGTTTGTCTTGATGAAATACCAGATGAGTTTGGATTTGGGTCACCTGGAACCATAAACTAGGTCACTAGGTCAAAATAAAGAAATACCTTGTGGGCATTCTAGAGGCCACATTATTTGCTTAATTGCCTTAAAAATTGGTCAGAATGTTTGTCTTTGTAAAATCTCACATGAGTCTGAATTTGGGTCAACTGGGTCATAAACTAGTTCACTTGGTCAAATTAAAGAAATAGCTAGTGGGCACTCTACAGGCCACATTTATTATTCATTTGATTTGAAAATTGGTTAAAATGTTTCTTTTGATATAGTCAAAGACCAGTTCAAATTTGGGTCACCTGGGGTCATAATCTAGGTCACTAGGTCAAATTAAAGAAATATCTTTAGGGCACTGAAGGCCACATTTTTTGCTCAGTTGACTTGAAAATTGGTCAGAATGTTTGTCTTCATGAAATATGAGTTTGAAATTGGGTCACCTGCGGTCAAAAACTAGGTCACATGGTCAAATTAAAGAAAAACCTTTAAGGCACTCTACTAAGGTGAGCGACCCAGGGCCATCATGGCCCTCTTGTTTAATTAACCGTTAACCGAACAATCCTGAGTTTCAACCTTTTCCTTCTGGGTCATCAAACCATGGTGTTGGTAAAATGCAAAGGTCTACACTGTGTAAAAATTTACAGGTCATGTGCAGTATGTAACCAGCATTTTCTCCTCTTCCCACAATGTGTTCTACCCTTCTCAAAATAAATTTCAATTTTTCAGTAACATTGATTTTTATCACCTGCAAATGATTCTGCATGTCTACATTTTGCCTTTTGGTAAAGGGTTAACCCCCAATCCTAATGTACTCTGTGTGCTTAGCTTTGTTTCTGTTCTTTCTATGGTATTTAATGGTGTTTTCAACATCATTTCTAACATATTGCCGCAGCCAGTAAACCAATCCATGCTTTCCTGGAGTTTCTATTACCAATACTTTGCACATGTTTCCCAAGCCACTGGCTGCTTTCCCACACAACAGTCAGGGGTCACAGGTGAGGGTGGAATGAGTTTTGTCGCAATGACTACCATCAATCCTTGGCAAGAAATTGGTCAAGCTTGGAATTGTAACCAGCAACATCCTTGTTTCAAGACCTGTGTGCTACAGAGTGTGCTCATCTGTGTGCTTATAAACACTCTACAAGTTACAATGTACAGATAACTTGTTACGTGATGTATGCAACAACTGTAGCTCAGGTTACCATCCAGATGCAGTCTTTTCTTAGCACCGAAGGCCCTTCCTTAACTCTATACCAAACGACAAAATTTTAGACTGGTCCAAATCAAAAGCATTTGCAGACGACAATTTAAATGTGGCTCAAATAATGGAATTTGTCTTTGATAGGGTAGAAAACATTGTGGGAAAAGGAGAAAATGCTGGTTACCAGCATTTTCTCCTTTTCCCACAATGTTTTCAAAAGGTTTCTTTCTTAGGGTCGTTAAAACTCGGGATTGTGTGGTAAAGGGTGAAGTTCATTTGAATGAAAGCAAGATGTGTGTACATATACATGTATTTGTGTACAAGTGTTTGTTACTCTTTTTACTTTGATACAATTTGTGACATAAATAAAAGTAAATTTTGTACAGAATATGATATTGTTTGTATATAAGCATTTCTTAACTGTTCTGCAAAACGACTTAACAAGAAATATCTTTGAAAAAGATAGATGGCATAAACAAGAAATATCTTTGAAAAAGATAGATGGCATAAATTTGCCAGCAGATAGGCAGAGGCCCATAAAATGAACATGCCAACATTTTTGACCCATCACAAATTTCTGTTTATTCATTTGTTATCAGTACCAGATGGAAGGTTAAAAGCCAGCACATTCAGCTATGCCGAAAAATATTGTGTGAATTGCATAGCAACATTTACATATTCAGTCTAGACAAAATTTAAAGCAGAGAACTTTGTAAACAGTCAGTTTTTCAGCTTTACCACTGCAGGAGCTCACTTATAAATGGGTTTTCATGATTCCACTAGACTGGCCTGGCTGGGGCTCTGAAATGCCATGAGATCCTGCTTGGCTCAATGATGAAGGTGTAGTGTTTGAAACCTGGCAGTCCCACTCCCCAGTACTAACCTCATTAGAGGCATTGGCTTTTTATGGGAGTCTTCTTCAAAAACACTAGCCATATTCGACTGGTAATTACAGTTTGTTGTATTGCACTTTTTGTATTCAACTGGTAAAATTCACGGTTTCGTAAACTTTCGTAAAGTACAAACCTTACTCTCTCAAATTGCCATGATGCTTGTGCAGCACAAACCGGGCACCTTGCAGGTAGGCGGAGTTTAAAATTCATTTTCGTGCTTCACAACAGTTGACCAGTCGAATACAGCTAGTTATTGCTGGCATAGTTCCCGCCCTTTCGTGTATGCAAATGAGGTAGATTAGGCAAATGAGTGGTTAAAAGATTATTACTGCCTGGACCCTGGCTGCCAGTCCAGCTGAAAACAAAAGTGATCTTTCCTGCATTATTATTGTTATTCAAAACACTAACCTGTATTCAACCCTTTACCTAAAAGTTCCCTTTTTTAAAGACCCTGAGGGGAAAGGATTTTGAAAACAATATGGGTTAAGGAGAAAATGCTTGTACCTATGTTTGGCTGCGGGAAAGGAATCAATCCTGTTACAGTGACTATCATCAATTCTTAAAAACATAGTTTGGTCAAGCTGGGAAATCAATCTCGAGATCCCTGGATTACTATGGCTCAATTTTACCAACTGAGCTAGATGCTCCATTATGTTGTATATAGTGTGTTAACCCTTTCCCAAACGACAAATTTTGCAGACGACAATTTTAAATTTGATGAAAATGGCAGAAAGGTCTCAAAAAGGGTAGAAAACACTGTGGGAAAAGGAGAAATTGCTCGTTGTGAGCAATTTCTCCTTTTCCCACAGTGTTTTCAAAAGACTTGTACTGCAGACACGTGAAAACCAGGGCTTGTTTGGGAAAGGGTTAACTAAATCACAAAATTTTTGGACTTGTCCTAATCCAAAGCATTTACAGGCAAATGTGGCTCAAATGGTAGAAATTGTCATTGACAGGGTAGAAAACATTGTGGGAAAAGGAGAAAATGCTAGTTACCAGTTTTCCCACAATGTTTTCTGAAGCCTTCTTCCTTACGGGGCATTAAAACTGGATTGTGTGTTAAAGGTTAATACCTTTTATACATCAAAATTAACACATAAACCTCTTCAAGATTGCTTCAGAGATCATTTTATTGCAAAATATAAACCATTGTCACAATAAAATCTTTTTACAATATTTACAAGCAAAGTAAATTGTAGTTTCTTGCAATAGTGACAGAAACTTTATTAATGAACTGACCAGCTACCTGCCACCTTACATTACAATTTCAGATTATGCATATATATGTAAGTGAAGTACTGAACAAAACATTTCTTCAAATGAGACAAAAATCATTTTTCTTACCCTTCTTGGTCATATGATTAACTCCTTACCAAACAACAATTTTAAACTGGACCAAACTGAAAGCATTTGCAGACAACAAATTAAATATTGCTGAAATGGTGTGATTTGTCTGTAATAGGACTGAAAACATGGTGGGAAAAGGAGAAAATGCTGGTTACCAGCATTTTCTCCTTTTCCTACAATGTTTTCAAAAGTCTGTTTTTTCTAGGGTCGTTAAAAACCAGTATAGGGTTAATTCTGCTTAAGTCATGCATACTTTAATAACATTATTCTCCTCAACAACCTTAGTATTATGATGAAAATGATAATGCATTTTCATAAAGCTTTCCTAACTTCATACCAAATGACAAAATGCAATACTAATCCAAACTGAAAGGGTAACCAGGGTCCATATTCAACAACCATTCTTACGAAAATTCTTAGTCCTATTATAGATTTATAAAGTAAGACAACTTCTGATTGGCTAAACCATTTGGTTTAGCAAATCACAAATTTTGTTACTTTCAAATTTACAACATTCTTGAGAATAAGACTAGGAATGTTTTTAAGAATAGTTGGCGAATACCGACCGAAATGGCAGATCAAATGTGACGCAAAAGGTTTGACTGGCTCTACAAGGAGAGAAAACATGGTGGGAAAAGAACAAAATGCTGGGTACTAGCATATTTTCCCTTTTCCTGCAATGGTTTTAGCTCACGTGAGCACGAAGTGCTCAACATGAGATGTGATTGTGCCGTGTCCAGCATCAAGGCGTCAACAATTACCTTGTGTGCACTCTAGAGGCCACATTTTCAATCATATACTTATGAAACTTGGTCAGAATGTTTGTCTCGATAATATCTCGGATGAGTTCGAAATTGGGTCATGTCCGGTCAAAAAGTAGGTCACTGGGCTAAATCTAAGAAAAACGTTGTGTGCACTCTAAAGGCCATATTTTCAGGCTGATACCCTTGGATCTTGGTCAGAATGTTTGTCTTGATAATACATGTATCTTGGACAAGTTCAAAATTGGGTCATGTCGGGTCAAAAAGTAGGTCACTGGGCCAAATCTTAGAAAAAACGTGTGTGCACTCTAGAGCCCACATTTTCAGCCTGAAACTTATGAAACTTGGTCAGAATGTTTGTCTTGATAATATCTTGGACAAATTCGAAATTAGGTCATGTCGGGTCAAAAAGTGGGTCACTGGGCTAAATCTAAAAAAAACCTTGTGTGCAATCTAGATGCCATATTTTCAGCCTGATACACTTGAATCTTGGTCAGAATGTTTGTCTTGATAATATCTCGGACAACTTTGAAATTGGGTCATGTCTGGTCAAAAAGTAGGTCACAGGGAAAAATTTTAGAAAAACCCTGTGTGCACTCTAGAGGCCACATTTGCAGTCGGAGACTCATGAAACTAGGTCAGATTGTCTGTCTTAATGATATCTCAGACAAAAAGTTTGAAACTGGATCATGTTGACTGAAGAAGTAGGTCACTGGGCTAAATCTTAGGAAAACCTTGGGTGCTCCATAGAGGCCACATTTTCAGCCTTATACTGATAAAGATTGGTCAGAATGTTTATCTTGTTGATATCTCAGACAAGTTTGAAAGTGGGTCATGTCGGGGCAGAAAGTAAGTCACATGGTCCAATCTTAGGTAAACCTTGTGTGCACTCTAAAGGTCACATTTTCAGCCCGATTCTCATGAAACTTGGTCAGAAAGTTTGCCTTGATGAATTAATCAATGTATCTGTTTTACCCTTTACCACAAAATCCCTACTATTAGCAACATGAGAAAGAAAGCACCTGAAAACATTGTGGGAAAAAGGAGAAAATGCTGATGACCAGCATTTTCTCCTTTCCTACAATATTTTCAATATCTTGCAAAGAAAAGCCCAACCATTTCAGCCACATTTGTTATCTAAAAAAGCTGTAAATTTAACAAGTTTATTTTGTCGTCTAACAAAGAGTTAATTAATTACACTGGCACCTCATTAGAACGAACTTCGCTAATACGCTGACCCTATTATAAAGCGGTTGTCCTATGGCTCCCAAAATTGGGGGGGGGGGGGGGGGGGGGGGGGGTTTGTAACTGTCTACACAATCCTACATTAGACAGACTTTATATCAATATACTTTTATATGTAAAACGTCAACAGCGCTATCGAATGTACTGTAATTCACCAATTACGAATAAAACGAATTATCAATTTATTAAATACCTAAATGTTTCGGACACGTTAAACTTTTGTCAAAAATAATTTATGTCTAGTCCTAAATCCTGACAGTTTGAAAAAGTAGTTTTCGTAAATATTGGGTCAGGCTGAAAGATATATTTTCCAAAACATCAGACAGTTAATTTTTAGAAAATATTTTCGGTAGGATGATGGGCTAGATAATGAATGCACATCTACATCACACGTAACACCGTCATGAACATGAATTTTTCGAACGCTGAGTTACTCTACGGTAATTTTCAGTCATGAAATTCCACAAATATATTTGCAACATTAAAGTCTGGTCTTGATCTACAGAGGCTGCAAAAGCAACAAAGTTCCGAAAGATGCTTCAGTAAAATCTTTTCCGGCGGTTCGGTGTTATACAAGCAAGTTTCGCCTTTTTTCATGACGTTTCCAAGAGGCACCTCCTGCAGAAGCGTGGAAAGTCGTTTGTTGCTTCAAGGGAAAATGGTTGAAGCCCTTTGTTTTCCCCATGATTACGAAAAATAAAGCATTGTTGAATACTGAACCTTGTTGTTTCTCTTCTTTATTTATCGGTAATTAATCCATATTACTGATGCATCAAATTAGCGTATGCATTCTTTTTTATCGCGGCCACAAATTTTTCAGAAAATAACCTAGCAACTTATTTTACTGCTGACTACACAATACATGTGACATGACTGGGGTGCTTTAGAAATAATCATTAATGTACGCAAAAAAGCGGTATCAGCTTATGTAAAGCAGACGTGATACTGGCTTATAGCGTAATTATTTTGTTTTGATTGGAGGTCAGCTTGTAACCGGGTGTAAATTTCTTTGGGCGAAACAGTTGTGTATACAACAAACACCTGCATTACAACCCTGTCGCTTTGACTTGTTGGCATGTTATGTCATATCCCTAATGCAAAGTTTACTACAAACATTCTTGGACTGGTCTGAAATCTTGGCAGAGGCTACTAGTTATATATTTTTGGTCGTATTTACTCGTTCACTGCCATTGGTAAGATGGTGATTTTTAAAGCTTTTGCGGGCGATGTAGACAAACATCAGACTACAACAAACATGCAGTCTGATCTCGGACCTATAGCATCCACCGCTGAACTATGACCAAACTGGTACTTCTATAAGACATATAAAAAGGGTAAGAACATATCTAAGATACGTTTACATAAAGTGCAAAAACCCGTCCAAACTAGATCGAACATTTCAAAGTGTTTTGACCCATAGGACTTCCTATTTATAGGCCCCGATGTACGTTATTTTTATTTTGAAATTCATTTACGTCGGGCCTAATCTCCCCAAACAAGTGAAAACCTGTTATTAAGCTACCCTCTATTGTACAAAATTTTATTTTCCAAGAGAATCTGAAAATTGATAATTCGTTTTACTCCCAATATATTTGCAAATAACAGTAATTAATGAATGGTTGTTTCGGCATCGGTCAAGGAATAGGTCGCGGGTAGTGTGTGTGTGTGTGTGTAGGGGTGGGTGGCTGGGGTGTAAACATTGTTATAGCTTTAAACCCCAGATATTACCCTGTCGTCGATCGTGGCTCCCTACTACAGCGTTATAACAGGGTTCCAGTGTACCTACTAAAATAAATTTCCTGCAAAAACCTTTGAATGCATTCTGGCAAAACATAAATAATAAACATGATTAAGGATTCAAAATGTTAATACAAGAGATAACATTGTGGCAATAGGATAAATTGCTATACGACGCAAAAGGTAATCTGCAGAAGGCAGTAAGTTCAACATTGTCTGATCAGTTTTTAGCCAAATCTATGGCCCTTTATCCTTTACTACACAATCTTTTAACAACCCTGAGAAATAAAGCTTTTGAAAACATTGTGGGAAAAGAAGAAAATGCTGGTAAAGAGAATTTTATCCTTTTCCCACAAATTTTTCCAGCCATTCAAAGACCAATTCAATCATATGAACAACATTCAATATGAAGACTGAAAATACATGTACTTTCAATTTAGGCAAGTCCAAAATTTTGTTGCTAGGTAAAGATCTAATCACAAACTACTTCAAATTGCATTCCAATTCAGAAAGTAACAAAATTTCTAATTGGATAAAAACTTTCAAACTAGCTTACCAGATCTATGGTTTAGCCAATCAGAAATTGAATTCCCTTGAAGGTTCTTGAGAATTATACTTAAACTTAGATCTGTTGTTGAATATTTTCCCAGTGAAAGATTGATTGACTGGTGTTTTACCCTGTTTTCAACATCATATCAGTCATATCACAGCTACAGCTCACAATGTAGGTCCTGGGTTTCTCCAGTGCTAGGCTAGGACTCTGAATTGTATTGCTCAAGGATATTCCTATGAAACACCTAGTAATTTCAGTGTGGCTCAAAACCAGGGCCTATGAGTTTTGAGTCCTACACTTTACAACTGAGCTGTAAGTTGACGATGCAAATACATGGAATTTTTTTGTCTGCACTGATAATCCCAGCAGGCTTCAATTGCACTACTTGTGCTTGTAGCAATATTTAATCAAGCCTATTTACAGGCAAGGTTCTATTTACATCTCTGTACAAAACAAGCACCAGGCACTGCTATTGTTTCTTAAAACCTTTCAAGATTGGATATATATTCTCAAAGGCTTCATTGATTTCATCTCGCACTTTGGCACCTGAAATACAAATGAAACTAATATGTTACAAGATAACAACAACAATTGAGACAGGCCCAATTTTAAAGCATTTGTTGATGACATATAAAATATGGTTCAAACATAATGCTTAGTCTTTGAAAGGTCAGACGAAGTCATGGAAAAAAAGGAGAAAATGCTTCTTTTCCCACAACATATTCAAAAGCTATCTTCCCCAAGGTTTTTAAAACTCTAGATTGTTTGGTAAAGGGTTAAATGACACTGAGGAAAAATCCCTTTGAAAACAATCTGGGAAAAGGAGACAATGCCAATAACCAGCAATTTCTCATTTTCGCACAATATTTTCTACTCTTTAAAAGACATTTCCAAACACTTAAATTACATTCTGTTTGTCCTCTGCAAATGATTTCAGTTTGGCCAAGTCTAAAGTTATGTCATCTGGTAAAGAGTTAACTTTTTACCACACAATCCCACGTTTTAGCAACTCTGGGGAAGATTGCTTTAGAAAACATTGTGGGAAAAGGAGAAAATGCTGGTAACAAGCATCTTCTCCTTTTCCCACGATGTTTTCTACCCTTCCCAAAGCAAATTTCAATTTTTGAGTCACACTTATTTTGTCATCTGTAAATGCTTTTAATTTGGACTGGTCTGAAATTTTATCGTCTAGTAAAGAGGTAACCCTTTACCACACAACACTATTACTCCTCTACCCAAGATGTTGTCCATAGTTATTACCTGCAGGGGCGAAAAAAGCTGTATTTGTATTGTAATGAGTCAACCTTTCTAAACAAGAGGGCCATGATGGCCCTGGGTTGCTCACCTTAGTAGAGTGCCTTTAAGGTTTTTTTTAATTTGACCATGTGACCTAGTTTTTGACCGCAGGTGACCCAATTTCAAACTCATATTTCATGAAGACAAACATTCTGACCAATTTTCAAGTCAATTGAGCAAAAAATGTGGCCTCGAGTGCCCTAAAGATATTTCTTTAATTTGACCTAGTGACCTAGATTATGACCCCAGGTGACCCAAATTTGAACTGGTCTTTGACTATATCAAAAGAAACATTTTAACCAATTTTCAAATCATATGAATAATAAATGTGGCCTCTAGAGTGCCCACTAGCTATTTCTTTAATTTGACCAAGTGACCTAGTTTATGACCCCAGTTGACCCAAATTCAGACTCCTGTGAGATTTTACAAAGACAAACATTCTGACCAATTTTCAAGGCAATTAAGCAAAGAATGTGGCCTCTAGAGTGCCCACAAGGTATTTCTTTATTTTGATCTAGTGACCTAGTTTATGGTTCCAGGTGACCCAAATCCAAACTCATCTGGTATTTCATCAAGACAAACATTCTGGCCAAATTTCAGGTCATTTGAGCAATAAATGTGGCCTCCAGAGTGCAAACAAGGTATTTCTTTAATTTGACCCAGTGAACTAGTTTATGACCCAAGTTGACCCAAATTAATCTTATGTGAGACTTTATAAAGACAAACTTTCTAACTAATTTTCAAGGCAATTGAGCAAATAATGTGGCCTTGAGAGTGCCAACAAGGTATTTCTTTAATTTGACCTAGTTACCTAGTTTATGACCCAAGATGACCCAATTTTGAACTCAGTGAACTTGTTGCGCTTAGATGGGCAAACAAACTTAGAAGAGAATCACTACATACCAAATATCAAAGCTCTATGCCTTCCAGTTTTGAAGAAGAATTTTAAAGTTTTCCTTCTTTGTTCCTATCTTCGAACTTGTGACCCCTGGGGCGGGGCCAGTTTTGACCCAGGGGCATCATGTGAAAAAAAAAATTGGTAGAGGTCCACTCTGAGATACAACATACCAAATATCAAAGCGCCACACCTTTCAGTTTCAGAAAAGAAGAATTTTTAAGTTTTCCTTCTTTGTTCCTATATTCGAACTTGTGACCCCAGGGTATGGGCCAGTTTTGACCCAAGCAGCATCCTTGGAACAAACTTGATAGAAGTCCACAAGGCAATGCTACATACCAAATATCAAAGCTCTATGCCTTCCCATTTAAGAGAAAAAAAAAAAATTAAAGTTTTCCTTCTTTGTTCCTATGTTCGAACTTTTGACCCCCGGGGCAGGGCCAATTTTGACCCCAAGGGCATCATATGAACAAACTTAGTAGAGGTCTACTAGGCGATGCTACATACCAAATATCAAAGCTCTATGCCTTCTAGTTTTACAGAAGAAGATTTTTAAAGTTTTCCTTCTTTGTTCCTATGTTGGAAATTGTGACCCCTGGGGCGGGGCCAGTTTTGACCCCAGGGGCATCATATGAACAAACTTGGTAGAGGTTCACTAGGAGATGCTACATGCCAAATATCAAAGCTCTATGCCTTCAAGTTTCAGAGAAGAAGATTTTTAAAGTTTTCCTTCTTTGTTACTATGCTCAAACTTGTGACCCCTGGGGTGAGGCCAGTTTTGACCCCAGGGGCATCATATGAACAAACTTGGTAGAGGTCCACTAGGAGATGCTACATACCAAATATCAAACCTCTACGCCTTCCAGTTTCAGAGAAGATGATTTTTAAAGTTTCCCCTCTTTGTTCCTATGTTCGAACTTGTGACCCCTGGGGCAGGGCCAGTTTTGACCCCAAGGGCATCATATGAACAAACTTGGTAGAGGTCCACTAGGAGATGCTTCATGCCAAATATCAAAGCTCTATGCCTTCTAGTTTTACAGAAGAAGATTTTTAAAGTTTTCCTTCTTTGTTCCTATGTTGGAAATTGTGACCCCTGGGGTGGGGCCAGTTTTGACCCCAGGGGCATCATATGAACAAACTTGGTAGAGGTCCACTAGGAGATGCAACATGCCAAATATCAAAGCTCTACGCCTTCAAGTTTCAGAGAAGAAGATTTTTAAAGTTTTTCTTCTTTGTTACTATGCTCAAACTTGTGACCCCTGGGGCGGGGCCAGTTTTGACCCCAGGGGCATCAAATGAACAAATTTGGTAGAGGTCCACTAGGAGATGCTACATACCAAATATCAAAGCTCTGCGCCTTCTAGTTTCAGAGAAGAAGATTTTCAAAGATTTTTGCTTTTTTTTTCCTTTTTGTTGCCATGGCAACCAGTGTTGTGGGTGGAATTTAATTCTTTGAACAATTTTGGTAGAGCTTCACCCAAGGAACATCCCTGCCAAGTTTCATCAAGATTGGCCCAGTGGTTTAGGAAAAGAAGATGTTTAAAGAAATTGTTGACGGACGACGGACGACAGACAACGGACGCCGGACATAGGGCGATCACAATAGCTCACCTTTAGCACGTTGTGCTAAGGTGAGCTAAAAATACAGTAATCTCTATCAATCCAACAAAAAAATTACCACAATATTGAATGAACTTTTTACTGGGTGACAAAATGTTAGATTGTCTAAATTCAAAGCTTTTGCAGATGATAAATTAAATTTGGCTCAAGTCAAAGGACAATCTTTGATAGGCTACACGTAGTTTCTAGCACTTTTTTCCTTTTTTTCACATGTCTCCACTGGATTGTCAAAACACAGGATGTTTAGTAAAAAGTTAATAGTTTCACATACAAATGAGCAGCGCTCGTGGCAAAGGAGAACTTGCTCTGTCTATTGTCTAATAATAACTGTTCATGGTGTAGGAATACTAACCTGTAAGAACTACTTTTCCTGAGACAAATATCAACAACACTATTCTTGGTTTCATCATTCTGTATATAAGACCGGGAAACAACTCTGGCTCATAACTGAAATACATGAACAGTGTGACGGGCTGATAATGTCTTTAATCCTTTATCTGACAACAAAAATTTACACTGGTCCAAACTGAAAGCATTTGCGGATGACAAATGAGGTTCAAATGATGGGACTTGGAATGTACAGGTTACCAGCATTTTTTCTTTTTCCACAATGTTTTCAAGGGCACTCTCTTTCAGGGTCATTAAACCAAAACAGCCTCTTTTGTACATGCTGAAGAGGAGGACTTTTGGAAAAGCTGTGGCCATAAAAACAGGGAGAGAGAGATGGTAACCAGTATTTACATTTTCTCTTTTTTCCATTATTTTTTTCTACTTATCATTTTTGCAAAACTGTATTCTACAAACGCTTTTAAAATAATAGGATAAGAAACTTTGCTGTCTGGTAAGGAGTAAAGCAGTGGCAGTGTTTAAAAATACTCACAGTGACCTCTCACATCGAAGGTTCTAGGTTTGAATCCTGTGACAAGCAGGTTCAACCTTGGGGACCACCAACATCATGGCATGAGTACTGGTTAAGGTTTCCATTAAGCAATCATAAAAAAGATCAATAAAAGTTGCTAAAATTTGTTGCACAATCAATGTTAAATACATGTAAGTACATGTATGTTTAAACTAAATGCTAAACTTTATGTGTACCTGTCATATATCAATCCCAATTATGAGATCTTTTATTAACTTCTTACATCCTTCTTCCATTCCAGTCAAATGAAAGAAAAAAAAAAAAAACTTTCTGCATCATGTAAATTGCCACGTGGAAAATTGGGGAAAAAACAAGAGGACCATGATGGTCCTAAATCGCTCACCTGAAATGCAACTCAGCTGTCATTGTTATGGCCACTTGCCTCTTGTCTTTTGCTGGAATGTTTTAGTTTTAAAAACGATTCATCCATATGACAATACCAACAATCAGAGCAGGTAACAAAATGATAGTCGAAATTATAGGCCCTAGAGTGTAAACAATGGAATTGTCATCAAGATTTCCCTCTTTACCTTTATGTGAAATCCGAGACCAACAAAATATGGCTAATTTTCACACCAGGGCCATAATTTTAAGTGTTCTGGTAGAGGGCCACTAGATGATGCTAGATGCCAAATATAAAAGCTCTAGCCCTTACGGTTTGGGACAAGAAGATTTTTAAAGGTTTCCTTCTTTATCTCTATGTGAAATCCGAGAACCCACAACATAGGGCCAATTTTTAACACCAGGGCCATAATTTGAAGTATTTTGGTAGAGGGTCACTAGATAATGCTACATGCCATATATGAAAGCTCTAGCCCTTACGGTTTGGGACAAGAAGATTTTTAAAGATTTCCTTCTTTATCTCTATGTGAAATCCGAGAACCCACAACATAGGGCCAATTTCCACACTAGGGCCATTATTTGAAGTATTTTGGTAGAGGGCCACTAGATAATACTACATGCCATATATGAGAGCTCTAGCCCTTACGATTTGGGACAAGAAGATTTTTAAAGATTTCCTTCTTTATCTCTATGTGAAATCCGAGAACCCACAACATAGGGCCATTTTCAACACTAGGGCCATAATTTGAAGTATTTTGGTAGAGGGCCACTAGATGATGCTACATGCCAAATATGAAAGCTCTAGCCCTTACGGTTTGGGACAAGAAGATTTTTAAAGATCTCCTTCTTTATCTCTCTGTGAAATCTGAGGGCCAATATAGGGCCAATTTTTAACACCAGGGCCATAATTTGAAGTATTTTGGTAGAGGGTCACTAGATGATGCTACATGCCATATATGAAAGCTCTAGCCCTTATGGTTAGGGACAAGAAGATTTTTAAAGATTTCCTTCTTTATCTCTATGTGAAATCCGAGAACCCACAACATAGGGCCAATTTCCACACTAGGGCCATAACTTGAAGTATTTTGGTAGAGGGCCACTAGATGATGCTACATGCCATATATGAAAGCTCTAGCCCTTACAGTTTAGGACAAGAAGATTTTTAAAGTTTTTTCTTTCGGTTGCCATGGCAACCAGAGTTCTTCACTGATTTCAATTCTTTGAAGTATTTTGAAAGAGCATGACCTAAGGGTCATTTCTGTGAAGTTTGATTGAAATCTGATTGTTAGTTTAGGAGAAGATTTTTTTTGTAATTGTGAATGGACGGACGGACGGACGACGGACATTGACCGATCACAATAGCTCACCTCGAGCACTTCGTGCTCAGGTGAGCTAAAAAACACCACATATATGATCCGACAAAATTGCTGAATTTATAAAGCTGTTGAAATTTCATGTCAATCCTTTTGATTGCAACTACAGAAGTTCATTTCTACCTTGTGAACTTTCCATGTGTAAGAACTAAACCCTCCAGTCTTATAGGAAATCTAACATCACAACTCCCCACCATATTCTGTATTTTGAAATCCATGAACTTGGCCTGAAAATAGTGAAGAATACAGCAAGATCCTATGAATTCCAGTGTTAACCCTTAAGCTGCTAAATAACTTAATTGAAACTTTCAAGGTGATAGTAAAAACCTGTTACTTTGAAGTTATCATTTGGTGATAAAAAAAATCTCCTTATTGCACATTCTGTGCAGTCTTATCTTGTATCTACACTGTCCACAAAAGGTCCTTGGGTTGCCCTTAGCAGCCTCAGGGTTACCATAGGTAACCACAAAATATGGATGAATTATTATTTTTTAATAACAAAGTTCATAAAAGGTCACATGGAGCTTCTTTGTACATGTATATGGCATGCAAGTTGGATGCAACACACGAAAAGGGACCTTTGGACATATGCGTAAAGTGCTGTCCCGGATTAGCCTGCGCAGGCTAATCCGGGACAGCATTTTACGACTACATAAGATTTTTTCATACAGTAGACTTTCGTGAAACAGAAAATCGCACAAAAATGGGAAGTGTCGACTCGGATTAGTCACAGACTGCACAGGCTGACCTGGGACGACAAACTTTTACGCATATGTCCAAAGGCCCCTTTTCGTGTGTTGCACGCCATATATTAGGTCACTTAGTCTTCCTTTCACAGCACAGATCTTTTTCTGAGTAAACGCTAGAGCAATATAACATGAACAGCAATCAAAGCTGCAGCTAATATTTTCTATTAACCCTTATCCTGCTAAATAAATAAAATGGAATGTTCATGCCGAGAGTAAAAACCCATATGTTGCTATTTCCAAGGTATCTTTTGGGGAAAAGTATCTTCGTATCTGGCAGTGTAGATCCAAGATCAGACTGCACATTCTGTACAGGCTGATATTGATCTACACTGTCTGAAAAAGGTCAGCGAGTTGAGGGTAGGGTTGACTATTGAGGCCAAAATCTACTATTGCGATAGTATTGACATTGGAAAAAATACTATTGCAATAGTATTGATATTGCCTGTTACTATTGCAATACTATTGCATGAATTTGTTGAATTACACAAAATGAAATTTCACCAAATTACATCTTGAAATCATGTTTTATACTAATACTTTCTTTGGGTAGTTTAAATTCTACTTTAGTGGGAGTGCTTAATAAATTTCAGAAACTATTTTTTCCAAGTGCTGATGGTTCACAAACAATTAAACATAACTTTACATAAACTCTAAACTTTTAAATGTGATTGTCAGATTGATTTACAGAAATGAAAAGCAAAACAAATTATGCTGACAAATGCAGATAGTTCATAAACACACCTTGTAAAAAAGTAATTATAAAGTAACTCTACAGTAAGCTTTTAAAGAAGTCAACTTTTAAAAGCTTATCGTCGACGTACCTATTTTCGTGGGGTGCCTGTTTTCGAACCCGAAATGATATCCAAGTTTTCTCCTGAACTACAAAGTGAATGACGTCACTGTTTTGTGTGAACCGCTCATTTGAATGTAAACAACAGTGTCACTGCAGCTAATTTATAAAATGCAACAAAAACAAGAAAGTATGCATGTTACTAAAGGAAAGATCGATTTTAGTGTCAAATTTCTTATTACTTTTTTCAACCCTATACGTGCCGAATTTAAATTCTCTGTCTGATACTTTATTTTAATCCTGAAAAATTCCCGACATGTGACATAGTCAGTCTCGATGCCAAAAAGTCATGTGACCATACTGGAATAATGTGACAAGAGTCCGGTCTATAATTAGATCAGAGAATTTTGTGACCTATTTTGTTCGGTCGCTTATGAATGAACAATTTTTCCAGAACATTCGCTGCTACAGAGAGAGAATGTTTCCAGCCCTTTTATTAAGATATTCAATATTTTTCAGATGTTTTACGATAAAATAGTGTTTAAAATAATTCCAAATATGTCTTCATAGGTGCTTATAAATTGATAGAAGGGACCAGAATGCCTTAATTTATGTTATTTTAGTATTCTGATGCTGCCGTCACGAGAGGGCAAATGGCCGCCGTGGCACTAATCCATCCTTTCATCGCGCTTCAAAAACTTGGGATAATTGACTCAGAGCTGCTCATTTCCATTGTTCCAAACAGTCCCTCCTTGTGATAGTTAAGGCTTTTAATTAGTTTTGATGTACATAATGAATTTTAGTTTTTTATTTATGAGCTGTTCTATAGATATTGAAAGCCACGAAATGAGGTCATGTTTTCCCATGCGTCAATTCAGCTTCTGGCAAAATATTGAAAGGTGAAATATGTTCTTGCCGTTGAATATGCATGATTCAGGCAGAATTTATGTTTTTATATGCATTTACATTTGATTTTTTTGTTAATAAAACGTTTTTTGTGATCATTTCTTCATTTAGATATGCTTAAGCTAAAATTGTCAATTTAGTCCCACGAAAATAGGTAAGACCACCATACTGCAGAGCCCATAATGCTGAAAGACATTTAACTTCATGCATTGATATCTAAGTAGAGCGTCCAATAAATGTTCCATATTTTTTTTCAGAAACATTAGACAGAAAGTTTTTGAAAACATTATGGCAAAAGGAGAAAATGCTGGTAATCAGCATTTTCTTCTTTTCCCACATCATTGAAAGTCAGGTGCTTCCTTTTCAGGTGGTCGTCAAATTGTTGGTAGATTCTATTCCCGCTGTATTTCAAAATAGGTTGACATATCTTGTACCCAACACGTTTTTTATCTATTTGTCCATTTTCTTGTAATAAGCCAAAATGCTCCTAGACTTGTGATTTTCCCGTTTTTATCATTTCGATTGACGTTGCAGTTGCTGATGCAGTCGCCATGTTTTATGTTGCTAAGGAGAACGACCCTGTTTCGCCCGCCGATAATTCGCCACATTGGCGAACAATATTTTTCAACAACAGAAAAAAAATAACAGGTATTATGATCAAAAAGAGACAAAAGAAAGGTTAACTGAGAATCAAGCATTGCAAATTAACGTCTACGAATGATACAACCATTAAATTTGAATGGTGTAAGTTGTTTCCCACTTAAGTACAAAACCGACCTGGGCGAAACATCCGACAGAACGAATATAGGAAGAATTTATCAGACAGTCGGCGACATTTGGAAGCTTTTTGGGGGCTATTTGAATTCTTTTGATTTTTCTCTTCTTCTTGTTAGTGAAACTATCGAAACTATCGATAGTCGAGGTAAATATCGGCGATTGTTATCGATTTTTAACTAAACCATCAATGCAGTTGCATCGACACGGTCGCCATCGGGATCCATCGATAGTCCGATGTATTGTTACACCCCTAGTTGAGGGTTAAGATAAAATTTGCATCCCCCTACATTTTTTTTTGCACCTTGTAAATTGCTTTTTGGAAAGTTGAAAAGGAAATATCCAAATTTATGAAACCATTAAATTGCCAAACTTTTAAAATCAATTTTTTTTCATTCTGATAAATTTGGAATCTCAATTCGAAATCTCAATAATTTTCTCCAAATTATTTCAGCTTTGAAGAGAACAAATATAGCATAGTATCTACTGTGTAACTCCCTATCAAACAACATGTCCAACTGGAAAAAAATTTTCAGACATTGTGGTTATCAGCATTTTCTCCTTTTCCAACAATGTTGTCAAAAGCTTTCTTTTCTAGGGTCATCAAAACTTGGGGTTGTTCTGCAGGTTGACCAAGTTTTTAAGTTGTCCATATGGCCAGAGAAAATACACTCTAAGGTACAGTACTCACAGCAAAACCCAACTTCTGAACTATTCTTGCATATTTTCTGGCAGCAAGTCTGGCAGAATCTTCACTGAAAGTTGAAAAAATATCTTGTCAGACAAAATTCACTATAAATGTGATAATCGTCTTTTCCTATGTTCCAGCTTTGAGTGGGAAAATTGTAATGGATTTTGCCAGGCAGAGCTAGCTTTTGTAGCAGCCCGGTAGAATGTTCTCCTATCAGTGGCCTGAGTACAATAATGTGGGAAGTACTAGAAAAAAAATCCAGGAAAGCATGGGAAGGTGAACTGGCTGTTGCAATATAACTGAAATAATGTTGACAAGAGGGCCATGATGGCCCTGTATCGCTCCAATGGACATGTGGAGCAGGGCCAATTTTGACCTTGTGGCTATATGATGAAGAGTTCTTGTAAAGGTTTATTAGATAAAGCTACATGCCACATTTTTAGTAGCCCTAGGCCATATGGTTAAGGAATAGAAGACTTAAAGTTTCCACCATAGAAGCCTATGTAAAACTTGTGGCCCCAGAGATGGGGCCAATATTTACCCTTGGGATATAAGTTGATGAGTTTTTGTAGAAGTCCATTAGATGAAGCTACATGCCAAATTTGATAGCCCCAAGCCCTATGGTTTAGGACAGAAAGATATTTAAAGTTTTCACTATATAAACCCATGTAAAACTTGAGACCCCTGGGGCTGGGCCAATTTGACCCGGGGGCTATAATTTGAAGATTTTTTGTGGAGGTCTATTAGATAAAGCTACATGCCAAATTTGGTAGCCCTAGGCCATATGGTTTAGAAGAAGAAGACATTTATAATTTTCACTATATAAACCTATGTAAAACATGTGACCCCCGGGGCTGGGCCAATTTTGAGCCCACGGCTATAGTTTGAAGAGTTCTTGTAGAGGTCCATTAGATGAAGGTACATGCCAATCTTGGTAACCCTAGGCATTATGGTTTTGGACAAAAAGATTTTTAAAGATTTCCAATATTTTTCAGTTTTGTTGCCATGGAAACCAGTTTTGATAGGAATCAAATTCTTTGAAGAGTTTCTGAAGAGGGCCATGCCAGGATCATTTCTGTGAAGTTTCATTAAAATCCTGATTTGTAGTTCCTGAGAAGATGTTTGAAATAAAAGTTAACGCACGCACACATGCAGACCCACGACGGACACAAGGCCATAATGTAAGCCCACTGGCCTTTGGCCAGTGGAGCTAAAAATGGTATTAAACGTGATACAAACAAACAAATAAGAACAGGATTTACCTTTTTGCACCTGTGCACACCATTTTTCCTGAGCTAAATATCAAAGCAGTTGTTCTTGGTTCCCGTATTCTCATGATCACCGCAGCAAAACGTTTTGGATTGTATTCAGCATTTCTTGCATGGAGGGCAATCTTCTTTAAGTCGAGTTTACATCCCAGATTTACTGTACACACAATATTTCTGAAATGGAGGAAAAGCAAGACATCAAAGATTGCACTATACAATATATCGTTGAGTGTCTTTATTTAGTCAGTATCCTTGAACCGGTGATTGTTGTTCAAATCTCGTAATGCACATAGTTTGATGATGTATTTCAGCTTGTAACTCTTACTAATATTTGAACATTTTATCCCAACTGAATATCAGCCAAATGTGAGACAACAACATGTCACAAATAATCATCTAGATTACTAAAAATGAATACAATTTAGAATATCTCTAAAGCAGTATGTCTTTTGAATGGTATGGAAGAGGTTATGGACATATGGACAAGAGGGCCATTGGTCCTAGGGCGCTCACCTGAGTAAAGTCATGTAGGACTGACAAAGATGGAGAGATCCTGGTTGAAATGATGTAAAACACATGAGTGCTAGTGACCTACTTTTAAACAGACTTGATCTATTTTTAGCGATATCATCAAGACAAACATTCTGATGGAGTTTTATGAGTACCAGGCTTAAAATATGGTCTCTAGAGTGCACATAAGGTTTTACTAAGATTTGGCACAGTGACCTATTTTTTGACCCAACGTGATCCAATTTCAAACATGTCAGGGATATCATCAAGATAAACATTCTCACCAAGTTTTATGAGTATCATACTCAATGTGGCCTCCAGACTGCACACAAGGTTTTTCTAAGATTTGGCCTAGTGACCTACTATTTTACCAAACGTTACGCAATTTCAAACTTGTGTGAGGTATCAAGACAACATTCTGACCAAGTTTCTTGAGTATTGGACTAACAATGTGGCCTCTAGTGCGCACACAATATTTTTCTAGGATTTTGACAAGTAACCACTTTTTGACCTGATCTGACCCATTTTCAAACTTGTGTGAGATATAATCAAAACAAACATTCTTACATTGTTTCATAAGTATCAAGCTGAAAATATGGCCTCTAGAGTGCACATAAGGTTTTTCTAAGATCTGGCCCAGTGACCTATTTTTTGACCCAATAATACCCAATTTCCTTCTTGCCCAAGATATCATCAAAACAAACATTCTGATGGAGTTTCATAAGTATTTGCTTGAAAATGTGGCCTCCAGAATGCACACAATGTTTTCCTGGGATTTGGTCCAGTGACCTTTTTTTGACCTGACATGACCTGATTTTGAAATTGTCCAATATACATGTATTATCAAGACAAACATTCTGGCCAAGTTTCTTGAGTATCAGGCTTGAAATGTGGCTTCTAGAGTGCAAACAAGGTTTTTTTAAGTAAAGATTTGGCCCAGTGACCTACATTTTGAACCAACATGACTCAATTTCAAACTTGTCCAAGATTTTATCAAGACAAACATTCTGATAAAGTTATATGAGTATCTGACTGAAAATGTGGCATCTAGAGTGCACACAAGGTAATTGTTGACCCCCGGAGGGCGCACAGCAGACAATGGACACAGTAATGATCACAAAAGCTCACCATGAGCACTTTGTGCCTAGGTGACCTAAAAAAGGAGAAATTCGTTATAATAAGTAATCACCCTTTTTCCTGATATGTTTTTACAAACTATGTATTCCAAGAGCAATGTCAAGACAAATCTACAACATACATGACCAGCATAACACATCTAAGTTTATAGTGATTAACTCTTTACCAAATGACAAAACCGCAGACTTGTCCAAATTGAAAAGATATGCAGCAGACAAAATAGCTGTGACTCAGAAATTGAAAATTGAAATTTGTTTAATAGGGAAGGGTACAAAACATAGTTACTAGCATTTTCTTCTTTTCCCATGTTTTCACAAGCTTCCTTTCTCAGGGTCGCTAGAAGTTTTGATTGTGTGGTAAAGGGTTAATTCAGCCAAACTGTAACATGTAAAAATCATTTTTAATACTCTTACTGTAATGTTGGAATAATTCCTGACCCCTCAGATGCAGGAGTGGCAGGGGCCATTGGGGTCATGGGTCCACCAGGTGTTGGTGTTGGTGGGTACATACTGGAAGCATTGGATGGAGGCATGACAGGCGTGGGTGTCGGGCCAAGTCCAAAAGACTGCAGAGTTCCAGGGGACAACATTGGACTCTGCAATAAAACAATAAAATCCAATTCATAGATAGCTGTTAACTGTTAACTCCAGATGACATGATTTTTGACTTGTTAACCATTTACTGCACAATGATGCCTTTTAACGACCCTGGGAAAGAAACCCTTTGAAAATATTGTGGGAAAAGGAGAAAATGCTAGTAACCAGCATTTTCTCCTTTTTCCCCTTTTTCCACAATGTTTTCTACCCTCTCAAAAAGAGATTGCACCATTTGGGTTACACGGAAATTGTCGTCAGGCAATGCTTTCAATTTGGACAAGGCTATAATTTTGTCGTCTGATAAAGGGTTAATGTAAGAAATGCATCCACCATGGTCTGATTTTTGTACAAGTTCAATGGTTATTTACACCAAAAAAAACTGCACGGAGGGAACAACTGAAATATTTTTAGTTTCTTTTGTATGTGAAGAATACACATTAATCTATTGATCCATGACTTAGTTATAAGCAGAAAATTAAGAGACAAAAGCCATTTAAGTCGTGCCAGTAAGTTTGATACTTTTTTGGAATGAAATCAGAACCTAGGCTTGGCAATGTAGTGTAGATGCACCCACAGGCCACAACTATAATCCTATTTCATGTAGCTCAATGTTTTTTTAAACTGTGACAAACCTTCCATGTAGGTAGTGATATGAAAAGGTATGAAAAAATTCCATGAAGCATGTGGCTACCACTTTACTTCTCCCCTCTACTACCATACCGTTTACATATCTGAGGTAGTACAGATAACTGTCCATGAATGCCATTCTAGTTTTTGATAGGTTGCATCTGAGTACAAAGACAATTACAAAAACAATGGTTGAAATCTCTATACAGATTCTGTTGGCATGTTTACACTCTCATATTTTCACAAATTGAAGACAAAAGTAGAACTTGAATATACCTGTTGCTTGCTTATAGAATAATCCTTTGTTTCAAATACAAATGAGCCATATCTGTAAAAAGGTGGCTTAATGCATCTCCGAGATGCATTATACCGAGCAAGACATTACATAATTAAGGATCCATAATAGCCACTTTTTTAATAACTCAAGACTTAATCATGAGGTAGACTGGTCCTTGGACATATCAAAAATTGGCCAATAGCCAAAAGGTTCGGCCCAGGTCAGCCTAAGGCTGACCTGGGTCGATACTTCTCGCAGATGCATTAAGCCCCCTTTTCACAGAGCATGACTCAAATATTTTAAATTTAAATGCTCAACATAAGAAAAAACAGTTTAATCAATCTTTTACCTGGGATGTTTACCCCCCCCCCCCCCCCCCCCCCCCCCCCAAAAAAAAAAAAAAAAAAAAGATATTAAATGGCTGTCAAATGCACTAAAATTTGTTAGGGTTTGTGAGATTTATATGTTGTAGGGTTTTTGAGATTTATATGTTGTAGATAAATTCTAAAAGCATTTAATGTATCCTTGACCATCCATGATTAGTGCTCATAAGCAAGGACCAACTGTCAATCTAGAGATATCTATAATAATCAAAACTACATCAGTTAAATAAACTTATTGGATGTACTTTGTATGTGTATTGTTGTTTCATTTCTCATTACCTTCAATTATTTCAACTGTTTACGTTTAAAACCTACCTTGATAATATTCTGCTTCTGGAAATACCGTCCTTGGATAGTGCCGTTGATAAATGACATGCACATTTTGTTTACAGGCCAAATTAATTTCAATCATCGTTTATCATTGTTATCAAGTTTATCAAGTTTAAAAACGCACTCAAGGTATTTTATGCCAATAAAATGTATTTGATCAATGGGAATAAGTAAACCTTGTTATTTGCTCTTTCAAAACACTTTTTGATGCAATTTCTGGTATGTAGCTTCTACAAGTAAGTTGAAAGCCGGCAACCTACTTTAGTACTTAATGACATCATCTTCTCATGTGATTCATTGGTATCACCAGTGTTTTCTCCAGCTTGCATGCTTGCGGTATTTAGCACACCACAATCCCAATTGACGCAATTCAGTTCACCTTCTGGGCGCGAAGGGCATACTTGAAAAATAACGACGACTGGTCACATCAAATTTGACTCAAAATATTTATCCACACATCCGGTGTCAAATTTACTCGCGTGATGACAGCACAGTGTGTCACGAGTAAATGCACTGTCCATCAGCCAATCAGGTTCAAGTATTTCGATTGTCAAGGTCATCGCGAGTCTGGTTGTGTATAACATCAACGTTGCGGATTTTTCCTTTGCAATTTTTCCATGAATTAAATATAAATGCCAGAAATGCAGAATTTATCATCAAATTATTATGTTAACAGCTATTTTACTGCAAAATATCTACTTTCAAGAGAAAATAGATAAAAAATTTGACTGCGGATGTACATTCATTAATAAAAAATTTATACACTGATTTTTTTAAATGCACCATAACTGTTGTCTGCATGAATTCAGTGCACAATGAAACGGATCTCAGAGTTCTTTATATCGCGTCTAGTCAAAAGAACAAGGGAAGAAACTGGGCAGTCTACTTCTAAAACTAGTGATTCTGTGACAAGGGTTAAAAATTGTTACCTGCAAAAAGGCCTGAGGTCTCAACTTCGAGTGATATACTGATATGCCAGTAACAGTTCTGTAATCTGCTCGAAAAACATTTGATATCAATAAAATCAGGGGCCTCACATTTATTAAAAGGCTCCCTTTCTACATATGAAGGGGCCTTTCAAGCCCCCTTTCCTGAAAGCTGGGGAAAACACTGATCACTCAAATGCTTGGAGGCACTATCGAAGGATGGGCATGAGGACGGTCAACAGCAATGAAATGTTAAGTATGTTTTCATTAGTTGAGTCTCTAAAAATTAATGTGTTTTCCTGAAATCCAGATTAAACTGACAGTCAGAAACAGAGCTGTAGAGTTTCTATTGGAAAATGCACAAGAGACTTGAGACTGGCCATGGTGCACAATACATGTCAAATTTGAAAAGAAGAATCCTTACCATCCCATTAATGGCATTATTGAGACAAATAACAGAGGTTGTGCTTTCAGCACAGATTTATAGAACAAAATCATTGTCAATTTGCTATGTGCAAAAAAAGAGTCATACCTGCTGTGGAGTCATGCCACTACTGTAGGGATAGTTAGATCCAGGGTCCATTGTCACTAGTTTTCGAGGGAAACCGCTCTTCAAAGCTTATGTTTCCTCGCCTTCTCTTTGTTGTTCGTGATATCTCCCTCAAAGGCACGAGTCGTTATAAATAAGTTGCAGTTTCTGGCAAAGACCAGGTCTGACAAAAATCTTTAATAAACGGGCAGTCTTTGCGCATCTTATGCATAATTCACTTCGCGGAACATAACATCGTTTAAGCGGCCGCTTCTATCATTATAACAAAAACAAGATTTAAGCACCCAAAAACACTGATCACAAATTTTTCTTTTTAACTGTATGAAAATGTTTAGAGACGATTTTTGTAAACTATTACCATACCAATCCAATATGGCACGGTTTAAACAAAAAAAAAAGTCTCTTTTTTATATAAGATATAAGAGGCAATAGATTGTACTTACACAAACTTCTCATTTATTTTCAGAGAGTGTGCACTTGGTCCATAGAAGAACTGAATTTATTCTTGACACTTCATTTTCGTTGTACTGTCAATTGATTTTGGGTACCCACCTCTAATAAAGAAGAGGAAAAATAAAAAAGACAGTGAAGTAATGTTCTTTATCATGAACCCCCAGTCTTATTTGCTGATTTTTTTTGTGTGTTTGTGTAGATCTAATGAGCCAATGATTTTTAGACATTTTTAAGTATATTGAAAAATTGACCATCATATTTACGGGGAATTTGTGAAACTGTAACCATACCTCAACTTTGAAAAATTGCTACAAAGACCCATACTCAGAAACAGAGAGAGAGAGAGAGAGTTTATCAGCACACTGCTAGAAATATATTTGTCTTCATTGTCTTACAGGTTTAGAGAAGAGAACTTGTATCAAAGAAAAAAAATGAATGATATAGATATATTTGAGTCTTATTTCTAGAATGGATATATTTGTTGGGCTCTAAGGGTCAATGTATCATCTGCAATGTCATGCTTTGAATCTTAACAAGTCTAAAATTTTATCACACATGTTGGAAAGAGCTAATTTGTGATGACCGTCCTTATCCTTGTTCAACTCAGGTTATTGTAGACTAAAAGAAGTGTGAGATGTGGCCTGAATCGACTTGAAAGAATAACTTACAATGGAGATAGATCTAGAGGAACCGGAAGATGTACCTCACAATCAAACAACTGAGAAAACTTCAGAGATACAGACTGATAATCTACAGATTGAAACAACTGATAAGCCAAACACGAAAGTTGAGAAAATTGGAAAACCAAATGAGAGCCATTTAGTGCAAATTACAGCATCAAATGAGGAGGCAAGATACATTGTCATTGATTTATTAACTCTTTACCAAACGACAAACTATAGCTTTGTCCAAATTGAAATCATTTGCAGACAATAAATTAACTCTTTACCACACGACAAAATGTATACTCCTTCAAACCATTTGCAGACGACAAATGTGATTTAAAATTGACATTTGCTATGGGACAGGTAGAAAACATTGTGGGAAAAGGAGAAAATGCTGGTGACCAGCATTTTCTCCTTTTCCCACCATGTTTTCAAAAGGTTTTATTTTTACTTTTTAGGGTTGTTAAAAGTCAGGATTGTGTGGTAAAGGGTTAAATGTTGCACAAATTATGAAATCTGTTTTTGAAACAGTAAAAAAGATTGTGAGAAAAGGAGAAAATGCTGGTTACCAGAATTTTCCCTTTTTCCCACTATGTTTTCAAAAGTCCTTTTCCTTGGCATCGTTTGAACTCAGGATTATGTGGTAAAGGGTTAAATACACATAGCTTGCTGTAACCTTTAGACTTGGAAATCATTTTAATGTTACTATTTACTGTAAAATAAGTTTTTAGGCCATTATAGAAAGTAAGTAAAACTTCTACAGTATAGATCCAAGATATTGTAATAGGGTTACCTTAGTTAAAAATTGACAGCTAGGCTGGAAATGGCAAAAAAGCTTAGTTTGTAGAGCAATCGCATGGTGAGGGAGGGGTCCAGGGTTCAAATCCTGGTCTGGTTCAAATCCTGGTCTGGCCACAACAGTTTTTTTCTTCCAATTACACTTGGTGCTCAACATAAATACTCCATGATGGAATTAGTGTTCCGTATTCAGTATCTTGGGTAAATCACTCCAATCATGCAGTGGAGCACTCTCATTTGAGATATTTCAGTACAGGATTAGTTCATTATTCAACAATCTGTTTTTTCAACTTAACTCTTTACCAAACGACAAAAATTTAGACTGGACTAAATTGAAAGCATTTGCAGACGACAAAATAAATGTGACTCAAAAACTTAAGTTTGTTTTGGGAAGAGTAGAAAACATTGAGGGAAAAGGAGAAAATGCTGGTTACCAGCATTTTCTCCTTTTCCCACAATGTTTAAAAAAGGCTTCTTTCTCAGGGTCATTAAAAGTCAGGATTGGCTGGTAAAGAGTTAAAACTTTGAGGTTACATATATATATAGACACTTGCTTGTTATTATATATACACGTATCTGAAAGGACCTGGTGAAGATTTAAGTAGAAAGAGTCGGATACAAGAAAATCAGGGTACAAGACCCTGGCTCTTATTCAAATAGATTCCCATGCTTCTTTTACATGTTCAGTGTATAGCACCAATAAATGTGAGGCTGCCTCTGGGTTCCTAACCAGTTCACCTACTGTTGGCTGGGAAACACAGAGTGTGTCTGAAAAACATCCTTCCTGACCAGGGATCAAGCCCCAGACTCTCTGACTGATAGTCCAGCATGTTATCCCATTACCACACAATCCCGAGTTTTAACAACCCACAAGGAGGAATGCTTTTGAAAACATTGTGAAAAAGGGAGAAGTGCTGGTAACCACCATTTTCTCTTTTTTCCACAATATTTTCTACCCTTCCAAGGACAAATTTTAATATTTGAGTCAGATTTATTTTGTAATCTTCAAGTGCTTTCAATTTGAAAAAGTCTAAAATGTTGTCATGTGGTAAAGGGTTAACCACTAAGCCACCTATCCAACCTATCAGTGTTGTGAGATTGAGCAGTATTCGAGGACAAATATTGAGATGCAGGGGAAGAATGTTCTGGAGTTACCTTTTCCTGAAATAAATTAAACCATTCACCACACAATCCCACTTTGTAACGAACCTGAGAAAAAAGCTTTTGAAAACATTGTGGGAAAAGAAAATGCTGGTAACCAGCATTTTCTTCTTTTTCCCACAGTGTAATGTACTCTTTCACAATCAAATCTCATAATTCCAGCCATATTCAGAAAAAGGAATTTCAAAACCACGTAAAAAGTAAACAGAATAGAGGGACTTGGTAACTTTTTAACTAGTTTTAAAATTCCTTTTTTTGCCAGTGACCAACACTTGGACTGACTGTCATCTTCACAAAAATTTCCATACTTGTAACTCTTTGCCAAACAACAAAATGTTAGACTTTTCCAAGTTGAAAGCTTTTGCAGACAAATAAAATGTGACTCAAGAACTGATATTTGTCTTGGGAAGGGTAGAAAACATTGTGGGAAAAGGAGAAAATGCTAGTTACCAGCATTTTCTCATTTTACCATAATGTTTTGAAAAACCTTTCTCAGGGTCGTTAAAACTTGGGATTGTGTGGTAAAGTGTTAAATGGTATTACTTACATTCAGATGCATTTTAGCACCCTCATTGTTTACTTGCCATTGGGCCTTTAACCCTTTCCCAAACAACAAATTTTAGACCCTTCCAAATTTAAAGCGTCGGCAGACGACAAATTTAAAATTGGTATCAATAAACTGAAGTTTTTTTACAAGGTAGAGAACATTGTGGGAAAAGGAGAAAATGCTGGTTACCAGCATTTTCTCCGTTTCCCACAATGTTTTCGAAAGGCCTCTTCCTCAGGGTCGTGAAAACACGGGATTGTTTGGTAAAGGGTTAAGAATGGTTGGTGAAAAGGTAAACTTGTTTGATACTCCGTTTCTCTAGATACTAAGACGGATTACAGCCTTTATCGAGAGGAAACAGACAGACGTTGACCAAAACAACAGACAAGAGTTTTGTAATATTCACCCATCTATTGAAGGTAATATATTGTTTGATATCTTTCGGAAAGTTTCTTCGATCTAACCTTTTGCTGGTAACCAGCATTTTCTCCTTTTTCTCACAATGTTTGCTACCTTTCAAAGGCAAATCCTGAAATTTGAGTAACGTTTAATTTGTTGTCTGCAAGTGCTTTCAGGCTGACCGTTGTGGCTCAGTTGGTAACAGACAGGGTTTGAAAACAAAGGGTTGCTGGTTCAAATCCCTAGCTCTGCCATTTCTTTCTAAGGATTGATGATAGTCATTGTGACTGAATTTGTTCCTGTCTCACAAATGATCATTGTTTGGAAGATGGTTTTATGTGAAAGCAGCCAGTGGCTTTAGAAGAATATTCATAGTTTTGTTGTTTGATAGCAGGCTTGATTGATTGTATTGGAGTTTAATGCCATTTTAACAGCTTAGATCATATCAGATATCATGGTGGTCAGTGCACCTATGTGTGTTTTTCCTGGCTTTCTCACACCAGCACTAACACAACTTTCTTTCCAAGTCACTGCCACATGCATCAGAGGTTAGAGGCAAAAAATCAGTGGAAAGAGAGTTTGCCTCAAATGGGTATTGAACTCACAACCACCAGGTCACAAGTCCAATACGCTAACCACTGAGCTACCCTGGCAGGCAAGGTAGAGGGTTAAAGATTAGTTTATACAATAATAGGTTTTAAAAGACTACTTTTGTTACAGATGATGAAGACTCTTGCGCAAGATGTAGAGCTATATTCGTACCCAGAGGAGATGGCAAAAGTCATATTAAAGGTAACTATGGTTTGACATCTCCGTGTGGAAGAATGTGTTATGTTTAAAATATGCCTGTATCCAGAGGAGATGGCAAAAGTCATTAAAGGTATCTATAGTTTGACATGTCTGTGTTGAAGAATGTGTTGTATATGTTGGAAATATGCCGGTTTAAATAGCTGCCGAAAGTAAACAAAGCAGGTGTTAGAATGCATTTAAATTTAAATATCATTTCAAATTATGGAAATTACTGTAAAGATGACAATCTGATATTGTACAGTCAGTCCAAGCATTAGTTGCTGGCAGAGAATCAATTTCAAACTAGGTTGAAACCTGCCAGGTCACTCTATCTTTTGTTTACTTTTTGCCTGATTTTAAAATACATTTTTCTGCCAGCAACAAACACTTTGACTGACCACACAATAACAGATTAGCATCTTAACAGTATTTTCCATGCATTTGAAACATATGATGAAAAAATTAAACATATTTTAACACCTGTATTGTCTTTTTGGCCACTATTAGGCCTTTAACTCTTTACACCACATGAAAAAATTTTAGACTTGTCCAAATTGAAAGCATGTGGGGTCGATGAATTAAATGTGACTCATGAATACGATAAAATTTCTCTCGGAAATGGTACATGTAAATGTTTGAAAAGGAGAAAATGCTGGTGCCCATATAAACCAATGTTCTCAAAACCCTTCTCAGGGTTGTTTAAAAACAGGAGTGTTTGGTTAGGGTTTAAAGTGACACAATGATGAAATTCAAGGCATCCTTTTGGTGGTTAACTCTTTACAGACCACAAAAATTTAGACTTGTCCAAATTAAAAGCATTTGCAGACAACAAAATAAATGTGACTCAAAAAACAAAATTTGTTTTGGAAAGGGTAGAAAACGTGGGAAAAGCAGAAAATGCTGGTTACGAGCATTTTCTCCATTTCCTACAAAGTTTTTAAAAGATTTCTTTCTCAGGGTCGTTTAAACTCAGGATTGTGTGGTAAAGAGTTGAAGTTGGGATTGTTTGGTAGAGGGTTTAAAACCTATGAGTGTAAAAATGTCTGTGATAATTACTGTGATGGTGTCTTAGCATGATTTTAGCTGCTGTTATACAGACAGTGTAGACGAAGATCAGAGTGCACTGTAGGAGCAGTTGGGTCATGGATCTTTATTTCATGATAGTGGCTGACATACCATGGGAAAAAGCACTTAGACAATTTCTTTCCTTGTATTTAGTACATTAATGGCATTGTGCCTAAAGTGGATTTAATGTGTCTCAGTCATCACATGATTATGGATCTATAAAAAACCATTTTGACTAACAACTGACTAAATCATGAGGTAGACTAGTCCATTGACATGGAGAAAATTGACCAATAGCAAAAATTTTCGACCCAAGCGGACTGTGCAGGCTGACCTGGATTGATACTTTTTTTTTTTTTTTTTTTTTTAATGCATCAAGCCCCCTTTTCACAGAGCATGGCTCATATATTATTTCTTTGTGTCTTTTATTCTAGTATGCAGCATGTTTTATATGACTGTTTGAATAGTGCTTTACACTGCTTTACACTGGGTTTCACCAGTCATAGGCTAGGGCTCTGAAGTGTTTTGCCCAAGGACACTCTCTCAGAAAACCAAGAACTTTGAGTAGGTATGGAACTTCAAGCCTCCAGAACCTTAACTACCGAGCCATGCAGCACTCTTCATGGCATGTTTTTTTAAAAATAGCTTTTATGGCAATGGATGAAATAACCTTTTACCACACAATCCCAACTTTTAACAACCCAAAGGAAGAAGGCTTTTGAAAACAGTGTGGGAAATGGAGAAAATGCTGGTGACCAGCATTTTCTCCTTTTCCCAAAATGTTTTCTGCTCTATTAAGGAGAGAAATCATTACTTTAGCAACATTTAATTTGTTATCTGCAAATGCTTTCAATTTGATCCATTAAAAGTTTTTTTCATTTGGTAGAGATAATTAACACATATCTTTTCATATCTTTTGCTTGATGTATTTCAGTGAGCAGGGTAGTTAATATGTATGGTCCACAAACTCAAATACTGGCATCCAATAGAAATAATTCTCCACAAAAACCACACATTAAACAGGAACCAGTGTCTACAGATGGGCTGGAGGAAAGACTATCCAATATGGAAGCTCATCTTAGTCTTAAAGGTATACGCAACAGGGAATAATACTAGATCAAAGGGTGAATTTTTTTCAGGTTGCACTAACAGACATTTGAACATCCAAAAATAAGGGAACCCAGTTATTTGTTTCTTCTGACATGATAATTATGACAGGGTGTGTTTACCTCTCAATACTTCAGCAGATTCCATGAGCAACAATACGCTGTATCAACTCCAGTGTGCCCGCCAGTTGTCGTGCAGGTGTTGATGCACATGGAGGTCACACCCAATATTGACTTATACCACCTTCACACTTACGGATTTTTCTTACGAGTCCTTACGGATGTCACATATCCGTAAAAGTACACGGATTGTTACGATCTGGCCGCTTTTACAAGCGGTTTACGAGTAATTAATGTCCATTACGTGTTGTTACGATGTATTTACGGCAAATATCTACGATTTGTTCCGAGTTATTACGGACAAATACGAGCATGCTATGACATTTTAAGAACTGTTTACGAATTGTTACGAGTATATTACGGATAATTACGATTAATCTAGTCATTTACGTGTAAATTACGACATGTTAACGTGTTGTTACGAATAGTTAAGAGTAAGTTAGGAGTATTTACTAGTCCTGTTTTTTTTTGTGCAAAAAGCATGCAATTCTCTGTGTATCATCATTCAACAGCTGACATCCAGCGAGACAACAAGGCATACGAAAGACAAAGATTGCAATTATATCAAAACTTTCTTCAATTGCTCCTTCAACTAGTAGAACGGGAAGATGCCCAGCAGCAAGTAGATATTCCTGGGCAGAAGAGACGTTCAGCAAGCAGAAGATTTTGGTGCAGGACCTGGCTGACACGCAGGATCCTCTTTGGGCAATATGACCATCTCCTGCATGAGCACGATTTTTAAACTCGAAACAGGACTTGTCGTAGAGGAATCGCTTCGCCTTCAGCCACTCAATAACCTCATCCTCTTCTTCATTCGTGAGAGACCTGGCCATCTTAGGCTTCCTGTCCCTGTGCTTCTAAAATCAAATAAAAGAACAATATAGGGATAATACACGTTTTTTTTGTATATTAACATCTGCAGAGTCCTGAGAAAGCTGTTAACGCCCGAGCCCGAAGGGCGAGGGCGTTAACAGATTTCGAGGGACCCTGCAGTTGTTTATACACGAAAAAACGTGTAACATCGCTATTCTTGCATAAAAACACGAAAAAGAGCTATTATTGTATACCCTGTATCATATTGTTGCATTAAACATATACTATGAGCAGGTGTACAAATGTAGGCATACCAAATTAGTCAAGACCTCTACAAAACGGATATTAAATGCAGTAAAAGTACCTTATTTATTACTTTAATTGTGACTCACCGTGCCAGTGGTCTTGGCAGAAGATGCACCATCGTCACGATCAACATCACGTTCCATGTCTTCTGTATCAGAAGGATGCAGCTGCGGTGGTTCATTGGAAGGCGGGCGGTCTTATACCTCAGCGGGATCTAGCTGTGGCGGTGGTGGTTCTAAGGAGGGTGAACGCGTCCGCTTTTTTCTGATGGCTGCCTTTTTGGCTTTCTTTGGAGCCATGTTTGTAGATAGTGTATATCGAAGAGATCAGGCCTCTGTGACGTCTTGATAACAACTGAAAGGAACTGTTCAATTTTGCACGCTTTTATACCATTTCTAAATCGTAAAGTATACGTATGTATTCGTAAAGTACTCGTACATATCCATAAGTTGCTCCTAATTAAGTCTTATCAATCCGTAAAGCAATCGTACTAAACGCAATTAAAATTGGTAACGTCATTGAAGCACTCGTAATATTCCGTAAAAGAATCGTAAACTAACCGTAACAAATCGTAAAACAAATTGTTTACGAGACATTTACCGATTATTGCAAGTAGTTTACGGAGGGTTACAATCGGTTTACGATACTTACGGGTTGTTACAAGTTATTTACGAGTTAATTACGGAAAATTTTATCCATGGACACTCGTAAGAAAATTTTTGACTTGTCAAAAATTTTGTCTCTACTTTCACGGATCCTCACGAGTGTCTGCGAGTTGTGACGAGTAATAAATGGATACGAACGAGTTATTTACGGATGCTTGCGATTGACTACGAGTTGGCAATCCGTAAGGACTCGTAAGAAAAATCCGTAAGTGTGAAGGTGGTATTAGATTTCATATCTGTTATATATGGTGAAATAAAGAATTACCTCAAGATGAAATACAAGGGTTCCCTTATTTTTGATTCTGCGTATACATGTATTTCAAAAGAAAGATACATGTATTTATCATGGCATTACAAGTTCATAAAAATTTGAAATTTTCTTGCATACTTTTTGTAGATAATAGAATTTTTTTCATAGGTACATGTAATTGTAACCTTGTGTATGTCGCAGAAAATTGAAATGGTGCTGTGACTTGAACAAGGCATTGCTCCTTTTGTCAATAAATGTTTCAGAATCTGTGTAAACCTTTACCACAATCCCAAGTTTTCACAAATCTGAGGAAGATTGAATTAGAAAAAATTGTGGGTAAAGGAGAAAATGCTAGTAACTAGCATTTTTCTGTTTTACCCAAAATGTTTTTGCCTTTCAATGGCAAATCTTATTGTCCATGACTCATTTGATTTTATTGCTGCGAATGCTTTCAAATAGGACGAGTCTAAAATTCTGCTGTCTGAAAAAGGGTTAAGGCTGGGCTTGAAAAAGGAAATTTGTATGATCATAGGTGAACTTTTTACCAGACAACAAAATTGAGCCATGTTGTGGCCAAAAGGAGTTTAATGCATCTGTATGATGAATCATCACACAATAATGGACTCATAGATACCTAACAACAGGCTTAATCATGAGGTAGCATGGTCCTTGGACATGCAGAAAATTTACAGATAGCAAAAGTTTCATCCCTGGTCAGCCTTAATGACCCTATGGTAGAAGGCTTTTGAAAACATTCTGGGAAAAGGAGAAAATGCTGGCAACCAGCATTGCCTACTTTTCTCATGCAATGTTTTTCTTCCTCATGTTTCGTAAAAAGGTTAGTGGTAGTCTGCAAAAGGTAGTAAGTGAAACTTTTATATGTACTCATTGTCTCTCTGTTTGACTTTTTCTGTAGCTATGTCCAAAGTAGACATTTACAAAAGGCTGAAGAACTTGGAGGAAAGAATCCTTTTCTTAGAGAGTTTAAGTCCCGAGTATTTTTCATCAGGGGTATGTGCTTACACATTCAAAAAGTTGATGATTTTATTAACCCTTTACCACACAATCCCAAGCTTTAACAACGCTGTAGAAGGAGCCTTTTGAAAACATTGTGGGAAAAGGAGAAAATACCGGTAACCAGCATTGTCTCCTTTTCCCACAATGTTTTCTACTTATTCAAGGACAAATACTATTATTTGAAAAACCTTTGAAATGTCTTCCGTAAATTTCTTTAAATGGACGTGTGAAATTTTGCGAATTTGGGAAAAGATTTACACTGATAAATAAAAACCAATATACTTTTCTCTATAAATGTTAAAAACAGGATGGTAGAAATAGTTTCAAAAACATTGATAGATTGATTGCACGTATGTTGTTTAATGCCGATTTTAACATTATTTCAGTTATATCATGGTGGCCAGTGCACCCATCCATGCTTTCCTGGAGTTTCTTTTACCAGTACTCTGCACAATATTCTTTCCAAGCCACTGGCTGCTTTTCCACATAACCATCATCAAAACAATAGTCAGTGGTGAGAGAGGAATGAATCCTGTTGCAATGACTATCATCAATCCTAGGAAAGAAATTTGCCAAGCTGGGGATCAAACCAGCAACCCCCTGTTCTTAAGTTCTGTACGCTTCAGACTGAGCTACCGGGGCTCAGCTTCAAAAACAGTGATACTCGAAATGTTGCAGAAGGAAAAACAAGACCGTATATTACCTGTCATATAAAAGGGTTATGAAGGCAGGCGTGGGTTAACTTTTTACCACACGACAAAATGTAGACTTGTCCAAATTGAGAGCATTTGCAAACAACAATTGAAATGTGAGTCAGATTGTGTAATTTGTCTTTGATAGGGTAGAAAAACAATATGAGAAAAGAAAAAATAATGGTTATCCACATTTTCTCCTTTTCCCACAATGTTTTCAAAACCCTTCTTCCTCGGGGTCTTTGGAATTGTGTGTAAAAGGGTAGGATTTTTAAAACCCGAACTAGTAGCTGTCATGATATAGCAAACATGGTAAAGAATTTTCACTTTCTTAATCCACTTTTATCTGTTAAAGCTGATGGAATGAATACTGACGACTTTACAAAATTCAAAATTCACATACATGTAATATCTCCAAAGGCCTTTGAAGCCCCATTGGTCTATCTCAAAACACCAAAATTTTCATTGCTCAATCATCAGACACAGTTACTAAAAACAGAGCATTTGCGCATCGCCTCTGTGTCGTATATAGTTATCACATATGATACAGAGGTGATGCACCAGAGTACTATTTTTAGTAACAGTGTCAGATGATGAAGCAATGAAAATTTTGGTTTTCCATGATAGACTAGTGGAACTTGAGAAGCCTGTGGTATCAATTAGTAGTACTAGTTTATAAGGTAAAAAAATATTTTTACTTTGCAGCTGCCATCTTCCAAAAGGCAGAAACACAGTCCAAGGTCAACCACAGATTATACGGATGAAAGTAGAGTAAGTTCATTACTTGTTACCTCTTGAAACAAACTTGCAGCAGACTTCTTTGAAAACAACCCTTTAACTCTTTACCAAAGCATTTGTAGATGACAAATTAAATGTTACTAAAAACATAAAATTTATCTGTCATAGGGTAGAAAATAATTGTGGGAAAAGGAGAAAATGCTGGTTACTAGCATTTTTTTCTTTTCAGACAAAGTTTTCTAAATCCTTTTTTCAAAGGGTAGTTAAAAGTCGGCATTGTGCGGTAAAGGATTAACTCTTTTCCAAATGACAAAACTTTAGGCTGAAAGCATTTGCAAATAGCAGAATGATTGTGACTGAAAAACTGAAATTTCTTTTAGGAAAGGTAGAAAACATTGTGGGAAAAGGAGAAAATGGTGGTTACCAGCTTTTTCTCCTATTCCAACAATGTTTTCAAAAGGCTTCTTTTTCAGGGTTGTTAAAAGTCAGGATTGTGTGCTAATTAGGGATACTTTGGTAAAGAATTAAATAGTATTTAACCATAGGCCACTGACACTCCATTGTTCTATTATGGGATAATGCAATTTTCTCTACTGTTACTATGAATAGCACATTGCCGCTGCCTCTATATTGTATATAATAAGACAAGGTGTGCAACGAAGTCAAAGAAAATTTTTTACATCTGTCCCCTTTTAGAGATAGTATTTAACCGAAAACGCAAAAATAAAGCTATTTACCATTGCAGATGGGTTCACAAATGATTTTTCTTGTGTACCCTGACCATCGACAGTTCTAAATGGCTCTTGCAATCAAGCTATTGGACTGATCTGAAAAATTTTAAAAAGCTTCCACATTTTTCGGATTGCCATGCGCTGACGTCACACAATTTATTATCCTGCAGCGAATTTTAACTGAAATATTTTTTTCAAACAAAGATCTAAACAGTTTTTTGTTGATATATAGATGGAATTATTAAATTAATATTTGTCTATTATAATTTATCTGTTCATTTAATCCAGTATCACGATTTTCATCCTCTATTTTGCATATATTCAAATGCACATTTACTGTTTATTGGTCAAAAACTTTGGCGTGTCTTTGCTAGTAAATTTAAGTAAGTTATAATTCGCTGCATCATAATGCATCCACAATGTTTTCAAAAGCTTTCTTTCCTAAGTTCACTTAACTCTGTACCACACAATCCCAAGTTTTAACGACCCTGAGAAAGAAGCCTTTTGAAAACATTGTGGGAAAAGGAGCCAGCACTTTCTCCTTTTGCCACAATGTTTTCTACCCTATTAAAGACAAATTCCATCACTTGAGCAACGTTTGAATTGTCGTCTGCAAATGCTTTGAATTTGGACAAGTCTACATTTTTGTCGTGTGGTAAAGAGTTAAACTTGGGATTGTGTGTTAAAGGGTTAATAATGAAACCATGATTAATGTCTTTCAGGAACTATCGCTGCTTGAGATCGATGCCAGGATTGCTAATCTACGGGAATCTTTGATGAAAAAATCTGTTCCACCATCAATTTGATCTAGTCATCCCACCCCCATCTACTCAGTGAATTTCATCTGATGAATCCTTTTACCTCACATATTTGTCCTGTGTCAGTTATATCTGATTAACATTTATTTTGTTAAGATGCCACGATAAAATGTTGCTTAACTTTGCACATTTCCCCTTGTCAGTCAATGAATGCATAACATACTAAGCTTGGGGAAACTTTAGATATTAACCCTTTACCATACAATCCCACCTTTTCATGACCCAGAGAAATAAGCCTTTTAAAAACATTTTGGGAAAAGGAGAAAATGCTGGTAACCAGAAATGTCAATATTTGAGTCACCTTTATTTTGTCTTCTGCCAATGCTTTCAATTTGGACCAATGTGAAATTTTATCATTTGGTAAAGAGTTAACATCACATAGGACAGGACATGAGGTGTGATCTCGTAACTAAACTGTTCCATAAAGATACTTAGGTCAAAAAACCGTTGTATTTTGATACGTGTGTTTTTGCAGTCAGGCCAGATTATTTAGCTGTTTTTTACACATCAGTTTTCATGTCTACATATCATGGGTCCTCAATGGCTCAAGGGGTCCTGCATGGCTCAGCATTAACTCTGTACCAAATGACAAAATTTTGGACTCGTCCAAATTGAAAGCAACTGCAGATGGCAAAACAAATGTAGTTCAAATGATGATTTCTGTCTTTGAGAGGGAAGAAAAAATTGTAGGTAAAGGAGAAAATGCTGGTTACCAGCATTTTCTCCTTATCCCACAATGTTTTCAAAGGCCTTCCTTTTCAGGGTCCTTAAAACTCGGGATTGTGTGGTAAAGGGTTAAAATGTATGTATGACTCTTAAACTTGAGGCCCTGGGTTCAAGCCTTGCACGAAGCACTGGCTTATCCGTGGGACTGTCCTTAGGCAAGACACCTCAGAGCCCTAGCTTACTCCTGGTGAAACCCAGGAAATACACAAATATGTGAGCCGTCACTGTGATATGACTGAAATAATGTTAAGTCCAGCCTAAAACACTATTCAATCAATCTTTCCATCCCTGGCTCAGCGAGTAGATCTATACAAGAAAAATGCCTCTGATGAAGAAGGCTATTAAGAACATACATGTAGTTAGAAAAGGAAAAAATGCTAGAAATCAGCATTTTCTCCTTTTCTCATCATGTTTTCCCATGGAAAAGCATTTACCACACAATCCTACTTTTAACAACCCTGTAGAAGGTTTTAAACAAGAGGGCCATGATGGCCCTGGGTCGCTCACCTTAGTAGAGTGCCTTAAAGGTTTTTCTTTAATTTGACCATGTGACCTAGTTTTTGACTGCAGGTGACCCAATTTCAAACTCATATTTCACGAAGACAAACATTCTGACCAATTTTCAAGTCAATTGAGCAAAAAATGTGGCCTCGAGTGCCCTTAAGATATTTCTTTAATTTGACCTAGTGACCCAGATTATGACCCCAGGTGACCCAAATTTGAAATGGTCTTTGACTATATCAAAAGAAACATTTTAACCAATTTTCAAATCAAATGAATAATAAATGTGGCCTCTAGAGTGCCCACTAGCTATTTCTTTAATTTGACCAAGTGAACGAGGTTATGACCCCAGTTGACCCAAATTCAGACTCATGTGAGATTTTACAAAGACAAATATTCTGACCAATTTTCAAGGCAATTAAGCAAATAATGTGGCCTCTAGAGTGCCCACAAGGTATTTCTTTATTATGACCTAGTGACCTAGTTTATGGTTCCAGGTGACCCAAATCCAAACTCATCTGGTATTCATCAAGACAAACATTCTGGCCAAATTTCAGGTCATTTGAGCAATAAATGTGGCCTCCAGAGTGCAAACAAGGTATTTCTTTAATTTGACCCAGTGAACTAGTTTATGACCCAAGTTGACCCAAATTAATCTTATGTGAGACTTTATAAAGACAAACTTTCTAACTAATTTTCAAGGCAATTGAGCAAATGATGTGGTGTCGAGAGTGCCAACAAGGTATTTCTTTAATTTGACCTAGTGATCTAGGTTATGACCCAAGATGACCCAACTTTGAACTCAATGAACTTGTTGTGCATTAAGATGGGCAAACAAACTTAGAAGCTCTACACCTTCCAGTTTTAAAGAAGAGTTTTAAAGTTTTCCTTCTTTGTTCCTATGTTCAAAATTGTGACCCCCGGGGCTGGGCCAGTTTTGACCCAGGGGCATCATATGAACAAACTTGGTAGAGGTCCACTAGGAAATGCTACATACCAAATATCAAAGCTCTACACCTTCCCGTTTAAGAGAAAAAGAAATTTAAAGTTTTCCTTCTTTGTTCCAATCTTCGAACTTGTGACCCCCCGGGGCGGGACCAGTTTTGACCCAGGGGCATCATATGAACAAACTTGGTAGAGGTCCACTCTGAGATGCAACATACCAAATATCAAAGCTCCACACCTTTCGGTTTCAGAAAAGAAGAATTTTAAAGTTTTCCTTCTTTGTTCCTATGTTCGAACTTGTGACCCCAAGGGCTGGGCCAGTTTTGACCCAAGAAGCCTCCTTGGAACAAACTTGGTAGAAGTCCACTAGGAGATGCTACATACCAAATATCAAAGCTCTATGCCTTCCCATTTAAAAGAAAAAAAAAATTAAAGCTTTCCTTCTTTGTTCCTATGTTTGAACTTGTGACCCCTGGGAGAGGGCCAATTTTGACCCCAAGGACATCATATGAACAAACTTAGTAAAGGTCTACTAGGTGATGCTACATACCAAATATCAAAGCTCTACGCCTTTCAGTTTCAGAGAAGATGATTCTTAAAATTTTCCTTCTCTGTTCCTATGTTTGAATTTGTGACCCCTGGGGCAGGGCCAACTTTGCCCCAAGGGCATCATATGCACAAACTTAGTAGAGATCCACTAGAAGATGCTACATACCAAATATCAAAGCTCCATGCCTTCCTGTTTCAGAGAAGAAGATTTTTAAAGTTTTCCTTCTTTGTTCCTATGTTGGAAATTGTGACCCCCGGGGCGGGGCCAGTTTTGACCCCAGGGGCATCATATGAACAAACTTGGTAGAGGTCCACTAGGCGATGCTACATACCAAATATCAAAGCTCTACGCCTTCCAGTTTCAGAGAAGATGATTTTTAAAGTTTCCCTTCTTTGTTCCTATGTTCGAACTTGTGACCCCCGGGGCAGGGCCAGTTTTGACCCCAAGGGCATCATATGAACAAATTTGGTAGAGGTCCACTAGGAGATGCTCCATGCCAAATATCAGAGCTCTATGCCTTCTAGTTTTAGAGAAGATGATTCTTAAAGTTTTCCTTCTTTGTTCCTATGTTGGAAATTGTGACCCCCGGGGCGGGGCCAGTTTCGACCCCAGGGGCATCATATGAACAAACTTGGTAGAGGTCCTCTAGGCAATGCTACATACCAAATATGAAAGCTCTACGCCTTCCAGTTTCAGAGAAGATGATTTTTAAAGTTTCCCCTCTTTGTTACTATGTTCGAACTTGTGACCCCCAGGGCAGGGCCAGTTTTGACCCCAGGGGCATCATATGAACAAACTTGGTAGAGGTCCACTAGGAGATGCTCCATGCCAAATATCAAAGCTCGATGCGTTCTAGTTTTGGAGAAGATGATTCTTAAAGTTTTCCTTCTTTGTTCCTATGTTGGAAATTGTGACCCCCGGGGCGGGGCCAGTTTTGACCCCAGGGGCATCATATGAACAAACTTGGTAGAGGTCTACTAGGAGTTGCTACATGCCAAATATCAAAGCTCTACACCTTCAAGTTTTAGAGAAGAAGATTTTTAAAGTTTTCCTTCTTTATGACTATGCTCAAACTTGTGACCCCCGGGGCGGGGCCAGTTTTGACCCCAGGGGCATCATATGAACAAACTTGGTAGAGGTCCAATAGGCAATGCTACATACCAAATATGAAAGCTCTACACCTTCCAGTTTCAGAGAAGATGATTTTTAAAGTTTCCCCGCTTTGTTCCTATGTTCGAACTTGTGACCCCCGGGGCAGGGCCAGTTTTGACCCCAAGGGCATCATATGAACAAACTTGGTAGAGGTCCACTAGGAGATGCTTCATGCCAAATATCAAAGCTCTATGCCTTCTAGTTTTAGAGAAGAAGATTTTTAAAGTTTTCCTTCTTTGTTCCTATGTTGGAAATTGTGACCCCCGGGGCGGGGCCAGTTTTGACCCCAGGGGCATCATATGAACAAACTTGGTAAAGGTCCACTAGGAGATGCTACATGCCAAATATCAAAGCTCTACGCCTTCAAGTTTTAGAGAAGAAGATTTTAAAAGTTTTCCTTCTTTATGACTATGCTCAAACTTGTGACCCCCGGGGCGGGGCCAGTTTTGACCCCAGGGACATCAAATGAACAAACTTGGTAGAGGTCCACTAGGAGATGCTACATACCAAATATCAAAGCTCTGCGCCTTCTGGTTTTAGAGAAGAAGATTTTCAAAGATTTTGCTTTTTTTTCCTTTTTGTTGCCATGGCAACCAGAGCTGTGGGTAGATTTCAATTCTTTGAACAATTTTGGTAGAGCTTCACCCAAGGAACATCCCTGCCAAGTTTCATCAAGATTGGCCCAGTGGTTTAGGAGAAGAAGATGTTTAAAGAAATTGTTGACGGACGCCGGACATAGGGCGATCACAATAGCTCACCTTTAGCACGTTGTGCTAAGGTGAGTAAAAAACATTGTGGTAAAAGGAGAAGATGCTGGTTACCTGTATTTTCTCCTTTACCCACTATGTCTTTCATGCTATCAAAGAACTTCATTTTATTTGTATCACTTTCAAAATTGTCATTTGCAGAAGAGTCTAGAAGTTGATGTTTGGTAACTCTATACCAGATGACATAATTTTAGACTGGCCCAAATTCAAAACATTTTGCAGATGACTTATTAAATGCGGGTCAGATGATTGGATTTGTTACTGAAAGGTAAGAGAACATTGTGGGAAAGGGAGAAAATGCTAGTTACCAGCATTTTCTCCTTTTCCCACAATGTTTTCAAAAGTATAATTTCCCGGGGGCATCAAAATTCATCATTGTGTGGTAATGGGTTAAGAGCTAAAAGGTCCATTTCATTTTTTCATCCCTCTAGGAGGGGCAACTTTCCTCAACACGTATCATATGTAGACCACTTCGTTAGTCTGGCAAACCAAATTCATAAAACCTTTACCAAACAACAAAAGTTTGGATTTATTAAATTTCGATGCATTTGCAGATGACAAACTCAAAGTGGCTGAAGTGATGGTATTCAGGAGTGAAAGGACAGAAAACATTGTGGGAAAAGGAGAAAATGCTGGTCACCAGCATTTTCTCCTTTTCCCACACGATGTTTTCAAAAGTATCTCTGCTCAGGGTCATTAAATGTCAGGACTATGTGGTAAAGGGTTAAATGTTTTCATATACGACAGTAACAAACAAGAGGGCCATGATGGCCCTGGGTCGCTCACCTTAGTAGAGTGCCTTAAAGGTTTTTCTTTAATTTGACCATGTGACTTAGTTTTTGACCGCAGGTGACCCAATTTCAAACTCATATTTCATGAAGACAAACATTCTGACCAATTTTCAATTCAACTGAGCAAAAAATGTGGCCTCGAGTGCCCTAAAGATATTTCTTTAATTTGACCTAGTGACCTAGATTATGACCCCAGGTGACCCAAATTAGAACTGGTCTTTGACTATATCAAAAGAAACATTTTAACCAATTTTCAAATCAAATGAATAATAAATGTGGCCTCTAGAGTGCCCACTAGCTATTTCTTTAATTTGACCAAGTGACCTAGTTTATGACCCCAGTTGACCCAAATTCAGACTCGTGTGAGATTTTACAAAGACAAACATTCTAACCAATTTTCAAGGCAATTAAGCAAAGAATGTGGCCCTCTAGAGTGACCACAAGGTATTTCTTTATTTTGACCTAGTGACCTAGTTTATGGTTCCAGGTGACCCAAATCCAAACTCATCTGGTATTTCATCAAGACAAACATTCTGGCCAAATTTCAGGTCATTTGAGCAATAAATGTGGCCTCCAGAGTGCAAAAAAGGTATTTCTTTAATTTGACCCAGTGAACTAGTTTATGACCCAAGTTGACCCAAATTAATCTTATGTGAGACTTTATAAAGACAAACTTTCTAACTAATTTTCAAGGCAATTGAGTAAATAATGTGGCCTCAAGAGTGCCAACAAGGTATTTCTTTAATTTGACCTAGTGACCTAGTTTATGACCCAAGATGACCCAAATTTGAACTCAATGAACTTGTTGCGCTTAGATGGGCTAACAAACTTAGAAGAGAATCACTACATACCAAATATCAAAGCTCTACACCTTCCAGTCTTAAAGAGGAATTTTAAAGTTTTCCTTCTTTGTTCCTATGTTCGAACTTGTGACCCCCCAGGCTGGGCAAGTTTTGACCCAGGGGCATCATATGAACAAAGCTGGTAGAGGTCCACTCTGAGATGCAACATACCAAATATCAAAGCTCCACACCTATGACCCCTAGGAAATGCTACATACCAAATATCAAAGCTCTACACCTTCCCATTTAAGAGAAAAAGAAATTTTAAGTTTTCCTTCTTTGTTCCTATCTTCGAACTTGTGACCCCCGGGGCGGGGCCAGTTTTGACCCAGGGGCATCATATGAACAAACTTGGTAGAGGTCCACTCTGAGATGCAACATACCAAATATCAAAGCTCCACACCTTTCGGTTTCAGAAAAGAAGAATTTTAAAGTTTTCCTTCTTTGTTCCTATGTTCAAACTTGTGACCCCAGGGACTGGGCCAGTTTTGACCCAAGCAGCATCCTTGGAACACACTTGGTAGAAGTCCACTAGGAGATGCTACATACCAAATATCAAAGCTCTATGCCTTTCCATTTAAGAGAAAAAAAAAATTAAAGTTTTCCTTCTTTGTTCCTATGTTTGAATTTGTGACCCCCGGGGCAGGGCCAATTTTGACCCCAAGGACATCATATGAACAAACTTAGTAGAGGTCTACTAGGCAATGCTACATACCAAATATCAAAGCTCTAAGCCTTCCAGTTTCAGAGAAGATGATTCTTAAAGTTTTCCTTCTCTGTTCCTATGTTCGAACTTGTGACCCCCGGGGCAGGGCCAACTTTTGCCCCAAGGGCATCATATGCACAAACTTGGTAGAGATCCACTAGAAGATGCTACATACCGAATATCAAAGCTCCATGCCTTCCTGTTTCAGAGAAGAAGATTTTTAAAGTTTTCCTTCTTTGTTCCTACGTTGGAAATTGTGACCCCGGGGGCGGGGCCAGTTTTGACCCCAGGGGCATCATATGAACAAACTTGGTAGAGGTCCACTAGGCGATGCTACATACCAAATATCAAAGCTCTACGCCTTCCAGTTTCAGAGAAGATGATTTTTAAAGTTTCCCCTCTTTGTTCCTATGTTCGAACTTGTGACCCCCCCGGGGCTGGGCCAGTTTTGACCCCAGGGGCATCATATGAACAAACTTGGTAGAAGTCCACTAGGCGATGCTACATACCAAATATCAAAGCTCTACGCCTTCCAGTTTCAGAGAAGATGATTTTTAAAGTTTCCCCTCTTTGTTCCTATGTTCGAACTTGTGACCCCCAGGGCAGGACCAGTTTTGACCCCAAGGGCATCATATGAAGAAACGTGGTAGAGGTCCACTAGGAGATGCTTCATGCCAAATATCAAAGCTCTATGCCTTCTAGTTTTACAGAAGAAGATTTTTAAAGTTTTCCTTCTTTGTTCCTATGTTGGAAATTATGACCACCGGGGCGGGGCCAGTTTTGACCCCAGGGGCATCATATGAACAAATTTGGTAGAGGTCCACTAGGAGATGCTACATGCCATATATCAAAGCTCTACGCCTTCAAGTTTCAGAGAAGAAGATTTTTAAAGTTTTCCTTCTTTGTTACTATGCTCAAACTTGTGACCCCCCCGGGGTGGGGCCAGTTTTGACCCCAGGGGCATCATATGAACAAACTTGGTAGAGGTCCACTAGGCAATGCTACATACCAAATATCAAAGCTCTACGCCTTCCAGTTTCAGAGAAGATGATTTTTAAAGTTTCCCCTCTTTGTTCCTATGTTCAAACTTGTGACCCCCGGGGCAGGGCCAGTTTTGACCCCAAGGGCATCATATGAACAATCTTGGTAGAGGTCCACTAGGAGATGCTTCATGCCAAATATCAAAGCTCTATGCCTTCTAGTTTTACAGAAGAAGATTTTTAAAATTTCCTTCTTTGTTCCTATGTTGGAAATTGTGACCCCCGGGGCGGGGCCAGTTTTGACCCCAGGGGCATCATATGAACAAACTTGGTAGAGGTCCACTAGGAGATGCTACATGCCAAATATCAAAGCTCTACGCCTTCAAGTTTTAGAGAAGAAGATTTTTAATTTTTCCTTCTTTGTGACTATGCTCAAACTTGTGACCCCTGGGGCGGGGCCAGTTTTGACCCCAGGGGCATCAAATGAACAAACTTGGTAGAGGTCCACTAGGAGATGCTACATACCAAATATCAAAGCTCTGCGCCTTCTAGTTTCAGAGAAGAAGATTTTCAAAGATTTTGCTTTTTTTTCCTTTTTGTTGCCATGGCAACCAGAGTTGTGGGTGGAATTCAATTCTTTGAACAATTTTGGTAGAGCTTCACCCAAGGAACATCCCTGCCAAGTTTCATCAAGATTGGCCCAGTGGTTTAGGAGAAGAAGATGTTTAAAGAAATTGTTGACGGACGACGGACGCTGGACATAGGGCGATCACAATAGCTCACCTTTAGCACGTTGTGCTAAGGTGAGCTAAAAATAACTGTTCCATTTCAGAACTTTAATCACTTGTTATACAATATATTTCTGAACAAAAAAATATAACTCTTAAAAACAAACAAAGCCATTCTTGTTTTTAATTAAATTCTCGCATGTATATAAAACACTCCATAATTTGTATTTACCTATAATGCATCATTATATTTACTTTTCTACGGGTCCTGTGTATCACATGTACGACTCATAATCTGCAGGCCCCAGGTTGGAGCCTTTTTCGAAGCATTGGGTTTCTCGTGGGAGTGTCCTTCTGCAAGACACTTCAGAGCTACAGCCTAGTACTAGTGAAACCCAGAACATACATGAATATGTCAGCTGTTGCCGTGATACGACTAAAATAATGTTGAAATCGGTGTAAAACACCATTCAATCAATTAATCAACATTTACTTTTCTTAACCCTTTCCCACAGAATCCAGAGTTTTAGCAACCCTGAGAAAGACAGCTTTTGAAAACATTGTGGGTAAAGGAGAAAATACTGGTAACCAGCATTTTCTCCTTTTCCGAACATTTTTCCTACTCTGTGATAGACAAAGTTCATATTTTGGGTCACATTTAATTTGTTGTCTGCAAATGCTTTGAATTTGGACAAGTCTAAACTCTAAATTTTGTTTTGGTAAAGAGTTAACTTTAGCTCTTGACAAAATGTTAAAGGAATACACTTGTCCAGATTTACAATGTTTGCAGAGAACAATTGAGGCTCAAATGACAGGAGTTTTGTTTGAAAGGCTGGAAACATCATGTGAAAAGGAGAAAATGCTGGTTCTCACATTGTTTTCACAAGCCATTTTCCTCAGAGTCATAAAAGCATCGAATTATGTGGTTGAAGCTTAAGCCTTCTTCTGTAGGGTCATTAAAAGTTGGGATTGTAAAGTAGAGTTAATCTTGACCATACAAGAAAAATGTAGACTTGTCCAAATTGAAAACATTTGCTGATGACAATTTAAATGTGACTCAAGTGAGGAAATTTGTCTTTGATAAGGCAGAAAACATTGTGGGAAAAGGAGAAAATGCTGGTTACCAGCATTTTCTCCTTTTTCCACAATGTTTTCAAAAGGCCTCTTCCTCAGGGTCGTTAAAAGTTGGCCTTGTGTGGTAAAGGGTTAAACCACAAACACCTGCTTCAGCTCTCCCTCTATCTACAGGCTTCAAGTTACTCATCATCATTGATCATACGCTCATACCATATAAACTAGACTTACCATCCGTAACCCTTTTCCACACAATGCTGAGTTTTAATAACCCTGAGGCAGAAAACTTTTGAAATCATCATGGAAAAAGGAGGACATGCTGGTAACCAGTATTTTCTCCTATACCCACAATGTTTCATACCCTTCCTATGACAAGTCCATCAATGTCATCCACATTTATAAAGTTGTCTTCAAATGCTTTGGATTTTGACGAATCTAAAACATTGTCGTTTGGTAAGGAGTTAATGTAATTGTGAGACATTGTTGTGTATTTGCCAGCAAAAAGCACCTCACAGTATGTACAGCTATTTATAAAGTCAACCTTGACATTTCACCGTGACATACCAAGATGCATCATTTTTCTGTACGGTTTAGGACCACCCCATCTGCCACTGTAAATAGAAAATATTTGAGATTTTATACACTGATATGTAACTACTGCCATATCTCCTAACAGTCACTGTAGTGAAACCACATTTTACATTGCTGCATAAGACATTGAATGAAGTGTTACACAGCTTTCAAAATTATCCATAAAGCAATGGATATCACGGTTAATTGTCTGTTTTGGTGTATAACTGAAACTTCTTTCACTGAGTGAAAAGCAAAGGCTATATTTTCATGTGTGGCAAAGCCATGAGTGAAAAAACAAGAGGGCCATGATGGCCCTGTATCGCTCCACTGGCTTATAAATATAAACCATGAAGAGAAGTCTTTACTATATAAGCCCTCATAAAACTTTGACCCCAGGGCTACAGTCGGACTAAATGGGGAATGTGTGTATTAGAAGAATAACATGCCAAATTTGGGAGTTCTTGGCCTTATGGCTAGTAACAAGACAGTTTCTGAACTTTTCACTCAATAAACCCATGTAAAACTTGTGAACCCTGGTGCAGGGCCAAACTTGATCCTAGGGCTGTAACTTGGGCCCTCTTTGTAGTTGTCCACTAGATAATGCTATAATTATGCAAAATTTGGTAGCCTAAGCCTTATGGCTATGTACACCAAGATTTAAAAGTTTTCCCTAAGTAAGCCTATGTAAATCTTGTGAAACCCCCCCCCCCCCCAGCATGAGGCCAAATTGACCCCAGGACTATAATTTGGGCACTTTTGGTAGACCCCAACTAGATCAAGTTAAATGCAAAATTTGGTAGCTCTAGGCCTTATGGCACAGGTACAGGAAGATTTTTAAAGTTTTCTCTATATAAGCCTATGTAAAACTTGTGACCCCTGGGGCAGAGCCAATTTTGACCCCAGGGCTATAATTTCAAGAAACATGATAGAGGTTTACTACATAAAGCTACATGCCAAATTTGGTAGCCCTATGCCTTATGGTTTCAGACAAGAAGATTTTTGAAGTTTTCTCTATATAAGCCTATGTAAAACTTGTGACCCCTGGGGCAGAGCCAATTTTGACCCCAGGGCTATAATTTGAAGAAACTTGATAGAGGTCTACTACATAAAGCTACATGCCAAATTCGGTAGCCCTATGCCTTATGGTTTCAGACAAGAAGATTTTTAAAGATTTCCAATATTTTTCAGTTTTGTTGCCATGGCAACCAGAGTTTTTGAAGGAATCAAATTCTTTCAAGAAATTCTGAAGAGGACCATGGCAGGATCATTTCTGTGAAGTTTCATGAAAATTGGATGGGTAGTTTCAGAGAAGAAGATGTTTGAAATAAAAGTTAACGCACGGACGGACGGACGACCGGACGGACGGACGGACGGATGGACGACCGGACGGATGGACGGACGCACGACGGACACCAGGCCATGACATAAGCCCGCTGGCCTTCGGCCAGTGGAGCTAAAAATGGCCTTTGCTTTTCACGAGATGAAAGAAATTCGATCATACACTGAAACAAACAACTATCCTATTTCTTCTATACTCTTCATTTTAACCTTTTTCTTCATGTCTAATTTTTTGCTCATCATGAAAAATATAAGCGAAATAGCCTATTCAATCATGTCAAATATGGACAAGCTGTAATAATGATGTCATTATTATCTTACACCTGCACTAATGAGCCCCACAAGACCCCTCCTGCTTTAACCCTTTACCAAAAATTCCATTTTTAGCTCCACTGGCCGAAGGCCAGCGGGCTAATGTCATGGCCCGGTGTCCGTCGTGCGTGCGTGCGTCCTTCCGTGCATTAACTTTTATTTCAAACATCTTCTTCTCTGAAACTACCCATCCAATTTTCATGAAACTTCACAGAAATGATCCTGCCATGGTCCTCTTCAGAATTTCTTGAAAGAATTTGATTCCTTCAAAAACTCTGGTTGCCATGGCAACAAAACTGAAAAATATGGGAAATCTTTAAAAATCTTCTTGTCGGAAACCATAAGGCATAGGGCTACCAAATTTGGCATGTAGCTTTATGTAGTAGACCTCTATCAAGTTTCTTCAAATTATAGCCCTGGGGTCAAAATTGGCTCTGCCCCAGGGGTCACAAGTTTTACATAGGCTTATATAGAGAAATCTTTAAAAATCTTCTTGTCGGAAACCATAAGGCATAGGGCTACCAAATTTGGCATGTAGCTTTATGTAGTAGACCTCTATCAAGTTTCTTCAAATTATAGCCCTGGGGTCAAAATTGGCTCTGCCCCAGGGGTCACAAGTTTTACATAGGCTTATATAGAGAAAACTTTAAAAATCTTCCTGTACCTAGCCATAAGGCCTAGAGCTACCAAATTTTGCATGTAGCTATATCCAGAGGGCCTCTACCAAGTGGGCCAAAATTTTAGCCCTGGGGTCAAAATTGGCCCCACCGCAGGGGTCACAAGTTTTACATGGGCTTACATAGTGACAACTTAAGAAATCTTCCTGTTTTGATTTTTTTTTTAAATTAGCCTTGCATCAGGGGTCTTATGTTTTACAGAGGCTTCATATGGACAAAACTTGAAAATCACCTTATTTTTATGGCTTTATCTTGTGGACCTCTACCAGGGTTCAAGTAAATAAATAGCTCTGGGATCAAAAATGGCTTTGCCCTGCAGGTCTCAACTTTCATATGGGCTTTTACAGAGAAAACTTTGTAAGTCTTCATTTTGAAACCATTTGGCTCAGCATTGAAATGTTTATTATTTATGGTTTATATTTATAAGCCAGTGGAGCGATACAGGGCCATCATGGCCCTCTTGTTTAATGACCTTGCAGAAGAAAGCTTTCAAAAACATATATAAACCAAGAGTAGGTAATTGATTCTGCTCTGAGACAGAACTGATCTGTGTCGGAATGACTTTAATTTGTCATAAAACAACAAAATTTAACTCTTTACCACACAACAAAAATGTGGGGTTGTCCGAATTAAAAGCATTTGCAGAAAAAAAAAATTCAATGTAGCCAAAAAGATGATTTCTGTCTTTAAAATGAAAGAAAACATTGTGGGAAAAGGAGAAAATGCTGGTTACCCGCATTTTCTCCTTTTCACACAATGTTTTCAAAGCCTTCTATTTCAGGGTTGTTAACACTCAGGATTGTGTGGTAAGGGTTAAGACTTAACCATATAGAAAGCATCTGCAGACAGTGCAGATGCTAAATGTGGCTCAAAGGTAGTAGTTTGTCAATGAAGGGCAGAGATCCTCGAGGGAAGAAGAGGAAATGTTGATAACCAGCATTTTCTCTTTTACCTATTTCTTATACAAGCCTTCCTCCTTCAAACACTTAATTCTTGGTAAAGGGTTACACAATTACATGCAATTTTAGAGATCAAGATCAGACTATGGATGCACAAGCAACAGACAGTCTAAAAAAACAAGAGGGCCATGATGGCCCTGTATCGCTCCACTGGCTTATAAATATAAACCATGAAGAGAAGTCTTCACTATATAAACCCTTATAAAACTTTGACCCCAGGGCTACAGTCAAACTAAATGGGGAATATGTGTATTAGCAGAATAACATGCCAAATTTGGGAGTTCTTGGCCTTATGGCTAGTAACAAGACGGTTTCTGAACTTTTCACTCCATAAACCCATGTAAAACTTGTGACCCCTGGTGCAGGGCCAAACTTGATCCTAGGGCTGTAACTTGGGCCCTCTTTGTAGTTTTCCACTAGATAATGCTATAATTATGCAAAATTTGGTAGCCTAAGCCTTATGGCTATGTACACCAAGATTTAAAAGTTTTCCCTATGTAAGCCTATGTAAATCTTGTGACCCCCCCCCCCATCCCAGCATGAGGCCAAATTGACCCCAGGACTATAATTTGGGCACTTTTGGTAGACCCCAACTAGATCAAGCTAAATGCAAAATTTGGTAGCTCTAGGCCTTATGGCTAGGTACAGGAAGATTTTTAAAGTTTTCTCTATATAAGCCTATGTAAAACTTGTGACCCCTGGGGCAGAGCCAATTTTGACCCCAGGGCTATAATTTCAAGAAACATGATAGAGGTTTACTACATAAAGCTACATACCAAATTTGGTAGCCCTATGCCTTATGGTTTCAGACAAGAAGATTTTTAAAGTTTTCTCTATATAAGCCTATGTAAAACTTGTGACCCCTGGGGCAGAGCCAATTTTGACCCCAGGGCTATAATTTCAAGAAACATGATAGAGGTCTACCACATAAAGCTACATGCCAAATTTGGTAGCCCTATGCCTTATGGTTTCAGACAAGAAGATTTTTAAAGATTTCCAATATTTTTCAGTTTTGTTGCCATGGCAACCAGAGTTTTTTAAGGAATCAAATTCTTTCAAGAAATTCTGAAGAGGACCATGGCAGGATCATTTCTGTGAAGTTTCATGAAAATTGGATGGGTAGTTTCAGAGAAGAAGATGTTTGAAATAAAAGTTAACGCACGGACGGACTGACAACGGACACCGGGCCATGACATAAGCCCGCTGGCCTTCGGCCAGTGGAGCTAAAAAACCAAGAAAATTGGCTTACCCTAGCAGCATAGTCCAATAGATTTCCGGCATGACATCTTTCTTCAAATGATACATGGTTCTCATACGCTTTCCTTGGTCGATTGGGAACGTTTCAAGGGGCTGTCCGTCGAAATCAAACTCTGCCAGTATGCACGATGAATATCCAGTTACCAAGGGACAGGATGTATAGCCATCATACTGAAAAAACATAATGTGAACATAAAGAAACCCAAGTATGAAAAAAACAGGAAGTAAAGATTTGAGCCATGCTTTTTAAAAAGGGGGCTTAATGCATCTGCGGAAAGTATCAACCCAGGTCAGCCTGCGCAGTCTGCGCAGGCTGACCTGGGCAGAAACTTTTCACTACTGGACAATTTTCTGCATGGCAAAGGACAGTCTACCTCATGATTCAGTTGGTTGTTAGAAAAAAATGAATTTTTGGATCCATAATCATTTGATGGTTTGCTCGGTATCATGAATCATGGAGATGCATTAAGCCCCCTTTTGCCAGAACATGGCTCATATTTTTATTACATTATCCAAAGCAAGTCCTTGCATAAAATGAATCCAGTTCGTCTAAACAGTGGCTGAACCATAAGGAAAATGGTCCTTTGACATGCAGAAAACTTGCCAATATATAGCACAGTTTTGACCTAGGTCAGCCTACACAGGATGACATGGAACTTCAACTTTTGCAGATGCATTAAACCTCCTTTTAACAGGGCATGGCTCATGATTGATTGGTTGGTGTTTAACGCCGCTTTCAACAATATTTCAGTCATATCACGGCGACAGCCCACATATTCATGTATTTACTGAGTTTCACCAGTACTAAGCTAGGGCTCTGAAGTGTCTTGCCCAACGACACTGCCAGAAAAACCCAAAGGATCCAGTGAGGCTTGAACCCGTGGCCTCCAGGTTAAGAGTCCTACACTTTACCACAAAGCCACACAGGACCCCAGCATGGCTCATGAAATGTTTTGTTCTACAAGTCTCAGATACTGAAGTTTAACAGATTCAAAAAGTATGATTATAGCATGATAATTGTAAGAAAAAACTTAATCCTTTACCACACAATGCCAACTTTTAATGACCCTGGGAAAGAAGCCTTTTGGAAACATTGTAAGAAAAGGAGAAAAGCTGGTAACCAGCATTTTCTCCTTTTCCAACAATGTTTCTTATCCTATGAAAATCAAATTGTATGTTTTGAGTAACATTTAATTTGTTGTCTGCAAATGCTTTCAATTAGGACAGGGCTAAAATTTTGTTGCCTGGTAAAGTGTTGAATTTCAAAGATAGAAATATCTGGCTCTAATACAATGTGGGGGTACAACTTGTGTGTTTGCAAGGATGTTGCATTTCTTACCTGTTCTTTTGGGTCTTTGTTCGCCCACACTGCTTCCAAGCTCTGTAGAAGGATTTTATTCTGTGCAGCTAAAATAAACAAGAGGGCCATGATGGCCCTGTATCGCTCCACTGGCTTATAAATATAAACCATAAAGAGAAGTCTTCACTATATAAGCCCTTATAAAACTTTGACCCCAGGGCTACAGTCGGACTAAATGGGAAATATGTGTATTAGAAGAATAACATGCCAAATTTGGGAGTTCTTGGCCTTATGGCTAGTAACATAACGGTTTCTGAAGTTTTCACTCCATAAACCCATGTAAAACTTGTGACTCCTGGTGCAGGGCCAAACTTGATCCTAGGGCTGTAACTTGGACCCTCTTTGTAGTTGTCCACTAGATAATGCTATAATTATGCAAAATTTGGTAGCTCTAAGCCATATGGCTATGTACACCAAGATTTAAAAGTTTCTCTCTATATAAGCCCACGTAAATCTTGTGAAACCCCCCCCCCCCCAGCATGAGGCCAAATTGACCCTAGGACTGTAATTTGGGCACTTTTTGTAGACCCCCACTAGATCAAGCTAAATGCAAAATTTGGTAGCTCTAGGCCTTATGGCTAGGTACAGGAAGATTTTTAAAGTTTTCTCTATATATGCCTATGTAAAACTTGTGACCCCTCGGGCAGAGCCAATTTTGACCCCAGGGCTATAATTTCAAGAAACATGATAGAGGTCTACTACATAAAGCTACATGCCAAATTTGGTAGCCCTATGCCTTATGGTTTCAGACAAGAAGATTTTTAAAGATTTCCAATATTTTTCAGTTTTGTTGCCATGGCAACCAGAGTTTTTGAAGGAATCAAATTCTTTCAAGAAATTCTGAAGAGGACCATGGCAGAATCATACCTGTGAAGTTTCATGAAAATTGGATAGGTAGTTTCAGAGAAGAAGATGTTTGAAATAAAAGTTAACGCATGGATGGATGGACGCACGACGGACACCGGGCCATGACATAAGCCTGCTGGCCTTCGGCCAGTGGAGCTAAAAATGAAACTGCTTAAACCATCTTCATCAAACAAATTCAAGATTTTTAAAACCAAGGGAAGGAATGCTTTTGAAAATACTGATAGAAAAGGAGAGAATGTTGATATCCAGCATTTTTTAAATTTTCCTATGATTTTTCCACCTTTTCCGTTCAAATCCCATGATTTCAACTGTTTGTCGTTTGCAAGTGTTTTCAATTTTGAAGTCGAAAAGTCTGTCTGCTGACATAAAGTTTACCCTTTAGCAAGCAATCCTGTTTTTAATGACTCTGAGGTGGACGGCTTTTTAAAACGTTCTTGAAAAACGAAAAAAAATGCATTTATCCTTTTTCCACAATTTTTCTACCCTTTCAAAGACAAATCCAATTGTTTGAGCCAGTCATTTGATTTGTTGTCTGCAAATGCTTTCAATCTGGACAAGTCTACAAGTTTTCATTTAGTAAAGAGTAAACTCTTAGCTGTACATGCTAATTTTGGACAAGTGACAGAGCAGGCGAATGTTTACTGTAAAAAAATACTACTTTTATTGCATTACCAGCATTTTCTCCTTTTCCTACAATGTGTTCTTCCCTTTCAACAACAAATGTCTGTTTCTGAGCCCCATATAATGTCTTCTGCAACTGCTTTCAATACAACCCTTTACCAAACAACACAATTTTGGACTGGACCAAATTGAAAGCATTTGCAGATGAAAAATTAAATGTTACTCAACGGTTTGGATTTGTCTTTGATAGGGTTGAAAACATTGTGGGAAAAGGAGAAAATGCTGGTTTCCAGCATTTTCTCCTTTTCCCACAATGTTTTTGAAAGGCGTCTTTCACAGGGTCAATAAAAGCCAGGATTGCTTGGTAACAGGATAAAAAGAGTCTGAAATATTGTAGTCTGGTTTAGATATACCTCTTTATCAGCTGACAGCAATTTAGACTCTCTTTACCAAAGGGCAAAAATTAACCTTTTCCAAGATTTTGCATTTGCAGACGACAAACGTGCCTCATTTGAGGGAATTTGTTGTTGAAAAAGTACAAAATAATGTAGGAAAAGGAGGAAATACTGGTAGCCAGAATTTTCTCCTTTTCCAACATCGCTTTTACACTAAAAATAAAGAACCTTCTTCCATAGGGTTGTTGAAACAAGATTCTTTGGTTTGGGGTTAACTCTTTACCACACAATCCCGACTTTTAACAACCTTGAGAAAGAAGCCTTTTGAAAACATTGTAGGAAAAGGAGAAAATGCTGATAACCAGCATTATCTCCTTTTCCCACAATGTTTTCTATCCTTCCCAAAACAAATTTCAATTTTTGAGTCACATTTATTTTGTTGTCTGCAAGTGCTTTCAATCTGGACTAGTCTAAAAATTTGTCGTTTGGTAAAGAGTTAATTGCCCAGGACCTTACCTACAGCTGCTGCTGTTTTTGCCGTTGGGACATTTGTACAATCTCCGATTCCGAAAATATTTTTATATTTATTGTGTTGAAGTGTTGTCTTGTTTACATCCAGAAATCCTGACATCTGACATACAATGGTAGAAGTAGAGTTGTTCAAAACATCTGGGGCAGACATTGGTGGAGCTACGTGCAAGAAGTCATACTGAAAAAAAAAGAGTAAAATTATTGACTTTTTACCTCCTGCAGACAACTTTTGAAATCATCATAGCAAAAGGTCAAATTTCACTATACAACATCTGCAGGTGTATAGATTTTGGAAGTCTAAATCTTGCAGTGTGGGTAAGGGTAAGAGCAATCTTGATACTGTACTTATCTGGGTGGCTCTTCTGAGATGAAAATGTCTCTATTTAACACTAGAAGGGTTAACCCTGACAGCACTGAGTTAACCCAAGACATTTTCAGTTTAGACATAAGAATAAATACTTACATTATCAAGATGTTTTTTGTATGTGGGGTATAGCAAAGTGGAAGTGTAGATCAAAGGTAAGACTGCAGGCTGATCTTGATCTACAAGGGCTGCAAAGGCAACTATAGTTGTGAAAGGCACTCCAAAGCTTAACTCTTTACCAAACTGAAAAATTTTAGACTTGTCCAAATTGAAAGCATTTGCAGATGACAAAATAAATGTGATTGAAAAATTGAAATTTGTTTTGGGAAGGGTAGAAAATATTGTGGGAAAAGGAGAAAATGCTGGTTACCAGCATTTTCTCCTTTTCCCACAAGGTTTTCAAAAGGCTTCTTTCACAGGGTCGTTAAAAGTCAGGATTGTTTGGTAAAGAGTTAAATCAACATAACAAAAGGAGCAGTTGCAAACCAAAATGGCCTCCATTCCCACACAAATTTCAGGAAAAAGTAATCTATTGAAGCAGAGGCTCAAAAAGTTATTTATTAATTTCTCACATAAGGGATGGTGTGAAGCAAGATCAGACTGCAAGTTTTTTCTGGTCTGATTGTCACTGCTAAAAGAGGTTCCTTGTGATTCCCTGTGCAGGTATAGCGCATTGCTCTAACTCCTTACCAAATGATGAGATTTTAGATTTTTCCTCAAAGAAGGGATTTACAGCCAATAAATTATATCTGTAAGAAGTGATTGAAAATATCCTTGGAAGAATAGAAAATGTTGTGTGAAGATACCATCATTTTTTTCGTTTTCCACAATGTTTTCAAAGCCCTCTCTCTTTGGACTGTTTGGAAATAGGTTAAGTCTTTACCAGATGACAAAAGTTTAAGATTTGCCCAAATTGAAAGCATTTGCAGATGAAAATTTGAATGTCCCTTAACCCTTTACCAGATGACAAAACTTTAGCCTTGTCCAAATTGAAAGCACTTGCAGATGACAATTTCAGTGTGGCTCAAATGGTGCAACTTTGCTTTGATGGGGTAGAAAACATTGTGGGAAAAGGAGAAAATGCTGGTAACCAGCATTTTCTCCTTTTCCCACAATGTTTTCAAAGGCTTCTTTCCCACAGGCATCAAAAGGCGTCATTGTGCAGTAAAGGGTTAACTGATGGAATTTTTATTTGATAAGACAGAAAACATTGTGGAAAAAGTACAAAATACTAGTTACCAGCATTTTCTCTATTTCCCACAATCTTTTGAAAAGGCATCTTTCTCAGAGTCGTTAGAGCTCAGGATTGAGAGGTAAAGGGTTACAACTTTTCCTCATAGAACGGATTTGCATACAACAAACTATATGTACAAGAGTTGATTGAAAATATCTTTGGAAGGGTAAAAATTATTGTGAGAAAAGGAGAAAATGCTGGTTACCAGCATTTTTCTCTTTCTCCCATGATGTTTTCAAAACCCCTCTTCCAAAGGATTGTTTCAAAAAGGGTTACTCAGTACCTTGTATTCCTCTGTTTCCCCTGTCGTACTGTCCAGTAGTTCAAATTTTGCAGTCTTTTTGTTATGATCTATGGCCACAAGGTTTTGCCTATAGTTTACATTTATACCTCTGAAAAAAAGAAAATAACACATGACTTTTCAATGTTATTGTTCAGAGGACAGTAGGGATCACAATCAGACAACAATTCCAACTTGCTATCTTTCAGTACAATATACAGCCACAAGGTTTCTCTGTATAAATACATTTACACCTCTTGAAAAAAAACATGATTTTTTTTGGTTGCTGTCAATAACCCAGTTTTGTGGTATCGTCAAGCTTTACCAATTACCTGTTACTTTTTACCACCTAACAAAATTCAGCCTAGTCTAAACTGAAAGCATCTTCAGACAACAAATTAAATATTACTCAAATGATCATGATGGTATTTGTATTTACAGGAATAAAAAGATTGTTGGAAAAGGAGGACAATGTCATAATGTTTTCAAAAGCCTTCTTCTTCAGGGTTATCAAAACTAGACTGTGTGGCAATGGGTTTAATCCAATGTTTAACCACCCTGAAGAAAAATGGCTGTTAAAAATGTGGGAAAAAAAAGAAGCCAATACTTCTTACCACCATTTTTTCCTTTTCCCACAATGTTTTTTACCTTTTCAAAGACAAATACTATCATTTGAGACAAATTTTTCATTCTGCATATACATGTACTAACTATTTGGACTAATCTAAAATATGTTGTCTGGTAAAAGATTAAAACATAAGATTGTTTCGTAAAGGATTATTTAAACAGACAGAACAAAAGCCACGACAACAGCTGTTTCTTATTCCTTTTCTTTCTTAACTCTTTACCACACAACAAAATTTTGGAGCAAACCAAATTGAAAGCACTTGGAAACAACATATTCAATGTAGATCAAACGATGACTTCTGTCATATACGGTAGTAAACATTCTGGAAAGAAAAAAATGCTGGTAACCAGCATTTTCTCCTTGTCCCACAATGTTTTCAAAAGCTTTTTTTTCAGGGTCCTTAAAACTCTTGATTGTTTGGTAAAAGGTTCTCTCTTTACCATACAATCCCAAGTATTAACAACCCTGAGGGAAAAGCCTTCAGAAAACATTGCGGGAAAAGGAGAAAATGCTGGTAACCAGCATTTTCTCCGTTTCCAACTTTGTTTTCTACACTGTTAACCCTTTACCAGACGACAAAATTTTAGTCTTGTTCAAATTGAAAGCATTTGCAGACGACAATTTCAATGTGGCTCAAATTGTGCAATTTTTCTACGATAGGGTAGAAAACATTGTGGGAAAAGGAGAAAATGCTGGTTACCAGCATTTTCTCCTTTTCCCACAATGTTTTCAAAAGGCTTCTTTCTTAGGGGCGTCAAAAGGTGGCATTGTGCGGTAAAGGGTTAAAGGGAGAAATAATCACTTGAGCAAAAGTTACTTTGTCTTCTGCAAATGCTTTCAGTCTGGTTGAATACAAAAAATTGTTGTTTGGTAAAGAGTTAACCTCCTGATGCGATTTAGCAACAGACAGTTTAGAATGTATTCTTGTTAGATATGATATTCAGAATGAATTCACTCATTACCTTATGACAAAAATTTAGACTTGTCCAAATTGAAAGGATTTGCAGACAACAAAGTCTTTGTTACTAATATGATGGGATTTGGCTTTGAAAGAGTAGAAAACATTGTGGGAAAAGGAAAAAATGTTGGTTACTACTTTTCACTTTTTCCAACAATGTTTTCAAAACCTTTCTTTTTCAGTGGCATTCAATAATCACCATCGTTTGGTAAACAGTGACGGATACATACACATGAAAACATTGTTGGAATAGGAGAAAATGCACATTCACATCAATTTACACTGCTGTTGTTATGTTTTCAGTCATGATCTGGGACAAGACCACATTGTCTTAACCCTTTCCCAAACGACAAATTTTGGACAGGTCCAAATTGAAAGAGTTTGCAGACGACAATTTTAAATTTGATGAAAATGGCAGGAAGTTCTCAAAAAGGGTAGAAAACACTGTGGGAAAAGGAGAAATTACTCGTTTCGAGCAATTTCTCCTTTTCCCACAGTGTTTTCAAAAGACTTGTACTGCAGACACATGAAAACCAGGGCTTGTTTGGGAAAGGGTTAATTAAGAAGGTAATACATAATTATATGGGTTTTCTCCTTTTTACATGATGTTTACTACCTTCCTCAAAACAAGTTCAATCATTTGAACAGCATAAGATTTTCATCTGCAAATAGTCTGAATATGAATAAGACTAAATTTCTGTCATCCAGTAAAGATTTAACTCTTTAACAAACTACAAAGGAAAAGACTGGTCCAAACTGAAAGCATTTGCAGACGACAAATTGAAAGTGTCTCAAATTTTTCAAATTATCTTCATAAGAGTAGAAAACAATGTGAGAAAAGAAGAAAATGCTGGTTACCAGCATTTTCTTCTTTTCCCACGGTGTTTTCAAAAGCCTTCTTTTTAAGGGTCGTTAAAACATGGGATTGTTTGGTCAAGGGTTAAACAGAAAAAGATCTCACTGTGAGCAAAATCAACTCATTTTTCTATCATAACTTTCATCAGACAGCAGCTTGCTTGTACTTCATTGTGAGGAAATATCTACTGTAGGCGGAGCAACTGTGATTTACACATAGCTAAATATCTTGCTATGAGCATAAACAACCTACTTTTCCTTCACAACTTCCATCAAACTTGCAGCGTACTTCTTCACACCGAAAATCACTGGTAGTGATGTGTTATATAAAATGTCTGTCTTGTCTCGTACACCATGCTGAAAAAATATTTATAAGCAAAACATTTACCCTTCCAATACTGAATACATGTACATGAAAAAGGCTTCTCTCTGCAAGAAGGACCCATCGATCACAATATTCAAGGCAACTGTGACACAGATAATCTCAATCAGGTATCTAACTGTGAAGATTCAGGATAAGAAAGCATATCCTGCAGTCTGATCTTGATCTGCACAGTCTTGAAAGTCATTTAGTTGATACAAAAGACTAATGTAATTTACATATAACAGTTCTGACAAATAACCTCCCAGGGCAGGGATTGAACCAACCTTCAGGTCCCAAGGCAAATGCTCTGCCATGTTGCTACAAAAGCTAGCTCTACAGCAAGGCAGTATAAGTGTCCCCTTATAAAAACAAGCTATACATTTATAATTAACCCTTTCCCATACGACAAATTTTGGACTTGTCCAAATTGAAAGAGTTTGCAGACGACAATTTTAAATTTGATGAAAATGGCAGACAGGTCTCAAAACGGGTAGAAAACACTGTGGGAAAAGGAGAAATTGCTCGTTACGAGCAATTTCTCCTTTTTCCACAGTGTTTTCAAAAGACTTCTTCTGCAGACACGTGAAAACCAGGGCTTGTTTAGGAAAGGGTTAACCCTTTTCCACACCAGTCCCGACTTTTAACGACCCTGAGAAAGGAGCCTTTTGAAAACATTTTGGGAAAAGGAGAGAATGGTAACCAGCATTTTCTCCATTTCCCACAATGTTTTCTCCCCTTCCCAAAACAAATTTAAATTTTTAAGTCGCATTCATTTTGTCGTCTGCAAATGCTTTCATGTCTAAAATTTTGTTGTTTGGTAAAGTGTTAACTATCTCTGGGATACACAAGTATATACTACACATACACATACCATGTATTTTCTGAAACAAATCTGCATGCTTTTGTTGTTTACCAAACCACAAAATTGTAGACTAAAAATCTAAAATGACAATAGACCACAGTTCAAATGTGGCTCAAATAAAGGAAACTGTCTTTGAAAAGTCTGAAAACAGTGGCGAAAAATAGAAAATGGTAATCTACTTTTCCAGCATTGCTTTCAGACTGTCTTCTTTCTCAAGGTCATTAAAATTTGGGATTGTGTATGAGTCAAGGACCAAAGTTTGATTAAAAAACTTCCTGTCTTTGTTTGCAGTAAGCACTCGAGCTGCAGTTTTACCAAGGCAGTTATACATGAAATAATCATTTTGCTTGTGACAAAATAATTGTGTAGCACAAAACATTATTGTTGAAAGTAACAGTGAGTCCCTTCAGTGTCATGGAAAAAACGGGCTTTTGTGAACAGCATAGATCCAAGATCAGACAGTAAGTTTTCTGCAATCTGATCTTTGATCTATACAATCCACTTGTTTAGGCAAGCCTGTAAAATCTTTTGCAGTTTCTGTGAAATGTGCTTTTGGCTACTGCATCTTAATTTCTTGATTTTAACCCTTTACCACACAATCACGAGTTTTAATGACCCTGATAAAGAAAGCTTTTGAAAAGATTTCCTGCAATGTTTTCTACTCAGTTACAGGCAAGTGTCATCATTTGAGCCACCTCTGATTTATCATGAGCAAATGCTTTCAATTTGAACAAGTCTTAAATTTTGTTGTGTGGTAAAGTGTTAAATATGTACATGTATTTGGCAATGAAAGCGGTAACAGTGTGGGAAAAGAAACACCCACCTTTCTCCAGAACTCATCTGCTAAGTACATAATTTTCTGTGGAGCACCTGCACACTTGATAGGTGTATTTGGAAACGTAAATATTGCATTGCCTCCTTTAAAGTTCTGCAAGGCAGGGTATGTCTTCTGCACAGTTTCTACCTTGTAATTTGAACAAACCATGGGATCTGCCTTTAATGCCTCGATCAGGCCCTCCACCTGTAAATGTAATTATGGAATATGTTTTCTCAATCAAGAGAACAAGTGGAAGCATGCCAATTTCAAGGGTGTTTTCAGCAGAATATTTCACAAAATACAGGTAGCAGACAGTGTAGATTCAAGATCAGACTGCAACTTCTGTGCAATCTGATCTTGATCTTCACTGCAAAATTCAGTCTGATCCAGATCTACACAGTCTACAAAGACAACTAAAGACTTCTTGGTGCTCTTAGGTAAATGTCTCAATGAGTCCATAAAGCTTCAGTGCAGTCTGATCTTGATCTACATTGTCTACAAAAAGGCAGTCTGATCTTGATCTAAACTGTCTACAAAGACAAATTTTAAAGATTTCTTAGCACTCCAAAGGTAAATGCCTAAATAAGTCCATCAAACATGTGAAGTCTGATCTTAATCTATATGTCTATAAAAAGGCAGTCTGATCTTAATCTACACTGCCTATAAAGACAACTAAAGATGTTCTTATCAAAGTTAAATTTCATCATTTGAACCTCACTTAAGTCTTTACCACACAGCAAAATTTTAGACTGGTCCAAATTAACCCTTTCTCAAACGACAAATTTTGGACTGGTCCAAGTTGAAAGAGTTTGCAGACGACAATTTTAAATTCGATGAAAATGGCAGACAGGTCTCAAAACGGGTAGAAAACACTGTGGGAAAAGGAGAAATTGCTCGTTACGAGCAGTTTCTCCTTTTCCCACAGTGTTTTCGAAAGACTTGTACTGCAGCCACGTGAAAACCAGGGCTTGTCTGGGAAAGGGTTAAAAGCATTTGGAGACAACACAATAAATGTGACTCAAAAGCTGTAATTTGTATTAGGAAGGGTAGAAAACATTATGGGAAAAGGAGAAAATGCTGGTTACCTGCATTTTCTCTTTTTCCCACAATGTTTTCAAAAAGCTTCTTTCTCAGGGTCGTTAAAACTTGGGATTGTGTGGTAAAGGGTTAATTTGTCACCTGCATAATCAATGCTTTTGATATTGAGAAGTCTAAAATTTTGTTTTGTGATAGAGAGTTAAACATTACCATACCAAGAATCCAGAGGTTTAACGACCCTGCGAGAGAAATCTTTGGAAAAAAATGTGGGAAAAGGAGAAAATGCTGGTAACCAGCATTTTCTTTTTTTTACCGTAATTTTTTTGACTTTCCATAAAAAAATACAGCCATTTGAGTAACATTTAATTTGTCATCTGCAAATGCTTTCAGTTTGGAAAAGTCTGAAATTTTGACGTTTGGTAGTTAATGTGGTATGCAGAAGACTTAAACTTTGTTACCGGGTAACTGGTAAAAACTTCACTCTTCAATGGAAAAATATTGAGTGCACATGGTGTGAAAATGATGTCCATTGAGTTTTTGAGATTAAACATACTGAAACAAAGTCTGTCATTGTATGAGACCCACAAAAACCTTCCTGTACAAACCACAGTCATCAATCATTTACTCGTTACCAAACCACAAAATTTTTAGACTGGTCCAAACTGAGAGCATTTACAGACAACATATAAAATGTGGTGCTAATGATAAAGTTGTTCTTTGAAAGAGTTGAAAACATTGTGGGAAAAGGAGAAAATGCTGGTTGCAAGCATTTTCTCCTTTTTCCACAATTTTTCCAAAGTGCTTCTTTCCCAGGGTCGTTAAAACTTCGGATTGTGTGATAAAGGGCAATCATTAACCTAACATCAAAATTTTAGACTGGTCCAAATTGAAAGCATTTGCAGACAATAATTTAAATGTGGTTAAAATGATGGTTTCATCTTTGTATGAAAAGAAAACATTGTGGGAAGAGGAGAAAATGTTGGTTACCAGCATTTTTTCTGATTACAAGCTTTTTCTTCTTTTCCAACAATGTTTTCATATGGCCTCTTTCTAAAGGTTGTTAAAACTCCCTATTGTATGGTAAAGAGTTAACCCTTTACTACATAATCCCGAGTTTCAACAAGAAAGAAAACATTGTGGAAAAAGGAAAAAATGCTGGTTACTCTTTCATTCACAAATCCAATAATGTGAGCCATGCTGAAATTTTGTTGTCTGCAAAGGCTTTCAATTTGGACAAGTGTAAAATTTTGTTGCTTAGTAAAGGGTTTACTCTGACAGACAAGTAAAATTTAGGCATGTTCATATTAACTCTTTACCAAAGGACAGTATTTTAGACTTGTCCAAATTGAAAGCATTTGCAGACGAAAAAATAAATGTGACTGAAAAATTAAGATTTGTTTTGGAAAGGGTAGAAAACATTGTGGGGAAAGGAGAAAATGCTGGTTACCAGTATTTTCTCCTTTTCCCACAATGTTTTCAAAAGGCTTCTTTTTCAGGGTCGTTAAAAGTAGAGATTGTGTGGTAAAGAGTTAAATGCATTTGCAGACTATATATCATAGGATGGTTGAGATGATCGGATCTGTCTTTTATTGGATAATAGCCATTGTGGAAAAAGGAGAAAATACTGGTTACCAGCATTTTCTCTTTTTCCAAAAATGTTTTCAAAAGCCCCATTTATCTTGGTCATTAAAAACACCTGATTGTAGTTAAAGGGTTTAGTAAATAGATTAGACTGACGAAAAAAAGACACATAAAATACATACACATTTACAGAAAATGTCAGGTTTTATCTCTAGATAGGTAGGCCTACATAATTTATACAAGTCAGCCATGCTATGTGAGAAGGGGGCTTTATGCATCTGCCAACAGTATCAACCCAGGTCAGCCTGCACAGTCAGTGCAGGCTAACCTGGGTTGAAACTTTTTGCTACTGGTCAATTTTCTGCATGTCAAAGGTCCTATCTACCTCAGCATTTCAGCTAGTTGACAGACAAAATGGATTTTACAGATCTATAATTACGAGGTGACTAGCATGAAATAATGCATCATGAGATACATTAAACCCCCTTTTTCCAGAGCGTGGCTAATGTATAATGAACATTAACCCTTTCCCAAACAAGCCCTGGTTTTCATGTGTCTGCAGCACAAGTCTTTTGAAAACACTGTGGGAAAAGGAGAAATTGCTCGCAATGAGCAATTTCTCTTTTTCCCACAGTGTTTTCTACCCTTTTTGAGAACTTTCCACCATTTTCATCAAATTTAATATTGTCGTCTGCAAACTCTTTCAATTTGGATCAGTCCAAATTCTGTCGTTTGGGAAAGGGTTAAGCTTGAGAAGATCACAGAGTGTCATGTGGTGCTTTATACTGCTTTCAACATTATTTTGCGATATCAGAATGACAGCTGACTTTTACATACATGTCCTGGGTTTCATCAGTGCTACGCTAGGTCTCTGAAAAGCATTCAAAAACATTGTGGGAAAAAGAAGAAAAATACTGGTAACCAGTAGTTTGTCCTTTTCTCTATGTTTTCTACCCTTCCAATGACATAATCTGTATTTTGGACCAGATTCAATATTTTGTCTGTGTAACTATGCAATAAAAAACTTTAATCAACAACACTATGAGAGATCAAACTATCTTACCTTATTTAAGTTGATCTGTATTCCAACTCCAACTACTAAATAATCATATCCAATCTGAAACAGAAGAAAGTAATTGTACGTAAAAATGAACTCTTTACCAAACGACAAACTTTACGACGAGCCCAAATAGAAAACAATTCCATATGACAAATCAGTTATTGTTTGAATGTTTGAATTTGTTCTTGACAGTTAAAAAAAAACACTGTGGAAGGAGAAAATGCTGGTTACAGGCATTTTATCCTTTTCCCACAATGTTTTCAAAAGGCTTCTTCCTCAGGGTTGCTAAAAGTCTGGATTGTGTGGTAAAGGGTTCATTCACCCAGTCTTTTGCCAAGGTATAGGTTCTGGGACACCGTGTACACAGGGTTTTTCATCAATTTATCTTGGTGACCTACTTTTTGACCTGACATGACCCATTTTTGAACAAAACCAAGATATTACCAAGACATACATTTGACAACTTTCATGAGTATTGGACAGAAAATGTGGCCTCTAGAGAGTACAAAAGGGTTTTTAACTCTTTACCAAACAACAAAATATTAGAATTGTTCAAATTGAAAGCATTTGCAGACGACAAAATGACTGTAACTCAAAAAAATGAAATTTGTGTTAGACAGGGTAGAAAACATTGTGGGAAAAGGAGAAAATGCTGGTAACCTGCATTTTCTCCTTTTCCCACAATGTTTTCAAGAGCTTTCTTTCTCAGGGTCATTAAAAGTCGGGATTGTGTGGTAAAGGGTTAAAAGATTTGACTTGGTGACCTACTTTTTAAATCAGTGATGATCTGTTTTTGAACTCAGCTGAGATAATATCAACTTTCATGACGATTAGACTGAAAATCAGCCTCATGAGTGTACACAGGATTTTTCAAAGATCTGACCTGGTGACCTACTTTGTAATCTAACATGACCCATTTTTCAACTCATTTGGGACACACAATCTGATCAAGTTTCATAAGTATTGGGCTACAAATGTGGCCTCTTAAAAGTGCAAAGGTAAAAAGTTGACGACACCAGACGGATGATGTAGGATAGAAAACATGCACAACACGATCACAAAAGCTCACTTTGAGCACTTCCTGCTCAGGGTTAGCTCAAAATTGTTAAGTAATTCTTGCCCAAAATCTGCAAATTCTCCTTATGCCATCAAGTTTGTAAAATGGTCTGGAGATAGTACTGTAATATGGTATGTTTATGTCGTAAAAATTTTCAGCAGATACACCAGACCCAATAATCACTTTTCTAGGACTGTTTTTCAGCAGAGTGCCTAACAAAACACATGAGAATGAATATCAAGATCAGGCATACCTTCCATACAGCCTGATCTTGATCTATGCTGAGATCTAATTCGGTCAGGGTCACACTTAAGAGTTTAACCCTTAAAGTAACTTTCACAACTATTGCGGCTGTAGCCACAAGTGTAGACAAGATCAGGCTGCATAAAACATGCACTCTGATCTTTGATCTATGCTGTCTACTCTACCGAGATATTCTGGACAAAAGCAACATTAACCCTTTCCCAAACAACAAATTTATCCCCTTCCAAATTCAAAGCAACTGCAGACGACAAATTTGAAAGTGGTACAAATGAACTTAAAGTTTTTTGACATGGTAGAAAACATTGTGGGAAAAGGAGAAAATGCTGGTTACCAGCGTTTTCTCCTTTTCCCACAATGTTTTCAAAAGGCCTCTTCCTCAGGGATGTGAAAACACAGGATTGTTTAGTAAAGGGTTAATAATGCAATTACTTGAGTCTTTAACTACCACACGAAAAAAATGTAGAATTGAAAGCATTAAATTTTGAAGATGACAAATGTGGCTCAAATGATAGAACTTGTCTTTGATAGGCTAGAAAACATTGTGGCAAAAGGAGAAAATGCTGGTTTCCAGCATTTTCTCCTTTTCCCACAGTGTTTTCAAAAGGCTTCTTCCTTGGGGGGGTCATTAAAACTCTCGCTTGTGTGGCAAAAGGCTAGTAATTATCTACACACAAAATGTCTGTTGGGTTCATACTGGGCGCCAAAGGTAACGGGTTAAAAGATCAGTAAAAATTGAGAACTAGGATGTCCCTGTTCCTAGCAGGTTTACCCTTTACTGAACAACCTCCTGTTTTAACAACCCTGTGGGACAACACTCTTTGTAAAAATTGTGGGAAAAGAAGAAAATGCTGGTGACCAGCATTTTCTCCTTTTCCCACAATGTTGTCTAACCTTCTCAAGACAAATTTCCTTGTGTGAGTCTTGTTGATTTGTCGTCTGCAATTGCTTTCAATTTGGACAAGTCCCAAATTTTGTTTATATTCATTACATTCACCTTGCTGTATCTACTGACCCATTTTGTCACCTTATTTGGCCAACCTTCACAATACATACCTGTCTGAAGGTAAACATTGATCAAGTCACGTTTGCAAACCTACATATCATTTTTTCTGTCAGTCTTTCATAAAATATCTGGTACAATGAAAAGCAGTCACGTTCACACAAAATTGTCTGAATTTCTAGGCTAATGACTTTGATCTACAGGCAGTGTGTGCTATAAATAGACAACCAAGTCCGCATGTACTCTAAATGACCTTTACCCTGAACTGTTATAAAACATGCTCTTTGAACTCTATGGCTAATATGAAAATTTGAAGGAAAATTTCCAGTCAACAGAAAAGACCAAACTAATATAAATCCCGAGTAGTTTTGACTGTAATATCTTTCACACTATAGGGCGGTGAAAATCAAAGATCAGTCTGCATGTTCTGTACAGTCTGATCTTGGATTGACAAGGTCCACCAAAACACTTTGCTTTTAACTAGCAAAGTGTAAGCAAGTGAGCCATGATGGCCCTGTATCGCTCCACTGCCTTATCAATTTAATTTGCAATACTGTACATGTAATTGGCAATGACAGTCACTAAACTGTTGAAAAGAAATCTGCATTGCAATTATAAAATTCTCTAGAGGACATATGCCTGTCCCCACCAAAGTCCTATCTTTTTCACATGTCAAGATGATGTTAATGAGTACAAGCAGGACATTTCCAGTAACATTCACGCTAAATATCAACAAACTCAAACAAGATTTTCAACAAGAGGGCAAAATGGACCTAAATTGCTCACCAAGGAATAATTTGTGACACCCCATCTCGCCTGGTGGGATTAATTTTGATCCCAGGGCAATACCTTGCACATTTTCGGTCGCCATTCCCAAATATATGCAACATAACAATTATTACAGTTCTAGGTTAAATGGTTTGGAACAAGAAGATTTTCAAATTTTTCTCTGAACAAGCCCATATGAAGGTTGTGACCTCCAGAATAGCCATTTTTGACCCAATAGTTATAATTAGTTGAATCCTGGTAGATTGACTGAATGGTGTTTTATGCAGCTTTCAACATTATTTAAGTCATATTACAGCCAGAGCTCACATGTGTGTACTGAGTTTCACCAATACTAGGCCAGGGATCTGAAGTATCTTGCCACAGGACATTCTCAAGAAAAAAAAGTGTGTCCAAGTAGGCTCGAACTTGGACCTTCTGGTTATGAGTCCTACACTTATCCACCGAGCCACCCACAACCCCTAATCCTGGTATCCTGGTTACAAGTCCTACAATTTACCACCTAGCCATGCAGGACCCAAAATGCGGGTAAAATCCACAAGATGAGGCTACATACCAAATAATACAGGTCTAGGCTGAATGATTATAAACAAGACAATAGTTACAGTTTCAACAATCTATAGACCCTTTAAATTGTTCAACTCCCCACCCCTGGGCTTAGTCATTTGACCCTAGTGCTAAGTTTTGAACAAACCTGGAAGTAATCCACTGGATAAAGGTAGGAGCCATTAGTTGCCAAGAATTTCAACCCTTTACCACACATTCCCAAGTTTTAATGAGCCTGTGAAAAAAGCTTTTGAAAACATAATGGGAAAACTGATAACCTGCATTTTCTCCCTTTTTCATGACGTTTTCTACCCTAATAAAAGCAAATTTCTATTTTTGAGCCTCATTTATTTTGTCTTCTGCATTTGCTTTTTATTTGGACAAGTCTAGATTTTGTCATTTGGTAGAGTGAAGGTTTTCACATTTTGAGCATATCCTGAGCTTGTGACCCCCACCCTCCCAAGGTAACCTCCCCCCACTTCACACCCACACACACTGCTGTTAAACCTTTACTGCACAATGACGCCTTTTGACGCCCCTGGGAAAGAAGCCTTTTGAAAACATTGTGGGAAAAGGAGAAAATGCTGGTAACCAGCATTTTCTCCTTTTCCCACGATGTTTTCTACCCCATCAAAGCAAGGTTGCATCGTTTGGACCACAATGAAATCGTCGTCTGCAAATGCTTTCTATTTGGACAAGGCTAAAGTTTTGTCGTCTGGTAAAGGGTTAACCAGCTTTTTCTCCTTTTCCTACAATGTTCCTACCCTTTCTAAGCCAAATCTTACAATTTGAGCCATATTCAAAATGCCCTCTGCAAATGCTTTGAATTTGGACAAGACCAAAATTATATCATCAGGTATAGAAATACATACACTTTCTCACCTTATCTCCATTACTTAGGGTAACCGTGTTATTGTCTGGGTCAAATTCTGTGACATATTCCGTGTAACGATGACAGTGTTTGGGAAGGACATCTTCCATCTTTTTTTCTGACTGGTTCAGATCTTTTACCCCCGCTCCAACCAGCGTCCACATGGGCTGGTAGTAGTGAAACTGAAACGAGACAGCATAGCACTATCCAGTATTTTTTCAGTTTAACTCTTTACCACGCAATCTGAAGTTTTAACAACCCTGAAACAAAGGCTTTCAAAAACATTATAAGCAGCATTTTCTTCTTTTCCCACAATGTTTTCTATCCTATCAAGGACAGAAATAATCATTTCAGCTTCATTTATCATCTGAAAATGCTTTTTGTTTGATCTGTTCCAAAAAGTTTGACATTTGGTAAAGGGTTAAGAAGTTAGCTGAGAAAGTATATTCTATAGTTTGAATGATGTTCTATGCTACTTTTATTCCTTTACCAAGCAATTTTGAGATTGAACAACCCTGGAAAAAAAGGGTTTTTGCTGGTACCCAGCATTTTCTCCCTTTCCTAAGACAAATTCAAACCTTCGTGCCAGATTTGTCTTCTTGAATGCTTTGGAATAAGAGAGGTCGGAAATATTGTTGTGATGTAAAAAGAATTAACAGTAATTAATTACTTCTTCCATATCACTACTTTTCTCACATGAATCAGAGGTGAAAGGCAAAAAATAGCAGAATAGAAAGTTTGTCTCCATTGGGTATCAAACCCACAATCACCATGTCACTACTGATTGTATGGTGTTTAACGCCATTTTCAACATTATTTCAGTTATGTCACAGTGGGCAATGCACCTGTCCATGCTTGCCTGGAGTTTCCCTTACCAGTGCTATGCACAATATTCTTTCAAAGCCACCGGCTACTTTCTCACATAGCCATCTTCGAAACAATGGTCGGCTGTGAGAAAGGAATGAATCCTTTTGCAATGACCATCATCAATCCTCAGAAATAAATTAGCCAAGCCAAGGATCGAACTAGCTGCCCCTTGTTATCAAGTTATGTCTGCTACTGACTGAGCTACCGAGGCTCGGCACTAGGTCACGATTCAGATACGCTAACTACTGAGCTGCCTGGCCAGGAGCATTTCAGTATACCATAACACTTAATTCTTACGTAGCTCCAAAATTCCGGTGCATAGTGCATAACATTTCGTTGAAAGGATGCTTTGTCAAAATCCATGTATGTTTTAAAATACTGACAGCTGAATTCCTAGATTTATTTCATGAAAAGCTCTGTTTGGGAGGAAGATTTGAGCCACAGTTCATCTGGGTTAGGGATCATTTTCAACCAACATGGTTTTCCACCAAATGTCGCAGATCCGAAAATTCTGATTTTAGCTTATCACTGACCTTGAGAACGGTACAATACAACCCTTTCCAAACAATCCTGTATTCAAACTTTTTTGAAGAATAAAAATGTTTCAAACATTATAGGGAAAAAAAGAGAAAGTGCTTGTAACCAGCATTTTCTCCTTTTCTCATAATGTTTTCTACTCTTTCAAAGACAAATCGAATCATTTTAGTCATGTTTAACTTGTTGTCTGCAAAAGTTTTCAATTGGGATGAGCCTAAATTTTGTCGTCTGACAGAGAGATAAACATGTGTACATTATGTTTGTTTACACATTCTATCTATTGACCCTTTAACCCGTTTGGTGTCAACTTGGGACCGTTCATTGGCCCAAAAATTCGGCACAAGTAATGGTGTAGTTTCCAGGAAGCAGAATCGAGAGAGATAAGAATAAGTTGCAAGAACTTGTTTCTCAATCGATGTAAAATAAATATGTTTAAATTAAATATTAACCATTTACCAAGCAATCCCATGTTTTCTCAACCTTGAGGAAGAAGACATTTCAAAACATTGTGGGAAAAGGTGAAAATGCTGGTAACCAGCATTTTCTCCTTTTCCCACAATGTTTTCTATCCCTCCTAGGCTGATTTCTATTGTTTTAGCTACACTCAATTTGTCGTCTGCGAATGCTTTCTCTCTGGTCTTAATTTTTATTGTTTGGTAAAGAGTTAAACACAACTATGCGTCAATGACTCTGGCAAACAGGCTTTTGTAAATAATGTGGGAAAAGCACATCCTTTCAGAGACAAATACCAGCATAAGAACAACATAAATTTTGTCTACAGCAAAATGCTGCAATTTTGACAAGTCCAAAATTTTGTTATCTGGTATAGGTCAATTCTTTCCAAAATGACAATATTTAAGCCGTGTAGCTAAGTGGTTAGCAGATCTGACTCATGACCTGGTGGTTGCAGGTTCGATATCCAAATGAGGCAAACTCTCTTTCCAGCCATTCTTTGCCTCTCACCTCTGATACATGTGACAAAAGTAGTAAGTGACATAGAAAGAAATTTTTGTCAGTACTGATGTCAGAAAGACAGGAACACATAGGTAGGTGTACTGACTGCCATGGTATAAACTAAGCTGTTAAATGGCATTAAAATTCCAGTACAAACCAAACCAAACCTTTATGATTTATCAACATTTGCATGACAAATTGAATGTGGTTAAAATGTTGGAATTTATTGCTGAAAGGATAGAAAAAAAATCGGGAAAAGGAGAAAGTTATGATTACCAGCATTTTCTCCTTTTCCAAATGTGTTTCAAAAGCTTTCTTTCTCAGGATAGTCAAAACTCAGAATTGTGTTACCGACTGAAGGTCAAGAGCGAGACAAACATCATGTTAGAGTTGACAAAATTTGGGGTTGTGCGATAAAGCGTTTTAAAATCAACTCAAGGTCAAGATCTTCAAGCGAGGCAAACATAATGTTATGAAAGACTCGAGGATTGTTCATTTCCCACAACTCAACAACAGGACACCAATGCAGGATGTGTCAGTTCAAATATCACCTACTTTCTATAAGCACATTCTCATAATTATGTAGATACGCATCTTTAACTCTTTACCAGACAACAAAAATGTAGACATGTCCAAATTGAAAGCATCTATACATGACGATTTTACTGTGGCCCAAATGGTGCAATTTTTCTTTGATTGGGTAGAAAACATTGTGGGAAAAGTGGAAAATGCTGGTTACCAGAATTTTCTCCTTTTCCTACATTGTTTTCAAAAGGCCTCTTCCTCATAGGCGTTAAAAGTTGGCATTGAGCGGTAAAGGGTTAAATGATGTTTAAATTGAAGAAGACTGAGTGAACTCTTTGTCATATAATCCAAATTTTAAATGATCCAAACATGAAGGCTTTTGAAAACATTGTAGGAAAAGGTGAAAATACTGGTGACCAGCATTTTCTGCTTTTCACACAATGTTTCCTAATCTGTCGAAGCCAAATCCAATCATTTGAGCCACAACTTATTTGTCATCTTCATCATTAGGGTATGCTTTTAATTTGGACAAGTATGAAATTTTATTATTCTAGTGAAGAGTAAATATTCTGGGAAAAGGAGAACAGCATTCTTCTTTTCCAGAAACGTTTTCAAGAGCTTTCCTTCTAATAGTTGTTCTTGTTCAATCCCCGGCTCGGCCAATTTCTTTCCGAGGACTGATGATAGTCATTGCAACAGGATTCATTTCTCTCTCATGGCTGACCATTGTTTCGACGATGGCTATGTGGGAAAGCAGCCAGTGGCTTGGAAGGAATATTGTGCATAGTACTGGTAAAGAAACTCCAGGAAAGCATGGAAAGATGCACTGGCCACCGTGATATAACTGAAATAATGTTGAAAACGGCGTTAAACACCATACAATCAATCAATCAATCATAGTTGTTAAAACACAGGATTGTGTGGTATAGATTAAATGAAGCATGACTGAAACATTTTCACGACAAACTAAGTTTCATCATGACTTTGGCAAAAATAAGCATCTAGAAGCATTTTCTCCTTTTCCTACTACGTTTTCTATCCTATCAACGACAGAAATCATCATTTGAACCACATAATTTGTTTTTGTTATCCGCAGATGCTTTTAATTTTACGAGTCCAAAATTTTGTCATCTGGTACAGAGTTAAATCGTACAGTGCTTAGCACACCTTTTGCAGACAGTGTCGATCAAGATCAGCCTGCACAGAGCACCAATGTCTCATCCTAGATCCAGAGTATTTGATTTTGCTGAATACTCTGACAAAAAAAAATTTTGAAATTGAAATATTTTCGCCATTACCAATCTACAACTGAATTCAATGTACTGAAGTGATTAGATATTCAAGTTCCTTTTGTGCCCCTCGGACACCTGGATCTATGAGTAGTCTCAATAATGAGACGTTTGTGGTGCTTCTTTTCTAATTCGGACATTTACTGTGCACAGCACTGGAGGTGACCAATAAAAAACTAAAATCGCTTCACGGACAGTTATCTGTGCTAGATCTGTGACCCGGTTTTTGACACCGAGTTGTTGATTGATTGTATTGTGTCTCACACAGTTTTCAAGATTATTGCAGTTATATCATTGCATCCAGTGCACCCATCTATGCTTGATCAGGATCTTGCAGGAATATGACTGACACACTATTAATTTTACACTTTGATGGCCTTTGACCTTTACAGAGCAGAATAAACATTTAGACATTTTCAGGCTTAAAAATAAGATCCAAATAATTGCAATTTCATTGTTTCTTTGGTCTACATTGCTTCAACTTATCCGACAATGTAGATCAAAGATCAGACTGCATATTTTGTGCAGTCTGATCTTAATCTACACTGGCTGCAAGGGCAACTACAGTAGTCAAAGGCATTTTAACTCTTTACCACACAACCCCGACTTTTAACCCTTTCCCAAACGACAAATTTTGGACTGGTCCAAATTGAAAGAGTTTGCAGACGACAATTTTAAATTTGATGAAAATGGCAGAAAGGTCTCAAAAAGGTTAGAAAACACTGTGGGAAAAGGAGAAATTGCTCATTACGAGCAGTTTCTCCTTTTCCCACAGTGTTTTCAAAAGACTTCTTCTGCAGACACGTGAAAACCAGGGCTTGTTTGGGAAAGTGTTAACGACCCTGACCAAAAAATCCTTTGAAAAAATTTGTGGGAAAAAAGGAGAAAACGCCGGTAACCAGCATTTTCTCGTTTTCCCACAATGTTTTCTACCCTATCAAAGACAAATTTCATCGTTTGAGTCACATTCAAATTTTCGTCTGCAAATGCTTTCAATTTGGACAAGTCTAAAATTTGTCGTTTGGTAGAGGGAGGTTAACCATTAGAGCTGAATAAACATTTATTAGACAATTTTAGTCCTGCGATAAACATTAAACTAACATTGTTGCAATTATAAGGTTTCTCCAATCCAAAAAGACTCATCAAAGCGGAACGTGTAGATCGACGATCAGACCGCATCTTTTGTGCATGCTGATCTTAATCTACACTAGTCGCAAAGGCAATTTAATTTATGAAATATGCTTTAAGGGTTTATGATAAATGAAAATGAAAAAAAAAAATACCTTCGCCGGTTCCACCACGGCAACTTTTCCCTGACCTAGGGCACGGCATGCACGTGCCGCGACCGAACAGCCGCCAGACCCTCCTCCAAGCACAACCAGAGAAAAGTGCTTGCTAACATCACTAGAACCAGTGCTGTAACACCTTCTGACACAATTTGTCAGCAACAACCCGTTGCGTCCGCAGGAACTGAACATTTTCACCGTTGTCACAATTTAGATCTAAATATATGCAATATGTTGATGCAATATGTTGCAACACTGATTTCCGAGTGGGGCGCGCATACAGTCAAGCAGACTTCACAGGATGTGAACGATTAAACGTTGTAAATGTGAAATCGGATCAATGAACGACGTAATTTATAGATATAGACCTTGAAACGATACTTGTATTTGACGGAATTGTTACCTACGACCACTTATTTACTACACAATCCCGAGTTTTAATGACAATGAAGAAAATGGCATTTGAAAACATTGTGGGAAAAGGAGAAAATGCCAAGTACAAGCATTTTCTCCTTTTCCCACAATGTTTTCTTCCCTTTCGAAGACAGAAATCATCATTTGAGCTACAACAGTTTGTGGTCTGCAAATGCATTCAATTTGGTCGAATCCCAAAATTGTTCAGTATATAACGTATTTCTGTGGTATCCGTTTATCTTTCATAAATATCGATATACATTTATCCATCTACTCTATCGATTTTCGAGAGTCTTGATTGATTGAAGAAGTATATACTTAGCACAAAAAAAAAAATCAGATATCAAATTAAATATGATTCAATTTATAAATATTACTATAGCCACAGAATACATCTGCCTCATACAACAAATCGATAATGATCACAGTAAAAGAATTGCGCACATCACGAAGCACATAACACATTTAGTATATGGTCTAAATACGGCGAACGATGACGTCCTTCACATATCTATGTAAAGGTCGGTGTCCTCGCACGTTTGCGCAGTGACAGAGTACACGAAATTTTCCTATACGAACGTGACAACTGTGGGAACAAACAGCCTTGGATCTGCCAATCTTTTATCTACAGACTACACAGTTATAACGTGAAGTTACAAAACATTCATACACATAACATAGTGGAGATCTAGACCTAGATGTACATTAAAGCCATAAAATGCGTCACTTGCAAACATACAGTTAACATCTCTAGACTCTACTTATCAACCTACATCTGGATCACAGGCGTTCGTTTAGTGACGAACTTCGGTATCTATCTTTGCAATGTAATATATAAGCAGCAGAAATCGTTATTTAGTCTATCATGAAAGGGAAGAAAAAGAGAAAATTCGAAATTCACTCTTTCCGACGATAGGCCTTTAGGACTACTTTGAAGCTCCTGGGAAAATGTAACGTCGGTACATAGACATCAAAACTGCTAAGCGCGACTGACTGACCCTTTGCGGACAATGTAGATCCAAGATTACCCTGCCCGCTAAGGAGATATATTTCTCTAAAAATAAGTTTGAAATATTATTCGGGGTTTTACCATCGAATTGATTTTTTTTTTTAATTTGAAACTGCCTCGCAAGAACCATGGGTGGACACTCAATACAGGTTGCTTGCGTAATAGAGGAGGCCAGTAGGGCAGGTTCACTGTAAATCAGGTACCACCAACGACATTCGGCAAACCTCGGGTGATCCGTAGATCTGTAGTTCATGTAGTTACGTAATGGCCCCAATTATGACGAGCGCACCGTCGAGTCTAGAACAACCGTGTATATCTACTATCACAGAACTCCTACACTTTTTCCTTAAAAGAATTCCAAAGACTGAGGAGACAGAAAGAAATTTTAGGCATAAATGATGAAGTGTTAGAATATGAAAACACAACACCGTTTTCATAAACAAGAAATATCTTTTAAAAAGATAGACTGCGCATACCTAAATTTGCTCGCAAATAGGCCTACAAAGGCCTGCAGAATTAACATGTCCACATTTTCAACCAATCGCTAATTTCAATTTATTCATTCGAATATACATCAATACCAAGAAGTAGCACTCGTCACAACTCGGCCGATTCCGTACCTACATCCTAACCTCATTTGATCACCGGATCACCCGAGGTATGCCGAATGCAAGAAGTAGGTCAAGACATTCGTCTTTGAAGGTCAATGTCACTGCACACGTGTCTGAAATCTTTGCTTCGAGACGAAGGCAACAGGCAAAACATCTTGGAAGATGAAGAAACTGTTATTCCAGGTATTGCAGCCTTTTTCTCACAATGTTTTCTATCGCCTTTGCTACAGGAACGTCTACACATACGTAATCCCGACATTGCATAAAGGGTTCGAACATGTGTCGGGACAAGAAGATCTAGATCTGTAAGAAATGGTTTTGCTTCGTGAAGCAGACGAAAATTAACGCTTTACCAAACGACAATATTTTAGACTTATCCAGATTCAAAGTATTTTCAGATGGCAAATTAAATGTGTCTCAAATGATGGACTTTTTCTGAAAAGGTAGAAAAAATTGTGGGAAAAGGAGAAAATGCTGGTTACCAGCATTCCCTCCTTTTCCCGCAATGTTTTCAAATGCCTCTTTCGTGATTATGTGGTTTAGGGTTAAATTTCTGCAGTGTGTGGATTTGAAACTGTGACAGCGCGTCTGCCTTTAGCACAAGACAAAATTTTAGACACATCAATTTAAGACATTAATTTGCAGACGACAAAGTACATAATGTTCCAAATCATGATATTTTGCCTCGGAAAGATAGATTTAGAAACCATTGTGGGAAGAGAAGAAAATGATGGTTTTACCAGCGTTTTCTCCTTTTCCCACAATGTTTTCAAAAGTCTTCCTCGTCAGTGTCCTAAAAATTCGGCATGTCTCGTAAAGGGCCAATCGATGCTTTGCCTACATAGATCAATACATTATTTGTTTGCAGTTGTTTTCAACGCTGCTTTCGACAAAATCTACTGTATAATATTCACGACAACTCCCGCAGTCATTTATTACAAGTGTTTCCCCATCGATAGGCTGTGGTTTTGCAGTGCATTGCCCACGGGTACTCCCACAACGGAAAGCCGGGACCGAACCTGTACATCCAGTATCTTCACTGGTGACCAACCTAGGACCAATCCACTTTGTTAGTTACTTTTATGGGACAGTAAAGAATTTTGTTCAATATTACATTATCTCAAGCTCCTCATTCCATTCGCAATCAATGGGGGACATTTCTTAAAATTTCATTCCCCTTCATACTTCTCTATTACTACCTTGGTCCAAGTAATAAGGGGATTACTTGGTTTTTATCCTTGATTTTGTTGCATTACACTGATAAGTTCTTGAGACAATATCTCAACTAAATCAAGTCAGAGTGTTTTAAAAATCGATATACATGTATATGCATTTTCTTAAGTTATGATTAAAAGCAATCTTTGCTTTGAAATCGCATTGAGGTCTTCCACATATATTGTAAATCATTTTATATTTATCGCAATAACCCCAAGGAAATCAAGGATAGAAACAAAGGAATACCAGTGAAAGGACAAATCTGTTACTTGGTTATCCGAATTTGGTATCCTTGACTAGATTTTTAGGGTTCGATCACCCTTCCAGTCAACTCATGTCTATACCAATATTGAGAAAAGAAATGAGCCACTCTCTGACAAAGGGGGGCTTAATGCATCCCCGTGATGCACGATACCAAGCAAGTCATCAGATAATTATGAATCCACAATAGCAACTTTTTTTCAACAACCGACTTAATCATGAGGTAGACTGGTCCTTGGACATACCAAAAATTGGCCAATAGCGAAAAGTTTCGGCCCAGGTCAGCCTGCGCGGACTGCGCAGGCTGACCTGAGTCGATACTTTTCGCATATGCATTAAGCCCCTTTTCACAGAGCGTGGCTCAAATCTTTAGTTGCTGACGGCAAGACGTCATAAAATGTTCCCTTGCATCCGCCTGTCCGTTCGTCTGTCCGTCCGAGAAGTACTACACACAACATTGTTTTCCAAGCCTCTTACTTCCTTACCCCATAGTCATAGCGTAAATAATGATAAAAGTTGTTTTTGAAAAGGTAGAAAACATTGTGGGTTAAGGAGAAAATGCTGATAAACAGCCAGTTCTCCTTTTTCAACATTGTTTTCAAACGCTCTTAATCTCAGGACAGTTGAAACACGGGATTAGGAAAAGTGTTAAATGGCAATTTGTCTTTGAAAAGGCAGAAAACATATTGGGTTAAAGGAGGAAATGCTGGTAAACAGCATTTCCTCCTTTTTTCCACATTGTTTTCAAACACTCTTAATCTCAGGGCAATTGAAACACGGGATTAGGAAAAGTGTTAAATGGCAATTTGTCTTTGAAGAGGTAGAAAACATTGTGGGTTAAAGGAGGAAATGCTGGTAAACAGCATTTCCTCCTTTTTAGTGGATTTGTCTGCTTACTGTGATAGTTTTGACCGAACCAAATACATCATGCATAAGGACACATGCGCGCTCACACTGTAGGTCATGATATCGGTTTGACCTGAACCAGATATACTGCGATTTGCGCTTGCGCCCATTCTACTTTCAATTTTAGCTAATACACCTCAACCTCGCTTTTGTCACTACCGTATTTACTGACATACATGTGTATATATATATTTATTCCGAAATCTAATACCAGCAAAAAACAGCGTAAGATTGACGGATACAATTACCACTCCTTAAACTGTAATAGAATAACAGTTACTGCACGGCCCACTCGGCAGAACAATTTTGACTTTCCCTGCCCTTGCTTACTCCATTTTAAAATGATTGCACATGTGTGACATCTGATGTTATTTTTTATTACAAAATATTACAGCTTTATGCTACTCCACAAATCCGCTTTCCAGGACTTTGAGTCCTTTGATTTCCACATTGTTTTCAAACTCTCTTAATCTCAGGACAGTTGAAACACGGGAGTAGGAAAAGTGTTAAATGGTAATTTGTCTTTGAAAAGGTAGAAAACATTGTGGGTTAAAGGAGGAAATGCTGGTAAACAGCATTTCCTCCTTTTTTCCAGATTGTTTTCAAACACTTTTAATCTCAGGGCAGTTGAAACGTGGTATTAGGGAAAGTATTAAATGGCAACGCAAAAATGAGTTTCAGGAGAGACAACTGTAGATTTCTAGGTTGGGTTTTCGTCGTGTTTATTCCTCTTGCTATTCGTCGGCCGTTTCTCTGTACACAAAGAACTTCACAATGGTCTGCGTTAATTGTTTACTTAAAAGATAAACCGGTAAGTTGACAAACGGACTGACGTCGAACAGACGCACGGGCGAACGTGTAAAAGATGGATAGATGGAAAACAGTATTTTCTACTTTTCCCACAATGTTTTCTACCCTTCTCTACCCTTCTCAAAACAAATTTCAATTCTCGAATCACATTTCTTTTTGTCGTCTGTAAATGCTTTCAATTTGGACTAGTCTAAAATTTTGTCGTTTGGTAAAGAGGTACAGGACGACAACAGACGTACCAACACAGTAACTGCAAAGTTTATTGTATTCATGATAGATATAAAAAGAAGAATTGGGTCCATATTCACCTACGATTCTTTAGAACATTACGACGTTTGTACCCATTTTATTTGTCGTCTGCAAACGCTTTCAATTTGGACTAGTCTAAAATTTTGTCGTTTGGTAAAGAGGTACAGGACAACAACAGACGTACCAACACAGTAACTGCAAAGTTTATTGTATTCATGATAGATATAAAAAGAAGAATTGGGTCCATATTCATCTACGATTCTTTAGAACATTACGACGTTTGTACCCATTATATTTGTCGTCTGCAAACGCTTTCAATTTGGACTAGTCTAAAATTTTGTCGTTTGGTAAAGAGGTACAGGACAACAACAGACGTACCAACACAGTAACTGCAAAGTTTATTGTATTCATGATAGATGTAAAAAGAAGATTCTTTAGAACATTACGACGTTTGTACCCCATTTTATTTGTCGTCTGCAAACGCTTTCAATTTGGACTGGTCTAAAATTTTGTCGTGTGGTAAAGAGGTACAGTAACTGCAAAGTTTATTGTATTCATGATAGATGTAAAAAGAAGAACTGGGTCCATATTCACCTACGATTCTTTAGAACATTACGACGTTTGTACCCCATTTTATTTGTCGTCTGCAAACGCTTTCAATTTGGACTGGTCTAAAATTTTGTTGTATGGTAAAGAGATAATGCATCATGGAGTTGCATTAAACATTGTTTTGCCAGAGCATAGCTCATCCAATGATAGAAGACGCATTTTATTATTATTGCAGGCAGGAGATTACATAAGACTGACAAAAGATATAGAGTTCCAAGTTACTACTGCGGCTAGCTACCTAGCAACCACTTCTATAGTACTGGTATCTCCAGCATGTAGGGGATTGTCCTCCCCGAAATCCCCAGTTATTTTCTACGACGTTATTACGAGCAGCACTCGTAGTTTTGCCTGTTCCCGTGACGATTCCAACATGGCCGCCGGTCGCGATGACGTCACCGATTCTAGGTGTATAACATAGTTGCCAGCATCTGGCCCTTATCAGGTAAGTAGACCTACTGTTTGCCCACTCCATTGCTCCAATCGGACTATACCACGGCCATCTGTTGAACAAAAGGTATTAATTTTAAACCCTGTTCTACTGAAGAACTTAAATGAAACTTTAAAGGCAATTAAAAACACGAATAATGCTATTAAAAACGGTTTTTTTTTTTTTTTTTGAGAAAAATATCTCCTTATCGGACAGTGTAGATCCAAAATCAGACTGCACTTTCTATGCTGATCTTGATCTTCACTGTCCACGAAAGGTCAGTGAGTCGCGCATAGCTGCGTAATGGTTAAAACTATTTACTAGACAATAAAATTTTAGACTTGTTCATATTGAAAGCATTTGCAGGTGATAAATGTGGCTAAAATGATCTGATCTGACTTTGAAAATGTTGAAAATATTCTGGAAAAAGGAGGATAAGCAATGCGGGTAACCAGCATGCCTTCCATTTTCCCAAGGTCTTTTCAAAAAGACTCCTTCCTTAGCGTCGTAAAAGCTTGGAATTGTTTGGTAAAGGGTTAACTCATTACTTCCCGCAAACAACTTTTTAGCAGAACTGCGTAGATTAAGTAATTTGCTCACTGAAGGAAATTGTTCAGATCTGAACCATATACTCCACATAGTATGCGCTCTACGCAATCTACTTCCGGGATTTCCCAACAGGTTTCACACAATAGCTTTTTGCGACATTGAAAATACACTGTTAAATCGCTATCTATGGGCCTTCTGCTTGTTCTTTATGTCTATCAAATGTATGTTCACTAGCTTATACATGAAGTATACAGAATGGCATCTCAACCGACTGCGTTTTTGTTATTGCGTTTGCCTCTCTATGTTCCAGCCCGATCTTCCCCACCCCACCCCCTCTTTTTTTTTTGTTATCGGGCGTTACTTTGACAAAGTAACGTCCGAAAATGTATGAAAACAAAATAAAAAAAAAAAATGATCGGACTGGAACCCACAGTCTTCGATTAAAAAAAACAACAGCATAGGTGCTTGGTGTCAATTCTTCAAATTGGACTGCTTTTGACTTCTACGACCCGGAAGTAGTCCGCAGGAGTATCACCAATACCATACCTCACAATGTACACAGCGTAGGGACGGAAGTATGAATTGTATGTGAGAAGAAAAGTTCACAGCGCACATACGTGTACCTGATATGATCTATACATAACAAACAAATAAATGGATATGAATATTTCATAATAACTATCAAAATAAATGAGAAAGCACCAGCTTGACTTAAACCGCGTAAACCCAGTTTTTGAGTCGCCTGGTTGCGTAGCAACCAGGCTCTCATTGTTATCATCTTGATCTATGGGGTGACGTAAGCATACCTCCGGCCTTGTACTGCTTCCTGTCCCAAGTTCCGGTTTACGAGATAAAACAGTTTTCTAATTATTCGGTTAACAACCCAATTTTTCTGTTGTAATTCACTTACAATTGTGCCTTTGTGATAATGAATATGTCTATAAAGACTGAGCTCTTTAACGGTTTAAACCTTTGAAAAATCATTTCGTCCACAAGGGTACACGATAGCCTATCGCTTACACAGACATCATCTCTTAAAATAGCGCATTATGTATGTTTCTAAAAATAGCCGTCGTGAACTGAACAAGTTTGCGAACACACTACAAAATACTCTTCCATGACAAACGTCTTCACTACGGCACGCTTCTATTTGTGGACAGTTCTCCGTGAAAAAGGTTTGATAATTACCCATTAGAAGCACATTCTAAATCTTACAATCTGTCCGTAATTGTAAGTCTTATTTCAATCCAACATTCAACCTATGATCGGAAAGAGAAAGGCGATACCGAGTTAACGTGGAAGCTTTCAATGGAGATTTTTCCCAAAAGTAGGCTAATTTTTTTTAACAAAGTTGTAACGACTTGGAATGGTTGCGTTGCCTTCTTAGACATTCTTAAACGTTGCTTCTTCAGAGCTTTTTATTCTAGACATCAACTACTTTGCACACCCATATTCTAGGTGCACAAGCGGAGATCGTACAATATTAGCGTATGTAATGCGCACGGTTCTAGACTGCAACAAGTCATCGCTTAGCAGGTGCTTTCTGGAATGTAGGTGTGCGACAAATATAGATCTTATAATCACGTGACGTATAACGTCATTTGCACCACGGAATTCTCTATAAATTGACATATTTATGAATGAATCAATCGCTGAAGCGGCCTTTATTTTCAGAGTACACCGACCTAGCGCCTCACCGAGCCATGCAGAGAGTGTGTTTTAAAGTTTACTGTGTTCATTTAATTGTTTTTCGTTTTTAAAAAGATGAACTTGTCAAAGTCTGCTCTTTTTTTTTTTTCAATGTGCGATTAACCTAGATCTAGTATTTATGAAACAATTTATTAGTGCGGTTGTCAGAACGCAAGGTGCTTTCGTAACTGCCAAAATCTGAAGTCACACGGGAATTCGACTTGAAACTACGCAGTTCTAATATCCAGCAATCTGAGAACCTGACTTTTACTTCACTATATTTCAAATATAATAGAACAGATCAATGTTAACCCACTCGAACAACAAGGTCTTTATCGGAGTATTTGTAATCTTGTAAAGGGTTGTTGTACAGGGTACTAGAGCTAATCGCAAACATATGTAGTTTACACCAAAGCAATACACATGTAGATCTCTACAATTTTCAATTTGGTGTGGAAGTAGTGCTAATTCCTGGGCCGTTATAAAACGCAGACAAAGCTAGAAGGCTGATGATCATCCTATTGGGTTATATTATTTTTCCTGATCTGTAGCAGCCACATTCTTAGAGTCCATTGTGGACAAAACTTGAACACGGACAACAACAAAAACAAATTATTTCCAAAGGACAGGTAGATTACTGAGTCAAATATTTGTGTGTACTCCAGAGGCTATATTTCAGTCCAATGATCATGGAATTGCCCGGCTGTTTGTCTCAGTAATATTTTTGACAAAAGTGAATGTAGGTTACCGGGGGTTAAAAGAAAAAGGTTGTCACTAGGTCAAATCAGACGAAACCGTAATAGATTTAGTGCTATAGAATCCATTTATGTTCAGTCCAATACTCACGAAACTTTGTCAGACTGCTTAGATTAGATATGGGTGAGTTTCAAAAGGGCAATTTTGGTCTAAAAGTATGTCACTAGATCCTGTACCAAAGACAAACTTCAGTTGAGTTCCATACTAATGTTGCCTAAATGGTCCTCTGGTAAAATTGTTCAAGTGGTTCTGCTCTGTTTCTATAAACTTTACAGAAGCTTCAGAACTGAGTAGTAACATTTCAAAATCACGGCCTCTGAAACTGTATGAGCAATTATACCCAAATTTCATATCTAGCATCCTGTATTTGAAAAGGACAATTATTCAGTTTAACAGATATATGTATAACCACATGGTCCAATTTTAGAAAATTTGTGTCATACAAAAACAACTTGTTCTAAATCTGGAGAGAAAATGTATGCCCTATTCTACTGAAATTATTTAGAATGTTTGTTTTAGCAATATGTGTAAGAATTAAGATATACATAAAGTTAAGTCACCCAGTTTCTGCGCTACAAAAACATTTTTATCAACCTAGAAGCCTGATTTTTGTCCACATTCTTTACAGGCATTATTACGCTGGGAAGGAACTGTAAATATTGAGGGAACTTCGACGGTTACTATGCCCCTCTGAATTTCGGGGTGGGTGGATATAGTTTTCATGTTATCTATCCGTTCATCGGTCCGATCTTCCGTCCATCCAGACAGATATATTCTAAAATCGTTGACGAAAGTTAATGAAACTTCAAACATGTGTTCCTCATGATAGTCCGCCGATATACATTTTTTTTAATGTAATGCCTTTTAATGGAAAAAGGAGGCTTGATGTCCTCCGGTCTGCTTGTTTTGTTTTATTTTGTTTTTGTTTTTAATGCAGTGTCGTGGAAAAAGGGGGCTTGATGTATATTTCCATTATGGATCAATATCTCTTTAACTACTGGACAAAATTTTATAAAACTTCATATTTATATTGTTTATCATAAGCCACAGACAATCAGTATTTGTTTTTATTTAATGAAATACCGTTTCATGGAAAAAAGGGGGCTTAACGTATATTTTCACCAATAACAAAAAGGCCATTTACATGCAAAACACAATACCTCTTATGATTATGTTTCTATCTAAAAAAACTATTTTTTTTTTCGGCGGTGGATATCATTTCAACGAAATGATTTGTTTTGTAATGATTTTACCTTTTGAAACCCATTTTTTAAATGAAGTCACCCGGAGTAAGAGACTTTGAATTTTTAAACCTGCTCCTGGTGCCTAAATGTTTTCAACTTTAGGACGTCAACTAAGAAACATGCTTGCATATAATACTGTCTTATTGTTAAGTTATTTTGTATCTTGAATGCTTTTAACAGATTTGAACAGAAAAGGGTGAAAAGTTCTAACACATTACCCTCCAGGCGACTCTCAGGACTATCAGTCCTTTGATTAATATTCAGGTGACAGACCGTCACTGTAGAGAAGTCACATACAATGCATACTTCCGGCCTTACACAGTGGTGCAGTTGTCACCTCATTCACAGTCCAACATAAGATACCAGTAGAAAACCGCATCAGATATTGGTGCGCTACTTATAAAGCAATAAAATCGCGGCTAGCCCATTGTCTGATCGACTCAGATTTTCCTTTCACATTCTTGTTGCTCCTTCAAGAAATTTCAGAAACATGCATTACATTTAATGAAAAGCTTGTTTTTTATTTCATTTCTTTCCAAAATTATCTCCGACCCGCAAATCCATTCTATTAGATTTTTTAGCCCATTTTTTTTTTTACCTTGCAGCCAGTAAGTCCTCTTATGACAGCATTGTGGTAAAAGGAAAATATTCTTGCAAACAGCATTTTCTCTTGTGCCAAAATATTTTCAAAAGTGGTCTGTAGTAAGCAGCAAAAAGGTCTGCAGGTGGTTACCGGTTAATCAGTCTTCATCAGACGAAAACATTTTCGACTAATCTTAAATAAGAGCATTACAGACGACAACAAATCAAATACGTCTCAGTTGATGGGACTTGTCTCTGGTAGGTTAGAAAACATTGTGGGAAAGGAGAAAATGCTGGTTACCAGCATTTTCTCCTTTTTGCACAATGCTTTCAAAAGCCTTCTTCTTCGGGCTCATCAAAGTACGGGATTGTGTTAACGAATCATATCGGTACGAAAATGGCTTCTAACATTTTGTTAGGGGAAAAAAGGCACAGACCTGTTCGGGGCATCGGCCGCTGCAAGCCGTAACACGTCAGCGACAAAGATGTTACATTTATTGGTATTCGCCCCAGTTCTATGGCTGCTGGCGTACGACCATGTGGTGGAGCCAATGTACCTTCGAGCTATTGTCTTGATTGTACTCGGGCTAGCACAGTCGACAGGCTGTAAAAAAAAATGTTCAGGGCAATCTTTATTATTTAACTCTGAACCAAACGGCAAAAGTTTGAACTGGAATCAGTTGAAAGAATTAGGAGATGGCAAATCAAATGCAGCTCAGCTGATCATTTTTGTCTTTAACAGGATTGAAAATATTGTTGGAAAAGGAGAAAATCCTGTTTGCCAATATTTTCTCATTTTCCTATGTAAATTTTCTTCAAAAGCCTTCTCTTTTGGGGTCCGATTAAAACTCGGGACTGTGTGGTACAGAGTTAACTCTTTGCCAAACGACCGCATGTCGTAACGACCCTGAGGAAGACACCTTTAGAAAACATTGTGGGAAAAAAGGAAAATGATGGCATCCAGCATTTTCTCCCTTTCCCCCCAATGTCTTCTATCTTTTTAGTGACAAATTCCATAACTTCTGGACAAGTCTGAATTTTTGTCGTCTGCTAAAGAAATAACGCGAATCGAATTAAAATCTATTAACGTATTAGATTTGAATCATGCCCTGGCGAAAGGGGGTTTAATGCATTATACCAAACAAGTCATCAAGTAATTATGGACCCATAAAAATCCATTTTGTCTCAACACCAACTGAATCCTGAGGTAAAATGGTCCTTGGACATGCAGAAACTAAAAGGTATTGTCCAAAGTCAGCCTGTGCGCACTGTGCAGGCTGACCTGGGTCGATACTTTTTTCGCAGATGCATTAAACCTCCTTTTCACAGAGTATGGCTCATATAATTTGACGAATTTCTGTTGGGTTGTCTGAAAAGAGAAGCTTCTCCTCTTCTACTTTGCGATTTCTGGAAGGATTCTGGATTGTATACTATGGTTTGTTTGGTGCTCGTTGTGGTCTGTAACAGTATTTTTCCTATTTGACGGCGGTCAGTACGCCTATTAACCCAGACGACAAAATTTTAGCCTTGTCCAAATTGAAAGCATTTGCAGACGACAATTTCTTTGATAGGGTAGAAAACATTGTGGGAAAAGGAGAAAATGCTGGTTACTAGCATTTTCTTCTTTTCTTACAATGTTTTCAAAAGGCTTCTTTCCCAGGGGCGTCAAAAGGCGGCATTGTGCGGTAAAGGGTTAATTTAATTCATTCCTGCGTTTTGCCCCCAAGATTTGATTGTCCACCTATAGTGGTGTGTTAGGATGGGGGAACCATCCCTCTCTACATTACTGCGTTTCCGGTAACGACTTCTATGCATAAAATTCTATCAAATCCATTGGCTGCTTTCCCAAATACACAGGTGGACAAAGTATTCAGCGGTAAGATAGCATTCGATCTTATCGTAGGACTTTCAAACCATGCTCGAAAATCAGTTTGATCAAGTCTTCATTTGAATTCACTTTAATTACGTGCCTTGGTTTTTACTCTTGGCAATTTAGGCCTATCAGACGTCAAAATTGTGTACATGTCCAAAGTTAGAAGCATTTGCAGACGTAAATAAATGCTGCTAAAATTGATGGGATTTGTTAATTAAAAAGAAAAGTGGAGAAAACATTGTGAGAAAAGGAGAAAATGCTGGTAACCAGCATTTTCTCCTTTTTACACGATGTTTAAAAAGATATTATTCTCTTGGCCGTTAAAACTCGGGATTGTGTGGTTAAGGGCACCCGGCAAGTTTACATAAACATTTTTTTTTTATTAAAAGAAAATATTCTAGAAATTTCAAATAAAGTGTTCCTATGTAGATTGCCTTATGAAAACCCCAACTTATCACGCGTACACGAAGACAGCCTAAATTATCAAATCAAATGAATACAATTTTCTCTGATAAAAGAATTTCAAAAACAAAATACAATGAGCATTGAAGTTTAAATAAGAACACAAACAGTACTTAACAACATAGTGCATGTAGTCACAACAGCAGCAGAAACAAAAACAACTAGATAAGACGATAGATAGACAGATAGACAGACAGACAGATTTAAATCAATAAATAAATTCGAATAAATAAATTTGAATAAATGAACAAAATAAATAAATAAATAAATAATACATGCATTAATCAATTAATTTAGATAAATAAAATAGATAAATAAATAAATTCTTTCTAATCAGTAGATATTTAAATGAATAGGGTAAGTAAATTAATTAATTGATAAAAATACGTTACTCGAAGTGCCACGCTCAGAATCAGCACCAAACACACGCAGAAACTGATCTTTGACAACATGGTGAAATATCGGCACACAACAGGCTGTCATGGCCTCTTTTATACACATTAATAAACAGGAACTTATCAAGTGGGCTCTTAGCCTTTTAAGCTCACTTTTTTTGTTTCCAGTTTATTGTTCGTTAATCCCTTTACCACACCGACAAAATTTTACACTTGTCCAAATTCAAAGCATTTGCAGACGACAAATTAGATATGGCCCATATGGTAAGATTTGTCTGTAAAAGGACAGAAAACATTGTGGGAAAAGGAGAAAATGCTGGTTACCAGTATTTTCTCCTTTTCCCACAGTGTTTTTCTAAGGCGTCTTTCTCAGGGTCCTTAAAAATCGGGATTATGTGGTACTACCTTAATCCCGAGTTTTGACGACCCTGAGGAACTGGGCGTCTGAAAACATTGTGGGAAAAAGGAGAAATTACGAGTAACCAGCATTTTTTTTTTTTTTTTTTCCTCTCTCTCTCTTTTTCCCCACATGGTTTCTACCTAATCAAAGACAAATCCCATAATTTAAAAAAAAAAATCGATTTTTCGTCTGTAAATGCTTATCAAAATGGACTCACTTGAAATAATCTCTTTAGCAAACGATAGATTTTAAGTCTAGTCGAAACTGAAAGCATTTGCAGACAACAAATTAAAGCTAGCTCAAATTATGAATTTTCCTTTTGATAGGGGAGAGAACATTGTGGAAAAGGAGGAAATGCTGGTTACCGGCATTAGTCCTTTTCCCACAATGCATTCAAAAGCCCTCTACCCCAGGGTCCCTAAAAATTGGAATTGTGCGTTACCTGAAGAGTTGAAGAATTAAGTGTAGAACAACCAACAGTCGAAGAAATTCGAAGGAAAATGATCAACCAGATGAAATACTAGTATCTAAGGAGCGATTGCCTCGAAAACGATTGCCCAAAAAGAGAAATTGCTCATGATGAATTGTTGCCTTCATTAGTCACAACGTTTTCAGACTTCAATTATTGCCACCCTCGTTAACCCAGATGTGAAGTAATACCATTCATCACCCCTGGGACATTCCATTGCGAAACCGTCGTTTCTATGAATATTCATAAGGTTGCGAATTACACCCAATAGCCAATCGAATTTGTCGATAACATAACGATACTCTCTTGTAGTGGAGGATAATCACCTTTCTTCTATTACTATGAATTAACCGGCTAAAACCCACATCATTAACAACGAATATGGCGGCGGCCGGCGGGCCATCCTTCTGTGGCATTTGCCTTACGACAATCCAGGGCAGACATTACAAATCCTTGTATACAAAGGCAAATATTCAGAAATACAGCGTGCTGTTGCAGTCCTTAGGGGTATGTAGCAGGGGTGACGTCATCCTCGTTGGAGAGGTCATCAGACCTCTCCAACAGTGCTGAGTTTAAAAGGCAGACTGCCACAGAAATCACTGTCTAAATCCATTTGTTTTTGCGAAATTGTTCTGATACACAGTTTGTTTCGTCATGGTCTTATAAACAAACCGAAATCAAAAAACTGATATAGGAAATAAACGTTTTTTTTTTTATATATGACGGATTTCCAAAAAGATTTATTATACTATATTGATTGTAAATGATCTCTCCAACAAATGCATTTTTTCATTAAACAAATAAATCTAAGCAAAGGGAAACAAATTTCGTTAAAAAAGAGAAAGAACATCGCGGGTAAAGATCATGTGACTTGATACTATCTGGAGAATTCGTACCCTGGAGAACTCGTACCCTAATCTCGAAAGCACGAGTTCTCTGGAGAACTCGTACCCCACAAATAGATATAAATAGGTTGATCAGTATGTTTTCAAGTTCTGTTTTTCAAAACTGACTACAATCTTGCATTTTTCACAGTTTTATACAAAAATTCTATGGAATTATAATGATATAGATTTGATGAAATAACACACAGATTTTCCTCTATTATGCGGGATTGCGAGAATCCCGCGAAAATCAACTTATGAGCGGGAAAAAAGTCCTGCCTCTTCGCTCTACGTACCGTACACCTCAAAAGAGTCCGTGGTCCTTTGGTTTTGGGCGGATTGCACAGACTGACATGAGTCGATACTTTTTGCAGATATATTAAGCGTTCTTTTCTCAGAGCATGGCTCATTTATCTACTTTCTTAAATTTTTAACGTTTAGACAAACAACCTCTTCATTTTACATGTCTGCAGCAGACAACTTTTCAAAATATTGTGGGAAGAGGAGAAGCTGCTAGTCACTGCAGTTTCTTCGTTTGTCACAATGGTTTCCATCGCATCAAAGCACCATCTTCCACATTAATTATCAAAGTTTGAATTGTCGTCTGCATGCTTTTTCTGTTTGGGACAGTCCAAAAATTGCTGTTTGTTAAAGGATTAAAAAAATGTTACATTTATTTTTAACATGTCTGGTACTAGTACTATGTATAGGCCACCTTTATTTATTGTCATCAGGTAAGATTCTTGCATATTCAGTGGAATTAGCATATCGTATCAAATTTTAATTGAACGGTTTCTCCTTTCCAAAAATATATTGGCTTATCTGAGCACACATTACAAACATTCATTAGAGGTTTGTTCCTTTTGAAAATGAGCCAAATGGGTCATCATCTTCAGTTTTGTGTCCTTGAATTTTGAAAAAAAAAAAAAAAAATGCATTCCTGAGCATGTTAATAGCATATGCCTACAATTCCTAGAATATTATAACAATGTGGAACATGTACTGTTTTGTGCCTTTACACCAGCAAAACTGAAAAAAAAAGATGTTTTTTCTCATTCCTTTAATTCCTAACTTGTTTGTTTACATCTACCAAAAGATATTAAAATCAAAAGCCAATAAACTATTTGAAAACATTGATGCCGACCTCTCCTGGCTTCTTTTTTAAAGAAGACAACTTGTTGACCCAGTTCCGATGTATTCTGTAAACTACATTTATAGATTTGATTGGTTGTAGACGAGGTAAAAATAGAAATGATGGCATATGGTTGATAAAAATAGTTTAAATTTTCTCACAGAAAAACTGAGATTACCAATCAGAATGCTGCATGAATAATTCATGAGAACGAGAAAACATACGCGAGATAACCCAGGGGCGATGAATGTAGTATACGGGATACATCGGAGCTGCGTTAACGAGGATGATTATTGCAGACTAATCGGAAAGTATGAAAGAAGTGAAGTTAAATGTTGTTGCCACATAAGAAAGTAAACAAATATATTTTTTCTTTCCGATCGTTCAAGAGTTTGACGTTGTAGGTTCAAGAGTTTGAAGAGATACTTTCGTTCTGGCCGCAATATTAAATAAACAACCACTTTAAAGCGCTAAAAGTACCAGGAACATGCTTAGGCTGGAAGACCCCATTGTGCATAAACAGATGAGCCATGCTCTGTGAAAATGGGGGCTTATTGCATCTGCAAAAAGTATCAACCCAGGTCAGCCTGCGCAGTCCGCGCAGGCTGACCTGGGCCGAAACGTTTTGCTATTGATCAATTTTCTGTATGTCCAAGGACCATTCTATCTCATGACTCAATAGGTTGTGATAGAAAATGGATTTTAAGGATCCATAATCAGATCTTCAGGTAGAGGGAGTGATTTTTATTTGGAAAAAAAAAAAAAAAAAAAAATATTAATCAGTCTCCACTAAACCCTATGTTATGGGTACTCATTAGAATCGACTCATTTAGACGATTCTAATGAGTACCCACAACATAGGGTTTGGAAGAGAAATAATGGATTTAGAATACTATCACTCCCTTTTATCTGGTCTGATAATCATATGATGACTTGCTTGGTATCGTGCATCACAGAGATGCAGTAAGCCCCCTTTTGTCAGAGCATGGCTCATACATTTTTTTCTTCCTGATCTTGTGAAGTCAACAGTTCAAGAGTTTGAAAGTGATATGTACTTTTTGTTGGTAAGATATACTAGTGACTGGACAATTTTGAAGCGTGAGAATGATACAAGAAGAAGCGAGAAGAGGAAGAAGAAGAGAGAAGAAGAAGATGAGGAAGAAGAAGACTGATTAACAGAACGATGTTTTACGCCGTTTCAATATTATTTCAACCACAACTCAAATATTCATGTATGCCCTGGGTTTCACCACTAGGATTCTGGAAGTTTCATGCCTCAAGACACTCCCATTGCTGCTCATGAGGCTCGAACCCGAGGCCTGCAGGCTGCGAGCCCTATACTGGCACTACTGAGCCATGCAGAATCCTTGGCAGAAGAAAAAGGCTACATTTATTCACACCTTATAGAAACCAGGGTCCATATTCGCCAACCATTCTTAGTTTCATTCTTAATCTTATCCTGGATTTAGAAAGTAACACAACTGATTGGCTGAAACATTTTGGTATAGCCAATCAGAAGTTGCGATACTTTCAAATTTAGAAAATTCTTCAGAATAACATTAAGAATGTCCCTGAGAATGGTCGAATACGGACCACGAACCTATTTCGTTGGCTTCAAAACGCGGCTAAAGATCATTTTACAGGCAGTTTACAATCTACTTTAAGTTAAGTCGGCACAAATAGGGATTGTGTGGTAAAGGGTTGTAAACTGTTAGAGCACCTTCCACAACTAAAGCTGCGTTTGCGGTCAGTGTTGATCATGATCAGACTGCTCAAAACGTGCAGTCTGATCCTTGATCTAGAATTTCCGCTTTACTGAAAAAACCTTGCTGAAAGCAATGTTTGAAATTACAATATTTTTTCTTATTTCTAGGCGTAAAATGCTTGTTAGGTTTATTCGGCGCACTAAGGGTAAAAATGTTCGGATAAATGTTTAGAAGTTAAACTCGTTATCAAACGACATGATTTTGCACCATGCTGTGTGAAAAGGGGGCTTAATGCATCTGCGAAACGTATCGACCCAGGTCAGCCTGCGCAGGCTGATCTCAGCCGGAACTTTTCGCTATTTGTCAATTTTCTGTATGTCAAAGGACCATTCTGTCTCCCGATAATGTCGGTTGTTTAAAAAAGTGGCTATTATGGATCTATGATTATATGATGGCTCGATTGGTATCATGCATCACGGTGATGCATTAAGCCCCCTTTTGCCAGAGCATGGCTCTTTTAAATTTGTCCCACTGGAAAGCATTTGCAGACGACAAAACAATTTTGACTCAAAAATGAAATTTGTTACTGGAAAGGATAGAAAACGTGGGAAAAAGGGGAAAGTGTTGGTTTATCCCGACTTGTCCATGGGCAGGCAACTGCTAACTTAACCCTTAAACTGCTAAACGCGACTCGCTGACCTTTAGCGGACAGTGTAGATCAAGATCAGACTGCACAGAACGTGCAGTCTGATCTTGGATCTGCGCTGTCCGATAAGGAGATACTTTTCTCCGAAATATGTTTGAAATAATATTATTCGGGTTTTTATTATCTGCTTGAAAGATACGAGCGTATATTTAACTTCTGTAGCAGGATAGGGGTTAATAAATTCGACTTTTGTCCAATTTAGACGTAAGATTTCAACTACAGTGGCACACACCCGGTCATTGTTCAGTATCTAGAAAAGGAATAAGTAGCAGTCTGATCTAGCTCAACGCTTATGGTGTCCAAGCTGTTTAAGTCGCCTAGACTGCGTGATTTAGTGCATAATCTGAAAATGCTGAAATCTCTTTTCCAGCTAGCGGCACGATTTATGGTGACTGTCCATGGGCAAGGCACAGCTGCCCCTGAACCCAGTATGGATAAACCCAGGATAGCAAAAGATAGGTGTTAGCGGTCAAATGTGTCGAGTATTGATCTATCGAATGGTGTTTTACACCGCTTTCAAAGTTGTGACTGTCATATCATGGCGAAAGCTTACATATTCTATGTATGTGCTAGGTTTCATCAGAATTAGGCTAGGGCTCTGAAGTGTCTTGCCCAAGGAACCCCCCCCCCACACGAATGAAAAGCAACATGAAACAAACGACTTTTTTACATTTGCAATCAGAACCTGTCTTCAACCTGGTTTTACCCTTTACCGAACAATCCCGGGTTTTAAATACCCTGAGGAAGAAGGCTTTTGAAAACATTGTGGGAAAAGGAGAAAATGCTGGTTACCAGCATTTTCTCATTTTCCCACAGTGTTTTCTACCCTTTTACAAAGAACTCTCAGAGTCTCATCTTTTAAGCCACATTTGTCGTCTGCAAATGCTTTGAATTTAGAAAGGTCCCAAACTGTGTCGTTTGTTAAGATTAAAGCACAGCATTCAATTTTTTTTAGCGGGACAGACAAGAAATTCAGAGAGAAAAAAAAAAAATCAAATGAAGAACACGCATGGGTGCAAATGAGTATATAGTTTTCTTTAATTCATGTCTTATTTTTGGAGCATTATGGCAATCGATTATGAATGTTTACTTCTGAGACAACTGGGATTTTTTCCACTAGCAGTCTGTTTTAGTGTACTGGTACCTCCAGCAAGTCGGTTTGGATCCAGGACGAAACCCCCAGTCATTCTCCACGACAGTGTTTGTTCTGGCACTGGCGCTTGTAGTTTTCTTTACACCTGTGACGATTCCAACATGGCCGCGCTCTGCGATGACATCACCACTGACAGGAAGTGAACTGCAGAGTTTCCAACACTTGTCTCCTTCGAGGTATGTAGATCGCTTTTTCGCCCATTCCGCGGCCCCAATCGGAGAATATTTAAACCACCATCTATTGTAGAGAAGTCAATAAGCTCATTAGTCGGACGTTTCAAATAATCATATGTATATGAGCCATGCTCTGTGAAAAAAGGGGGCATACTGCATCTGCAAAATGTATCGACTCAGGTCAGCCTGCGCAATCCGCGCAGGCTGACCTAGGCTGTTGAGTTTGACGCGGTACGATTCAGTCATTTGTTAGACAAAACGGATTTTATGGATCTATGATCATGCGATGACTTACTTAGTATCATGCATCACGAAGATGCATTAACCCTTTACCACACAATGCCGCCTTTTGACGCCCCTGGGAAAGAAGCCTTTTGAAAACATTGTGGGAAAAGGAGAAAATGCTGGTAACCAGCATTTTCTCCTTTTCCCACAATGTTTTCTACCCTGTCAAAGAAAACTTGCACCATTTGAGCCACATTGAAATTGTCGTCTGCAATTGCTTTCAGTTTGGACAAGGCTAAAAGTTTGTCGTCTGGTAAAGGGTTAAGCCCCCTTTTGCCAGAGCATGGCTCAAATATGTTTTCAGACGAAATCAGAAATCATTTTACACGTGTCCTCACAGTGCGGACAGGAAGTTTTTGAACCGCCTACAAAACAAAAACTATTCGAGTCATGCTGTGCCTAAAGGGAGTTTAAGGTATTACCAAGATGCATTATACCAAGAAAAGGCATCACATAACTAGGGATCTGTAAAATCCATTTAGCCTGACAACTGACCGGATGTGGAGGTAGAATGGTCATTGGACATGAAAAAAATGAACTGCGCAGGCTGACATGAATCAATTCTTTTTGCAGATGTGTTATGCCCCCTTTTCACAGAGCATGGCTCCTTTTCGTATACGACACTTCCTTTTTCGGCGTAGCTGAAGGTGCTGGCTTTTGACCTACTTTTTGGTATTGATAATAAATGAATAAATAGGAATTTGTGATTGGTCAAATATGTAGACGAATTCATTTCGAGTGCCCCTGCCTATTTCCCGGCAAATTTACGCCATCTGTCTATTTAAAGATACTTCTTGTTTATACCATATTTCCTCAAGCCTATCTTTTAAGAAGTGTTCGCGAAAAAAAAAAGCTGGACTCGACAAGACGACAAAATTTTAGGTTCTTCCAAAGCATTTGCAGACAACAAATGAGCTATGATTCAAATGACGGGATTGTCCCCCCCCCCCCCCGGACAAACAGACACAGGCACACACACACACACACACACACACACACAATGTTTTCAAAAGACTTTTTGCTCAGAGTAGGCAAAAAAGGGAATGTTTGGTACAAGGCATCTAGGAAATACGGGACCGAATCCTTGCAAAATTAATGTTGGGCGAAACAAATCGAGTATTGAAAAAAAGTAACAGATAGCATCTTGTGTTGAACAAAACAATGAGTCATGCTCTTTGAAATAGAGGCTTAATGCATCTCCGTGAAGCATAATACAAGCAAGTCATCACTGTATAATACATTCCTAAAATCTTTAATGTGTAGCTACCAACTGAATCATGAGGTAGACTTGTGCTTTGACATGCAGAAGATTGACCAAAGGCAAAAGTTTCGGCCCAGATCACCCTGCGCGTACAGCGTAGCCTTACCTGGGTCGATAGTTTTTGCAAATGCATTAAGTCCCCTTTTCAGGGCATGTCTCAAATAAATACATATTCTATTTAACTTTGTACGAGAAAATTTTAGACTCGTCTATGTTGACTTCATTTGCAAACGACAAATCATAAGTACCTGATTTTTAAAGGAATTATCTTAGATAGGGCTGAAAACGTAAGGAGAAAGTTTATCCTCGTTTATTTCTTTTCCCACAATGTTTTCAAAATCCTTCCCATATAACACTTCTTACCCCCATTAGTGGAACTCTATTAGCGCACATTTAGACCTGTTATTTGTAAACAAAATTCAACTTGCCCTTCATTTACTTTCGTAACGGTTATCTGCTATAATAATAATAGTACACGGAGATAACCGAATATGCACCGAGGGCGCGTCAAACCTTGTCTCATATAGCTCTTACCATCCTCGTTAACCCATTTCCGATGTATTCCGTAAACTACATTCATCGCCCCTGGGTTATCCCGCGTAAGTTTTCTCGTTCTCATGAATTATTCATGAGGCATTTTGATTGGTAATCTCAGTTTTTCACTGAGAAAATTTAATCTATTTTTATCAACCACATGGCATCATTTCTATTTTTACCTCGTCTACAACCAATCAAATCGATGAATGTAGTCTAAGGAATACATCGGAACTGGGTCAACGAGGATGACGTCACCACTGCGACATAACCCTAGGGACTGCAGCAGCACGATGTATTTCTGAATATTTGCCTTTATATACAAGGATTTATAATGTCTTCCCTGGATTGTCGTAAGGCAAATGCCACAGAAGGAAGGCCCACCGGCGGCCGCCATATTAGTTGATAATGATGTGAGTTTTACCCGGCTTATTGGTATTAATGGAAGAAATGTGATTATCCTCCACTAAAAGAGAGTATCGTTATGTTATCGACAAATTCGATTGGCTATTGGGTGTAATTCGCAATCTTGTGAATATTCACAGAAACGACGATTTCGCAGTTGAATGTCCCAGGGGTGAAGAATGGTAATACTTCACACCTGGGTTAACGAGGGTGAGCTCTTACTCGATAAAAGTTCCATTATCGTTTATATTTTTGTTTATGTTTGGGATAGCAAGGTTTAAAATCACGTACCGTGACGAGATACTGTAGTTTATAAACCCAACTTCATAATGTTTATATCATCGCATTTTGGTTAGTGGTTTTAAACATGTATTCCCAAAAAACGAACAATAATATTAACTGTTAATGAAAGGCTTATCGAGCTGGAGTTATAATACCGTGGCTGCGCGTAAACAAAAATCAATAACAACATATACAAAATGAATGAGCCGTGCTCTGTAAAAAGGTGGCTTAATGCATCGGCGAAGAGTATCGGTTCAGATCAACCTGCTCAGTCCGCGCAGGCTGACCAGGGCCGAAACTTTACGCTATCGGTCAATTTTCTGTATGTCCAAGGACAAGTTTACCTCATGATTAAGTTGATTATTAAAACAAGTATTTTCGTGCCTCCCTAATTATGTGATGGTTTGCTTGGTTATAATGCTTTACGGAGATGCATTTAGCCCCCTTTTACCAGAGTATGTCTCAAATTCATACGCAACTACCTGTGTTAACAGAGGCACTATCCATTGCAACGCACTGTTTAATAGCCATGCTCTGTAAAAAAGGGGGCTTACTGCATATGCCAAAAGTATCGACCAGGTCAGCCTGCGCAGTCCGCGCAGGCTGACCTGGGCCGAAGCTTTTCGCTATTGGTCCATTTTCTGTATGTCAAAGGACCAGTCTACCTTAGGATACAGTTGTTAGTCATAACGGATTTTATGAATCCCTAATAATGTGATGTCTTCCTTGGTATGATGCATCACAGAGATGCATTAAGCCCCTTTTTATCGGAGCATGGCTCGTATATTAAAGCTTTTGTTCCTCTTTTATTATTCTCGTTCTTGGTTACTTTATGTTTTGTCTACGTTATGGGTACCGTGTCCGACCTAGTACGCGATATTCGTTCGTTTTCCATTATCTTTAGCTAGGTGGCATTTTTCAAATACATACCCACTCGTCACAACTCGGCCTATTCCGTAACTACATCTAACCTCGTCCGTATAAAGGAGGCTTCCATTTTGAACTACCAATCTTAAACATGGCGGCGCCCCTGCAAATCGCTTAGCAACGACGTGAACAACCACGGTGAAGTTATTCAGATCTATCGATCTATCGATGAAAGCTCCCAGCGGAATTGATAAACCAAGCTAAAAATTGAATGTACAAACTGTTTGCTGACTGAAATATTCTTAGAAAGATATCGACTTATGTTTTCGTTTTTAAGAGGAGCCTTACAATTTCAACAACGGTAAAACGGTGTGCTTCTGGCGACGTACGAAATGTACCGTGTAGGTGCATATCAAGCTACGTGATACAACTGAAGGATTTATCACCGGATCAGTCGAGGTATGCCGAATGATACAAACCTATCTGATATGGGCATTCTGGGTACAGAACCGGACTACTTTTCAAACTGCAATCGATGCAGCGAGTTTCAAAATAAAATAAATATTTACTCATTAAAACTCTACCTTGTACGATTCATCTGGCCACAGTTAGATAGCATATAACATGTACACCAGTCATTTATAAACACAGCCCCTATAAGCTTGAGAAGTAGCCCGGGTATAAGCTCAACATGGTTGGGGCCATTTTTTTTGTTGTCGAGTTGCACAGATTCCGGTTTTCATAATGTCTGCAATCATCGGTCTGTATTTAGCAACTGTTACACAAAGATTTGCAGTAAGCAGTGGTACTTCTTAAATTCATTTTTCCCTTACAAAATTCTTCTGTTTTTAAGAAATTTGGAGCCAAAAAATAGGTATGATTTTTTTCCACAGACGTTATATATTTATAGCCATTTTCCACCTGCCACTTTTTTTGCGGCAGGGTATTTTAGATTACGCACCGCGTATTAATATTTATCCTTTACAGGATAGTGATGCAGACTGGTTTATCTTCGAAAAATATGACATGCGCAGACAACGGTTCGTTTTTTTAACCAAATATGCAGAAGATTCCTCGAAGAGAGATAACTCTTTTGGACTGGCGATAATAAGTACATGTACAAACGCAGAGTTGTTCGGTAAATGCACTGGTCCCCGTTGTAGATATATATATTACAACTGGCACAGGCAATTGTGTCGTTGGCTTTCATTGGGCTACATGTATATCACAGATTAGTCAATCAGAGCAGCATACACATTTCCAGTTTGGCTGTAGAGGTAACATTGCGATTTTTTGCACAATTTGAAATTGGTAATCGAAATTAAACAGAATATTAACTGACATAAACATTAAAGATGATACCAAAAATACAATTCACTTATTCATGAGGTCAAAAACATCGAAAAATCTACTGCTCTGGAAGTTAGAGTGACCTCCCCGGAATCTCTATTAGTCTAGCGTCATGGCTATTCTAAAAATAGACGGGCAGAATTCCGCACGTTTTTGACTAGCGAAGCTATTCTATAGGCATCATGATTGACCTAGATTCAATGTAAACAAAAAACCCCACAGTTCCCAAATACTGCCTCACAGAAAATACTTCTTTCTGTTAGAAATCTTATTCTGTTATATATGACAATTTTGACAAACACTAAATCTCTACCATTCCAGTTTGAACATGTCTTCTTACAAAGTAATAAACTAAACAAGATGTCATTTATAAGGTACAAGATCTTAGCTTATATGTAAATTGAGTGATCTATGCAAAGCAGAGAACCACTTATTCCTACACAACTGTAACATTATGAATGAATCTATTAATAGATACACCTAGGTAACTTGCAGCAAATCCCAGCTGTATTAACCCTCACTGGACAGGGAACCCTTGTCATTCATTCAGTCATTTATTATATAGATCAAACTATTATGCTAAACTGTTATTCTACGTCCTGAATCTTGAATATTAACCCTTTACCAAGCGATCCTAATTTTTAGCGACACTGGGGTAGAATTCCTTTGAAAACATTGCAGGAAAAGGAGAAAATGCTGGAAACCATAATTTTCTCATTTTCCCACATTGTTGTCTGCCCTTTTGGAATCAGGTTTCATCAGTTCCGCTACATCTAATTTATGGTCTGCAACAGCTTTGAATTTGGTTGAGTGTAAAACTTATCGTGTTGTAAAGAGAGTTAAATAGTTACATGTAACTACATCTTGTGCTATTGGATATTGACTAATTGATTGCATGGTGTTTAACGCCGTTTTCAACATTTCAGTGATATTGCGGCGGCCATAGCACCTATCCATGCTTTCCTGCAGTTTCTTTTATCAGCACTACCGCGACTCACTGACCTTTTGTGGACTGTGTGGATTAAGATCAGACTGCACAGAGCGCGCAGTATGATCTTGGATCTACACTGTCCGATAAGAGGATATATTTTCTCCAAAATATAACTCTGAAATAGCAATATTCAGGTATTTACCATTGGCTTGGAAGTTTCATTCAACATTTTTAGTAGGTTAAGGGTTAAACTTAAACTGGATTATAGTTAGCCAATAGCACGCATAGCACCATTAGTTCAGTCGGTAGCGTACAGGACTTGAGAATAGGAGGTCGCTGGTTCGATCCCCGACTCGGCAAATTTTTTTCCGAGGATTGATGATAGTCATTGCAGCAGGATACATTTCTCTCTCACGTTTCGACGATGATTATTTAGGAAAGCAGCAAGTGGCTTGGAAAGAATATTGTGCAGAGTATTGGTAAAAGAAACTCCAGAAAAGCATGGGTAAGTGGACTGGCCACGCTACATAACTGAAATAATGTTGAAAACAGGGTTAAACACCATAAAAACAATCAATCAATCAAATTTGCAAGTCTGTCAGTACTTTCAGTACTTTGATTAGTAGCCTGTACCGATCCCTATACACTTGCTGTATCAGGGGAGGTAACCAATCTATTCGGTAAATACATGTAGTTAATCAAAGGACTGATTGTTCTGAGAGTCGCCTGTTGCTTAATTGTTTGAAAGTTTAAGGGGCATTAAACCAGATTTTGAAATCAAAAGGACGTGACTGTTTACTCTTAGTGGCGAAAAAAATGCAAAAATAAAATGCCTCCGGTGACCTTCAACCATTGTTAGCTACTCTACCAACTCTTTAAGATCATGTGACAAGGAGTATTTCAATATGGAAATCCCCTTGATACAGACGAGGTTAGATGTGGGTTAGTACGTACGGGATCGGCTGAGTTGTGACGAGTGCGTGGAAAGGTAGAATAAACATAAAACTCCCTGACAAGCCAGTTCCTGACAATTTTTTAGAGACAGTTCCCAAACACTTTTGTTCTAAGTCAAACTACATGTACCTATTACTTACTATCATAAACATTTATTGTTGGTAATCATTGAAAAGTAAGGATATTTATTGATAACACATGTTTTGTGATTGGATAATTTGTACCTGTTATTCTATATATCTTACAAACATTTGGCAACAAAATCATCTGGTTGCCATCCGCACCGTCCGTAGATGACAGTCTTATCCTAAACTACACACACACAGAAACCTTTGAAATATAATGATTCGAGCTTTTGGAATTACGAGACATTTCAGAGCAATATATTTACATGTTAGTCTATGACTGAAATATGAAATATTGCAAATTAAAGTGTTGTCAGAAATCAAGTAAAAAAAAAAATGAAAGAAATAATTATACCCTATCATAAAAGTACTAGCTAAGGTTCCTCAAAATAAAATCAAAATCGAGGAGAGTCAGAAGATCAGGCTGTACATTGCATACAGTGTGATCCCAGTTTACACCACCTGCAGTTCAAGAGAAATTGCATATACATGCCTTGATAATTGTTGTCTGAAATTGTCCGGAAACATTGTACAGATGTGTCGGGGAATTATCTTGTCGGGGAATTGTGTAGTTCCCGCTAAGGTGAAGGTTGTTGCTATAAATAGACACCAGCAATGAATCTCAGTACATCTTAAATGACATAAAAAGATGTTTTGGCTTGAAAATACTTTGAGAAAAAGACAACCTTTTCTATTGTATACTTAATATGTTTTGGGTCAAGGTTTGTTGGTTAAATATTCCTAGGAGAGTAAACTCTCACAGCTGAACAACTTAGCCTATTACGCAATTTCCCTCTATGACCGAGCACCCATGCCGTTCGACATTGCCTTTCCCTTCTGTCACTGATCGATTTTAAATCAGAAAAAGGTATGAGGGCTGGAACCAAATTAATGCACTTTAAGCGGGGAATTTGGCCATTGAAAAAAAGAATCGTCCTTAGTTTTATTAATAACTGTTGCCGTATATATAGCGGGGCTTCGTAAGCACACACGCCAGACGACATCCAGATATGCAAATTATTCCCGGGTGCATGGAAAAACCGTATTTCACCGAAATTCATCTCTTGATAACCGTATTTCACTTCGTATGGCATATTTCACGTCAAATAATGAATTCTTCGACGTTGTGATTTCTCATTTAGCTAATTTATTATGTAAATATAGCTTACATGTAAAAAAAAAAAAAAATCTTTTCAAAAGGAGTTACATGTAGTTCTAAAAAACCCTAACAAATTATTGTTAGAATAAGATATTTTCCAGAAAATTAGCATAAAATTATGCTGTTCATAAAATATATTTCAATAAAATTTGTCATACTTGGGTGAAATACGGTCATCAAGAGGTAATATTTGGTGAAATCCGGTTCGGAAGGAAATCCGGTTTTTCCATGGACCGATTATTCTCGATGTCATTGTGAAAGTTCAGTGTTCGTGTAGTCTAGAGCAGGACACAATTATTTCAAACTTTTACGAATTTGAATACTTGAGCTGTAAGGGACGTCTTCGATATACCTGAAAATTTAGCAACTGAAAATTATGTACGATAGGAGCATTGAGGATAATGCAACATTACAAATGAACTTCGCAACGTCTCGCAAACCGGAAGTCTGTACAGGAAGCAGTACAAGGCCGGAGGCATGCTTACGCCACCCCATGAATCAGGATGATAACAATGAGAGCCTGGTTGCTACGCAACCAGGCGACTCAAAAATTACAAACCTTTCCGGCACACTAGCTCTTTCTGCTTTGAATACATCCGCCACAAATATGTTGCATTTATTAGTATTACGTCCGGTAACATGTCTGTTGTAGAATGACCATTTTGAGGAACCTATATAACTTCTTGCTCGTCTCTTTATTGAATTTGCTGAGGCACCATCAACAGACTGAAATACAAAATAAGTAAGCACATTGATCACCTACATAGATGTTACATCAAATTATTTGTCACGGCTACAGAAACATGTTTGCTCTTGTATGACCATAATTGTGGAACCTATATTATGAGTCAATTTCTGTTAAAAGGTGGTTAAATGCATCTGCGAAAAGTATCGACCCTGGTCAGCCCATGTAGTTCGTGCAGGCTTACCTGGATTGAAACTGTTTGCTATTGGTAAATTTCCTACATGAGAAATGTACCTTTCTTCCTCGTGATGCACCAAGTTTCAGACCGAATGTATCTCTGCGCCGACTTGCTTGCTTTAACTCTTATCATGCCGTTCGCGACCATATATGAATTTTGCGGAAAGTGTAAAACAAGATCAGCCTGCACATACGCGCAGTCTGATCTTGCTCTGCACTCTCCTATGCTTTGTCAGTAGTTACAGCCATATTGATACTATATGTTATTTAACGCTTTACCAAGTCCAAATTGAAAGCATTTCCAGACGACAAAATAAATGTTACTCAAAAATTTAAATTTGATTTGGAAAGGGTAGAAAATATTGTGGGAAAAGGAGAAAATGCTGGTAACCAGCATTTTCTCCTTTTCCCTCAATGTTTTCAAAAGGCCTCTTGTTCAGGGTCGTTAAAACTCGTGATTTTGTCGTATCAGAAACCAGTGTGTGCCACAGCGCCGCTCACTATTACGATCTAGCTTGGTCCCTTCTTTAACTTGCTGTTGCTTCCTCAACTAGCTGAAATACGAAATAATTACACATATCAGCCACAAATATACCAAACTTGCAACGCAACACCAAAATTATGTCTGTTTTTTTTTTCAAATCTAATTTCTATGGCGTAAACATTTCACAACTAATTCCCCCAGCATGCATTAAATTAGCCAGGTATAGCTCTCACTGAATAAACCCATCCTCGTTAACCCAGCTCCGATGTATTTCGTATACTACATTCATCGCCCCTGGGTTATCTCGCGTAACTATGTTTTCTCGTTCTCATGAATTATTCATGCAGCATTTTGATTAGTAACCTCAGTTTTTCAGTGAGAAAATTTAATCTATTTTTATCAACCATATGCCATCATTTCTATTTTTACCTCGTTTACAACCAATCAAATCGATAAATTTAGTTTACGGAATACATCGGAACTGGGTCAACGAGGATGACGTCACCCCTGCTACATACCCCTACGGACTGCAACAGCACGCTGTATTTCTGAATTTGTATACAAGGATTTGTAATGTCTGCCCTGGATTGTCGTAAGGCAAATGCCACAGAAGGAAGGCCCACCGGCCGCCGCCATATTCGTTGTTAATGATGTGGGTTTTAGCCGGTTTATTCATAGTAATAGAAGAAATGTGATTATCCTCCACTCCAAGAGAGTATCGTTATGTTATCGACAAATTCGATTGACTATTGGGTGTAATTCGCAACCTTATGAATATTCATAGAAACGACGGTTTCGCAATGGAATGTCCCAGGGTGATGAATGGTAATACTTCACACCTGGGTTAACGAGGGTGGATAAACCTGTCATTCTCACTTTTTATATTATTGTTTATGTTTCGGAAACCGTATTAAAATCACATACCGTGACGAGATAATTCATAAACCCAACTCGATAACGTTTACATTACCTCATCACGGTTCGTGGTTTTAAACATGTATTCCCAAAACCAAACAAAAATATGAATTGTTAATGAAAGGTTTATCGATTTAGAGTTTTAACACTAACCGGATAAACCTTTCATTAACTATTTATATTGTTCTTTGTTTTTTGGGAATACAGATTTAAAACAATGAACTTTGACGTGATAATATAAACATTATCGAGTAGAGTTTATAAATTATCTCGTCACGGTATGTGATTTTAAACCTGTTATCCAAACAAAAACAATACTATAAACTGATAATGAAAGGTTTATCGAGTGAGAGCTATATATGCGTGACATCGATTTTTTGTCACAGTTGACTGAACAATTAACAAAACACGTGTTTGGCGCCAAGTGAGTTCCACGTGCAGCACACAATTATTCCTGGATATCACTTTTTCTCTTGACGAGTTTAGAAAAGCTAATAGAACTGTCATTTTAAGCGTATGTTTTATACAACTAAGCCGCGATGCCGAGATTGACCATAGAAGCCCGGGGAAGGGCAACTGGACTGCTGCAAGCCAGCCTATCCAAGCGACAGATGGCTCGTGCCCATTATTGCACACACTCTACGATTGCCAGATTGTGGAGGAAATTTAATCAAGTTGTTTACAATTGTTGACAGTATTGTTATGTTAAATTTCATACAAATAAATGAACAATAAAATCAATTGATTTCTATCAAATAAAGTGTTCGTTTGAAAAGAATATGAAGAAATTTTGTTGCTTTGTTCAAAGTTTGTCTAACAACCTAGGTAAAATCGTCCTGAGACATGCCGAAATCCAATTACAAATGCTGACATTATCGCGTAAACAAGAAATGTAAATTTTGAACTTTAAATGGCTACTTTTCCTATACTGTATATTTTACGTTTTTTCGTCCAGAAACATGTTCGTATGACCATATTGAGGAACTCATATGAATCGCTCTGACGAAAGGGGGCTTAATGCATCTCCTTAATACACAATACCAGTCAAACCGTCACAAGATTATGGATCAATAATAGCCAATTTTTAAACAATCGACGTAATCATCAGGTAGACTGATCCTTGAACATACAGAAATTTGACCAATAGCGAAAAGTTTCGGCTCAGATCAGCGAACGGCACCGGCTGATCTGGATCGATACTTTTTGCAAATGCATTAAGATGTATTGAGCCCGCTTTTCAGAATACATGGCTCATATTTTTTGTTCGGATCTTTATTGATTATGCTGTCGCACAATCAAAAGGCTGAGATACAAAATACGTAAACATATCAGGAACTTATATGTGACATTTATTCGTTACAGCATCAGTAGCATGTTGGATGTTGGATGTTGTATGACCATTTTTAAGGAACCTACATATAGACCCTTTTACAACGCCGTTCGTTGCCAAGGAAATACGATCCCAGAATTCCAGTTTTCGGGCATGCGCACTGTTTGTAGGGCAAAAAGTTCAATATCGCCACTGTTGAAAGCTATTTTTACACGCAATGTTTTGGCTTTGTCGAAAGATTTTGTTGATTAAAATCTGTGAAGATCAGTTGTTACAGAATGCCGTTATCATGCTGTGCACCGGGATGTACAAACAGATTAGTAACTTAGTATCTGGATTAAAGGTCCCTGTGTCGAACCGCCCTACTTTTGGTTAAAACGTCTGCAATTTCTATGACGAATTGGTTAAAACGTCCCCCTAACGCGTCCACGTATATCTTTATTCAAATTATTTGTTTGACCTCGTATGTTTTTTAAAGAGATTTTTCACCGTTAATGTTTTGTACTTTATTGACCATAGTCATTTAACGTTATTAATTTTTTACCCATATCCTGCCGTACTTATATTTTTGACCAGCACAAGCCAGGAATTCGCGTCAAGTTTATGTCATAAATCTTAATTAGTGTTACTTAAACCATAATTAGGATTTGTAACAGTGTATTTCAAGTCCACGCTACCCCCATGTGCAAACAGATCTCTCATTATGCTTTTCGCAGAGTAAATTCAAGATCACCGTCACGTAACGGAGGCTAATGGTTAAGGCTAAGGTCCATATTGTTTCCCTACATCATCATGTATATGACACGCTAAAATGCCTCCCCGTATACAATGTGCTCAACTAATTACTGTTACAATTTCCATTTAACCCTTTACCCAACAATCACAAGTCTTAACGACCAAGGGAAAAGAAAGCTTTTTAAACATTGTGAGAAAAAGAGAATATGCTGGTTAACATTATTTCAACCTTTTCCAACACTGTTTTCAGAAAAGGAATGTTTCTGAATTACATGTTACAACCGATCCCTGGTGGAAAGCAATTATGGAAAGAGCAGCCACAGACGACAACAGTACAATATACAGTTGTTCGTTCGTTCTTCATTCGCGCGTTAGTTCATCCATCCATCCATCCATCCGCTCGCTCATTCATTCATTCATTCATTCATTCATTTTTTCCAATACGTCTGCGCCAAAATTTGTTTTATGATAAAATTGATCATAATATACACTCTCTAAACTATTAGAGATAACAGCATGAACAATGCCGATCTCGACCTACACCCTCCGCCACTGAAATTAAACTAAAATATCCACTGTATTGTCGATTAAACTAACAAGTACATGTATGTGATATATCAGATGGCTACCCTTTATAAACCCTTTACCTAGCTCTTCCTCGTCTTAATTAACGACCCTACATCAATGGGCTTGTGGAAACACTACGGCAAAAGGTAAAGAATGCTGGTAACATGCATTTTTCCCATTCCCGCAGCGTTCCAGCCCATTCTTCAGGGGGTTTGTCTGTTACTGCCCGGGGTCGGTTAACATTTCCTTTGACGATAACGTCAACCCAAAACAGCGACACTTTTTTTTTGACGTCTTCGTCTTAAATTGTCACTAAAATACGGATCGTTTTCTTACACGTTACTGAACCCTTAGCAAATAAGTTAGTCTGATTATCGTTTCTTTGCCTCTGAGAGGAAGCTTTTCATATAATCGCTCATAATTTAACGATTTTTTGTACACTTTCAATAATCTGCCACTGTTTTATTTGGTCTTTTTGCCCTACACGAGTGCGCATGCGCAGTTTTCCGGTCTCGTAACCAGGAAGTGGTCAGAGACTAAAAGGGTCTATATACTCGAAGTTTTGCTGCAAGATGAAAAAGGGTAGTCTGCAGACAGTCATGCTATTTAACTCTTTACATGGCGACAAAATTTTAGACTTGTCCAAACTGAAACTGTTTGCAGGCGACAAAAAATGGCAGTGGCCCATCTGATGGGATTTTTCGTTGAAAGGGCAGAAAACAATGTTGGAAAAGAAGAAAATGCTGGTTTCCGACATTGTTTTCAAAAACCTTGTTCGGTGAAGGGTTAACTGAATTCCACTTTGAAACAGAAGCGCACGTAAATGACTGTTCATGTAAAGACTCTGTGAGCTATTGCGGTAATCCGGATCCGTTTTACTGTCCATTCTAAAGTGCATTCTTAGTCTATTCTAAACTAAGAAAGTAACGCATTTTTTGATTGGTCAAAACATTTGGTTTAGCCGATTATAAATTGCGTTACTTTAAAACTTTGGAAATTCTTGATACATACAATTAGGACACAACATAAAGTGAATGTTTTGTGAATACTGCATCGGATAGCAAAGCCGGTGAAATGACATTTAAAACATTATGAAGAAAACAGGTTGTCTGGCAGTATATGTACACCTTTTGCATCACATGCTAGTAAGCTGAAATGTGAAGAGAGTGTAAAGCTTTTGGCCTTATGGGATTCATCCACCTGTAATCGCGTCATACGACAGTGCGTGCGTCTGTGCGTGCATGTGTAGCCTCTATGTGTGTGTTAGTGTGTGTGTGATGGAGAGAGAGAGAGAGAGAGAAGGGAGGGGAGAGAAGGGGGATATTGGGGGAAAAATCTTTACATGAACATAATTTCATTTTTTCATTGTTTACAATAATTACGTGAAATGCAAGTACACAGGCAAACAATAACGAAGTTTTTTTTTTTTCTTCAAAAGTAATATGCATGTTACAAAAAGCACCTTGAACAATTTTAGCCGATTTCGACTTAATACATGCTACATTTATACTTGAAAAGAATGAATAAAGATTTAGTTACAAAGATCAGAGCCATGCTCTTTGAAAATGTGATTAAATACATCTGCAAAAAAGTATCGACTCAGGTCAGCCAGGCAGTCCGCCGCGCAGGCTGACCTGAGTCGATATTTTTTGCTTCTGGTAAATTTTCGGCATGTCTCAGGACGATTTTACCTCGGTTGTTAGACAAAACGGATTTTATTGTTCCGTAATTATGTCATGACTTGCTTGGCATAGTGCATCCCGGAGATACTTTAAACCCCCTTTTGTCAGATCATGGCTCCAATACAATTCTTAATGAATGGTTGAAGAACACGGCATGTTACCGGTATTTCACAGCAGCTAGAACTTCAGCAGTTTAAGATGCCGCACTGTGGAATTGATCAGATGTATTGAGCTTAAGCGGACAGATTTAAGCCTCCTTAATAACTTTAAAACGTCAGCTTGAACAACTGGATGTGACAGACAGTCTTCTATTGTCTTGCAATTAAAATTAATCTTCTTTATCAGGTTTTGAAAATATTTCCGTTGAGTAATTGTGTTGTCAGTACCTAACATTGCGGAGCTATTTTCCGCAATGAAATGAAGCTTACAATTGATATCAATCATACTGAACAAAAACTCAAGGACCTTATGGGATTCCTTTGTGCACCCTCTAGTAGATCCTTTGAAATCTAAGCTTATATGGTTTGCTGTTTTGTTCATGTAATGTGTAAGTTCTTTGGCAATCTGCCGGGAGTTCACTCTGAGGTCTTTTATTTTATCTGACTGCAGGTCTAAATGATGTTGTAAGGCAGAATCAATCCATTCGTTTTGTAGTTCTCCTGGATATACAAACTTACTTCTCGTTCCACCATGTACAATCTGCTCACCTACATCGTAACATTTTTGGCCATGTTCGAAATCGTACCAATCTTTTCCACACCCCCAGCAGAAACTCTTCCCACACAAACAGTACATGTACGGACATCCGTCTATCTTTTCGAAGAACCTCTTGCAATGCGGACAGTTCATGCCTTTCACACAAATCAAAGCTGGGTCCACGTGACCATCGTCCATCACTCCCATCTCTCTGAGGATTTGTTTGTATCGTTTGGCAGATTGGCAGGTTGCCGGCCAATGAGCTTTCTCTAGACATTTAAAGCAGAACTGTTGGCCACATTCACAATGTGCTATCGTAATATCTATACTGTTAGCGTGCAACACTCTACCGCATTTAGTATTTGGACACCATTTTGTTACATCTTTATGATCTATATCAGCGTCATGGCGAATCTTGGTGAGTTTTATAACGTCTTGTAAACACAGTAAGGACAACATGGTACCTTTATCTACCAGAGTCTTGCAGGTTGTTTCTGGACACTCGATATTTCGGAGAAATCCTGACTTCACTTTACTAGTAAAATGATCACACCAGCACCTGTCACAAAACCAATGTCCACACTGCAAGAGCGCTGTCCCGGGATGTTCGTGTCCAATGTCTTCGAAACATATTGCACATATCTGTCCATATGGAGAAGAATATTTGGCCGCACCCAAGGTCTCTACAAAGGAAATTTCCACCCCCTCTTCACTGGCCGATTTTATGTTCTCATCCGTTGTCTGGCAAGAGAATAAGTAGGTAAAGTAATGAAATTCATCATTAGGGACATAGGAAGAGTTTTCCAATCTACCAAATATCTGAAACTGGTTTGGTATTGCTGACCTACCGCATGACATATCGACGTTATCTGTTTGTACAAGGTTTGGAAGAGTTTCAATGTAAAATAATGACAAACGGATACATTCGTCGATGTCAGTCTCTGAAAAGTCGAAAATTGTTTCGATTCTTGTGTGAAACATATCAGTTCGAAAAGAAGTATTTAGACAGATTTTGTAAACGCTGTCATGTAGCGTGTTGATTTCATTATCAAAGTCATGAATGAAAATTAGACAAGCGTGAACTTGCTTTAATGTCTGTCTCCAGCTTGTCTGGAGCACTTCCAGGGACTTCAAATCCTCTGATATGTCAATGATAAACTTGCGGGGTGCGCATGCACATTCGACGTATCGAGGTCCGTATTTTGAAGACAGGGACACAGGGTCAGTATCATTGTGGTTTACAATCACTCGAACTGGTGTGTCTGTCTTCCCCTCTACATCAATGAAATACGATTCTGTCCATTTTGGAATTATAACGAAATCTTGCAGTAATTCTGCTGATCGTTTTTTCTTTAACTTTCTTTTTTCTATAGCATGTGATACGACATCTAGGAGGTCAACTTTACCATCACGTCTGTCAGTTGCCAGCTCGTCGGTATCAGTAGGTTCTGTATCACTATCGTCCGACATCTCATGATCTAAACTTGAAACATCAAACTGTATGATATCGTGGTTCTGTCGCCGAAGTTTTTGATGTTTTGATCTCTGTTTCACTTTTTCGTGGTCATAACCGATATATTTGGGATTATGTGTCAACGAACTCGTGACGGGACTCGGGTAAACAACCTCAAAAGATACGTGGCTACTTTTGGGAGAGTTTATGTTGATATCGTGTTCTATAAGGTTTCGTTTTCTCATGCGCATTTTTTTGCGCTGTGACAGATTAAGGTGGTCAGCATTTAAACTTTGTTTGCACATGTATCCAGACCGTCTCCGTTTTCTGTTGCCGCCACGTTTGTGTACGTTTGCTTGTTTAATTGGTCCCTTTGAAAAATATGCAGAAACGCAATTTGCCAGCTTATTAATGTTATGTTTTTCAAACAGTTGAACGCCGTACTCTTCAAAATGAAAGTCACCACATTTAATAGCATTCATAAGTTGTATTGGCAGGTTCCACCTGCCCTTCTTGTTCAGGGAGTAAGGGACATTGGCTACTCTGACGTCATTGATACCAAGTGTTTCGCTGGTTACGACATCACCATCGACATTCACATCTTCTCGGACCAAGTATGAGTTTTTTCTGTAATAAACACGAACCAAATATTGAATAAAACATAATGTGGACCATGCCGTGTGAAAAATGGGTTTAATGCATCTGCAAAAAATATCGAACTATGTCAGCCTGCGCAGTTCGCGCAGGCTGACGTTGACCGAAACATTTTGCTGTCTTTAAATTTTCTGCTTGTCAAAGGACCATTCTACCCAAGAATTCAGTCTGCTGTTAGACATGTTGGATTTCATGGGTCCGTAATTATGTGATGCTTTGCTCGGTATCATGCATCACGGAGATGCATTAAAACTCCTTGTACCAGAGCATGGCTCATATGTGATAATAATCCTGTTACCGTCAGGGGTCTTATTCTAAAGTGTTCTAATTTGCATTCTTGTGCTAATCCTCAAGAGTTTTCTGGATTTTCAAAGAAATTCGAATCTAAAAGCAGAAACTGTATTACTTTCTTGACTTAATCTTTACCATATGAGCCATGCTTTGGCAAGAGGGTGTTTAATACATTTTAAGCATGTCATCCCTTGATAATGGATACATAAAATCCATTTTTTTTTTCTAACAACCGACTGAATCCTGAATCGTGAGGCAGACTGGTCCTTTGACATACAGAAAATTGACCAATAGCAAAAAGTTTCGATACTTATCGCGGTTGCAATAAACCCCCTTTTCACAGAGCATGGCTCATGTACAGTTTATAAAACTAGGTATGCTGTTGATTATGATGATTGGTGAAGTCTGGCCCAGAACTAGTTTGGGAAAGGGCGATAACTTGAGCGACCCGGTGACCAAGCCGGTCAGTATATCTAGGGTATGCAAAATGTATCTCATTCGAATCCAAGGACTGCAAAATAAACAATTACAAAAGAGTCATGCTCAGTGAAAAGGGTTGTTTTAACCCTTTACCGCACAATGACGCCTACTGACGCCCCTGGGAAAGAAGCCTTTTGAAAACATTGTGGGAAAAGGAGAAAATGCTGGTAACCAGCATTTTCTCCTTTTCCCACAATGTTTTCTACCCTATCATAGAAAAATTGCACCATTTTAACCAAATTGAAATTGTCGTCTGGAAATGCTTTCAATTTGGAGAAGGCTAAAATTTTGTCGTCTGGTAGAGGGTTAATGCATCTGCAAAACGGTTTCGACCAAGGTCGATACTTTTTGCGAAAGGTAGATTTTCTGGATGTCAAAAGGACCATTCGACCTCATAATTTAGCCGGTATTTAGACAAAACGGATTCATATTATAGAACAAACAGCTTGGTTCAAAAACCACAATTCCGCTAGAAACAAATGAGCCATTCTCAGGCAAAAGTGGGCTTATTGCATCTGAGAAAAGTGTCGACTCAGGTCAGCCTGCGTAGTCCGCACAGGCTGACCTGGACCGAAACTCTTCGCTATTTGTCAATTTTCTTCATAATAATAATAATAATATATATTATTATTATTATTATCTTTATTTTGTGAAGGTTAAAACGTTAAGACATTTTTCAAGTCTTTTTTACAATGTTGCCTTTGTGTCCTAGGACCAGTCTACCTCATGATTAATTCAGTTGTTCAAAAAACTGGCTATTACGGATCCATAATTATGTGATGGCTTTCTTGGTACCATGGATCACGGAGATGCATTACGCCCCCTTTTGCCAGAGCATGGGTCATTAATTAAATAAAATTTTGAAGCCGATAGTAAAAACCCCGAATGCTGTTGTTTCAAACTTTTTTTTTACGACAAAAACATCTCCTAATCGGACACTGTAGATCCAAGATCAGACTGCACATTCTGTGCAGTCTGATCTTGATCTACACTGTCCGCAAAAGGTCCTTGAGTCGTGCTTAGCAGCCTAAGGGTTAATTACCATGATGCATGCCACTTCATTTTCCCAGAGCGCCGCCAAAATACATGTGCGGCTCTAACCCTTAATTCGGAGATTAGCGATCCGATTGGTCGAAACAGAACGTTTTGACTAATCAGACGTATAGATTTTAAAATAAGAAATCATAGCTGAATGTAAGACGGTTGGTAAACGAGGCTGGTCTGTTTATCACTACCATGTACTAACAGCTTACCAAACAATTCCGACTTTTAACGTCCCTTAGGGTATAAGCCTTTGAAAACATTGTGGGAAGACACCTTGCAAACAAACAAATTTACCTTTTTTTTTTAAATCTGCAATTGCTAAAATAAACGATTTCATATGAGCCACGCTCTGGCAAAAGGAGACTTAATGCATCTCCGTGGTCCATGATATCAATCAAGCTATCACATGATTATCGATCCATAATAGCCACTTTTTTTAACAACGGACTAAATTATGAGGTAGACTTGTCCTAGGACAAACATAGAATTGAAATACCGAAACGTTTTGGCCCAGGTCAGCCTGCGCGAACTGTATTGAGCCCCTTTTTCACAGAGAATGGCTCATATTAACCCACCGAATTAAAGATGAATATTTAAGAAAAAACATTGTAGAAAAGAGTAGATCTATACCTACCTGTAGCTGCGAAGAAACTGTGATCCTGGTGTCTTGAGCGTATTGCCGGAGAAAACTCCGCGTTTTCCGAATTTCAGCACCATGCCTTCTACTGTACGAAATCTCGTCGGAATTTGCTGAATTTATGGGATCGCAGGCGATTTAAATTGGAAAGGTTTTGCGACTCGTTGTGCAATATTTGTTCATAAACGTATCCGAGCATATCGCAGTACTAAATATAGTAACACGTAATCTGCTATAAATAGAACACTTCGATTAACTTCGTATTTTCCGAACCGATTTTCTCTTATCGGCCTAGGATACAAACATTGTGAAAGGGGTAAAATCGATGTATATTCTTTGCAATAAAAGCAATTCATAAGTAAAAAAATCGAAATTACCGGCAAGTTAGTCAGAAGTCCAGTAAAAATTATTGCTTGGGTCAACGTTAGATGCGCACGGAATTGGCCGAGTTGTGACGAGTGGGCCTCTAGTTCACATCTTGAAATAAATACAACCTTCGACCAAATAATCTCGTGTCTTATGACAACGATATTTAAAAAGGGGCTTTTGAAAACTCTGTGTAAAAAAGAGTAAATGCTGGTAACCAGAATTTTCGCTTTTTCTCACAATGGTTTCCTTTATCTACAATTATTTGAGCCAGATTTCATAAATTGCGTGCGAACACTTTCAAAGTGAGCGAGCCTAAACCTGAGTAGTGCGGGAAAGGTTAAACTCTACCACAATATCGCGGGTTTCAACTAACTGAGGAAGAGGACGTTTGAAAACATTGTGGAAAAGAAGAAAATGCTGGTAACCAGCAACGTTTTCTATCTTATCAGATACTAGAGTTGAATTGTCAATTTTGAGTTTGTCGTCTGCAGATGCTTTCATTTAAAAGTCTTAACATTTTTGATTTGGTAAAGGGTGAAATTCGATATTTTTCCTGTTTGATTTAGGGGCCTTAAATTCAGCGTACCTATTGTATTTGAATCAAAACATTATCTCCCATGTCAGAACGTACAAAATGTAACTAAATAGACTAATAAATCTATTATTCTCAGATGCGACTAAGTAAATTTTTCAGATCGTGTAGATAATGATCAGACGCCCGTGACAAGTCCATAAGTAGTTTGACGTTGAATCTTTGCCATCTGCTATCGACCAGAGATGATCAAAATGCCTCTAGGACGTGCAGTTTGATGTATTCCTATCCACACCTTCGACTGTTTGATTCTTAAAGGCCCAGTAGTTGCCAATCGTAAACAGTACGGGCGTTAAAATGCTTTTAACTTAAAATCATACCATTTAAAAGTATGAAAAATATTGTAAAGATGACAGTCTGTTAGTGCAAGAGTATATTCGGTCCAAGTGTTAGTCGCTGGAAGGAAAATGAATTTCAAAAACCAGGTAAAAATTAAACAAAATGTAGAGCGACCTGGCAACATTTAACCTAGTTTCATAACTCATTTTTCTGCCAATGACCAAGACTAACACTATCGGCATCGATCTGTCCACGACTGCATCATTTATATGAGTCATGCTGTGTGAAAAGGGGGCTTAATGCATCTGCAAAAAGTGTCGACCCAGGTCAGCCTGCGCTTCTTGCTTTTGGTCAATTTTCTGCATGTCAAAGGACCATTCTACCTCAAGATTAAGTCGGTGTTTACAGAAAATGGATTTCATGGATCCACAATTATATGACTTGCTTGGTATCATAGATCACGGAGATGCATTAAACCCCCCTTTGCATGAGCATGGCTCATACTAATTATGACAATATACCGACAGATAAGATGGGTGATGATTACAACCTATTTCATGCTTTTCGGTAGTTTATCAAGAAATAATGGTGGATTATAGTTTGACATTTCATGCTTACGACCAGTGAAAATGCAGATTTTATATTTTCTAACTCTTCAATTGAAGGCGGAAACCGTAGATCCCGCGCAATAGTTACCTAGGTAATCAGCGCGTGCCATTCAGCCGGAGGGAAATATGATGTAATTTACGAGCATTTACCCTATATTTCTCGCGCTGTACGAAATGTTGTAATGCTTTGTTATGTGAGAGGGGTAAGCCACGGGGAATTACCGAAAACAGATACTGGATTTTGATGAAAGCCAAAACAAAAAATATGGGTTAGAAGCATGAAAAAAATAGAATATTTGGGGTTTTTTTGTGAAAGATCAAAATTTATTTCATCGAGTGAACATCATCGGTAATATTTTCAAGAGTGGCTGTGCGCCACTCGTGAAAATATTACCGATGATGTTCGCTCGATGAAATAAATTTCGATCTTTCACCAAAAAAAATATCCACTATATAGTACTGGTGTAACTGACATTAAGCTCCGGGCGTTGTAACATCTAAAGATAATCGCATGCGGTTATATCTTCAACAACACTGTGAGGTATCGGCACAGATCTACCCGTAACCGTTTTATTTATACTAGATTTGAAGTTATTCCTTCAGCTAAGGAGTATGCTTGTATCTACAATAACAGTAACATTGGTGATGATGATAACAGAATAATGATATAATTTACATTCAAACCTTAGAAACAGCAAAAGACATTCACACGTGGTAAAATCTTCGACACAGCTAGGTATCGGTACAGAACTGTCGAAATTATTCCTTCAGTAAACGGTATAATTAAGAAATAATCTTCTTTCTATCGTGGTTTATCGTTCACTAAAGCGCGGTTGTGAGTTATCAGACACAATAAATAAACCACGAGGGCGAAAACAACGCTTTGAGCCAGGTTCTAGCAAAAGGAGGCTTAATGCATCTCCGTGATTTATCACGCCAAGCAGGTTATCACATAGCTATGGATCTATAAAATTAATTTTGTAAAACAACTGACTGAATCATGTGGTAGAACGGTCCTTTGACATTCAGAAAATTGACCAATAGCAGAAAGTTTCGGTCCAGATCAGCCTGCGCAGTCCGCGCAGGCTGACATGGGTCGATACTTTTTGCAGATGCATTAAGCCCTCTTTTCACAGAATATGGCTCATTTGTATATGTGAATTGAATTTCATTGATAAAATATCAGAGGGCGGAGACGTAGATTTGCCACGAGAAAAAACAGGAAAGCATGTAGAGCTACGCTTGAGGCCGACATGGAGGCAGCCATTATTGCGCTTTGCCTGACCCGATAACGTAGTGTCATGGGGAGGTAATCCAGACTAGTGTCATGTTAGAATTATAGATATAACAACAGTTCAACATTGATAATGATAACATAACAATGATATAACTTACAGTGAAACCACTTTAACTTGTCATTTAATGAATATTCCGTCTTTTACGTGAACTATTTATAGATCTCCGACAAATTTATGATCTTATAGGACGTTTACCTCGGGATCATGTGTCCAGGTTTTTTAGCTCTACACCATGAACACGCGACAAGATCAGTTTATTATACAAACATATTAACTCTTATCCTGCTAAATAAGATGAAAGAAAATTTCAGTCCGATAGTGAAAAATCAGAATAATGCTACTTAAAACTTATGTTTTGGAGAAAAATATCTCCTTATCGGTCGGTGTAAATCTAAGATCAGACTGCACGTTCTGTGCAGTCTGATCTTGATCAACACTGTTCGCAAAAGGTCAGTGAGTCGCACCTAACAGCCTAAGGGTTAAACATTTGAACTCCGTTTAGAGGGAGCCTTGGCAAATATCGGAAAAAAACAGACAAGGTCACGGAAACAAAGGCGCCGTGTATCATCGACTCCGGAACTTGGTACCAGCCGAGTCCACAAAAAAGGTAGTCATGGCACGTAGTGGGGTGAGTCAATCGTTTTTTTTTTAAAGGTTTTTAATGAGTGTCTTCCAATCAAATGATAAGCATCGGTGTTTAGAGTTGTCCAACTGTTGTCCATGATCGTGAGTCAAAAATACTATTCATGCATGCTGCAAAAAACAGCGAAATCCTACCAGATGGTCCTGCTCAAACCACCATATCCCATTGAAAATCGTTCATTTTGCGTTGTTACAAAGCTTGTTACCCTTGGTTTTTAATATCAAAATATTCCGGACTTTTGGAATTGAGTTCGGTATAAGTTTCAAATGCAACAAGCAAGATTTGATTGAATTATTCTCGAAAACAAGAATCTTTGGGAGTACGGCAATTTGCAAGGTTGGTGTGCGGCAACATGAAAATTTTACTAAATTAACTGCACGGCAACTTGCATCGGTATGATACAGCAAAAGTGGCTATTTTGACGCATTCGTTTATCCCTATTGGGGGATTTATTTAGCGATTTGACGTCACAGAAAAGCAAAAATAGTCCGGTTACAATATAGAAAGGGACTACCATGAACCGCGACAGTAAAGGGTTTAGAAAAGTAATTAGAAATATCTTTAAAAAAGATAGACAGCGTAAGAGATACTGGAATATGAGCACTGAAACGCTTTTGTGGCTCAATATGAAGTAAAATAATGAAAAGTAACCTCACGAGCAATTTGCGTCTTTCTCCTCAGTGATTTTAATTTTGTTAAAAAGTAGTATCAGGTTATTGGGTGACGCTCATGAAAATATTTAATTTCCAAGTAGCACAAGAAAAGAATTATTCCCTTCTACGTTAGTTTGCTATGGTATGAATCAAGGGCCGGGGTATCGATTAGCAGTGGCAACACTTGTTGATAGTGGTTTCATAAAGTGCGAGGAAATATGCCAGCAGTGGCCCGCGCAACATGTGCACATATTTTACCAATCGCAAATTACCATCTATTCATTTTTTATTAATACCAAGAAGTAGGTCAAAAGCCAGCGCATTCAGCTACGCCGGAAAAAAGGTTGCATTCTCGTGGTACTAAGCAGTTGTCCGCGATTCATGGTGGTCCAAGATGTTAGGTGGTTGGACGCTAATAAATGAGCCGGAGCACAACAAATTCTACAGTTTATATGTGCACCCTGCTATGATCAGCCTGATCATTTAGATCAGTGTCTTCAATGACCACTCTGTTGATAGCTAAGTTAGATCAGTGTCTTCAATGACCACTCTGTTGATAGCTAAGGACATGTCAACCCTACTTCAGGCGACCAGCGAAGACTCTGACCAGATTCTGACTATAAATACGGAGGCTGAGCTGTATTTGCTGGGCGCGCATATTGATTGTACGAGTTGCTGCGGTCCGGTACCAGGGCCCTGAGGGTCGTTTGAAAAAGTTCATCTGCGGCGATTGCCTACCTGGGAAACCATTCATATTTGATATCATTGTAAAGATCAACAACTACACTTTAATTTAATACGCAATTCGTATGCATGCACCTGCTACAAAATTCAATAACAAGAACATATACTGTTTTTATACTGGAAACTTGAATGGTCAGTTACCACACCCACCTGCACAGAAAACGGGGGGGGGGGGGGGGGGGGGGGTGTAGGTTGAAATAATGTGAAATAATGTTTCTGCGAGAAAATGCCACGCACTGAAAATTTAAAAACGAAGGATGAGTCGCAGGTCGTCACAGTGTTCTGCTTTAAGAAATATTTGCTTTCCTTTAGTTTTGTGGTCGTGGTAGGGTCAACAATAGAGATTTTATGGAATCATATATATATACCCGGAAACAGAACATCATGCATGGAAACAGCGTGCACGAGTCGTCAAGTAATGCCATACTTAGTATGACAGTTTCTTTTAAGAAAAATGATTAACTTTTAAAGTACATTATTGAAAATAGCTCACTTTTCTACAACTTGTACTCATGATTATCTGATATAGATAAGGCATGGCTCGAATAATAAAGCATGGCTCAAATAATCTCAAATAATACCACCGATATTCTTGCAGATTGTGACACGTTTTATTGCCCTAAATTCATGCCAGTGTCCATGATACTATTGTGTTTTTTCCCCATCTTTTTAAGAAAGGTTCAAACTTTCCTTTATACGAGTTCACCGTTTAAAACTATGTCTCTACTATAAATACAGTGTACCCTACAAAATTAATGGTCCTCGTATAAATGAATCCATCTTTAGCTCAAGATACTGGAAATATTTCTCTCGAGTAATATTTCCCGAATTATAAACTTAGTGTCACAGACCGATATACGACTAAGTAGTTTTGTGGCTAGACTACTCGCACGGTCTGCTAGGGGGACTTGGCTTCCAGTCGAGCTGTGTGCTTTTTTCTTTCCATATGACCATATTCAAACAAATAAATTCTCTTGTATCTAATGTTGGCAACTGTGAAAATGGTACTAATTAGGAAATAATACCCTTTCGCGCGCTACATTGCATTAAATTCTATTATTTTCACAATAAATTGCCGTACAGTTGGCTAGCAAGACGCCGTCCAGTATTTTTATGCAGTGCCTCAAGTTGCCGTGCTCAAGCCTTCCGAGTTTTATGATGTTTTTATCGAGTGCCATTATTGTTTTGAGAAAACTATTGATTATATATAAGCAGCGGTGATGGGAATACATATGCATGATAATGGGCTGAAATTTGTCACAACCGTTTGTATGATAAACAGGTGGGTTTTGACGAAGACACATAATTTCGGCAGTACCAGGCAGCTCGTTTTTACAATAAAAAGTGAACTTAAAATAATTTTCATATTATTTCTGGATGTGCAATTCAAACAAAAATATGATCCGTAAATAGAGACATTCTCATTGACGCATAATATCGCGACATAACATCAAAATAAAGAATTTTCTTAACCTGGACATGACCAGTTTTTGTTTAACACCGCTTCAGCTGGTACCAAGTTCCGGAGTCCATGATACACGGTGAAAGGTACTGACATGTCAAAGCGGTTTCACAATACATTACTCTCCGAGGCTAGTAACATCAACAGACATTCATACGCAAGGTATTGACGTAGACCTGTCCATAACTGTTTCATTAATACTAACTAAGACGTTGATGACGATAATATAATAATAATAATAATAATAATAATAATGATGATGATGACGATAACTTACGTTGAGCCGCCAGCTTAGTAACATCAAGAGACACAAGCAGAAACGAACGTTGGACAACATTGTCAGGTATCCGCAACAAAACATCTGCACACAGCTGTCCCTCCACGTTTTAATTATACTCTCTGAACAGGATCTTTTCCTTTTAACTCTTTACAAGACGACAAAATTTTGGACTTGCCCAAATTGAAAGCATTTGCAGAGGACAATTTCGATGTGGCTCAAATGGTGCAACTTTTCTTAGATAGGGTAGAAAACATTGTGGGAAAAGGAGAAAATGCTGGTTACCAGCATTTTCTTCTTTTCCCACAATGTTTTCAAAAGGCTTCTTTCCCAGGGGCGTCAAAAGGCGGCATTGTACGGTAAACGGTTAACTCTTTACAAGACGACAAAATTTTGGACTTGCCCACATTGAAAGCATTTGCAGACGACAAATGAAAAATGGCTTCATTGATGGGATTTTTCTAGGTAAGGTGAGTTAATGTTGTGGGAAAAAGATAAAATGCTAGTTACGTTGACTTTTTTTTTATTTTTCTTTTTAATTTGTACTTATAAGGTAAATTGCTTTAAGTTTCTTTTTGTTAATGAGTTATTTCTACCACACGACAAAATTTTAGACAACTCAAAATTGAAAGCATTAGCAGACGACAACATTTATAAAGTACAACCCAATTGATTGGATTTTTCTCAGAAAGGTTGGAAAACGTTGTGGAAAGAGAAGAAAATGCTGGTAACAAGCATTTTCTTCTTTTCTCACAATGTTTTCAAAAGCCTTCTTCAGGAACCTTCTCTTTGATAAATGTATGCAAACACTGAAAACTTGATTCATGTTGAGTTTTTTATTTAAAAAGTTGTTTATTTACCAAGTTGTTTTCGTACGTAATGAACAGTTTGTTTTTGTTAATGAGTTAATTTTTTACTAAACGACAAAATTTTAGACCCGTCCAAATTGAAAGCATATGCAAAGTAGATACGGCTTGATTGATCAGAGTTTTGTATGAAAGGTCAGAGAACATTGTGGGAAAATGAGAAAATTCAAATAGGAACATTTTTTTTTTCCTTTTCCCACAATGTTTTCAAATCTTTCATTCTTGGGACTGTGTGGTAAATTGTTAATTAATCATTTAGAAATTAACTGCGTTTCGTTCATTGTTTGATTTTCCTTATTCCATCTTTCATTCTGAGCAACTTATCTTGAAAAAAAAACGGAATGTGTAAAATAAACATGCAAAAATCTACTGCAATTTTGAACTCAGTTTGCCCAATTCAGCAAATGGATAATTTGCTAATGATCATTAATATCTGGGCCATGCTCTGTGAAAAGGGGGTTTAATGCATCTGGGGAAAGTATCGACCCAAGTCAGCCTGCGCAGTCCGCGCAGGCTGACCTCGCCCGAAACTTTTCGATATCGATCATTTTCCTAAATGTCCAAAGACTAGTTTACGTCATGATTAAGTCCGTTGTTTAAACAAGAGGGCCATGATGGCCCCCGATCGCTCACCTGAGTCAATAGGCGAAATTTCACTCCAGGGTCATAATGACCCAATTTAAAACTCATCTGAGATATTATTAAGACAAAAATTCTGACCAATTGTCAGATCCATAGAGCTGAAAATGTGGCCTCCGGAGTGTCCAAAATGTATTTCTTCAATTTGACCTAGTGACCTAGTTTATGACCCTATGTGACCATATTTCAAACCCATCCGAGATATTATCAAGACAAACATGCTGACCAATTTTCAGGGCAATTGAGCAAGAATTGTGGCCACTAGAGCGCCCACAAGATATTTCTTTAAATCTGACCTAGTGACCTAGTTTATGACCCTATTTGACCCAATTTTAAAGTCATCCAAAATTTTATCAAGACAAACGTGCTGATCAATTTTTAGGTCAATTGAGTAAGAACTGTACTCTAGAGCGCCCAAATTTCTTTTAGTTGACCTAGTGACCTAGTTTATGACCCAAGGTGACCAAAATTCAAACTCATCTGAAATTTCATCAAGAAAAACATTCTGACCAATTTTTAAGTCAATTCAGCAATAAATGTGGCCTCTAAACTGCCCACAAGGTATCTCTTTAATTTGACCTTCTGACCTAGTTTATGACCCAAGGTATCCCATATTCAAACTCATCCGAGATTTTATTTAGACAAAGATTCTGACCAATTTTCAAGACAATTCAGCAATAAATGTGGCCTCTAGACTGCCCACAAGGTATTTCTTTAATTTGACCTAGTGACTTAGATTATGTCCCCAGGTGACCCAATTTTGAAGTTACGCAATATTTCATCAAGACAAACATTCTGACCGATTTTTGGGTCAATTGAGCAATAAATGTGACCTCTAGAGTGCCCACAAGGTATTTCGTTAATTTGACCTAGTGACCTAGTTTATGACCCCAACTCGTCTGAGATTTAAGACAAACATTCTGACCAATTTTCAAGTCAATTGAGCAAACAATGTGACCTCTAGAATGTCCACATGGTATTTCTTTGATTCGACCTAGTGACCTAGTTTATGACCCCAGGTGACCCAATTTCAAACATATCCGAGATTTAATTAAGAATTTTCAAGTCAATTGAGCAAAAAAATGTGGCCTCTAGAGTGCACACATGGTATTTCTTAATTTGACCTAGTGACCTACTTTATGACCCAAGATGACCCAATTTCAAAGTCATCTGAGATTTAATTAAGACAAACATTCTGACCAATTTTCAAGTCAATTGAGCGAAAAATGTGGCTTCTAGAGTGCCCACAAGGTATTTCTTTAATTTGACCTATTGACCTAGTTTTTGACCCCACATGATCCAATTTCGGACTCATCAGAGTTTTTATCAAGACAAACATTCTGACCAAGTTGCACAAGTATCTGACTGAAAATGTGGCCTATAGAGCGCACACAAGGTTTTTCTAAGATTTGACCTAGTGACCTAGTTTTTGACCCCACATGACCCAATTTCAAACTCGTCTGAGATTTTATCAAGACAAATATTCTGACTAAGTTGCACAAGTATCTGACTGAAAATGTGGCCTCTACAAACCACACAAGGTTTTTCTAAGATTTGACCTAGTGACCTAGTTTTTGACCGAACATGACCCAATTTCAAACTCATCCGAGACTTTACCAAAACAAACATTCTAACCAAGTTTCACAAGTATCTGACTGAAAATGTGGCCTCTAGAGCCCACACTAGGCCACACAAGACCCAATTTCAAACTCATCCGAGATTTTATCAAGACAAACATTCTAACCAAGTTTCACAAGTATCTGACTGAAAATGTGGCCTCTAGAGCCCACACAAGGTTTTTCAAAGATTTGACCTAGTGACCTAGTTTTTGACCCAACATGACCCAATTTCAAACTCATCCGAGAATTTAAGACAAACATTTTGACCAAGTTTCACAAGTATCTAACTGAAAATGTTGCCTATAGAGCGCACACAAGGCCTTTCTAAGATTTGACCTATTGACCTAGTTTTTGACCCCACATAACCCAATTTCAAACTCGTCCGAGATTTTATCAAGACAAACATTCTGACCAAGTTTCATGAGGATCGGACTGAAAATGTGGCCTCTAGAGCGTACACAAGGTTTTTCTAAGATTTGAACTAGTGACCTAGTTTTTGACCCCACATGACCCCATTTTGAACTCGTCCGAGATAGGTAAAAAGTTGACGACGGACGACGCACGACGCACACCGCACGACGGACGACGGACGACGGACGCCGGACACAGCACGATCACAATAGCTCACCATGAGCACTTTGTGCTCAGGTGAGCTAAAAAAGTGGCTATTTTGGGTTCATAATTAGTCATGGAATAATTGGTATCATGCCTCACGGAGATGCATTAAGCCACCTTTTGCCAGGGTGCGGCTCATTTATATTGTTATCGAGAGCCGGTGAATACAAGTGAAATATTTGAGCGAAAATGTAAATAATAGTAAACAATAGAGAGAGAGAGAGAAAAAAAAACTCATTAAATTTCCCGGATTTTGTCACCTTTTTTTTTTTTAATTTATTTGATATAAAAGCGAAAATTCCCCAGGATGTAAAAACAATGCACGAGGGCTGATCAAAATGTTCGCGGAAAAACACTTTATTGATTGTTCTTTTCTTATCATATTTTTTGAAAGAAAAATATGTACTTTATCCAATAACTTCGTGATTTTATTATCCTAAGGAAAGAAAGGTTTTGAAACATCGAGGAAAAGGAAAAATGCAAGTGACTGGCATTTTCTCTTTTTCCTGTAATGTTTTCTACCTTACGAACATCAAAACTCACCATTAGAACCAAAGTTAATTTGTCGTCTGTAATTGCTATCAATTTGGACATGTCCAAGATTTTGTTTCCAGGTGAAGAATTAGCACATAAACACTGACAGAGGACTCATTTCATCTGGAACGGACCACTTTTATAAGCACTGTAGCAAAAGGAGAAATGCACATGTTCATCATACATTAAATTGAGTCATACTCTGGCAAAAGGGGCTCAATGCATATCTGTGATGTATTATACCGGGCAAGTCATCACATAATTATGGATCCATAAAAATCCATTTTTGTATAATAACTGACTGAATTCTGAGGTAGATCGGTCCTTGGACGCGCAGAAAAGTTACTACAAGCAAAACGTTTTGACACAGATTAACCTGCAAGGACTGCACAGACTGACCATACTTTTCGCAGATGCATTATTTATGACATGTGTAGTATTTAGAATAAAAAAATCTAAATGAAATGAAATGAAAATCTAAGTGTTGCGGAGTAACACGAAGTACCAGACTCTCCCCGCGCCATTGGCGAAAACAGGGGCTTTTGAGGATAACATAAATCAAGACCAGACTGCACAGAGGTTATCCTACCGGTTTTGTACAGTCATCTTATTGTAAACTTATTGTCTGCTTGAATTTCCTACACTAGTAAATGTCAGGTGAAACGTTTCTCCCAAAGAATTTTTTAATCAGCCCTCTTAGAATTGATTGATGAGTTAATTATTACGAAAGACAAGGAAATACGTAAACTTGTCACTTTTCTCCCTCTGCCTCTCTCTCTCTCTGTCTCTCTGTCTCTCTCTCTCTTCGATAAAAATTGAGATTATTTACTTGTTGAAAGCATTTCCAGACAGCAAATTGAATGGAGTTCCGGATTCGTCTCCGAAAGAGATTTCAGAGACATGCTTTTTCTTCTTTTCTCACAATATTTATTTCTGCATTTTTGCATAATATTTTCAAAGGCCTTCGTCTTCAGTGACGTAAAAAGAAGGACCTGTCTGGTAAAGGGTTATATTAATATTTCGCAGTATTTCTGCCGAACTATCCGTTTGTTTGTATGAAGATTTCTATACTGAGTACTCATATTTGGTAGATCTTTTTTTCTGCTGGAAATAATATCTAACTAAATTTCACACTGATAGAACAAAGTGCCGATAGCTCGGTCGAAAAAGCACAGATTCTATAATGGGCCAAGCCTTGAACCGTAACTGGTGACGAACAGGACTTCAAACCGTGGGTCGCTGGCTCGAATCCCTAGCTCGGTCAGTTTCTATCATAGGATTAATGATAGTCATTGCGACAGGATTTTGTCCTCTCCCGTCGCTGATCACTGTCTCGACGCTGGTTATATGAGAAAGCAGCCTGCAGCTTGGGAAAATATTGTGAGAAGTACTGGTAAAAGAAATTCCAGGACAGCAAAGATAGGTACACTGACCGCAGCCATATAACTGAAATAATGTTGAAAACGGCGCTGAACAACATACAATCAAACGTCCTGGAAAGCGTTTGCGAACAATAACTTCATGCTGAGGATCGTTCCAGGTGCGCTGGAAACGAAATGAAAAAAATAAACTTAGGTGAGACTAATCTTTTTTTTTTTTTTGGTTGAGCGATGGATGGGTAATAATCTTAGATTTAGGAAATTTAAATCGTAAGTCGTATCTAAGTACTGTGTTTAACCCTTTACCAAACGACAAATTTTTAGCCTTGTCCAAATTGAAAGCTTTTGCAGACGACAATTTCAATGTGGCTCAAATGGTGCAACTTTCCTTTGATAGGGTAGAAAACTTTGTGGGAAAAGGAGAAAATGCTGGTTACCAGCATTTTCTCCTTTTCCCACAATGTTTTCAAAAGGCTTCTTTCCCAGGGGCGTCAAAAGGCGGCATTGTGCGGTAAAGGGTTAAATCTTTCGCTGCCAGTTAAATGCAGGCGACTTTTTTCGAGGTTCTGAGGTATTTTTTCAAGTTGCGTTTCGAGCTGACTCTGGTAAGAGATTAACATCAGGTAGCGGACGGCATAGATCAAAGATCAGACTGCACGTTTTGTGCAGTCTGATCTTGATCTACACCGTCCGCAAAAGTTATCCAAGGTAACATTGGCAGTGAAAGAGTTAAACTCTCTATCATATGACAAAAGTTTAGACTCGTCCAAATTGAAAACATTTGCAAATGGCAGTTTAAATTCAGCTTCAATGGTAGCAATTGTCTTTGAAACAGTAGAAAACATTGTGAGAAAATGAGAAAATGCTTGTGACCAGCATTTTCTTCGTTTCACACAATGTTTTCAAATGTCTTTTTTACTCAAGGTCGATAAAGCACGGGAATGTTTGGTAAAGAGTTAAAAATTATTGAATGCCGTTTGATAGTTCGCGCCATTGAGAATGACACATTTTTCACTGAAATATGAATCAAACGATCAAAAAGAATTTTTTCTATGTTTATTTGCATGGCGTTTAACGTCGTTTTCAACATTATTTCAGTTATATCGCAGTGGCCAGATCACCTATCCATGCCTTTTCCCCGAGTTTCTTTCACCAGTGCTTTCCACAATATCCTTCCTAAAGCCGCTGGCTGCTCTCCCAGACGACCTTCGTCGAAACAATAATCAGCGGTTAGAAAGGGGTTAATCCTGTCGCGATGAATATTATCAATTCTCGGAAAGAAATTGTCCTAGCGTAGAATTCGAACAATCGACCACCTGTTCTCAACCAAAAAGGAATGCACACTTCTGCGTATTCAGTTCCCGTATACTGGATACTATATCGAAGTGTTTCAGGTGCACTTGTTAGAAGAATTTTTACGAAATTATGTAGAAACACAACGCCAGCAAAGGCCATTCGTTATTCTCTTGCGGCTTCAAGTGCATTTTTGGTTCACTCTTTCCATACCATATCAACTCAAGAAGCCCTTCTGTACAGTGTAGATCTATATCGGACCGAACATTCTGTGTAGTCTTCTGATCTACGCTGTCCACTACCGTTTTCTAGATTTAGACCAAATTGTCGCCTCATCTTGCAGAAAAAACAACAGTTTGTCGTCTGCGAATTCTTTCCATATTGACGAATCTAAACATTTTGTGTTGTACAGACTAAAATTGGTGATGTGCCACGTGTCAGGGTCAATGATATCAATGATACCGGTGCAAAATGATCTAACCCTTTAACCAAACAATCCCGTGTGATAACGATCGTGAAGAATATGGCTCTTGAAAAACATTGTGGGAAAAGGAGAAAACGGTAGCTACCAGCGACCCACTAGCTCAAGCCCTGTACGTTACCGACCGAGCTACCATGCTCTGCGAATTGGGACAGCCCAAACTTTAGTGGACAGCTGTTCGAGAAATACTGTAGAGAATGAAAAGAGTAGTTAAAACAATTGAGCCATGCTCTGTGAAAAGGGGGCTTAATGCATCTGCGAAAAGTATCGACCCAGGTCAGCCTGCGCAGTCCGCGCAGGCTGACCTGGGTCGAAACTTTTCGCTATTTGTCAATTTTCTGTTTGTCCAAGGATCGTTTTACCTCATGATTAAGTCGGTCGTTAACAAAAAGTGGCTTTTATGGATCCATAATTATGTGATGGCTTAATAAGTATGATGTATCACGGAGAGGCATTAAGTCCCCTTTTGCCCAAGCAAGGCTCAATCAAAAAAAGCTTATCCTCCTCTTCCCACAATGTTTTTTTTTTTTTCAACCCTTTCAAAAGACAGATACCATCATTTGAGCTACATTTAAATTTATCGTCCATAAATTCTTTGAATTTGGACAAGTCTAAAATGTTTTGATCTGGTAAAGAGTTGTGTATCGTACTTGGAGTGGTACTTTATGGGATAAAGTCGCAATATTGCAGTTGTTACACGTACAAATCCCAGTGGGTCCCCCTCGCCATCGATAGTGCACGGATTCCGATGATTTCTATCAGCCATTATCGGCATTATGGGCGCCCGCGCAAATAATGACGAAATACCGCATTTCCCACGAGACTTTTGCCGGGGCGAATTACCGTTTATAACTCAATAAATTTCAAGACGAAATTAGTATTCATTTCTCCACGGTGTTTAAACCCTGGGTGATTTAAAAATCAATTGTTTGGCAGGATAAACAGGGTCTCTGAGTGGATGTGGCATGTACTGAATACAATAATATCATTTCTTTTCGTTCTCCCGAATGCGACGGTATCAGAGATAAGAGACCACAATATCGGATGCAACATCGCTCCGGATGGTGTCAGAGATTATGACTTGTGAAATATAATACTTTTTGATGCAGTAATTGATATTTCAGGATGTGCTATACTATGGCGGAATTACTACGAATTGCAGTGTATACTTTGGTCTTGTTCAACGGTAATTACACTTTCTATTTTTAGGGTTGAACTCTTTACCTAACAAAATTTTAGACTAGTCCAAATTCAAAGCATTTGCAGACGAAAAATAAAATGATACTCAAGTGATGGAATTTGTACAGAAAGGGTAGAAAATATTGTGGGAAAAGGAGAAAATGTTGGTTACTAGCATTTTCTCCTTTTCCTACAATCATTTTAAGTGCCTTTTACCTCAGGTTCGTTTAGGGTCGGGATTGTGTGGTTGTTTGAAGATGTTTAAATTAGATTTTGTTTTGACAAAATGATTAAGAAATTTAATACTTGTTAAGTGTTGTATTAGGGCATGGCTCTTTATTGGCGAAAAAGTATCATAAAAATATTTTTGCTTGAGATCGATTTGGAGTCCCTGATAGCAAAACTTTGCTTCCACTATCGTTTAAAAAATACATCCGTACAGTCAGAGAGAAAAAACGCTGTCAACGACATGAACAACCACGGTGAAGTCATTCACATCTATCGATCTGTTGGTGAAAGCTCCGAACGGAATTGATAAACCACGCGAAAATTGAATGTAGACGTCTACAAACTGTTCGCCGACGAAAATATTCTCAGAAAGATATCAACAGAAAATTGTCATTCGTGTTTTCCTTTTAAAGAGTGGCCCAGGATTTGGTCAGCTGTATAAATTACACAAATATGGTGTAAGGGTAGGAAAACTCAAGGAATTTGTCCTCATGTAAAACCAGAAACAACAACAATTATTTCTTTGAAGGCTGCCAAAAAATGAAAAGCAATTTCTATCTATTGAAATCTATGCATCCTTGCAGCTGTTAGGGGCAACATTTTGCATGAAGATACAATAGCGACTACAGTTTCTAAAATAAAGATCAAATGAGTTACAAACCGGCTGAAAACGGTTATAGATGTAGCTTTAAGTCAACTGCGTTATTGAGTTATACTTTCTACCAAACAAAAACCCGACATTTTATTGTCATCTAAGTTGAAAGCGTTTGTAGATGAACAAATCAAACTTTCAAGTGATGAAATTGTCATTAAAGGACGGAAAACATTTTGGAAAACAGGGGAAGATGCTGGTTATCAGTATTTCTCCTTTTCCAACCATGTTTTCAAAAGCTCTATTTTCTAGCACTTGTCAAAACTCGGCCGATTCCGTACCTACATCTAACCTCGTCCGTATGAAGGAAGCTTCCATTTTGAACTACCAGTCACATGATCTTAAACATGGCAGCACCCCTGTAGATCGCTTAGCAACGACATGAACAACCACGGTGGAGTCCTTCACTTCTATCGATCTGTCGGTGAAAGCTCCGAACAGAATTGATAAACCACGCGAAAATTGAATGTAGACGTCTACAAACTGTTCGCCGACGAAAACATTCTCAGAAAGATATAAACAGAAAATTGTCACTCGTGTTTTCCTTTTAAAGAGCAGCTTTACAATTTTCATAACGGTAATAACGGCGGAGAATTGTACCATGTAGGTGCATATCAAGCTACGTGATTCAGCCGACACACTTGTTTTATCGTCTGCAAATGCTTTCAGTTTGGACCAGTCTACATTTTTTTCGATTGGTAAAGAGTTAAAAGATGATGCATGTACTTGCCTTCTTTTACTGACATGGAGAGCATTGTTGAGAAAGGAGCAAGTGCTTAGAAGAATCAATTGCACTTAGTCCTACAATTTTTTTAAACTGATAGCTCTAGGGTCATAAACTGTTTGGTTTGAGTTAAATACATACTTACACTCAAAAAAGAAAAAGAAAAGAGTAGGGAGTGACGGAGAAACCCGAAAATTAAAATACTTTTGGGGGCCAAAGTAGACCTCCCCACCCCGGAAAGAAATGGAGTCAGAGAAGAGAGGGGCATGTCCCCTTTCGGCCAGTCCCCATGCTCCAAGACCATAAGAGAATGCAGCACACGGACCACCGTCTAATATTTATCATGACACAAGCTGAATGGCCAACGTGAAGGCATCTAGCGGAGTTAATGTTTAGCCTTTGGCGCTGTGACAACGCTCTGCTTAGGAAGTAGAGATTTACTTTAATCCGGTTTAGACATTCAAAGTAATGGTCTTCGGAGAACGATACTTTTACATAATAAATGTGTCAAAGCGTTATATTGAGTGATATATAGGATCTGAAATGAGTTGACGTTTCAAGAGATAAAATTTTATTAAACGAGTCAAGGAATAAAAGTGATTATAAGTTATTATAACTTTTTTCTCAACGAATTTGATAAAATTCATCTTAAAAGCCAACAAATGTCAGATTCTTTTTATCACATAATCATGTTTCACAAAATATCGATCAGAAGATGCAAACACAGCTCTAGTAGATGCACGCGAGGTAATAGAATTATCTATCCATTCGCTAGAACTACGAAATATGTACAAAATGACGTCAAAAATGACGTCACATAATTGTGATATCAAACGTGTATGTATAGAGGATATTTTTTTTATCGGTGAAAGATCGAAATTTATTTCATCTCGTGAACATTATTCACGGGTGGCGCAGCCACGACTGAAAATATTATCGATGATGTTCACGAGATGAAATAAATTTCGATCTTTGACCGGAAAAAAAAAAAAAAAAAAGTATTCTATTTATTTTATGCTTCTAACCCCTATTTTGTTGGGACTCATAAAAATCCAGTACAGTTGTTTTCGGTAATTTCCCGTGGCGTATCCCCCTCACATAACAACGCATTCCAATATTACGTCAAGCGCGAGAAATGTAGCGTAAATTACGTAATATTTCCCTCCATTTGAATGGCACGCGCTGATTACCTAGGTAACTAGTGCGCGGGAACTACTTTTTCCGCCTTAAATTGAAGAGTTAGTAAATATAAAATCGATACTTTCATTGGTCGTAACCATGAAATATCAAACCATAATCCACCATTATTTCTCGATAAACTACCGCAAAGCATGAAATAAATTTCGATCTTGCACCGAAAAAAACAAATATTCTAGATCTATTTATTTAATGTTTCTAACCCCTTTTTTGTCGGGACTTTCATTAAAACCCAGTACATTTGTTTTCGGTAATTTCGAGAAATATAGAGTAAATTACACCATATTTCCCTCTTGTTTAATGGCACGCGCCGTTTACCTTGGTAACTAGTGCGCGGGAACTACTGCTTTCGCCTTCAATTGAAGAGTTAGCTCGTATGAAATCGGTATTTTCACTGGTCATAACCGGCATGACATATCAAACCATAATCCACCATTATTTCTCGATAAAGTGCCGAAAGGCATGAAATAAAAGAAAATTTGTTATAGGTATATTACACTGAAAACAAGAGAGGTTATATGATAAATTCTATAAATCACGACGTTCTTAATACTCCGAAAAATGTTGGTAAACCAAAATAAGACGGCTAGGCAGACCAGATTAAACTTCGCCTGCTCTTTATGGTCTTGTAGTAGTTGCTTCAGCTTGACTTAACTCAATTTAAATCAGTTAGACCATCCAAGGAGCGGTCACTTCCGTTCATAACATACTTTCAGGTATAAGTCTCGAGTGAATGATTAGTAATACGCGATTGGTCAAAATTGGTCAAAATTGTGGGCATGTTTATTCTGTGGGCCTCTTCCTCTTCATGTTGAACCTCAAAAGAGTTTTAATATCACTATTCCAGTACATCTTAACGCCGTCTATGTATTTTGTTTCCTTCAAAGATCTGTCTTGCTTTTAATCTATGGGGATAAAGGTCAAAGGTCATACACTTTTTTCAATACGCGTATATTTGTACTCAGATTACGAAGAATAATGCCTTTGAGGTAAATGATGTTATTACTAGGCGATCACTGAATATTTAATACACGTATAAATGACTTCTCTGTTATTGAAATATTGCGAGAGAATCATAAAAGCTCTGGGCTACGTTTCAATAAACTGTTCAGATTTACGCAAGTAACTTGGGATTGTATACAGGACACACATACGGTCCTTCCTTTACCCAAAGGTATAAGCTGGCGTAAAGTTATACAAATATTTACTCAAATCGGATAGTTATGCAGTTTGGTGAAACTTGTTTTCAGACTTGGGGCTTTGTGCATATGCAGTTTAGAGAAAGGCTGCCATGGGCTTCAGTGATTCAGTCAATAAATGTCAGGAATTTCCGAGCTCGGATCCCAACGCGGATGATATTCTCTCTGAACTTTGATGAAAAAAAAAAAAACTCATCTTCTCCTCAGTGCTAATAGACGTTTAGGTTTTCTTTATGTGGGGAAGCAGTTTGTTTGATATTTAATGCCGTTTTCAACATTGTTTTAGTTACTCGTATATCGAGGCGGACAGTGCACCTATCAGTGCTTTCCTCGAGTTTCATTTACCAGTAATTCGCATAGTACTCCTCCCAAGCCACTGGCTGCTTTCCCACATGACCATTGTCGAAACAATAATAAGCGGTGAGAGAGGAATGAATTTAGTTGCAATGACTATCATCAATCCTCGGAAGGAAATTGGATGAGCTGGCACGAGAAGGTCATCAGAAGCAGAAAATTAACCAAAAGCAAAAAGTTTTGACCCTGATTAGCCTTCACAGACTTCGCAAGCTGACCTGGGTCGATACTTTTTGCAGATGCATGAAACCCCCTTAGCACAGAGCATGGCATATTTATTTAACATCTACAAGCGGTTACGTTTGAACTGCTACATAAATTAAACAGAAAATAGTAAAAGATATATAATACTGCGACATCAAAATTCATTTCAAGGAAAAAGTCTCGATGTATCGGACAATGTAGATCCAAGGTCAGAGTGCACGTTCTGTGCAGTCTGACCTTGGATCTACATTGTCCGCAACGGCGTACTGAGTCGGATTTGGCAGCCTCGGGATAAAAACAAAAGTTTGCCGACACAATCAGACACCTACATCGTAACGAAACAAACTGAATTAAGTCTTTACCAACGAAAATAATTTGGACCGGTCCAGAAATCCAAAGCGTTTTCAGACCACAAATTAAAGGTAGATGAGAGTTTGAAAATAGTTTTTGAAAGAATCGAAAACATTGCGGTGAAAAACGAGAAAATGCTGGTAACCAGCATTTTCTCCTTTTCCACAGTGTTTTAAAACGCCTTCCTCGTCAGGGTTGTTAAAAATCGCCATTGTGTGGTAAAGGGTTAACGAAATGGGTTCTAGGAAATCGTGAAATTGAATTATTCGCAATCAGTTCCTTCGAAATGAACAAGGTCTTAATGTCACATGACTTGTCGTAGCTTAATTGCGAAGCTAAGTCAAATAGAGCCATGATTCTAGTCAGTCATAGTCTCGTTTATTTGATTTTCTATTGTTTCATGGTACCATCACACTGTGTCTTGTAAACGCTCTTTTAGATGAACATGTTTGTTCCATGACAGTTGGAATAAACAAACACAATAACAAAGAAAAGGCTCCTTATTTTCTTCGAGAAGTTGACGAATTAGGTTAAAATTCAATCTGAACAGAACTATTTGATGCAGTCCTTGTCCACATTACTGGGAAAGAAAGTCAAGATATGCATGGGTAGGTGCACTGGCCGTCTGAAATTTTGTTGAAAATGGCTATTTACACGAAAGACAAATACATTCCAGTTTTCTTGAAGTAGATAAGCGCGTAAATATCGAAGATTGAGACTTATTTTGTCCTCAGGAAATGAATAAAAAACCCTGACGTTACAAATCTGATTACAGGCCGACATATTGCTTTGGCGGGAAACAAATACACATCTGATTTTATAGTAGAAACCTTTTCTGTCTCATTTCTGATTCTCGCCGATTTATCCGGTTTCGACATAGTTTTGAGGAAAAGCTCGAACCTTAGACTTGCTGCAGAGTAGTTTGGTGTAAATTCATTTGTTGTTCATGTATTTACCCGTAAACTCTTTACCAAACGACAAAATTTTAGACTCGTCCAAATTGATAGCATTTGCAGACGACAAAATAAATGTGACTCAAAAATTTAAATTTCCATTCGTAAGGTTAAAAAACATTGTGGGAAAAGGAGAAAATGGTGGTTACCATCATTTTCTCCTTTTCCCACAATGTTTTCAAAAGGCTTATTTCTCAGGGTGGTGAAAACCTGGGATTGTTTGGTAAAAGGTTAAACTGCTAAATAAATAAAACGAAAATTTCCACTTAATAGTAAAAATTCAAATGTTGCGGTTTCAAAGTTGATTTCACCCGAATGAAAATGCCCGTATCGGACAGTGTAGATCAAAGATCAGACTGCACGTTTTGTGCAGTCTGATCTTGATCTACACTGTCCGCAAAGGGTCCTTAATTCGTGCTTATCCGAAATTCGGTGCATACGAACTACTTTCTACTTATCGATTTGATTCTATGTTATACAACCGATAACGAAAGGGTTTCAAACGACAGTTTGTCCCATGGCCGTTAGCGCTTATATAATAATGGATTAATGGAGTAACCAAATTTGATGGGAAATTCTGAACACATGAGGAAAATAGTCTTTTGAGAAGTGCTAAAACTTGTTTTTAACTTTTTGCTAAAAAAAAATAAAGGGGGGAATAGACTTTTAAAAATTGAAAGCATTTGCAGACGAAAAAGTAAATGTAACTGAAATGAGGAAAATTGTCTGTGAAAGTGTAGAAAACCTTGTGGGAAAAGGAGTAAATGCTGCTTACCAGCATTTTCTCCTTTTTCCACAATGTTTTCAAGAGAGGTTTACCTAAGGTTCGTTACAACTCGGGATTGTGCGACAAAGAATTCAGAAATTACAGGGGATGAATACATCATGTAATAAAGGATGTGTCAATATTCATGCCTATCAATGGCTAAAACCTCATGTGATTCGGAATTCACTAGTATACATGCTTATCAATGGTAAAAACCTCATGTGATTCAGAGTAAAACTGTATCCATGCTTATCAGTAGTTAAAATATCGTGTGATTCGGAATACACTGTATTCATGCTTATCAATATGTGATGATATACTCATGATGTGCTTCAGAATACACAGATATTCCTGTGTATCAATGTTTAAAACCCCATGTAATTCAGGACACACCAATATTCATGCTTAACAATGATTTAAAGCTCATGCGATTCGGTATCTCATATTCATGCCTATCAATGGTTAAGGCCCCATGTGATTCAAAATACACTAATATTCCTGCTTATCAACGATTAAAACCTCATGTGATTCAGAATACTCCAATATCTCTGCTTATCAATGTGTTAAAACCTCATGTGATTTAGAATACATCAGTGTTCCTGCTTATCAATAATTTAAACCTCACGTAATTCGCAATACACCAGTATTTATGCCTATCAAATGGTATAAACCTCATGTGACTCTAAAACACTAATATTCATGCTTATCAATGCTTAAAATTTCATGTGATTCGGAATGCGTCAATATTCATTTGTATCAAGATCAGAATCTAATGTGATTCGTAATACAATGATATTCGTGCTTTTCAATGGTTAACACTTCATGTGACTCGGAATAAACCAATACTCCTGTTAATTAACGGTTAAAAACCTCATGTGATTCGAAACACACCAGTATTCACGCTTATCAATGATTAAAACCTCATGTTATTCAGAATACACCAGTATTACAGCTTATCAATGGTTAAAACCTCATGTGATTCAGAATACACCGGTATTGATGCTTATCAACGGTCAAAACCTTATGTAATTCGGAATACATCAATTTTCCTGCTTATCAGAATATACAAATATTCACTATCAACTGCTAAAACGTCATGTAATTCAGAATACACCAACATTCCTCCGTTTCAATGGTTTAAACGTCATGTAATTCAGAATACACCATTATTCCGGCTTATCATTGCTTAATACCTCACTGTGATTCGGAATACACCAATATTCCTGCTTATCAATAGGTAAAACCTTATGTCATTAGGACTACGCCAATATTAATGCTTATTAGTGGTTATAGTCAAATCAAGTCAAGTCAACTTTATTTGGCATTCGGCAAAAAAATATGCCATTTTAGTTTAAACATATTTTATTGCCAAGTATTTTACAAGAATATTGGCCATGTACAAGAAAACATGGATATATGGCAATGACAGATCATACATGTATATAGTGAACATATAGATACATATAATAATATATACAATCTAATGAATAAGTTATTCAGAATTGATGGACAAGTCTAAACAAGATTCCCTCCTTTGTAAAGACTCCTTTATAAATTTTGCTGTATTAGCTTGTATTTTCTTGTCTTTAGACGATAAGATATTGATAATTTTGTTGATATTAGCCCAAGTAAAAAACAAGTAATTAGTTCTAATATCACTAAATTTACTGCAAATGCAAAGAAAATGGTATTCAGACTCAACTAAAGAACGATCGCAAAGTCTGCATATTCTGTTATTTCTGTCAACATTGTTTATTCTTTCAATTTCAATTTCAAGCTTATGCGATGCTAATCTAAGTTGTGTGAGCGTTTTTCTTAACGATTCATTTTTAAATTATTTAAATACGGTTCGAACCCAAATCGGTCATTATACTTACAGTAGTATTCTAATTTAGAAGAGTTATTGATATAACCACATCATTCTTGTTTAAAATGATCCCTTAGCCCACTTTGTAATAACTTAAAATCAGTGTTATTCAAATTATCTTTATCTGATAGGTATGTTAAACCTGTATAATTCAACGTTTGCTTAACCTTGTTAACCCATAATGAATTTGACTGATTTGCTATTAAACTTTGTCCGTTATATATTCTTGACATAAGGCTTTCATTATTACCTTTTACTTTCATCCAATACTTGATTGCTCGTTCTTTTGCTATAATAGATAGAGGATATCTACCGAGTTCACCATAAACCGCAAAGTTTGGAGTTTGTGTCCTTACACCAAGGATACTTTTACAAAATTTCACATGTAATTTATCAACTTGCTTTAAACCATATATACCCCATACCTCTGCGGCATATAACAAGATCGGTGCAACCAATCTATCGAATAAGAGTAACTTTGTGTTAATATCGAATTTTGTTCTTCTAAATAATTGAAAAAAGATTCATCATTGCTCTATTTGCCTGATCATATAACGCTGACACAGCATGATTAAATAACTCGTTTTTTGAAAATTTCACACCAAGGTATATGTAACAGAATTTTTCTACAATTTCTAATTCGTCATTATTAATAGACCATATAAAATTGTGATTTCTTTTTCTTTTTTCAAAAATACAGATTTTACTTTTTTCGGCATTGATCTTTAAGCCCCATCGGTTGGCGTAATTAGAAATATCATTAAGCAGCTTTTGGAGGCTATTTTTATCTGTTGTAAAGAGAACCATGTCATCTGCAAACATAACTAAATAAATGGAAAGATATTCTATATCACTTTGACTCAGATTTTCTAATTTCAAAGAATCGCTTATACCATTTACGAATAGAATAAACAGAAGAGGCGACAACGGCTCCCCTTGCTTAAAACCGACTGCTATATCTATGAAGTCCGAGAGATTTGAATTGTTCGACACCCTAATGCACGATTTCACATTATTATAAAGAGATTTGACCGTACGAATTAACTTACTACTTAATCCTGAAGAAATAAGTTTTTGTATCAAATATTCTCTGTTTATAGTGTCGAAGCACTTTTCATAATCAATAAAAGCACAAAATAATTGTTTATTTAATGACAAAACTTTTTGGATTAAACAATGAAGAATATAAATACAATCGACTGTACTTTTCTTATCTCTAAAACCGAACTGTAAATCTGTTAAAACATTACCATTCTCACAATACTTATTAAGTCTATTCCTGAGTCACGTGATAATCAATCCAGATATTACAATATTTTTGCACTGACTGAAAATGACAATTTGATTTAGTTTATTTAGCTCCCTATTGGCTAATTCATTACTATATCTTTTATGTAGGAATACCGTGCATTAACGCCGAGCCCGGTAGCGCAATCGGTGGCGTACAAAACTTGAAACCAGGAGGTCGCTGGTTCAAATTCTTAGTTCGGTGAATTTCTTTTCGAGGTATGATAATAGTCACTGCGAAAGGATTCAATCCTCTCTAACCTTTGTTTATTGGTTCGACGATGTTTATGTGGGAAAGCATGCAGTGGTTTGGGAAATAAATATTGTGTGAAGTACTGGTAAAAGAAACTCCAGAAAAACACGGATAGGTGCACTAGCAGCACTGGTAGCCGTAATGTAATTGAAATAATGTTTAAAATGGCGTTAGACAGCTTACAAACGAACAGACAGACAGACAGACAAACAAGCCCGTAGAATAAATATCTAAGTTTCAGTGGATTGTCAATTGTATAATCAGGGTCGGTATTCACCAACCATTCTTAAGAACATTCTTAGTCATATTTTCAGGAATTTTCGACATAAGAAAGTAAGAAAACTTCTGGCTGGTTAAATCAAGTGGTTTAACCATCAGAAGTTGTGTAACTTTCGAAATTAGATTCAGACTATGAGTGAAATTAAGAATGGTCAATGAATACGGACCCAGGCCTCGAAAATGGTTGAAGTTATGCATTTGGCGCTGTCAGGCTAACCGCATGGAGACAGACAACATGTACCAAGGGGGGTGGCATATAGATTACAATTTCAGGACTGATTCAATCAGAATATCGCATACAACAGCGGACAATGTTGATCCAAGATCAGACTGCACGTTTTGTCCAGTCAGACCTTGGATCTTCACAGTTCGCTAGAATAACTTGGATCTTACACTGTTCGCTAAAGCAACTAAGGCTATGAAATGCATTCTATGGGACCGTCCTCCTGGAAATCTTCTCTGTAAAATATTGTTCTACAGGGATTAAAGAACGCTGCAGAAAATTTCGCGTTTGAGAATACAGTTAATGCCCAAGTAATGGCGGACTTAATGAGACGTTAACTCAAGGCGTGTTCGAAACAATATTCAACCATTCAGTGTCATAGGCGACGGTAGGGCTTTAGCGGACGGCATAGATCAAGATGAGACTGCACAGAAGGTGCATTCTGATCTTGAATGTATACAGCCCTCTTGTTCAGTCAAGTCTACAAGGTAAAAATAGTTTTGTGTTTCTATGGTGTGGTGTACTTTCAACCGTCGAAAGTGGTCGAGAGTATAAAATTGGTGCTGAAAAGGTTAAGTTCTCTCGCTTACAGTGTACTGCAAGATCAGATCGCTTAAGATGCACAACCTTACCGTTGATCTACAGCGATCTTCAATTTGTTAAATATCACGGTTGAAACAGGCCCAGTCAGCCAGCTTGCTTGGCCTCTTCTACCGACTTTTATTGTTTATTTCGTTTATCAGTCCTTTTACAATACAATCCCGAGTTTTAACGATCATGAAGAAAAAGAACTTTCGGAAGAGTTGTTTGAAAAGGATAAAATACTCTACTTTTTCCCAAAACCTATTCCACCCTTCCAAAGAAAAATCCTGTAAACCCTTTACCAGACGACAAAATTTTAGCCTTGTCCATGTTGAAAGCATTTGCAGACGAAACTTTTAAAGGGGCTCAAATGGTGCAATTTTTCTTTGATAGGACAGAAAACATTGTGGGAAAAGGAGAAAATGCTGGTTACCAGCATTTTCTCCTTTTCCCATTATGTTTTCAAGAGGCTTCTCTCCCAGGGTCTTTAAAAGGCGTCATTGTGGGTAAAGGGTTCATTGAGCCGCATTTGATTTGTTGTCAGCAAACGCTTTCAAAATTTACAGGTCTGAATTTTTATCGCTCGGTGCAGAATTTAGTTGATCATCACTAATTTACAAAGGTTTTTTTCAATGTCAGCTGTTTCAAATCTGTTTCAGGATCAGGACGTGTTAACCCTTATCCTTCTAAATAAAAGAAATAAAACTTTCAAACCAATAGTATAAACCCAAATTTTCCTATGTCAAAGGTATTTTTGGAAGAAAAATATCTCCTAATCGGACAGTGTAGATCAAAGATCAGACTGCACGGTCAGTGAGTCGCGCTTAGCAGCCTAAGGGTTAAGTTAGATTAATTACAGTGCATGAAGTGTCGCGTCAGGCCGGAACATTTGCGTCGGGTAGAACGTGTAAAAATCGGTATCATGCACTTCTACTACACTTTTTCATCAAAGAAATTAAAAGAAATGTCTAAATGTGTATTTCTGGTGTGGTGTTGAATTGATTATTTGTATGGCAAACGAATTTTTTAATGGGGGGGGGACCAATTTTTTATACCTGCGACCATATGAAATGAAAGAAGATGCAGCACAGCCTTAAGGTTAGTTATTTTGACTTTTTCAATGTAGCATAAAGGACTTGTGTGATACCATTTACAAAGGTGTTTCAAAGTCGGCAGCTGAAAATTTCTTTAAACAGAAGGCAATAGTTTTCAAGAATTGCAGTCTACAAGAACATTAGGTCACAGACGTTCGTTTTGCGACGAACTTCGCCATTCATATAATATATATTACATTATATAGATGGCGAAGTTCGTCACAAAACAAACGCCTGTGCATTAGATGACGTACCAGTGCGAAGTCGTACCGGGTCGTTGTAATCAAAAGTAATCCCATTTGACAATTTGACAGTAAACACCTCTGTTTTATTGTTTTATCAGAGAAAATCGAAGGACTGGTCTAAAAATGTATTTTTGTGTTGATTTGATGATTTCTGTGGAAAGTGAGAGCAAATATGTTTTTTCTTTGGGAACTTTTTTGTGCCTTTGCGTACATAAAGGAGCATGGTCTACTACCCGTAAGGGCATTTTTTTTCCTCTACGACTTTTCAAGGGTAGTTATGTTTGAGGTGGAATAGCAAGAAAACGCAATTGGTTGAGGTGCCAATTTATTTCGCTTATTGTGTAGGCTACTGGACATATATTTGAGCCATGCTCTCTGAAAAGGGGGCTTAATGCATCTGCGAAAAGTATCGACCCAGGTCAGCCTGCGCAGTCCGCGCAGGCTGACCTGGGCCGAAACTTTTCGCTACTGGTCTATTTTCTGTTTGTTAAAGGACAGTCTACCTTCCAGAGTGGCACAGTCCGTTGTTAGACATAAATGATTTTATGGGTCCCTAATTATGTGATAACTTGCTTGGTACCATGCATCACGGAGATGCATTAAGCCTTCTTTTGCCAGAGCATGACTCATCTGATAGAAACAAACAGCAGTGCTTTCATTCTATTTTCAATGTAGCAAAAAAACCCAAGGATGATGACACCATTAAATGCTTAGACACGGTGATTCCATAAATACAACTTCTTTATTAGAAATACTCACCCAAGTCTGCAGAGAAGTTTATATCAAATCATTGACAGCTGTTTCTCCCAGTATTCAACGGTAAAGCGTTCAATTATTTACGTATATGCCGCTTGTCCGACCGATAGAAAAAGCAATACCACAGCGGAAATGCACTATTTCCTGATTGGCCTGTAATATCACGAATATTGAACGGTGCTGACAGTTGAACCTATAGATCTACAGTTGTCCCAGGATTACAGCGAACGCTGCAAAACATGTTATGATTTACGCCAGGGGAATCAGTATGATGCATTGAAATTACATGTACCTCAGGAGATAATATGAGTTTATGCCCACAGTGCCATCTGTGGACCATTTTTTTTTTGTCTTGCAGATCATTCGTGAACATATGTGACATACTCGTCACGACCAATGTCGCATGTTTTCACATTTCTCTTTTTGTTACATGTTTTCACATTTCTCTTTTTGTCACGTTTTTACATTTTTCTTTTTGTCACATATTTTCACATTTCTCTTTTTGTCACGTTTTCACATTTTTCATGGCTTAAACCTAGCACATTGCTTATCATTTGGGGTAAATCGAATAGAGATATCGCACGCTCCTGACATCAAATATAATTATAATAAAAAATAGACTAAAGAATATGAGACTTTTGTTGTTTTTTTTTTTTTTTTTTCTTCAGAATATAAATGAGCCATGCTCTGGCAAAAGGGGGCTTAATGCATCTCCGTTATGAGTGATACCTATCGAGCCATCACATAATTATGGATCCATAATAGTCTCTTTTTTTAACAACCGACTTAATCATGAGGTTATATGGTCCTTTGACATACAGAAAATTGACCGACAGCGAAACGTTTCGGCCCGGGCCAGCCTGCCCGTACTGCGCAGGCTGACCTAGTCGATACTTTTCGCAGATGCATTAAGCCCCCTTTTCACAGAGCATAGCTCAAATGCATTCACACACTTATACACAAGCTACACCCATACCCCACTCTTTATTGCCAAGCCCCCGTAGCTCAGTCGGTAGCGCATAGGACCTGAGAACAGGAGGTCGCTGGTTCGATCCCTGGCTCGGCCAATTTCTTTCCGAGGATTGATGATAGTCATTGCGACAGGATTCATTGCTCTCTCACCGCTGACCATTGTTTCGACGATGGTTATGTGGGAAAGCAGCCAGTGGCTTGGAAAGAATATTGTGCGGAGTACTGGTAAAAGAAACTCTAGGAAAGCATGGAAAGGTGCACTGGCCGCCGCGATATAACTGAAATAATGTTGAAAATTGCTTTAAACACCATACAATCAATCAATCATCAACCAATCATTATTGAATATGATAAATTGGATGTTTCTTTCCCTTTTCTGTCAGCAAGTTTTGTGAATTCGTCGATTCAAAGGACAGAAATAAATTTTCTGTTTGCATTTGAACAATGTGCATATGTATGCAACATACGATTTGCCAAAAAATGAAAAAAATCCCAAGAGTTTTGAAAAAAAAAAACCGCACAGTTGCATGGAATATTTGAATATAAATTTTAGTAAGCGTTTGTGACAACGATATTTGAATGTGCATGAATTGAGAAAAAGTCAGGCATGAGTTGGAATTCTGAGAAGATACGTCAAGCTCCATGGAAAAATGTAAAGAAACCAAAACGACAAAGTCACCAGTGTTTTTGATGCTCCTCAACCACAAAGCACGAATAAAATTGTGTTAGTTTTAAGTACAGAGAATTGTTTAGAATAAGAAGACGCCGCAGAATGGTTCGTCAATAGGACCGCTGACATCTAGTCTCGTCTTGACCGAGATGACAGATATCCAGAAGAAATGAATAACCTTGGAAGGTGATTTAATTTCGAGACTTTTCCCCCAATGTTTTAGCAGTTGCTAATTATAATATTGATCTTTTATTCCCTTATTCAGTATAGATAGAAAACGGTCTTTAACCCTTTACCAAACAATCCCGGGTTTTCACGGGAAAGAAAGAAGTCTTTTGAAAACATTATGGGAAAAGGAGAAAATGCTGGTAACCAGCATTTTCTCCTTTTCCCACAATGTTTTCTTCTCTATCAGAGAGCTAAAGCTCATCTGAACGAAAGTTGATTTTGTCGTCTGCAAATGCTTTGAAATTGGTCTAGTCTAAAATTTTGTCGTGTGGTAAAGGGTTAACCTTCATCCCACTAAATAAGTGGAGTGGAACTTACAAGCCGCCAATAAAAACCCAAAATTTGCTATTTCAAAAGTATTTGTTGGGGTACAGATCTATCTCCTTATCGGACAGTCTAGATCCAAGATCAGACTGCACGCTATACGATCCGCAAAAGGTCCTTGAGTCGCGGTTAGCAATCCAAGGGTTAAACGACCTAGATTTTCTTTTCTATTACAGGAAGTAGCATTAACGCACAAGACAGTATACCGGTAGAGTTACCGGAAGTAGTGCGGGAAAGAGCAGCATGTCACGTGATAGCTGACCTCACTTTAAATGACTGATTTTCTTTTCTGTTACAGGCAGTGGTATAAACGCACAGGATAGTATACCGGTGGAGTTACCGGAAGAAGTGCGGGAAGGGGCAACATGTCACGTGATAGATGGCCTCACTTTGAATGTTGATCTCAAATTATTCGACGAATCTACTAACGAGGTACGATTTTACGTTGAGAGCGTTTAAAGTACCATACGGTTCTATTAAGAACGTCTGGTCTACAATTGCCTTAAAATTGCAATTTTCTGACGGAAATTGTTTATCTAAATTATTATCTCATGAAAGTGTACGGTAACAACGGCAGACCTTTGTAAAATAGGCAAGAAGAATTAACTCGTTAATGACAAAAAATTGGAGTGGTTAAAATTGAAAGCAATTGCAGACGCCACTTCAAATGTGGCTGGAATTATCAGATCTAGCTGCGAAAGAGTAGAAAACAATGTGGGAAAAGGAGAAACTGTTGGTTACCAGCTAACCCTTACTAGCCTTTTCTCCTTTTCCCACAATGTTTTCAAAAGCATTCTTTCTAAAAGTCTTTAAAACTCGCGATTGTCTGATAAAGTGTTAAAGTTTTGGTTAAAGCATTGTGACAAAGAGAAAAACATTTATCTCAAAGTCATTTGGAGAAAGGTCTCACACTGTTTATGTTGTTTGATATCATTGCTAAAGCAGATGTTGGAAAATGGCATAAGCCATTCGCTAGCAAAAAGGGATTTAACCCTGTCCCAAACAAGCCCTGGTTTTCACGTGTCTGCAGTACAAGTCTTTTGAAAACACTGTGGGAAAAGGAGAAATTGCTCGTAACGAGCAATTTCTCCTTTTCCCACAGTGTTTTCTACCCTTTTTGATAACTTTCGGCCATTTTCATCAAATTTAAAATTGTCGTCTGCAGACGCTTTCAATTTGGATCAATCCAGAATTTGTCGTTTGGGAAAGGATTGATGTATCTCCGTGATGGATCCATAAAACCCATTTGTCCAACAACCGATTGAATCATCACTAGACTGGTCCTTTGACATGTAGAAAATAAATTCATCAACAGCAAAACGTTTCGACACAAATCAGCCTGCGCGGACTGCGCAGACTAACCTGAGTCGAGAGAGAGAGAGAGAGAGAGAGATATATATATATATATATATATATATATATATATATATATATATATATATATATATATATATATATATGTGTGTGTGTGTGTGTGTGTGTGTGTGTTGCAGATACATTAAACCCCTTTTTCACAGAGCATGGCTCAAATAATTTGTATTGTTTCGTTACTATTTACCGAACTATCAATGTTACCGTCTAGTTTAGGACGGGAAAAATAAAACACCTACTAGCCATTTGTTTACGTAAATTCGCGAGGAAAACAATAACACGGTAACTTTCTTGGGGAAAGTAATTGAGTAAAAAGCCTCAAAATTGACAGGTTTGCGTTCTTAAAAAAGCTCATTATTGTCAGAAATTGACAGCAAGACGTTCATCACTCTCAGATATTGGCCGACATGTTTGTGTTATGCGTTGATTGTTTTTCCTTTGTCAATATCATTAGCAGGATTTTGTGCGTGAGAGAGAGAGCGAGAGAGAGAGAGAGAGAGAAAGAGAGAGAAATACAGAGAGACACAGAAAGAGACAGAGCGACAGAGAGAGAGATGACAGACAGACAGACAGACAGACAGGGGGCAGGGAGGGAGGAGAGAGAGAGAGCCAGACAGACAGACAGATAGGCGGCAGGGAGGGGTGGGGAAAGGGAGGAGGGGGGAGAGAGAGAGCGAGAAAGAGAGAGTTCTTTGTAAAGCTTAATAAAGCTTAATTTTTGTCTGTATCAGTTAAAGCCACTGCCTGCCTTACGCATTACTTTGAAACGGTGTCATTATTTTAAGTGGTGAGACAGGAATGAATCCTGTTGCAATGGCTACAATGAAACCCCAAGAAGGGTTTGGCTGGAGCTGGGATTTGAACTAAAACTTTCACGCAGTCCTCTTTACTAGCCCCTTACGTTATCGACAGAGCTTCCGACCCTTCCAAATCGTGACTTCTTACAACAATCGTGCCATCCTTGTTCTTTAGTTTAATCCTTTACCACACATTCTCGACTTCAAGCAGTCCTTTGGAAGAAGATTTATGAAAACTTTTCCCACGACGTTTTCTATCCTTCCAAGGACAAATTTTATCACTTGCCATCTTTGCTCTTCAGTGTAATTACACCTACATAAGCCACGTTCTGTGAAAATGGGGCTTAATGCATCTGCAGAAAGTATCGACCCATGTCAGCCTGCGCAGTCCGCGCAGGCTGACCTAGGTCGAAACTTTTCGCTATCGGTCGATTTTCTGCATGTCAAAGGACCAGTTTACCTCTTGATTCAGTTGGTTGTTATACAAAATGGACTTTATGGATCCCTACTTATGTAATAACTTGCTTGGTATATTTTACATCACCGAGATGCATTAAGCCCCTTTTTGTCAGAGCATGGCTCATATTTATTTGACATCGATTGTGAAAAACAAGTTCTTTCAACTTCTATTGAGCAACCTCTATGATTGCTTTCTGGAAATCTTTACCAAACAACAACATTTTTGACTTGTTCAAGTTGGAAGCCTTTGCAGGAAACAAATTAAATATGGTCCAAATGATGGGATTTGTCTTTGAACTCTTTACCAAACGACAAAATTTTAGACTTTGTCCAAATTGAAAGCATTTTCAGACGACAAAATAATTATAACTGAAAAATTGAATTTTATTTTGGGAAGGGTAGAAAACATTGTGGGAAAAGGAGAAAATGCTGGTTATCAGTATTTTCTCCTTTTCCAACAATGTTTTCAAAAGGCTTCTCTCTCAGGGTCGTTAAAAGTCGGGATTGTGTGGTAGAGTGTTAAAGGGTAGAAAGAGATGTATCTAAAAAATGTCGAATTCTTGTCGATTCGACGAAATGTCGTACCGGACAAACTGTCTTTTCCAAAAAAAATAAACTCATTCGACCTTATTTAACTCTTTGCCAAAATTTTGAACTTGACCAAATTCAAAGCATTTGCAGTTCATAACATAAATGTAGCTCAAGTTATAATTTCTGTGTTTGATATGGTAAGAAACATTGTGGGAAAAGGAGAAAATGCTGGTTACCAGCATTTTCTCCTATTCCCACAATGTTTTCAAAAGCCTTCTTCTTCAGGGTCGTTAAAATTCGGGATTGTGTAGTAAGAGGTTAAATTCGACCAAATTTCATTCGAACAGTTATCTTGCATCGCGAGAGTTCACCTCGTATGAAAGATTTCGGGCAGATTTTGCCCGGATGCTGAAAACCGAAATGAAGCATGCAGTTTATAATCCCCTGATAAATAGAATTTCAGATACGAAATCGTTCAATTTAGAAATCCGTTTAACTCCTTACCGATCAATCCCAGGTTTTAATGAAGGAGAAAGAAAAGGTTTTAAAAACATTGAGAAAACATTTCCCACTATGCTTTCTCCCATTCAATAGACAAATCTCAGTTCCGCTCACGTTAACAATATAGCCGTCAAATGCTTTCACGTTGAACAAGTCAAAAATTTTGTGTGGGGCAATGAGTTAAATCCTTACGCTACCAAAGGGGATGAGTATCGTTTTGTGGGTGGCGTAGATCAAGATCAGACTGCAAGAATCGTGCACTGGCCGTCATGAAATCACTAGAATACTGTTGAAAGCGACGTAAAATACTAAGCAAACCACGGGATGCTGTTCTTTTTTATCTAATTTTTGCAATCTATTATTTTGAAAGCGTTATCGAAAATAAGAGGCATAAATAAGACTACACCAAATAATTCTGAGCTTTAACAACCCTGGGGAAGAAGATCATTGAAAACATTGTGGGAAAAGGAGAAAATGATGGTAACCAGTGTTTTTTTTTTTTCCTCATTTCCCTTAATGTTTTAACCCTTTCAAGGTCTGATCTCTGGATTAGAGTCGATATCAATCACGCAATTAATCCTTTACTACACGATCCCAATTTTTAACGACCCTGGGAAAGAAGCCTTTTGAAAACATTGCGGGAAAAGGAGAAAATGCAGGTAACCAGCATTTTCTCCTTTTCCCACAATGTATTCTTCCCTTCCCTAAACAAATTTCAGTTTTTTCAGTCATATTTATTCTATCCTTTGCAAATGCTTTCAATTTGGACTGGTCTGAAGTTTTATGATTTGGTAAAGGGTTAAGCAATTGCATCTTGTCGGATTTTCCCAAGTTTCCAATGCTTTTAAAGGGGTGTAAAAGATTACATTTGTAATAACAAGTTAATCCTACTGTACCACACGACACAATTTTTGTCTTATCCAAATTGAAAGCATTTGCAGACGATTTGGTTCAGATGATGAGATTTGTCTTTGAAAGGATAGAAAACATCGTGGGAAAAGGAGAAAATGCTGGTCACCAGCATTTTCTCCTTTTCCCACGATATTTTCAAAAGCCTACTTTTTCAGAGTCGTTAAAAATGTTATTGTTCGGCAAGGGGGGTGGGGGGGTGAAAAGATTGAGAAGAAAACTCATCAAGTTCGGTGAACTAAGAACAGTGCTCGACGATGTGACAAGCCAAGATTATACACCCGTTGAATAATAAAACAATCAAGTTGCCTAAACTGCGACGAAGCATGCAATGACGAGGACATTTGCTTCCAAATTAAGTTCCAAAGTCAGCAATAAAGACGACACATGCAAATAAACCAATTCGGCTACATTAAGCATCCGACGCGAAATAACAATTTTTTTTCCTTCTCCTTGCCCTAATGCGCGCCATAGATTAACTCACACAGAATCCAAACACATTTCGGTTTCAATGCATTTTGGGTACGAAGAACTCGCAAAAATGCAAGACAGTGTGGATGTTAAGCAAGTATACATTGTACTGTCTGAGCTATATCGACATAAACGAAATGCAGTGCATAATTGTGGCATTTGTCGAAGACAATGCCACTATGAGTTCAATACGGCATTTTGAAAATCATGTATCGTAGTTTGTGCAAAACCGAAGGAAGTAAACCCAATTAAAATCAATTTTTCTGAGACAAATAAGTGTTTCGATTGCACTCAGATATGAACTTGAAAATGGCGTATTATAATAAATTGGATGAGGCTATCGATTGTGGAAAAATACTTCCTTTTTACCGAAAATAGCTTGATCCGCTGTGGCGTAATGATATACACATACCCCGCTTGTTCGTCCCATAACCAGTTCGTTCCTGGGCTTATTCGTCCCAGGGCCTCTTCGCCCGGACTTGTTCACCCCCCAAGATTGCACCCTTCTCTATCGGATTTTGCATGACTATATAGTATGTTGACTTTCAAGCGAATATTTTGAAACTTGCTGTTGTTTATTTTTTCAAATGATTAATTCCACACAATGGCTTCCTTGACAAATGCCACACCAGTGTTTTCAGCGCTTTGATTTTGTATCGAAGGATTCATTTCGACCCCATTTTAACAATGACATGATTGAGCTTCTCGACCTAGAGAGCAAATGTAAACATCTCGACCTAGAATATTTTACCGTAAAAAAAAAATTGTTTTTGAGCCGTGTGTGCATCAAATTGCTATCCAATCAGTGTTTACTTGGCATTTCATTATCTACAAAACTTATGAGCTAAAATACCTTTAACCCTTTCCCAAACAAGCCCTGGTTTTCACGTGTCTGCAGTACAAGTCTTTTGAAAACACTGTGGGAAAAGGAGAAATTGCTCGTAACGAGCAATTTCTCCTTTTCCCACAGTGTTTTCTACCCTTTTTGAGAACTTTCTGCCATTTATATCAAATTTAAAATTGTCGTCTGCAAACTCTTTCAATTTGGACCAGTCCAAAATTTGTCGTTTGGGAAAGGGTTAAAAAAAATCAAGAATTATTATTAATTTACCCGATGCAAAACCGTCAGCCATGTTTTTGGTCTTCGAAAATCTGCAGAATAAAAAAAGTGTTATTAGTTATAAATCAGTGTCAAAAAAGCCGATAGCACAGCGAGAAGGGTTGGGGGAAATATTAATCAAATGAGACATGCTCTGGCAAAAGGGGGTTTAGTGCATCTTTGAGATGAATCTTACCAAACAAGTCATCATACAGTTGTGGATCCATGAAATCCATTCAGTCTAAAAACCGGCTAAATCACGATGTAGAATGGTCCTTTGACATAACCTGAATCGATACTTTTCGCAAATGCATTGAATCCACCTTTTCATAGGGCATGGTTCAAACAAAAACTAGTAAACAAACAAATAAACAAACAAACAAATAAAAAAAAAACAAACAATGAAATTAGATAGGTACACAATAATTAAAGATCTAGGTGACAACTTTTTTGGTGCAGATGAATGCGCTGGCTTTTGACCTACATCTTGGTTTTGATATACTGGGATGAATAAATAGAAATTTGCTATTGGTCAAAAACGTGGACATGTTTATTCTGCGGGCCCCTGCAGGCTTATTTGAGGGCAAATTTACGCCGTCTATCTGTTTTAAGATATTTCTTATTAAAAGTTCCCCACATTTTTTTTTTACAATCCGCCTTTTAGCACTTCTGTTAATTTTCAGGGCCTGTCTATCTCCTTTCAAAGCGGCTCGAGCCCGATGGCTCAGTCAGGGCTACAGGGTAACATACAGGGCTTGAAACCAGGGTGGCGTAGGTTCGAATCTCGAGCTCGGTCCAGTTCTTCAAAGATTCATGATAGTCATTGCGACTGGATTCATTCCTAACGCACCGCTGGTGTATTGTGCTACGATAATTATGTTGGAAGGAATCTAGTTGGTCGGGGAGAAAATTGTGCGATGTACTGATAAAAGAAACTCCATGGAAGCATGAAAAGGTGCACTGGCCGCCGTGATATAAATGAAATAATTTTGAAAGCGTCAAAAATTCATGACATTCGAAACATTTGCAGACGACATATTTAAATACACCTTGAATGCCGGCACTTGTCTTTAAAACAGTAAAAGAAAACGTAGGTAAAAGAGAAAATGCTCGTTTCCAGCATTGTCTACCTTTGTCCTCAGGGTCGTAAACACACGTGGTCGTTTCATCGTTGTCGAAAGGAGAAAATCAGCTTAATGGTTTGGAAACAGTCTAATGCAATCGTTTGTCAAACATGCCGGAAAATAATTTGTCGTAAATTACAGTAGGGATGCATGAATTCAATTCATTACAATACCATACAATGAAATACAATAAAGTACCCTATTGTTTCTCGCACCCTGTATAAGAAAAAAAAAACCTGACATATTTGGAAAAAATACATTATGTTAAAAACAGTATAACCCTTTACCAGACGACAAAATTTTAGCCTCGTCCAAATCGAAAGCATTTGCAGACGACGATTTCAATGTGGATCAAATAGCGCAGTTTTTCTTTCATAGGGTAGAAAACATTGTGGGAAAAGGAGAAAATGCTGGTTACCAGCATTTTCTCCTTTTCCCACAAAAGTTCTCAAAAAGCTTCTTTCCCAGGGTCGTTAACAGGTGGCATTGTGTGGTAAAGGGTTAATGCAATTAGATGTAGGAAAATGTATATTTCAAAACAGCTTAATGCAATCGTATGTCACAAATGTCGGGAAGTGGTGTGTAATAAGTTACACTTATTGATTAGTTGTTTGGTATTCACGCCGTTTTAAATATTATTTCAGTTACTAGTATGTCTCGAAGCATGTGCAAAGAGGGGTGCATAGGATTCGACCTTCCTTCTCACCGGATACGCACCTTTTTACACACGCAACTCGACATGATCCGACCACGCAGAAATAGAGACTGGTGTAATATTTTACATATATCAAACGGAGTAATGCAATGGAATACAGGAAGAGCGTACATTGTGATCAGTCGAATGCAATCTTATGTCAAACATTTGCGAAAATATTACGTCATAAATTATAGAAAGAATGCATCAATACAAAACAATAGTATAAAACACAAAAACAACAGTCTTTTATCCCTATTTCAACCATGAGATGTTATAAATATAAGTTTGAGAAAATATATATTACAAACAGTCTAATGCAATCGAATGCAGGAAAAGTGTATATTAGAAACAGTCTAATGCAATCGTATGTCAAACATGTCGGAAAATAATACTTTTTTAACTCTAACAGCGCTTTCCACAACCGTAATAGCCTTTGCGGCCAGTGTAGATCAAAGATCAGACTGCACAGAACGTGCAGTCTTGATCTTTGATCTCAAATGTCCGCTTTGCTGAGACACTCTCGACAAGACCAAACCTATAATTGCTCATACTAGCGTCTTATTTCCGGACTGAAAATGTTTGTTGGGTTTATTCAGCGCTGTAAGGGCAGCGCGTCAGAATAACAGTGTATCTTGCAGATAAATCTCTGAGTCGGAAATGTTTTACTTTGAAATTGCAGGTTTCCCACCATGATTTGCTTTTGAAAATGACAAAATGATTTATAGCCGTTTTCGCTACAGAAATTTTTAACCCGTCACCAATTGGATTCAATTGGGTTTAATTCACTGACTGGAAGCAGAATAAGACTAAAACTGTTCTTAAGAACATTTTTAGTCTTATTCTCAGATTTTTTTCTAAATTTGAAAGTAAAACAACTTCCAATTGGCTAAACCAAATGGTTTAACCAATCAGAGGTTGCGTTATTTACCAAAATAAAATAGTTAATATTAAATAAAACTAAGAATGAAACTAAGAATAGTTGGTGAATACTTACGGGCCCTGGTATCAGGTACCGAGTAGTCTACCACTGATTGGAACTAGCATTTTGTTCCGTTTTACGACCACGTTTTCTATCTTTTCAAAAGTGCGAACGCGTAAATTCCATCTGTTGAGCCAAATTTGCCATCTGCAAATGCTTTGAAAATAGAAATGTCTCGATTCTGTCGTTTTGTAACCAGTAAAAAAAATTAATGTCACCATATTTTTTTATTTCTTGTCATTACTTTTTTAGCTTTGTTCTAACTTGTCATTGTTGTGGCGTTTCACAGGAAGTGCAGGACGATTTACAGCCGACATAACTGTGTTTCCGCACTGGAAAATAGTTCTCTGAAGTCATTCTTTGAATTTAATTGTAATTCCTGTGTGTGCGTTGAGTTATATATTTGTTTATTTATTGTGGGTCCCATAAATGATTTTCCTCTTTTAAATTTTTACATGGATTCCAAAATTGCGTGTGCTTCCCCTGAACGTCTTGAGTTTCTCATTATTTAAGCGCTTATCTAAATTTCTTTCCAGTCCATTTGGCGTTATACCTGTCTCAGTCTGTTTATGTGTATGGTACATGATTCGCAGAGTTTTCTAGATAACCTAGAAATCCTCGTCCCAGGAAATAAGCCATCAGATTCACAGACACCTTTTACGAATAAAACCCCGTTTTTTTGCTTCTATTCCCTCCCTGATGATGATGATGATGATGATGATGATGATGATAATAATGGCTGTGGCGACACCACAGCCATGGCTACAAACAACAACAACTATTACTATTATCATTATTATTGTTATAATCATCATTAGTAGTAGTAATACTAGTTGTTGTAATAGTAGCAGTGGTAAAATAAACCATGACCTTTGTTTTTTTGTCATTTTTTTGTGCTTAGTTTCCTCCATTTTCTCTTCGTCTCTTGCTATATTTCAGCCTCGCTCTGGCAAAGGGGGGGGGGGGGTTTTAATGCATCTCCGTGATGCACGATACAAAGCAAGTCATCTCATTATTGTGGCTTCTTAACCCTTAGAGCGCCGAATAAACCTATCAGGCATTCTTGTCCTAGAAATACAACCCAAATAATTGGAATTTCATGGTTGCTTTTGTCTACAGTGGTTCAGCAAAGCGGACAGTGTAGATCAAAGATCAGGCTGCACGTTTTGTGCAGCCTGATCTTGATCTACATTGGCCGCAAAAGCAACTATAGTCGTGAAGGGCGCTCTAATGGTTAAAACCCATTTTGTCTAACAATCGACTGAGTCGTGGGCTACACGGGTCCTTTGACATGCCAAAAAATCACAAAAAGCAAAAAGTTTCGACTCAGGTCAGTCTGCGCGGACAGCGCAGGCTGACCTGAATCGATACTTTATGCAGATGCATTAAGCCCCCGTTTACACAGCATGGCTTATTTTAATTTTCAGATTATTCCCTATAACGAAGAAATCCACATACCGGAAGACGAAGCAGTTCCGGGTAAATGTACTACCGGAAGTCAAGACCTGTATTACGTAACACCGGATGGATTTTTAGAGATTAATATGAAATTCAGATTACAGGTTAGTAAGTAAAATACCTCTGTGAACTGTGGAACTGTACTAGATGCACTTTTTGTTGACAGTGTAGTGAGATCAGACTGCAAGGAACGTGCAGACGAAAATCTTCACTGGCTGATGCAATGAGAATTTTTTGACGAAAAGAACTTCGAAATAGATGATTATTTTAAGTAAACAAATGGATTGAAATTTTCCTTACATTTATTTAGCGGGTTTACTCTTTTAGTTAAACTGGCAACATGAATGAATAACTATTGCGGACGGCGTAGTTAAAAATCAGACTACACAGGACGTGCAGTCTGATCTATGATCTGCGTCGTCCGTAACTTCAATTAAACAATGATCCTGCTAAACATTTTTACAGCAGCAATAACAAGACAAAGTAACACCGGATTACATACATTTCAGAACGGAAAATCCCTCCGCCTGCATTTCAAGTCACGAAGTTTAGATTTATAAATTTAAAAAAAAAATAATACTTTGACGTTCGGATTTATCCCTGTAGTTACAAAGTCTGAAATAATTTTAGATTAAGATCTAAGCGTGCTGCCAAATCTTCAACTGTCTTTGTCTCATGCAAATGTGCTGAGCTCTGTGAAAAGGGCTTAATCGATCTGCATAGAGTATCGACTCAGGTCTAACCTGCGCAGGTCGCACAGGCTGAACTGGACTGAAACTTTTTGCTATAGGTCTTTTTTCTGCATGTCCAAAGACCATTCTACCTCATGATTCAGTCGTTGCTTAGACAAAATGGGCTTCATGGATCAATAATTACGTGATGTCTTGCTTGGTATAATGCCTTACAGAGATGCATTTAGACCCCTTTGGCCAAAGCATGGCTTTACCACAAGACAAAATTTTAGACTCGTCCAAAAAGAGGGAATTTACAGACAAGATTTCAAATGTTTAATGTCAAATGTGAGATGTCAGTATTCGTGCTTGTATAGATAGAAAAGGTTGTAGTAAAAGTTTTCTATCCGTTTCAAAAGCGAATTCCGCCATTTGTACATTTTTTTTTTGTTTTGTTTTGTTTTTCGTCTGTAAATGCTCTCAGTTTGGACAAATCTAAAGTATTGTCGTCTGGTAAAGAGATAAGAATTACGAGTTTTCTCCTTTTCAAACAGTGTATTCTACCAGTCCAGTTTGAAGGACAAATTCCGCCATATCAGCGATAGTATATTTGTCGTCTGATAAAGCTTTCAGTTTGGACGAGTCTTAAGTATTGTCGTCTTTTACAGAGACGATAGTTACAGACAGGCACACCTGTTTCAGATGTAAGGTTGTCCTCTATGGATGAATGGATAAAGCATTGTACTTTAAATCACATGACCAATGTTCGATCCTTAATGGGCACTGTTCACATTAGGGACTGCCTATGGCAAAGCAGCTAAAGGCCAAGCCTGGCACTGGATAAACCCAAGAAAAAACATCAAAAAAAGTGAGCTGTTGCTGTGATATGGCCGACATACTCTTGAAATCGACGTAAAATAGCAATTTGGCAAAATAAATGAGCCATACGCTGAGAAAAAAAGGTTTTACTGCACCTCTGTGATGCATAATGCCAAGCAACTCATAGCATAATCCATAAAATCTATTTTGTTTAACAAATTCATGACGATTCATGAGGTAGACTGGTTCTTGGATATGCAGAAAATTTACCGAAAGCAAAAAGTTTCAACCCATGTCAGCCTGCGCGGACTGCGCAGGCTGACATGAATCGATACTTTTTACAGATGCCTTGAATCCCCATTTCACAGAGCATTATTCAAATCTTATTGCAGGACGACGATGATTCCAGTGTTTGGAATTTAGACCATTTCGCGATCCTCGTCTTACAACCCAATGTGTCAAACATGGCGGAGCAGAAAGATCAGTTTTCAAGTAAGTAAATAGTCCACATATAACTTATAAACTCCTGCAGATAACTTTTTTAATCTTATCGCAGCAGACCGCTTTTGGAAAAATTGTTACAAGTAATTTCTCCTTTTGTCGATATGCTTTCACGTGTATTCATGCATTGGAATGCAAGTCTGTTTCAGGGTGTAATAAGTTAATCATTTAACTCTGTACATAGGCATTTGAAGTGCCATTGGTCTATCTCGGAAGACCAAAATTTTCATTGCCCAATCATCGGAAACTGTTACTAAAAATAGGACGCTGCCGCATCGCCTCCGTATATAATCACACTACGTATACTTATATAGAGGCGATGCGTCAATGTGCTATTTTTAGAAACGGTGTCCGAAGATCGAGCAATGAATATTTCGGTATTCGTGATAGATCAATGGAACTCCAATGGCCTGTGTTCAATACCAGACGACAATATTGTGACTCACCGTAATGAAAGCTTTTGCAGACTACGAACTGCAGAAATGCTCAAATGATTGAATTTGCCTCAAAGGGCCGAAATCATTGTGGAAAAAGGAGAAAGGGTTGGTTATCAGCATTTTTTCCTATACTCATGAGCCTTATTTTTCAGGGTCGTTAAATCTTTCCAGGGATTTGCGTTGTTTAAGGTTAATCACTTACACAGTCATGGACGCAATAAGATACTTATGCCGGTGGTTCAAATCTTACAGTCTGATCTTGGATCTTTCAGTGTTCTCTATTTGGTACAAAACTTTGGCCATTTTTCCCGTTTATGGTAAAACTACTGTTTTAGACCTGGGTCCGTATTCACCAACCATTCTTAAAAACATTTTCTGTCTTATTCTCCAGAATTATTTACATTTGAAAGTAACACAACTTCTGATTGGCTAAACCATTTGGTTTAGCCAATCAGAAGTTGTGTTACTTTCAAATTTTGAAAATCTTGGAGAATAAGACAATGAATGTTAAAAATGGTTGGTAAATACGGACCCTAGAGAGAAAAAAAAAGACAAAAATATGTTTTGGGGGCTCATTTTAGGTTAAGTTTTTCTTTGTTCTGTGATTTTTTTTCACATAAAATTTCACAAGACAATTTCTTTTTCTTTACGGTAGGAGTTTTTTAGACCCAGAAAAGAAAGATGGGTTTTTTCCCCAGCGAAAGTTAAATGATCTCATTATAAGTTAAATTTCTCTTTGTTCTGTGATTTTCTTTAATTTTATTGAATTCTTAACTAAACGATAAAATTTAAGCTGAAAGCATTTCCGGATGACAAATCAAATGTGGCCCAAATGACGGAATTTATCTCCCGCAGGGTAGAAAACCTTGTTGGAGAAATAGAAATACTGATACCAGCATTTTCTCTTTGTCCACAATGTTATCAAAAGCCTGCTTCTTTTAACAGGGCCGTTAGAACACAGGATCGTTTTGTCAAGGCCTTTAGCATATTTGGGGAAGTATTCGAGATCTCGCCGGACAGTGTAAATCGAGATCGATCTGAACAGAACTGGCATTCTGATCCTTGATTTACAATTCCGTTATTTATCAAGATACTGTAGCCAATATACTATATTTAGATGTTAACCTAAGCGGTTTAGATAAAGAATACGAACTTTCCTAATACCTGAAACCAACGCAAATATTTAAGCTTTACGCTACAAAATCCCTAAATAACGAGTTTTTGTCTAGAATTGGTACAATATCAGATAGGTTCACCCTAATATTGCAACCAACCAATCAAAATACCTTCACCCAGAATACCCTGGATACTGTAATTACAGGTCTTTTTTTGCTAGAAATGCCAGTAAATATAAAGAAAATATTTGTCAGTGTAAGCGCAGGATCGGACTGGGCATTCTGTGCAGTCTTACGTTGATTTAAAATGTCTACAAGGATTGCTATCGATGTTAATGGTATTCAAAGGGTAAACTTAATCTTCTAGAGTCTTATTTACGTTTGTTGGCGTATATTGTGGCTTTAACCGTTTATCTGACGTCAAAATTCTAGACTCGTCTGTATTCAGAATATTTGCAGACGATGAATCAAATGTTGCCTCAATGATGGAACTTGTCTTTGAAGACTGGGTATAAAACATTCTGGGAAAAAGGAGAAAATGCTGGTAACCAGTATTTTTTTCCTTTTTCCACAATGTTTTCAAATGCCTCGTCCTCTTTGAAAAGTGAAATTGTTTGATAAAGGGTTAAAACAAAGAACCTTGTGAGATTGAGGGGAGATCTATTTCTAATCTCCTACTTCTCCTCGGGCGCATGCTTGTTTTGTTTACTCTGGATTCCTTTCGTTTTGTAGAACAATGATGCTGTTTGTTCGACAATATGTGGAGTTTAAAGGCCAACTACAACATTCTGTTAATATATTGAAAAAAAAAAACAGAACAGATATTAATCGGAAATGATATTGTAGTTTCAAATCAAATTATACTTACATTTTGTGACTTATTTTGCATAAAACAATTTGTTTTATAATACTTCTCTCCTTCATATTGCATTCTCACTCGGAAAAGCTGGACCAGAGACTTAATTCACATTAATTTGAGGAAAAAACCAGGGAACGACAATTCAAATGCGACAATATTAACCTTCCAACTTCTGCCACCAAAGTTTCATGCAGAGTCAAGGGTCACAAATCCAAATACATAACAGATTTACTAGCTTCCCATGAAGAGACTGTGCCTATTTTTACCATTACAAAACGTAGCCGGATGTCAAGGGTACCCGATTGTTTCGAGTACCTGGCGACAAAGATTGGTTATCTACCCTGATACAGCAAAGTGTATATCTGCACATGTAAAACGGGAACCAGTTTGATGGCGACATCATATACGAAACATTTATATAGAATGATGGACAGTGTTGTCTATGAGCAATTAAGTAATTATTTCCATTACAGGATAAGACTAGATGTTAAGTAGGGTACCTCATTGTTTGGAACACCTTTTAACAGAATTTATTAATTCACGACAATGACCAATATTGTGCCATGCTTTTTATGCAGAACAAGACCAGATGCTAAAGCAGGGTACTACATTGTTTCTGGTACCTTTAACATGACATATTAATGCGCCAGAACGCTCAATATTGTCTGTTGCATTTACGTCATAATTTTTTTTCTTCAGAACAAGACCGAATGTTAAAGCAGGATGCCACATTGTTTCGAACGCCTGTGAACAATACGTATTGACTTTTTGGTTGTATTGGAGTTTAACGCCATTTTAACAGCTCAGGTCATATCATGGCGGTCAGTGACGCACCCATGTGTTTCATGGCTTTCTCACACCGGTACTGATACAACTTTCTTTCCAAAGCTACTTTTCTCACATGCATCAAAGATAAGAGGCGAAAAACCGCCAGAAAGAAAGTATGCCTCAACTGGGTATCGAACTCGCAACCACTAGGTCACGAGTCAGATACGCTAACTACTAAGCTACCCGAGCGAGCCAGTACGTATTGAATGCACAATTATGAACAACAATGCTGTCTATGAGTTGTTAAGTTATTAATGCACACGATGAGCAATATTGTCCTTGGGCGGTTATATCAGGCTTTTTTTTTTCCAGAACGAGACGGGCTGTTAGAGTAGGGTATCACATTGTTTCGAGCAGCCTTTGACATTACATGTTAGTGCAAAACAGTGAGCAATTCTGTCTAGGAGCATTTTTTAATTACAAACCGAGACGGAACAGAACAAGCCCAGATATCAAGGCAGAGTGCAACACTGTTTCGAACACCCTATGGCATAACATTTGAGTGCATGACAATGAGTAACATTGTCTATAAGTGTTAATAACGTGCTTTTATATTACAGAACGAGACGGAATGTTAAAGCAGGGTACTACAATGTTTCGAGCACCTGTAGCAGGGTACCACATTGTTTCGAGCACCTGTAGCAGGGTATTACATTGTTTCGAGCACCTGTGACAGGGTACCACATTGTTTCGAGCACCTGTAACAGGGTACCACATTGTTTCGAGCACCTGTAACAGGGTACCACATTGTTTCGAGCACCTGTAGCAGGGTATTACATTGTTTCGAGCACCTGTAACAGGGTACCACATTCTTTCGAGCACCTGTAACAGGGTACCACATTGTTTCGAGCACCTGTAACAGGGTACCACATTGTTTCGAGCACCTGTAACAGGGTACTACATTGTTTCGAGCACCCTTTGACATAACATATTACTGCAGTACAACGAGCTATACTGTCTTTGAGCAGTTATTAGTGAACACAATTAGCAATATTGTCTATGATCAGTAATTCATACTTTTTTTCATATTTCAGAACGAGACGGGATGTTAAAGCAGGGTACCACACTGTTTCGAGCACCTGTCAACATAACGTATCAGTGCACGAGAATAAACAGTGTTGTCTATCCGTCCAATATCCATTCCGCCATGATCTTTTCACAAGCCAAGCTTCAACCATATTCAGAATATGTACAGATATCTTCTGACAGAGGTGGTATGTGTTCCAGGTCCTAACATTTTTGTCTGTCAGTCCGTCCGTCCGCCCGTCTGTCTTGCTCTCTGCCTGCCTGTCTGTCCGACCGTCTGTATGTCTCCCATCTCTCTCTCTCTCTCTCTCTCTCTCTCTCTCTGATAGAAGTATGTGTTTCAGGTCCTAACATCTCTCTCTCTCTCTCTCTCTCTCTCTGATACCCTTATTTTCTCCTTTTCCAACACTGTTTACAAAAGTTTTCTTCCCAAGGAGCGTTAAAACTCGGAATTGTTTGGTTAAAGCGTTGTAATTTATGCATGAAAAATAACACATGAAAAATAACACATGTAAATTAATGCCATTAAATAAATGAACAAATATTGATGCAGCGTGAAACATCTGACAATGTTCTATTTATACCGAATTATTTTACAGGAGAAACAAACGATTAGAATCCAAGAAACGTGTGCATATTTTACCTGTTTACTCTAGTTTTCTAGTCTGTCAACGTTTTACCGGATGACAAACCTTTGGACTTTCCCAAATTGAAAGCAATTGCAGACGACAAAATAAATGTGCCTAAAATGATGATATTTGTCTATGAAAGGGTAGAAAACATTTTAGTAAAAAAAAGAGGAAATGCTGGTCACCAGCATATTCTCCTTTTCTAACAATGTTTTGCACACTTTCACAGACAATAACCATCATTTCAGCTAAATTTAATCTGTCGTCTGCAAATGCTTTTAATTCCGGGAAGTCTATCACATTATCGTTTGGTAAAGAGTTAACGCCTTCCTGTGTGCAGACGTTTTCAATATGCCTTTAGAATTTTCATCATTGATTGACAACATTGAGATAATTGGGGAAATTTGTCAACATTAGCATCTTTGTCCATCTGCCAAAATGTTGAAATGGTCTATCCATCCCTAAAAAGTTTCAATAAATTTGCATTTTTTTTCGCCATCTAGAACATTCTAGATAAAGTAGTATAACTGACCTTTTAGTTTCGGTGATCTTTTTATGTCGGTAATTCTTATTTCAAGAAGTTGCCGAAAGTCATAAGTTTCAGTATAATTTACATTTAAAATATTGCTATCACCACTTTATTGTACAAACTTGTTGATGAAATTTCGGCATCAAGTCTGTTATGGCATGTTTTATCGCACGCTTTTTTCCATGCATCAAGTCTATTATGGCATGTTTTATCGCATGCGTGGCAAATAAGGGTTGGTCATCCAAACTGGTTCGTCGATGTTTCAAGAATGGTATATTTTCAAAGGGGTTTGATATCGCAGTTTAGAAACAGTTCTCCTTTCCCAGGAGAGTTGTTTCATAGGTCAATAATGGCATACAAATGAATAATATTCATCAGCCTCGATATCAAAATCTAATTAGGTGTGCTTCCTGAATATTGATTGGTTTAAATTATCCATATTAGTGATATCAATTCATCTTTGATTCAATTAGTATCATTTATGATACAACTGAGGGCGAACAAACATGGATAAACTTTCAGAGAATTTTATGAATGAAATGAACATTTTAAGCGGGTAGAAAAGAATAAAATATTTCAACTTTACGACCCTTTTGGCTGGAATATTAAAAGAAAGAAAGTAACTGTCTGCAATTTACCCAAATTTGTCATCATCATTTCATGAGTTAATAAGTGCCATTTTATGTAAATTTTGCTGATTTTAGGTTACATTTGTCCCAGACGAAGGCGGAGTAATATCAAGGAGCGAAGCGGAAGTGGAGAGTATCTGGTTCCTATAATTCTGGCTACGTCACTCGGTATTGTACTGTTACTGTTAGTGATTGGTTACCTGCTGTTAAAGAAAATAGGAAAGCTCGGATACCAGAATATGGAGTAGGTTTGCACCTTGCAGACCTAGCCACTCATGACAGCAAGAAACACTCACGAAAAGACGAACAAGTTTTGCGACAATCACGGATGAGGTTACTCTTATTCCGAGACTGTTTTATTCGGAAAATTGCACCAAATATCGGACAGTGAAGATTCAGGATCAGACTGCACGTTCTGTGCAGTCTGATCTTGGATCTTCACTGTCCGCAAAAGCAGATGATATTGCTATTGGAGCCAAAACTGTCTGTAGAATATTCAGAATCTTTTACCAAAATACAACACTTTGTTTTACATGGTGAGCGTATGTTCTCATACTTTCATTGTGATCTCTCCGTTATTTGTAGAATATAGAAACCACTTTGATTCGATAATTTTAACCCTTATCCTTCTAGATACATGTAAGTGAAATGGAACCTTCAAACCGAGAGTAAAGACCAAAATATTGTTATTTCAAAGGTATTTTTTGAGGGAAAAAAATCTCCTTATCGGACAGTGTAGATCCAAGATCAGACTGCACGTTCTGTGCAGTCTGATCTTGATCTACACTGTCCGCAAAAAGTCCTTGAGTCGCGCTTAGCAGCCTAAGGGTTAACTTAATGGATGTAAATCTGATATTGTTGGACAGCATTATGTGTTTGTCAGTTTTAGAGCTTTAATTTCCGGTATTTATTTATAGATATTATTTCATCATGAACTGAAAAGAATATTTTTCATACGACGGCATTTGATTGTTTGTATTACTGAAATCTGATAATGATTGCTTACCGATAGATAACATAATATCTAAAAGCACCTTAGGATATATCTAGTGTCTGACATGAGTTGGCATTTGAGATTAAATGTTATTAACGAGTCTAGAAAAAAATGTTATTAAGCGAGCACTTAAAATTTTTTGTAGCCGAGTTTAATGAAATTTTTACCTCAAAACCCAACGAATATCAGATTCTTTTTTATCACATTACTGTCTAGTTTAACAATAATCATAGTCCATGCTTTGTTAAAACATAGGCATACATGTATAATGTGTAATGAAATTTACATGAAACCTCTATGACAGGTGCACTACGGACGAAAAATAGTTCTTAAAGAAACTTGGATATAATGGTTTTGTTTTGAATATAAAAGCTATTGCATTCGCAACTTTCATGAGTACCAATTTTGACCTTTAACACAGGAATCTAGGTCAGAAACGTGTTGGAAATGAGGTGTATAATTACAGAGTGTTGACCAAATACGGCAGCCTTTTCTCTTTCTCAAACGCGTGTAAGACAAGAAATTCGTAAAGGCTGTATTACATTGAAAACAAGGGGTTTTATGTGATAAATGTCCTGCATGAAGTTATATACATCTTTATAACATACATCAAAGAGGTGTCTTTAATATGTGGCACGAGGTGTAACCATTTTTATTTGGGCTCCCATGGTATGGGCCGTCGCTCATTTTTAAATGCATGATATTATTTGGTATTCACGCGAAAGGTGGTCTAAAGTATGTATACTGGGACGGCTTCTAAAGACATCGATCAAGAATTCAACAATTTACCGAGGACAGCTGAAGAGAAAAGCCTACAACCCTCCCTTCTCCCAACCCCACGGCGAACGGTAATTGCTTCCGGCACACCGTATACGGTGAAGAAAATGATTAATTACGGCTCTGATCATCTAGCCATGCGTCAGGGGATCTTGACATCGTTAGTCATCATGATCCTTCTGTAGGGATTGGACTTGCTTCTGATGATGATTGGCTGTCCACCAACGTTCGAAACTACACACGTTGCAAAAAATCTCATAAAATGCAATTGCTACCTGGTGTGAATAACGGTTAACTTTGATTCTAGTATTAACGACGCTCTCTCACTATTGCGTATCGGCTTGCGTATGTACGGTGTATCGCGATAAGAAAGGAACGCCGCGACAAAGCCACAGTAACGTCAACTTACGTAGCTGATACTCTTTGATAAGTAGCACGATCTCCTTGTACGCGGAGGTGCGACGTTTTTTTAGTCTGCACTTAAAGATACTAGCACATACGTAGCAGCTCCGATACGTCATGCTTACGTCACACATACGCTGTGAAAGCGAAAACAACGCAGCAGTGACGCCGCGGGAACATAGTTCGAACACTTATTACGTCATGCAAACGTAATGTTTAACAAAATTGATACCCAACCGTGGCGTAAGTGTGCGTATTTGTGGCGAATGTGTGGCGTAAAAAACGTCGTCACTATGTACCACCGACCTTCTTTTTGCAAACTTTGCGTATTAGTTGAGTACGAATGACTTATTTTGCGTCTTTTCTGCGTACGTTCCACGTACATTTCTCTGCTGAGTCGTTGCCGCTGCGTAGGTGTTGCGCTGTCGAAGTATTTGTGGCGTTCCAAGAGTACACATGACGTTTTGTGTTTGAATATTACCTTTTCACATGTAATATTCTTTGCTTTTTCTCATTATTTCCAAAGTCATTGACCAGGAACAGGAAGAATCTGACGTTCAAGTAGCTGTTGTTGGGCTGACTTGGACATTTTTATGCCTTGAAGATGCAAATAAATTTCAAACAGCTAGGCTAAGAAACGCCAGACTTGATGCACAAGGGCCTATTGTAAGAAATTGATTTTGGTGGCATCTTCCTTTGACTTCGTTTGAACGAATGACAGCAGCGAAGTGAGCACAGCCGTTTTCCATCGATGACCGCCGTATTTAAGCAACGGCAAGGCCGCACATAAGACAGGAACGTTGTGCTAACGAAGCGGTTACGCCACGACAACGCTACGCTTACGCCCCAGTACGCCGTACTTAAAGTCCCTTGAACTCAATACGAACACAGATACGCCACAAGAACGCCACAGAAACGTTGTACATACGCCGTGTCTTTAATTTTGAACAAAATACGCCTCAGTTCTTGGCGATTGACCCGCGTAAAGAAATTTTGTTGCATACGCCGCTGATACGCAATAGTAAGAGAGTAGCGTAAGAAAGTCAATGTATCTTTTGTATGTTCATTTGAGTCATGTTCTGTGAAAAGGGTGTTTCCAAAAGGTATCGATTCAGGTCAGCTGACTTGGGTGGAAACTTTTTGCTGTCGGTATATTTTCTGCATGTCCAAGGACTATTCTACCTCAGGGTTCCGCCGAATATAACACGAAATGGATTTTATGCGTCCCTAATTATACGATGACTTGCTTGGTATAATGCATCACGGTGATGCAATAAACTCCCTTTTGCCAGAGCCTGGCTCATTTGTGTTTCCCTACCATCGTTTTATAACCACATTTAACCCTTTACCACACAATCCCGACTTTTAACGACCCTGAGAAAAAAAGTCTTTTGAAAACAATGTGGGAAAAGGAGAAAATGCTGGCAACAAGCATTTTCTCCTTTTCCCACGATGTTTTCTACCGTTCCCAAAGCAAAATTCAAATTTTGAGCCACATTTGATTTGTCTTCTGCAAATGCTTTCAATTTGGACTAGTATCAAATATTGTCGTTTGGTAAAGAGTTAATGTGCCACTTTGATATAATTACATATGTGCGACGTTAGTGAATGCAGTCGTATGTATGCTGATTAAAATGATCAAACTGAATCACTGCCTATTTTTATGACCAAAAGATTTCCTTACAGAATGTGTATCATTCTTATTTTGAGCCATGGTCTGCGATAAAGGGCTTTAATGCAATTGCAAAAGGTATCGACACAGGTCAGCCTACACAGATTGCGCAGGCTGGCCTGAATCTAAACTTTTTGCAATTTATCAATTTCCTGCATGTCAAAGGACGGATCTAGCTCATAAATCAGTCAGCTGTTAGACAAAATGGATTTTATGGATCCATAATTATGTGATGACTTGCTTTGTATACTGCATCAAGGAGATGCATTACAGCTTCTTTTACCAACGAGCCGCTCATTAATTATGTGATGTGCTCTTTAAGAAGGAAACGTATTTATAAAATCCTTCCTTTCTAAATGCCGATTTCGGATTCAAAGACAACAAAAAGCCGGCAGGGTAGCTCAGTGGTTAGTGTATCTGATTCGTGACCTGGTGGTTGTGGGTTCGATACCCGGTTGAGGCAAAAGTAGTAGGTATTTTACCAATTAGCGGGAAAAAGCGTCTTATACCGTCTCATACTAAATGTCCTCTAAAAGTTTCCTAAAAAAAAAAAAAAATTAAAAAAAAATTATCTTTAAGTCGCTTTAACCCTTTTCCCACTTACTTGCTTTAAACCGCTTTAACATCATACTTTGCTTTGCTTCATAAGCCTCCTCTAACCGCTAGCCTATCAACTTACACATCATCTAACTAACAAACCCATCAGCCAGACAATCGCTTAACCTCCCCATCAACCAACGCGTCATGCAATAGCAAACCAGCTAAAGCCTAACGAAGGCTCATAAGTAAGCTAGCGGGTTTCAGACCTTTGGAGGGCTTAAGATTTTTGTTAAAAAAAAAAAAAAAAATTTTTATTTCTATTGACAAGAAATAAAAATGAATTAAGCAAAATTTTTATTTAATAAAAAATAATAATGGAAGATAAAATAAAAAGGTATCTACCTCCAATAAAATATCCAGTTTCATTTTATCCAAGAAATTTTATACCATATTCATTATCACGCATAAAAAGTAGTGTTGATGATTTTAATTTATATTATGATTTAGAAAAAGCTATTACTTTAAAAGAAAAATATAAAAAATTAAAAAACAAAATAAACTATAATACAGAGAAAAAGATGCAATATGGAAAAGAAACCTATATTAAACTTTTACAAAAATTAAAGAATCATGTTCTTTTACTTAACACTAAAGAAAAATATAGAGATACTTTAACAAAAGAAGATTTAGAGACAATTGAAAAAATAAATGAAGAAGTAGTCATCATTAATAACTTAATATCAGATTATAATGAAAAAAGAAGTGTGCTATGTAAAAAAATGCAGGAATTAACAAATTGGAGAGAATATACAATTTTTGAAAATAAAAAATACGGTCTTTTTAAAGAATGTTATAACTCCCTTCATCATGAAAATAATTGTTTAGGCAGATTTGAAAGAAAACTAAATGAAAACATATCATTTAATGATATAATGAATTATATTACAGGAAGAAATATTGATGAAAACTATGTTTTAGAATGTATAACATGTGGTAAAATTAAAAATTTATAATTTTTATTTGTTCTTAACACAAATAAAAATTTATTTTTTGTATTCCTCTATCCTATGATGACCCCAAGCAAGTGTATGAATTCCATCAGGTAAAATAAACCTTTTATCATCATTTGCACTTAATGCTATTTTATTAATTTCTTCCGTATAAATTTGATGCTTATAACTTCTTAAATTTGTCATTGTTCTATGTTGAATATTATTTTTTTCTAAACAATTCAGATAATCCTGGTGTGTTATAGTTTTCTTAATTATATTTTTCTTAATCCCCTTACATTTTCTATTTTCCACCCCATCATCCATTTTAATACTGTACATTTTTGGTTTTAATCCAATAGTTTCTTCTATTTCCTTTCCATTTGTTTCATCCTTAAACATACCAATCACCTTTTTATTTACACCAACTGGAATACCTGAAGGATGTCCCTCTTTTGGATAGTCACTTGTATCAAACTTTTCTTTAACATCATCTGAAATATCTTTATAAAAATCTTCTGTTTTAATTTCATACAATAAACTATCAGTATCAGTAAGTCCTAAAGTTGCTCTATCCCCATATTTTGCTTTAATATAATTATAGTGAAAATCATACATCAATGTTTTACTTAACTCAAGAATGGAAAACCCTAAATATATTGGCTTGTTAAATGTTATTTGTGTTTTTCCCATATGAATGCTTATCAAATTTTCATTAAATATTTCTAAATGCTTAAAGTTTGGTTTGTTTACGAATTTCCTTGCTGATTTTCTATTTCTGAAAAGCTTAACATTTACCCTTTTTCTTATATTTTCCATAGTTTTACCGAACACTGAATTATTCATTAACTTATAAAAATCCTTTTCAAAATCATTTTTTGCTTTTGTTCTTAGTTGTGTGTTTAAATCTATGTATTGTTTTAACCAATCACTCTCTTTAAACTTAATCCCTCTATGTATCTTCTTCAATTTTAAAGCAAGACTTAAACACTGTTTTAAACTTTTATAATGTATAATATATTTCTTTTTATCATGTAAATTTGGTACCAGCTTTTCAACTTTATTTACTTTTTTTCTCTCAGCAGCAAGAGGAAGCTCATTAAAATAATCATGCAGTTCTTTAGGGACATCTAAATCAACTTCCAAAAAACAAGAATGTCGCCTCCAGTTGTTTAATTCCTTTTCCGCCATCCATTTAAATCCGCCAATTGGAAGCTTCTGACTCATCGCCCAACCATATAAGTTATTCGCATCTAAATATTTACAAAATACTGAAGGTTTTTGTGGATCATACTTTTTACCTAAATATTTATTATTAGCTTTTATATATCTTTTAGGAATCATCGAAATTCCACCCCTGATCCCCCTTTCAATAAATTGGATTTTATTTTCATCTCTAATCAGTTTTAACTTAACACCAGTTAACTTTAATGCAGCATCCCAAGCTAAACTAGGTGCAGTAAAATACCAAGCAGGGTCTAATTTATAAACGTTAAAACAAACTTCTCTAAAACTTTCAAACACATCAGCTAAAAGAAGAACATCCGTTTTTAAATATAAATCATGATATTCACCAAGAGTTTTAATTTTAAATGTTTTCCATACCTTTTTTGCATGTTTATAATCTTCTTCTGTAATTCCTTCCCCAGCAAGTTTTGAATAAAATGCTTCTATAGGTGGTAATTGTGTTTCATTAAGTCTTTCTAATGAATCAATATATTCATATGGATAAATACCCTTTCTACGAAGAAGTTTAAACTCATCTTCTTTTGGAAATTCACTTTTTAAGTTTTTGAATTGATAATCTTTTAAATTTTCTGCTAGTTTTGCTAAACCGCTACCCATAAATTTAAAACTATCTAAAAACCTAATATCCTTATAAACATCTTTACTTTTATACTGACCTACTAAAGTCTTTTTTGTAAAGCTTATATATTTTTCTTCATTATTTGGAATTACATTAATTTCCCCCTCACTAACACCAAGATTTTTAACAAACAAATGAGCATCATATCCAGACAAATTATGAAAGAAAACAGGAAGAAAGTTTGGTTTATGAAAGTTAAGATTACATTTATTATGTGCGGCTCCTCTATATCTACCACTAAAATGACAGTGGTCTCTTACTTTTTTCCATCTATCTTTATCTTTTTCCTTTTTCTTTACTTTTTCTTCCTCTTCTTCCACTCCATCTTCTTCATTGCTTTCCTCTTCTTCACTTTCTTCTTCCTCTCCAAACTTCTTATTACAAAGATAACAAGTATCTGCCTTATTAAATTTTTCTGCATCCTCTGCGGTAAGTATCATATCTTTTTTTGGTAATTTAAAAATCTCTTTGGTTAGACTTTCTATTTCTTCCACAAACTTTTTCTCTGCTTTTTCCCCTCGATATAGCAACAATCTTGACTTAAAAACATTTTCATCAAAACTTTTTAAAAAGAAAGCATAGCCTGTTGGAACATGCATATGAATTTTTGTTGTTGTACTTTTACTTGGGTCTGGTTTTGCATGTTGTATTGGTACAAGCATCGTTTCAAAATCTCCATAAACAGCAAAAGGATGCCATTGTGTTTTAACCCAGTTTTTAAACATTAGTGTACTCTGGTTTTTTGAAGGCATTTTAATTCTTACGGCATCTTCATCATAACAATACTCTCTATGATCTTCTAAAACTCTTTCACTCGTAAAATGACCTAAACAACTCCAACAAAAAGAAAGTTTATGTCCATCTTTGGATATTTTTGATGCTAATAGTGCACTTGGGTTTTTTACCCAAACATAATGACTATTTTCATTTTCATCTTTTATTAACAAAAGAACCACTAAATGTTTTCTACCAAAAGTTTCTTTTCTTTGCCTTCTAAGAGGATATAACCCATCTTTCTCATCATAACCTATAACAACAATAGAAAAATCCGGATTTTGATTTTCAAATTTATTAATATCACACAATTTAACGGGGCACCCGATTCCCTTCATATTTAATTCTTTGATTTGCTCTTTTAATTTTTTATCAACTCTTTGCGGATGTTCTTTTTTTGGATTGGCTACCCTCATACAACAGTATAAAAAACAGTTATGATCATCTTCATTTTTGATATTAACAAGCCCATTTCTGTTATTTGCTCTTTTTAATCCTGCTGGTAAAGGCATCCATGAACCTGCAAGCCCCTCCCATAATTGTCTATTTTCTACAACATGTAATGTTAAGCTTATAACCCCCTCAAAATTCCAACCGGTTCCTTGTATTAAAAAAGTTTCGAAATTAGACATAACTCGGTCTACCATATCATCATAAGTTTCATTTACATTACTTTCCCTTGATATAATTTCATGACTTGAAGAAAGTTTAACTTCTTTATATTCAATATCACCATCAGATTTTTCCCTTGAAAATAAACATACTAGTTCTAGCTTTACCTTTGTATTTCTATGGTTTCTTAAAAAATTAGTTATGCTTTCTCTACATACTTCTAAAAAATCATTTGCTCCCCATCCCCCCACTCCATCTATAACATGCTGTGTTGCAAATTCTCTTAATGCAGACGCTTCTTGTCTTAATATGGTGTTTGGTATTTCTCTTCTCGGTAAGTCTTCTTCTACATTTTCTAAAACTTCGTTTATAACTTGTGGAATTTGCTCTTCTGGAACATTACCAGTCATCCAATTAGTAAAATTAGACACTCTTCTTCTAACACTCTGAGGAATTGCTGCTGAGACAACCCTTTGAGCACCACTATATAAATTAGATGTAATTGATTGACTAGCATCTACCAGTCTATTGATAAATCTTCGTGAAAAAGAACTCATCGCCATATTTTTAAAAATAATAAAACTTTCTTAAGTCAAATTTTATTATTTTTTCATAAATAATAGAATTATTGAATATCAATTCTATATTTACCATTCCATACTCTACCATTCCAGTTTTCAATTGTTTGAGGACATTTATCAATATACTTACTAGCCTTGTAAATTGATGGAAACTTTTTCACCTCTTCAGTTTCAACATTCTTAAATATTACTGTTTTAGGATTTTTACTAATATCCTTTAGCCTATCATAATTAGGTGTTTTCTTAAGTGGTTTAACTTCTTCAGGATACAATCCATGCTCTTTTAAAACATCAATATACTTTTTCTTGTTCCAATATGAATACCACTTAATGTTATTATCTGTTAATATCTTTTTAAAATCAGCAATCTTTTGCATATTTTTTATTTAATATAAAATTTACTTAATACACTACACTCATCTTATTCCCATCACTCTGGAAGTTAATTAACCTATCACTAAGTAAAACCGCAAATGCTACAGTATTATCGGGTGGATTTGTAGTAAATGTTGTTTTAATATGAATATCAGTTACAGAATACTTTAACTTTTCACTTTGCTTTGATACATCAAACACAAACAAAGGATAAAGGGTTTTGTAATCTGAAGGAGTAATATTAGGGTTTGATACCAATTCATCCATGTTAAAAAACTTTTTTCTAAACAAAGCAGCTTCACTATATATTCTACTAAATTGATTTTGTCTAAAATCTATATCATAATCATATATTGGATATTTTTTTGAACCTAACATTACATAAATATTTTTAACATTTAAGTTATCAAATATAGCTGGGTTTCGTCCTTGGTTACCACTTTTATCAGTTTGAAAACCAACAATTAAAAAACGTGGCACCTCAGGAGATGATTTAGATGATAACCTCCAAGTAAAACCTGCTGCTTGTGGAACCGCAATACTATCACTCTGTATCATTCTATACCCAACTGGAAATTTTTCTTTCTTATCAATAAATTTATAAAGTTCCAACCTATTACCATCTTCCGGCTCTACATGAAGCATAAACAAAGACACCTTCAGTAAATTAACTCTACCATTATCAACACCACCATCTCTATAAATTGCATCTTCGTCATCATTTCTTGTTAAGGTTAAAGTTTGTTTCATACCATATAAAACTTTGTTGTAATCTTCACAAAAACCGAATATATGTTTCAAAGGTATCCTAAAACTAAATGTTCCCACATCATCATCTTTTACACCTGATTGTCTATTTGGATCATTATAAACATCACCAACTGCTAAAATATAATTTTTTCTTACAGTAAAGCCACTATTGTTTGCAACAGTACTATTAGTATCCTTATACCATAGTTGGTTTAACCCCTGTGATTTAGAAAAATCATCAGGATATTTTAACAATCCCAACATTGTGGTAGTTTGGCCGGGGTAATTAATGCTTTCTATCTCTTGTCCACTAAGTTGATATCTAATATTTTTAAACAAATACATCATCCCATTATTTGTTAAGGCAACATCATCAGTCGCTCTATCATACACACCACCACCTGCAGCTGCAGATTTTTCTAATTTACCTATAATTTGTAAATATGCCTCAGAAGGATGATAAAAAATATCTTGAGTTTCAATATCAATCCTAATATTTCCTCCAGAGTTGTTAAGATTGGTTCCTGTAATAGGTTCATACTCATAGTATTCATATTCATCAATACTATCATCTTTAAAAATCGAGGCTTTAATATTTAAAATATCCATTTTTTATATACAATCATAATTTTTTTAAGTTAAAATTATAATTGTTTTAATATTCTATCCATAGTTGAGGGAATGACTTGTTTTCATCATTTACAAACACACCCTTAAGTTTAATATTTTTAAGTTTTTCTATTGTTTGGTTTTTTCTCATTTTAGGATATACTTTATTTCCATAAAGAATGGTTACCTTAGGTATACCATGTTTTTCTAGATATTGATTTACATCTTCTTCAAATTCCTTAATGATATCAGCTTTTTCAGGTGACAATTTTAAAACAGCTTTATCATAATCATATTTTGAATTACTACTATCTAATACTTCACAATCTTCATCAAGTTTTAAATTTGCAAAAAGGATACTAACCCTTTTTGTATTGTATTTTTCATAATGTGTTAAATTAAATTTTAAATTTAACATTCTTTTTTATTTAATGTAATATTTTACTTAACTTAAATTTCATAATACTTTAACTCCACCACCCTTACTATTTAATTTCTTAACTAAATCTTGTATAGCAATGGCACTACCATCTATTAAGGTGTTAATATTTTGTGTTGCAGGTTGTGTTGTTGTAGTAGGCTTTTGAGTATATTTTTCTATAATCTTTTTAGATTTTGGTGTTAAAGCCTTTTGAACTAACTTTTTACCTGCATCAACCGCGGCACTCTTTCCAACCTCTAACGCTTTCTTTGCTCCTTCCTTAGCCACACTTTTTCCAACATCAACTGCTGTAGATGCAATTTGTTTAGCTGTGCTGCTTGTAAAGAATTTTGTAAGAAAATTGGCTAAAGTATCAAATATTCCTGCTCCTCCATAAGCATAATTTCTTTTAAATCCTCTCTTTTGTGATGTAATCATTTTTATAGTATAGACATCAATTTTTTATAAGTTTTTGCATCTAATATACGCTGTCTTTTCAATTCATCACAAATACTTACAAGCTCATTTCTTACACCAGTATTACCAGCTCCTTTACTCGCCATTAAGAGGTCAAGCCTTTTTAATAGTGCGTTAGGGTCAGATGGAATTACCATAATTCCTTTACCTGATGAAGAAGAATAATAATAAGGATGATATCTTTCTTCATTTTCTCTTATTGGAGATGTAATTAATGGTAATCTTGTTCTACCCCTTTCTTCATGCCAAAAATTTTTAAGTATGTGTTTCCACTTATATTTTTTAGTGTTTTTAGGAAAATTATTGTTCGGGTCATCATTTCGATGAAGAGTATTACTTTTTAATATTATCTCCTTGTAATCATCAAGATCCTCATCAGTATACATATCTCTGTCTGGTTTTTTAGCCACAATTAACTCCCACAAACCTGGCGTACCTTTATATTCATAATCATCAATGTAAAAACTATCATTTACAATATTGATTTTTTTATTACCAATATATAATTTTTTATCTTTTTCATATAAACCATATGTTAAATCAACTTCATCTTTATTTTTAAATCTTCTTAACTGAGATAGTTCAAATGAATTAATAATTAATTTTGATATATTATCTTCTAAACCTCTTAAATCTAATAAATAAAAAAAATCAGCTATTTTTTCTTCTTCTTCATTATTTAATTTTAATGATTCAAAAACATCTAAAGTAGGAAATTCATCAACTCTAGTTTTAAATCGTTCAATCTCCTTTTTAATAGGTTTAAGTTCTTCTGTAATTCCCTTTAATGTTTCTTTTTGTGTCTCTGTAACAGGTCTAAAAAACCTAGAAAGTTGTTGTTGATATTTAAGTTTACCTGTTTTCTCTGCAAGCTGATCATCATGAATTTTTTTCTTCAGTTCAAGAAATTCTTTTACTGTTTGTTCCCTTTTTAAAGGGTCTCGGATCTTCAAAAATGACATATTTTTTTAAGTAAAAATTTTTTTTAATTAGTGTTATCTATCTCACATGCACAAGAACACTTAAACTTAGGCGGTTTTAGTTTTATTCTTAATGGCTTCCATTGTGTCTTTCTACTAGTCTCCTGAATTCCTCCCATGCTTCTATTCTCCCCTTCTCGATTAAACTCTCCGATTCCTCTAGCTTGCTTTTTTTCTTTGACTTACTTCTAATTTCTTCCTTCATTGACTTGTATTTTTCCAATTCATTTATAATTAAAGTAAATTCTGAATGGTCAATTTCATTATCTGTTATTGCTTTTGATATATGCGTAAGTAGTGTATTTAACTTTGAATCTGCTAACATTTTAATCTGAAGATGTTTTTCTGATTTTGTTCTGCTTCTTCTAACCAAAAACTTGCCTACTAATGCTACTAAACCAACAGCTAAAGCACAACCTTCTAGGGCTATCGTTGCGGGTATCGCTACCACAGTTGAGAGTAAAGCAATTCCACCTGCTCCTGCACCTAGTGCTATAACAGTTAGTCCAGCTTCAACATTATCCACAGTCTTACTAATCTTTAAATACTTTTTACTTAGTTGCTCTCTTACCTTAACTTCATTTTCAAGAAAAGTCTGAATTTCTGATATCTTTTGTAGTCTAAAGGATTGACCATTGTCTCCTGCTGATATTATTGGTTCTAATGTTGGTGCATTTGGTATATTTCGTGCTTCTGACAAGTTTGGATAAATCTTTTCTTTTAGTTCCATTTTATTAATAACAACGTATTTTTTTAAATTGAATAGTAAAGACGACACAAAAATTCGCCTTCATTAATTTTTACTAACTTTTTTGAGTTGTTTGTAATTGTGGTAACCATGTCATCCACTTCTTCTGATGTAACTTCATTTGTAATAGATATTTGATTAAGTTTAAGATTATAAGATAGAGAAGCTAAAACAAAACCTTTACTCATATTAAAGCCCATACCTAAAGCCATCGTTTTAGTTTTGTCTCCTTCTAATACTAACGGTTGTTGAGTAAAAATATCCCATGAAACAGAATTAACTTTTTTAGCTGGATACTTACCTTCAACAGGTTTCCAAAAAATAGTTTTTGGTTGAACTATTTTATGATATCCATTTTTATTTCCATTTCCAAATTTATGTACATTCATTTTTTAATTTATAATATTGCTCCTAATATAGGAATATTAGCAAATGGGCTATTTGGACCTAAAAGAAGACCTTTACCATCACAGATTTTTCCACCTTGTTTTAAATACAATCCTTCACCTTTATTTTTTAACCCTTTACCTTTGTATGGTTTAAGATATAAACCTTCACCATCAGTTTCAACTTGACAGATACTACCACCTTTCTTAAGATATAATCCGTTACCCATTGCTTTTTGGACTCCTGAAGAAGCTAGACCAGATAACGCACCAACTCCTATAGCAGGTAAAACGGTTCTTGCTAATGTTGGTAAAACTGATGAAGCTAAACCAGCCAACAAAGGTAAAAATCCACCTTCTACTTTCATATTGTGTTTAAGTTGTCTAGGAGACATTCTAAACGTTGCTCCCTTTCCACCTTTATAAGCTTTTGTAAGTTTATTTACTTGTGGTTTGGTTAATGCTATTACATCATTACCATGTATATCTTCATGCTTTAAACGAATACTTGTTGGACTTTTGTTTCTAAAAGCATGTAAAATTTTTTCCTTTTGTCCTTCTGAAATATTTATTTTAGCGTTAATGTAGTTTGTCATTTTTTATATTATCTTGCCTCTCTTATATGGAATCTAATTGTTAAATTCTCACCTCTAAGATTTAGTAATGTTCCATCTTGATCTGTAATTGATACATTTAAATCATGTATTTCATTTAATGTTAGAGGAAGATAAACAAGGTTTACCGGATTTTCTATTATTTTATACCCTGGTGATACATTAGGGAAAAAACTGTAAATCGTATTTCTTTGTGAACCATTAACATAACTACCAGAAATTAAATCAATATTAACTAACAAGCTATTAATACTAAGAATATTTACTACATTTTCAGATTCATGAAATCCTTGTAAATATTTTGCTTTGTTAAATCCTAATACTTTTCCGATACTTCTGGTTTGGTTAAAATCTACCTGATAACCATTTTCAACATAAAGAATAGATTTTAAAGTATTAGTATTTGCAGAGATATTAATATAATATTCTTCATTAACTGGATCATAATGTCCCCTTTTCCTCATTTCTTGTTGTATTGCATCATTAATATCAACTAAATCATAAGATCCCTCTGGTAATTTTAGTTTTACCCATGTTGCACCATTGTCAGGTGAATAAATAAAAGTTCCATTGTGTTTATCAATATTAGGAAATGAATAGTAAGTTTCAAGGTTAACCAACGCCACTTCATATTCTTTATCTTGGCCTAATTTAAGTGGTGGGTTAAATCTTGTTTTAAAACTTGTTTTGTTGTCGCTTACTATCAACTGAAATGACGACTTATGGTCAGTATTTTTTACTATCTTTTCAAGTAATTCTTCCATTTTTGTATTATTAAAAAGGTTGTTTAAATGTGTAAAATATATCTTTTTAATAGTAATCTCTGTAATCTCGTGGTATATAAAAGTTGTCAAAACCACATCTATATTTTCCATCGCTATGGTTCTTAGTTAAATCATTCACTACAAAACCATGCGGTTTTTCCCAACAGTTTTTACAAAAATTGATAAACTCTGTTTTAGTCATATCATCCCCTACATGGTCACTATAAATATGATTAAGATTTTTTAAGTCTTGTCTAAACAGGCATATTAAGTTAGCATTTTCTCTAATAGTTTGACGAGGTAATCTAAAATAATTTTGTGCTAGATAAAAACAATCGGTATTACTATGTCTTCCTCTTACATAATAGTTTTCACACTTGTTTTGTCTTTCTAAAAGTAAGTCATCAAATATCATTAAGTTTTTATTTGATGCATTTAAATCTCTTGGGTCAGGAACATCACTAGCATATTCAAAAAATTCACAATTGATATCAGATTTTTCCTTAATTGTTTTTGCCCATTCTTCAACTAATACAGTAGGTGAAATATCTCGGTTTTGAACTTCATCTTTAAGTGAGAACAACCTTAATATGTATTCTTTTGGTATTTTTTCTTCAAAGGCTTTTTTAAGTATGCGATATTCTGGTTGAAACAAACTTTTACCAAAAACGCATAAGTTGTTATAATCTAACCAATCAGGTCTTAACAAAAGGTTAAGTAAAAGTGTAGTTTTACCACATCCTGATTTACCTACTATTAAGCCCCTGATGCTCCTAGGTAAAAGGGGGTGATTAAATCTTTTTGCTAACGCTTCATTCCATGATAAATTAACAATATCCATATTTTATATTAAAAATTTTATTTTAATATATAAAAAATGTATTGCGTTAAATGTAAAAAGAAAACTGAAACTACTGATTTACAGTGGGCGGTAAGTAAAAATGGTAAAAATATGGCGCGAGGAAAATGTGTTGAATGTGGAACAACAAAAACACAATTTATTAAACAAAAAGAAGGTGGTTCATTGTTAAACAAAGCAATCAATAACTTACCTGTTGAAATGCATTTACCTGGTCATAATTTTACTGGTCCTGGTACTAAGTTAAAGAAAAGATTAAATCCTGATTTAACACCTAAAGAATGGTCAAAGCCTGTAAATCGTGTTGACAAAGCAGCATATCATCATGATATATGCTATCTTAAACATAATGATACTAAAACACGTAATGATGTGTGTGATGCTAATATGCTTAAAGAGTTAAAGGGTATCTATAATCCTACTATTAAGGAAAGAATGGAAAGAGGATTAGTTTCTTCATTGATAGGAACCAAGAAAAGATTTGGTATGGGAATTAAAAAAAAAATTTAGAAAATATAGCGCTAGCAGAAGAATTACATAAACCTGTAAAAAGAAAATTTAAGAAAAGGAGAGTTAGAGTAAATGGTAACAATAAGATATGGGCCGCAGATTTAGTAGATATGAAAGCATTTTCTAAATTTAATCGTGGAGTAAAATTTCTTCTTGCTGTCATTGACATCTTTTCAAAATATGGCTGGCTGATACCATTAAAAGATAAAACAGGAAAATCTGTTTCTGTTGCATTGAAGAGTATTTTTAAGGAAAGAAAGCCTGAGAAAATGTGGGTTGATAAAGGTAAAGAGTTTTATAACAAAGATGTTAAAGATTTGATTGAATTGTATTCTACTGAAAACGAGGAAAAATCAAGCGTTGTTGAGAGATGGATTAGAACAATGAAAGAAAAAATGTGGAAGTATTTTTCTGCTCACTCAACAAATGTTTATATTGATGTATTACCAAATCTTGTTAAAGAATATAATAACACGAAACACTCATCTATTAAGATGACGCCAACTGAAGCAAGCAAGAAGAAGAATGAAAATAAAGTTTGGATAACATTGTATCCTGATTATGACCAAGTAAGGGAGGATATCAAACCAAAGTTTTCTGTTGGAGATAAAGTAAGGATAAGTAAAAAGAAAAAAACTTTTGAAAAAGGTTATACCACAAGATGGACCGAAGAGGTTTTTACAGTTTCAGAAATAAAACATACATCACCTGTAACATATAAAATTGAGGATTTAAATGGTGAAGAAATAAAAGGTAGCTTTTATGAACCTGAACTACAAAAAACGAGTCAAGAGGTGTATAGAATAGAAAAGGTTATTAAAAAGGGAAAAAAGAAATCTCTTGTAAAGTGGAAAGGTTATTCTGATGAGTTTAATTCATGGGTTGACAACAGTTCTATTATAAATATTTAAATATATAAAAAATGAAAGATATTACAATTGATAATGTTACTTTAAAGAATAAACCTTTAAGTAATTTTGAACTAAATGATGCTGCAAAAAAATTAAAATTAAAAAATTTTAGAGGAACATTTTTAAGAGATACCCTACCAAAAAACAATAAAAAAAATGAATGTGGTATATTAAACCTTGATGACTCTGGTGGTCCCGGTACTCATTGGGTTGCATGGTTTAAAGATGGAAAAAGAAAAATTTATTTTGATAGTTATGGTATTCAACCACCTAATGAAATTATAGATTATTTAAAACAACCTATATACTACAATACTGACCAATTACAACATGCGGGTGAAGTATTTTGCGGTCATTTATGTTTGTTTATTCTTAAAGAGTTATGCGATGATAATGAATTTCAAAATGTTTTAAATAAACTTTTTTAGTAATATTAAAAACGATGCCTGTTGATAAATTTGGAAGAATGGATGATGTTAAAACAAGTGGTGATGGTGGTGTGTCACTTGCTTACATTACTAACAACTTTTTACGTAAAGATGGAACAACCACTGTTACCGGTTCTATAAATATGAATGGCAACACATTTACTAGGGTAAGTAATCCAGTAAATCCGCAAGATGTTGCGACAAAGGATTATGTTGATAATACAGCAGGGGGAAACCGTGAATCACCACTATTAAAAGAAAATGGAAATTTTATTGCTACTGCTTCATTCAATATGGGTTTTAAAAAAATACATAATCTACATGACCCTGAAGAACCGCATGATGCTGCTACAAGAAGTTATGTGGATAAGGTTAGTAGAGAAAGTGTCATTGTTAAACGTAATGATGGAAGATTTGTTGCTACAGGAAATATAGATATGAGGAATTATGGGTTAATTAATGTCCTGTCACCGGCTGAACCTGATGATGTAGCAACAAAGGGGTATGTTGATAGTCAATCCTCACCATTTTTGTATAACCCCATTGATAACTTTTATACTGCAATAGGAGAAATATCTATGGGTAACCGGCGAATTCATTTTGTTGCTCCTCCAATTGAAAATAGTCATGCAGCGAATAAGCTTTACGTAGATAGTGTTATTGAGATGGCTACCGCAGGTGAAAAGGCTTTAACAAAAAACCAAGACGGGACTTTTTCAATGGCTGGTAAAATAGATATGGGTGGTAACTCAATTACTGGTTTACCAAATCCAATAAATCTTAACGCTGCTGCTAATAAAAATTACGTTGATAATGGTGGTGCCATTGTAAAAAATCCAAATGGAAGCTTTACAGCAATATCTGATGTAGATTTTCAAGGTTTTTCTATAAAAAACGCGGCGATGCCTGTAGATGAGGGAGATTTAGTAACAAAATCCTACGTGGATGAAAGGGTATCGCTTCATAAAACAATTATAAGCGTGTGTGCCGAGGAACAAGGTCCTTTAACAAATGGTAGTTATGAGTTTTCGTTTGGTAATGGAAGCGCCGGAGCAAGCCATGGGATAGGGGGTTATTGTATGTCTGCTCCTGGTAGAATTATAAGAGGAACTTTAATGGTTGTTAGAGGTAATGGTATTCTAAAAGAAGAGACAAAAGTTAATATAGTCGTAAATGGAGTTGAACAGATTAACTACACCATAGTAAAAAAGAAAGGAGAAGGTTGTAGTTGTATAGTTTTTCCACAACCTTTAGAATTAGACCAATGTGATGTTATAAACTTTATAACAAGGACAAATAATCCTAATGCTAAAAATGCATATTTAACGATACTGATAGAGTTAGACTTGTAAAAATATTTAACCCAGTAAAGGGTTAAATATTTAAAATAATGAGTGATAAACACAATATGACTTTAGTTAAAAAAAAAATATTTTTTATAAATTTTTTTATAAAAAATACCACTTTATTAACATGCCCATTGTCGCTGTTGATGTTACAGGATGCGACATATAGTATTTTGCGTATACTATATGTCATAGTTTTGTCTTGTATTGATGAGTTTAACATTTTCTCTAGGATATTTTTTAAAAAACTTCTGTATTCTAGGATCAGGATCATCTCGATACACAACTAAAAAACGATCATCGTGAAGATATAAATCTGTAAATCTTGTGAGGTTTCTAATTTTATAAAGAAATGCCTTTAATCCTTCAAAGTCAAGGTTAAAAATGTATCTTCTTGCTTTAATACGCAAGCATTCAACCATATATTTTTGTTGTATTGCTTCTGGAATTTTCATTTTTTATAGAAACTTAAAGTTTATACTAAATTCTTCAATATCGTTAAGGCAGCTTTCTAGGTATTGATGTTCGTTTGGACAATCTATAAATCTTTGTTTAAAGAGAGATAGCAAATCAGTTAAATCTCTAACATAGAAACAATGCCTAACATGCATGCCATTACCGCCGGCATAGAATATTATCTTTAGAACATCTTCTTTAGGTTGTTCATAAAGCATTTTACTGCAGTAGTAGTAGATATCACTAAACCATCTAGGGTTTTTATAAGGCATTAAACCAGTGCCATTTGTGTAGACTATTTTGTTTGTATTAATAGGATGAATATTTGATTTATCCTTAAGTAGGCTACTTAGGTTTTGCTTAAAATCTATGTCTTGCATTTTAAATATTAAAGCTCTAGTTTAATAGAAAAGTCTTCATCGTCTAGTATATGTGATAAAATGTGAGTAATATATCATTCTTAGATGATATATAACCATGGATTGCTTTAAAGGTTTAACGTTTACTTATAGTCTTCATCCTGTTTCTTAAGCCAGTCAGTAAAGCTTGCTTTCATAAGTTCAATAAAAGATACTATAGCCATAGCTTGATTAAAATCTTCTTCTTCTTCATCTATTTTAACACGTTCTATAAAATCTTCTGCGCAACCTTTGGTATACTCATCAATATAATAAATTATATCTTCTTTAAATCCTTTTACATTATACAAAAAGTTAGATTCAACTTCTTCATAATAATCTTCTTCTAGGTTTTCTAAATAAAGAGTCTCTATAAATGAAGAACCTGATTCAACAAAAAACAAACGAATGTTTATAATATCTTCCTTATAGTCTATCCATACCTCTGTTTTATCAAAATCACAATCTTCATATTTAAATTTGTTTTCCTCAGTGTAATCTTTTACATACCCTGGATATCCTTCATACGTTTCTACTATTTCTCGCGCTTTTTTTAGTAACCATTTTTCTTTCTCTGTATGATTGGTTCTTTCATATTGTTTTCTTTCTTCTGGTTTTAATCCTTCCCATACTTCTGGTGATACTTCAGCGTAAAACTCATCGTTACTAATGGAACACTTAAGCTTAAACGTATTTGTATCTGGGTTATAGTTTGAGTATTTAAAACTCATCTCTGCCTTATAAGCTGGTTCGTTAAATTTGTCTGTAACACTCATTGTTACCTACTCTAACGGCGCAATTTATTAACTTTAATTCAAAAATTTTTGTATTTAGACAAAAAAAATTAAAAAAATTTTTTAATTTTTATTCACTTCATTGTTGTTTATTATATCTTCAATAACACGTAAATTATCTATGGTATTCATTATCTCCCTTCTTAACAATATTATTCCTCGTCTTTTCTTACTTTGCTGTAAAGCTGTATATCTCCATACTTTGTTTTTTACTAGTTCATGAATGTTATCAATTTCTAAAAGTATTATTTGTTTCATTTTTTTATTTCTATCTTCAGTTTTAACTTTTCCTTTATTTAAATAAACTAATACTCTCTCTAAACATTTATTGCTTACATTTTCTTTTAATTTAGTAATAATATTATTATTTATTTTACTGCTAACCATAGGTAATTCCACTGTATTTATTAGTCTATACATTGAATCATCTCTAGCAAAAGTCAACTGCCCTCTATTTGTTTGTCCTAAAGCTTTTCTTTTGTTATTCATCTTACGTAATACATACATTGCTAAAAATTTTTGCTTAATTCATTTTTTTGTTTCTTGTCAATAGAAATAAAAAATTTTTAAAAATTAAATTTTTTTTTTTAACAAAAATCTTAAGCCCTCCACTAACTCATAAACCGGTTAGCCATTGCATGATGCGTTGGTTGATGGGGAGGTTAAGCGATTGTCTGGCTGATGGGTTTGTTAGTTAGATGATGTAATAATTAACTGATGCAATGACGCATGATGATGAAAAATTTTTTAAAATTAATTTTTTTTTTTTTTTTTTTTTTAACAAAAATCTTAAGCCCTCCAAAGGTCTGAAACCCGCTAGCTTACTTATGAGCCTTCGTTAGGCTTTAGCTGGTTTGCTATTGCATGACGCGTTGGTTGATGGGGAGGTTAAGCGATTGTCTGGCTGATGGGTTTGTTAGTTAGATGATGTGTAAGTTGATAGGCTAGCGGTTAGAGGAGGCTTATGAAGCAAAGCAAAGTATGATGTTAAAGCGGTTTAAAGCAAGTAAGTGGGAAAAGGGTTAAAGCGACTTAAAGATATTTAATTTTTTTTTTTTTTTTAGGAAACTTTTAGAGGACATTTAGTATGAGACGGTATAAGACGCTTTTTCCCGCTAATTGGTAAAATACCTACTACTGGCAAACTTTCTTTTCGGCGATTTTGTGCTTTTCAAGTCTGATGCATATGAGAAGAGTAGTCAGTGACTCGGAAAGAAAGCTGTGTCAGTACTGATGTCAGAAAGCCGGAAAACGCATGCATAGGTGGACTAACCACCGTGATATGATCTAAGCTGTTACAACGGCGTTAAACTCCAATACAAACAAGGAAACAAAGACAACAAGAACTTGTAGAAAAGAGACAGAGGACACAACCTTTGCTTTTATCTAACTTATATAATGCTAAATAACTGTTGTGTACATTTCCAGTCGAGAAAAACTTCATCCAATGCACTTTATTTCAAACACTGGACAGAGAAAGTCAAAGATGAGATTGTGCAAACTCTGTGTTATAATCCTGATCGACACTGAGTGTAAAATTCACCTCAACCCTTTACCAAACGATCCCGAGTATAAAAGACCCTGTGGGAGAAAGCTTTTGGAAACATCGTGGGAAAAAAAGAAAATGCTGGTAACCAGCACTTTCTCCTTTTCCAACGACCCTATCCTATCAGAAAACCCAAGCTCTTTTGTATCAATTTTGTATTCGTCATCTGCAGATGCTTTGAATGTGGAAGTGTCTAAAATGTGTCTTGTGGGAATGGGTTAAACCCTTACCAATCAAACCCGTGTTTTAGCAAGACCCTGAGGAAGAGGGCTTTCGAAAACATTGTAGGAAAAGGAGAAAATTCTAATAATTAGCATTTCCTTCTTTTAACACGATGTTTTTTATACCCTTTCAGAGACAAATCCAATCATTTGAGATATATTCAACTCTTTACCAAACGACAAAATTTTAGACTCGTTTAAATCCAAAGCAATTTGCAGATGACGTATCTAGTAATGTTAAAAGGGTGGGATTTGTCTTTGTAAGGATGGAAAAAATTGTTGGAAAAGGAGAAAATGCTGGTTTGCAGCATTTTCTCCTTTTCCCACAATGCTTTCAAAGGCCCTCCTCCTGAAGATCGTTAAAACTCGGGATTGTGTGGTGTAGGGTTAATTTCAAGTTGGATGAGTAAAACTTTCTCTCGTTTGGTAGAGACCTAAACAAGAACACCGCGCGCGGTTGCCAACGTTCAGCTACGTTTGCTTGATTTTCAGTGAAAATTCTAAGTCGAAAAAGGGGCATAAATGTGTCAAAAATACTTTGAGGGTTAACTGCCCTTGTTGTATAGATCCCCCCTTTGATAATTAACAACTTGTCCAAGTTTAAAGACAATATCTTATGTAATAACAGAGCTATTACAAAATGTCAAAGTTTTTTTGCTCGACGACGCAAACGACGAGTTTGCGAAAGTTATCTTCGAAAGCAGCCGCATTATCTTCCGCTAGGTGGCATTTTTCAAATGCATAACCTATCTATTATGGACTAAGGTACAGAGCCAGACTATATTTCAAGGCGGGAATCAATGCCACGAATTTCTAAATAAAACATACGTTTACTCTCTAAAAAGTACCTTCTACGATTCATCCAGTCATGGTTAGCTGGCATATAACCTATGTACCAGCCATTTATATACATAAGCCCTTATAAGTTTGGGAAAAGCCCCGGTATAAGCCCAGCAAAGTGGGCAAGTTATTTTTGTTGCCAGTCTTTTGCACAAATCCCGGTTTCCCCCATGTCTATATCTAGAAACTGTCTACAGAGATTTGCAGTAAACAGTTGGTATTTTAAAAATATTTTCCCCGTTTGAGATCATTTTGTTTTTTAGAAAATTTGTGGCGAAAAACTGGTTTAATTTTTACACAGACATATTATGTATTGCCATTTTCCGGCTGCACTTTTTAAGCGGCAATTCATGCACCGCACATTAATATGATTTTTCAAGTGATACGTCATAGCAGACAGGTCAAATCTTCGAAGAGTATGACATGCGCAGCCGAGCTAACAAGGAAAGGATTCAAGCAGAGAAACATGAGATAGAACTAAATGTTATCTGCATTAAATAAATTTTTAATGTTTCTAAATCAGTTTTTGATCAATGATATCTCTATCACAATTAAATGACTACTTTATCACAGTTATTTTGCGTGGAAAGAAATATTTTTAATAAAAATTCATACATATAACAATAACATTTCAAAAAAGAGAAAAATGCATAAATGATCTACGTTATATTGTGGACGGTTTTATTCCTGGTTGGAAAAAAATAATTCTATTTGTACCTTTAAAAGAGAAAAAAATACAACTAAAGCCAGTCTGAGGGCTTAAAAGATTCAGATAAGGGCCAACTATGGGCAAAAAGTAAACAATTCGGAGGTCAAATTGCAGGCAAATTTGATCTATAGTCTTTAAAAGCCATGTTGTGTGAAAAAAAAAAATGTTTAATGCATTTGCAAAAAGTATTGACCCAGGTCAGCCAGCGCAGGCTGTCCTGGGTCGGTACTTATTGCTTTTGGTATATTTTTTATGCATGTCCACGGACCAGTGTACCTCAGGAGGTGGCTCAAATACAAGTATCTAAATAGGAAACGACTGAAAACATGGAGGAAAAAGGAGCAACCGCTTGTGAAAGCAATCACTTCTCTATCCACTCACAAAGTTTATCTAGATCTACACGTATCTTTTTTTTTCAATCGTTTGTATATATCCACATAATTTTTCCAGCACAAAGAATGAATTCAAATAAATGCAATGAACTTAAAAAAAAAAAAATATCTATAACAACCACACTGCAATGCATTTGTAGTAAATAAGTAATGCTCTGTGAAAAAGTGAGTTTATTGAATGTGAAATAAAAATTTTTTTTTTTGCTATCTGTAAACTTTCTGATTGTCAAAGGACCAGTCTACATCATGATTCAGTGGGCTGTTTAGACAAAATGGATTTTTAAGGATCCATAATTATATGATGATTATATTTTAAGGATCCATAATTATATGATGACTTGCTTGGTATATTGCATCACGAAGTTGCACTAAACCCCATTTTGCCAGAGCATGGCTCAAATGACTTTCTTTGTCATGATAGAATTTTTTTATTCCATGCAGTCATGTATTGCCCGCAACATGTGAAATGAGACCTTTATTTGCGTAAAGTGTCGTCTCGGATTAGCCTGCGCAGTCCGCGCAGGCTAATCCGAGACGGCACTTTACGTCTACATAAGATTTTTTTCATACAGTAGACTTAGAAAATCCCACAAAAACGGGAAGTGTCGTCTCGGATTAGTCACAAACTGCACAGGCTGATCTGGGACGACACTGTTACGCATATGTCCGAAGGCTCCTTTTCGTGTGTTGCACGCCATATATCATATATCGCAATAGAAAGAAGATGTTATGATTCTGAACCTATTTTCGAAACAAAGATTTGAACCATGCTCTTGCAAAAGGGGGCTTAATGCATCTCCGCAATGCATGATACCAATCAAGCCATCACATAATTATGGATCCATATTAGCCAGTTTTTTTTTTTTTTTTTCTTTTTTTTTCTTTTTTTGTTTAACAACCGACTGAATAATGAGGTGGACTGGTCCTTTGGCATACAGAAAATTGAAAACAAGCGAAAAAATTCGGCTCAGGTCAGCCTTCGCGGACCAGGTCGATACCTTTCGCAGATGCATTAAGCCCCCTTTTCACAGAGTATGACTCATTTATTTTTTTACAAATTTGAATGAATATACGAAGCTACATAAAAAAAAGAAACGTATGATCGACACTCTGAAATAATGGGGATTTAACCCTTCACCAACACAACAAACTTTCGACTTAAACAAATTGAAAGCATTTGCAGATGAACTGAATGTTACTGAAATATTTTGGATTTGTCTGGTTACCAGTATTTTCTCCTTTTTCCACAACGTTTTCAAAAGGCTTCTTCCAAGGGTTCGTTAAAACCAGGGTTGGTTTGGCACACGGTTAGCAAATCTTCGTGATGTTTTGTCTGGTTACCAGTATTTTCTCCTTTTTCCACAACGTTCTCAAAAGGCTTCTTCCAAGGGTTCCTTAAAACCCGAGTTGGTTTGGTACACGGTTGGCAAATCTTCGTGATGTATTGAACCAAGCAAGTCATCGTATGATACGGATCCATTTAGTCTAAAAAAGGGCCGAGTCATGCGGTAGAATAGTCCTTTGACATGCAAAAAAGTTACAAATAGCAAAAAGTTTCGACCTAATTCAGCCTGCGCTGACAGCGCAGGCTGAAATGGTCGAAACTTTTTGCAGATGAACTGAAACTGCCTTTTCACAGAGCGTGAGTCATATTATAATTTCCAACCTAATGACATCCCTTATTGTATAACTTTCATGTTAAGAATAACCTGATTTTTCGTGGAAAATAAATGTAGCGCCGTTGGTAACGTCCAAGGGAACAAGGGGTCGCTGTTTTGAATCCCCAGCAAGGCCAATTTCTTTCCGAGGACTGATGATAGTCATTGCGACAGGATTTATTCCTCTCTCATCGCTGATCATTGTTTCGTATTTTGCAGCCAGTGGCTTGGGAAGAATATTTTGCAACTTACTGATAACAGAAACTCCAGGAAAGGCATAGATAGGTGCACTGGCCGCCGCGACATAATTTAAATAATGTTGAAAACGGCGATTAACACTATGAAAATTCAATCAATTAGGACAATAAATACTCCCGACTACCGTGATTCGCCTGTATACTTGGTACACAACGCAACATAAAAGCTGTTAATGGTTGTATTATGTACATTAGACTAAAATGACAAGAACATTTATTGCCGCCAGTCCGATAGTTATCTCCCTTTGAGCACTCTCTTGTGCATATATGGTAGGAAACTGTACAAGTCTCGCGCGACAGCTCGATATAATCGGAACCTACATGGTACACGTAACTGAGCTAAATCGTTAACTAACCCATAACGTAAAAATAATGAGAAATGAAAGCCTTAATATTAGCCACTGTATCGCAATGTAATATGCCTCCTTCAGTATGGATGGTTGCGTTTGATTGTACTTCATATATGATGCCATTGGTTTTTGTTTATGCGTGGTCCTGGTAGTAGGTCTAAACGCGCCTTTAACTTGAAGAGTTCGACTAATGGAAATGAGAAGTATTCTACATGAAATTCAACGATTGTACCACAGAAGATTATGAGACTCAAATGGAAATAGACACAACTGATAGTCACGAACTGAAAATAATGTATGAGCCACGCCCTGTCAAAAGGGGGCATAATGCATCTGCATGATCCATGATACCAAGCAAGTCATTACATAATTGTAGATCCATAAAATCCATTTTCTCAAACAACTCACAGAATCTTGAGGTACAATAGTCCTTTGACATGGAGAAAATTGACGAAAAGCAAAACGTTTTGGCCCAGGTCAGCCTGCGCGGACTGCGCAGGCTGACGTGGGTCAATAGTTTTTGCAGATGCATTTTTTTCACAGACCATGGCTCATAGTTAATCACATACCAAGGACTGAGATATCCCCTGACCACATGACAAAATTTTGTAATCATTTCTTGATAGCGGTTGCAGACGACGAATGAAATGTGAAATATTTCATTCACATCAGCAGTGTGTATCTGCGCTTGAAGAAAGAGAAAAGTGTCAGACTTCTGCTTCTGTGACAGGATCTGTTCACTGTTCTGTCAAGTCACCTGGGTCTGTATTCACCAACCATTCTTAGTCTTATTCACAAGAATTTCTGAATTTGAAAGTAACACAACTTCTGATTGACTAAACCAATCAGAAGTTGTGTTACTTTCTAGATCTATATTTAGACTCAGATTGAAATCAAGAATGGATGGTGAATACGGACCCTGATGTTGGCGACATGTCAAGTAGCCAAAACTTGTTTAGAAGCTGTAACTATTTCATTGATGATGAAGCTGGTGTTATTTCAACTGACATGACTGAAAAATAACAACGGCGTATTCCATCTGTAGCTGAGGAGGGAGAAAACAGTCTCAGACCTATTTCTGTGACTGGATCTGTTAACTGTTTTACCCGGTCACCTGTTGAGATTTGTGGCATATCTAGCAGCCAACACTTGAAGATGACTGGATCTGTGAACTGTTCGACCAGGTCACCTAATGTTAAAAGAATGGCCAGTAGCCAGCACTTGGAGGTGATATGTAGAAGGTGACGATATTTCAGCAGCAGTCCATATACGTACATTTGAAGAGAGAAAACAGTCTCAGACCTCTGTCTCTGTGACTGGATCAGTTAACTGTTCTACAAGGTCCCCTGAGGTTGGTGGCATATCCAGTAGCCAACACTTGGAGATGATATCTAGAAGCTGAAATTATAAGTAAAAATAAAGAGTTGTGGGTGGCAATGCTCAGCTTGAGTTGGTAGAGATGCTGAAAATGTTATGAAGAAAAAGGAGCATAACTGTTTCCAAAAAAAATTGAAGGTTATCTGCCATACTGGTATGGTTCCCCTTTTCATAGTAAAGAACTTATACAAGTGTGAAGTTAATATCCTCAGTTATAGAAGAGATATTAGAAAAAGGTTGATTTTCTGAGAAAGTTCTTAGTCGAAAAAGGGGTATAACTGTGTCAAAAATAGTTTAATGCCCCTGTTGCATGGATACCCTTTTTCATACAGTAAATAAATTGTAAGTTAATAATTTGATGAAGTAAATGTTCAGTAATGACAGAGATGTTATAAAATATCGAAGTTTTTGCACGGCCACGACGCAGGCCACGCAGACGAAGACGTAGACGATGACAGGGCCACGACAATACCTTGGTCTTGTTCTCCAAAATTTTCCAAATTTGAAAGTAACACAACTTCTGATTGGCTAAACCATTTGGTTTAGCCAATCAGAAGCTGTGTTACTTTCAAATTTGGAAAATCTTGAAGAATTAGTCTAAGAACGTTCTTAAGAATGGTTGGTGAATACGGACACTGGACGTTTTCTTCGAAAATAGCATAAATAAATAAATGTGTGTGGAACATTGCGTTGATCGCTTTTAATTGTTAGTAACATTGTCCTTGCGGACGGGTAGGTACAAAACCAGTTTTGCACGAGAGGGATGTGCGGTAGCTATTTATAGGTTGAGAGCAGTCGAGCTTCACTTCTAGAGAGACCTTCGTGGCATCAACACGTACTTCAAATTCAAAATTCGATATTTTTCTTAGACAAATGAAGTTATATTCCAGTTGAAGTCAGAATATTTCTGAACAAAGGAGTAAAAAAAAAATGCGGCCAAACATTCCTTGGCATCTGACACTGACAAATGGGCTCGGGTTTCCAGAGTTATTTTTCCATTTAAAAGAAAGTTTTATCTCTGGTTTTTTCCTGAGCGAGTCGGGTCAAACTTCAGTAACTAGTAGTTCCGTTTTTCATGGAATCAGTAGGTATATATATTTCTTTCGGTTGTAAAGACTTTTTATGTATCATAGTCTGCCTTTTACATGTTTATATAATATCATGTTATTGATGCCAATACGTGCGTCTCGCCATACCCACATTACGGATGTTGTTTCTCGGTTTCTGGACCCATCAAATAGGGCGAGTCCTTACCTCCCGAAACCAAATTGCAATAGATAATACTGGCATACCCGTGCAAGAGTTCTTTAAGTCAACACGAGTTTATCTCAATGTTGCCAATCGATGACGAAACGTTCAAAGTCATTTTGAAAGCGTCTGCACATACAAGAAAGTGGTACTAGTAAGTCTTTACTTTACCCTTTACCAAATGACAAAATTTTAGTCTTCTCCAAATTGAAAACATTTGCAGACGACAATTTCAATATGGCTCAATCGGTGCAATTTTCTCTTGATAGGGTAGAAAACATTATGGGAAAAGAAGAAAATGCTGGTTACCAGCATTTTCTCCTTTTGCCACAATGTTTTTAAAAGGCTTCTTTCCCGGGGTCGTTAAAAGGCGGCATTGTGCAGTAAAGGGTTAAAGATAAAATGTTAGGCTTGACGGAATTTAAAGCATTTCAAGACGGCAATTTAAATGTAGCTGAAATGATAGCAGAAATGATAGCTGAAATGATAGCAGAAATGATATTAATTGTCTCTGAGAGTGTAGAAAACCTATTTCCTAAGCGTCATTAAAACTCGGGATTGTGTGGTAAAGGGTTAAACCCTTTCCCAAACGATCCCGTGTTTTACCAACCTGAAGAAGGCATTCAAAAACATTGTGGGAGAAGGAGAAAATGCTGGTAACCAGCATTTTCTCCTTTTCCTACAATGTTCGCTACTCGTTCAAAGACAACTCCCATCTTTTTAGACGCATTTAATTTGTTGTCTGCAAGTGCTTTCAATATGGAACAGTCTATAATTTTATCTTTTGGTAACGAATTAAGATATAGTGACGGACTTTTGTGAAAACACTGTGGCGACAGGGAAGAAAATCGTAAGTTATGAATATTATCTCTAGTTGTCATGCCGAGCCCCGGTATCACAGTCCGCAAGGGATCGCTGATCATTGTTTCGACGATGGTTATGTGGGAAAGCAGCCAGTGGGTTGGGAAGAATATTGTGCGATGTGCCGATTTTATGCAGAAATTCCGGGAAAGTACGGAAAGGTGCGCTAGCCGCCGTAATATAACAGAAATAATGTTGAAAGCGGCGTTAAACATCAATCAGTCAGTCTTGTTGCCACGATGCTTTCAAAAAGAAGGAGAAAAAAACAGTCTGCAGCAGGATATGAGCAAATAGAAATTAGAAATGACTTGGTTTCAAAAATGGGGATTAACTCTTAACCAAAAAATCCCGACTTTTCACTACCGTTTTTGAAAGGCTTCTAAAAACATTTTGGGAAAACAAGAATGCTTGTAGCCAGTATTTTCTCCTTTTCCCACGATGTTTTTTAATCCTATCACAGACAAATCTGACCATTTGAGCAATATTTAATTTGTCGTCTGCAAATGCTTTGAATTTGGACCAGACTAAATTTTTGTCGTTTGGTAAAGAGTTAAAATGTAAATTGAATGGAAACGACATATGAAGAACTTTCACTGATCGTTCAGCTACGTTATTGTAATTGCATTTTTTGAGGGGTAATTCGCAGAGAAAAGCTATCATTTACGCAGTCATTTTCCTATGAAGTAATTTATTTACGCAGAATTTTTTTTATCTCTTTACCTGGTTTCCGACTGTTCCAAGCTGCCCAACTTGTTGAAGTTTGTTTCGTAATACAGCAAAATTATCAGACGTCGCCGGTAATAGGTCTCTCACCGTAACCACATGTAGAGACGACACCAACTCCATACATCCATGAATATGCCTCTCGTCAACACCATTCAACAGTGCAATGTTCTCCAAATTAGGCACTCTGTCGGTCTCTTTAAATTTACCGTACATCTCCGGTAGAGATTTGAAGGGATCTTTATCAAGACCAAGGGCAGCTTCTACCTCGACATCGAGCTCGTAATCCTGTGGGTTGTTTTGTGAAAAGATTCTGTCAATGACCATCTCGGCATCAACCATTACTTTTGGCTTTGACCCTGACGGCGTTGAGCTGTTACTTTTATTTGTTTTGATGCTGCATGTTTCAGAGTCTTCAGATGTTGGTTGGTTTAAAAATGCGTCCTCTGCTACAGTTAAATGCTGATTACTACTAGGCCTATATGGTTTCCGACCAGAAGACTTTCCTTCTGGCTTTTCTCGTATAATCTGATCAAGTGGGATATCTTTATTACGCTTGCTTCTTGACTCTCTCTTCGTAGTCTCTGAATTTCCTCCGTTTTGACTTGAAATTCTTTTGGGACTTGATCCTTTGTGGGGGCTTGGAGAGCGTGACCTTGTTTTAAAGAAACCTTTCGATTCAAGATCAGCAAATAGAGTTTGATCATCAACTGGTTCTTCTATCATGCTTTCTGCTGTTCCAGGCCTGACAACAATATCGGGATTTCCAGCTTCCTCTTGTTGCGGACTGCCATCAACAGCTGTTGCCCTAAGCGGAACACCTTGTTTGACTAACTCTCTATACCGTTTAGATGCAATTCCAGCCGCTGTATCATTAAATAAACCAATTCCAGTTCTTTTTTCTCTACTGTGAGTCTTTCTGTTTTGGTAATGATCGTTAGACTTCGATCTACGATTCACTGGTGACAATGCACGGTCTCCTTCTCTGTTTGGGGACAGACTTGTCGGTCTAGATGCTGTACTATGTTTCGCCAACGGGGACATAGGCCGAGCTTTATGGGAAGTTTTTGAAGTCCCTCTATGCTGTGTGGGCTGTACGTTTGGCGACAAAGGCCTTGATGACGGTGACATTGATCGGTTTGCTGACAAAGGCCTCTGTATTGGAGACATTACACGAGCATTTGGGGACATTGGCCTGTCAGTCGGTTGCACGTTAGGGGACAATGGCCTAGATTTGATAGATTGTGGTACGGGCGATATAACGCGCCTTGGTGGTGACATTGGTCTTGAATTAAAGGACGAGTATTTACTATCTGGTGATATAGCAAATGATTTATCTGCACTATCGGGATTTTTATGTGAAAATGGTTGCTTACTATTTTTTACTAATTTATTTTGACCTTTTAAATTTGATTTTTTGTTTAAAACAACACCACTGTCATCATCCTTTAAATCCGACGAATTATCGCTTTCAGCCATTTTTGGTCTTTCAAGTCCATCCACAGAAAATTGTTCCTCGGGAAGACTTTCATGAGGTAGAAATTTAGAGCCAAAGTAGGCTGGAGAGTTCGATATGGGCTCTGCCATTTTATAGTTTCTAGCCCAAGATCCTGTAACACGATTTGAATTCCCTTTTGTATTTACACAGTTTTGATTTCTGTTTTGTACCGGACAAGCTGACATTTCACTACTCATAGATCCGCTATCAAACCCGCTGTCTACCTTTGAACTTGGTCGTTTCGCTTGTTTTATTTTATCGGATAATGCATGTTTTGATGGTCCTTCCATATCGGTCATATGACCGTCAGTTTCGTAATGATCACTTTCAGCTTGGGAAGACAGAGATGATAGTTCACCACTTGTCAATGAAACATCAGCCTTCTTAACGTGAACACTAGAGGCTATACTACTTCCACTTTCATTGCTACTGAAACTATGATAACGTTTAAGATCCATAGAATTTGTTTGGTTTACTTTTGTCATCGAAAAACTTTGACTCGTTGGAATAGGCACAACCAAAACATCCTTGTCCTCATTTGTGATATCGCCCCCCTTTTGTGAAGCACTGGATACATTTATTTTCTTAACAGTTGCATATTTCACAGTTAAATCTTTTGACTGGTTTAACCCTCGATTAACATCAAACCTAGCACCAGTATTATGTCCCTTATTATTTAGGGCTCGTTTCAATGCACTTCTGGCTTTATTGCGTTTAGCCATACCAGATAAGGAGGACTTATTTTCAACGAAAATCGGATTCATTTCAGGCGCATTTTTCTCACTGGTACCGGTAATAGGCTTATGCATAGGCGTACGAGGCCGCTTAAGTGGAGCAGATCTTGCTCTCTCTAGTCTTGGGTCCGGTTCTTCTTTTATGGCAGGTTGCCTTGTCGGTGATGAATGAGAACTTGACTGTCTGAAGCTGACAATTTTCATCTTACTTCCTTGAGGCTTTTCATTATTGTTTGCATCGCTAGCGGTTGTACCACCCGGACTCATGCCATTATCATACATCGCATCATTAGCAATAGCACCACCATTTGGTAGTTTTCCTTCTTTTCTGAGTTTTTCTTCTCTTTTCAATTCTACCACATTAATCAACATTTCACGCTTATCTTCTGGCACATCGTATATCGTTATCTGTCTTTTTTTCAAGAGTTCATAGTAATCAATAAGCTCAAACTTTGAATGTGGAAGATCTTTGTACGAAAACCGCTTTCGTTCTTCGTCTTTGATTTTACCATTTTGAGTAGCTGTCATAATATCATTCACTGTGACTTCACTTTTTCGCAGTTCTCTAGGATCTGTCATTCCGGGGAGATAATCAAGAACATCTTCTAGATCCTCATCATCTAAGTCCTCAGGTGTGGAAATGAACGACCAAAGGCTAGATCTAGATTCACCAGAAACAGTCTTTTTCAACATGCGATTTGCTTTCTTGTTCACTTGTGTGTAATATTGTTCATCTATAATGTCCCACACTTCATTCATCTTTGATTTCTCTTTCATTTGTTTACTTTTTGATTTACCATTTGGAAAGTTATGAGACGGTGCGGTTGAATCTTCTTCTTGAATAGCATCAAGGTAATTATTTTCATCGGTTTGTTTAGCCTTGAACACAGACACTGTAGTGTCGTTACTAGTAATTGATTTTAAGATAGACGATGGTTTCGAAAGCCATTTACCATCTTTCTTTTTTGTTTCGTCAACACTATTAACAAATGCTTCAACCTTTTGTGGAATAGCAATTTTCTCTTCACTTTTCCTCTTGCTGAAGGAAAACTTTCTTTCCTTCTTGAAAGATTTTGAGTTATCTTTTGCCTCTTTCCTCAGTTCCTGCAACATCTCATCATTCATTGGATCGGGTGAAACACACCTTCCGTGTTCCATAGCCTTGGTAAATTGACTAGGTGACATGCTTCGACTTTGTGGCTTTAGTGTAACAATTGGAGTCATTGCTCTATCAGCTGATTTACTCATGTCTTTCCGACTTTTACGTTTACTTATCACATTTCTCTCAGAACTTTTGTTCTCGGGACTTTTGCAGCGTTCAGGATTAATTTCAGTCTTATTATTTGATGCATTTCCCCGCCCCCAATTTTCAGCACTTGATCCACTATATTTTGCCACTTCATCATCCATGTCGTTATCTGACAGAGCTTCCGGTATTCTAGATTCATATCTCGACATATCCGTATAGTTCGGAGATGTAGGACGGTCTCTGTCCAACAAATTTTCAAGAGAATTGTTTCTCACGTGAGTTTCTTGCAGGTTTGGTGACAAACATCTCTCAGCCATGTATTCATCATTGTGTAAAGCATCAAACATTCTACTAGTATCTTCGGCGTCATAGCAATACTGTGCTTCAAACTCATCGTCCTCGTCAGATATCACGTGTTCTAAATTTAACTTTAAAGGCACGTGTTCGGAATTATAATTCACATATCGATTTTGAAATTTCCTTTCACACATTTTGCTCACCACCTCCAGTGCAATCAAAGCAAACGATCTGATATCTGGCAAGAAAAAGTATCTTTTGTCCTTGATAGATTCGTCCATATTTTGCTGCAAGCTTCCGTAGATTTGGGCGTTTTCGAAGTCACCAACAGCTGCCCTTAACACCATACTCTGAAAAATGTAATATAGTGAATCGTGAAAGTATGCAGAGAAGATTATCATCACCAAGTTCAAACTTATTTAGGCAAGCGTTTGTTACTCTTGTGGACGGTACATATCAGTATCAGAATATCCAGAAGTCGCAGTCAGGGTCCGTATTCACCAACCATCCTTAAGAACGTTTTTAGTCTTATTCTCAAAAATTTTATAAATTTGAACGTAATACAGTTCCTGATTGGTTAAACCAAATAGTTTAGCCAATCAGGAGTTGCGACACTTTCAAATTTAGAAAATTCTGGAGAATGAGACTAAGAACATTCTTAAAAGTGGTTGGCGAATACGGACCCGGATCTCGAGTCTAGAATATCTAATATTTGGTAAAAACCTATTGTCAAGAAAGTTTTCAATGTCAAAATGCTGGTCTCTTCTTCCGAATGTCAGTTTCTTGACAAGCACTGTGGTTAAAGTTTTACCATTTTAAGCAGCAAACCTACACGAGAAATCTATAGAAAAAGTCTCTTACAAAACCTAACACTAAATGCTAAATAATACAAATAAAAATATGAAAAACGCATCTTGTTCTTGCACATGATTTCGGGAATTAAAGATTTTGTTTTGTTTCAAGTTTTGTTTTTTACTTTTCAGATCGCAGTTTCATTATATAATTTCTAAACACCATAATACACCGTCTTATTAAATTTCTCCTTCCCTATTTTAAAATAATAATAATTGTTCTACATGACACATGTATTAGAATATGTAAAAAGTTGAAATATTCCTTTTTTTTTCCAAATCTTTTTTCAGCTTGTATCATACTTCAGTGATTTTCGAAAATTAATTACATCGAGGAAGACAACTTTTAAGTTAAGTATATACAGCCTTTCCTGTACAGTTTTGGTTTTAGTTCATGACAATACAGCCTACAGTTCCTTTGGATTTTTTATGAACGTACTCCCAGAGACTATTCAATCATTATTAGTTGCTTAAGCCTTTCCATTGTACTTTGGACTCAGTACGAAAACAAGCTCGAAAGCAATCAAAGCATTACTGTTTCGCATTTCAATCGTTAGAGGTGTTAATTTAGCAAAAACCAAACAAAACTTCTAAATGGCCACCTTTAAGCTGGAATTCCCCGTAGACCTTTTTTGGCATCCGCTTTCCAGAAAAGAGACAATTCGTTTGATATGTTTTTTTGAAGAATAATTGACTAGTGTAAAAGCATACCTCAGGCTATGTCTGAAAAAAATTTTGACTTGTACTCTTGAAAAGGAAATTATTTAACATTTATTCACTTAACATTGCAAAGTTGTTTTTTTAACTTCATGGTCCTTCTCTCAGTTGATATTTTTGTGAAGAAAATAATTTTCATGTTTTTTTTTCTTATTGCTGACAAAATTTCTGTAATTTATGATTCACTTTTTAAACTGTTTTTGCTGATAGACACCAGGCATGTGCAAACCACGTGTTTTCCATTTTTTGAAAAAGAGATGCCTTCTGTTGGCGAAATGGAGAATTTTTTCATTGCAATATCACTGCTAACGTCCAGATATATGTTACGGTTTGTTTTTATTTACCTATTACTTGGTCAAATTTACAGGAGAAACAAAAGTGACCGTTTAGAAGTTTTGCGGGGTGTACATAGCGTTTTGGTATATGTAATAAATCACATCAGTCTTAGTATTTCAAACAAAATAAGTAACAGTTAACCTTTTCGTTATCACAGGCGAAAGCAGGGGCTTTTTGTGGATGGAATTGATCAAGATCAGATTACACAAAACATGCAGTCTGATCTTTTATCTATACTGTCTGCTTGTTCAGACAAGTCTATAAGATGAAAAATCTTTCAGAGTGTCAGCGTATTGTCCTTTCAGTCGTGGAATGAGGACATTTAGTATAGTGAGCACTGATAGGGTTTATGTCACAAACATAATCATGGCTTTATATGAGCCATGTTCTGTGAAAAGGGGGCTCAATGCATTTGTAAAAAGTATTGACCCGGGTCAGCCTGCCCAGTCTGGGGGCTTAATGCATTTGTAAAAAGTATTGATTCAGGTCAGCCTGCTCAGTCCCTGCGCAGGCTGACCTAAAACCTTTTGCTATTGGTCAAAAGGACCAGTCTACCTGATGATTCTGTCGTTTGTTAGACAAAACGGATTTTATGGATCAATAATTATGTGCTAATTTGCTTGTTATCATGCATCACGGAGATGCATTAAGCCCCTTTTACCAGAACATGGTTCATATCATGTTTTATACGTAAGAAGCAATATTACACAACAGTTATATTCCAAACTGAGCTTTTTTCTCAACCCATTACCTCTTATTTCGAATTTGTAGCAGCGGACTTTGAGATGTCCATGTAAAAATAGATTCTCAGCATGAATCGAGGTTCCCTACACGAATACAGGTGATATTTTTGTCTAAAAATAGACTGGTTTATTGAAAAATAGCTCATGAGCAATTTTTCAGTTAGCCAGTCTATTTTTAGAAATACGTCTGTTGTAGGAAGAAAAATTTGTCTACATGAGGTAATAATTTAGAAAAAGACAGCAAACCTTACCGATCTGTTGCTGTATGACCATCTCTAGAAAGGAATCATGAACTAGGTTTATAGTTATACTTAAAGTTCCAGTGGGGGCAACAAGTGAACAATACAGGTGTTAAAATGCATCTAGTCATACCTTTTTAAAGTATAGAAAATATCGTGAAGATGACGATTTGTTATTGTGCGGTCGGTCCAAATGTTAGTCGCTTGTAGAAAATTAATTTGAAAATCTGGTAAAAAGTAAACAAAAGATAGAGCGACCTGGCAACTTTCAACCTAGTTTTAAGTTCACTTTTTTCTTTCCAGCGAGTAACACTTGGACCGACTGTACAAGAACAGATTGTCAAAAACTTCAATGCATGATGCTGACTCCCCCGATATGGATCGTACCATGTTTTTCCGTGTTCGCCGTTATCCTGGGATAACAATACTAATTTTGTTGTTGCTGTTGTTACTGTTCTTGTTGTAGAATTTCTTTGCGTAATTTATATTCATATTCACTGTGATTGAATTTTGGATTGAATTTAGTTAAAATTTACTCTTCCCTTACTACATAAGATTTAACCTTACACCAAACTATCCCGTGTTTTCTCGAGAGCAGAAGTAGACCGATTTCGGAAGCATTGTGGGAAAATAAGAAAATGCTGGTAATCAGTATCAACTTTTTCAAGACCAATCCAATCATACGAGCAACAATTTATTCGCCGTCGATATTAGCGATTCTAAAACTTTGCTGTACAGTTAACCGATTCTTTGAAACCTGGTTCACCTAAGATAGTAATCGTCGCTAGCAAAAGGTAATGATCACCATGTGGCTGTAAGAGCCACGTAGTGATCGTCACCATTGGCTAGCAAAGATGGGATGAAGTATTAACGCACCTGCAGGGATCCTTTGAGGTACACACACGATGACGTCAGGTTGCTATGGAGAACGTTCTCGTGGTGCAGATAAAATAGTCCCTCGGCTATATCGTGTATAATCATTCGTTGGCAAGGCTCGGGGAGCGGAAGTTCTGCTTTTTGTAGAAAAGTTTGAAGAGAACCGCCATTTGTTAGCTCCAAGCAAATTATCCTGTAAAAAAACGATTGTTAGAATTTAATATGTAATCAATTGTCCATCCTCTTTACATTTCTGAGCCTTCATTGGATACTTGGATCAAATTAATATGAGCCATGCTCTGGTAAAAGGGAATTATCCATCCTCTTTACATTTCTGAGCCTTCATTGGATACTTGGATCAAATTAATATGAGCCATGCTCTGGTAAAAGGGAATTTACATTTCTGAGCTTTCATTGGATACTTAAATCAAAGTAACCCTTTACCACACAATCCCGACTTTTAACGACCCTGAAAGGGCAGGCTTTTGAAAACATTGTGGGAAAAGGAGAAAATGCTGGTAACCAGCATTTTCTCCTTTTCCCGCAATGTTTTCTACCCTATTAAAGAAAGAAATAATCATTTGAGCTACATTTAATTTGTCGTCTGCAAATGCTTTCAATTTCGTTCAGTCCGAAATTTTGTCGTTTGGTAAAGAGTTAATATGAGCCATGCTCTGGTAAATGGGGATTTAATGTATCGCCATGATACATGATACAAAGCAAGTCATCACATAACTATCCATAAGAATCCATTTTGTCTAACAACTGACTGAATCATGAGGTACGCTGGTCCTTTGACATGCAGAAAATTGACCGATAGCAAAAAGACTTGACCTAGGTCGAAACTTTTTGCAGATGTATTAAGCCCTCTCTCCAGACAGTATAACTCATATTTGGTGGAAAAATGGTGTAGATGTGACGAAAACAAGGTAGTATATCACGAAAAATCTCGTATTGAGTGATTATTATCATCTGTTACCATGCTTTCCAAATCCTTCTATAGCAGACCTTTACCAAGAACTTGCTTTTAGAAATAGATTGATTTTCAGTGAAAATTTTAAGTCGAAAAAGGGGCAAAAGTGTGTCAACTTTTTTATGGTGACCTGTCTTGTAAAGGTTCGCTACGTTTTTGCCCGACGACGACACACTAGCAGACGACGACGGGGCTATGGAAATGTCTCGATGTTTTCTTCAAAAACAGCCGAGCTAAAAAATGTGTACCTACATATGGGAAAAAGTTCACATGAACAGATAGCGAAACACTGAATACCACCAGCGGCATGAATAGACTGTCATATTAAGTATCTGTTTTAGTAATACCATGAAGAGGTGCAAAAACGTTCCAGAAATACTTAAATGATAGTCAAACTTTAAAGGGCAAATCCAAAGATTTTTTGACTTAGCTTTTTTCCCCTTCAATCATCTGTAAATGATGTCAGTAAAACATCTGTGCGTCATTTTCCGCAATTACTACCCGGTAACATACCATAAACCACGGTTCAACTGTCACGATGATTTACGGCCCGAAAATGGTGCATAGCTTACTTCCTCTGATTTGCTTATCTCACGTCCTCGTGTGACGTCATAGCGGCACTCAGTCTTCTAGCTTTACATAGGGATGCTGATATACGTACGCGTTTATCCAAATGTGAAACGGAAATTTACGCCGAAAACATTTTAGGAGAGTACTATCGCTTTCCACTGACAAAGTAAGACAACTCCTCCTACCTAGAGTCACTTGTGATTATCTCCCCTGATATCAATGTCATCGTCTCGTAATAGGGATTTGAACTGTTCGTCCATAGACACTGGAGAAGACTTGGGTGCTGGGCTCGCCGTAACATACCCAATATGACAATCTCTTGAGCCCAGGCTTTTAGATGGTTGAGCCCATACACTTTCATAAGGCCTCGTTTTGATGCATGCTTTCCTATACTCCATGTTGCTTTCATACGAAGTTTTCCAGCACTCTGAAATATGAAATATAACGAAAGAATTAGCAGACTGTATGACTTTCATGATGGGAATAGCGTTTCGAAAGAACAAAATGAATTGTGGGAAGGGAGCAAATGATTGTTATTAACATTTTCTCTTTGACAACAATGTTTTAAAATGGGCAGTCTTCCTCGAGTCGTAAATACAGGAATAGTCTGCAAAATGTTGGTCTTACCAAAAAGGCATAAAAAGGGAGAGTACTTGAATTCTATGGAAATCACAGAGTGAAAAGCAGCCAATGCTTGTTACATGCAATGTTTTTTTTTTTTTCATTCAGTATCTACAGCAGTTCTGATTTATTCTAAAGTGCACCAATTGAAATCTCAACTCTGTACCACACGATAAATATTAGACATCTCAAATTTGAAAGACGACAAATCAAATGTAGGAAAGTGTCTTTAAATGGGAGAAACGTATGTGGGAAAAGGAGAAAATTATGGTAACCAGCATTTTCACACTTTCCCACAATGTTTTCTTAAAGTATTCTTCTTCTGGATCACAAAAATTCGGAATTGTTCGGTAAAGAGTTGATCAGAATTATCACAAAGAAAAATCGGTATGTGTAGACTAGAATCAGAGATCAGTCACAGCACGTTCTGGGTCCGTATACACAAACCATTCTTAAGAACGTTCTAAGTCTTTTCACTAGGATTTTATAAATTTGTAAGAAACACAACTTCTGATTGGCTAAATCTAATGGTTTAGCCAATTAGAATTTGTGTTACTATAAAATTATGAAAATTCTCAATTTTGAAAATTCTGGGCAATTTTATCTTTTCATTGCCTGTAAGGACAGTTTAAGTTGTCAGTGGCTCTCCCAGGACTGGTGTATCTGAATCACGTAAAAGCGATTATTTTCCCATGCGACTCGATTTTTGTCTTTCTTCTTGAGCAATAAAACGTTTTGTGTACACATGACATCAATCTATGGTTGATCCCTTGACGGACAAGCTTTAGTTTAGTTGCTTTTGGAAGACACTGTAGAGCCTTTGCGAAGTTGAGCCCTGACATGCCTAGGGGAGCTGCCATTAATACAACTTACGCATGCTTAAAAAAGAACTCTTCCTTAAAGTAACGACATCTGCCAAAAGTAAAGAAACCGAGTCTTAAAAGTTAAATTATATCTTTTAAAAGTATGGAGATTATTGTGAGAATGAATAATCTGTTATCGTATGGTCGGTCCAAGTGTCAATTATATCTTTTATAAGCGTTGAAATTATTGTGAAGATCATAATTTGTTATTTTATGGTCAGTACAAGTGTCAGTCGCTGGCAGAGAGATTAATTTCAAATCTATGTTAAAAGTTGCAAGGTCATTCTATCTTTTGTTTTACTTTTTGCCTGATTTTATTTTTTTTTTTTCTGCCAACGACTAACAGTTGGACCGACCACACAGTGACAGATTGTCATCTTCACATTATTTTCCATAATTTTAAATGGTATTGTTTAAAGTTAAAATGCATTTTAACACCTGAATTGTTTTGGCCGCTATTGGGCCTTTAATAACCAAACAAATTAACCTCAGGACTGCCAGAGTTAATACTTCAAATTACTTTTTGGGCCAGCAGACAACTGACAGTGTAGATATAAGATCATTCGACATGTACTTTTGCAAAAAGCAGCCGATTTTTTTTTTAATTTATAATACATTACGACCTAACGGAGGTTTTCTCAAGGGGTTGACTCGTTACTTCATATAGACGGCATTTTTCACCACGCAAAAGACATTTTTTGAAATAATTGTCTTTAAAGGAAATATAAATCGTCATGAGCAACTTACCCTCTTGCCACAATATTTTCAGCTGTTTTCGTGCCTTAAACCTCAAGTCATACTAATTACTCAAGTTTTACACCGATTTTTTAAAGCAACCTTTTTTCGGGATGCAATGAGTAACAGAAATTCGAGCTAGAACATGTTCGAAATAGAAGCAATAAGTTCAGAGAATGCACTTATCTACAAACACGACATTTGCTTTACAGTGAAGTGTGTTTCTACATAAAGTGTGTCAACAAACAGCTTATTCCTTTACCAATCGACAAAATTTTAAAAATTTTCAAATTGAAAGCATTTACAGACAACAAATAAGGTCTGTCTCAAGAATTAGCATTTGGTTTTGAATGGTTAGAAAATGTTTTGGGAAAAGGAGAAAATGCTGGTTACCAGCATTTTCTCGTTTTCCTACAATGTTTTCAGAAGCCTTCTTTCTCAGGGTCTTTAAAATTCGGGATTGTGTGGTAAAGGGTTAAATGTCTTGACGAATATTCGACAAAATGCCGCCCCATACCTGCGACGCACGCTCTAACTTTTTACCAAAGGAAAAATTTACGACTTGCCCAAATTTTAACGAACCTGGGAAAGAAAGCTTTCGAAAACATAGTGGGAAAGACGAAAATGTCGGTAACCAGCATTTCTCCTTTTTTTTGCAAAGTTTTCTATCTTATCAAGCACAAACCCCACCATTTGAGCCTCACGTAATTCGACGTCTGCAGTTGCTTTCAGTTTGAATGAGCCTAAAATTTTGGTAAAATGAATTAAACAAAGGCGAAATATTTTCAACATTGTTTAGATTCCAAGTAGGTTGCCATTCCCAGTTATCGGCTGTAAGTCTCAAACAAATATTTTACGGTCAAAACCAAACAAGGAGGTCTGCTTGATTACATTAAATATTGATTTATACATTACGGACAAAATTCTAATCGAACGCGACTTCTGTTTGACAGATAAAATTTATACCTTTATTGGCAAAATTTCAGCAGCTTTTAATTGATCCTGACTCTCAACATGGCATATACCACGTTTTAAGTCAGGTGAAAGTTTATTTAAGTTGTTTTTGTTGTTGTTGATTTTGTTGTTTTTGTAATTGATGTTGTTGTTGTAAACTGCAAAATTCTAATCGAATTTTTTGCATTAGAGTTTAACGCCGTTTTTACAGCTTAGGTCATATTAGGTCAGTGCACCTACGCATATGTTTTCTGGTTTCTCACACTAATACTGACACAACTTTCTTTCCAAGCCACTGACTACTTTTCTCACATGTATCAGAGATGTAAAGCCAAAAAACACCGGAAAGAAAGTTTGCCTCAACCGGATATCGAACTTGCAACCACCAGGTCACGAGTCAGATACTCATAACCACTAAGCTACTCGGCCGGACCCAAAATTCTAGTCGAACTCGACTCCTGCTTGACAAATGAAAGTAAATTCAAATTGGTAAAAAATTGCCTTAGAACATGGCAAACTTGACTCTAAATATTATATAATTCATGCTTATTCTGCAAATAGCATAATCAATTCATGCTGTCTCTGAACATGACATAATACAGATTCTGAACATGATATCATTCATTGATATTCTGACTAATGCTGACCCTGGACATGACACATGACATAATTCATGTCTGCTCTGAAAATTACATAATTCATGCTGACTTTGAGCATGAGTTAATCCATGTTTACTCTAAACATGATATCATTCATGCAGACTGAACCTGACTGAATTCACGCTGACTCTAAAAATGACATAATTCATCCTTTCTCCGGACATGACATAATTCATGCTGAATCTGAACATGACGTAGTTAGTTCTTTATCTGAGCATGACATAATGCATGCTGATTCTTAAAATGACATGATTCACTCTGCTTTGAACATGGTATATCATGACTTTGAAGAATGAGTTTGTTGACTTTCAATATGGCGTATGTCATCCTTATAGAGGTGATGTTTAACGCCGCCATTAAGAGTATTTTAGTTACATCACGACAACCAATACATCTATCAATGCATTCTGGATTTCTATCTAATTGTGTAAGTTTCTGGCATTTCTTTAACCCTTTACCCTCAGTTGGTAGTGTACTGGACTTGAGATCAGGGGGTCGCTGGTTCGATCCCTGGCTCGGCCAATTTCTTTCCGAGGATTGATGATAGTCATTGCGACAGGATTCGTTCCTCTCTCACCGCTGACCATTGTTTCGACAATGGCTATGTGGGAAAGCAGCCAGTGGCTTTGAAAGAAAATTGTGCGGAATACTGGTAAAAGAAACTTCAAGAAAGCATGGATAGGTGCACTGGCCGCCGCGATATAACTGAAATAATGTTGAAAACGGCGTTAAACACCATACAATCAATCAATCATTAACCCTTTACCAAACAATCCCGTCTTACAACAACCCTGTGGAAGGAGGCTTTTAAAAGTATTGTGATAAAAGGAAAAAATGTTGGTTACCATAGAAATGAATTCGTCATCATGACTGACTTTCACCAGTCTATGAAAGTGATCCAAACCGGATGTCGAACTCACAATTTTTCTCTCTTGCCATAAAGTGCTAAACACAACTTTAGTTGTTTTCGCAGACAATTTAGATCAAGATCGTACTGCATTTAGCGGACAGCGTAGATCAGTATGAGACAGAACTGAATGCCCATTCTGATATTTTCTACCCGCCCTTATCCCTTTCCCAAACGATAAATTTTAGACTGGTCCAAATTGAAAGAGTTTGCAGACGACAATTTTAAATTTGATGAAAATGGCAGAAAGTTCTCAAAAAGGGTAGAAAACACTGTGGGAAAAGGAGAAATTGCTCGTTACGAGCAATTTCTCCTTTTCCCACAGTGTTTTCAAAAGACTTGTACTGCAGACACGTGAAAACCAGGGCTTGTTTGGGAAAGGGTTAATGTTAGTCACACTTGGTTCGTCGTCTGCAAATGCATTCAATTTTGAAGAGTCTAAAAATTCTGTCGTTTGATCAAAATTTAACCCTTTACCAGACGACAAAATTTTAGACTTGTCCAAATTGAAAACGTCAATTTCAGTGTGGCTCAAATGGTTTAATTTTCTCTTGATAGGGTAGAAAACATTGTGGGAAAAGGAGAAAATGCTGGTTACCAGCAGCATTTTCTCCTTTTCCCACAATGTTTTCAAAAGGCATCTTTCCCAGGGGCGTCAAAAAGCGGCATTGTGCGGTAAAGGGTTAAGATTGACTGATGGAATTTTTAGGTCCGTTTAAACATTATTTTAGTCATATCACGCCGACAGCTCACATATTCATGAAAATCCTAGGTATTACCAGTAATAGACTTGGGCTCCGAATTGTCAGACGCCCAAATGACAAACCCAGTCCTTCCAGTGAGACTCGAACCCAGGGTCTCCACTGAGCCAGGCAGGGGCCCCTTTAAAGTGTTAAGTGTTAAGTCTTACAATAGTGATATAACGCATCAATCAGACTCTGGGCCCGTCTTCACGAAAACACTTCAGTCTCTTATTGTCCTCAAATACAACTGACGAACTCAGTTTCTGCCTGAGTCCGTTGTTTGACACGAATTTCACTAACATTAAGAGATATATGTCACGTTCTCAAATCATTAGTTCACACAGTGTTTCAGACTGAACTCGGCAAATAAACAGGCATAAGTCAGTCAGTCGTTAGTCAGTTATTTTGCCGAGTTGAATCAGACACATTGTATCAACTCAAGATTTGAGAACGTTACTAAAGTCTGTCGATGTTAATAAAATACTTCTCACATATCGAACTCAACTTATGTTGGAAAATAGGTACGTTAGCGGATTTGAGCAAAATAAGAGACTTTAAGATTTTTCGTGAAGCCAGGCTCAGGGTCTCAATCCAACAGATTTACAATCCATTGTGATGCAAACAGCATAACTGCATCACAAGTCTCAGATATCGCGATTCATGATATTAGCGTTGATGCGTGAAATCGTTAACGATCATTGTGCTAGACTCATCAATAATTCAAGGGTCAAACAAGAGTGCCTTATGCGATTGCCAGCGCTAGGCCGCAATTATTTTTTATATATGAGCGATGCCCTGGGAAAAAAAGGGGTTTAACTCTATACCAGACGAATGTTAGACTTGTCGAAATTGAAAGCATTTGCAGACGACATACATAGTATTATTAAATGTGGTTCAAGTGATTGGATTTGCCTCTGAAAGGTATAGAAAACATAGTAGGAAAAGGAGAAAATGCTGGTCCAACAATGTTTTCAAAGGCCTTCCTCCTCGGGGTCGTTAAGACTGGATTGTAAAGGGTTAATGCATCTTCGTAATGCATTGAAGCAAGCAAGTCATAGCATAATATGAATCTACTTTTACTGAAAACCGGCCGAATCATGAGGTAAAATGGTCCTTTGACATGCAGAAGATATACCAAAAGCAAAAAGTTTCGACTAAGGTTAGGCAGCGCGGACTTCACATCGGCGGCTGAACATGTCTTAATGGTTCAATACAGAAAAGAATACAGCCCCAAATGAAAATGATCTGTAACGTCGTCATTCTCTACACTAATGTCACTGTAATATACGCCATCGAGTTGACGCGACTCGGTAGGCCAATTACAGTTTGTACCAGATTTGTACCTCGTGACTGTAATTTTCTGATTCCATTGGTCAGCTATTTTATCAAATGTAAAACAAAAAGTCGTCGTGTTATTTCCCCATCGTCTAGAAGAAAAGCTGTTGCCTAATTTAGATCAAATGCATTCTTTTTTTTTTTTAATTCACGCTCGGTAACCTGATAAGTTGAATGGTGCAGTCATTCAGAAATTGCGTTACTTACTTACTCTGGAATTATACTAAGCAAGTAATTCAGAACATTTAGTGTGTTTAATGTTGCCCCTACATCATAGGACGTCAAGCACACACTAGCTGAAAGATGAATTGCTTATTCAGCGTGCTTTATCATCTTATCACGATATTTTGCCAAGTTCAAAAAGGAATTTCAAACCTACCTGTATAAAAAAGATTTATTCCCCGTAGTCTCTTTTAAGCCTATACGTCTAGAATGTTTACTTTAGTTTTAGTAGCATTATGTCGAAAGTAGGGGGACAAACTGTATGAGGCACCTTGTAAAGGATTTGTATATGAACTATGCTCTGTGAAAAGGGGGTTTAAAGCATCTGCAAAAAATATCAACTCAGGTCAGCCTGCACAGTCAGCGAAAGCTGACTTGGGTCGAAATTTTTTGCTGTTGGTCAATTTTCTGCTTGCCAAAGGAGCATGATCGACCGCATGATTCAGTCAGTTGTTAGACAATTTAGATTTTATGGATCCACAATTATGGGATTACTTGCTTTTAATCCCCTTTTGCCAGAGCATGGCTCATATGGATTTTTATCATGACCAAAGCTTTCTTTCACCGATAAATGTCATTTCAGTTTCAAAAAACTCACTTATGCGCAGGTACTGAACCATACGTACTTGTTTTGGACAAACTTTGCCCGCTATGACTTGATATATAAAACAACGTGTCACACTATATTGCTTGCCGAACACGGTCCACAGTCATTGGTCAGTATCTAACAAGACCAGATATGACGTCATTTTGCATATTCAACTCTGGGAAAATGGCTTATGAAGCATTGTGGGAAAGGAGAAAATGCTGGTAACCAGCATTTTCTCCTTTTCCCACAATGTTTTCTATCCTACCACAGACAGATCTTACCATTTGATCAGTATTTAATTCTTCGTCTGCAAATGCTTTCAATTTGGACCAGTTTAATGAAAAAAAAAAAACTACTACATTTTTTTTTAATTCTTTTGGGGAACGTTCAGGGAAAAGTAGCGATCAGTTCTACCGTTCCGACCATGTGTCAAGCGATAGCTCTAACTTTTTTAAATACGACTGCTTTTCGAAACACTGCGGTAAGAGAGGGAATTTGTTGATACGAGAACTTGTTCCTTTACAAACAATATTTTCGATAGCATTCAAAAAAGACATTTTCCATCTCCAAAAAATCCTTCCCTTTTTTGTGGCTTACATCAAAGATTAAAGTCAGTCTAAACAAACCTGCTTGGCAATGGGTTAAAATATGTAAATGAATGAGATTCAAAGTATCCTATGCTGAAGTCAACTCTTTACCAAACAATCCAGAGTTAAACGACCCTGATGGAAGTAGGTTTCTGAAAACATTGTGGGAACAGGAGAAAATGCTGGTGACCAGCATTTTCTCCTTTTCCCACAATGTTTTCCGTGCCATTTTGAAAACAAAAGTACTTTCATTTGAACCACTTTTCATTCATTTTTTTGTAGATAGTCTCAAAAAATGAACCAGTCAAAATTTTGTCGTGTAAGAACGGGGTTAACCCTTTACCGCACAATGCCGCCTTTTAACGCCTCTCAGAAAGAAGCCTTTTGAAAACATTGTGGGAAAAGGAGAAAATGCTGGTAACCAGCATTTTCTCCTTTTCCAACAATGTTTTCTACCCTATCAAAGAAAAATTGCGCCAATTGAGCCACACTGAAATTGTCGTCTGCAAATGCTTTCAATTTGGACAAGGCTAATATTTTGTCGTCTGGTAAAGGGTTAAAAGGTTCAATTATCGATTAAACAGTTTATGGCACCAATATTTTTCAATCAGGTCAGATTCAAATTGAATCAAGTTTATGTATTTAGCCTGGTCTATCTCTATAGTAAATGATTAAAGGCCCACCCTTTCTCCAACATTCTTTCAATTTTCAATGGAACATGTTAGTGTCGTTTAGCCATTTACCACACAATCCTATTTCTAACAACCCTGAGGAAGGAAACTTTTGAAAAGAAGTATTTTTTTCCTTTTTCCACAATGTTTTTCTAACCTCTCCAAGACGGATATAAACATTTTATTCACCTTTGATTTGTCGTCTGCAAATGCTTTCACTTTGGAGAAGTCTAAAATTTTGTCATAATTACACAATAACGAACATTCTTTGTAGGTAGCTGTGTCCTTATTTGGCGAGTTTCATCGCTTTTAACAGTACTGCACATGTTTCACAGCGGTAACTGCACCCTTTTTATGCATTCCTCACGTTTCTCGCAGTAGACCATTTTTAAACGAGTAATTCATTCTTTTTGTCACAATGATTTTACCCGTGTTCAAGAAACAAGAATGACAAAACGCGTAACCTATACATCCAGTCATTTTGAGCCACAAGTAGAGGTGAAGTAGGTTTTCTTCCGTATAAATGTAGCTCTAAGGTGAAGCTTTCCAGTAAGTTATATTTCTCTGTAGTCAATCGCCCCCAAGGCAGGTGGGGGTCTCAGTTTAGAGGTTGACTTCCGAGAGAAAAGTTTCAAACTGGAGCATGATGGGGATCTGACTCTAGTGCATGAATTACCTTGGAAGTCTTAGTCTAAAAGTGATCTCACTCGAAAACGCCGGTACTACTTTTCTAATGCCTCTTTCAAGTATGCACTTATCGCTCCGCGGTATTGACTACAAGTTTCAATTTTGTGGCCTAATATTTGTGTAGTTTATTATACAAATATTGCATTAACTCGTGACACAACTTCTCTTTGAACGATATGAAGCTTTGAACGAATCAGTCGACTGCCTCTTCAAATTATATCTGAAGGGAAACAAAAAAAAATCACATGTCCTATAGGACATGTATTTAAAGTGTTTTCTTTATTAAAACAGTATTGCTTTTGGCATTTGCTTTTGGTATTCGTTTGATACGGGTCATTTGAAAACGGAGCAAGGGGTATTATGCATCACAGAGATGCATTAAGCCCCCTTTTTCTAGCACATAGCTCATATATAACTAATATTGGGTCTTATTTCATGCTTTCCGGTAGGATATCGAGAAATAGCGGTGAAAATATTTTTCGATATTACACGGGTACGACCAGTGAGAATACCGACCACGGGGAGTTTGTACTGATTTTTATGGAAGTCTCGACAAAAAAAAAAGGCGTTAGAAGAATGAAATAAATAGAATAATTGTTTTTTTCGGTGAAAGATCGAAATTTATTTCATCGAGTGAACATCATCGGTAATATTTTCACGAGTGGCGCAGCACTCGTGAAAATATTACCGATGATGTTCACTCGATGAAATAAATTTCGATCTTTCACCGAAAAAAACAAATATCCTCTATGTCTTTGCTGACTGCAAATGTTTAGTACGCTTAGGGGAAACATAATACTAACAATGCAACCGTTGCAAAAAAAATATTGAGACACACCCTAAAAGATTTTCTACAAAGCAGATGGATTTTATTTACATGTAATTTCTTTCAAATTTGACGGGAGAAAAGTCCTATATTTACACTTGAGTAAGCAAGTTTGTAGGATCTTAAATTCTTTGCCAACCGATAGAATTTTAGATATTTCCTTATTGAAGCATCTGCAGACGACAAATTAAATATCGCTAAAATGATTGACGTTTTTTTAAAGCGATCTTTCAAACGATAGCAAACACTATTGATGATATACTGCAGTAATTTCTCCTCTTGCAACAATAATATTTTGAAAAACCATCTTTTGCATGGTCGTAAAACAACTGGGTCGATTGGTTAACTCTTAAAAAGTCAACGCAATTATATTCTGGTCCATATTTGAAAGCATTTGCAGACGATAGATAGAAATTGTCTCAAATGATAGGATCCATCGTTAAAAAGGTTAAAAAAAAATAGGAATAAGGAGAAAATGCTGTTTACCAACATTTTCTTCTTTTCCCACAACATTTTCTAAAGACTTTTCCTCCGGGTCTTTAAATCTCCGGACTTTTTAATAAAGGGAGCAAAATCAATGAATGGAATAAAGTCAGTGAATGTGTTATATCGTAAAGCTGTGATGAATAGATTGCTTTAAAAATTTATATGGAATTGTATGTGTCGCTTTAAAGAATTAATGAAGTGAAAAAGCATATTTTAAAAGTTCAAAAGGTTTCTTCACGTTTTTTTTTTAATCTCGTTTGCACAGGACTAATAAATTGTTTCTATGAGGATAAAATGTGTCATTAAAAGTTTAAAATACATTGTGAGAAATAAAGGAAATGCTATGCTGTTTGCCAGAATTTTCTCCTCTACCCACAAGGTTTCCAAAAGTCTTTTTCTTTAGGCTGGTTAAGCTCACTTATTTTAGATTGAAAATGATAAAAAAAAAAAGAGTCTTTCACATTTAGATATATCACGCTCGATGATTGTTCCTTGGACCTGTATTAACCAACCATTCTAAATTGCATTCTTAGTCTTATTCTAGATTTATAAAGTAAAACAATTTTTGATTGGCTAAAATAAATGGTTTAGCCAATCAGAAACTGTGTACGTTCTAAAAGTACAAATTCCTCAGAACTAAACTAGGGATACTATTAAGAATGGTTGTAAATACGGGCCCTAGAAACCTGATACAGTACGCGCGCACTTTTTGCCCTTGAGCAAAACCGGAAATGGATAAAAGTTATCATAGCTTCACCCTCGGGTGATCCAAGCATAGTTACGGTATGCAAAAACTGAACAATTTGTAATGTGAATCTCAATATCCTTCATTTGAGTCACATTTAATTTGACGTCTGCAAATGCTTTCCATTTAATAAAGTCCAAGATTTTGTCGTTTGGTAAAGAGCGTATCACTTACACAAATCAAAGATAACGGTTGTCAGTTATTTCTTGGCGACTATCAGCATTGTCTGTCCTTTGGCAAAACCGGAAATGGTTAAAAGTCATCATACGCCTTGCCGTCGGGTGATCGAAGAGTAGCTGAGGTATGCAAAAATCGAATACTCTGCATGCTTGCAGGCGTTAACCAAACGACACAGTAGGTCAAGCTCAGTGAGTCCAAATAAATGCCAATATCCATTATTTGAGTCACATCTACTTTGTCGCCTGCAAATGGTTTGGAATTAATCAAATACAAGAGTTTGTTGTTTGGTAAAGAGTATGTCAATATCATATAAATAACTACTCGTGAATCAGTTTTTTGACAAAACCGGAAATGGTCAAAGTCAATATATCCTTTGACAATGAGTAACCAAAAGGGTAGCCGAGGTATGCAAAAATTGAACACCCTTGCTTGCTTGCAGGTGTAAACCCAACGACACAGTCGGTCAAGCTTAATGAGTCCAAATAAATGCCAATACGCACAGTGATTGCGATTATATGTTACTAGCAGGGGATTTGAACTCCAGAATTGGGGATCTACAGGATATAGTTTCCGACAGAGATTTTATCCCGAGCAGAAACATCATTGATAAAGTGAAAAATCAACATGGCCTTGAATTCATGGAATTTCTGATAGAATCACGGTTCTGTATTCTTAACGGAGGATCGATAAATGATGATTTTACTTCAGTTTCCATCAAAGGAAAATCTGTGGTTGACTATATGTGTGTGCCCCATGATAACTTCAAACAATGCACAAACTTCAAAGTCCTTCAGTTACAAACAATTATTGATCAACATGATTTACACGGTTTATTAGGTATACGATCACGTATTCCGGATCATGCTGTTTCGATAACGCGTTTAAAGGTAAGCGACGCCTGCTATCCTCAGTCTGATCAACCGATAAACAGTTATGATTGTGAATGCACGAAATTTAAGCTAAAAAAGATACCGTGTGATTTTATGACGAGCGAGATTGCGGCGAGAGCCATACAAGAATTGATTCAATCGAATGAATTGTGCCGTGATATACAGAATGACATTGACTCAATATATTCTAGCTTATGTGATATCATATTAAAAGAAATGCATTCTAGTGTACCCAGATATGGTGCAACAACTCATACAAATAAACGAATGAAAAATAAAAAACCATATTGGAATGACAACCTTTCTCAACTATGGGGCGTATTGAAGGATAAAGAAAGAGCCTTCTTGCGATGTAAAGGACACAATAATGTTCGAGTTAGGAAACGACGCGAATATAAATGTGCGAGGGACACTTTTGATAAATCATTGCGTCAGGCAGAGCGCGAATATAGACGATCGATGTTACATGACATTGAAAGCACGGCTACAAACAATCCGAACGAGTTTTGGAGTAAAATTAATAAGCTTGGGCCGCGGAAGTCGACAAAAATTCCAGTTGAGGTCGTAGGAGATGACGGACAAGTTTTTCGCGATGAACAGCACGTTTACAATAGTTGGAGACAGGAGTTCTCGAATCTGTACAACGGGGTCGATTTTGAAGATTTTGGTAACGAACATTACACTACGGTGAAATCGCATAAACAGCTATTAGAAAACAATATGTCAGGCCCACTGTATATCTGTAACGATAGTTTAAACAAAATTATCACTATAGAGGAAATAACAAGTGTCATTATGTCGGCAAATAGTAACTCTGCTCCAGGAATTGACAATATCCCATATGCTGTGCTGAAATTTCCGCCTGTAATTGCTATTCTTCATAGTATATTCCAGTTAATTTTTGATATTAGTGTTATTCCGTCTATATGGAGGAAATCTATTATATTCCCAATACTGAAGGACCCCAGCTCTGATCGTCGAGTACCGTTAAATTATCGTGGTATCAGTAGTATAGGAGGCTAGACTGGGTCAACTGACCCAGTCTAGCCTCCTTGAGGGAGATTTTGACCCAGAGTACCTACCCCGGGTAGGTACTCTGGGTCAAAATCCGGTACAATTCCGGTCGATTTGGAAAAAATTGGGACGATTTGGGTAAAAAAAGGCATTTTTTGACATTTTTGCTTCCCCCCCTCCAACCCAGTCTAGCTACCCTGAGGGAGGATTTGACCCAGAGTACCTACCCTCAGGGTAGGTACTCTAGGTCAATTTCAATGGATCAGAAGTCATTGACAATTTGAAAGATAGATCTTTCATGGTAGATGGTTAGCCCTGAAAAGGGCTGTTTTGTTTGGAGACTGTGTTTTTATGCACAACCTCCAATTTTCCCACAGGCCGGACATCTGCTTTCCGCTCGTCTTCTGAGGGTTCTCATTTGACTTTCATCCAAGTTGAACTTCAACGAGAACGGCGGCTCGTCATCGTCATCCCAACATTCTGTTGTCGGAATGACAAACTCCTTCTTCTTCTCTCTATTCATCTCCGCCAACTGCCTATCTATTCTCTCTAACTTCAGATGGAGGGTCTCAGCCACCCTCATCAGATTTTTCACGCTCCTCCTGAGATCTTCCATCGTGAAATGAAAATGATGAAATAGAGTCGGCTTTTATAGCTTTTCAGGAGGATTGACTTGTCTCATGACGTTATTTTCTCCTATATTTTTCCCGCTTCAGCGTTTCATGTTTTTTTGACTCCGGATTAACGTTGACCAATCCATAGCTTTGTTACAATTTCTTGTTCGGGTCAGAAAAAACTAGAGTTTGATTATCTTGTGTTTTCCTGACTATGACTTTTCTGAGTTTATTTCTTCTGAGAGAAAACCTTGACAATTTGAAAAAGTTCTTTTCTTGGTATTGGGTAGCCCTGAAAAGGGCTGTTTTTGTGTAAAATACACTTTTTAACCTCTCTTTTCTCTATCCATATTTTCCGCTGGATATGGGATCCGTATCAGATGCTCCACTTCATGTTTGATACATCTGATACGTTCTCTTTCTTCTAACCAGTATAGGAATGCGAGGATAATTGTCAATCCAAACATTGCGAATATCGACTTATCTCTACGATAGTTGAGTAGTAAATGGGAGTTTTTTACTGTTTACATTTGGTAAATGTTGACCAATGCATAATTTGTTACATTTTTCTTTAGCGTTTTGAGTTTTAGTTGACAATTTTGAAAGAAAGATCTTTTCTTGGTAAATGGTTAGCCCTGAAAAGGGCTTTTTTAGAAAGATTTAATGAATTGTCAAGACCTACAATTCTTCTGGGTGAATTACTGGGATGATTTCACATCCGCAGAATTCACAGCAAACTGTAGATCCCTCATCATCATCAAAGAATCCTTCATCTGGATCTGGACAATTATGCTTCTGACCAAGATAGTCCAGGAGTGTAAAGCATTTTCCACACTATCTGACATCTGTTTGCACAGTGAGGGCAGAGAAGAATCTGAACCATGCTGAAGCATTTATGTTTTTTGTGAGAAAAATCATTGCCCTTATATAGTTCACAACGTGGATTGACCTACTTGTCTCATGTTTTTTAACTCCGAATTAACGTTGACCAATCCATAGCTTTGTTACAATTTCTTGTTCGGGATAGAAAAACTAGAGTTTGATTATCTTGTGTTTTTCTGACTATGACTTTTTTCTGAGTTTAATTCTTCTGAGAGAAAGAATTGACAATTTGAAAAAGTTCTTTTCTTGGTAAATGGTTAGCCCTGAAAAGGACTGTTTTGTTTTTTAGTGGTTGTGATTTTTTCAACTTCTAATGACAACAACCGAAATTCGCCTGACAAACGGGGCATACTCCAACTCTTTTTGTGATCGTCATTACTCCGTTATTGAAAGTTATCTTTCTCCCAAATTTGACATCAACTAAAATAATATCAGGTGTTGTCTTTAAGAATAGCTGAACTAATCTTTCACCGAGATCTTTGTACGGTTGTGATATACGGTGTAGTTGTACAGGCTGAGTGTTTAGTAGCAATATCTGCTGTCCGGCATCTAGATAGTCTTTGAGAGTCTCACGCAGTTGATGGTTGATTTCCTCCATATTGTTTTGTTCCATATTGATTTTTTAACACCCGAACTGGTCAAGAGCTGAGAGTCGAATGATGAATGTATTGGGAAATATCAGGCTTTCTTTATACGTTAGCAGGAGGATTGAAAAATAAGAGCGCGGACCTGGTGGAAAGCATGTACATTTTTTTCCCAACTACGTTTTCATGCTAATATAGTAAAAAAGTTATGACTCGTAGCATGGGGAAAAAATGTAAGCAGATTGGAGTCTTTTTGGAAAAACAGAATGAAAAAACTCGACTGTTTTTTGAACTTTTTTATTGAACAGAACTGAAACAATGAACATATTTACAATAAACTTAAAAAGACAAAAAATGAACATAATATCAATAAACTGTTAACAATAAAAAATCATTTTTGAAAATGTTTTTTCACTGTTTGTGGGGAGAAGTCTCTGAAATTTTCTTGTATAGATTTCCGTAGTGTTGATTAAACCACAATGATACATTTCGATCGTTTCGATGGTGTTCCGTTGAGAGAAATTTCTGTTGAAGATATTTCTGTATATTATATCCTCTAGCAACAGCATCCAATGCGAAGATACAGTAAATTCCGCAAACTTTACCCTGTAGACTCTGAAGAGTTTGTCGATTGTATCTCCACGAATAAGAATGATTGTCTAAAAAGTTAATAATTTCTGGCTCAAGTGGTGGTAGGCCGTAGGGATCAAAGTATAGTACATTGCCATTATTGTCAAATATCACGCCCACCCAGTGTTCTCCTGAACCGGTTGATTTCTCTGTGTTCACAATGTAGGCTTTCACATGATTGGGTTTTTGTCGAGGTAACTGATCTTTTGCACAGACTTTTGCCTGTAGATTTTTTATCCATGTTCCATGATCCAATATGTATTGAATTTCAGAAGTATACATTTTCTAATCACTTTTCCAGGCTTGTTTTACTTTGTCACACCAATATTTTAAGAACGACTCCGTGATATCAGATAGAATGTTTTGTTTTATATTTCGCCAAAATCTGTAGGCTTCCACATAGTCAGTTTCATCGAGTTTCATTTCTATGAGTTCAGGATACCATTTTTTCATGATTCTGTATGGATTTAATTCCTTCATGGCTTGTTCTATGAACATATCTGTATGTTCTTGTCTATCCTTGAATAAACATAGTTCATGCTGTACTTGACTGGGATGATCCACTTGACATCCGTAACACTCGTTGTGAACTTCGCTGACTATTAGATTTTGTAGTTCTTTAATCATATGTTTTTCAAAGCTGTTGTGAATGTCATTTTTCCGAGTAGAAAGACGCTCTGAGGTGGAATATTTCACTTTTTCTGCTTCTTTTCTCAGTGAAATAGCAAATCTGACTCCCGACATTGTTTATTAGTCCTGAAAAGGACTGTTTTTTCTGATATATCTTTCAAAAGTTAATTAGTCCTGAAAAGGACTGTTTTTCGATATTATATTCTTTAGTCCTGATAAGGACTGTTTTTTTGTGAAAGCTATCTTTTTTTTGATCAGAGAGTTTCTGTTGATTTTTTCAGGATTAATAATCTGTGATGATTTCTCTCAAACTGTTGATTTCAATCTGATTGTCAAATTCAGCAAAGACAATAACATTGATCACTGTTGGCAAGGCTTGCGCGAATTGAAGCTCAATGCGAAGACTTCCAGTTTTTATAGGATGAAGTTGTCCTTCTTCACTGCCTTGATCAGGTGTCAAATCGTACCCCCACAAACAGTATCCACCAACATAGTCTTCTTTACCAATATCAAATGATTTATTGAGTCCTAAGGCTGAGACAGCCTGATACATAGACAAATATGATTTCAAATACAACCCATTTTCAAAGTCAGGCTCAAAGGGTCTGTTATGAATACTGTGCCCATTACATGATACATCTATTTTTGACAGATTAAAGTGTTGAAAGAAAAATGGATTGTTAGCATAACCCCCATTATAAGCAGCATTTGTTACCATTGCAATGAAAACACGTTTTGGAAGCTGGCCTTGAAACAAATGATCTTCAATTTTAGACTGAAGTCCATTACCGATAGTAAACGTCTTTACTTCTACCCTACGGATAGGAATTTTCATGTTTTGCTGAGCTATGAGATGATTTAGATCATTTGCAACAACAGGCAACAATTCAATATTTCGTACATGAAGACTGACTGTTTCCATTACAATTTTTGCATCTGGTGCAGCAGTACCTCCTGTAAGGCAAAAGTTTGATGAGGATCTGTTTAATCTAAGTCTGATTTCAACTCCATTAGGTAAATATTTTTCTTGCTGAAATAGATCAAGATGTAATCGTCCGAAAAGCTCTGCAGTTCTGCTTAGTCCGATTACACCGATTCTGTTTACTAGTCCAGTATTTCCTGCATCATGGTTGAGTGTTTCAAATTGCCCACTGGTGTCTTCAATCCAAAGTGCACCAGCTTTCAAAAACGTAGACTTGCTGTCAGCATTATAGGACAAAAGATTTTCGATATATGCTCTGTACGGATAGGTATCTGAATTACTGCTGATTAGTTTATTATTTAGATACAAATCGACGCTGCTAAACATACTATGCAGGAAATTGTTTACAGGTGCCACATTTGAACCGACGTCTAAATTAGTACCGTCAGCTTTAACGATTTTGAATTTGATATACAAATACGATTGTGACAAATCTGTCCAATGTTCGGTTTGAGGTGGTATGATGAATTCTATCGGTGAATTGCTTGTCAAAGATGCTATTGGAAAATGTTCAACCCATTGACTTTCTTGCATCGTTGTCATTGTAGGTGGTACAGAAAGAACATTGAGTTCTGATTTACTGCATTCACAAGACCCGTTTTGCATCATTTTTATATAATATATATATAATATATATAATATATCAATCAAATATATCGAGAGTCCTTGATCTACTGTAATGATTTCTTTGTCTTTTATTAATGATCTTGCCCTTGCGAGATCGAGAAGATGAATGACGTGACTTTTGTGATTTTCTTTTATTTATCCCCGGTATTAACTGTTGTGCTAGATCGTGAATGGCTTGTTTTCCCCTTGAAATTACAACTTTTTTAGGGTTTTCACCACGTAAAAGGATATCTCTTGCCGCCCCTAATCCTTGTCTGATTCCTTCTTTTTTTACAGCATTCAACCCAGATTTGACCAAGGGTTTAAGCAATGGAGTCACTGTTTTAAGTGCTGATCTAAATAGAGAACCTAGTCCGTACCCATACTGATGTTTTTCGCCGCGATAAACTGGTAGCATATTTTTTGGTCAAATATTTATTTAAATATTTGTCAAATATTTTTATTTTTCTGTCTGAAATGTAACTTGACGATTGTCTTACCAATAATAAAATGAAACGGTATACCAGAATCCCCTGTTATTTGAATGTGAATAGTATCGAAATCAGATTTCGAAACGGGGACGTAATGCGGTAATGTAATTTCATGGTTGATATGTTGGGCTTCATAATTATTTTCATCTGATGTGCTTGGTTTGAACGGAAGAACACGAAGTATGGGAGCCAATGTATCACCCACTATAGTGTGTTCAGCAACATCTGAATAAACAAACAGATGATTGTACCCAGCATCAATGTTAGGACTGTATTTAAATACCTCTAAAATATTTCTACTCGAAAAAATTATCTCATTTTTGAATTCTGGTGATCCTCCCAGTTTTAAAAACAGCTGTGGATGAAATTTGAATCCGGTTCTTGTTATATTTACGAATGCCAATTTCGGTCGTTTGCTTGAGGTTGAATAGCTAATAGACACGCCGATTGAATGCTTCTGAAAGATTTCACTTAGGTTATTTTGAATCAAATCGTCCATTACCTCTATAACATGTTTTGCTGAAGTGTAACTACCCGGTGAAAAATAAAACCCAATTGACCATTTTACTGCTTCACCTTTTGCGTTTCGTTTTATTGGAATTATCTTCATATTATCTCTTCTTTTATCTACCGCTGCTGCTGCATTGTATAAATTAGTATCTGCAGTTATAATTTCGAACTTTGCTTCTTCTTCAGTTATGTTTAAAAACTGAGAGGGGGTAATAAGATGAACTAATGCAACTTCCCAATTTTCCCTGTCAATATGAATTGTTTTTGGTAAATGAACTTTAAAACAGCACTGTGTGTTGTTTGGATAAAGGTTTATGGAACTATCGCTAGGTAGAGTAAGATAAAACGAATTCATTTTTTAAATTTTTTGATTTAGTATTTTTTACTGTCAACGAAATCAGCCCCACTAGTTGTTTTTTGTCCAGACTTTGTGAATTTTAGCCCTGGAGATGGAAGAATATACCCGAGTGAACTGCTTAACAGTATCAACCACAATTCACGATCTTGACTTTGAATACTTAAATGTACTATCGAGGTTGCAATAATTGCGTAAATGACTAATATCTGTGAAATATACGTAAACTGATTCTTTGGAACACGATTTCCACAGCAGTTGTAATTTTTAGTACTAACACTATCGACACTTTCTGTCCCAGTCTCAATGTTTGACTGCGAGTTTATCATAATTGTATTGTCTTTTTATTTTTCCGATCAAGATACCAAATGCGATTCTGGTATCCAACTTTGAAATTTTTTTGGATAACCTTTCCAATTGACTTTTATTTCTTTGATTATTTTTTTACCCTCACGTCTTGTACGTTTATCAAGAACTGAATCAATTTCATAAATTTCATCATCTTTTATCAATTGAAGTTCGTATTCATAATAAGTCCCCAAAATTTGTTCACCCTCTAAATCTTTTATTTTATAGGTGATAGGTGAAAATGTCTTGTTAACATGAGTGATTTCAAATATTTCTTGAGTCCAATTTGGTAAATAACCCTTATCAAATGTACGTTTTGTTTTATTGATACGAACACGATCTCCAATTTTGAATTTTGGCTTTTTTGTCATTGCAATTGTCGATAAACGTGGATACAGATTTTTCGAAATTTCTGCCTCATTTGATTTTGTTACCATTGCAGGAGATGATTTGATACTTCTGTGAAAAGTATGATTGTAATTCTTAACTAAAGAATTCAATACGTCAATGTAACGTCTTGTTTTCTTGTACGTAAAGTATTTCCACATTCTCGTTTTTAAAGTTCGTTGAAATCTTTCAACAATACTTGCTTTCGTCTCTGGATTTTCAGTGGTAAAGAAATGAATCTGATTCTTTTTCAAGTATTGCTGAAACAGTCTGTTTTTGAATTCCGAACCTTTATCTGTTTGAAGTGACAAAGGTTTCCGATTTGATTTCTGAACAATAGATTGAAATGCTCGAATCAAAGTTTTTCCCATCTTATTTGGAATAGGGATAACCCATGAAAATCTTGAAAACACGTCAATTATACAAAGTAAATATTTCTTGTTATCATTTTGTCTTGCTAAATGTTGCATGTTAGCCAAATCAGCCTGCCATTGATAGTCTATACCACTTACAATAGTTTTTCGTCTTTTGAAACGACGACGAATTGGTTTATGTAAGGTATAGGTGGATTCACCTCGTAACCACTCTTGAACATCTTTGTATCTTATTCCTTTCAAAACAGATTTTGCAGCGTGATACAATTGCTTTATTCCAGTAAATGCGACAGTACTTTTTGGATCATAAAACAATTTTCTTAACACGTAATCAAGTTTGTAATCAAGTTTAGGCTTTACCAGGATTCCCATGACTGAAGCGTTTTACGGCTAGGGGTCTTTTTTATAGATTTTGGTGGAGTTAACAACTCTTTAGTATAGAATTGGCTCAGTCTTTCTCTTTCTTCAGCTTTCATGTATGGAGATGATTCTTTTATTCTTTTTGCAGATTTTTTAACACTTCTTGTAAGCGATTTCCTTGCACTTTTTTGTACGCTTTTTGGCGTGTGAAATAAGTGATCGGATCCGTCGTAGGATCCTTCATCTTCACTCACTGATTTAGTCAGTGATTTATCTTGAGCTTTTTGCATCCATCTCCATCTATTTGAGTTACCAATAACTTCTCGCGGTATATTGCTTTCGTGTAATGCCTTTGAAAAAGTTTTCCATCCTCTAGGTTCAGTACCTTTTCTCTGACGAATTGTATCATTGATAAGATCGATGATATTGGAACCATGAATGCGTACACCTTTGTATGACACGACTCCTTGTTCGTCCCAAGTTAAATTATTGTTATCTTTTATCATACTCAAAAGTAACTCAGCTTTTCTTTTCATGGTTTTTGGTACGCTTTGCAAAATTTGATCATGCAAGGTAACAGATGCTGATTTCTGTATACTATCATCACTTTTTGTCGTTGGAAGTGAGTTGAACAAAGTTGGTCTTGCTTTTTGAAGCGAATTTTGTAACTTAAACAAAGTTTCACCATACCTTTGAGCCTTTTCTGTTTCTGACAAATCAGTGCTTTGTAAAATATGACCCATATCCTGCCGAAGATGTGCTGCATCCACAACTTGCGGATTGGGTGGTAAACGAGGTTTATGATATTGCTCGTCTTTCCAACGATTCATATTTTCTAAAACCTGATAAGGTACGATAACCATTTTTTTAACAGACATGATTTTTTATCTACAAGATTTTATCTATAAGGCTTTAAGTACCCCTCCTATTCCTCCGATAACGGCTTTTCCTAACAATGGTAATAATGCAGGTGCAAGTAATGAAAGAAATCCACCTTTTTGATTTAATATTTGTTTTTTATTTTTTACAGAAGCCGATTTCGAAGCTAAACGTCTGATATGTTGTCGGCTTGAATACAATTTCTTCTTCTGAGCTGATGATAAATGTACATTGCCTTTTAAAACGTTATGACAACATTCCGATATACATCTTATCACTTCTGGTGATGAATCTTTTACAAGTTTTTTACGTATTTTTGGTGTAGCCTGCATCATGGCCATAACCATTGAACCATGTTTTTTTATCAGAGGCGTTTTCCTTTTCATGTTGACTTTAACTCGATATCGGATTAAATGATAATACAACGTCCATGTCGCTATCATTTATACCTGATGTTTTTTAACATACTGTTTTTAACATACTGTTTTTAACATACTGTTTTTCAAAAGAAAACTTTTTAACATACTGTCTTTTACAGTCAGAATTACTTTTTTAAGAAAACTGTGAATAGAGAGCATCAACCAATGTATCAGCGCTAGCCATGGACGAATCCACGGGAACGGATCTTCCTTTCCCAAGGTCAAGCATCTGCTTTTTTTCGTCAAGTTTATATCTTCCTGTACCGAGGTTATATCGCAGCATATCTTCTATCATCCGTCTATATTTTCTTAATCCTTTTTTATGTTTAGCCAATGTATTTGGAGACCAAGCGACGGATGGAATTCTTTGAAACGCTATTTTTTTGCCTGGTAATATAAATCTTGAATACTTTCTTTGGTAATTCCGCATTCTTTCACCAAGTATTTCCTCTCTAGATTTTGGATATTGTTGATGTTCTGAAATGGTACTTGCTACAGGGGTTCGTTTTCGGGTAGTAACAAATCTTTCATCAATCGTAATTGGAGCATGCTTCTTTGGTGGAGCACGCTTTTTCGGAGATTTTTTCTTTTGAGATTTTTTCTTTGGAGATTTTTTCTTTGGAGACTTCTTCTTTTGCGGAGCACGCTTTCTTGGAGATTTTTTCTTTTTTGGAGATTTTTTCTTTTGCGGTGCACGTTTTCGTGGAACACGTTTTCGAGTTTGTCTTTCAACTCCAAATTTTCTGATGGTTTTTACTCCATCCCATCTCAGTAAGCTTCTGATAATAACACCACCTAGAAACCCTCCCCCTCCAGGTTTTAAAATGATTTTACGTTTACTTTCCTCGTCTATGGATGGATCTGCTAGCCGTTCAATATCTGTTCTATGTTTTGTCATGTACATTGTGGTTTGTTTTGGTAATTTGATTTTATTTTCAATGATGTTTTGCGCAGCCAACGTAAACCATTTTAAAATTTCTTTTAATCCTGCTTTTAACACAGCTTCTCTTTCATGTCTATCGGTTTGTTGGCTTAAATTTCGCAAAGCAGCTAAAACTGAACTCGGTGTGGATGGTAAAGCCATGTTTACTCACGGGTGTGAATCATAAAAATGATTTATGTTCAAAATGTTATTCTCTTTTAAGCAAGAATTTTGCATAAAGTTTTTTAAGCAGGAGAATAAATAATGGGTCCTCTTTCAGTTCCTTGTGTACGCCAACGATGAAATATATCTGCTCGTAGTCTTAATTCTTTTTTTGTTTGTGAATGAAAATCTATGACTAAATAACCATGATCCGTCGATGTAGCATCTTCATAAGCAGGTAACAAATGTGGGGCTTGCATTTGGTGAGCTAGTGTTTTAATCTGATTCTTATCTCGTTCATTTCGAAATAAAATCATATATCTAGAATTAAGACTAATGGTTCGACTCGATTTCGATTGCTGAAACATATTTTGCGTGATGTAAATCACACTTGCATTACGATGGTGTCCTTTTCTTGTAAACCAAAGTTTAATTTTTTCCTCATCTTTTTCACCCAACATATCATCAAAGACAATTAAATGTGGAATAGATACATCACTGACAATTTCGTTTTCATCGTCAGGAATTCCCTCCACGAATTTTATCAATTTGAACTGTGAATTGAACTTTTCTTGCATAAGATTGTAAGCATGCTGCCATTCTTTGTAACACCAAACAACTCTTTCAGGAACGATGTTGAACAAGTCTTCTCGATAGTCAATTAATTTATGAACGAACTCTGTTTTTCCGCATCCACTCGGTCCTGTGATGAAAATATTACAAGGGTGTTGAAACAATATGGATTGTACATCCATATTTTTTACTTTTCTCGTTAAAGGCTATTGATAAAATGACAATATCAATGAAAATAAAAGCATTTTTATTGAACATTTTTTATTGACCATTTTTTATTGAACATTTTTTATTGAACAGAGGTGAACAATGAAAAACAATTCTTACAATAAACATTTTTTACAATGCAAATTCACAGATACCTCGATTTTTCCACTTGTCTTCATGTTCCACAACAGTTTTGTGCAATTGTTCATTGCCCAAAAACAGACTATATACACTGTCCAAACCACTATATTCACACGTTCCTCTAATTTCAAAGACGTTTTTGAATACTGCTTTTGTCGAAAGAGTTGAAAGTACGATTTTTTCTGTGACATCTCTATCAAATAGGAGATACCCTTCCATGATATCCACTCCTTCTGCATTATCTCTTGATTTTGTATACCGTAAGTAAAAGTTAAACAGGACTGATTTCATTTTCAGTAGATTCAGATAACTTTCTTCTGGTCTTCCTATGATAATGAATCGCCATCGACTTGTGACTTGCAACTGTTTAGTGAAATAGTCACTTTTCCACAAACAAGCTGTTAAATAGCCTTTGATGGGGGTATCGAAGTTTGACTCAGTTATCAGCATTGTAATAAAGTCGTGCATACTATACAATTTACAAGATGTCTCTCCTTTTGCAACTCCCTTGTGCAATTTATCTATCCAAAATTTCACACATCTGAATTTAAGGTTGAATTGTGTTCCTTCATCGAGTGTGTGTTGTCGAACAAATTCTCCATAAACTTTTTCACGTAGCTCTATGGGTAACGGTAACACAGTTGCCATTTTTTCACCAAACGTCTAATATTTTTCCGTCTTACTTTATCTGTTTACCACAAAACAATGTGATATAGAAATTTATTTTCTCAGACTTTTATAACCATAGGGCACAGTGTCAGTAGCGTTTACAATAACTCTTTTGGTATAGACAGAGCGAAACGTTTTTGTCTGCGGTTCACTGGTCACTGTTCTATCTCTATGTCTTTTAATTTTACAATCATACTGAATTTTGATTTCTATCGTACGATCCAAAGCACATTTTGAATAGGTATCGAAATTCACCACCTGCTTGGTATTGTAATCCAAAGTAATTCCCTTCACTTTACATTTACTTATCTCTTCTCCATCTTTTGTTTTCATTTTGTAAGCATAATTTTTAGGCCCAAGTCCTCTGAATTGGGTAATTTTACAGTCAGGCTCTTCATCAGTCCATTTTCCTAACCTACTGTTAATGATGGGAGGATTCCATAATTCAGGATCATGAATGTACATACAACTATCTGTATCGAAATACAAAACTCTATCTTTTAACTTTTCAAGAACGGTGTACAATTCCAACCTTGCATAAGCTGTTACGTAAGACCCTACTATCACGTTGGCTGTAGCGTGGGTATCAATATGTTCCAATTTTGATTCATAGTTAACCAAGATGAATGGACAGTCCTCGTCAAAGATTTCTACATGCTTTACAATGAAATTGGGGTTGGTGACTAATTCGAAATATTTAGACGGATCACTGATGTATTCCGTCTGAGTCAATTTTTCACGCTGGGCTAATTTTCCCCAAAGACAGTTCAACATAATCTTAGCAAACGATCTTCTCCCAGGATTTTTTTGAATACAACTTGGATCAAGACGAACCCCTTCTGCCTTCTCATATTCACAAACGAATTGATCTTTTTCCAAGTCTGATTGACACCAACCGGGATAACCACTGGCTTCTTGCTTAATTTTCAAGAAATTATCCACATAGCCTTTAAAGAACTGATCCGAAACAGATTTGAAATGCCAGATTTCATACACTTGTATTAGCCGATAGCCACAGTCAAGAGCTTTGAATAATTCAAAGGTAACCCAAGTTCCAACCAAAGCTCTCTCTTCTTCACCGTGGATACAAATGTTTGAACTTTCTTCTGCACATTTCATACAGAGTGGAAACATCATTTTATTGTTACAGTGAACTGGAAGAACGGGGTGAAACAAATCAGTTGGAGGTAAAACTTTGCATTTGATTAAGCCCTCATACTGACGAATATTGTTCATCTCAATATTCTCACTAGTCAAAATTTCTGGTTGGCCCACAGGATAGGATTTATGTTTACAAACATAAGGGTACAGAGAACAGATATCAATGTACTTGATTTCCTTCTTGCTTTTTTCATCAACATCGTAGCTAATTTTTATGGCATTACATCTCCCCCCAGACAATCCCTCCCTCGGATCGATGGGATCCAAATGTGGATATAACTTTTCAATGAGTTTTTTGTACTCTTTATCCTTCTTCATCTTGGCGTCGAATTCGTGCTCCCATATGGTCACGACGTTATACCCCATTTCTTTGATATCTGCTATACGTTTAAAAGTATGTTCGTACAATTCAGACATTGATTTTCCATTGATGGGATTGATCTGTTTTCGATCTGTATAACATACAGGACAACCATGAAATAAATCCCCAAGGAATTCATAGACAGTGTTTGATTGACGGTGAAAACCATCTACAGTATATCTTCCGATTTGAACTTCCCCACCATTTTTTGCATGGCGAATATGAATACCTTTTTCCCGAGCTACGCTTTGAATCCAACGTATCGCTTTCATAGAAAAACGACGTCTGGACGAATCTTTACTTGAAATGATAGCAATTTGATTTCCTGGTAAATATTTGCTTCGCCAGACTTTGTTACAGGCATCAGCGATGGTAATTGCCTCTAAAAATGGACAAATACCACCCTGTTCGATAAACAGCTTTCTGAATTCAGCACATCCCCGTCTTAGGATATCGACATCTGACCTACAGTATGATTCCATCTCTTTTTGAAAATTGAATACCTCACCCTTTTGAACTTTGTCATTATACCAGACTATGAATTTCGACCTAGCCTCTTCAGACATTGAGTCGGGTTTGTAATAAGACATATCCAAGTATGGCCCAATATAACTCCAAAATTCATCTGTATTTGCCCAGTGAGGAAAGTAACCTTTTTTCATTTCTTGAAGACCAAATGTGGCTGGAAATTTCGCCAGCCCAAAGTTCATGAAATTGAAGGAATCGATCAGGCGCACACCATTCAATTCTAACTTCATAATATTGTTTCCATTCATGATCAATTTTGGAACTTTTAACCCAACTTTGACAATATAGTTAAGAATGAACTGCCCGTCATAACCTTTTAAATTATGAGCCATAGCTGTGACTCCTTTGTGATGTTTTGAAAAGAGCCACTTGCAAAATTGACTCAAAGTTTCTTCTCCTTGAAAAATAACTTCCCTACCCTCTTCAAATTCACTGCATGTAGAACAATGAAAATCAAGTGGTTTATCGATACAATCATCACATGCTCTATGTGCTATACAATAATTTGGGATGTGCACCCCTGTATCTTGTTGGCATTCAAAATCAAAGAAAATGAACTGTGGTTTTTTGACTACAGAAAAACTCGTCTCATCATCGCTGTCGTGTTTCATCTTACTCTGGTAAGGTTGAATAAAACAGCGATGAGAAAAGTCAACGATTTTCTTGCAGAGATGACACTTTTTCTTTCCATTGCAGATATGATTTCCCTTTCTGGTAAGATACTGTGCACCACATTTTGAACAAAGTTTCACTAATTCACAAATGGATTTCTTTTCTTTACCTTGAACATTTCTGTGATTTTCAAAGCATAAAACACTAAAAAATCGCCTATGACACTTGTCGCAGACATACTCTTTTGATTCTGATGGACATTTTCCAGCACGATGACAACCTTTGCAGATTTCTGAGCAAGCATGGTCTTCCCGCCCTTTGTAGCCCACATCACAGAACTCACAATAATATGTACAACAAAAAAAACCTTTGATGGACTTGATGTAGTCATAATGGTTTTGATGAAAGTATAAATGTATGATCTTACTATTGTCTTTCACTTCTGGATGTTCAAATATTTTCCTCGTTTTGGAATGCTGGTCGTGAACTTTAATGACATAGTCTTTTTCATACAAAAACAATTGAATTTTTTTGAATTCATCAATTCCTACAGACTGTGTTGGTAAAACTCCAGCTTCATTCATCAATTTTTCAGCTTCAATCTTTTGAAGAGCACGGTCTGAACGACGAATAATATTCCATCTCCTATTCCACGCTTCGTTGTTTTCACGTTCATGGTAACAAATTCCCACAACAACAGCTCTTGCAAAACATAATTGATCACGATTGTTAATTTGAATAACCGATTGTTTCTTCTTGGCAAAAACCTTTGAATCCAATTCCGACGAATTATATTTCACTTTCCCGCTACCACATGGAGGTATTGTATGTGTAATGTCAAATGTCATGGATCCGTCGTTCAAGACAAAATCTGTATTCGACTGTAAAACTCGTTCAATTTCATTCAATATAGTTTCACCTTGCAGCTGTTCTGTAGCTAAAAAGGGAATATGAATCCCCATCTCCAATGAAGGATGATCGATGCTAATTCTAATCATATCTGTCGGGTTAGCATCTAACTTTCGAATGATTTCATGGGTAACATCGTCAAATAATCCAAGCAGTCTCTGGGGTGATAATTCTTCAAATTTCTTAAAACTCACTGACAATACATGTGATTCTGTTCTAAATTTTCTTGACTTCTTTTTTCCCCTTTCTATTAAGTCATATAGACTTTTCATATCCAAAGTAGAGCTGCTGTTTTCTTCTTTTTTATCCACGAACATATTTGGTGAAAAGATATCATCTTCACTGTCACTTTCTTCTTTCAATGGTACAGTTTTTTTCTTTTTTGGTGGAAATGACTCATCGTCACTATCACTTTCTTCTTTCAACGGTAAAGATTTTTTCTTTTTTGGTGGAGATGACTCATCGTCACTTTCACTGTCTGAATAATCTACTATTCTTTTTCTTTTAGCCATCGTTTCAGCTCTGACTGAGAAGACAAAATGAAGGAAGCGAGAAAAAAACCTAACAATTTATTGACTCTTTCCTTGCAGTAGTGTATAAATAGAGACATCGACTGTGAAAATCTCATTATTCCTCTGACCAATCTCAGACAATACAGTTGATAAAAGAAAATGAGCGAGTTCAAGCTGCAAAATACATCACCACTTAGAAAGAGGATGGCGTTGTATGTTAATCCATACACCCACGATTATGAGATCAGCAATATTCCGCCAAAGTATCAAGTTAAACATAACTGTGTCTACGTGGGATCATTTTTATCCCAACAACATTTAGCAGAAAAAGATGTTTACCGTATGACCAGCTACAGAGTTTTGGATCAAACAACGATCGACAAACGATATGGGATGGATGGCGTGAGAACAAATATTTGTTTTACGTGCAACAAAACAGGGCATTGGGCCAGACAATGTCCAGAAAAAGAAAAGCAGACAGGAGAAAATGTTTTTGTCTATGTGGACCCGCTCAGCCATGACATCAAAATTTCACCAACAGCTGTCAAACTCCAACATATGAAATACGTCGGGGTAGTAAATTCATTCTGCAAATCATTCTGCAATGAAAATACATGGAAAAAAAGTTCACCACAGGATACATCATCCGTTGAAACTCAGACCGTAGACATGCAGACTGACAACACGGGTATCAAGGATTCAGAGATCTGCAAAATAGCAGATAAATTAGAGACTTTACGGAAAAATCTGGACAAACAAAATCTCATAGATTCCACAAAAAACGAATTTTCTGCAGAGTCGGATTGTTCGAACGGGAAGGAAGAACCAAAAGATTTAGTGTTGATAGAAAAAAGACCAGAGGAAAAACGTCAAAATAACGAAAAGAAGAAAAAACGACAAAGCAACAAAAACAACTGTTTCTTTTGCAAATCGACAAAACACGGGAATGAAATGTGTCCAGATATGGTATTAAAAAACAATGAAAGGGGAAAAAAACGTAAGAGCAAATGCGAATCTGACATTCCAAAGAAAAAAAGAAAAACAGTCTAAGTGAAAAAAAGTTTTTTCATTCATTTTGTCTTTTTACAGTTCAAAGTTCTATGACATTCCGAAGAAAAAAGAAAAACATGCTATGTGAAAAAAGTTTTTTCATTCATTTTGTCTTTTTTTACAGTTCAAAGTTTCATTGCAATGAATATTGTACAAAAAGTTCTAAAATAAAAGATATAAAAAACATATAGGACTTGACTTTTTTTGTTTTTTGACAATTTGAAAAAAGTTCTTTTCTTGGTATTGGGTAGCCCTGAAAAGGGCTGTTTTAAAATTAAAGAGAACGTATTCTTTACCATTTCAATGAAGGATACATTCTCATTAATTTATTTTGCCAACCGCGATGTTCTGTTGGCGGTATCAACTCCGACAGGTCTGGGTAAATATTACCCATCTTAACGATTGGGGTACGAGTATAAAACTCATACCCGCGTCTTGCAAAGAACTCCCGAAGAGCTTTATGCTTTAGTCTCTTCCTTTCTTCTGCCTCGTCTTCTTTCTTTTCCATGGCCTCCTGCTCCCATTTCTCTTTCATTTCTTTCTTATTCTTCTTGCCACCAAACAGTCCACAGCAAAATTTCAATAACTTCATCGTGAAATGAGTTAATAAAAGAATAAAAAATGCTGTCTCTTTTATAGCTTGACAGCGGGATTGACCTACTTTGCGTCAGAATTAAAAGTGCGAACGTGGGCGAGAGCATATAGACAGAACATAACGTACTATATGATCTATCTACAACGTTTAAGAATATCAAATCCAAAAAAATGTAACGAAACTAACGATTGGTTAACGTTAATTCCAAGTCAAAATAGGTCAATCCTCCTGTCAAGCTATAAAAACACCGATTTTTCCCATACATTCATCATTTTGACTCATAGCTCTCGAACATTTCGGAAGTTAAAAATCAATATGGAATACAACTTAAACGATTTCAACTTAGATGCTTTCCTTCCAGTGGAAAACAATGGAGACATTCTCTCATCGGCTATGAATTCAGCAAACATCAATCCGCCGACTGTATTGGATAACATTTACGAAGAGGTGAAACAGTTAAATTCGAAACAAGAATCTATGCTATCTCGGATCTTAAAAGAACTGGAAACATTCAACAAACATTTGGAGGAGATTAAAACTTTAAACACAAACACCGAACGGTTGTGGAAAAACATTGAGACACTACGCTATCAAAGTCAGAGCATTTCAGCAGTTCCAGTAAAGATTCCTGTGGAGTTTGACTTCGATAAGACAAATCTTCACAAGCTAGTGGACTCTATCGTAGCTGTTGTGAAGAAAGAAAAACAACCAAAAGAAAATCAACCGAGAAGAACAACAAAACGAAAATCAGAGGAAAACGATAGCCATCTCCACAAGCGACATGTTGACCAAAAGAGATCTTCACCGATACTGACAGGTCAGGGCAAATACGGGAAAAACATTGATAATTTCGATGACTTCAAAATCCCAAAAATCCCAAGAAAAACGAAGAAAAGCTGTCAGTAGAGAGAAAAACACAGTCTCCAAACAAAACAGCCCTTTTCAGGGCTAACCATCTACCATGAAAGATCTATCTTTCAAATTGTCAATGACTTCTGATCCATTGAAATTGACCTAGAGTACCTACCCTGAGGGTAGGTACTCTGGGTCAAATCCTCCCTCAGGGTAGCTAGACTGGGTTGGAGGGGGGGAAGCAAAAATGTCAAAAAATGCCTTTTTTTACCCAAATCGTCCCAATTTTTTCCAAATCGACCGGAATTGTACCGGATTTTGACCCAGAGTACCTACCCGGGGTAGGTACTCTGGGTCAAAATCTCCCTCAAGGAGGCTAGACTGGGTCAGTTGACCCAGTCTAGCCTCCTATACTACTGGTATCAGTCTTTTACCGTGTATCAGTAAACTGTATACTTCGTTTCTTAATCGCCGATTGACCAAGTACTTAGAACAGAGCAATCTTTTAGCAGACGAACAGAACGGATTCAGATCAGACAGGTCGTGCGAAGATCATATATTCACTTTAAACGGAATAATAAGAAACAATGAACATGTTTATACGTCATTTATAGATCTTAAAAAAGCGTTCGACTTTATTGATCGAGACTTGCTCCTGTACAAGTTGATTAAAATCGGTATAGACGGAAAACTGTATAACTCTCTAAAGTGTATATACGCTAGTTCAAAATCCTGTATTCGTATAAATGATAGGCTTACTGACTGGTTTCCTTGTTCACTAGGAACAAAACAAGGCGACAGCATTTCTCCGATAATGTATTCGATTTTCATTAATGACCTTGTTGCAGATATAAACAATCTCGAACTTGGAATTAAAGTGGATGATAAAAATATTTCGATGTTACTTTACGCAGATGACATTGTTTTCATCGCTAATTCTGAAAATGATCTGCAGTGTATGTTAAACACACTTTCAATATGGTGCAAGAAGTGGCGCGTTCTCATCAATACATCGAAATCGAAATGTATGCATTTCCGTCCAAAGAAACATAGAAGAACAGAGTACCAGTTTATGATTGGTCACAGTAATTTAGACATTGTCGATAGTTATAAATACCTGGGAGTATTTTTTCATGAACACTTGGACTATTCCATTCATTGCGATGCTATATCAAAGGGCGCAGGTAGAGCAATAGGAGGAATTATTTCGAAAATTTACAAAACAAGAGACGTTGGTTTCAAATCCTACGAAAAACTTTACTTCAGTTGTGTAACGCCCATTCTAGAATATGGTGCATCCACTTGGGGATTTCGAAGTTTTAAATCGTTAGATAACATACAAAACCGATGCATGAGATTTTACCTGGGGGTTCATAGATTCGCACCGATAGCAGCGTTACTAGGCGATACAGGATGGTTACCCTGTGTTTACAGACAGTGGATCTCCATAATACGTTATTGGAACAAGCTCATACTTCTTGATGATAACAGACTAACTAAAATAGTTTTCAACCACAATTATGAAACATGCCAAAATAAAAACAATTGGTGCAGTGATACCAAAAACATGTTTGGAACAATTGGCTTATCAGACTATTTTTATAATCGCCAAACTATTGATTTATCTCTTGCCACAAAGAAAATTAAGGAACTGTTTACATCCCAATGGAGGAATAGTATCGCCCAAACACCAAAGTTGAGAACTTACATCTTGTTTAAAACTGTTCATACTACTGATCAATATGTCTCGCTTAATTTACAGAAAAATGAACGCTCCATGCTGGCCCAACTTAGGTGTGGAATCTTACCGTTACGCATTGAGACAGGCCGTTATACAGGTGAACCAGCCGACAGCCGACTCTGTGTATTGTGTGACAGTTCAGAAATAGAAAATGAGTGCCATTTTGTGACCTCATGCAGCCTTTATAACTCTTTAAGATCAGACATTTTAGGAGAAGTTTTGAACACAGACCTTGTATTACAGTTATCACCAAATGAAAAACTTGCTTATCTTATGTCAAACCATGTGCGCAAATTAGCAAAGTTTATTGTAAAAGCCTATTCCCTTAGGCGGAGAACTATTTATACTAAGCCTTGAATTCTCTGAACGTCGTATCCTGTACCATATTATTTATTACATGTTAGATCTACCATGTTACTATATTTATAATTTGATCTATTCAGTTATATATATCCATCCATCCATCCATCCATCCACCCATTCTCCAACCATCCATCCATTCATCTATTCATCCATTCTCCATCCATCCATGCATTCTCCACCCACCCATCCATCCATCCATCCATCCATTCTCCAACAGCCATCCATTCATCTATCCATCCATTCTCCATCCATCCGTGCATTCTCCATCCATCCATTATCCACCCACCTATCCATCCATCCATCCATTCTCCATCCATCCATGCATTCTCCATCCATCCATCCATTATCCACCCATCCATCCATCTGACTGTCTAAATCATTGATATCCGCCATTATTCATGAAATGTAAAATTGTTTATTTATACCGTAATTGTTTTCAAAAGTGACATATAGGCCCATGGGGCCGGGTGTTCCTGAAATTATTTATTTGTAAACCTTATTTGCTGCTTATACACATGTCACTATAATAAAATATTTACTTACAGTCACAATGGTACAACCCTTACTGTGCTGAGACAATCAAAACAGACCTTTTCATTAATGAAAAAAGGCAGTTATTGCATTTCCAAGGTTTTCAGGCTTGAACATGTTTCAAAGACGCGGACAGTCTAGATCCAAGATGAACTGCACGTTCTGTGCAGTCTGATCTAGATCTACATTGTCCGCAATAGCCACTAAAGTTATGCTTAGCTCGGTAAGGATTAATATGCCGGTACCATCATCTGATACCGGAATGACTAATGTCTTGTTCAATTAAGTGTGCTATCAATGATTATTAGATTTCATGTATAGATTTTAGCGTATGTACGAACCTAAATTTCTTAGTCTTTCTTTTTTATTCTCGCTATAATGTCCATCTGTGCAGATATAATTCAATCGAATATTGTTTTAATGACTGACTCGAAACAACGTGTATGGTATATGCGATGTTTAACTCAAGTGTATACGCTTCATGGTAGCCTGGGTCCAAGTGGTAATAATCCTTTTATCACTCCTTATCGCGGGCTCCTTCTAGGGTCTCTTGGTTTCATTCTCAGACGTCTATCTGTTTAAAGAGCTCTGGCAAAATTGTTGACTCGTTCCGTAATTAAAACCAAAATTATTTCTTCAATTTTGACAAAAGTTACGTCCGAAAAAAATCATCGATCTGGAACCCAGGCTAGCTTCATGGATGTAGCTGCAGGGCAATCCTTTGAAAAACCTTGATACCGTCGAATGATAAAGTTCTCCATTTGCCTCAATGTCTTGTCACGTGCGCCAACATAAAAATCCAGTCCATTAGTTTATAATTTTCTTTCTTTAGTTAAAGGCCTGGTAGCGGCAAAAAGTAAGCAAAATAAGGTGATAGAAGGTAAATCATCAGTAAAGAAGAAAGACAGGAGTGAGAAAACAATATTTTTCAATGGTATTCCATCATAGGACTACGTAGCTTCTTAATTTATTTTTAGATTTCTCGCCAGAGTTTCCCAAAGACCTCTGGAAATGCTATATGATTAATAGCACGCCACACGTTGATAACAAGGATTCATATTCAAATCAGTACGATGACGTCATACCTCGTGTAATCGTGGAGTTACCGATTGCAAGACGACCATCTCGTTATTTAAGCGCTTACAATTGCCACCTTTTTCCTGAACGTAACCGTACAGTTTCTGCACGATTTCAAGGAAAAAATATCTACTTGTATTTATCGGTGTTATAAAAGAAATTTCAGTTAGGCATGATATCTAAATCGCCCCTTCTTGATATACCATAATGAAATGGTTCAAGTATAGCTTTATCAATATGAAATGCCAATGTACAATAAAAATAATCTTTCATCAGTTCAAGGGGCCGTTTATAACTATGGTTATAAAAGTACCAAAATTGCGACAGATTTTCACACTTAGATTCATGTAAGTAGTTTAACTGCAACAAGTGAGAGGGGGCAGGCAAACTGATGATGTCGTCCAAAATAAATGAGCCATGCTTTGGCAAAAGGGGGTTTAATGCATCTCCATGATGCATCATACCTAGAAAAAGTCATCATATAGTTATGGATCCACACAATCCTTTCTGGCTATATCCTTAACCCTTTCCCAAACGACAAATTTTGGACTGGTCCAAATTGACAGAGTTTGCAGACAACAATTCTAAATTTGATGAAAATGGCAGAAAGGTCTCAAAAAAGGGTAGAAAACACTGTGGAAAAAGGAGAAATTGCTCGTTACGAGCAATTTCTCCTTTTCCCACAGTGTTTTCAAAAGACTTGTACTGCAGACACGTGAAAACCAGGGCTTGTTTGGGAAAGGGTTAAGTAGAATGGTCCTTAGACATACAGATAAAGTTTTAAAAAGAGTAGAAGGTTTCGACTCAGGCAAGCCTGCACGGACCTGGGTCGATACTTTTTGCAGATGCATTAAACCGCCTCTTTCTAGAGCATGGCTCAGATGTGTGAATTGATAATTGAATTAGAAAATTATTATTGAAAACGTAATATTAAATCATTTCAACTAAACATACATATGAATAAATGAGCCTTAAATCTTTAAAAAGAGCTGAGCAGAGCTGAGCTGAGTTGATTGATTGATTGATTGATTGATTGATTGACTGACTGACTGACTGACTGACTGACTGACTGACTGACTGACTGACTGACTGACTGACTGACTGACTGACTGATTGTTTGATTGATTGATTGATTGATTTGAATTGATTGATTGATTGATTGATCGATCGCATCAGAAACTAAGTAAACATTGATACTAGTAAACAAATTGCTCATAATGGGAGCTAATTCTCCACGTGGCGCAAGACATTTCAAATGTTGCCTGCTTCAGATGCATCAAAATATGAGCCATGCTCTGTGAAAAGGGGGCTTCATGTATCTGCGAAAAGTATCGACCTAGGCCAGCCTGTGCACTCTGCGCAGGCTGACCTGGACCGAATCATTTCGGTATTGGTCAATTTTATGTATGTCAAAAGACCAGTTTACTACATGATTCAGTCTGTTCTTAGCCAAAGTGGATTTTATGGATCCATGATCATGTGATGACTTGCGTGGTATCATGCATCACGGGGGTGCATTAAGCCCCCCTTTGCCAGAGCATGGCTCATTTGTTTTTAACCCTTTACAACAGAATCCCGACTTTTAACGACCCTGAAAAAGAAGACTTTTGAAAACATTGTGGGAAAAGGAGAAAATGCTGGTAACCAGCATTTTCTCCTTCTCCCACAATGTTTTCTACCCTATCAAAGACAGAAATCATCATTTGAGTTAGATTTATTTTTGTCGTCTGCAAATGCTTCCAATTTGGACTAATCAAAAATTTTGTCGTCTGGTAAAGAGTTAACGTGGGAAACTATAAAGCCCGCTCATCAGGTTCAATAAGCACGCCTCTGCTATACTTTATTGGTCGGGCATTTCAAACTTCTGTCACGGGAAAAGGGGGATGCTAGATTTTTGCCTCATTATCTACTGAAAGTTGCTGCTGGCAGTTGTGAAAATATCTTTGTAAAACATAGATTACAAATATGAATCAAGGTTCAGTATATGGATAAAGTTGAAAACATGAGTATCTTCTTCTTTCTACCACAATAATTTACATTTATAAAATCTATGAATGTATTGGGATTATCCACAGCTTACAAGTAAATAAATGCCGAGCCCCCGCAGCTCAGTCGGTAGCGTATAGGACTTGAGAACAGGAGGTCGCTGGTTCGATCCCCGGCTTGGCCAATTTCTTTCCGAGGATTGATGATAGTCTTTGCGACAGGATTCATTCCTCTCTCACCGCTGATCATTATTTCGACGATGGTTATGTGGGAAAGCAGCCAGTGGCTTGGAAAGAATATTGTGCGGAGTACTGGTAAAAGAAACTCCAGGAAAGCATGGATAGGTGCACTGGCCGCCGCGATATAACTGAAATAATGTTGAAAACGGCGTTAAACACCATACAATCAATCAATCAACAAGTAAATAAATGCAATGCTTTCCTTTCAGTTTGTGGTGTATTCAGGGTCCGTATTCACCAACCATTCTTAAGAACGTTCTCAGTCTTGTTCTCCGAAATTTTCCAAATTTGAAAGTAACACACCTTCTGATTGGCTAAATTAAATGGTTTAGCCATTCAGAAGCTGTGTTACTTTCATCCTTGGAAAATCTTGGAGAACAAGACTGAGAACGTTCTTAAGAATGGTTGGTGAATAAGGACCCATATCTGATATTTGAAGCCGCCAAACAGTTAGAAAAAGCGCTGATGTGAAAAGAAATGTGCTCTGGGAAATTTGTGTTTAATGTATTTCCGTAATGCATTATACAAGCAAATTGTTGCATTACATGACTCCACTTTGTTTAAAAACCGGGTGAACTATGAGGCAGAGCCATTTTTAAATGGTCCTTTGACATGCCGAAAACTTTCCAACAGTAAAAGTTTTGATTCATGTCAGCCTGCGCAGACCGCGCACTGCGCAGGCTGGCTTGAGTCGATACTTTTTGCAGATACGTGAAACTCTTTTCACAGCGCATGGCTAAAATGTGATGGAACAACGGAAAATTATTTAATATGTGACACATCTACATTCTGTGTTGACAAAAAAAAAACAAGTAAAAATGGGAAATAATGGTTTGGGGGAACGAAGCTTTCCGTTAACAAAGAACATTGTGAAGCAGCTTGTAATGAACTCTGTAGAAAATGGCATAGGAAACGTAGTGAATGAAACGAAATTCAAATAACGTGAGCCATGCTCTGGAAAAACAGGGCTTAAAGAATCTCCGTGATGCATGATAACAAGCAAGTTATCACATGATCACGGATCCATAGTCCATTTTGTCTATCAACCGACTGTATCACAGAGTAGCCTGTTCCTTTGAAATACAGAAAATTTACCAAAAACCGATAAGTTTCGGCCCCGGTCAGCCTGCGCGGACTGCTCAGGATGACCTTAGTCGATACTTTTCCCAGATTAATTGAGCCCCATTTTTTCACAGAGCATGACTCACACACACACACACACACACACACACACACACACACACACACATATATATATATATATATATATATATGGCTGAGATACCTACCTCTATTTTGAGTAACTCCAGCTTTTTCAACTTTCGGTGCGGTTCCTCCACGGCGTTTCCGCCGCGACAACAGCAGGAAGTCCACATGACGTCACTAACGTTAGATATAACACCATGCAAGATGGCCGCCACGGCCAATGACGTAATAACGATCCATCTTTGATCACCGGTTATTAAACGCGACTTTGAATAAACACTGAACGATAACGTCACTAAGACACACAAATATATCACTGCACCAGCAATCAGAAATTTTTCATGCGTTTTACTCTGCGACACCAACTGGGCTTGCCAGACGTTGTAATGTGCCGAGTTTATGCGGTTATTAAATTTCCACAATTTCAGCACAAGTATTATGTGTATCACTAAGGTCGTGACAATGGCTATCCACCATAGAATAACAAGACCTAATCCGTAAAGTGATCCCTGCTCTTCCAGATCTCGTATTGGAAAGCAAGAAGCACCAGATATGCTAGAGGCACCAAAAAGCTTGTCCGTGGTATAAGGTATCAAATTCACAACAGCACCAATCACTATTTGGGGTATGATTATAAAAAGCACGAGGTTTCTATGGAAACTTGAAAGGTTTGTTGACTTCCCTGGATGTTGAATCGCAAGTAGAATAATCCCGTTCGATAACGATAGTAAACATTCCGACAGACCAAATAACAAGAAAAAGCCTGCTGCTTCACACAACGCTCTTGATGAAACTTTTAAACTAACAAAAACAAGCAAAAGTCCCGTCACAAGAAAACCATGAGCAACATTTGTATACAATAAAGAATATTTCCATAATTTCGGAATTTTATAATCCTGGCACAATTTGAAGATAACTGACACACATTGGCTCACAGCTGCGAGTGACGATAGAATGACGATTGCTATTTCTACATTGTCTAAACTGCTTGCCATCGTATCCCATCCTGTCACACCTATTTGGAGTCTTCCATCTGTCTATTTCACGATTATTCATCAAAACGTCCAAAACAATCCCATATTTATAGCTAGTCTCGTATTTCTTGACACATAGCCAATGCTTCTGTTATCATTTGAGCGGATATGCACCCATGTGGGTTTCTAACTTACACCATGTTAACTCTACGCCATCTTCAATTATATTTAGATGTTTAACTCTCTTCAGAGGAACCTCGAGTTTTAACGACCCTGTGAAAGAAAGCTTTTGAAAATACTGTGGGAAAATGAGAAAATGCTGGTAATCAGCGTTATCTCCTTTTCCACCAATGTTTTCCACCCTTTCAAAGACAAATGTTATCATACGAACCAAATTTGTTTTATCGTCTGCAAGGGCTTTCAATTTGGAAAATTCTTAAATTTTGTCGTTTGGTAAAGAATAAATTGTACCGCAAGAATGTGAAGTTGTGTAGATTTTCACTCCTGGCTTACCAAGTCTGTTTGCCGATAGCCCTGCAACCTGAAACCAAGAGAAGACTGATTACCAATTGATAAACATTCAAGAGGGTTATTCAAGCGTCTAAATGATCAATGTCAGAATTAGATTAATGCCCTCCTATTTTTGTAAATTAACACTGTACCAGACTACGAAATTTTAGACTGGTCCATATTGAAAGCATTTGCAGACGACAAAATGAATGTGGATCAAATGGTAGAATTTGTATTTGAACAGGTAAAAACATTACGGGAAAAGGAGAAAATGCTAGTTACCAGCATTTCCTCCTTTTTCCCATGATGTTTTCAAAAGCCTTCTAAATTCAGGATTGTTTGGAAAGGGTTAAGAAAACGGCAGGGGAAAAAATGATTGCAGTTTAATTAGAGGGTCTACATATACGGAACTGATATGGATCATTTGCACCACTTGGCTGAGGTACAACAATGATTTTTTGTCAAGATATTAGTAAATCTTTGTCCTGATGTAAATACTTTATAGAGGCGTCAACCCTTTACCACATAATTCCGAGTCCTAGTAACCATGAGGAGGAGGGCCTTTTGGAAACATTGTACGAAAAGAAGAAAATGCTGGTAACCAGCATTTTCTCCTTTTTCCACAATGTTTTCTTCCTTGCCAAAAACAAGTTCCATTTTTTTTTTTTTTTTTTTGTCATATTTAATTTGTCGTCTGCATATGTTTTCAATTTGGACATGTCTAAAAGTTTGTCGGATGGTAAAGAGTTAGAGTGTGTTGAGGATTTGATATTTTGAAAGAAAAAATCATACGGGCCTTGCTGTTCATCCTAAGTGGTGAAAAAAAAAAGATAGTGCTAAAAAAGAAAACAAGTGGTGGGACTCGAACCCACGACCTTCAAAACCAGCTGACTTATGAGGTCAACCAATATTTTATCCGTTGTCTGCGCATGTCAACATTCTTCGAAGATTTGGCCTGTCTGCTATGAGGCATCATTGTCCTGTACAGGTCAAATATTGATACGAGGTGCGTAAATTGCCGTTAAAAAGAAAAGGAGGAAAATAGCAATAAATAATTACGTCGTTGGAAAAATCAAGCCAGCTTTTCACTACAAATTTCTCAAAAAACAAAATGATTTCAAACGAGAAAAATAATGTTTTATTTAAATACCAATTGTTTACTGCAAATCTCTGTAGACAGTTTCTAAATATATGGGGAGAACTCGGGATTTGTGCAACAGACTGACAACAAAAATAACGTCCCTGACTTGCTGGGCTTATACCGGTGTTTTTCTCAAGCTTGTAAGAGCTATGTTTATAAATGGCTGGTGCATATGTTATATCCTAGCTAACCATGGCTAGATGGATCGCACAAGGTAGGTTTTAGTGAGTAAACGTATGCTTCATTTTGAAATTCGTTGCATTGATTGCCGCCTTGAAAAGTAGTCCGGTTCTGTACCCAGAATGCCAATATCAGATAGGTTATGTATTTGAAAAATGCCACCTAGCGGAAGATAATGATATTTTACCGTGTTATAAATACGGAATATCGTGTTGTAGTGACTTTCCCGTGCTTGTATTTAATTCGAGCAGCGTGAGAAAATTCGATATCGCGCGAGATCGAAGGTCGAGCAAAATGTCAAAATTTTCTGACGCAGCGAGAAATAAACACCGGCATCGGGAAAGTCACTACAAAATAATATTCCTTTTATTATATACCTACCATTTTCAGAAACAACATTTTGAAATTATTGACATTTTATTCGACAACGGTAAAAGGAACAAAAAATATAATGGTAAAATGGACAGTAACTTCGTTTTCATGAATGGCGGTTGAATATTATAGAGTAACATTTTTTACCAATCAAATCGGGATGTATGTATTTGAGCCGGAAAATCTTCAGCTATATAATCATGAGCCATGCTCTGAGAAAAGGGGGCGTAATGCATCTACGAAAAGTATCGACCCAGGTCAGCCTGAGCAGTCCGCGCAGGCTGACCTGGGCCGAAACTTTTCGCTGTTGGTCAATTTTCTGCGTGTTCAAGGACCAGTCTACCCTATGATTCAGTCGGTTGTTAGACATAACGAATTTTATGGATCCCTAATTATGTGATGTCTAGCCTGGTATGATGCATCACGGAGATGCACTAAGCCCCTTTTCACAGAGCGTGGCTCAGTTGTATTTATCCCTTGTTATGCAATAGCAGATATACCGTTTTTATCGGAATAGGAAATGTTACAGTAAAAATTGAAAAAAAAAAACCCTTGATACTTCCTCGTGTTTTCTACAAAGGTTTCTACCTAGGTTTTAATATTCTATCATCTTTGCACGCGACTGAAAATTAGCCTTGTAAAGATTTTGTTAAAAACTTGCGGAATGAAACCTGGTTTAATGTTCCTTAACCCTTTACTACACAATCCTGAGTTTTAACAACCCCCAAGGAAATTGGCTTTTGAAAACATTGTGGGCAAAAGAGAAAATGCTGGTAACCAGCATTTTCTTCTTTTCCCACAATGTTTTCTATCCTATCAAAGAAAGAAGGTATGTTATTAGCTACATTTTATTTGTCGTCTGCAAATGCTTTCAATGTGGTCAAGTGCAATGTTTGGTAGAGTTAAATCCTTCACCACCGAATAAATTAATTATACTGTTTCAAAAAGTAGCGCCCATAGTAGATCAGAGACCAGATCGCATGTTCTGTAGTCTGATCATGATCTACACTGGCTACAAAAGTCTTGTCGTTTGTGAAGAGGAAAGGGTGAGGAACGTTGAATTAATGAAATCGGGTTTTTCACGTCGCGTTATCAGCCATATTATCGCAATCTCAGCTTGTTTTTGCCACGGTATCTAAGTCGACAATGAACAGAACAGAACAGAAGTTTATTACAAGACAAGTACACAGTTGTACATAGTCACAAAAAATATCATTTATAAACATGAAATAACACGAGATCTAGAGAGTATGACAGACGGTAAAAGGACCTACATTATACAATATATGTGTGTAGCACTTTCAGCAAAGTCAAAAGATATGTTTAATATAATTTAAGTCTACAATGTAGATCAAAATCAGACTGCACAGAACATGTAGTATGATCTTGGTCGAACAGTTACAGAGTAGATATTTAAAATTTTTTATGGACCAGACAGACGGACGACTGCCGACGACCGAGGGACGGCAAGCGATCAAAATCGCTCACCTTGAGAACAGCGTGGTCAGGTGAGCTAAAAAATGATAGCATTCAAAGTTTCGTAACACTATGTAGAGATTCCAGTTACATGACAACCATACGTAAATAAACAAACATGTCACAGCTGTTTGTTAATGATGTAACTTTATAGTTCTTTTACGAGATATATGTGCGAAAATTCATATGAGCCATGCTCTGGTAAAATGGGGCTTAATGCATCTCCGTGATGCGTGATACCAATCTAGCCATCACATAATTATGGACCCATTATGGCCACTTTTTTCATAACCGACTTAATCGTGAGGTGAGGCTGGTCCTTAGACATCCAATAAATTGAGGAATAGCGAAAAGTTTCGGCCCCGGTCAGCCTGCGCGGACTGCGCAGGCTGACCTGGATCGATACTTTTCGCAGATGCATTAAGCCCCCTTTTCACAGAGCATGGCTCACATATCTTCTATCATCAATAAACTTCGCCCTATAATTAAGATTATTATTATTATTTCAGTACCCGTGTTGTCACTAACTTTTCCTTATTTTTGTACCGCTTAGTCAATCAACGTATGTACTTAATTTAAATGGTGAAATTACGTAATGGAGATTGAAAAAAAAAATGAATCAGTGATCAGGTCAAGAAAATATTGAGACAAAGTAATTCCTAGTGGAGACCAAATTCTCCATGTTTCACAGTTTTACAATATTTTCTCTTTTGTGGCTGCATTTAAACGATTTCTATAAAGTCTTGATTTCAGTATTACCCTTCCCCAAACAATCCCTGTGGTTAGCGACCCTGGAAAAAACTGAGGAAACACAGTGAAAAAAAAAAGGGAGACGATGCTGGTCACCACCATTTTCTCCTTTTCCGACAATGTTTCCTTCTCTTAACCCTTAAGGCGTTAAGCGCGACTCACTGAACTTTTGCGGACAGTGTAGATCAGACTGCACAGAACGTGCAGTCTGATCTTGGATCTAGACTGTCCGATAAGGAGATAATTTTCTCCAAAAGTTAAGTTGGAAATAACATTATTCGGGTTTTTTACTAATCGGCTTGAAAGTTTTATTTAATTTATTTAGGAGGATGGGGCTTCAAAACACCAATCCTATCCCATGAGTAACATCTATGGTGTTGTCTGCGAATGCATCCTAAATAGACCAGCATTTTCTCCTATTACCATAATATTTTTCTTTGCTTTCTTTCCAAGGCTAAAACACGGGATTTTTTCCCCTACATGTTTAAAAATTAACGGATCCAAAAGCCGTTTTCTATGGCGTAACTGAAATGATAATTTTAATATCCTTGAGCGTAAATCTAGTATTGATGGCATTTTGTCAGTATGAAAAGGATATCTAAAACGTAAAGGAAAATGGAGTTGAAAAGACGCACCCCCTACTGCAAAAGTTTTAATTATTCTTTAATTCTTCTTTATAAATACGGACATAGTTGACTTTTAAATTGTAGAATTAACGTAATTAAAAATACAAAGACATTAAATCTTATCAAATAAAAATGTATGTAGAATGAACTATCCTAAATTTATACTCCCTTCACATTATCTCGTTCAGACATATTTTGTTGCCAAGTTAATAATAACATTAACAAAACTGTACAATAGATATGAGCCTTCCTGAAAAGGAGGCTTAATGCATCTGCGAAAAGAATCGACCCAGATCAGCCTGCGCAGCCCGCGCAGGCTGATCTGGGCCGAAACTTTTCGCCATTGGTCGATTTTCTGTATGTCTAAGGACAAGTTTACAGACGGTTTTTAGGCATACTGAGTTTTATGGATCCCTAATAATGTGATCTCTTGTTTGGTATGATGCATTACGGCGATGCATTAAGCACCATGTTCACAGAGCATGGCTAATATACATAATAATCCAATGACAAAGCAAAAGGGTCTGACCTAAAGTTCTCTCAACTTAGATTCGACCATCCCTTACAGAAATTATCATTTCTAGGATCGTCCAGTTTGAATTTCGACTTTCTTATTCACTCTCCACACCTTGCGAATTTCTACTTTTCACTCTGAACATATTTCTTTCCAATATTTTCTTTTTCTTTAATACCTTTATAATTATAATCTCCATGTAACGATTGTTCAGTATACTAAATGTGCAACTGACGGTGTACTTTATACAAATGATAAAATATGTTCTGTTCTGTTCTAATTCTCTACACTTATTTTTTTTTTATTTTGGACAACATTTTCTTTTTCCAGTTTTTAACTCTCGTGGAAATAGCAGTTAACAAGTCTAATCATAAAAGTGAATAAAAAGAAGGGAAACGCCTCTTGAAAATGGTGTAACATCTCAGATTTTATATGATTAATGAATGATTGACATTATAAACTATCCTACGGCAGGAATTTGCAGTGAAACATCCTTACAAAATATGAGTGATCAACATAGCTTAAACTTTTACCAAACGAAAAAATTCTAGACCGGTCCAAAACGAAAGCATTTGCAGACGACAAAGTACATATGGCTCAAATGATGAAATTTGTCCTTGATAGGTAGAAAACATTGTGGGGAAAGGAGAAAATGCTGGTTACCAGCATTTCTCCTTTTCCCACAATGATTTCAAAAGCCTTCCACCTAAGGGTCGTTAACAAGAGGGCCATGATGGCCCTGGTGTCGCTCACCTGAGCCTTTTGACCAAGCACAACCAATTTCCAACGTCTTGTGAGATATATGTATTACCAAACAATAAAATTTTAAACTCATCAGTCTGAACCTTCTGCATAAAACAAATAATATGTGGATCAAGCTGTGGGATTGGTCTCTCGAAGGGGTAGAAAACATTGTGAAAAAGGGAAAAAATGCTGGATACCAGCATTTTCTCATTTTCAAACAGTGTTTTCAAAAGGCTTCTTTCTGAGAGTCATTCGTACACTAGGTTTTTCTAAGATTTGACCTAGTGACCTAGTTTTTCAGCCAACATGACACATTTTCAAACTGGTCCAAGATATCATCAGGACAAACATTCTTACCAAATTTCAAGAGTATTGGACTGAAAATGTGGCCTCTACAGCGTACACAAGGTTTTTCTAAGATCTGACCTAGTGACCTAGATTTTGACCAACATGACCCATTTTCAAACTCATCCAAGATATTACCAAGGCAAACATTCTGAGCAACTTTAAAAGAATATTGAACAAAAAATGTGGCCACAACAGTGTACACATGGTTTTTCTAAGATTTGACCAGGTGACCTAGTTTTTGACCCGACATGACCCATTTTCAAATTCTACTGAGATATCATCAAGACAAACATTCTGATCAACTTTCAAGAGTATCAGACAGAAAATGTGGCTTCTGGAGCTTACACAAGGTTTTTCTAAGATTTGACCTAGTGACCTAGTTTTTCACCCGACATGACCCATTGTCAAATTATTCAGAGATATTATCAAGGCAAACATTCTGACCAACTTTCAAGAGTACTGGACAGAAAATATGGCCTCTAGAGCATACACAACGTTTTTCTTAAATTTGACCTGGTGACCTAGTTTTTGACCCAACATGGCACATTTTCGTAATATTTCAAGATATAATCAAGACAAATATTCTGACCATTTTTCAAGAGTATTGGACTGAAAATGTGGCCTCTATAGTGTACAAAAGGTTTTTCTAAGATTTGACCTAGTGACCTAGTTTTTAACCCCACACAACCTAATTTCAAAGTTGTCCGAGATTTTATCAAGACAAACATTCTGACCAAATTTCACAAGTATCTGACTGAAAATATGGCATCTAGAGCGTACACAAGGTTTCTCTAAGATTTGACCTAGTAACCTAGTTTTTGACCCTACATGACCCAATTTTGAACTCGTCTGACATTTTATCAAGACAAACATTCTGACCAAGTTTCATAAGTATCTGACTGAAAATGTGGCCTCTAGAGCGTACACAAGGTTTTTCTAAGATTTAACCTAGTGGCCTAGTTTTTCACCCCACATGACCCAATTTCGAACTCGTCCAAGATTTTATCAAGACAAACATTCTGACCAAGTTACTTGAGGATCGGACTGAAAATGTGGCATCTAGAGCGTACACAAGGTTTTTCTAAGATTTGAACTAGTGACCTAGTTTTTGACCCCACATGACCCAATTTCGAACTCGTCCGAGATTTTATCAAGACAAACATTCTGACCAAATTTCACAAGTGTCTGACCGAAAATGTGGCCCCTAGAGCGTACACAAGGTTTTTCTAAGATTTGATCTAGTAACCTAGTTTTTGACCCCACATGACCCAATTTCGAACTCGTCTGACATTTTATCATGACAAACATTCTGACCAAATTTCATGAGGATCGGACTGAAAATGTGGCCTCTAGAGCGTACACAAGGTTTTTCTAAGATTTGACCTAGTGACCTAGTTTTTTACCCCACATGACCTAATTTCGAACTCGTCCGAAATTTTATCATGACAAACATTCTGATCAAATTTCATGAGGATCGGACGGAAAATGTGGCCTCTAGAGCGTACACAAGGTTTTTCTAAGATTTGACCTAGTGACCTAGTTTTTGACCCCACATGACCCAATTTCGAACTCGTCCGAGATTTTATCAAGACAAACATTCTGACCAAATTTCACAAGTGTCTAACCGAAAATGTGGCCTCTAGAGCGTACACAAGGTTTTTCTAAGATTTGATCTAGTGACCTAGTTTTTGACCCCACATGACCCAATTTCGAACTCGTCCAAGATTTTATCAAGACAAACATTCTGACCAAATTTCATGAGGATCGGACTGAAAATGTGGCCTCTAGAGCATACACAAGGTTTTTCTAAGATTTAACCTAGTGACCTAGTTTTTGACCCCACATGACCCAATTTCGAACTCGTCCGAGATTTTATCAAGACAAACATTCTGACCAAATTTCACAAGTGTCTGACCGAAAATGTGGCCTCTAGAGCGTACACAAGGTTTTTCTAAGATTTAAAGTAGTGACCTAGTTTTTGACCCCACATGACCCAATTTCGAACTCGTCCAAGATTTTATCAAGACAAACATTCTGACCAAATTTCACAAGTGTCTGACCGAAAATGTGGCCTCTGGAGCGTACACAAAGTTTTTCTAAGATTTGACCTAGTGACCTAGGTTTTGACCCCACATGACCCAATTTCGAACTCGTCCGAGATTTTATCAAGACAAACATTCTGACCAAATTTCACAAGTGTCTGACCGAAAATGTGGCCCCTAGAGCGTACACAAGGTTTTTCTAAGATTTGACCTAGTGACCTAGTTTTTGACCCCACATGACCCAATTTCGAACTCGTCCGAGATTTTATCATGACAAACATTCTGACCAAATTTCATGAGGATCGGACTGAAAATGTGGCCTCTAGAGCGTACACAAGGTTTTTCTAAGATTTGACCTAGTGACCTAGTTTTTGACCCCACATGACCCAATTTCGAACTTGTCCAAGATTTTATCAAGACAAATATTCTGACCGAATTTCATGAGGATTGGACTGAAAATGTGGCCTCTAGAGCGTACACAAGGTAAAAAGTTGACGACGGACGACGGACGCAGCACGATCACAATAGCTCACCATGAGCACTTCGTGCTCACGTGAGCTAAAAATCGGGATTGTGTAGTAAAAGGTTAACCCTTTACCACACAATCCTGTATTTAACCCTCATCCTGCTAAATAAAAGAAATGAAACTTTCCAGCCGATAGTAAAACCACCATTTTTCTTATTTCAAAGGTATTTTTGGAGGAAAGATATCTCCTCATTGGACAATGTAGATCCAAGATCAGACTGCTCGTTCTGTGCTGTCTGATCTTGATCTATACTGACCGCAAAAGGTCAGTGAGCGCTTAGCTGCCTAAGGGTAAAAGCCTTTACCATCCGACAAAATTTTACACCTGTTAAAACTGAAAGCATCTACAGACGACAAATAAAATGTTCCTGAAATAATGTAATTTGTCTTTGAAAGTGTAAAAAGTATTGTGAAAAAAGGAGAAACTGCCGGTATTGCTGGTAACAAGCATTTTCTCCTATTTGCACAGTGCTCTAAAACCTTTGTTATCTACTTAATTCTTCACCCTAAAACGAGGTTTAGATTCATCTATATCAAAAGTATCACCGAATGACTTAATCATAAGGCTGTAACGATTGGAATTAACTTTGTAATAGTAAGAAACATCGTGGGAAACATGAGAAAATACTGAATTCCAGCATTTTCTCCTTTTCCCACGATGTCTTCAAAAGCCGTCTTCCTCTGTGTCGCAATAGCACAGTTGTGCTAGTGAGTGAGTGAGTGAGTGAGTGAGTGAGTGAGTGAGTGAGTGAGGAAGTGAGGAAGTGAGTGAGTGAGTGAAGGAGTGAAGAAGCGAGAGAGTGAATGAGCGAGTGAATGAGAGAGTGAGTGAAGGAGTGTGTGGGTGCCTGAAGGAGTGAGTGCCTGAAGGAATGAGTGAGTGCCTGAAGGAGTGAAGGAGTGAGTGAAGGGATGGTCAAGGATTTATGCATGTTTGACTTTAAAACAGCCATTACCTTTTTTAATCAAATAACTTTAAAGGCCCACTGGCGGCCAAAAGCAAACAATGCGGGTGATGAAATCCATTTAAACTTCAATCGTACCATTTAAGGTTATGGGGATTATTGCGAAGGTCCAAATGTTAGTTGCTAGCAGAAAAATGAATTTCAAAACTAGGACAAACGTTGCCAGGTTGCTCTATTTTTTGTTTTCTTTTTACCTGGTTTTAAAATTAATCTCTTTTTTTTTTGCCAGCGACTAACACTTGGACCTACCGTACAATAACAGATTGTCATCTTCACAATAATTTCCACACTTTTAAATGAAATGATTTACATCTAAATGTATTTCATCACCCTCATTGTTAATATTTTGCCGCTTTTAGGCCTTTAAGCACATAGTACCAAATGAAAGTTTGTAATAGCCATTTATAATCTGACCTGAAATTCCAACCGCGTCCTAAATCTATACAGGGAGAAAACGTAATCTAAGTTAATGATGATAATACCTCAGTGTGCGTGATACGGCATGCTGGGCTGTCATCCTGTCTGGCCGATATTGGCAATAAATTAGACTGCAAGATCGATAATCAATCATCCTCTCTCTCTCTCTCTCTCTCTCTTGATTTTTGTATCACTCAAAAACTTGCATTCGGAAACATTGTACTATAATGTTACAAATTTCTAGTAGTTTATTTCATATGATGGCTGGAGTGGTAGGCCGTGAGACTGGAAGCAATAAATCTCGGAACACTTCTTGAGGATGTGGGTTCGAGCTCCACGGCTGCCCAACTAAAAAAATATTACTAACAATCTTTCGAATAAGATGTTAAACTGAGGTCCTGTGCGCTATATACTGAGTACATTAAAGAACTAGTCGCAACTTAGGAATGCTCTCGTCCTTATCTTGCGCTATCCCCCGTAACAACACTAACTGCCTTCCGGGGGCGTTGTCCATACGGACAACAGTTGGCGGCAATAAATAAACGCAAAATCAAATCAATAAAATATTCCAAGGGAAAATTTCCTGGGTCCGTATTCACCAATCATTCTTCATTCCATTCCAAGTCCGATCTTATATAAGACAGTAACACAACTTCTGATAGGCTAAACCATTTGGTTTAGCCAATCACAAGTCGTGTTACTTTGATTCGTGAATACGAACCTTGTTATTCACTGAGTAAGAGACCTGGGATAGGCCTAGGTGAGGTAACAGGTGAAAAAAAAAAGATCTTCGTGACAAACAAGAGTTTTCGAGTAGACAGGTATTATTTTAAAAACCAATTATTCAATTATAAACAAAATGGTGGGTAGAAGTTTCGAAGGTTATGCTATTCAATTCTTTTGGTCCTATTCCCTTTACAAATATTGGTATATAGGTTTTTATCGCGTTTTGTTATCGTAACTTTGAAAGGGGTATTCTAACTCTTTACCAGACGACACAACTTTAGAATTGTCGAAATTGAAAGCATTTGCAGACGACAACCCAAACACGGCTCAAATGATGGGATTTGTCTGTGACTGGGTAGAAAGCATTGCTGGAAAAGGAGGAAATGCTGGTTACCAGCATTTTCTCCTTTTCAAACAATATTTTCAAAAGATTTCTACCTCAGGGTTGTTTAAACTGATAATTATTTTGTGAACGGTTATTCCATTACCACTCAATCCCATGTTTGAAAAAATGAGGTCTTTGAAAACATTGTGGAAAAATGTGAAAATGCTGGTTATCAGCGTTTTCTCCTTTTCCAATAATGTTTTCTACCATTCCAAAGACCGAAATCATCATATCAACTACATCTAATTTGCTGTCTGCAAATAGTTTCAATTAGGTGGGGTGTAAATTTTGTCGTTTGGTAAAGGGTTAAAGATAATTGTGGAGAAATTTCACGTCAAATTGTAAAGGTATTGATAGCTGGTTATTTGGTTGGTTGCTTGGTTGGCTGGATGGATGGATCAATGGATGGATGGATGGATGGATCGATCGATCGATCGATCGATCGATCGATCGATTTATTTATTTATTTATTTATTTATTTATTTATTTTTCCCGCAGCGTTTGACATAATTTCAGCCAGCGTTTGACATAATTTTTAGACATATCACGGCAAAAAATCATATATTCATGTGTGTCCTGGGTGCCACCAGTAAAAGGCCAGGACTCTGAAGGATGTCTTGCCCAAGGACACTCACGCGGAAAACCCAGTGCTTCCAGTGAGGATCGAACCAGGTTACGAGTCCTACACTTTACCTCTGAGCCACGCAGCCCCCCCAACAGTAAAGCTGAGCCCCAGTAGCGCAGTCGGTAACGTCCAGGCCCTCAGACAAGGGGGATCGCTCGTTCCAAGTCGCTAAGTTCTAGCCTCTGGCAGAAAAAAAATGGAGTGTAAAATAAAAAATTGCAAACTTTAATTTTAGTGTTAAGGTTCATTTTTCTTTCACGGACTAGAACTTTGTCAAGACTGTTCTGTAACAAGCAACTGCAATTTCTTAATTTGCCACAATGTTTTCTATATGAGCCATGCTCTGGTAAAAGGGGGCCTAATGCATCTCCGTGATTTGTGATACCAAACAAGTCATCACATAATCATGGATCCATTATAGCTACTTTTTTAACAACCGACTTAATTAATCATGAGGTAGACTGGTCTTTGGACATACAGAAAATAGATCAATAGCGGAAAGTTTCGGCCCAGGTCAGCCTGCGCGGAGTGCGCAGGCTGATCTGGGTCGACACTTTCCGCAGATGCATTAAGCCCCCTTCTCACAGAGCATGACTCTCATATATATATATATATATATATATATATATATATATATATATATATATATATATATATATATATATATATATATATATATATATATCAAGACGAGACACAGTTATCTGTACAAGGAGATGTGCTAACAGTCAGCGCAGTAATTGTATAAATACAGACCCAGTTGAAATTTGTTTAACATGTTCAATAGAGATTTAGGTATATTTACAAACGATTCGTAATTACATCTTGAGGGAAAATATACAACGTTATTTAACTGCTTTGATGTGTGTCATTAAATGTGTCGCGCTCTGAGAAAAGGGGGTTTTAATGCACCTCCGTGATGCATTATACCGAGCAAGGCATCACATGATTAGGGATCCATGAAATCCATTCAATGTAACAACCGACTGTATCTGCAGGTAGATCGGTCCTTGGACAAGTAGAAAATTTACAAATTGCACAAAGGCTTTTCCCAGTAAACCGAATGTAACGAGGAAATATACAACCAGCACAGGGCGGAGATCGAACTCATAACCTCTGGTCCAAAGTTGGCGCAAGGTGATTTTTCAATGGCTACATACAATATATATGTGTGTGTGTGTGTGTGTGTGTGTGTGTGTGTGTGTGCCATTCTCTGACAAAAGGGGGCTTAATGCATCTCCGTGATGCGTCACGCCAAGCAAGACATCATCATAACAATGGATCAATAAAATTCATTTAGTCTAACAATAAACTATATCATAAGGTATACTGGTCTTTTGACATACAGAAAAATTGACCAATAGCGTAGGGTTTCGATTCATGTCACGCTGCGTGAGCTGCGCAGGCTGACATGAGTCGATACCTTTTGCAGATACATTAACCCCCCCCCCTTCCAAAGAGCATAGCTCAAATGTATATCCAATTGGTGTTCTGTGATGCGCTAACTGTTCGGTTTACATTGTGCTTTTTTCGCATTTTTAGTCAGCTTTATATCATGTCTGAGTTTCCTCTATTTACTCTCAAACTCTGTTGTATTTATGTAAATGACTACGACATGTTCTTGTCGATCGCTAAGAAAATATACAAGAACATATACATATAAAAGACATGTTCATGTCGACTGCTAAGAAAATATACCTATAAAGATATGTTCATGTCGATTGCTTAGAAGATGTACATATAAAGTCGATTGCTAAGAAAATGTCTGTCTGTCTGTCTGTCTGTCTGTCCGTCCGTCCGTCCGTCCGCCCGTCCGTCCGTTCGTCCTCCCATCCATCCATCTATTTGAACTCGACGCCGGTCGACGGCTGAAAACATACAAACCACTGTGTACTTACAATTCAAATCATAGTACCTGGTCGATCTGTCTTCGACCAGACTCGATAAAATATCGTTAGATTGCAATAACGGGGCGTCATAAATAAGCCACAAGTGTTAGGTTCAGGCAGTACTTTAGACAACCTTTTGATCGGCGAGATTGATTTTGATCGTACAATATTTTGTGTACATACATGTATTTTACCTTCGCTTACTGATTGTTCGTTCAATTGAGTTATCTAGCATGTTTTACTTTTTATAGTTCCAACTTTTTTTAACTCTTTACCAGTTGACCAAAATTTAGACTCGTCGATATTGAAACCGTTTGTATAGGACTAATAAATTATGCCTAAATGGATGAAGAAAACATTGTGGGAAACAGAGAAAATGCTGATTTTGGTTGAAAGTAAAATCAGCATTTAGCCTTTTACCTGCCTTGTACGCGAGGAATTTTTTAGAAAAAAAAGGCTTTTGAAAAAACTGTGCGAAAGGAAGAAAATGCTGGCAACCAGTATTTTCTCTTTTTCTTTTAATGTTTTTCTAACCTTTCAGAGGCAATTCCGTCTATTTAGCAACATTTCATATGGCGTCTGAAAATGCTATCAATTTGGACAAGCCTATAATTTTATCGTCAGGTGAAAAGTTACGGATTAAAATCTTCCATTTTTCACAATGTTTGCAAGAGCCAACGACTGGAGAAAGCCTTATATGACACAATTATTGAAAGAATAAACAACAAAACCATTTGTCCGTGAAACTTGATTCAGCCATTGACAACACTTGTAGCCTTTGCAGACGGGGACTGTGTAGATCAAGATCAGACTGCACAGTCATGCAATCCGATATTTGATGGACAACGTACGCTTCTGGAGCATAGATTTGACCAACAGTTCTTTTTTTCTTTTTTCGTGACCTTTTTTCTTAACCATTTACCACACAACCCAGAATTTTAACGACCATCAGAAAGAAAACTTCAGAAAACAGTGTGGGAAAAATAGAAGTAAAGCATTTAGAAGGTAGAAAGTAAAGTATTTTCTTCTATTTCCACAATGGTTTCAGATCTTTCACGGCCAAAAATCATAAGCCCAAAAACGCTTAAATTATCGTCTGCAAATGCTTTCAATTTGGAAGACTCCAAGTTTTTGTGGTTTTGTAAAGACTTTCAGAACAAAATTGTACTATTTGAAGTGTAGAAGTTACATGTTCAATAGTGTTAGAAATTTACAAATAAATCAGTCAGTGGTATATATGTATTCAAAAGTAAAAAGTCAGTCTAATTATTACCCCCTACAGAGACTTTTGTTTACAATGAAATCTCTCGCTCTCTGTGTGTCTGTGTGTCTATCTGTCTGTGTGTCTGTGTGTCTATCTGTCTCTCTCTTTTTTTGTCCTTTAGTCCTGTCACTAAATTGATTCTTCTGGTCATTTTTAAAAGTATTGTTAACGTGAAAGAAAACCTTTGTCTCTTCTCCAAACATCAGTACATTTCTTCTTTTTTTTTTTTATTCTCAAGCTTTGTATGCCTAACGACAACATTTAATCTATCGTCTGCACATGTCTTTGATTTGGACAAGTCAAAAACTTTGTGATATGGTAAACAGGTCCAAGAAAATGTTCTATTCATCATTGGTGTTTTACGCCCCTTTCAGCAAAAGGATTTTAAAATTTCAGTCACATTTATTTTGTCGTCTGCAAATGCTTTCAATTTAGACTGGCCTGAAGTTTTGTCGTCTGGTAAAGAGTTACACACATAGCTGTTACATTTTTTTATGTAATGCTCTTTGAAAAAATGTGAAAATAATTTTCAAGAGATCTTTCAAGAGAAAAACTGTATGGCATAAAGTACACGTGACTTGAAATTCTTCTGTTTACAACAGGTAACCAGGCTGTCATGGCGTGCAAATTAACGCAAATTTGATTCGGTGGTATTTTACTCTTAAACAAACAATTTCGTGTTTTTGCGACCTCTCTAACCACTGATTATCGTTTGGACGATGGCTGTGTGGGAAAGCAGCCAGTGGCTTGGAAAGAAACTAGCGGGAAGAACTGTTAAAAGAAACTCCAGGAAAGTTTTTATAGGTGCACTGCACAGGCGTTCGCTTTGTGATGAACTTCTATATTGTGTAATATATAAGACATATAACATCATACAGATGGCGAAGTTCACCTCAAAACGAACGCCTGTGGTTCAGCGACCGCCGCAATAAAACTGAAATAATGTTGAAAACGATATTAAAACCATACAAACAAACTGAAAGAGCAGAAGGCATAGATCCAAGACCAGACTGCACGTTCTGTGCAGCCTGATCTTAATCTATGCCGTCCACAAAAGCCCCGAATTTCACCTTAAGCGCTGAAAAGGGAACGGACGTTTGAAATGCAAAAGCATTACCGAACAGTTCAGCGCACATCAAATATAAACGTTAGAATATATAATCGGCTTATCCCTTCAGATTCTGGAGCGCTGACGCAAGGCTCTTTTGCGGACAGTGTAGATCAAGATCAGACTGCACGTTCTGTGCAGTCTGATCTTGATCTACACTGTCCGCTGGTTTAGTCAAACCTGTACGATATTTTTTTTTTAGTTTCAGTGGATCCAATTTTCAGCCGTCGAAAGAGGTCAATTTTATATACTAGAGTTTGGCCCTGACAAAGTCAACCGTTTTGATGCTTTGGGCTAACCCAAGGCCTTATTGCGGACAGTGTAGATCAAGATTAGACTACTCTTATGAGCAGACTGATCTTAATCACCCTGTTTGATATTTGTTTTGCAACAGTTTGTCCAGAACCAGCTTCATATCGAATACATGTATTTCAACTCAATTTCGAGTAACTAAAAGTCTATTTTGCTTTTTTTCAGCACTCGTTTGGATTAATCTTTACCACACAATCCCGATTTTTAACGACCCTTAGGCAGAGGCCTTTTGAAAACATTGAGGGAAAATGGAGAAAACGCTGGTAACCAGCATTTTCTCCTTTTTCCAAAATGCTTTCTACCCTTACAAAGGTGAATTTCAATTTTTGAGTTACAAATATTTTGTCATCTGCAAAAGTATTCAATCTGGGCAAGCCTAAAACTTTGTTGTTTGGTAAAAGGTTTAAAAAGTCCTGTTTTCAATTCGATAAAATTTACATAATATAATCTCTCTTATATCCTTCTTATATGTACGGACAGATTCGTGCTTTTGATGATTTTCAAATGATCATCTCCTGAAACGAGTTTGCTGCAGGTGTCTTTGAAATTGTTCTTGTAACATATCGAAAGTAATCATGAACTGATTGATTGATTGATTGATTGATCGGTCGGTCGATGCACTGATTGATTGATTGATTGATTGATTGATCGATCGATCGATCGATCGACCGACCGACCGACCGACCGATCGATCGACCGATCGATCGGTCGGTCGGTCGATTGATCGATCGATCGATTTATTTATTGATTGATCGATCGATTGATTGATTGATATTTACTGCTGCTTTCAACATTATTTCAGTTCTATCGCCGCGGCCAGTGCACCTACCCATGCTTTACTGGAGTTTCTTTTACCAGTACTTCGAACATTATTTTTCCCAAGCCACTGGCTGCTTTCTTACATAATGATCGTCGAAACAATGATTAGCGGTGACAGTGAACTCTGTCGCAATGCGCATCAGTCCTCGGAAAGAAACTGGTCGAGCTGGGGATTCGAAAATACAAGACGAATGCTTTTGAAAACATTCGGGTGGAAAAGGAGAAAACCAGCATATCCGATCGTTAGAGCCACATTTAATACGTCGTTTGCAAAAGCTATCAATTCGGACACCAAGTCTCAAATTTGGTTGTTTGGTGAAGAACTAAGTAAGTATTACTATGTAAACAAAATATAAACGAGAAATATCAAATATGGCGAGAACTTCAAACAGAAACCCTATATAGCAAACTTCTTAAACTTCTTACCTTTCTGAAAACTATGAATCCCTGTCTGTATAAAATTATCAAAATCTCGTGGCTTTGAATTAACCCTTTACCACACAGTCCCGAGTTTTAATGACCTTTGAAAACATTGTGGGAAAAGGAGAAAATGCTGGTAACCAGCATTTTCTCCTTTTCCCACAATGTTTTCTACCCTATCAAAGACAAAAATTCATCATCTGATTACATTTAATTTGTCGACTGCAAAAGCTGTCAATTTTGACGAAATATCGCAAATTTTGTCATTTAGTAGACAGCGTAGAAAGTAAACATCATAAATTATTAACGAGAAATATCAAATTTGGTGAAGTCCTCAAGCAAAAATCCTACAGAACAAACTTTGAAAACTTACCTTTCAGAAAACTCCGAATCCTTGTCTTTCTGAAAGCATCGATATTTCGTTACCTTGAACTTCAGTTTAGAAAAGAAAATGATTTCTGCGTAAACTTGAACAACGGTAAAAAATTAAAACCACATTTGCACGCCTGGCCACAATATCACTTCACGTTCCAATGTTCCTAAAAACTTTCTCAAAATAAAACGTCCTAACTTTATATATATATATATATTTATATTCTACTTGCAATTCAGTATGAAAAAAAAAAATGTCCTGTTTACACAAAAACTTTCCGTTGATATATGACCCGATATCGCTTCTTTTTACAATATTGACTCAACTTTTTCACGTAAACATTTTTTTTTTTTGCCGATATATTGAATTGAATATACCCCGATACTCCATTTTTATAGATTTTTCCAATTGAATGTAATGTACACTTTTTGTCGTTTTAAATTTTTTCATTAACTTTCTTAATAGATGAATAAACACATTAACTGCCGAGGTTTTTTTTTTTTTTAGCTTCTGATAGATTGATAGATAGATTGTGTCGTGTTTAACGCCGTTTTCAGCATTATTTCAGCCTTATCACGGCGGCCAGTGCACCTATCCATGCTTTCCTGGAGTTTCTTCTACCTGTACTTCGCACAAAATTCTTCCTAAGCCACTGGCTGCTATCCCACATGACCATCATCGAAACAATGATCAGCGATGAGAGAGGAATGAATCCTGTTGCAATGACGATCATCAGTCCTTGGAAAGAAATTGGAAAAGCTAGGGATTCGAACCAACGACCCCCTAGTTCTTAAGTCCTGTACACTACCGACTGCGCTACCGCGTCTCGGCTTTAAGCTTTCGAAATAGACCGTCTTTGAAACCATTGTGGGAAAAAGGGATTAATTCTTTGTGACAAGCAGTAGGTTCTTTTCCCAAAATGTTATTTGCATTGTGGACAAAAATCTTATTTTTCACATAACTTTGTCCTTTGTTTAAACTGTCCGAAACTTTCAGTATATCTGCAGAATTAACTTGTACTGTAATGGATTAAAATATATATTAAAAAAAATAATGAAGACTAAGTGAGGTGACAAATAGGATTTACCCGTAGGCTGCAAAGTGCGTCTTGCTGACTTTTTGCGGACGACGTAGATCAAGATCAGACTGCACAGAACGTGCTGTCTGATCTTGGATCTACACTGTCCCATAAGCAGATGTCTTTCCTTCAAAAAAAATTTGGAAGTAGGAAAATCTGGGTTTTTACTATCGACTTGAAAGTTTCATTTCTTTTATTTAGCTGAATAAGGGTAAACCTTTTACCAGACGACAAAATTTTAGCCTTGTCCAAATTGAAAGCATTTGCAGACGACAATTTCAAAGTGGCTCAAATGGTGTAATTTTTCTTTGATAGGGCAGAAAACATTGTGGGAAAAGGATAAAATGCTGGTTACCAGCATTTTCTCCTTTTTCCACAATGTTTTCAACAGGCTTCTTTCTCAGGGTCATTGAAAGGCAGCATTGTGCGGTAAAGGGTTAAAAGGGACTGCCTCTGCACTATTTTCATCTACACAGAATAAGCCGAAAGACGAGAATAATATTCACATCTGGTTCCTTCTCTTTACCAGACGACAAAATTCTATACTCGTCCAAATTCAAAGCATTTGCAGACGACAAATTAAATGGGGCTCGAATAATGCGAGTTTTCATTGGTGGGTAGAAAATATTGTGGAAAAAGGTGAAAATGAAGGTTACCAGCATTTTCTCCTTTTCACGCAATGTTTTCAAAAGCATTCTTTCTTAGGGCCGTAAAACCCCTTGGATTGAATGGTAAAGAGATAAGTGTTTGATAAGGACAAAATAAAGAGCCGGTGAAAAACCCATAGAAATGAAGACGGTCCATTGGAATGTAACATAATACTGACAGGTATATAACGGTAGCGAAATAAATCTGCGTCAGAAAGCCGCGCTTTAAACTCATTATCTAACACCCCCCCCCCCCCCCCCCCCCCCGCCGCAAAGTGGAAGGGGGTATTATGGGAATAGCCTTCGTCTGTCCATCTGTCCGTCCGTAACACGTATTTTTCCACATCATCTCTCTCAAATTCATTGCTCGATTTTAGAGTAATTTTACGCCAGTGTTCACCTTGATAAGAAGATGTGCAGAGTGGAGATTTCCGAGAGACGGACTACAAGGTCAATGTCACAGCATAAGAGATGGGGAGGTTAAAGGTCACGAGCTCAAAAATGTTGCCGGCTCCTTAGCTGTTGAACCCCTGGCTAGATTTTGCGCATGTATGCTCCTCGGTAAGACAACGTGCGGAACCAAAGTTCTGGCGTCACAGGTCATAGGTCATTGTCACAGCCAGGGTCATATGTCACATACTCTTAAATTGGCACCTTAAATGCTTTGTTTTTTTTTAATATTTCGCATGTGTGTTTAACTTGATGTGGTGACGTTCACAAGCTGGCCCAAAGATCAAGGTCACAGCAGATGGGGGTGGAGGTAGTCTGATACCCCGCCGTACTACAAGAGTATGTCAGGCAAAACGCAATAATGGCGGCCCCCGTTGGTAATATGCAGAGGAGACGGGATATTGTTATTTCACATGATCAAATCGGATCATAGGCTGAATTCAAAACAGATTGCTTGCAATAAAGTCATGGCAGTGAGTTTTTCTACATGTCGTTCTTTTTTAACGAGAAAAACTACATATCAGAAATGCTTTAAGTATCCGAAATGTCAATGGACCTTTATAACGTCCGAATACTTTTAAAATGATTCATAGTCGAATTTTTATTTAAACCATACTCCAACAGCACGTTTTAGATTCGGTAATGTATTTTTGTACACAATTGATCTCGTTTTATTAACTGATCAAACTAGATCACATGAAATTGGGGAAAACGGGAAGCATGTAGGGGCACACTTGAGGACACCTAGGAGGCCGCCATTATTGCAGTTTGCCTGACCCGATAACGTAGTGGTAGGGGCAAGTAATCCAAACTAGGGTGGGGGTTTCAACGATCACATGCTTTTAAATCTTGTCCTCTTCATATCTCTTGAACCTGTCTGGCTTAGTTTCTGAAAAATATT